>CM073491.1:82146285-84546285 GCA_037074585.1 Biancaea sappan | reverse complement strand
AGAGTTTTCCAACCAATAATTTGCCCTTCAAGGCTGGAAAACACAAGAAAAAAACTTAAAGACAATTTCAAAGACAAAAGGAACTATAACATGTACCAAAGTACGATATAGTAGACAAGAATTGAAACAAAAATAATGAGAAAAATAATATAAAAAAGAAAAAAAGACCATTGCTCCCTTCACATGTTCAGACTGAAAGCAAAGAAGCTTGGGACCTTGTGCAACAATAGAGCCACCAGCTCAAAGCTTAATGATATGTCTTTGGTAAATGCTAATCCCTAATACAAAGTTAGGTTAGATATCTAAGATAGGGCAATAGGCCTCATAATGTCCTCATTTGAATCCAACCAACCAATCTTTGATAAGTTTTCCTTCTCTAAAAACACCAAGGGCCCCGTTTGGTATGCAGGAATGGAAAAAACAATCCTAATCCTTTTCTCCTCTCTCAATATACCTTCTCTCGTTTCAATCAAGAAAGCACAGAGAAAAACCATCCTAATCCTTCTCACATCTCAATCAAGAAACCCCGTTTGGAATGGAAAGGAAAGATAGAAAGGAAAAGGGAAAAGGAATGGGAAAGTAAAGATGAAAAAAATATGTTTAGTATGTGATGGAAAAAAATGAAGGAAAAAGGAAAAGATGTGTTTGGTACATATTTTTTAATGGAAAGGAATGAAATTAATTTACTAAATTATCCCTTAAATTATAATTTTTTTAAAGAAAACATCCTAATCCTTCTCTCCTCTCTAAATATAGCTTCTCTTGTCTCAATCAAGAAAGCAAAGAGAAAAAAATTAGGGTTTCTATATGTCATCATTTGAAACTGCAAGTGCTCTTCGAGTTGGCCTTTTTGCACACCAGAATTGCCCCTTTGCTGCTTAATCTGGCCAGCCTTAGCACTCGCAGGAAGTCCTTCTGGCAAGAGTCCACCACCATCATTGAAATCAATAACTACATACCTTCTGCATTCACAATTTGTTTGCAAATCTTTCATCACGATCTTTGAGAAGTCGATGTTGCCAGCTAAAATCTATGCCTGTATGCTCGTGGCTCATGTTGTGAAATATTCTACCAATTTATACATCGTTGCTTTTACCAACCAAGCATAGGCATATGCTACATCCTTAGAAAGACACAATTCATGCATTTGACAAGGTTTGTAGTTATTTGACCCCACCACAAACTCTCTATGTCGTATGCACGAGACCATTTTTCCAGTGGTATATCCGCTATATAGTTAGCGCCTCTCTCAAATCATGTTTGTATAGCTGCTAGGGTGCGTTTGAAAGAGCTTATTTTGAGCTTATTTGGCTTATCTTATAGCATAAGTGCTTATGCACCTGTTTGGAAGAGCTTATAGAAATAGCTTATGGCATGCCTATAAGCTGTTTTCAGCTTATTTTCATAAGCTATTCTAAAAATAGCTTATGTGAAGTTTGTCCTCATAAATTCTTTAATTATAGAAATAACTTATATATAAGTGCTTATATGATAAGCAATTATTATATAAGCACTTAAATAAGTTGTTTACCCAAACAAGGCCCTAGTTCTACATTCACCCTGTGGCACTCAAAATAGTATCCTATCATCCATACATACATAAGTTAAGTTAAGAAACTAACTATGCTATGGGCTACTAATGAGAATTAAGATTAAAAAAAAACTCACTTATACTGATAAAATTTTCTTGCAAAAATTTATTACGAGTTTCTTTTTTAACGTTGTCCTCCAAATAACGAATGCATAACATCCAATGGGCATATGGTAGTTGCCACTCTGTTTCTGGATTTTCCAACACCATGGCTGTACCTGGTCCTTTTTCTGTGATGATGCAAAGATTTCGTCGATCCTTAGTCACGTGTATTTTTAAGCATGCTAAGAAAAACTTATACGCCTCTTTGGTCTTGCCTTTTACTAATGCAAATGTTAGGGAAAAATTTTTTTTGTCCCCATCTTATGACACAGTCATATCAATTGTCCTCTATACTTTCTATATAAGTGGGTCACATAAATTTGAACTATAGGATTCAGATGGGCAAAAGCATCAATGCAAGGCTTGAAGGTCCAGAAAAGACAATGAAAATAGATCTTCCTATATTGTGTTGGAGGATGAGGGTCTAAGTCGTAGATAGTGCCGAAGTTAAAATGACAAACAGTGTTTAACCACCGGGTGACAAATTGTAGGACCGTTTCCAACCTCTAAAAACAGCTAACAATGCCTTGTGTTTTGCAAGCCAAGCTTCCTGCATGATACAACATATCCAAATGTGGTCCTTATTATGGTTATTATCTGGCTAATAGCCAGATCACCCTTTTTAGAGACGAAATGAGCAGTATAAGAGGCTATCAGATTAGAGTCTAGCTTTTCATGATCTTAAGACATTCTAGTTGATAGACACATATAATCTCTATTGTACTTGGTGATCCTATATGAGTGTGCAGGTATTTTTGCACTTCCCTGACACTCAACTCGTAGCCATTTCCATAATGTGGACACTTGTAATCTTCGGTGCCACACTTTAATAGTTTTGCTTAGAACGTCTAGTGGGTTCGCACAATATACAACTTCACTGCCTGTCTTAAACTTTGGACATTTTCAAATAGCATGTCCTTATATAGATCTTGTTGTATATTAAGAGGAGTCGACTCTTTGGGTCGCCATGTTTCGTCATTTCCCATTCATTTAATGTCAATGTAAAGAAAATATTGACGATGTATTTGTCATGAGAACCAGGTTCGAAGGTGTAATTATGTCACGACCCATTTTTTGGGCACATGACCGGCATAATGATGAATATTCCATCACTGTAAGTCTTTCGATAAATTTTACCCATAAGTTAAATTATTAATAACCATTCCTTAATAAATACGAAGGAAATATATCAAATTTTCTTATTTGAAATTCATAAAGATGATTTGTATATAATAATAGATCCTCAATATAAAATACATTATTGTACTAGAATACAAGCTAAATGCCAAACCTCTGACCTAGATGTCCTAGACGGTTACAGAGCAACATAATCTACAACAAAAGAGGGGCCTACCTGACAGCGGGAATGTTCAAAGTGATCTACTCTTCTAACAAATATTCTTCACTGGCAACCTGATCTAAACAAAAAGATTTCACAGAAAGTGTGAGCATTAAAACTCAGTAAGCGAATCGGCCTCGTGTTAATAAAATTCAAATACATCACCAGTTATGCAAGTATACCCGAAGGCTCAAACTCAACCAATAGACATAGTTAGAAGTTACATACTAGAAGATAAAAATTCATCCAATTCAACAAACGTTACTAGTACTCATCAATGACAATATATCCCGAAGAGCGCACATAGGCCAGCTCACTAAATTTGTATATTTCCACCATGACGCACAACCTCATCCTATTAACTAGAGAGCCTCATGGATCTATTACTGACCCGGGCCATATCCCTACTAAGGTAATCTTTGTCTTCACACTCGTTGGTCAAGACACCCTTTAAACCAGGTTTTTTGCCTTGCCGTGAGAGGGGGTACTGTCCTGTTCAATCACAATCAATAGTACAGTATTTCATATCATAATCATAAGTACAGTGTAATATTCATTCATATAACAGGTATAGTATATAACTATATTATAGGTTTAAAAACCACAAATCAAGATAACAATTAAACTGTTATTGAAAAGATTCAAACTTCACATCATCATGAAATACTTGTTTTGTCTTATCCATACTTCTGAATTAATTATCTCCCTAGATTTGCTACCCTGAATCCAGTTTACCCTTATGAATCTTGAGACTGTCCTACGACATACTTTTTATCACCAGTAATGCTAAAACCTTATTAAAGTGGGGTTGTTTTACTCACATGAATTCCGTACTAGTATCACTTCTCTAAGTCATTATGAACAATAGTACGCAGGTGAATTTCAATATTCCGCTACGGAGATTTTTATGAAAGATTAGAGAAAACAAGTTAAGATTGTTTTCGTACAGATACTGTTCATACATATGATTACTATTCATATGTACTATCACTATTCATACATATGGTTACTATTCATACCATAAATAGAGAATACAATCTATAAAAGAGTACACCAAGTAAGTTCCTAAAAAAGAGTGGAGGGTCGCAATAGACTTAAAACCAGGTCTTTCCTTAGCCAAAACTTTCCTAGACATGTATTCTTCACAGTTTACATTTTATTTTAGTAATCAGATAATCAAAATAATATATAGGTAGCTAAGAACAATTTTTCTGATGTGGAATATTAGCCAAAGCCGCAACCACAGAGCATACTTAAGAAAATAACTTCTAAAATTTGAAAGACATAGAAAGGGTATAGTATCCTTACCTAAGCTGAAAAGGAGAGGCCTAAAATCTCAGAGGCCTAGTGTCGGAGCAAGAAAACTTAAGGAGAGAAGAATAGAAGTTGAAGGTGTGAGTTTGAAAGTGAAATGGAAGGGCCTATTTATAGGAAAATTCAAGGGTACTATTTGATACTATTCCATCTACCGTTTCACTTACCCATATCACCTACCAATTTCACTTACAAGTCTCATCTACTAATATAATCAATTTGCTGATTTAGTTTCCTTTCAATTTAGTAGCTCAGGGGATTTTCTCATATAAAATATCATTTTTCTCCCAGTTTCTTTTTAGTTTTCTCTTATGATCAAATCACATTTAGCATTTGACATTTCGATAATATATGTGAACAGTACCGTATATGCAAATAGTTCCGTATACTGGAATAGTAACTATAGTTCTCAAACATATATTTATATATATATATATATATATATATATATTTTCACGGGTATTACAAATTACATCTTCTTCTTCATCGTCATCCTCGTGAACATTTTTTGGACTGTAATGGGGATCACTTAACTCGTCTGACATGTTATCTTCTAGACCCATGTCATATGCAACATATAGTAAAAGTGGATGGCTTGATGAACTTGGCTGTAAGTAGTACTGGAGATTGAGAGTGTCGCTGGGTCCAATACTTGAGAGTCTAGACCTTGTTGTACTTAAGACAGCAATTCCAAATTTGTTTTGTGGGTCAATATGTCAGTGCTAACATCCATTTGTTGTAATACCCGTTAATTTCAGAATATAATTCGCTTAAGAGTATTTTAGAATTCTACAACGTTACTTTAGTTATTTATTTTGGTCATTTTTAATTTTCATATTTAATTGTTCTCCTTGAATATTATTTATGAAAATTGAGTTAAATGACTGGACTAAATATTTGCACAATGAGGGATATATTCTAATAATGGTGAAATTCATGGAAAAGTGGTTTCATAATAGTCAATTAGTCAATTTATTGTAAATTGACTGGATGGGTTTGGATGTTGGGTTATGGATACCCATGGGTTATTGAATAACCCATTAGAAATATTTAATATAAAGTTTCAATAGTACCCCCTCATTTTTCTTCACGCAACCGAAACTGATATTCGTTTTCTCTCTCCTTTCTTCATCCTCTTCTCAAATCATTTCCTTGATCTTCACAAGTTCGATTATTTGTTCGGTTCAAAAGCTTTGTAAGGATCAAAGGTAAGCTTTAATCCGATTATTTTCCTTAAATTTCAGTTTATGTAGAAGATCAGAGGAGGTTTTGTTCTTGAAGATTTTAATGATAATTCATGAATCTCAGTTGTTTTAGAAGTTATATTTGAGTTATAATCGGTTAAAAGAGATGAAATTCTGGTTTTGAAACAAGAAAAGAAAGGATGAAATTGTTAGAAATTCTGCAAAACCGAATTACTGTAGCGACCAGAAATTTCGAAACAAAATCTGGAAAATTTTCTTCGGGTTACTGTAGCAGTACTGTAGTGTCGGCAGTCAACGGTACTGTAGCAGTCAACGTTAATGTAGCGAACCGGCACTGTAGCGAACCGGCACTGTAGCAAACCGTACTGTAGCAAACCGTTACTGTAGCAGTCAGAAAATTTTACGTATTTTCATGATTTTGTTTCCTTTCTTATGATTCCTTGTAATATATTTTACTAGGAAATTTTCCTACACAAATTCTAGTGCGAAAAAAGGTAAACTTGGACAAACATCAAGGTGAGTGAATAACCTTGCTCAGCTAAATTGATATTACTAGTCAAAGTACAAAATAAGTCCCATTTACAATATTATTTGGATAATAAGCAATTAATTTTTCATATGGGAGTATATGATGATCAGTAGAAATAAGAGTATGAAGAAATTATTTATTTCATGACAATTGTACTATGTGATGAATTCTCACTATTTTATTAATGAGTAAAGATCTACGGGATCTAATACACGAGTGTGAAAGGGTTAAAGTCCCATACTACTCGGTGTATATCTAAGAAATCTTATACACGAGTTTGAAAGGGTTAAAGTCCCATACTACTCAGTGCATATCTATGAAACCTATACACGAGTTGAAAGGGTTAAAGTCCCATACTACTCGGCGTATACCTATGAGATCTTATTCACGAGTTTGAAAGGATTAGAGTCCCATACTACTCGGTGTATATCTATGAAATCTTATTCATGAGTTTGAAAGGGTTAGAGTCCCATACTACTCGATGTATAAGACAATTAATTATATGAGTAAATGTGGTATTTGTACTTTTGATATTTTATATAGTACAGTTATTTACTTACTGAGTTTTTAAATAAACTCACACTCCCTATGATTTTTTTTTCAGATACAGAACATAAAGAACAAGAGTATCCGTTTGAAGATTAGAAGCCCCTTGGGACTATTCTGTATTTCTGTCTGGTGGGACACCAGTACTTATTAATGTGGATATTAGAAACGCTCTGTACTTTCTATAGGTCTCCTAGGCTTGCGATGAGATAGAAATATCAGACTATGTATGTCTATATTTGCTTATCAGATGAATATAATTCTGTAGTGTGGAATGAATGATTAAGGTTGAATGTAAAACCTTACAGAATATATGTATATAACGTATGTTTGAGAATTATATCAAATGAGTAGTATCTTTTCACATGCTCAATTTTTGGGATGTGACAAATTTGGTATCAGAGGAAAGGTTTTATAGGTCCCCTATAGAGTACAGAGCAAAGTGATCTTTGTGGGCCCTTCCCTATTGTCATGAGCCGCGGCATGACCATAGGATTAAGTTCCATAAAAGACCTTGTAGAGTATAATGTCATTTTATAGATAACTTCTCAGTGGGGCTAGTAAGTGATATTTTGTTTATGTCTGAAAATTGTTTGTTATGTGTGTAGATCTGTGACAGATCAATGTCAGAAGGATCTTCTAATAATAATGAGCATATGGGTCCAAGGAGGGCCATAAATCCACCAGTACATGTGCAAGATGATCCTAATCGTGGTGATAGTTTACATGCTCAAAGTACTGAGGGCGCAACTAGTGAGCAAGCAAGAAGAGTCGAACCTGATGCTCACGTCGGTAATGCAACTATTGCACATGTGATTCATTTGATGAATGAACGATTTGACCGATTTGAGGCTGAAATGAGAGGTCGAGCTGCACAAGCTAACCTGCCAGTGGATCCTCCTATTGTTGAAGCTGAAAATGTACCACCAGTTCCGTTAGCGGGAGGAGTTAATGTAAGAGAGGTAAGAATGTCTAAATTCCAGAAAATGAGGCCTCCTACTTTTTCAGGGGAAGATCCCAAAGAGGACCCACAATGTTTCTTGAAGATTGTGAAGCAATCTGTGATGCTATAGGGTGTTCTCCTACTCAAAAGGTAGAATTCACTTCCTTTCAGTTAAAAGGTAGGGCTGGTAAATGGTGGAGGAACTGGAAGAAAGCTAGAATTCAAGGCGCACCGCCAGTTATGTGGACAGAATTTTACAGATTGGTTATGGATGAATTTCTTCCGGCAAGTGAACGATCATCCAGGGCCAGAGATTTTCTGTATCTACGGCAGGGAACCATGACTGTTGATGAGTATTCAGCTCAGTTTGTTAAATTATCTGAATATGCCCCTGAAATCATTCCTTCTGAAAGGAAGAAAATAGAAAAGTTTGTGGAAGGGCTTCGTGATACCTTATATGATCAAGTGGGTTCTAATATGAACGATTACTCTTCGTACTCAGAGGCTGTTGATGTGGCCCGAAGAATGGAAAAGAGGTCAAAGAATAAAGAAGAATATCGTCAAAAGAAGAAAGCTAGATATAGAATATCTTTTGATCAAGGGGAAGACTCAAGGACTTTGAAACCCTTTACTGCGTCACAAAATGCTCCAGCCACTCCTACTAAGTCAACTTATTCTACAGCCAGTGTGGCTAAGCCTCGTTCAGAGAGCAGGGGTGCTTTTAGCTCTTCTAGTAGAGGAGGTACTCAAGGTAGAAGGGAAAAACCTCAATGTCCTGAATGTGGAAAGTTTCACTTCGGAGAATGCAGGTTAAACACTGTTGGTACAGGCTGTTTTCACTGTGGACAAAAAGGACATTTTATAAGGGAGTGCCCTCAGCTCATGACAAGACCAGGTCAAGGGTCTACTTTGCCACCTCGACCACAATCTATTACTCAAACACCAACCCCTTCAACATGGGGTAGTATGGGAAGAGGTTCTGGAAGAGGCCAAGGTGACCGTGGAAAACAAGCTGCTGGCAGAGGAAATGCAAGAGTATATGCTCTAACCCGATAGGATGCTCAAACATCCAATGCTGTAGTTACAGGTATATTATCTGTTAATACTTTTGCTGCACGTATTTTGTTTGACCCCGGTTCTACTCACTCATATGTGTCGCCCCTATTTGCCAAGAGATTTGCATTTGATTCGATTATTCTTAAAGAACCATTCTTGGTTTCCACACCGATGAGAGAGACTTTGATGGTTAAAACATATTATCGTTCTTGTAAAATAATCGTTGGAGGCACGGAAACTAAGATAGATCTTATGGTTCTCAATATGTTAGATTTTGATGTGATTTTAGGGATGGATTGGCTATCTTCTTGTCATGCTACTATAAATTGTCGTGACAAAGTTATTTCCTTTAATATGCCGGGGAGGAGTAATTTTGTGTTTCAAGGAGATCGAAGTGATGTACCTTGCAACATGATATCTATGTTAAGTGCCCAGCGTATGTTGCGAAAGGGATGTCAGGGATTTCTAGCTTTTATCAAAGATTTAGAAAAGAAAGAACAGAAGTTAGAAGACATTCATGTGGTTAATGAATTCCCAGATGTGTTCCCAGAAGATTTACCTGGATTACCGCCAGAAAGAGATATTGAGTTCAGTATTGATTTGGTCCCAGACACAAGACCAATTTCTATTCCACCTTATCGTATGGCTCCTGTTGAGCTAAAAGAACTCAAAGAACAATTGGAAGATTTGTTAAACAAAGGGTTCATTCGCCCAAGTTTTTCACCTTGGGGTGCTCCTGTTCTTTTTGTGAAAAAGAAAGATGGTTCAATGAGATTATGTATAGATTATCGTCAGCTGAATAAAGTCACAGTGAAGAATAAGTATCCTTTACCAAGGATAGATGATTTGTTTGATCAGCTTCAAGGAGCAAAATACTTCTCAAAGATTGATCTAAGGTCTGGATATCATCAGTTACGAATTAAGAGTGATGATATACCTAAGACTGCTTTTCATACACGGTATGGACATTATGAGTTTCTTGTGATGTCTTTTGGGTTGACAAATGCACCAGCAGCATTTATGCATTTAATGAACAGAGTGTTCAAATCATTCCTTGATAAGTTTGTAATTGTGTTTATTGATGATATTTTGGTATATTCAAAGAGTCATGAAGAACATACTGAACATTTGAGAATAGTGCTTCAGACTTTGAGAGAGCATCAGTTGTATGCAAAGCTCTCAAAATGTGAATTCTGGATGAGTCATGTAACATTTTTGGGACATGTTATTTCCCAAGAAGGTATTCATGTAGATCCAAGTAAAATTGAAGCAGTAAAACAATGGCCTCGACCAACAACTGTGTCTGAAGTACGTAGTTTTCTTGGTTTAGCAGGGTATTACCGTCGCTTTGTCAAGGATTTCTCTAAGACAGCTCTCCCATTAAATAAGTTAACCCGAAAGAATGTTAAATACATTTGGGATGATTCATGTGAGCAAAGTTTCACCCAATTGAAAGAGTGTTTAACTTCTGCACCAGTCTTAATCCTACCATCAGGACCAGGGGGTTAATCTGTATTCTGTGATGCCTCAAAGATAGGCTTAGGATGTGTGTTGATGCAACATGGTAAAGTCATAGCTTATGGATCACGTCAGCTTAAAAAGCATGAATTGAATTACCCCATTCATGATTTGGAAATGGCAGCTGTAGTGTTTGCCCTAAAGATTTGGAGACATTACTTGTATGGGGAGACTTGTCAAATTTTTACAGATCACAAAAGCCTTAAGTACATTTTTGAGCAGAGAGATCTCAATCTAAGGCAACGAAGGTGGATGGAACTTCTGAAAGATTATGATTGTACCATCCTTTACCATCCAGGTAAAGCAAATGTAGTGGCTGATGCTGTAAGTCGAAAGTCTATGGGAAGTTTAGCTCACATTGCCACTATAAGGAGGTCTCTAATACATGAACTACAAGAGTTGGAAGCTGATGGGGTATTCTTCGAGATCACTGAGTCAGGTACATTTCTGGCTCATTTAACAGTTAGATCATCTCTTGTTGAAAAAGTAAAAGTAAATTTAGAAAATGACATTGATATGGTCAAAATCAGAGATAAGGCAAGGCAAGGTCTAGCACCAAGTTTCTTGGTAGATGAAGAAGGAGTCTTATGGTTTAATGGGAGACTCTGTGTCCCCAACATTGAATCTTTGAAACATGAAATCTTAATAGAAGCTCATGGTTCGCCCTACGTTGTACATCCTGGTGCTGTGAAAATGTATCAGGACTTGAAACAAGTTTACTGGTGGGAGGGCATGAAACGAGACGTGACTGACTTTGTAGCTCGATGTTTGACTTGTCAGCAAGTTTACTGGTGGGAGGGCATGAAACGAGACGTGACTGACTTTGTAGCTCAATGTTTGACTTGTCAGCAAGTTAAAGCTGAACATCGACGACCATCTGGATTGATGCAAAAACTAGATATTCCCGAATGGAAGTGGGAAAGGATCACTATGGATTTTGTAGTAGGTTTACCTCGGTCAACAAAAGGAAATGACTCAATATGGGTCATAGTGGATCGACTTACTAAGTCAGCACATTTTCTTCCTGTTCATACCACTTTCAGTGTAGCAAAACTTGCTCGAATTTATGTTAAAGAAATAGTGAAACTTCATGGTGTACCAATATCCATTATATCAGATCGAGGACCTTAGTTTACTTCTCGGTTCTGGAAAGTCTTTCAAGAGGCTTTGGGTACAAAAGTGAATCTTAGCACAACATTCCATCCTCAGACTGATGGACAGTCCGAAAGGACAATTCAGACTTTAGAGGATATGCTAAGAGCTTGTGTGATGGATTTCAGTGGAAGTTGGGAAGATCATTTGTCTCTTATTGAATTTGCTTATAACAACAGTTACTAAGCCAGTATTCAGATGGCACCTTTTGAGGCATTATATGGGAGACGGTGTCGATCTCCTATAGGTTGGTTTGAACTTGGTGAAACCAAAATATTTGGACCTGAGATGATACAGGAAGATATAAATAAAGTTAAACTGATCAGAGAGAAGTTGTTAACTGCTCAGAGTAGACAGAAGTCTTATGCGGACAACCGACGACGTGACCTTAAATTTGCAATAGGTGATATGGTTTTCTTACGAATCTCACCTATGAAAGGAGTAATGAGATTCGGGAAGAAAGGCAAGCTTAGTCCGAGGTATGTTGGCCCATATGAGGTTGTAGACAGAGTGGGTAATGTGGCATATCGCCTAGACCTACCTTCCAACCTAGAGGGAGTTCATCCAATATTTCATGTGTCCATGCTACGGAAGTATCTTCCTGATCCTTCTCATGTCATTCAACCCCAAGAAGTTCATTTTGATGAAACTCTCACCTACGAAGAGGTACCAGTAGCTATCCTTGATAGAAAAGTCAAAAAATTGCGTACCAAAGAAACTCCTACTGTCAAGGTTCTTTGGAGAAATCATTCTCGCGAGGAAGCTACGTGGGAAGCAGAAGATGAGATGTAGAAAAACTATCCACATTTATTTGAAACTTGAGGTAAGATTTTAATTCGGAGGACCGAATTCTTTTAAGGGGGGTAGAATGTAATACCCGTTAATTTCAGAATATAATTCGCTTAAGAGTATTTTAGAATTCTACAACGTTACTTTAGTTATTTATTTTGGTCATTTTTAATTTTCATATTTAATTGTTCTCTTTGAATATTATTTATGAAAATTGAGTTAAATGACTGGACTAAATATTTGCACAATGAGGGATATATTCTAATAATGGTGAAATTCATGGAAAAGTGGTTTCATAATAGTCAATTAGTCAATTTATTGTAAATTGACTGGATGGGTTTGGATGTTGGGTTATGGATACCCATGGGTTATTGAATAACCCATTAGAAATATTTAATATAAAGTTTCAATAGTACCCCCTCATTTTTCTTCACGCAACCGAAACTGATATTCGTTTTCTCTCTCCTTTCTTCATCCTCTTCTCAAATCATTTCCTTGATCTTCACAAGTTCGATTATTTGTTCGGTTCAAAAGCTTTGTAAGGATCAAAGGTAAGCTTTAATCCGATTATTTTCCTTAAATTTCAGTTTATGTAGAAGATCAGAGGAGGTTTTGTTCTTGAAGATTTTAATGATAATTCATGAATCTCAGTTGTTTTAGAAGTTATATTTGAGTTATAATCGGTTAAAAGAGTTGAAATTCTGGTTTTGAAACAAGAAAGGAAAGGATGAAATTGTTAGAAATTCTGCAAAACCGAATTACTGTAGCGACCAGAAATTTCGAAACAAAATCTGGAAAATTTTCTTCGGGTTACTGTAGCAGTACTGTAGTGTCGGCAGTCAACGGTACTGTAGCAGTCAACGTTACTGTAGCGAACCGTTACTGTAGCGAACCGACATTGTAGCAAACCGTTACTGTAGCAAACCGTACTGTAGCAAACCGTTACTATAGCAGTCAGAAAATTTTACGTATTTTCGTGATTTTGTTTCCTTTCTTATGATTCCTTGTAATATATTTTACTAGGAAATTTTCCTACACAAATTCTAGTGTGGAAAAAGGTAAACTTGGACAAACATCAAGGTGAGTGAATAACCTTGCTCAGCTAAATTGATATTACTAGTCAAAGTACAAAATAAGTCCCATTTACAATATTATTTGGATAATAAGCAATTAATTTTTCATATGGGAGTATATGATGATCAGTAGAAATAAGAGTATGAAGAAATTATTTATTTCATAACAATTGTACTATGTGATGAATTCTCACTATTTTATTAATGAGTAAAGATCTACGGGACCTAATACACGAGTGTGAAAGGGTTAAAGTCCCATACTACTCGGTGTATATCTAAGAAATCTTATACACGAGTTTGAAAGGGTTAAAGTCCCATACTACTCAGTGCATATCTATGAAACCTATACACGAGTTGAAAGGGTTAAAGTCCCATACTACTCGGCGTATACCTATGAGATCTTATTCACGAGTTTGAAAGGGTTAGAGTCCCATACTACTCGGTGTATATCTATGAAATCTTATTCATGAGTTTGAAAGGGTTAGAGTCCCATACTACTCGATGTATAAGACAATTAATTATATGAGTAAATGTGGTATTTGTACTTTTGATATTTTATATAGTACAGTTATTTACTTACTGAGTTTTTAAATAAACTCACACTCCCTATGATTTTTTTTTTCAGATACAGAAAATAAAGAACAAGAGTATCCGTTTGAAGATTAGAAGCCCCTTGGGACTATTCTGTATTTCTGTCTGGTGGGACACCAGTACTTATTAATGTGGATATTAGAAACGCTCTGTACTTTCTATAGGTCTCCTAGGCTTGCGATGAGATAGAAATATCAGACTATGTATGTCTATATTTGCTTATCAGATGAATATAATTCTGTAGTGTGGAATGAATGATTAAGGTTGAATGTAAAACCTTACAGAATATATGTATATAACGTATGTTTGAGAATTATATCAAATGAGTAGTATCTTTTCACATGCTCAATTTTTGGGATGTGACATTTGTACTATGTTAATCTCCACCAATAATTCCATCATAGCTTGGTCTTCAAAGCAATTGAGGTGTGTAATCACTGTAGCTTGGAGTTAGTAGTCATTTTCCATTTTCACCTTTTGATAGCGGAGTGACGACAATTTCATCGGGCATCGGTACCAAACCTTGCTCACAATATAGTTACAAAGTAAGCCAGACTAAACACATAGACGATCTTTGAACTCTTCCAGAGTAATTCCTTCGGACAGCCTTATTATTGTCATGTTTTTAGACATGAAAGTACCTTCGTCTAAGATAGTGATTTCCCCATTGAGATGTAAATATCCAGTAATTTGGCAGCTCATTTTGTTTGGACAAAAAAAATATAATGGGAAAAAAAATCTGATAAGTATTTAAAAAGAAAAAACTGAGAGCAACAAAATTAACAAATTTTTTCTGAGCACAGCTGAGAACAACTGAGAGTAACAAAATTGAAACAAATCTCTTTGAGGAAAGGCAATGGTAGCAGAGAAGTTTGAAGCATATATCTATAGACAATAACAATGAAATATTTTTTTTAAATGAATAAAAAATAGTTTAGCAATATGAACCAAAAAATATTCAGTGTTAAGTTTGAGAAGACTCAATATTGAAACACTAAAATTTTAGTGTTGGACGAAACCCAACATTGAAATGTTAGTGTTGAAACTTCCAACATTAAAATTTCATTGTTAGGTTTGTCAAATTGGACGAACTCATCCAACTTGGACAGTAATGGTCAAATTCGACCATTACTTGGTTGAAAATTCAACCGTTGACTGGTCAACAATCAATTCGACCCCACCCCCTATTTATACCCCACCCCCCATTATACTCCACTACACCCATTTCTCTTCTCTTAGCTTATCTCTCTACACTATTTTTTAGTTTTTCATTTTTACTTATTGTTAATTCTTTCTACTAATTGGTTGAGGAGGTGAAGTCATATTTCCTAGACCAATAGATAAAAGTCTATTATATCTTCAAGACCAAAACATATCTGAACAAGCATGGACCTAGTAAGTGATTTTTATTTTTAATTTATTATTATTTTGTTTATTTTACTCATATTATTTGTTATTTTTATTTTACTCATATTTTTTTTATTTTACTCATTTCTTGTTGATTTTTATTTCCATTTGTGTGTTGCTATTTGTTATTTTTATTTTATTCATATTATTTTTTTTCTATACAGCTTAATTGATTATTAAAAATTTGTCGACACACGGTTGAACTACTGATCCATGTAGACCTCCGCATTGTACTATATTTCCAACAAGTGGGATTTTATGGAATGTCACGAATTGGATATTTTATGTATGACCAGGTATTAGTCACGACGCTAGTTGAGAGATGGTGACTCGAAATTTCATTTAACACATGAGAGTGCACCATCACATTATAGGATGTGGCAGTGCTGTACGGACTCTCTTACATTGGACATGCTATTGCAGCGAAAATTGTCCTCACGTAGGACATGGTTTGTGTGTTGTTATTGGTGGTTTTCCTGCCTGAGGACAAGTTGAGAGGACAAAGATTATTATGATGTGGCTTCAAGAAGAGTTCTCAGAGTTACCCAAAAATGCAAATGAGCTCACTATCCAACAACATGCACAAGCATACATCTTACTCATCATTGGCAGCTATCTGATGCCAGACAAATCTGGCATAAATGTATACTTGATCTTGATGTTGCAAGACTTTGAACAATGTGGGAAGTTCAGTTGGGGTGCAACAGTCTTGACCCACCTATACAGTGAGTTATACAAGGCAACAAACCCTAACGCACATCAAATTAGCAGGTGTGTTCATTTATTACATGTGTGGGCATTTGAATGATTCCCAAGACTAAGGTCGGCAATACTAAATCAATTTGATAATGATGAAGAACATCCGTGGCCCCTACTTATAGCATACAAGAATGTCATATGCTATTAATATTTTATTTAAATTTTTAATTTAAATTGCACTTTATATATTATTTATCATTTACAATATTTTGTTAATTAAAAATTTAGATAATTGTAATTTTGGATGATAATTTGTTTAAATTGAAAAATTGAAATAAGGATTTATTTTTAATAGGTGGAATAGAGTTTCCCTATACCAAGCCTCCGTTGCTCATGCTCTAAATCGGTATAGGCCATTTTTGGACTAGATGAATGATGATGATGTATTGACATTTATTTTGTTTTTAAACTACTAATATTTTGTTGCCTATTAGTAGATGCTAATATTTGTCAAAATTAGGTTATTTGGCTCCCGTATACAAATTAAGTAATCCCAAAATACTATCAAAATTGTTAGCCCTAAGGCTGTATGCCATAAGTTTTGATGATAACAAATATGTGAGAAGTGTAACATTGATATATATAAATGTTAATTTTCATATATATGCTACAAGTATTTAAACATGATTGTGTTATTTAATATGTGATGTTTCATATATTGAATCATGCTATTATTATGAATTGAACTAACCTTTGGTTTGCAAGTAAGATGTCTTTTATAGGTTGGTTCAAAACAAGAAGAGTGAGCATTGGATTGAAGAACAAGGAAAAGCAACATCATGCTTCAGTCAAGGAAAACAACATACAAGGATAAAGCTCCAAGAAATGAAAAATTAGAAGATTTGAAGTCGTGAAAGTTTGGATGCATCAAAATAGTCTATGTGCCTATATCAGCTTGTCACTAGTCGACCACTACCGAAAGTTATTCAGCAGGGATGCAAGTGTTAGGGAGTGTCTCAATGTACCTAACTTCTTCCCTAGACAGACTAAGGAGGAATTACAATACATATAGTGGCCAGTAACCGATATATAGTATGACAAGATACTGGTTGACCATCTTCCTTGAACTGGTCGACCAACAAGCTCCAGTAAGCAAAGTATCTAAAGATATCAAACCACTGGTTGACCATCCTATCTACACTGGTCGACCAACGAGCTCCAGTAAGCAAAGTATCTGAAGACGTCAAAGTAACAGTCGACCATCTTATCTACACTGGTCGACCAACGAGCTCCAATAAGCAGAAGTTTTTGAAGATATCAAATGACTGGTTGACCATCCTCCTTATACTGGTCGACAATTGTATTCCAATTGCAAAAAGTCTTTGAAGTTTTGAAGACTGGTCGACCACCATCCTTCCACTAGTCGACCACCATCCTTCCACTAGTCGACCACCCAGCTCCAGAAGCTATATCTCTTGAAGGAAAGCAGCAATTGGTCGACCACCGTAATGCAACTGGTCAACCATCGTGACTGGTCAATCACTTCTAAAGTGTACTGGTCGACCATCTTACTCCAACTGGTCGATCACTAACACACGATAGTACGTTGTAACGACTAGTTTTTGAAGTGCTTGTTGACATAATCCATCAGATTTAACCTGCAGATGTCTCCAATGGATTTAATCTTCTTGGCTCTATAAATACCAAGCATGGAGACCTTCAAACAAGATGAGAAAACACTCCTATTATTATGCATCATATGTAGATCCTCTTTTATCTATGTTTTATCTGTGAGATCTTATCAATGTAACACATACTCTATTTTAGAGACTTGACTTTGTTATTCATTCTCTCCTGAGTTGTATTATCAAGGAAAGTATTCTGATGCGTTATTCCCGATAAGTGTGTCGGGTCGCACAAGTAGTAAAGAGAGAGTAAAAGTTATCGTCCTCAGGAATTGACTTTAACAATTACCAATTTCACTAGCTCAAATTATATTTAGACAATTAAAAAGGTAGAGCAATTGAGTCTAATTTTAACTAAAGTAAACTAAACTAAGACACAAAGTAGGCTAGCGCAACAAAGAACTATATGAGAACAAAGCAGGCATAGGGGATTGATTTTACTTAACTCCTAATCTGATTAATTCATAGACAAACCAATCTTTGAGTTATTAGAGAATACTTCAATACAATTGTAAATTCCTCTTATTATTGATTAAGTTCACAAGGATATTTGAACCCAATGTCTTGGTGAAACAAATCTTCCTCACTCAATTAATTAGCTAATGCCTTAGTCAAATTAATTGATTTGGAGTTTAAGCTTAGAAACTCATAAAAATCACGTAATTAAGGTTATCTATGTCTAAACTAACCCGAATCACGGTAGAAATTACAAAGGCAAGTCTATATCAAGCTATGTCTAGCATTAATATAAACCCTAGGTTCATTGAAGATGGTAGCTAAGCATTCAAGAGTAATAAAAAGAGGTAAAGTCTACTCCAATAATCGAAATTGCAATTATATTAAAGTATTGAATAACAAAGCTTCATAGGAGTCAATTACATCAATCCCCTAATCCTAGAGACTTAGTTACACATGGTGGGAGAAAAGAAAAACATCATAAATACATAAATACACATGATACAAGAGGAAGGAGAGAAAGAAATAAGCATCAAACTCAATGAAGAAGAGGTCTGCCTTCTCCTCCAATTGTGCCCTAGCAGAGCTCCTTCTTCCCAGCCAAAAGATCCACAAAAATGCTTCAGAAAACCAATTTATAGGCTGAGTCACGAACAGGTCAGAATCCCGGCGCCTAGGAGTCTTGCGTGGCGCCTAGGCGCCATGCAGAAAATAACTGGAATTAGCATGTCTTGGCGCCACCTTCAAGCATTGAGACAGAGAGTTAGGGGGCTGGCGCCTTGGGCAGAGAGTTTATGTCTTGGGGCCTTAGGCGCCAGCCTTCAATTCTGCACTTTGTTCCCGAAATCTTCAGCTCCCCAACTTGCATTATCCCAAAGTATACACCTGCAAGGAAATACACAAAGATTACTCCAAAATGTAGGGAAAAAAGGGATAAAAAAAAGAAAAGATAGGAGCAAGGGAAAGAAAAGGAAAGCAAGAACTAAGATAAAATGTGCAAAAATGAAAGCAAAATAGGAGCAAGGGAAAGAAAATCCCCAATAAAACCAAAGGAAAATAACTAAAATAAAGGACTTATCATATTCCTTGAAAGAGTATTTATTGAGAGAACTTGCTTTGGGTTGTAGAGAAACTGGTTTAGCAGAAATTCTCCAGAGGTTGAGGAAAAACCAGGATTCATAAATTCTCTATTGGGTTATAGAGGAGCCTTGGCAACAAAATTCTCTGTAATGGTTCACAGGTACCTAGATCAAACTTGTAAGTATAGTGAAAATATTTAAGTGATTTCTTGAGAACTAGATGTAGGCTTGAGATTAGCCTAAATCTCTGAGTTTGCTCTCTATATCTTACTCCTTTATTTGTGCATTCTGTTATCTACTCTTTACTTTCTTGCTCTTTATAATTATTCATCTTGATAGCACATTGATTTTCTGTATTGTATTTATTATCCTAAGTATTGTTGTTTTACAGAAAATTATTTTAACTTCTAACAAAGTTTTGTGAAATTTTTATAAAACCCAATTCACCCCTCTCTTAGGATCCAACCATTACTTTTAGAAATGACCCTGATGTGTGGTGTGCCTTAGTTTCATTAATAAATTTTTATATAATCGAATGGGACAATCCTGATTGAGTTCTGCATCAATTTGGGATGGAACAATCAATCTTGAATGCACTAGTCAACTCAGAGGAATGGCATCTTAAAAGTTAATTAGGAAGACTGATACTAACTGGAATGTGGAGCATGTTGAGTTTGTTTGATACTTGGCAAGCGTACCAATCATACAAGTAATATAGTGATAAAATGAGTAAGAATGTCGTTCTCATGAGGATTAACTTGTTAACTACCCGAGAAATTAAGTTGTATTAGTTAGACGATCCAAATTTGTATGGTTCATTAACAGAATGCAAATGAAAATGTAAACTTGAGTTAGAAGTGAGTTGTATGATTGTATAGACTCTAAACAAACACAATGAAAATCACAAGACGAACACAATACAATTCACAAGATTAACACAACCTAGGATTGCTAATCCCCTGTCATTCTTCACAGGTTTTAATCTCTCTCCCTCTTGTTCTCACCAGCCATACATGCTAATCTAGGGTACGAATATTCTTAAAAGGATTTTTCCAAACGATAACTATGATAAAATCCTAATTCTCCATAATTCCTTATGTGAAAATTAAGTTAAATTAATTAACAAACCTTAATTTGACTATAGGAGGTTAATGTCTATATTCTTATGACATTAACGAATCCATCCCCTCATCTTTAAGGTTCAAGAACTCACACTATTCATTCTATGGTCTAGGTTATTACATTCATCTTCCAAGTGCAGCAAAACCACCAAACAATCCATTAAATTGATCAAGTTTAATGAAAGCAAGAAGATAAGAATGAATAAACATGTATTAATGGCCAAATGATCACAAGAAGTCGAGATTTACAAAACCTAATCCAAACTAGGGTTCATAGCAATCCTAGTACAGAAATTTAGTTACATATGTTCACAAAATATAGAAAAGAAGATAAGAGAAAACTTCATTATTCCAAGTTAGGTGGAAGAGAAATTGCTCCAATTGTAACATCTAATTTTGTCCACAATATTATAATTTCTTTTTCTTTTTATAAAAAAATATTGAAAATAAAAAGCAAAAAAATAAAAATAACAAAAAAGAAAATATTAAAAAAATGATAAAATAATAAAAGTCCAAATGTTACATGTTTTTTATCACACACACATGGTGGTGTCTGTCACGACCCGTTTTCTGGGCACATGACCGGCACAATGATGAATATCCCATCACTGTAAGCCTTTCGATAAATTCTACCCATGAGTTTAGTCATTATCTCTATATTATCAAAATAACCATTCCTGAAGAAAATATATCAAATTTTCTTATTTGAAATTCATAGAGACGATTTGTACATAATAATAGATTCTCAATATAAAATACATTATTATGCTGACATACAAACTAAATGCTAAACCCCTGACCAAGATGTCCTAGACGATTACAGAGCAACATAATCTACAACAATAGAGGGGCCTACCCGATAGCGGGAGGGTCCAAAGTAACCTACTCTTCTAGCAGATATTCTTCATTGGCAACCTGATCTGAACAAAAAAGGTTGTACAAACAATGTGAGCTTTTAAACTCAGTGAGCGAATCAGCCTCGCGTTAATAAAATTCAAATACATCACCAGTCATGCAAGCATATCCAAAGGCTCATACTCAACCAATAGACAGAAGATAAAAATTCATCCAATTCAACAAACGTTACTAGTACTTGTCAATGGCAATATATCCCGCAGAGCGCACACGGGCCGACTCACCAATTATGTATATTTCCGCCATGACGCACAACATCATCCTCTTACATACAAGAAGATAAAAATTCATTCAATTCAACAAACGTTACTAGTACTCGTTAATGACAATATATCCCGGAGAGCGCACACAGGCCGACTCACCAATTATGTATATTTCCGCCATGACGCACAACCTCATCCTCTTAGCTAGGGCGCCTCACAGATTTATCACCAATCTGGGCTATATCCCTACTGAGGGAATCGTTGTCTCCACACTCATTGGTCAAGACACCCTGTCAACCGGGTTTTCTGCCTTGCCGTGAGAGGGGGTACTGTCCCGCTCAATCACAATCAATAGCATTTCATATCATAATCAGAAGCTCAATATAATATTCATCCATATAACAGGTATAATATATAACTATATTATAGATTTATAAACCACATATCAAGATAACAATTAATCCGTTTTTGAAAACATTCAAATTTCACATCATCATAAGATACTTATTTCATTTTATCCATACTTATGGATTAATTATCTCATTTAGATTCGTCATTCTGAATCCAATTTCCCCCTATGAATCTTGGGAGTGTCCTACGACATACTTTTTATCACCAGTAATGCTAAAACTCTATTAAAACGGGGTCGTTTCACTCACCTGGATTCCGTACGAGCATCGCTTCTCTAAGTCATTACAGACAAGAGTGCTCAGGTGAATTTCGGTGTTCTGCTATGGAAATTTTCATGAAAGATTAGAGAAAATACGTTAGGATTATTTTCGTACAGATACTGTTCATACGTACGGTTTCTGTTCATATATACGGTTACTATTCATACATACAATCACTATTCATATGTACGGTCACTATTCATACGTATGGTTACTATTTCTACAGTTACTATTCATACGTACAGTTACTATTTATACCAGAAATAGAGAATACAATCTGTAAAAGAGTACACCAGGTAAGTTCCCAGGAAAGAGTGGAGGGTCACACTGGACACACTTAAAAACCAGGTCTTTCATTAGCCAGAACTTTCCTATACATGTATTCTTCACAGTTTACATTCTATTTCGGTAATCAGAGAATCAAAATAACATATAAACAGCTAAGGACAGTTTTTCTGATGTGGAAGATCAGCCAAGGCCACAACCACAGAGCATACTTAAGAAAATAACTTCTAAAATTTGAAAGACATAGAAAGGGCATAGTATCTTTACCTAAGCTGAAAAGGAAAGGCCCAAAATCTCAGAGGCCTAGCATTGAAGTAAGAGAAACTTAAGGAGAGAAGAAGAGAAGTTGAAGGTGTGAGTTTAGAAGTGAAATGAAAGCGCCTATTTATAGGAAAAGTCAAGGGTACTATTTGATACTATGCGTTAATAAAATATTCAATTTACTATTTATGAAAATGACATTTCTAATAATGCAGTTACTGTGCACCTCACGCGAAAATTTTTCTGTTATTACTATTGAAAACTTAAAAGAAAAACTATCCTTTCACCTTAAACCTTTAAGTTTCTTTTCAATTCAGTCCTTTCACTTTAGTCCCTGAGGGTATTTTTACACATAAAACGTCATTTTCTCCCACGAACTTCTTTCTAGTTTTCTCTTATGACCAAACCACATCTAGTACTTGACATTTCAATTGTATAAATGAACAGTATCGTATACATAAATAGTATTATATGGGTGAATAGTACCGTATGCTGAAATAGTAACAGTAGTTTGTAAACAAATATTTATATTTTATTTTTTTGGGTATTACAGTGTCCTTCCTCCACATGCATGGTCAGGAATCTCTAGCCAAGGTACTTTTACTATGTCCCTTCTTTTCTTTTCTTTTCTTTTTTTCAAATGACAATCCATACTACTAGTCAAGAAAACAACATGAGGACAAAGTATTAGTTACATGATTTGGAAGTTTTTTCCACTAACATAATCATTTTTCACCCCTATCTCTAACTATAAATAAAAGACCTTTCTTCCCTTTCAGAAGGAGAGACAAGAGAGAAAAAGAAAGAGCAAAAAATACATGCTCTATTTCTATATAGAAATTGAGAAAGATTTGCCTTCTTTTGGAGTATTGTGGAAGGAGGAGATCAGCTATAAATTACTCACAAACATTCTGGGCAATTGAGGAGCAAACGTGTTGATTGAAGGAGTGAAGTTCAGCTCCAAACAAGCTCAAAACCGAGAAGAGTGCAGTAAATCCAAAAAACAAAAAGAGCAACCGTGAAGGTAAGTTGATTTCTTTCGTGAATTCATCTTTTTTTTTTGATAGAGTTAGTTTTCTACACCATAATTTAAACTTTGGAGCTTAAAAGAAGATCAAAATAGAACAAAAAAACTAGAAAAATCATGGAAAGAAGCAAAGTGACGTGATGAACTGTGAAAACATAGAAATTCCTAAGAACTTGGTTTTAATTCATTTTTTTCCCTTGCTATGGACTGGAATGGACCAAAAATGACCCAAAAAATTCCTAGAGGAAGTTCTGGACAGATTTGGAAAGAAAAATTGAGACATGGATGTGATTCATGTAAAATAGGAACCAAACTGAACAAATTCAAAAGTTTACAGGGGTTAATTTAATTCAAAAATAAAACATTTTCTAGACCGAGGGACCTATATGAAGACAACTATGATATCAGATCAAGCAAAAGAACAAAGGAAAAATTTCACATAGGGATGCATATATATTGATCAGCATGCATATTTCTTTCTTTCTATTTTTTTCTTTTTTTCTTTTTTTATGCACTTTACATAAATATTTATAGATGTGCGTCATATATATATATATATATATATATGTGTGTGTGTGTGTGTGTGTGTGTGTGTGTAATTGTATTTGTGTATATTTTATCTTATCTCAAAATCAAAAAATCCAAAAATATTTTCCTTTAACTTCATTTTCAATATATTTTTTTAAAAAAATCTGAAATATGTTATCATTAAAATTATTATTTCCTTTATTTTCATCTCAAGATAAATTCAAAATTTCCAAAAAAAAAAATGTTTCATTTGTTTTCATTTCCATTAAAAAAAGTCTAAAAAAATGTTTCTTTATTTCATTCACAAGATAAATTCCAAAACTCAAAAATATTTTTCCTTTAAATTTCATTCACAAGATATTTTCTACAAAAAACACCAAAATATGTTTTCCTTTCAAATAATTTCATAAAACAATTTCATAAGATCAAAAATATTTTCTTTCAAATGATTTCATAATAATTTCGAAAATCCAAGAAAAATGTTTTCTTAGTTTTCATTCTCAAGACAATTTCAAAAATCCAAAAAATATGCTTTTATTAAAATTATTCTTTCAAAATCCCAAAAAAAAATTTAAATCTCAAAATCCAAAAAATATTTATTTCGATTTCTTTCTAAATATCCTCAAAAGGAAAAATCCAAAAAAATCAAAAGGCTTTTAAAATGGGAAGAGTGATAACATACTTTTTCCATTTATTTTAGTCCCTATTTTAGTCCTTTTTGCCTCTTTAATTTTGTCAATTCTCTAATTTTATTATGTTTTGGAATTTATTGGGTATAAACTATTTATGGATTGAATGTGTCTCAATTTTTATATTTTTAGAACTTGAATTGTAAAATGCTCAATTTAATTCCTATAAATTTTAATTTTGGAGAGAAAAGTGTTGACATGGACAAAGATGATGATTTGGATGCTAATGTGGCACTTTTTGGGTGATGTAGATGCTTACTAGGATATGCTGGATGTGGGGCCCACTTGAACTCTTATTCAATGCCATGTAGTCAGAATTTTTGGGCAGAAATATTAATTTTCGTAGGTCAAGAAAAGCATGGCTGAAATATTAATTTTGCCATGATATTCTGCTGCTGTTCTGCTGCTGTTTGTCACTTTCTGCTGCAGAAATATTAATTCTGCTGCTGCTGCCATACCATTCTGCTGCTGCCATACTTTTCTGCTGCTGCAGAAATATTAATTTTGCTGCTGTTTTGCTGTCAAAGTGCTGCCATATCATGGAAGAGGCATCCAAGGAGGCATCTAGGGCAGAATATCCCTTTAGGCATGTGTTAGATCAGTTTTATATTTGCAAAAATCGAAATTTATTAAGGAGGCTAAGTCATTTTTCTGATGTAAAGTCCTAGCACCATTTTTCTGCCTTCCTTGGGCAGCAGTGGTTGGGAGCAACATAGAGGCAACTCTCTAGCTTGGTTAGAGGGAAAGGAAGCCTTCCCACTTGGGAATGGCTCTCCTTCTCCCATTTTCTTTCCTTTTCTTCTATTTTCCTTCATAGTTTCTTAGATTTCTGCTGTATTTTCTATTTTCTATCATGTTCTTCTTCTCTTCCTTGTAATTTCTGAGTTTAAGGATTGATGTAGTTAGGTTTTATGAAGCTTTATTGTTGAACATATTCAGTTTTAATGCATTTTCGTTTAATGGAATGGATTTTACCGATTATTCTTCCTCTTGAATGTTTGATGAACCTTCAATGAGTTTGGGATTTTTATGTCTATGCTAGAGTTAGCTAGATATTGAGCTTGACCTTGTGATTTCCACCATAAATTAGATTATCTAGATATAGATAGTTTTATTTATGTGGCTTGAATAATTTTCTTGAGCTTCATGACTTAATTGAATGGTTGATCTAAGATTTTAGTCAATTATTTTGGATAAGTTAGATTGTAATTTCAAAGCTTTTGGATTCAATCATATTTTAGAAAATTGGCCAACATTGAATGGATTGTAATTTAATTGAATTGTTCTTCAATGATTCAAAGATTAATTTGTCTATGAATTAATCGGATTAGACCAACGAAATCAATCTCATTTTCTTGTGTAGTCGGTCATTTGATGAAATGGAAATTGTACTTTAATTCATTTGGACCAATGAGTATTTTCTTGGCCAAAGTTCTATTTTATTTATTGTTCTATGAAGCTTGTCATTTATACATGCATGCGTTTGCTATGTATTTGTAACGAGTAGGACAAGAGATAACATGTCATATGCGATTGCGGGGCATTGATGTGATTAGGACTTCATCGGATTATATTTGAGTTATAGATTAGTGAAGATCTTCCTAACTATAATTTTAATATAATTCAGTCTTAGAAGACTTTCTGAGAATTTTAGATTGAAGATTACATAATAGAATTAGCCAAGAATATTCAAAGGAAATGATGATGATGTACAATTCCATGAAATTTGTGACCAATCCACATCTTTTCTCTGTTTTGTTTTCTATCTAGTTATTTAAATTTCAGTTATTTATATTGTGTTGTTTCAATCATCACCCCCCCTTTTTTGTGTAATTTCTGAAATTTCCCTCATAAGTCTTAATAGCATTTCACTTAGCCTAATTGAATTTTATTTGATACCTCAATCTCTGTGGGACGATACTCTACTCATCACTTTATTACTTGTTGCGACCCAGTATACTTGCTGGAATATTTTATGTGCTATAAATTATACGCACCAAGTTTTTGGCGCCGTTGCCGGGGATTGATGGTTGTCAAATTGATTTTTCTTTTAAGCCAAAGTGATGTTATTTTAGACATTGTCTTTTCTTATTTTAGTTTTTACAATTTCAAGTGTTTTTAGCTTTTCAAGTGTCTTTATTAGTTTCATTTCTTCTTGTTACCTTGCTTATTTGATATATCTCTCATGTTATTTCTCTTTGTTGTGTGTGAGGTACTTGATCATTTTCCTTGACGAAGGAAATAAAAAAAAAATCAAAGAGAAAGTAAGGAAAACAAAGAAGAAGCGACGCTAAGCGTAGACACCAAATAAAGTCTAGCTAAGGACTTTAAACCAAGCGCTCTTGGGAGGCAACCTAAGTTTTTCTAATCTTTCTCTTTTTAATTTTGTTGTTGTATTTCTTTCGTAATTTTAATTTTGTTTTAGTCTTTTTCTGTTGCCCATTTTTTTTCTCTGTTTTCTCTGTTTTGGCAGAAATTTTGTCATCTTGCATGAATATTCTGTACTGCTTGGCTATGGTTTTTGCCACTTTCTTTACATGTTTTTAAACCTTTATATGTCTTCTAGTTGTAGAATTTTCTTTGGAGTGATTCGCATCCGTTTTGGGGTCGTTCTATGTCGGTAAAGCTGTGTCGCCAGAAATTCTGCACTGCAGAATTTTGCTACTCTGTTTTGTCCGAATTTGATGCTCACTTTTTAAATTTTTGATGGAGTTTTGGTGTGGAATTATGCATGATGAAATAGCTAAAGTGTAGATTGACTTAGCATGAAGAGAATTTAGTCTTATTTCTCTAAGGAATTCAAGTTAAATGGCAATGACGTTGACTTTAATGAATTTGTAGTAATAGTCTTTTAGCTGTGAGGATTTGAGCCTAAGTGAAAAATGCTATTCTTCTTGTTGTGTGTTCTCTATCATGAATTGTCACTCTAGAACTTGTCTTGAATCTTTGATTGAGGCTACATATCTTGTACATGCTTGGAAATGATTTAGGCATTTGTTTCTTGTAACCACTTTTAGCCAAATAGCCATCCATTATCATTGTTTCCATTGTATGCCATTTTGTGCCTTATCCATTTTCTTTCTTGTGTTCTTCCACCACTTTTTCTGCCTACAACAATATTTTTCTCTTTCAACTTAAGATGTGAGAAGTATTTTAAATTCTTTTAAGGGATTGATATGCTGAAAAATTTTGTGAATTTTGGGGTGTTTTGAACTATATTTCTTCTACTTCCTCTCAAGCAAAAGAAAAAGATTGGCCAGTCAAGAAGAAGAAAAAAAAAGGAGAAAGAAAGAAAGAATAAAAAAAAAAGAAGAGAAAAAGATAATGAAAAAGAGGAGCAGATAGAACATTGAGACCCAAATTTATTTATACTCAATCTCTTATATTTCACTTGTAAATGCTCTTCATTTTCTTGAGTTGTTACCATATTTTGTTTCATTGTTCAATCTTTCCCTTTGTTTCCCACTATTTTTCTTACCCACGTTACAACCTTGTAAAGTCCTTTTGATTCAAGTATGTATTAGATTCAAGTAGTGGAGATTTAGATTCTTGACAAGCTTATGGTAGTGAAATTTGTGATAGGACGACTTTGAGTGATTCCCTCTTAAACACTTGAGAGAGTAGAGGATAAACACCTTACCTTGTGAGGAGATTGTTACTTGAATTCATTCTTTTCGAAATAATTGCCATGGAGCTTGAACTTTTTAGAAATTTAAGATTTATTTCTCCTAATGTAAATCTTTCTAAATTTTAATTATTTCATTGTTGTATATTTTCTACACTTTTTCTTGCTGTGCTTATTGGGATTCTCTGTTGTATTTAATTGATTTTGCCCAGGAGTGCAAAAGGCCTAGTGTGGGGGATTTGATAACATACTTTTTCCATTTATTTTAGTCCCTATTTTAGTCCTTTTTGCCTCTTTAATTTTGTCAATTCTCTAATTTTATTATGTTTTGGAATTTATTGGGTATAAACTATTTATGGATTGAATGTGTCTCAATTTTTATATTTTTAGAACTTGAATTGTAAAATGCTCAATTTAATTCCTATAAATTTTAATTTTGGAGAGAAAAGTGTTGACATGGACAAAGATGATGATTTGGATGCTAATGTGGCACTTTTTGGGTGATGTAGATGCTTACTAGGATATGCTGGATGTGGGGCCCACTTGAACTCTTATTCAATGCCATGTAGTCAGAATTTTTGGGCAGAAATATTAATTTTCGTAGGTCAAGAAAAGCATGGCTGAAATATTAATTTTGCCATGATATTCTGCTGCTGTTCTGCTGCTGTTTGTCACTTTCTGCTGCAGAAATATTAATTCTGCTGCTGCTGCCATACCATTCTGCTGCTGCCATACTTTTCTGCTGCTGCAGAAATATTAATTTTGCTGCTGTTTTGCTGTCAAAGTGCTGCCATATCATGGAAGAGGCATCCAAGGAGGCATCTAGGGCAGAATATCCCTTTAGGCATGTGTTAGATCAGTTTTATATTTGCAAAAATCGAAATTTATTAAGGAGGCTAAGTCATTTTTCTGATGTAAAGTCCTAGCACCATTTTTCTGCCTTCCTTGGGCAGCAGTGGTTGGGAGCAACATAGAGGCAACTCTCTAGCTTGGTTAGAGGGAAAGGAAGCCTTCCCACTTGGGAATGGCTCTCCTTCTCCCATTTTCTTTCCTTTTCTTCTATTTTCCTTCATAGTTTCTTAGATTTCTGCTGTATTTTCTATTTTCTATCATGTTCTTCTTCTCTTCCTTGTAATTTCTGAGTTTAAGGATTGATGTAGTTAGGTTTTATGAAGCTTTATTGTTGAACATATTCAGTTTTAATGCATTTTCGTTTAATGGAATGGATTTTACCGATTATTCTTCCTCTTGAATGTTTGATGAACCTTCAATGAGTTTGGGATTTTTATGTCTATGCTAGAGTTAGCTAGATATTGAGCTTGACCTTGTGATTTCCACCATAAATTAGATTATCTAGATATAGATAGTTTTATTTATGTGGCTTGAATAATTTTCTTGAGCTTCATGACTTAATTGAATGGTTGATCTAAGATTTTAGTCAATTATTTTGGATAAGTTAGATTGTAATTTCAAAGCTTTTGGATTCAATCATATTTTAGAAAATTGGCCAACATTGAATGGATTGTAATTTAATTGAATTGTTCTTCAATGATTCAAAGATTAATTTGTCTATGAATTAATCGGATTAGACCAACGAAATCAATCTCATTTTCTTGTGTAGTCGGTCATTTGATGAAATGGAAATTGTACTTTAATTCATTTGGACCAATGAGTATTTTCTTGGCCAAAGTTCTATTTTATTTATTGTTCTATGAGGCTTGTCATTTATACATGCATGCGTTTGCTATGTATTTGTAACGAGTAGGACAAGAGATAACATGTCATATGCGATTGCGGGGCATTGATGTGATTAGGACTTCATCGGATTATATTTGAGTTATAGATTAGTGAAGATCTTCCTAACTATAATTTTAATATAATTCAGTCTTAGAAGACTTTCTGAGAATTTTAGATTGAAGATTACATAATAGAATTAGCCAAGAATATTCAAAGGAAATGATGATGATGTACAATTCCATGAAATTTGTGACCAATCCACATCTTTTCTCTGTTTTGTTTTCTATCTAGTTATTTAAATTTCAGTTATTTATATTGTGTTGTTTCAATCATCACCCCCCTTTTTTGTGTAATTTCTGAAATTTCCCTCATAAGTCTTAATAGCATTTCACTTAGCCTAATTGAATTTTATTTGATACCTCAATCTCTGTGGGACGATACTCTACTCATCACTTTATTACTTGTTGCGACCCAGTATACTTGCTGGAATATTTTATGTGCTATAAATTATACGCACCAAAGAGTCAAAAATCAAGATAATTTGTTCTCATAGATTCAAACACAATGACAACTCTTCAGTCTCGTTTGATTTATGAAAATAATTAATTTTGAGCTTCTTTAGTTCTTCCTGCAAGAAATTTTAGTCTTTCCTATGGCCTTTGCGGCATTTCAGATAACGAACTACGTGGACTTTGATCCCGATCGACGGGTACGAAGGATCTAGGCTCTGCCTAGCCAAGTTCGCCCTTGTACATATCCATTTGTTTTGATGCTTTTCTTTATTATGTTCTTATGTGACCAAGGAGGACAATTTAAGACAAATACGAAATAATTGCTCACTTTCTAAATCAGACGTATAGGGTGCATAACACCTTCCCTATACGGTTCAATTTCCGAACTCATTTTTCTCAAAACATAGATAATCAAATTTAAAGGTTTTTTCAAGTTTTTCCCAACAAATTAAACTTTGGTGGCGACTCTTAATAAAATTAGTTTTCAATTTTGAAGTCGATTTTATGTACGCTTTTTTAAAGGAACGCCGGCCGGTCACATTTCGAGTGTGACAGTTTGGTGACTCCGCTGGGGAATTTCGAGAGTTGATATTGATTTTCTAAGTGTGCAACCAAATTTTATATTTTGCCTTAGTTACCATTTTTTCTCTTTATTTATTTTGATTTCATTATTTATTTATTTATTTATCTTCGTCATTTTACTTTTGTACACATTCACTTGTATATGTATGGTTTATTTTCTCCTCTTGGTAGATTGGTTGATCCCTTTACACACTATGTACCAATATATCCCTTGCACACACTAGCCCTACACCTGGGCTGAGCGCAACCATAGGATAGAAAGAAGTCTAGTGATGTCGCAGAAGGTCTATCCCTTGAGGGGATCATGAAAGCTTTCACTTAAACTGATCTCTTTTTTTAATATGGGGTTTACAGAGAGTATAACTCTTGTGCTCTCAATGTTGGCAATCGGAGATCCCCATGAGTTTCGACTATGTGGGCAGTCTAGGGACCTTTATGTCCATAGGTTTGTAAATCCACCCTAAAACCTATGCACTTAGTTGGCCTAGAAGAATAAAAATCCTTACAAGACGTATGGGAAACAACTTTGGTCATCTCTTAATTTTTTTTTCTTTCTACTTTCTATTTTGACTTTTTTTTTTAAAAAAAATGGTCCGTATTCCTAATTCCACTCTTATTCACTCCAAAAGAAAGAAAACTTTTTTGCTTCCTAAACATCATTATAATTCCTTTGTCTTTTCAATTAATTAGTGAAGCACGAGTAAAAAAAACACAAAAAATAAAAATGGCTTTTTCTGACAATCATTCATCCCGAAAACTCATTAAAGAAATGAAGGCCCACCGAGAGCGAGACGGTGATGCATTATCTAAAAGCCATCAGAGCTCATTGCCAATGGAAATCAAAGTGACAGTTAAAGTTAATTATCTTCAAGAGCTCATATTCCATCACGAGTTAATGTCTCTAACTGAAAAAGATTTATTGTCAAAGAAATTTGGAAGGATTGCTGATCTATTGTATGTGAAGCCTCAAGAGATGGCAATTTTAGTAATGATGAATTATTGGGATCCATCATTGCGAGTTTTCACATTTGAAGATATGGACACGACCCCCACAATAGAAGAATATGGACTGATGCTTGATATGCATTTAAACCACCACCAGCCAATCTATATACTAGGACGTGTCAATTCATCCTTGAATAAGATGGTTGCACTGTTTTGGGGTGTCATATGTTCAGATAGAGAAGTCAATGGTAAAAAGGGGAGATACCACAGGATGGGAATTAAGCTACATCTTAAGAATTCTGAATGAGTCCAAAATGCGTCATAACAGAAAGGCATACCTTAATCTATTTTCTCTAGCAATCTATGGGTCTATACTTTCCCCTTCAGCCATGGGGATAGTGGACCAGAAAGTAATTGATGTATTCTTATCAGTACTACATAATGGAGTCAACCCTATCTCAGCGATCTTGGTAGACACATTCCTATCTTTAAGTCATAGTCGAAGAAGTGGAAAGGGAAACCTCCCATGTTGCATACACATGTTGTATGTTTGGATGTGTAATCATATCTTTGGGAAAAAGTACGAAACTTATAGACCAATACCAAAGCCTGTAGAAAGATTCTTACGTGCTCCTATTGAACAAAAGAACAAAAAAAGTGGGTTAGAGTCTTTTGATCTATAAATTCATCGTCTTATACATGGAGCTTATCTGGGGTGGCAACAAGAGGTGTTTTATTATGGTGTAGTGAATTTCAATGTGTACCGCTGATAGGGTCTAGAGGTTACATAGCATACACCCAGCCATGGTTCTAAGACAATATGGTCAGATGCAATACATCCCCATGACACGAGGTTTAAAAGAAGTTGAATTTGAATATCAAGATTCGTATAGCAAAGAATTATGGGAACAAATTCGATATGCGTAGGAAAACATAGAAATAAAAAGTTGCAAGGAAGTAGGGTCATTCGAAAGATGGACTACTCCTGAATACCCGCAATGATTTAAAGAAAGGGGGAAAGATGTGGTATTAACCCAAATGATCAATGCAAATCAACCACCAAGCATTAGAACAGACCCTTGAGACTACACCGAAGAAGATAGGATGTGCGGAAAGCTCGACCATGAAAAAGTAACCGAAGAACAAAAGAAGATAGCTGATGAGAAAAGGAAGAAAGAAGAAGAGTGTGAGTTATTGATAAAGAAGATCTAGAAAATAGAAGAGGAAAGAGAAGCGCTTTGTGCTAACCTCATTCGTACTTCACAAGCCAAAATCGACATTTTAACGTCTAAGGTACGCCAATTGTTTGGGGCCGTAGATGAACAACAAGGTTATATCAATATGTATCAGCAGAAAATAACATACCTTGAAGAGGATGCTCAACGCTTGAGGGCAGAAAAGAGTCAAGCTTTAGACGAAGTTATAGAAAGAGACGAGACAATTGCTAGGCTAGAGAGTAAGAATAGTCGCTTAGAATCCGAGGCAGGGTGCCTCAATCACCTGAGGTCCAATGTAGAGCATATTATACAACAACATAAAGAAGCAATAGACAAAAATGAGGAGTCAATAAATGGGCTGAATTAAATATGACAAAATTGGCTGCACCAGTGAAGGCAATTGAAGATCAAGCTACGCCGTTTAGGCTCCCGAAAAGAAAGTTGATAGAATTTTACAATTAAACAAAGGAACTCTTAGGGATCTGGAGTTGTAATTGAACAATAATTTAGTCTATAAGGCAAATGTCGATGCATTCCAAATTTGAATTAATTGTTCTTTTAAGTAAAATGTCGGTGTCATTTGATTTTTATAAATATGCCTATTCATCAGGTTGGTATCATTTGAATTCACTTGAATACTCTTCTTCATCGAGAAATGTTGGTGTTATCCAAATTTCATTCAACTATATAAAACCATCAGCAATCTCATTATAATTCGATGAAAATCATGAACCTTCATGAGTTTTCGGGAAAACGCCCCCTTATTCTCAAAAATAAAAATAAAAATAAAAATAAAAATACTCATGCTTCAATAGGGAAATGTTTCAAAAAAAGCAGTAATAACATGATTTTTTTAAAAAAATTTTTTTTGATCTTTTTAGAGGAAGAAAAAACTTCATCATTGTGCCTCCTAAAGGAAAATCGTCTAATCAGACCCTACCAACGACTCATGTATACAACACCCACTCATGAAGTAGTATAATGGAAAGCCAATCCAAAGACAATCAAAGAATAGAAAATGACATTGCTGTACGCATTGGGGCATTGGAAGGGCAACTTACTCACATGACCGAAATGATCCTAGTATTGACAGAAGCAATGAAAGGAAAATAAATAGATCCACCCATTATGCTTTTCACTATTGAAATACAAGCTAAGACAATTAACCCAACATCAGCATATGCCAATCAAAAAGAAAAAGTGAATGAGACAGTGGTTGTTCCTGCACTAGATTAAGGGATAGGTTCCCAAACTCGAATCACGAATACAATTAGCCATACTGATCAAATCATAGGGGATGACGCCGCGCAGGGATATCCTGGTGACGATCCCGTATACACAGTCTAGATCCCAGCCTCAAGGATTGATAAAGAAGACACAAGTCTTAAGGAGTAAATTGGAGAATCCAAAGACCAATTGTGTGCCTTACGAGGGCCAGTATCTTAGGGGTCATTAGAATTGGATGAATTATGCCTAACTCCTGAGATAACGATCCTAAATGAATTCAAGATACCAAAATTCTCCAAGTATGATGGCACTGGAAATCCAATTTACCATCTAAAGTCATACTGCACTAAGATGTGTGTCTGGTCTCGTAATGAGAAGTTCTTAATTAATTTTTTCCTCGAGAGCTTAACTGGACCCGCACTATTGTGGTTTATGCAACTAGACCACTCAAGGTTAAAAAATAGAGGGGCTTAGCAGACTTATTCATGAGGCAATACAAGTTTAATTTGCAAATAGCTCTAACTAGAGAACAATTAAAAGCAATGACGAAGAAGAGTTCTGAAACCTTTAAGGAATATGCCCAAAGATGGAGGGTAACTGCATCATAAGTATAACCTCTGTTAATCCAGTCCGAATGTTGTTCTTACTTCGTTCGCATCCTGCCAGACCCATTATATAATATTATGCTTGGGACACATGTCACAGAATTTGTAGACTTAATTGAAAGCGGGGAAAGAATTGATGCCGATATTCATGAAGGAAAACTCTCAAGCCCCCATATAGAAAATAACTTAAAGAAAGGACAATTCACAAAAAAGAAGGAATCAGATGTAAATTATGTTCAACCAGTAAGATCATACCCCCAACAGCAATCTAATTTTTACCAAATAAACAATCAAAATCAAGGTCAATTGAGACCAAATAGATGTACTCAATTGGGCAGACAAAGAGCCCTATGACCAGTAGATAATCACCCTACGAAAAATGCTAAACTATACAAAAATATGTTAGCTGCCCAACTCTTGGGGCCTTGACCAAGTAGCCCCATATCTAGCATGGTATGATCCAAATACTATATGCAATTTTCACATGGATGCTGTCAGACATTCAATTGAAAATTATATAGCATTCAAGAGAAACGTACTAGATTTGATCGATTCAAACCATATCTAATTAAAGTCAGGAGAGAACTCCACCATTGCGAAGAATCCAATGCCTAGTCATGAGCACCAAGTGAATACTGTCGAAAAAGAGACTAAGTCTCTAGGCGAATTGACTAACATGAAGATGTCAATGAAGTGGCTCTATGTGAATCTTAAACAAGCTCGGTATGAGTTAGAATTATTGATGATAAGAAAAGATGAAGTGGTGGTGGCTTAAGAGTTAAAACATTGTGAGTATCACCAAGCAAAAATGGGGCATGACATTGAAGAATGCTTAGAGTTTAACTCTTTGGTTAAGAAGATGATTACTTTTAAGATAATAGTCCCCGTGAAAGTATGTGAAGTGATTTGTACAATAACAGAAACACCAATCCCAGTCAGCAAGAAAGGAATCGAGTCAGCTTATTACACGATTAATTATATCCCTTAACCTAAAATGTCAATTCAGAAATAACCAGCTATGGTTATAAACATGCCAGCACCATTTCCCTACCAAAGCAATCGTGAGGTGCTATGGAGGTATTCCAGCCGAATAGAGCTTTCTTCCAACAACACGGAGACAATTAAAGTACTTAAGGAAGAACTCATGACGAACATAGCCAATACAAGATGGGTGACGCGAAGCGGCAGAATATACCTTCCTACTGAAATGAAGAAGGTAAACAAAGAGGGACAAGTAATAGAAAAGAAACCTGAAGATAATGAGGAAGAGTTCTTGTGAATCATGAAACAAAGTGAATATGATATCGAGGAACAACTCAACAAGACTCCTGCTAAAATCTCAATACTTTTGCTAATCATGAATTCAGAGGCGCATCACCAGGCTCTACTAAAGGTCTTAGGAAAAAATTTGTACGACCAAATCCTTCCTCAGAAAGAGTAGCAAATGTAATGAACATCACCAAATCTATGTCTGCAATCTCCTTTTCAGCAAAATAAATTGATGGAACCACTGCTAGCAAACCAAAAGCTTTGCATATCACCCTTAAATGTCATGGGTTCATCCTAGCCAAAGTTCTAATTGATGGTGCATCAGCTTTAAATGTTTTGCCACTGTCCACATTCGAGAAATTAGAATTATTACAGATAGAGATAGTGACATGAAAATAAGGGCATTCGATGGAACTCGAAGAGAGGTATTAGGTACAGTTGATTTACCCCTTGAAATTGGCCCGTGTATATTTATGGTGAACTTTCAAGTCAAGGACGTAGATCCATCATATACCATGCTCTTAGGAAGACCATGGATCCATAAGGCAGGCGCTGTACCATCTACCCTAGACCAGAAAGTGAAGTTTATTGACGGAGGGAGAACCATCACTATTAAAGGAGAAGAGGAACTGATGGTAACAAAGCCAAGTTCTGTCCCATATATTAAGGCTGCTAAGCAAGTAACTGAGATAGCTTTCCTAATTGAGGCAACTGAGGAACCCAACAAAGATATAAATTCCGTGACAATAACCATCATGAAAAGGAATGGGTTCGAGGCAGGCAGAGGTTTAAATGTAAACCTACAAGGCATTAAAGAACCAATTATCCTTCAATCAAATACAAACCAACGTGGGTTAGGATATAAGCCTAAGATTGAGGATCAGATAAATAGAAAACTCAACATAAACAAACAACGTGGTAAGCTAGAAGTCCTACATATAAGAGCTTCGTTTCCAATGCCATTCGAAGTGATAAACCAGTTTGAGAGTTCTATAGTGGCCGATGATAAAAATGATATGCAAGGATCCAAGCCTCGGATTATGAATGATGACACTAGAGACTCATTGAAGAATTGGGAGATTGAGGATGTCCAAGATGTTTTTGTTTTAAAGTAATTCTTTTTCGATTGCAATGTTATCATTTTCATTTTCATGAATAATGCTTTTTATGGAACATAAATGGAAATTTGAAATACTTCGTATTTCTTCTAACTTTTGCTTCGTTTGCTCTCCTTGTTTTCTTCCAATTCATTTCACATTCATTTCTTTACCCTTCAGGAATTTGCATTCCTCGGAACTCTTGTCCAATACGAGAATTCCTGAGACCTGGTTAAATGACTTATGTGTTACCATGGATATGCAAAATCATGAATCTAATGATGAAGAAATAGTCCAAACATTCGCTAAAATCCTTGAATCTACTGAAAAAGGGATAAGTCCTTATGAAGAGGTGATCGAAATAATAAACATAGGGACTAAAGAGGATAAAAGAGAGTTAAAAATTGCCGATGGCCCAAAAAGAGAAGAAATAGTCAAGTTGTTTAAGGAATATGTTGACGTTTTTGCATGGTCTTATTAAGACATACCAGGGCTTGATCGAAGAATCGCTTCACATAGGATTCCACTTTTCCCAGACGTGAAGCCCAAAAAGTAGAAGTTAAAAAGATTAAATGCAGAGATATCCTTAAATATTAAGGAAGAGGTAATGAAACAACTAGACGCGGGTTTTTTCCAAGTTGCTAGATACCCTTAATGGTGGCAAATATCATGCCTGTGGCTAAGAAAAATGGTAAAGTCAGGATGTGCATATACTATAGGGACTTAAATAGGGCTAGTCCAAAGGATGATATTGATATGCTGGTTGACAACACAACACGCAACCATCGTTATTCATTCATCAATGGTTTCTCAGGCTATAATCAAATTCCTATGCATGAAGAGGACAAGGAGAAAACCACCTTTATCACTCAGTGGGGGACTTATTGTTACCAAGTAATGCCATTTGGGCTGAAAAATGCTGGGGCAACCTACCAACGGGCCATAGTTGTACTTTTCCATGATATGATACACAAGGAAATTGAGGTATACATAGATGACATGATGGCCAAGACTATTGAAGGAGAAAGTCACGTAGCAATCCTTAGAAAATTATTCGAGAGGCTACGCGAGTATAAACTCAGATTAAATCCTAATAAATGTGTTTTCAGAGCTTTATCTGGGTAACTATTGGGATTCTTAGTAAGTTAAATGGGGATATTCATCCTGACAAAATAAAAGCTATTCATGAAATGCCACCTTACCAAACAGAAAAAGAGGTTCGAGGCTTTTTAGGGCGACTGAATTACATTGCAAGGTTCATTGCTAATTTGACGATAACTTGTGAGCCAATATTTAAATTGTTTGAGGAAGAACCACACTAAGAAATGGGATGATAATTGCCAACAAGCTTTTGATAGAATCAAAGATTATTTACTAAACCCCCCAACCTTGTCCCTCCAACACCATGCCGGCCTTTAATCTTGTATTTGACAATCTTACCTGAATCAATGGGGGCAGTGCTAGGGCAACACAACAAATCAGGAAGGAAGGAACAGGCGATTTATTACCTGAGCAAGAAGTTCAATGATTGTGAAACATGCTATACAATGATTGAAAAAACGTGTTGTGGATTAGTGAAGGTTGAGACAGTATATGCTCTATTACACTACTTGGCTAATCTCTAAAATGGACCATTTGAAATTTATCTTTGAAAACCCACATGTAACTAGAAGGATTTTGAAATGGCAAGTGATACTATCTGAGTATAATGTGGTCTATATGACGAGGAAGTCTATTAAAAGTGTAATAGCAGATCATTTGGCAGAGCACCCACATGATGAAAACCAACCTTTGAAGTTCCATTTCCCAGATGAGGATATCATTGCAATCGATAAAGAGGAAAGTAATATTGATGATAACAGAGAAAAATGGAAAATTTATTTTGACGGGGTTGTTAACACACAAGGAAACGATGTTGGAGCTGTAGTGGTATCTCCAAAAGGAAAACAATTCCTGGTAGCCATGAAGCTGGAATTTGACTACACGAATAATATAGCAGAATATAAAGCATGTTAGTGGATTATAAGCAACCATTACCTTAGGAGTAAAAAATGTAGAGGTATTAGACGATTCAACTCTAATAATTTACCAAGTAAATGGAAAATGGCAAACCAGAGATTGAAAATTAGTGCCATATCAGAAATACCTGATCCAGCTAATCGATCAGTTTGAAGAAATCAATTTTCATCACATGACAAGAGATAAGAACCAGTTTGCAGATGCTTTGGCCACTTTAGCAGCAATGGTTCAGCTTGACTGCAGGGTGCAAGTCCAACCAATCCAAATAAAATCAAGTGATACATCGGTGCATTGCTTGAACATAGAGAAGGAATTTGATGAACATCCTTGGTACCATGACATCAAGACTTACATGAAAGATAAGGTTTACCCAGAAGAAGCTACGAAAAACCATAAGAAGATAATTCGACGCTTGGCCATGAATTTCTTTATCAAAGATAAGGTGTCTTATATAAAAGGAGTCATGATGGCACACTTCTCTGATGTGTTGATTCAAAAGAAGCTCAAAGAATTATTTCGGAACTTCATGAAGGAATGTGTGGGACTCATGCCAACGGCCACATCTTGGCCAAACAAATTCAAAGATATGGGTACTTTTGGATGACTATGGAAAGGGATTGCATAGAATATGTCAGAAAGTGCCACAAGTGTCAAATTTACTCTGATAAAATCAATGCGCCTCCACTTTCACTACACAATTTAACAGCACCATAGCCGTTCTCAATGTGGGGCATCGATGTAATCGGCCCTATAAACCCAAAAGCATCGAATGGATACTGTTTTATCTTGGTTGCCATCGATTATTTCATAGTAGAGGCCAGCTTATACGCTAATGTGACTCAGAAAATCTTCGTCAGATTTATGAAGGCTAATGTTGTATGTTGATATGGCTTGCCTGAGAGGATTAGTACAGATAATGCACGAAATTTGAATGGAACAGAAATTAAAAAGTTCTGTGATCAATTCAAGATTAAATATCATAATTCAGCACCTTACCGACCACAGATGAATGGTGTAGTCGAAGCTACAAATAAAAACATCAAGAAAATCATTGAGAAGATGACAGTAACATACAAGGATTAGCACGAGATGTTTCCCTATGCTTTACACAGCTACAGGACTACCGTACGTATTTCAACTGGGGTAACTCCTTATTCTTTGGTTTATGGGATAGAGGCAGTGACACCTGTTGAAGTAGAAATCCTGTCTTTGAGGGTGCTCATCGAAGTTAATCTAAGGGAAGATGAGTGGGTAAAAGCTAGATATGAGCAGCTGAATATGATTGAAGAAAAATGGCTTACTACTATTTGTCATGGGCAGTTATACCAAAAGAGGATGCCCAGGGCTTTCAATCGAAAATTACGTCTCAGAGAGTTCAAAGCTAGTGATTTTGGTACTGAAGAAAGTATTACTAAATCAAGAGGATTCCAGGGGCAAGTGGGCACCTTCGTATGAGGGGTCTTATGTGGTCAAATTTACCTTCTCAGTGCGTTCATTGATCCTAACGGATATGAATGGTCAGGAGTTATCAAGGCCTATCAACTCTAATGTGGTCAAGAGATATTACGCTTAAAGAGGACTTTTTTTTGTAAAAAAAAAGAAAGGAATAAGCTCGCTGAGCTGAAAAACTTGAAAAGAAGACTCAGGCAAAAATTAGAGCTCACTAAAACCTGTTAGATTGAAGACATGAAAAACGATCCTTTAAAAAAAAAGGTGCTTGTTAAAACGAAAACCTGAAAAGGAGGCCTAGGCAAAAGCTAGAGCAATGAAAAGCCCTCAAGGTACTCAAAGTAACATAAGAAATGGGGAGTCAGACATTTCAGCTTACTTCCCTCAACATACAGAAGCACAAAGGAGGATATGAAAAATTGAAATTGGGTTATGGCATCATTTAGCATTCATGAGAATATATCTATTGTAACACGTATTTATTCAAAGAATCAACTCAAGAACAAAGGACATTCTATAGAAGAATCAATTTAATTGTTGTTTTTCATTGATTCGAATTATTTCATTACCCTTGTTATTTCAACTATATGTCTCTCGTTCATGCTTCTAAATAGATGAGAATTATTCTTCTAATAATGTCTCATTTGCCTAGAAAGTAATTCTACATAGCCATGACAATTATTCCTTTTGTTCCACATAAAGCAAATGAAAATGATAACATTCAATAAAGAATCACATCGAACGACTCGTTTAAGCTCCCTTTAATCTGTGAGATCTCTAGATTTTTTGTTCAAAGAACTGGTTAACTTGAGTTTCGATCCAATGGTGTCACAAGGAAGCAATTTTAGCTCTTTAACGTCAAAGGCTAAATTTCATTACAAAACCAGGGAAAATTCAAAAACAACAACAAGTTATATCTAGCAACACAGTCAAGAACAAGTTATATCTAGCTCTTTAACGTCAAAGGCAATGATGAACAAAGATATCGAATAAAGTATGGCTAAAAACTATAAACAAGGCGCTTTTGAGAGGCAACCTATTTTTTTTTTGGGTTTCTTCTATGATCTTAAGTCTGAATTTATTGGTTTGGTTGTTTGCTAAATCTAGATTGGTTTCGTTCGATTGTTTCTTCCTTTTAGTGTTCTTGAAATGCACCTTCCAAAAACAAAAAAAGAAACCACTTGCATTAAAGAAAAAAGGAGAGAGAGAAAGACTGAAGATTACATTATACAAAAAAAAAGGGGGGAAGGGAAGAGAAATTACAAAGCATAGCATATATAATCTATGGGTAAGGCAGCTTCTTAGATGAAGAGGGAGCCCTAGGTTCATTCTTAGGAGTAGTGAATTGTAGTGTTATCTCTTGACCACTACCCTTTCTGAGAGCCTTTATAATTTCTTGGAGAAAAATATAAATCTTATTATGACACTCAATGTTTTTTCGGTTTTAGCTACAGAAACACTAATTCGACCAAAAATAATATTTGTCAATTTTTTCTCCCAAGTCGTTATACTGGTTTCTCGTCAGTCGCTCCAGACCCTTAACCTCTTGCCTCAGCCCTTCCACCTCATTCTTCAGAAGAGCAATTTCATCTTCTGAAGTACGGCTTATGCTTGCCCCTTCCAACTCCTGTTCGAGCCTCTTTCTCTTGATATCCCTTTCTGGAGACTCCTCCATGGGTTGCTTACCTTTATCATCTTACCCCAAATGCAGAATCAGGTCGAGCTTCTCCTTCTTGGGCGGGATGGTAAGATCGATAAACTGCTTAGAAGCCATTGAGGTGAATTTCTGAATTGGTGTATGTGTTTGGACGAGAAAAAAAGAGAGAAGAGAAAAGGTATAAACTTCTTAGTTTGAACTCGTGATAGTTTCATATTTCTGAAAGGCTCTTATAAAGAAACGTTAAGGTTGAGTTTTCCAGAAATAACGCAAATCATTGCACCCCTACATGCCAACCGTATAGAGTCTGCAAATAGGCAACCAAAGCTGGAACAAGCGAGCATGCAAACAATACATCATTAATGCAAATCACCATGGAAGTCAATGATTTGTACTTATTGCGGCTGACTTGTTGTTCTAGCCATCATATTTCTTCACTTGAGTTGTTGTGGTTTTTAAAGATGTTTTGAAATCGAAGAAATACATTTTTTTTTACTGTTTTATATCTTCTTTGGATTCTTTTTTGGGTTTGTATCTCTTTGTTTTGGCTTTCATGCTGATATGTAGAGGCTATTGTTGATTGTTTTAAATATTTCTGTACAATTTTTCTTAGTTTACACGTTTTCATTTTGAAAAATTTTTTTTCTACAAATCTCTCCCTTCTACTCTATTGTCTCCTCTTTTCGTGAAGCTACCCTTTTTGGCTTTTTCTGTCTTTTCCGTGCTCTTCCAGAATGCAACTCCAGACGGTGGATCCCTCAAGGACTGTGAGCCTTAACCGTTGTTACTGGTCATCGGATCTACCACTTGCGCGCACAACATTACGCATATTCGGGCTAGGCACCCAGAATACTCTACCTTTAGCCACTACTTAACCGTGAGACACTTAGCTTCAAATGCAAACTGACACTCATCTTTTCAAAGCTCGGAGACGATCGACCCTCAACATTTCAAAGCCTGGAGATGACCGACACCCATCTTTTCAAAGCTTGGAGATGACTGGACCCCATCTTTTTAAAGCTCAGAGACGATCTGCCCTCTAGTATTTCAAAGCTTGGAGACGACCAGCCCCCATCTTTTTAAAGCCTGGAGACGATCGGCCCTCAACATTTCAAAGCCAGGAGACGACCGACCCCCTTTCCTTTCAAAGCCTAGATATAACTTGCATCTATCCTTTCAGACATATCATTTTTTGTACATGTCATTAGCAACTTGACAAAATTAAGTGTTTCTTATCTTTACTCACTTCTTAAACAAGAATATCTTGAATTTAATTTCTCATAATCTTGTTTAATAATGAGTAAAAAGGGACAACTATAACACCTAATTTTGTCCACAATATTATAATTTCTTTTTCTTTTTGTAAAAAAAATACTTAAAATAAAAAGGCAAAAAAATAATAAAAATAACAAAAAAGAAAATATTAAAATAATGATAAAATAATAAAAGTCCAAATGTTACATGTTTTTTATCACACACACATGGTGGTGTCCTTCCTCCACATGCATGGTCAGGAATCTCTAGCCAAGGTACTTCTACTATGTCCCTTCTTTTCTTTTCTTTTCTTTTTTCAAATGGCAATCCATACTACTAGTCAAGAAAACAACATGAGGACAAAGTATTAGTTACATGATTTGGAAGTTTTTTCCACTAACATAATCATTTTTCACCCTTATCTCTAACTATGAGTAAAAGACCTTTCTTCCCTTTCGGAAGGAGAGACAAGAGAGAAAAAGAAAGAGCAAAAAATATATGCTCTATTTCTATGTAGAAATTGAGAAAGATTTTCCTTCTTTTGGAGTATTGTGGAAGGAGGAGATCAGCTATAAATTACTCACAAATATTCTGGGCAATTGAGGAGCAAATGTGGTGATTGAAGGAGTGAAGTTCAGCTCCAAACAAGCTCAAAACCGAGAGGAGTGCAGTAAATCCAAAAAAAAAAAAAGCAACCGTGAAGGTAAGTTGATTTCTTTTGTGCATTCATCATTTTTTTTTGTTTTTGGTAGAGTTAGTTTTCTACACCATAATTTAAACTTTGGAGCTTAAAAGAAGATTAAAATAGAACCAAAAAACTAGAAAAATCATGGAAAGAAGCAAAGTGACGTGATGAACCATGAAAACATAGAAATTCCCAAGAACTTGGTTTTAATTCATTTTTTCCCTTGCTATGGACTGGAATGGACCAAAATGACCCAAAAAATTCCTAGAGGAAGTTCTGGACAGATTTGGAAAGAAAAATTGAGACCTGGACGTGATTCATGCAAAATAGGGACCACACTGAAAAATTTAAAGGTTTACAGGGTTGATTTAATTCATAATAAAACATTCTCTGGACCGAGGGACCTATATAAAGACAACTATGATATCAGATCAAGCAAAAGAACAAAGGAAAAATTTCATATAGGGACCTAGATGAAAAGACAGAAAAGTATGCATATATACTGATCAGCATGGATATTTCTTTCTTTTAATTTTTTTCTTTTTTTCTTTTTTTATGAACTTTACATAAAATGTATAGGTGTGCATCATATATATATATATATATATATATATATGTAATTGTATTTATGTATATTTTATCTTTTCTCAAAATCAAAAAATCCAAAAATATTTTCCTTTAACTTCATTTTCAATATATTTTAAAAAAAATCCAAAATATGTTATCATTAAAATTATTATTTCCTTTGTTTTCAGTCTCAAAATAAATTCAAAATTTTCAAAAAAAAAATATGTTTCCTTTGTTTTCATTTCCATTCAAAAAAGTCTCAAAAAATGTTTCTTTATTTCATTCACAAGATAAATTCCAAAACTCAAAAAAAAAATTTCCTTTAAATTTTATTCACAAGATATTTTCTAAAAAAAACACCAAAATATGTTTTACTTTCAAATAATTTCATAAAACAATTTCATAAGATCAAAAATATTTTCTTTCAAATGATTTCATAATAATTTCGAAAATCCAAGAAAAATATTTTCTTTGTTTCATTCTCAAGACAATTTCAAAGATCCAAAAAATATGCTTTCATTGAAATTATTCTTTCAAAATTCCAAAAAAATATTTAAAGCTCAAAATCCAAAAAATATTTATTTCGATTCTTTCTAAATATCCTCAAAAGGAAAAAATCCAAAAAATCAAAAGGCTTTTAAAATGGGAAGAGTAAAAAATCAAGATAATTTGTTCTCATAAATTCAGAAACAATCACAACTCTTTAGTCTCGTTTGATTTATGAAAATAATTAATTTTGAACCTCTTTAGTTCTTCCCGCAAAAAATTTTAGTATTTCCTCTGGCTCTTGCGGCATTTCAGATGACGAACTACGTGGACTTTAATCCCGATCGACGGGTACGTAGGACCTAGGCTTTGTCCAACCAAGCTCGCCCTTGTACATATCCATTTGTTTTGATGCTTTTCTTTGTTATGTTCTTATGTGACCAAGGAGGACAATTTAAGGCAAATACGAAATAATTGCTCACTTTCTAAATTAGACGTGTAGGATGCCTAATACCTTCCTTATATGGTTCAATTTCCGAACTCATTTTCCTCAAAGCGCATACCATCAAATTCAAAGGTTTTTTTCCAAATTTTTCCCAACAAATTAAACTTTGGTGGCACCTCCTAATAAAATTGGTTTTCAATTTTGAAAGTCAATTTTATGTACACTTTTTTAAAGGAACACTAGCCGGTCACATTTCGAGTGTGACACCAATCTTCACCAAAAGCTGGTTTCCCTAGCCCATGGAGCTGAATTCGGCGTTCTCCCCTCGACTCCAACTCATAATGCCCTAACATTTCAGTCCAAAATGCCTTTTAAAGCCTGCTGCATGTGACAACAAAATGGTCTGTGCGCTTAAGCACGATTTAGGCAGAATTGAGCTCTTTTTCAGCACGAGGAACCAGCTTAAGCGCAAATTATTCACGCTTAAGCGCAAAGTTGATATAAAGCAATCTTCTTCTGGAGCTTCATCCGTTTAGGTGCAATTTATCCCGCTTAGGCTCATGAAAGACAGCATCAAATCTTCATTTTGAGCCCTATTTTCTTCTCCAAGGTTCCCTTTTTTCATCATTTATGTCTTGGCTTAGGATTTCTCATTCTTCCACATCATTTTCCAGCTAAGATATCTGCAAAAACATCAGCATCAATAGATTTATAATTATAGCCCAAAAAGAATGTGATTAGGGGCCAGAAATTGCATTTCTAACCTAAGAGTAAGGTGTATATGCAACTATCCAAAAGTAAAGTGTTAAAACCCTAACAAAAACCAAAAGTATACCAAAATGACCAAATCTCCATAGAATTTATATGAATGCTGAGGACTCATCAATCCCTCAAACTTGAACTTTTACTCGTCCTCGAGTAAAGCAAATAAAAGCTTGTTGAAGTCAATAAGTCAAGATAAGAAAAGTGTCAACTCTCTTTTAAAGCCCTCAAGCGCTAATTTTCTAAAATTGCAAAGTGATGAAATTTAAGCAAGTCTACATATATGCTCAGGTTCTAGAGTAAACAAAACTTCCTCAAAAGTTCTTGAAGTGTGTGTGTGCTTTAGCCAATATTCAATTTCATGCAAATGTTCAATTTAAAATTCAAATAGTTTAAACAGTATGGAAACAATCATTTTTTTGACAACTCCATAGGCCCATCCTTATCCTCTCTCTCCACTAAGCTAAGCTCTGCACTATTCTTTGATCAAAAGGGCTCAAAGCTTGTAACGTGGCTTTGGGCAATGGCTACCAAAGGAAGGGTAAAGGGAAAATGCAAATATCAAGAGAATTATAATTTAGCATCAATAAATATGACTCCTTTTATTTTATTTTCTTCTCTTCTTTTATCCCATAACTTTTCTTTTTCCTACTTCCTCAACATGCATTTTTAATCAACATATTTTTCATGTCTCTCAAGATGAAAGGATACAACCATCATGAAAAATTTGTTGCCATACTCAATCTTCATAGATTTGCATGTCTCTTAAGAATGACAACTTCAATATGCTCTTATTTTTCTTTTTCATTTTTCTCTTCTTGTTTTTTAATTTTTATTTATAAGAGCTTTCTTTTACTTCATCTCTTTCCCATTCTTTGATTTGCTTGTCTCATACACCTATATAAGTAACATCACTTTTCCAAACTTTATATATGCTATCATTCTCTTGAAAAAGGGTTAAACATTGTTCTTCAAGCTTAAAAAGTAGGGCTAAAGTAGGTAAAAGAAGGAATTAACAAAGGAATTTTTTTTTAATTTGGATCAGGGTCACACCGCTAAGCGCTAAGGGACCAGCGCCTAACACTGAGGGACCAGTGCCAAATGCTGGGCTTCAAAATGTGAAACTATAGTAGCAAGTCTGGCATAATCCGCTTAAGCGGGTTATTCATGCGCTTAAGCGCAATTTGACCTGAGAGCAATTCCTAAATTAACCACCACCCGCCTAAGTGGAAAATTTATGCGCCTAATGCATTTCTACTCGAGAAGAGCCCAGAATTAGTCCTAAATCTGCCTAAGCGTGAATTTAACCTGCCTAAGCGCAATCCCAACAGAATGACAGCCAAAATTCAACATATGAACCAAAATAGCACTTCAAATATTAGCCAAAAGGTTCTTCTGCCTCTAACTACAAATTAGCTTTTCAAAAGGATCACATGGGCAGCCATCCAAACATTAATGCTCAGAAATTACAGAGTTTGTGACCTCAATTACACCTATCCAATTATCTCAAACTTAAATCAGCAACATCAGCTAGCATCCCTTAAATTTACTTCAGCAAAACATTCCAACCATCAGCAAAAATTCCTTCTCCTCAAAACAACAATGAACAACATAAACAAACCACAAGGAGAGATAAGGTATAGAAAACACGTAAACAAGCTACAAAGTTAAGGAACTAAACTACAACAAACTACTAACTAAACTAACTACACACAGCAACTTATGCAGCATAGCAAAAGGTCACAAAGCCATATATACAACATGACAGCACACAAATAACTAAATATTGCTGAAAAAAAAAAGGAAAAGAATAAGAAAGCTCGAGTGCCTCCTAAAAGTGCTACATTTATAGTCCCTAGCTTGACTTTACCAGAGCTCCTATGATATGGGTTAGATGAGTGGTAGAGAAGTCTTCTCCCGCTCGACTTCGCCACTAAGATAGTGCTTCAATCAATGGCCATTCACTTTAAAACTTCTAACACCTTCCAGATCTGAAATTTCCACGGCTCTGTGGGAAGGCCTCTTTGACAACAAAAGGTCCTGACCCTCTTTGAGTCTAGAGTTGAAAAGAAGAACTTGTTGGCCTGCTTCAAATGATTGGGGGACTATTTTGCAATCATGCCATCTTTTCACCTTTTCTTTGTACAGTTTAGAGCTTTCATTAGCTTGAAGATGGAAGTCTTCAAGTTCATTTAATTGCAAGAGCCTCTTTTCTCCAGCTTTCTTGATATCGAAGTTTAAGAACTTTCTAGCCCAAAATGCTTTGTGCTCTAGCTCTACGGGGAGATGGCAAGCTTTTCCATAGACTAGCTTGAATGGAGATGTTCCAATTAGAGTCTTATATGCAGTTCGATAAGCCCATAAAGCATCGTTTATCCTCTTTGCCCAATCTTTTCTTGAGGTGTTAACTGTTTTCTCCAATATCCTCTTCAATTCTCGATTAGAAATCTCAACTTGACCGATTGTTTGAGGGTGATAGGGGGTGGCTACTTGGTGCTTGACAACATATTTAGTCAGAAGGCTATCCAAATACTTGTTACAAAAATGAGTTCCACTATCGCTAATTAAAGCTCGTGGTACCCCAAACCGAGAGAAGATGTTTTTTTTAAGAAATTAACTACAACTTTTGAATCATTTACTGTGGTGGGAATGACTTCCACCTATTTGGAGACATAGTCGACGACCACCAATATGTATTGGAATGAGAAGGAAGAGGGAAATGGCCCATAAAATCAATCCCCTAACATAAAAAATCTCCACTTCAAGAACATTGTTAAGTGGCATTTCATGTTTTCTTGAGATGTTTCCACTTCTTTGACAATTTTCCACAAAATTTCTTACAACCTTAAACAAGGATGGCCAATACAGTCCACTTTTCAACACCTTGGCTGATGTTCGAATGCTGCTATAATGACCTACATAGTCTGAATTATGATAATTCCATAGCACACTGGTTATCTATTCTTCTGGAATACAACAGTGAATTATCTGATCGACATATATTGGGAAGAGAAATGGCTCGTCCAAAAAGTAGTTTCATAAATCAGGGATGAACCTCTTCCTTTAATGGGTGTTTATGTCAGGTGGCAATCTACCACACACAAGAAAATTCACATAGTCTATATACCATGGAAACTGCTTGTCTTCTACTAGAAATAGCCTCTCATCATGAAAATTCTCATTAATTTGCAGCTCTATTTCAATTTGACCATCATTGCTTAGGGGGGAGATGTGATCAGCAACTTGATTCTCACTCCCTTTCTTATCCTTAATTTGCAAATCAAATTCTTGTAGTAGTAGAATCCATCTGATCAACCAAGGCTTTGAGTCCTTTTTCTCAATGAGATATTTGATTGTCGAACGGTCAATATGCACAGTGCTTTGGTTCCCACTAGATATGCTCGAAATATATCAAATACAAATACCACCACCAATAACTCTTTCTCTATAGTGGTATAGTTCAATTGAGCATCAGCTAGCGTTTTGCTCACATAATAGATGGGATGAAAGATTTTTTCAAGCCGTTGACCCAACACCGCCCCCACAACATAATCACTTGCATTGCATATTAATTCAAAGGGATTATCCCAATTTGGTGCAACAATAATTGGTGCGGCAACAAGTCTCTTCTTTAATTCAATAAATGATGCCAAACACTCCTCATTAAAGCAAAATGGAGCATCTTTTTCTAGTAAATGGCACAATGACTTAGCGATCTTGGAGAAGTCTTTTATGAACCTCCTATAAAAGCCAGCATGACCAAAAAAGCTCCTAACTCCCTTTACAGACACCGGAGGAAGGAGTTGCTCAATGGTTGAAACTTTGGCTTAATCTACTTCCAAACCCTTCTTGGAGACCTTGTAGCCAAGCACAATGCATTCTTGTACCATAAATGGAATTTTTCCCAGTTTAGCACCAAGTTGGTTTCTTCACATTGCTCTAGAACTTGTTTCAAGTTGCCAAGACAACTATCAAATGAGGCTACAAAGACTGAGAAATCATCCATAAAAACTTCAAGGCATTTTTCCACCATGTCTGAAAATATGGCCATCATGCACTTCTGAAATGTGGCCGGTGCGTTACACAAACCAAATGGCATTCTCGTGAAAGTGAATATGCCATAAGGACATGTAAATGTTGTCTTTTCCTGATTATCTGGTGCAATGGCAATCTGGTTATAGCCTGAATAGCCATCAAAAAAATAGAAAAACTCTTGACCAGCCAACCGATCTAACATCTGGTCAATAAATGGTAATAGGAAGTGATCCTTCCTTGTAGTCTTATTAAGCTTGCAATAATCCATGCATATTCTCCACCCTGTGACTGTTCACATCGGTATCAATTTATTGCAAGTGTTAGCCACTACATTCATGCCTCTCTTTTTGGAAACCCATTGAACTGGGCTCACTCATAAACTATCAGAAATGGGATAGATTATTCCTGCATCCAGCCACTTGACAATCTCGTTCTTCACTACTTCTTTCATTACTAGATTTAATCTTTGCTGGTGCTCAATAGTGAGAGAGTATCCTTCTTCGAGCTTTATTTTATGCATACAAATTGAAGGACTAATGCATTTCATGTCAACAATCGTCTATCCCTAGGCTTCTTTATGTTCCCGTAGGATCCTCAATAGTTTTTCTTCTTGCTCCAAACTTAACAAAGAAGACACAATGATTGGCAAGGTTGATGATTCTCCAAGATATGCATACTTTAAATGGGGAGGTAATGGTTTGAGCTCAAGTATAGGTGGCTCTTCAATAGATGGCTTAGCAAAATGTCCCATCTCAGTGGTTAACTCTGATGGTTCTAATTGTTTGTAAGACTCGAGGAATTTAGGTGTGGCATTCAACAAGTTCACACACTCAACAACTTCTTCATCATCCTCATCCACTTCCATACCTACAAGGGATGTTCAAGTGCACCTTTGTAATGCTACTCCTCAAAGGTAGTTTGCACCATTCTATCCACCATGGCATCTATTATAGAAATTCTATAATGTTTCTCCAGATCATCAGGATACTTCATTGCCTTAAAAACATTGAACTTCACCTCTTGGTCTTGGACCCTCATTGTGAGCTCCCTTTTTTGCACATCGATAATAGTTCTCCCAGTAGCTAAAAATGGTCGTCCCAAAATGATAAGGACATCATAGTCCTCTTCATAGTCTAGGACAATGAAATCCACAGGGAAGATAAACTTATCCACTTTGACTAGTACATCCTCAACAACTCCTATAGGATATGCAAGAGTGCGATCTGCAAGTTGCAAAGTGACCATGGTGGGGCGAGCTTCACCCAATCCCAATCTCTTATATATGGATAGAGGCATCAAATTTATGCTTACCTCTAAATCACAGAGGGCTTTTCCATAGAATTTATCCCCAATTGTGCAAGGTATATTAAAGCTTCCCGGATCTTTGAGCTTTGGTGGGAGCTTGTTTTTCAAAATAGTGCTACATTCTTTGGTGAATGCCACAGTTTCATATTCGCAAAGCCTTCTTTTCTTTGACAAAATGTCCTTCATGAATTTTACATAGCTTGGCATTTGCTCAAGGGCTTCCGCAAAGGGGATATTGATGTGGAGCTTTTTAAACACCTCTAAAAATTTATTAAATTGGTGGTCCAATTTTTAGTTCTCAAATCTTTGTGAAAATAGAGGTAAAGGTTACATTTGTAGTTTTGAGTGCTCAACATAGGGTTCAACTTCATTTTTCCCTGGAGCAACTTTTTCTTTGTCATTTCCCTCAATCTCCTTCCCACTTTTTAATTCGATGGCTTTACAATGCTCATTTCCCTCTCTTCTAGGATTGATCTGAGTGTCACTATGAAGGGTACCTTGAGGTCTATTATTAAGAGCGTTGACCAATTGTCCTATTTGGGTCTCCAAGTTTCTGATAGACACATTTTGGTTCTGAATTAAAGATGCTTAACTCCGGATCAAGGAATCATTTTGGGCCGTATATTACATGAACATGTCTTCCAAAGTAGGTTTTTTTTCCACTTGAGGTGGTGGCTGAGGAATGTGGTTGTTTTGGTTATTGAAGCCAAGGGATTGAGAAGGCCTACTAGATGATGACGAAGCCGTGGGATTTAGACAATGATTGTTGCTCCATGAAAAGTTTGGATGATTCTTATTTCCCAGATTGTATGAATTTGAATAGGAGGTGTTCTGGCTTCTCTGGTGATTGCCCATATAATTCAACTATTCCATGGTAGAAATCTCCTCACAGTAACCATTAATGTGAGCACTCCCACAGAAGTCACAGCTTGGTATCGGATTACTCACCGTATTCACTCTTACTGGTTATTGTTGTTTAGCACACAATTCATTCTGGGCCAAAATAGCATTAAGGGTATCCAATTCCAACATTCCTTTCCTTGAGTTGCTCTTGGCTCTGATGGAAGCATTCTGACTAGCCCCTATAGTCTCAATAATGTCCCGGGCCTATTCAATTGACTTGGCCATCAATATACCACCAACTGCTGTATCTAGTTTATCCCTGGTTTCATAATTCAATCTACTATAGAAGATCAAAATTTGTTGCCACTCCTGAATGCCATGGTTAGGGCATTTTCTCAGTATCTCCTTGAATCGCTCCCAAGCAGTGTATAACATCTCTCCTCTTGTTGATAAAATGATGTAATCTCATTTCTCAATTTTACTGATCTTGAGGAAGGAAAGAATTTATCCAGGAATTTCTTTTGTAGTTTATCCCAAGTAGTGATGCTTCCTGGCGGTAGAATCATCAACCAATTTTTTACACTATCCCTTAAAGAGAAAGGGAATAATCGAAGGCGGATAGCATCATCTGAAACTCCATTCAACTGGACCATATTGCAAATGTCAAGGAAGTTCACAATATGGTTATTCGGATCCTTCATAGAACTTTCCCCAAACTGATTCTGTTGAACCAGATTTAGCATTATAGCCTTCATCCCGAAATTGTTGACTCCAATAGCTAGCTTCACTATGCTTGAAGTATTACCAGTGCTATGGGCTGAAGCATAATCCATATCACTATGTATCCCAACTGAGGCTCATTGACAACCCCATTTCCAGCATTGACCTCATCCCCCCGATGATTCTAGTTATCCTTCAGCCATTTCTTCTTGTCTAGTTTGGCTTACTTGAGTTTTTCTAGCTCTAGCTTCCTTCTTAGTTCTCCTTGCGAGTCTTTCAATCTCAGACTCAAAAAGAAGATTAGAAGGATCAAAGGTACCTCACATATGCAATGAAAAACACTAATGAGCAAAGAAAGACAGAAACAACAGAATTAACACAAAAACTAAGATGACTAATTAAGAAAAATAAACAAAGAAAAACAAGCTATAGACAAAGGTCTAATCTAGCACCTCGTAATTCCTATGAATATTAGCAACAACCGTTAATCCTTGGTAACGGTGCCAAAAACTTGTTTGATACTTGGCAAGCGTACCAATCGTACAAGTAACATAGTGATAAAATGAGTAAGAATGTCGTTCCCATGAGGATTAACTATCCGAGAAATTAAGTTGTATTAGTTAGACAATCCAAATTTGTATGGTTCATTAACAGAATACAAATGAAAATGTAAACTTGAGTTAGAAGTGAGTTGTATGATTGTATGGACTCTAAACAAACACAATGGAAATCACAAGATGAACACAATACAATTCACAAGATTAACATAACCTAGGATTGCTAATCCTTCGTCGTTCTTTACAGATTTTAATCTCTCTGCCTCTTGTTCTCATCGGCCATACATGCTATTCTAGGGCACGAATATTCTTAAAAAGATTTTTTCAAACCACAACTAAGATAAAAACCTAATTCTCCATAATTCCTTATGTGAAAATCAAGTTAAATTAATTAACAAGCCCTAATTTGACTATATGAGGTTCATGTCTATATTCTATGACATTAACGAATCCATCCCCTTACCTTTAAAGTTCAAGAACTCATACTATTTATTCTATGGTCTAGGTTTTTACATTCCTCTCCCAAGTGCAGCAAAACAACCAAACAATCCATTAAATTGATCAAGTTTAATGAAAGCAAGAAGATAAGAATGAATAAACATGTATTAATGGCCAAATGATCATTAGAAGTCAAGAGATTTACAAAACCTAATCCAAACTAGGGTTTATAGCAATCCTAGTACAGAAATTTAGCTACACATGTTCACAAAATACAGAAAAGAAGATAAGAGAAGAGAAATTCCATTATTCCAAGTTGAGTGGAAGAGAAATTGCTCCAGTCTTCACCAAAAGCTGGTTCCCCTAGCCCATGGAGCTGAATTCGGCATTCTCCCCTCAACTCCGACTCAGAATGCCTTAACATTTTAGTCCAAAATACCTTTTAAAGCATGCTACACGTGACAACAAAATGGCCTGTTTGCTTAAGCGCACACTTTTACCACTTAAGTGCGATTCAGGCAGAATTGAGCTCTTCTTCAGCACGAAGAACCCGCTTAAGCGCAAATTATTCACGGTTAAGCGCAAAGTTAACAAAAAGCAATCCTCTTTTGGAGCTTTATCTACTTAGGCGTAACTTATCCCGCTTAGGCACATGAAAGACAGCATCAAATCTTCATTTTGAGCCCTATTTTCTTCTCCAAGGTTCCCTCTTTTCATCATTTATGTCTTGGCTTAGGATTTCTCAATCTTCCACATCATTTTGCAGCTAAGATATCTGCAAAAACGTCAGCACCAACAAATTTACAATTATAAACCAAAAAGAATGTGATTAGGGGCCAAAAATTGCATTTCTAACCTAAGAGTAAGGTGTATATGCAACTATCCAAAAAGTAAGGTGTTAAACCCTAACAAAAACCAAAAGTATACCAAAATGACCAAAATCTCCATAGAATTTATATAAATGTTGAGGACTCATCAGAGTTCATCTAGATATGGGATCAGTGGCGAGAACAAGGATGCAATGCCCTTATAGCACTATCATATCAGCCTCTGAGACCAAAAATATTTTACATGTAGTGGTTCTGGCTCCACACATAGTGATGGATTCGTCCTTCAAATGCCTTCGATGGCTATGTGATATAATATATATCTGTTATTTGTTATTTATTTTAATAAATATTACTTGTGGAATAATTTTTGTTTATTGCATTATTTACAGGCTACAATAATGAAAGCAATGCGCCTATGCGGTCTGTAGTAACCAAAGGTTCCCTCAGATTTTGTGGTAATGTATAGTGACACCATCTTACAAGCTCTTGGCGAACGTAGAAACTACGACACAACTTACCCGGCTCCTCTGGCACAAGACTTTTAGCACCCACATATTCCCGTACAAAGGCCACCTCGAGGTAGGCGAGGTGGAAGGGCACGAGGGAGATGTGGTGGCCGGTATATGGCATCCGAAGCCAGCCCGAGCACCGAGAGGAGGGATGACACCGATCTGAGCTCGATCTATTAGAGCCCAGATCCAAGTTCATAACCATATCATGAACCCAACAATAATTCAAACTTGACCAAAGATAGCGATTCGATCAAAGATAACGATTAGGAAGATGAAGATCAAGCAAAACTACTCGGTCATAGAAAGAGACGTGTTGCTAAGCGTTGTTATTGACTCTCACTATTATTGAATATTTGTGTGATCAATTTGTTTTCTAGTATAAAATTTGTTTAATATTCAATTTTTAATTACAATTGAAGTAATTTCATATTTTTTTAATTTACTTAAAAAAATTAGGAATATTCTAGAAATCTTACAAAAATAATAAAAATAAATCTTTTAAACTGTTAAAAATTACTATCTTTGACAATACATTTTATTAAAACAATAATGAAAATCATTTAAAATAATTTATATATTTATTAAAACCATAATTAATTTGTTAATACATTACTAAAATTAATCATTTAAAAACAAATAAAAAATAAAATATCAACAAATAAAAAATATATAAAAAATAAAATCACTAGAAAATAAAAAATATCATTATTATAATAATTTAATAAAATTATATACGAAAACATTTTTAATCCTAAAAAAAATACTAGGAAGAAATTCAACCAAGTATTAGTCTATTTCTACCAAGAAATATTTAGTAGAATTTGACTTGTGCTTGGTCGATTAGGTAGAATTCGACGAACACTTAATTGAATTCTACAAGTAAGTCGATCAAGTATTGATCAAATTTAATAAGAAAGTTAATATATTAAAAAATAGTTTTGAATATTTAATATCTAGGAAGTTTTTTTGAAAATGTTAGTATCACGGTAAATAAACCGTTAATGCTAGGTATAGTGCGAATCAGAGAAGGATTTCCAACCGTTGAAGCTAGGTCGAAATCAACAAAATGAAGGCATGCTCCCTCCTCAACTGAAGGCAGCAAGTCTTCAATCAATGTTGGTCACCGTCAAAGCTAGGTCAAAGCACGGAGAAGGATTTCCAAAGTCTTCTCGTCAGTGTGGCGTTCTGACCTTCGTCCAAGGAAGGGTTTTGCTCTTTTACAATGTATGGTTTATAAAATTTCTTTACTAAAATTAAAAAAAAAATTATATGAGGGGTATGATAATAAGATAACAACACAATCTTTGCTTTCTTCCATTATTCCAATCTATGTCATACCAAACAAATTTTTTTCCTTTTTTTTTCTTTCCATTTTGCTTTTTCTTTTCCATTGTTATTCTTTCATGTGTACCAGATGTGCTCTTAATGCTATTGTAAAATCACAACATAGCAAGTTAGTTTATTCCTTGAAGGATGCATCTTTCAATAATATAGTTTTTAAAAAATAATTATAATCAATTAACTCTAAAATTTAAAAATATATTAATATAATAATACCATGAATTGAATTGATGTTTAACATAGTTCACGATAGGAATATATTAATGTTTTTTGTTTGTTAGAATTAAATAATGATAAATATATTTTAAAAATTAATTTGATGGCACTTAGATTTTTCAAGAAGCCAAATGATAGGTTTATTCAATTTGAATGCAACGATTACAATATAAGATTCAGGACTTACCAATGGAGGGTTTATAATTGGAATGAAAATAGGCACTCTAGCATGCTACAGTCTATTTTTATTGAAAAATATTTAAAGAATTAAATTCATACACATTTTTTTAAAACAAAAATAAGAAGAGAATGATATGTCGAAGATGAAATTATCAGATTTCATTTTTAGAAATCCAAACAAAAAAAATTAGACTAAATTATCAACTTATTTTATTATATATATTTAATCATATAAGATCTAACTAGTAATCATAATATCATGTGTTTAAATGTCATTTAACTCTTTATTGGACTAATAAAAGTATGGTAAATATTCTCTATATGGCTAAATTACCATTAACACCTTTTAATTTCAAATATTACAATTGATTATTCTTTAATTATTTTTTATGGTTAAAATTAACTTTTTGTACAATGTATATATATATTTTTTCAAATAATAGATTTATTGAACAATTTTTACTGTATATTAAAATTAAAGTCATATTTCACGTTAAATGTTAACATTAATTCAACTGCTTTCACTATTATATTAAAAATAAAACTATAAAGGTAGTGATCTAGTAATAAGAAGTGTGACTTGTGATTAATTTAACAAATAGTCATATGTTCAAATCCTCACTTCGTCATGTATTAAAAAAATATATTACAATTTCATATTTTGTAATGAGTTGATTAATTTAACAGAAAATGATAAGGAAATTTTTTTTAACAATACATATATATATATATATATATCAAAATATAAAGAAAATCGAGTATAATATTTGAAATTATAATTTAGTGAAGCCAAGTTATTTACCTACCCGTAATACAAATAAACATAGTAGCATACCTATGCATTGTATAGCTATGGCACGTTAATAGTCCTTCCAATAAAATTGAAGTGGAATATTGAAATAATGATAAGCATATAAGATCCATTTTAACGGGGCCAGAGGCGCTAACAGTCTTTGGCTATCCCATTATATAGTATATACCCTTTGCTAGTATCCGAGTAAAGTGGCTAACCAAGTTTCCCTCCACGTCATACATACGATCAACTTCCAGGCCCACATTTACCACGTGGCAGATACACCGCAAAACAATGATGATTGTGGCAGTAACACCATCTATATATAACTATCTTCCCCTTGTGTGAGCTCCCTTGTGCTGTCACCAAACCCACTCTAGTTCTTTCGCGGTGCGATCCCGGAGGAACGCTTCCTAGTCGTGCTGTTCGAGAATAATTCCCTCTGCGAATCTTCATTTCCTTTTCTTGCTAGGCCTGTCATCCATGGATTCTGTGTTTATTGATCTTGCCTGATTGTGTGCGAGCTATATCTTGGCGGGAATTCAGCATCTGTGAGTAAGTATAAATCTCATTCACATCTTTCTCTTTTCCACCGTTTTCATTGTAATCTTTGGATACAGTTAAACTGCATCAGTGTATATTTTGAGTTATTCTGCAGTTTTGGTTTATTTTGTTTTGTGCTTTAAATGGGCGTTTTGTTATTTTGTGAAACTGTATTAATCTCTGAAGGGTGAGGAGATTCGAGGTTGGAGGATTAGAATAATAAAGCTGAATTCCCGCCATTAGATATCATAGAGTTAGTTTATTTAATTACGATGTTCAATCAATGAGTTTGACGAGTATGGAACCTGTGTGTGATCTTTGTGGGGTTGTAAGAGCTGTGGTATACTGCAATTCAGATTCTGCCCGTCTCTGCTTGAATTGCGATGGTTGTGTACACTCTGCCAATGCTTTGTCACGCCGGCATTCTCGTTCACTCCTGTGTGATAAGTGCAATTCCCAGCCAGCAAGTGCGCACTGCATGTATGATAAAATGTCTCTCTGTCAATCTTGTGACTGGAATCAAAATGGCTGTTCAATATTGGGACATAGGCGTCAGGCATTGAGTTCTTACACGGGCTGTCCCTCTTCGGCCGAGTTCTCAAAAATATGGTCCTCGGTTCTTGATGCTTCTTCTTCAAGTGGTCTTGATATAACTGGATGCGGATCATTTAGCACATTGCCTAAAAATGACAACATCTCCAGCAAGTGTTTGGAGCAACCAGATAGTGATAGCTCCTACGGTTTGGTAATTAGCAAGTTGAATGATATAGAACCTTTTGTCAAACATGAACCATGGATGGGGCAATCTTCTAATCTTATGCCACCAAATCTAACTTACCTATCATCGAGCAGAGATCAACCATTATTCTTTCCTCCAGACTTAGACCTCCCAAAGGTATGAAATTTTATTAGTTTGGTCTGATCAGTAATATAAATTTTTTATTTCAAAGCATGTCGCACGGTTGATTGACATATAAATAGTCTATTTCGTTATTTCACACTTCACAGGGGAAATAAGAAGTACTAAAATATTGACGAAAGAGGTGAGAACTTGCGCTATCACACTTAGATTGTAATATTCATGTATGGTCAGTCCTCCTAAGAGATCCTTTTTTTTTTTTTTTGGGTTTAAAATTCTAACTTATGAAGCCACAATGTGTGGTCTAACGGATGAGAGACATTGGTAGTTTGCAAGAGATCTCAAAGTTCAACCTTTGTGCCATCATGTACCTAAAAATAAAAATTAACTCATGAGCTGCAGGGATGTCCTAATTTCAAGGATCTTGGGACATGCGATGGTGATGATCATTGTGAAGGTCTCAACCTGGATGATGCTCAATTAAACTTTGAAAGTGGTGATGAAATATTTGGTTGCTCTCAAGAAGCCACCAGATACCATCTTGAGGATGGAGAAATTGACTGTCTATTAATGGAAAAGAACATATCAGTGACAGAAACAGAATCAAATGATCTTATTGAGAATGCCATGGAGGTTACTTACAAATTTCATTCTCATTTATTACTATTCCGTAGTAACCTCATTATCTGTCAGTAATGCACGACATTAATTGGGACCCATATGGTTGTTTTAGGCACCATCATCAGTTCAACAAGACCGTGCGCCTTTTCAATTCTCCAGGGCTGGGAGATCAGCTAATGTGGTACAGACCATCAACAGTAATGCAAGTTCTGCACTAATGAATTTCAGTTGCAACAAAAATATTAATCTAGGATACCCTCAGGCTCAAGTTCATTCAAGCATATCACTTTCATCATCAAACATCTCTGGCGGAAATAGTGCCATTGATTATCAAGATTGTGGGTTATCACCAGCATTCCTGACAGGTGAAACCCGGTGGGAACCAAGTTTGGAGGCCACGTGTCCACAAGCAAGGGATAAAGCTAAAATGAGATATCACGAGAAAAAGAAAACTCGGATGTATGTGCCTTTCTCTCTTTGTATGCATATTAGTCTATAAACATCATGGAGATACTTGACATGCATGCATATAGTTACTTAGTCACTAGATGTGCCTAGAACCATCTTTTCAGCTACTACGAGCTCATGCATTCCGCTCCCTATCACATTGTGCTGAGTATTTTCTTTAGGCTGGTACAGAATCCTGATGTAGTTGGCACATCTCTTATTTGCAGGTTTGGTAAACAAATAAGATATGCATCTCGCAAGGCAAGAGCTGATACTAGAAAACGAGACAAAGGTAGATTTGTGAAAGCTGGTGAAGCAAGTGATTATGATCCTCAAGTGACAGGAAACTCTTAAGCATATTGCCCGCAATAGCCATCTTATCCCTTGCCATATGTGATTTTGACCGGTAAGATAGTCACTGGAGATTGTAAAAACATTGTTTTCCTTTAATAGAAGATTTACTTGTGAATGTGAGATACAATTTTAATGCAGCTAGATTATTATTCAAAACTTTCCTACTTTGGGTTGATTTTAAAGATTTCTTAGAGCTTTGAACAGGTTACAGAATCTGCATTAATCTCTAGATTAAAACAAAGATGCGAAAAAAGGGTTGGATTTGGAAATTGCAGAAGGGGTTGTGTTTATACTAGGATACTGCATATGTAGGAAGTTTATGAGGTAACAAGCATGCAACTTACTTATACATATATCTCTTTCATGCTTATTTTCAAGGTGATTTTTCTTGTAAACTCGCTATTTATTCTATGTCAACAGATTTTGTTGTTTCGATTAGTTGCTGGTCTATGTCTTTCTGATTTAAGAGGGATTGTGCATAGTGTTCCATTCCAGATTTTAACAGGAGCAATTGTGTGAGCCGCTGGGCCTATGTGTCTTATATAAACACCATCCAAGTCAAGAATAAAAGGGAAACTGGTGGTTGGCATGCAACTTCAGGCAACGATATATTTCTGCTTCCAATTTGGTTGTGCACTCCTGCTACCCAATGGTGTTCGGCAACCTATGTACCTCCTGAATAATCAATATGTTTAGTATATTGCTTTATACTTTTTCCATAGGAACCACGACTTCATTTTTTGATAATGGTGTAACCCTTGCTTCTATGCCATCTGGGGAAGTTTGTTTCCTCTATGACCAACGTCTGTTTTTTTTGGCTTATTTAATGCGATCATAATAAAAGCATTCTAGTATGCTTCTGATGAAAATTTCTAATATGACCAAACCATTCTTTCGATTTTTTTGCCTTTTTTCTCTGAAGGGCTTTGGCATTTCTACATTTCCCTCTTGATAGTTATCTTGAGTTTTCGCTTTCTTGATAAAAATAATCTAGAATTTTAGAAGAGCTGATGGCAAATGATTGGCATACACAAAACAGCACCCGGTGGAACAGATAATTAGATAACAATAAGAAGAAATACAGTTCAAAGGACATGACATGAATTGATAACTAAATATTGTATTAAAAAAACATAAATTTTAGAAGTGGACGGTTGAATTACATAATCATTGCAGGCTCAGCTCCCCCTTATGGGGAATAGAAGCTATAGAACTGAGCTTGAGAAACTGACGAGGGCTCTCTGAATCCCTGCATTTCCGTCTTTCCCTTTGCTTCTGTACAGTACCTTAGTTGTTTCGTATGTATATAATTAATGGACACACACAGTTGTTGTCATTGTTGGACATCTACTGGTCTTTATAATTTCTCGTTATATGTCATCGGCATTTTTTCTTTTATATTACCATCCGTCAATTAACGAGTGACAAAGGGTCTAATTTCATCGAAGGTGGATTAATTTGTTTATCTGACAAGTTTATAAAAGAACAAAGTACATGGGTTTTCCATTTTGGCTGTTCGGGTGACTAGCTTATAAATTTATTAGAAGTGTTCGATAAATAAATTTATTTTAGGGTGTGTTTGGTAATTCAGTAGACAATCGTGAGTTGGACAACTTAGATTTGATTGAACATGGTTTGGGCAAACTTAAGTTTGGATAAAAGAAATTTATGTTTAGGAGAAAGTTAGACAAACGTAATTTGAGACAGAGTATGATGTTTGGATGTTGATTTGCAAACATGATTTTAGATGTATAATTACGACATGAATTTTATATTTTATTTTTTTGACATATTATTATTGTTTACTGTCATTTATTTAAATCTAACATAATAAGTTATATTAATATTATAATAAAGGCCATTAAATTATTATTTTTGGTTTATTTGTCCAATATTACTAATTATTTTCTAATTACTCATTAAATATTTTTTAATTTAAATAATTTGAACTCCAATATTACTAATTATTTTCTAATTACTCATTAAAATATTTTTTAATTTAAATAATTTGAACTAAGTATAACTATAATTAAAGTGATAATAAATTCCTAATTACAAAATAAATTATTGACTAATTTTTAATTAATAATTAAGTTTTAAACAAAATGAATTAAGTATCCATTATAATTAAGTTTTAAACAAAATAAATTAATAATTTAAACAAAATGAACTATCCATTATTTAAAACAAAATAAATTAATAATTTAAACTAGATTTTGTTTTAATTTCATCATTTATCCAAACTTTTTCTGTTTATTCACTTAGATCCCTAGCTAAAACTTTTTTTGTCCTTTTCTTAATATAAACTCTTTTGTTACTTCATCTAGGTCCCTAGTTTGATAATATATTTTGTTCTTTGTTCAAATTAATCCTATAAACTTTTTAATTTATTCACTTTGGTCTCTATTCTAAACTATCACGTATTTTCTCAGGGAAGAAATTGACACAAATGGAAAATAGAATGTAACAAAGCATAACCTAAACTATGACATGTGGACATCTAACCAATGGAAAACCAATCCACGATCTCCTTCATTGTGCATCATCATCCACCAAAACTACATCCTCCATTACAGCACCTACCCGAAGCTTCATTTGTCTTTTTCCTTTTCTTCTTTCCTTCTCCTTTTCCTATCATCTTGTCTTCTCTCTTCTTAACAATTTCTCCTCTTTCTTTCTTCATTTTACCTCTGCTTTGGCTCTTTTCTACTTTCGTGTTATGAGTCCTTCGTGACCTATCGGTTTCTCTTATGAAACGGCTGCCAGAGAAGTGCTTCCCACATCCCTCGTTGTCGTCGGCATCGCTCCAGTGGCAAACAACATCAAAAAGTAAGGCAAAGCAGCAGAAAACAAGAGATCAATCACAGCTCAGATTGAAACAAAAAATAGGGGCAAACAAAGAAGATTCAGTAGATATACCAAAACCACGGGAACAGCCGAAAAATGCACACAAGGGACCAAGCACATCACAACAAAACAAAATGGATAAGATTCAGCAGACACACACATGATGCAGACATTGCTGTAAATAATCGACACCAACACAATTTGACTCAAATCTTAAGAGACATCATCCTTAAGAAAATTATTCTGCTTCTGCAAAACTTTTTTCAAGATTAAACAGACTCTTTCGAGAATTTCTTAAGAATCAGAATAGTAAAAATAGAATAAACTATAACCCAAAAAAAAAAAGAAAGAGAGCATACATATGGAGGAGAGAAGAGATGTCTATATATCTAAAAATATGAGGGGGAGGAATGCCCTTTTATAGGTGCTGAGGTAGATTGTCACGACCCAAAATTTGAGTACGTGATTAGCGCAGATAGTGCTTAGCCTGTACCACCACAAGCCTAACTTTTACCAAGAATTCAGATACTAATGCTTAACTTAACCATTCTTAGATCCATAGCAAATTGAGTTTGCAACTAAAATTAAGAAAATTCCTTTACATTCATAAGTTAGCATTTGAGCATTTAATTACATATCATCATTACACTTAACTAAACATACTTTCAATTACAATCCATTGTCTTGATGGTAGTTTTTACTATCTTTAACATAAGTATACATCGTGGCATAACCTTCTCGATTACAGAGCATTGCTAAGAATACCTATTCTGAAATAACTCTAAAGTACCTTACCTTACCCGAACAATGGGAAGGTATACTCAGCACGTACGTTATCGATTATGAAGCCTTCTGTACCTGAAGCTGTTAGAGGGTGAGTCTAATCACTTAACTCAACAAAGTTATTTTGCCATAGTGCGAAAAATATGTAACATATAATTAAGCATGCAATAAATATCGTGTAGACAACAATTACAGGCATACTAATGTATAAATAAATGTGGAAGGTTTGTTAATTACATACGCCTTGATAGACATAGGGCAATCTTAGCATACATTAACATAATATGAGATGAGGCTTGATGCGCCTCCATATATAAAACTTCTTCTATTTTTACTTTGACTCCTAATTGCCGAAATATTAAGGGACCATGTTGAGAGCATAATGTTGCATACAGGCAACAAGGTACCAGAGTTTATGCATAGTATTTCACCATAAGAGTTGAGCTTAAAATCTATTAGCATGGAGATCATATTCGTAAACATATCAAATACAATGATTTAACTGCAAGTCACAACATTTAATCTTAATCGTGACATGTTCATATATTAGTCAAGCATGCTTAGTCGATTGGGTCACTATGGGCCATCACCATAATTGGCTTCAGAAATCCACCAAGCGCTCTTGAAAACTCACGGGTCATTAGGAAAGTCGTCTTACCAAGTCTTTTCACTACTGGGGTTGCTATGAATTGATGGCTCACCAAGCCCTTTCACTATTGGGGTCACTGTGGGCCTTTATCAACCTAGCCCCTTCTCCCACCATGGCCATGGGGTTGCGGGAAATAAATTGACCGCATCATAAAAGCTTAGGCAGCATTTTCGTACTAAACATCAATCAGACATAAGAATACATGATATGCATTATCAACATATAAATATATATATATATATATATATATATATATATATATATATATATATGTATGTGTGTGTGTGTGTGTGTGTGTGTGTGTATGTATGTACATGAGTATGCTTACTTAGTTCTCCATAACCATGAGCATTACATAACACGACAAGCTAACAATTAATTGTACCCATGCATCATGGCCTTGTGCTTATAAAGATTAACTTTTACATCCTTATATTATATGCTTAAATTTCAATGGTGACTCATGATGATTTCTCATGCATTAGAATTGCTCACATACATAATTCATGTACTTGCATTTTTGTTTTATATATAATGATTCATAGCTTTGTTCACACATATGCATAGGGTTAAGCATACACATTTATACTAGAAACATAATGCATTGACAACAATTCTCAACTAATTTATATTTAAAGTACATTTAACTTGCATATATGAACATCCCATCACTTTTTATGTTAATCTACTTGGTGGAATCATAATCTATCATTGTCATCCTTATTAGATTTTAGCCTCATAATCCTAATTTAGTTTAGACAACAACATAACTACTTATACATATATACATAAGCACTAAGATAGGATGAGAGCTCCCTCACCTTTACTCAAGTTTTCTACCAAGATTCTTCTCTTTGAAGATGGTTTACAAGTCCCAAGTTGACCCAAAAGGTTCCAGATCATCTCCCAACATCTAGAGATCAGAAAACATGAGAAAAGGTAAAAAAAAAAACCCATCAATTTGACACATGATAAAAGGATGGCGCCCGTGGGCACCAGCCTCCTACTTTCGAGTGGGCCCCAAGTCTCAGCCTCATGAACATGATAGTGGCTCATGGGATTCAGTCCGAGAATCAGCAATTTCACACCAATTTTCATGATTCCTTCAATGAGGTTCTTATCCTAATGTACCAAGATCATACTAGCACCGAAACCCCAAGAAAAATCCATGGTTCGAAGTTTAAATGACCAATTTCCCACCTTAGAACCCTAACTCTCTCATTTCCATCTTATACTCTATAATTTCATTTACACATAGTCATTCCTTTAATTTTTTGTTCTTTCCTCATCATTCACAATTTCAAATCAACAATCATACATTAATTCGCCCACATAAGCATTTTTCTACATTTTCCCTCAATCCCCTCCTCTAGGGTTAAATGCTCTTGGAAAAATAGAAGAAGAAGAGAAGAGCTATTGGGAGGGGGAGCTTACCTCAAGAAAGGATCAAGAAGATGGTGGAAGAAGGAAATCTTCCCAAAGCTTGAGTGTGTGGTGTTGCTGTTGGCCGAAGGGGGAGATGCGTGAGGCGTAGGAGGAGAAAATGCCTCTGGAGGAATAAGTATGTGTGTGTATATGTAAGAGTGTATGTAGGGCCCATTATCTCTTATTACAATAAGGTCCCTCTAGTGGAAATTTTCAAATTAATATTTATAAGGGAATTTTTAGAAAACTTTTAATTTACACTTAAGACACCCAACTACACTCTCTCAATATACACACCATCACAATAAATTTTCATTAAATTGCCAAAATTCCGCATTCTTTCATTTTAGTCCCTACCCCCTCGATGTCTCATATTCTTTCTAAACTTGGCCAGAAATTTCAAAGGTACCAAGTTCACAATCTTGCCATTATGAGGTCAATTTCCACACAAATTTTTCTATTTGATTCTTCCTGCAAATATTTTTGTATTTTCTTTTTCTTTTCACTTTAGTCCTTTGACATGCTTCTTACACTCATTACTTATGTTTCCTTTATTGTTACAAATTTATTCAACCCACGACATGTCTTGGTTCGTATTAAACTTTAGAGCTCTTTGCTTCCCTAGTTGGAACTCCTTGGTTTTGCGAAAAATCTTCCATCCTCATAATCTCACCCTTTTTTTTTTCAAATAATACTTGGGGTGTTACATAGACAGGAAATTTTAAAAAATAATTATAGAAAATTAAAGGACTGTTACAAAATTTTAAAAAGAATTAAACATAAAAATCGAAATTACTAGTCCCTTTCATTTTACGATGTTGACCAAATCAATTTTGCAATTGTTATTTTCGCCTCTGTTCAGATAAGCACAAAAATAAAATAAATTAAAATTATTTTATTTCCAAGAAGAGTAAAATTTGACATGGTCTGAAAGTAATGGTTGGAACCCAAGAGGGGGGTGAATTGGGTTTTATAAATTTTTCACAAGAATTAATTGGAAGTTAAAATGATTTTCTGTAAAAGTACAATGCTTAGGATAATAAATACAATACAGAAAATTAATGTGCTATCAAGATAAATAATTATAAAGATCAAGGAATTAAAGAATAGATATCAATATGCACAAATTAAAGAGTAAGGGATAGAGAAAGCAAACTCGGAGATTTATACTGGTTCGGCTAATCCAAGCCTACATCCAGTCCTCAAGAGACCACTTGAGTATTTCCACTATAATTGCAAGTTTAATCCGGGTACTTGCAAACCACTACAACCACGCAAATTCGATCCGGGTATTTGCGAAACCACAATGGAGAATTTATGAATCCGGGCTCCTCCTCAACCCAAAGCAAGTTCTTCCAACACCGGTACTTGCGAACCTCAACTCAGAATAATATATGTGTTGATCAAAATCAACAATACAAAGAAACTCTCACTAAAGAGTAGATGAAAACAAATGAAGCTCTAATAACTCTAATGATAGAGAATATGCAAGATTTGGCTCAAGAATGCTTTTCTTTCTCTCAAAGATGATAGAAGAAGTTAATATCACATTGTAGGACTTTGTTCTTACTCAAAATCGTGTATCTAAGGTCATATATATAAGATTTTACAAAACTAGCCGTTATAGTGCAGTCCAGATTTTGAGCTTTCTTTAAAAATTCATAACTCCCTCATTTGAACTCCGTTTTAAACAAATAATATACCGTTGGAAAGCTCTTGGAGTCTAGTTTCAAATGAGCCAAATTTTACTCAAAAATTATTTTTCTTTTAAAAGATATAATCAAAATACTGACTATAGGTCAGAACAGAATAATTTTTTATTACAGTAAAATCAACTTTCAGTTTTTCAAACTATATTTTGAATAGTCATATATTTCTCATTTGGACTCCGTTTTGAATAAATAATATACCGTTGAAAATATCTTTGAGTCTACTATCAAATGAGATTAAGATACTTGAAAAAATGATTTTTTGTTTATGATATATGATATAAAGAGTGACCAAAGGTCAAAAACTAACTTTTGTAAAATTTCATATCTCACTATCTTTTTGTTCAAAATAATTGAGCCAATGTATGCAAATCTAAATCATTGAGTTGCACAAGTATACTAGCCTATATAAAATATACCTAATGTAAACACATAGGCTATCTTGATGCATCCAAGCTTCCAAGACTTCAAATCTTCTAATTCTTCATTTCTTGGAGCTTCATCCTTGCATGTTGTTTTCCTTGAGTGAAGCATGATATTGCTTTTCCTTGTTCTTCAATACAATGCTCACTTTTCTTGTTTTGAACCAACCTATAAAATATATCTTACTTGCAAACCCAATGGTTAGTTTAATAGCATGATTCAATATATGCAACATACATATTAAATAACATAATCATGCTTAAGTACTTGTAGCATATATATGATAATTAATCTTTATATATATCAATGCTACTATTCAAATATATTTGTCATCATCAAAACTTATGGCATATAGCCTTAGGGTCAACAATCTCCCCCTTTTTGATGATGACAAATCACCACATAAAAATATGTATCACAAGATAATGAATGCAATGTTATAAGCACGTATACATATTTTTCTATTGTTTCTTCTCCCCCTATTTGACATCAACAAAAAGGTGTAAGGAACACAATATATAGAAGTTAAAGCACATACCTTCTTTAAGTCAGGATGTCAGAAGATGTCAATATAGTATGAGGTAAGGATACATCAAAACTTATCATTGATTTCATTGACATGTAAAAAGAAAATTTTAGAAAAATTTTTCTCATGTCAAATGAAATGAGCCAAAAGATAAAACTTGAAAGAGTTTTAGGCTCCCTCTTAAACCTTGCATAATTTGAAAAAGAATAATGAATAATGAATATCCAATTTTTCAAGATATATTCTTTTTCAAAAAAAATACATTCAAGTGAGACAAAGCTCCCCCTGAATTTCATAAGATTTTTCCTTTGAAAAAGATTGTCCAAATCATTATAAAGGAAATTTAGTTTTTGATTGCAGAATTTTGAAGTAAGATTTTTGAAGAAATTTCTGCAATATTTTCATTGAAAATGATTTCTGCTTGTTTATGAAGAGGCATTTTTAGTAAATAGCAGAAAAATTAAACTCTTTGAAAAAAAAATCATTTGCTGTCATATGATAGAAATATTTACAGCACACAGCAGAAGTATGATATATGGATTAGCAAAGCATGATATAAACAAGAATATTAATCATAATCCATAAATCGAATAATAATATTTTTCAAGATTTCTGAAAAATAATTTCTGCATATATGCATAAAATTATTTCAACATATAGCAAAAGTGATTTAAAATAAGGATACTCAAATCCTTTTCTTTTCAAAATAGATAATGCTTCAATATGGCAAAGCAATTTCAGCATTGTGGAAGCAATTCAAGAGATTCACGATATTTTTCTAAAACATTTTGCTTCAAAGGAATTTAGAAACGTTTCATCTAAGGAAGCAATATATATGGATTAGTGTAATAAGATATATTCAAGCATATAGTTCATAATCCATATATGAAACATCAATATTTTTCATCCCTTTTGTTATCTACAACAAAAGAGATCTTTAAAATCTTTTCTTTTTCAAAAAGAATGTTGCTTCATATGATTATATCTTTTAAAAATTTTTAAAGTCCTTTTTCAAAACAAATTTGGTTCATAAAGGATAAGATAAATTTCAGCACAAAGGAAGCAATTTATATACCCATTCAAAATGAATTTATATATGTATCTTGAGGATGAGTACATGTAAAAATTTTGACAGCTCATTTTGTATGAGTGCATGTGGAATCATGAAATATTATTCTTAGCCATAGCCTTCGCTCATGATGCATGAATAGCATACACAACATATGTTCTTAGATACATATAATCACAGCATGATGTAATCATGTATGCTCTCAAGAACAACACAACAAAGCAGAGTGATACAGTTCTGAATATCACCATTTTATTAATCCTTAAAATTTCTAATCAAAACAAATTAAATCAGCCGCAAATCCACCGAAAATTGACTTTCGTGGTTTTGCCATTAATGTGACGCGTTATCGGTGTGCATGCGTACTCTAGACTTCTGGCTTCCAGCTTGCAGAAATCCATAGGATGAGCGTGTAGGGGTGCGGCGAAGAGATATCTTCTTTAGCTCTTAGTCATAATTTTCTCTCTATAAAGACTACCCCAGAGTTCTCAATTATCACACCACAAAGAGTATTCATCTCTGAGCCTACAACTTTCTGACATTCCTCTCTCTTCATACTCCAAAAAAAAATTCCAAGCCATGGCAGCAAGAAAGTTCATTGATCTCACAGTAGAGGCCAGGGAGGAAGAGCTCGACTTAAACTTGAGTCTAGGTAAGGATAAAGGCAAAAGACCTTTGGAGGGATCTCAAGAAAACCGAAAGAAGAAAATGAAGATCGAAGAAGCTAAGGAGATTAGTACAGGCCATACGTCAGAAGACAAAATTGCTTGTCTGGAGCAGGAGGTGAAGAAACTCAAGAAGATGATAGAGGACCAGGAGAAGTTAGCTAAACGCAACAATGTGGCACTGACTTCAAGAATAGATAGGTTCTTCTATTGGTCTACCCAATGCTTCTGCAATCAACAACAAAGAAGTGTTGATTGTATGAATGGGATTTACACTACCCTCCGTGACATTGCTCAGTCTCTTGCTCCAAGGAATGGCCGAGGGGTGATGATACAATACAACCCTCCTAATCCGAGACCACCTCGACTGTAGATTGCTCATCTATGAGCAAACCTTTCCTTTTTTTAATGCAATGTAATCCTTCGGTTTGTTTTTTTTTATTTTAATGCAAGTGGTTTCTTTCAGATGTCGGTACTTAAAAAAAATTATAATAATAAAGAAAGATAAAGAAAATCAGCCGCACAAATTTTGTACAATAGAAGGATATATATATTTTGAAAAATATATATCCATTTTAAAGATAGAAAGAATTTTCTAACATGGATATATATACATCATTTCAAAGCAAAAGCAAGTTACATACTTACTCAAGATAAAACATATTATAATCAGAGTATGTAGTAACATAATTGAGGCAATATGGATTAATAAGATATAATCAGATATAAACTATAATCCATAAACAATCGTTCATAAGCTATATCTTATACAAAGGATATGACATGTATAATGCTCAAACCATGATGAATGGTATAAAGACAATATCTTTATATACAATGATATGATCAAATATGTAAGATATTAGAGAACAATATATCATTGCAATGAAAGTATGTCAGTAAAAAAAAATTTGCCAGAATGTACAATTGAGATCAAGGAGTATCATTCAATTAAATAATGAAGAAGTAAAGGATAGAGATACTCATCAATTTTGGCAAACTTTTGTTGCTTCTTGAAGTTCCTCTTCAAGATTTTGATATCCTTGTTTTGCTCATTGCTCTTCTTTTGATCGATCCTGTCTTCTTACAATTTTAATGATCTTAATTGATTAATTATTTGCAAGATCTATCAAGCATTGGTTCAATGTAGGCTTCGTTGGTCGACTACTGATAGGAGCATTGGTCGACCAACCAACTTCAAAACTATAAATCTTACTGATTTCGGAGAGCAGAGGAAAGAATGTGCTTTAGAGGATAATTTTGAGGATTAACTCCTGCAAAACACTTTTGGTGGAGCACTTTGATGTTCAAATAAATCTCGAGCACTAGGAGCAACATTATGTTCAAGATATGCCATATTAATAAAAGTGCTATGCTTCCATGAAATGCAATTTTGCAATAAATTTGATTTCATTGAAAATATTTAAATAAGATTACAGCAAGGATAAATACTATGGGTAAGAGTAATCTTATTGTTGTGAAGACAAGAAAAATGTGTGTGTAATGGAAGCAAGTTTTCATGATGCGGTAAAAAGGATAGTTTGAGCAAAATTTGGAAGAAATATTTTAGCTCAAAACAAAATTCGAATCTATAAACTGCACACCTAACAATTGTTTTCAGATATAGCATGCATGAGTATCAAGGATAGATGTAATGCATATTAGAGAACAGACAAAAGCATTAGAGAGCAGTAAACATATCAGTCAAATTTCTTACAATGCATTCCAGCTTATATGTTTACTTATCCATTGCCTCCTTTTGATGCAAGAGAGTGGAGTTTGAATGATGTAGCCATTGAAAAGTTATTTCCGCTCCTTGCTTCGAGGCAAATCTGTAAATTAATCCTTTGTCTTTGATACCCAAATTTTTTTGGGTTTGCCTGGGTCATGAGGTCCTTTTTGAACCCATTTCATTTTTACTCCATGAACAAGATTTTTCTTATAAAAACAGGAGTAGGACTTGTGTCCTTTCAGTCCACAATAAAAACAAGTGCAAGGTGGACTTTTGGACATTTTTGTAGGAATAAAGTAGTTTTCGAAATATTTCTCATTTGACTTGTTAAGAACAAAACCAATTTTGTTAAAGCTACTACTTTGTTTCTCAACAGAAGAGTTTTGAATTTCTCTACCTTGAGAAAGTTTTTTAAGTGTGTTTTTAAGATCCTCATTCTCCTTTTTCAAGGAATCACACTTGGTACAAAAATAATTTTTGTTGGTAGAGATATTTGCCTTTAAAATCAAATTCTCTTCTTGCAAAGTTCTGTTTTGATTTTCAAAAACAAAATTCTCTTCCTTGGAAATAGAAAATTCGTTTTTCAATGTTTCCAACTCATTTTCAAGAGAAGAGTTTTTCTGTTTTGAAATATTTAGTTTCTTTGCAAGTATAAGAGATTCTTCATGTAAATCATCAAAGGCATCTTGTAATTCTTCAAAAGAGTAGTCAAATGAATTTACCTCATCTTTATCTCTGGCCACAAGACAAGTGTTGGCTTCTTCATTTGTGTTCTCCTCATCGGAATTGCTATTTCCCCAAATGGAAGATAGGTAAGCTTTCTTTGATGATTCAGTTTTTGGTTGTGGTTTCTCTTTTTCTCCTTTTTCTTTTTCTTCTATCTCCTTGGTGATTTGAGATTTTCCTGTAAGTTCAACACCAAGAGCTTGCAATTGATTAAGCACAAGTCGTATCTCATTAATGGTTTCACAATTTTTCATTTGAGCGATATCAAGTTCATTAATGAGATTTCTAGACTTTAATTCCATTGCAACAAGATCTTCCTCATATGCAACTTCTAAAGTTTCCCACATTTCCTTAGCAGTTGCACAATTGGAAATTCTGAAAAATTCATCTTGACTCAATGCACAAGAAATAATCAATTTTGCCTTAGCATTGAGTTGCACTAAACTTCTTTCAGTATCATTCCATTCACTCTTGGGTTTTGGAATGTATTTTCCTTGTTCTTCCTTGACAGGCATATAAAAACCATTTTCTATAATTTCCCAGAGTTTATGGTCTACTGAAATTAAAAAAATTTTCATTTCATACTTCCAATATTGAAAATGATTAGCATAAAAAATTGGAGGTTCTGTGAAAGAACAATTTTCAGACATAAACCACTCACTAGATCCAACCATATTTACTCTTAGACGGTTAAGTCTTAAATCAAGAGTCCAAGCTCTGATACCAATTGAAAGTAATGGTTGGAACCCAAGAGGGGGGTGAATTGGGTTTTATAAATTTTTCACAAGAATTAATTGGAAGTTAAAATGATTTTCTGTAAAAGTACAATGCTTAGGATAATAAATACAATACAGAAAATTAATGTGCTGTCAAGATAAATAATTATAAAGATCAAGGAATTAAAGAATAGATATCAATATGCACAAATTAAAGAGTAAGGGATAGAGAAAGCAAACTCGGAGATTTATACTGGTTCGGCTAATCCAAGCCTACATCCAGTCCTCAAGAGACCACTTGAGTATTTCCACTATAATTGCAAGTTTAATCCGGGTACTTGCAAACCACTACAACCACGCAAATTCGATCCGGGTATTTGCGAAACCACAATGGAGAATTTATGAATCCGGGCTCCTCCTCAACCCAAAGCAAGTTCTTCCAACACCGGTACTTGCGAACCTCAACTCAGAATAATATATGTGTTGATCAAAATCAACAATACAAAGAAACTCTCACTAAAGAGTAGATGAAAACAAATGAAGCTCTAATAACTCTAATGATAGAGAATATGCAAGATTTGGCTCAAGAATGCTTTTCTTTCTCTCAAAGATGATAGAAGAAGTTAATATCACATTGTAGGACTTTGTTCTTACTCAAAATCGTGTATCTAAGGTCATATATATAAGATTTTACAAAACTAGCCGTTATAGTGCAGTCCAGATTTTGAGCTTTCTTTAAAAATTCATAACTCCCTCATTTGAACTCCGTTTTAAACAAATAATATACCGTTGGAAAGCTCTTGGAGTCTAGTTTCAAATGAGCCAAATTTTACTCAAAAATTATTTTTCTTTTAAAAGATATAATCAAAATACTGACTATAGGTCAGAACAGAATAATTTTTTATTACAGTAAAATCAACTTTCAGTTTTTCAAACTATATTTTGAATAGTCATATATTTCTCATTTGGACTCCGTTTTGAATAAATAATATACCGTTGAAAATATCTTTGAGTCTACTATCAAATGAGATTAAGATACTTGAAAAAATGATTTTTTGTTTATGATATATGATATAAAGAGTGACCAAAGGTCAAAAACTAACTTTTGTAAAATTTCATATCTCACTATCTTTTTGTTCAAAATAATTGAGCCAATGTATGCAAATCTAAATCATTGAGTTGCACAAGTATACTAGCCTATATAAAATATACCTAATGTAAACACATAGGCTATCTTGATGCATCCAAGCTTCCAAGACTTCAAATCTTCTAATTCTTCATTTCTTGGAGCTTCATCCTTGCATGTTGTTTTCCTTGAGTGAAGCATGATATTGCTTTTCCTTGTTCTTCAATACAATGCTCACTTTTCTTGTTTTGAACCAACCTATAAAATATATCTTACTTGCAAACCCAATGGTTAGTTTAATAGCATGATTCAATATATGCAACATACATATTAAATAACATAATCATGCTTAAGTACTTGTAGCATATATATGATAATTAATCTTTATATATATCAATGCTACTATTCAAATATATTTGTCATCATCAAAACTTATGGCATATAGCCTTAGGGTCAACATGGTCGACTTTATCGTGCGCGCAAGGGAGCAAATTTATTGATTTTCACTGCACTAACTTGGGATTGTGAGCGCGTGAGCTCACTTCTTCTCTTAGCTTCTTATGAGCCTATTAACACATGTTAGTATATAAAACCTCATTCTTTCTTTGTTAAGTTGATGTAGGACTTACTTCATTCTTTTGAAATACAAGAGCCTTTTACAAGGCAATTTTTACAACAACCCCCCACATATTTCAAGAGATATTTTGACAAAACTATCGAGTTATATACATGGGTGTAGATGCATCAATTTGGTGTCCTTTAGTTGTGAACATGATCTAGACAGATAAGATATAACTCACAGAGTAATTGGTGAAGCACATAGCTTCTATGAATCAATATACTCTTGTCATAAGTTAGGGAGCTTACTAGTAACATTTAATCCCTATAATTTCTGCTATTAACGTTGTTGTGCGCATTTTTGACCATGTGCGTGCTTGGTGTTCATGAGTGCTCTAGAGATTTCACCACTATCTCATAGGAGCAGCCTCATTCCATACTCATATAGGTGATTTTCATCAAGTGTATTTGTAATGAATACACTATCCTCAAGTAAAGGCTATGAAAATCATTAAGAACTTTCGCTCAACTTCCCATTGAATGCATTTTAGCACTTTTACACTTAACATCATAGGAAGAGACTAAAGAAAATGATGGCAAAACTAACAAATGACTTGTTATTATCCATATAAACCTTTTTCATGGGATCTCCAATAACAAAGGTTGGGTTACTGCCACTGTTAATTATCAATTGGCTTAAGTCTCATTCCCCTCGATGTGTAAAAGACTAATTTCCTTCTTACATGCGTGTTTAGTCAAAGAATTGACCAAATTCACTTTTGACTTCACAGAATCGACCGGGATACTACTTGTATCTTATACATAAGTGTCAGCTCTTACCATTGAAAGTTTAGTTCGTTGAAATGGCTATTTCCTCTTGGCAATCATAATACATAGACATTGACATCATTGAGCTCATATCCAACAGAAACATTTACTAAGAAGTTTTTTAACTACTTAGTCTTATTTTCAGCCAACTCCAAAGTACTTAACTCTGATTTTAGAGTGAATCTATGAACTTGATTGGTTGCTTTCCAAGATATCATCCCACCACCGAAGGTAAGACTTAACCACTAGTGAATTTGTCTCATCTGAATCAAATATTTAGTTAATATTATTGTATTCTTTTAATACAATGGGGAATCTACTTTATATGATACCATAATTTATGGTACCTCTCAACTCTTTCATTGGGGTTGTGTACATATAGACATTCATCTGATACTCACCTCATGAAATGTCAGGCTAGATGAAGTTCATAAAAAATAACAGACTCATCTCCGTTTTCTTTAATAGTGTTCAAAATCATAAGAGATATTCACCAGTTTATCATCAAGATGATCAAACATTTAAAACACTTTTGAACATAATATTCTTGTAACAAAATGTTATCACATTTCTTATGATTTTAAACCTCAAATCACATTTAATTCATCCATATCTTTTATATTAACATTAGATGCAAAGAAAAATTTTATCTTTATATAACATCCATATCATACATATACAGACAAATATTCATCCTTGACATCTATTACTTCCGCATATATACACATCACTTCACATTTAAAAGAGATATTTTCACTGATCAAGTAGAGAAAGTATAAATAACATAATAATTAAGGTTTTATAATTAATTTATTTTCCTTATAGTCATGTAATATAAATTTTGCAAAATACCCCAACACTTTTAGATATTTTTAAATATGTAAGAAAATGGTAGTCTCACTTATATGTGCTTTAACTTAGCACATGATTACTTTATATGAAAACTCATAATTATTATAGATAGGCATCAAATGCATATATGCACATCTATATTCATCCACCATATATTTTAAGAATATAATTATGCACAATTATTTAGGAACTTTTTAATATCATTTTGTGACCAATAATTCAGCAACATTGTACTTTTTTGTACAATAAAAGTGTTTTCATGGATTAACATTAAAAAATATTAACTCTAATTTTCATATATCATATATCATCATCTCAATGAGATAATTTCTTCAATTTTCAAATTGATGGCATATTATCATCTCAATGAGATGGTTTTCTCAATTTTCAAATTGACCAAAAAAAATTTATATGCCAATATTCACAAAATATTTGGTCACAAATCTATAAAAAATGTTAGGTTCCAAATGACATGTGTAACTCACAATATTGTTTAGCACTAAAACTCTCAGAAGTTTAGATGGAGCCATTTTGAATTCTCAAATTCTAAACCCCCACATTGATTGCTATTTTGCCTTTTTTTCACAAGAACTTCACAAACTTTTGTTCACCCAAAAATAAATATTTTTGTGGTGCTATAAAAATATCGTATGTGATATCACCATTTATGTATAGTGAATTTTCACAAAATTTACAATAACAATTTATATATGTGAATTTTCTCAAGAAACAAAGCACGTTTCACAAAGTACAATATTTCACATGACCTTATGAAACCCTCAATAGTAGAATTAAAAAATTCACATAGAAAATTTTTATTTCACATAGTTTTAGAAAACTCACAAAATATGACCACATTACACTTCAGTGTAAAATTTAAAAATTTCCACAGAACAATTTTTAACATTTTAATATTAAATGCTTGATAACATATAAGCTTGAAGAAAAGCTTTTCCATATTGTCAATAGTTATCTTTATAGAATTTTATGGAATTACACTCTTAAAAATAAAATATTAAATTCATATAATTTCTATTAAGTCACAATACCATGAACTATTGACATAAAACAGTGTACCAAAATTTATATATTTTTATAACAACACTCTAATATCTCTCACTTGATTACTAAAATAGTAAAACTAGTTTGTAAGCAATGAGTAGGTTCCTAGGAAAGAGATATGGGTCACAATAGATACACTTAAATACCAAATGTTTTCTAGTCAAAATATTTCTTAGACATGCACTCTTACACTATTCCACATCTTTCCAGTAATTAAGTTTTCAGGGCAACATTCAAGCCGTAAAAAACTTTTAATTTTTTTATAAGAGATCAGGAAAAACACTGGCTTTGACACTACTTATTGTTATAAAAAAATATCCCAATTTTTTTCTACCATTAATAAAATTCTCAAAATAAAAAAAGTTTAAAATAGTTTACATACCTCATAGTATAGGGAGAATAAATCACCATTTCAATTCTCTTCATGAGTAATAAGTAAGTACTCATGGATATCTTAAAGTTGTTGGAACTACAACTTGAAAATTCTTTCTTATGATTCTACACTGATTTGGTTTCCTCCCAAAGCATTCCAATCATGTCAAAAATAGACCCAAAAAATATATGAAAATTAGAGCCAAGTTATTATTCTTATCAAATAATTCGTATCCACAATGCCCATAATTTTTATACTTATTTTTTCACAATCTTATATCAACTTATATATATTCATGCTTACCAAAAACACAAAGATAACATAAGTATAGTATGGACATTAATCCCATTAAAGCCATATTAAACCCATAAAAGTACGTCAACGTATATTGATGCCAACAGACCAATGGATATATAAAGCAACATAAACATCATTCAAGTGGAGTAAAGCCATCGGTTAAAACATTAAAAGGAAGCCAATTGCAACATAATGAGGCTTAATGTAAAGGTCATAACCTCTTGCTTTTTTTTTCCCTTTTTTTTCACTGTTGGTAAAATAAAGGAATTAACCAATATAACTATAACAAATAAAAAGATGGTAAACGTAGTCCCACTTTTATTGAGCATAAAGGTTATATTTGGAAGAGTTTATTTTGAGCTTATCTGGTTAATTTTATGGTATAACGCTTATGCACGTGTTTGTGAAAGCTTATAGAAATAACTTATGGCATGCCCATAAACTGTTCTCAACTTATTTTTATAAGCTATCCTGGAAAACTTATGAAAATAAGTTGAAAATAGCTTATGTAAAGTTTACTCTCATAAACTTTTAAATTGTAAAAATAACTTATATATAAGTCCTTCTATGCTTAAATAAACTATTTAACCAAATAAGACCAAAATCTTATCAAAACATGATAGAGAATCAAACATGTACTCTCATTAATTTTCATTATTTTTAATTTAATAATTTATAACAATATTCATGTGTTCAACACACAGAAACTTGTGATAGCACATGAATATTATTTCAAAGAAGAATAATTTAACATATTTGAGGTTCTTTGAAAACATGGCAAAATTAGAGTTGATGCAAGTGAACATGTTCCCATGTCAATACAAGAGCTAAAAGGAGAAATAGGAAACTTGCCTCCGTAAGGACTATGACAACATTGGTGTATATAATTTCATTAAGATTGTTGTAAATAATTGACATCAACACAGTTTGAATCGCGTCTTAAGAGACATTATTCTTAAAGAAATTATTCTGCATTTACAGAACTTCTTTCAAGATTAAACAGACCCTTCTAAGAACTTCTCAGGAACTAGAATAGTAGAAATAGAATAAACTGTAACCCAGAAAATAAGAGAGCAGATGTGTAGGAAGAGAGAAGAGAAGACATAAAATGTCTATATATCTGAAAATATGAGGGCAGGAGTCCTCTTTTATAAGTGCTGAGGCAGACAGGAAATTTAAAAAACAATCACTAGAAATTAAAAGACTGTTATGAATGGTAAGCCCAAAAATAAAATAAATTAAATTATCTTATCTCAAGGAAGAATAAAATCAAGCCCGGTTGACTTAATCGTGCACATAAGGGGGGCAAATCGGCTGATTTTTACTGCACTGACTTAGGATTGTGAACGAGTAAGCTCACCATTTCCTTTAGTTTTTTATGAGTCTACTAACACATGTTAGTATATAAAGCCTCATCCCCTTTTTGTTTCAGTCAATGTGAAACTAACTTCATTCTTTTGAAATACAAGAGCCTTTTACAAGACAATTTTCACAACAGACACACATTGTGAGAGCTTCAACAGGGGAATGGCACATGAAAATGAGGGGTAAAGGAGGAAATGAGATTAAAAGACAAAACACCTACCCTTACTAACCATGTTTAATGGACCAGGAAGCTACAAAATGGCATGGTGGTGTAACGTAGTTGAGATGAGAAAACATGGTTCACCACCATCATCCAACGCGGAGCCAAACGTCTCTCATTTCCAGCCAACCACGTTTGGGCTGCTTCAAACCACATTTGATTCATTATAACGTGATACCAAACGTACTTAGTATCTTATAGCTTATTTTAAAATACTACTTTAAGTTGCTTATAGCTTTTAATTTTTTGTTCCTAATTATCCTTTATCACTTTTTAGAATACCCATTATACCCCTAAGCTTATTATAACCTAAATTCCCAAATTTCTTCACTTGTTTGTGAATAGTTTTATTTTTTATTTTTAATTAAATTTTTTATCTTTAATCAAATTTATATATAAAATATATTTTATTATATATATAATATGATATATGTAATAAAATATATATAAATATATTAACATATAATGATTTAAAAATAAAAAATTGATATGTTTATTTGTATTATTTTGGGATTATAAAATATATGTCCTTTTATATTATTTTACATTTTTCAACTATTTCAAAAGTTAATTTTACCAAACACTTCTAATTCAATAAGCTAGCTTAACAGCTTTAAGCCTTCAACTAAGGGTGTGTTTGGTAATTCGGTGGGTAAATGTGGGTGGGGCAAACTAAGTTTAATTGAACATGATTGAAGAAAACCTAGGTTAGATGAACGTGATTTATATTTAGGAGACATTTAGATAAACATGATTTGGAGTAAATAAATGTGATTTAATGTAGAATATGATGTTTTGATGTCAGTGTGCAAATGTGGATGGAGATGTGTAATTACTAGAAATAACATAAATTTTATATTTCATTTTTTGATGTACCATTATTATTTATTTAAAGCTAACTTAGTGATTTATTTCAATGTTTTAATAAAGTACACTAATTTTTTAATAAAAAAATTATTGACTAATTTTTTAATAAAATAATTAAATTGAATTATTTGGATTAACAATGACCAAAAAAAAAGATTGATTACAGTAATTAGATTAATTATGCTTTTTTTCAAGTTTATTGGATTAATTGTGTTATTTAATTGTACAATTAGTTTCTAATTCAAGTAAATAAATTAAATTAATTAAATCAAATTATTTGGATTAACAATGAACAAAAAAAAGATTGATTACATTAATTAGATTAATTATTTTAATTGGATTAAAAAAGATTGATTACATTAATTAAATTAATTATGTTATTTACAAACCATTAGCCCAGCAGCCTAACACAACAGCCCACAAACCACAAACCAAACACATACAGAAGAAAAATTACAACATAGCCCATTGTGTATAATCTATAGCATAAAAAAAAATTACAACATAACACTAATATAACATTGTTCGTCTTCCCAACCCGGTAATTGCTTCGCGGGTCATAAAGACCCGATGGTTTCCAGCAACTAGGGCTTCCAGAGCGCTGCATCTTTAGGCTTTCATCGCTGTCAGTACATCCACAAATTGGTAGACAACACCAAAGGACACTAGAAAATAACCATAGACAAACAAAGCAATTACATGCAGAATAACAAGGGCAAACAGAGCATGCATATTGATGGAAGAAACCATACTGGAATGATGGGAAACGGTCGAAAAATGGAAGACAAAGCGAGAGGAGAATGATGACCACACCACAGGCAATATAGAGATGCAACACAACACAAAACGAAGAGGCACAGGGAATGACCAAGAAACACAGGCAACACGGTAACACAGATAACGACCAAGGCAACACAGGCAACCAAAATAACACACATAAAACGCACAACATGGGGTAAATAAGGAATGATACTAATGACCTACACCAACCCACATTAATTTCATCATAGAAGCTAGAACCATCCGAGCTGGTTTCAACCATGTTACATTACCCATATCCCCAACCATGTTTCTTTCTACCTTGACAACACCGGATCTATGTTAAGGCAACTGTCTTAGGCCCCACGTTCACTGTACATATGCTACAGTTCAAAAAAAACTATTTATATGCCCAATGGTAATAAATTGCCAACGGTAGCTTCATAAATACCAACAGGAGCTTAGATTTCATTCATCCATTACAAAACCCCACTTTCACTGTACATATGCCCCAGTTCAAAAAAAAATATTCATATGTCCAATGGTAATAAATTGCCAACGATAGCTTTGAAACGAAAGCTTAGCTTCCATTCATCCGTTGCAAGGTTTTTTAAATTCCATTGTAGCAATAGTAATACAGTTCCATTCTTATTTTTTATCAGTTTTTTGACTGAATTCTTAAGGGAGATAAGCAGATAGTTGACTTGAAATTGTTGCAGTACAATAGATAATATCAACGTGCAATTCTCTTTGTCTTCAAGTTCTATCATTCCATCACTTTTTATATTTACGTTGCACATCTATTTTATTTATATTTTTATTGTTTCTTTTATTTTATTTTTTATAATTTGTAGCAATAGAAAATGTCAAATAGAAAGTACGACCCTGGTTTTGAAAAATTGAAGGAAAAAAAGAAAAATTAAAAATTTAATTCAAAAGGCCAGAAGTATTTAATTATAAAACTTTAAAAAATAATTTCGTAGCTCAAAAGACCAGAAGAATAATATAAGGATTAATTATTTATATTTTATTAAGTTTCTCCAATAGTTTTTGTCACGACCCGTTTTCTGGGCACATGACCGGCACAATGATGAATCTCTCATCACTGTAAGCCTTCCGATAAATATATCAAATTTTCTTATCTGAAAATCATAGAGATGATTTGCATGTAATAATATATTATCAATTTAAAATACATTATTATACTGACATATAAGCCAAATGTCGAACCCCTGACCTAGATGTCCTAGACGATTACAGAGCAACATAATCTATAACAAAAGAGGGGTCTACCCGACAACGGGAAGGTCCAAAGTGATCTACTCCTCTAGCAGATATTCTTCGCTGGCAACCTGATCTGAACAAAAAGGTTGTACAAACAGTGTGAGCTTTTAAACTCAATGAGCGAATCGGCCTCGCGTTAATAAAATTCAAATACATTACCAGTCATGCAAGCATATCCAAAGGCTCATACTCAACCAATAGACAGAAGATAAAAATTCATCCAATTCAACAAACGTTACTAGTACTCGTCAATGGCAATATATCCCAGAGAGCGCACACAGGCCGGCTCACCAATTATGTATATTTCTGCCATGACGCACAACATCATCCTCTTACATACAAGAAGATAAAAATTCATCCAATTCAACAAACGTTACTAGTACTCGTCAATGGCAATATATCCCGGAGAGCGCACACAGGCCGGCTCGCCAATTATGTATATTTCCGTCATGACGCACAACCTCATCCTCTTAGCTAGGGCGCCTCACGGATTTATCACCAATCCGGGCTATATCCCTACTGAGGGAATCGTTGTCTCCACACTCATTGGTCAAGACACCCTGTCAACCGGGTTTTCCGCCTTGCCGTGAGAGTGGGTACTGTCCCGCTCAATCACAATCAATAGCATTTCATATCATAATCAGAAGCTCAATATAATATTCATCCATATAACAGGTATAGTATATAACTATATTATAGATTTATAAACCACATATCAAGATAATAATTAATCCATTTTTTGAAAACATTCAAACTTCACATCATCATAAGATACTTATTTCATTTTATCCATACTTATGGATTAATTATCTCATTTAGATTCGTCATTCTGAATCTAATTTCCCCCTATGAATCTTGGGAGTGTCCTACGACATACTTTTTATCACCAGTAATGCTAAAACTCTATTAAAACGGGGTCGTTTCACTCACCTAGATTCCGTACGAATATCGCTTCTCTAAGTCGTTACAGACAAGAGTACACAGATGAATTTCAGTATTCCGCTACAGAGATTTTCATGAAAGATTAGAGAAAACAAGTTAGGATTGTTTTCATACAGATACTGTTCATACATACGGTTACTATTCATACGGTTACTATTCATACGTATGGTCACTATTCATACATACAGTTACTATTCATACGTATGGTTAGTATTCATACCAGAAATAGAGAATATAATCTGTAAAAGAGTACACCATGTAAGTTCCCAAGAAAGAGTGGAGGGTCACACTGGACACACTTAAAAACCAGGTCTTTCCTTAGCCAGAACTTTCCTAGACATGTATTCTTCACAGTTTACATTCTATTTCGGTAATCAGAGAATCAAAATAACATATAAACAGCTAAGGACAGTTTTTCTGATGTGGAAGATCGGCCAAAGCCGTAACCACAGAGCATACTTAAGAAAATAACTTCTAGAATTTGAAAGACATAGAAAGGGCATAGTATCCTTACCTAAGCTGAAAAGGAAAGGCCCAAAATCTCATAAGCCTAACATTGGAGTAAGAGAAACTAAAGGAGAGAAGAAGAGAAGTTGAAGGTGTGAGTTTAGAAGTGAAATGGAAGGGCCTATTTATAGCAAAAGTCAAGGGTACTATTTGATACTATGCGTTAATAAAATATTCAATTTACTATTCATGAAAATGACATTTCTAATAATACATTTTAGAAACTTAAAGAGAAAACTATCCTTTCTCTTAAACCTTTAAGTTTCTTTTCAAATCAGTCCTTTCAATTTAGTCCCTGAGCGTATTTTTACACATAAAACGTCATTTTCTCCCACGAACTTCTTTCTAGTTTTCTCTTATGACCAAACCACATCTAATACTTGACATTTCGATTGTATAAATGAACAGTATCGTATACGTAAATAGTATTATACGGGTAAATAGTACCATATACTGAAATAGTAACAGTAGTTTGTAAACAAATATTTATATTTTATTTTTTTCTTGGGTATTACAGTTTTGCCTTAGGTCCCAATATCTCTAGGTAAGGCCATGTACCTCAACTTGCCATTGTTGTCAAACATCCAAAAAATATGTAAACTACGTTTAAGCCTTCTGAAATGTGGTTGAAGAAAAGCCAATGTGTTGCCAAACAAGTATTAAAAAACTAACTTAAAAGCTTTCAGCTAGTTTATTAGTTAATTTTACCAAACAGAACCTTTGAGTGTCCTATCATACATGACATATTCTTTGATCAGAAAAAGCTCTTGGTGTATTTTGTTTTACAAGCTCATCAAGCTTAAAATGTTCCAATCTTCGCTTCCAAGTTCCAACTCTGCACTATGGTGCTATGACCAGAGATACACAGTTTCTGCTTCCCCTAGATTCTTATTTCTGGTTATAGTAAAAATGATACATTTGTTTATGTAACTAGTACCACCATCGCATAGCTAAGATTGCATTCTTTTTTTCTATTTTTTAAAGGATATCTTTACCTAATAAAATAAAAAATTAATACCTTTTAGGCTTACTGAGTATAGTAAAAATGATGCATTTGTTCCTAGTTGTAGTATAGTATATATGTAGCTAGCAAATACCACCATGGCATGGCAAAGATTGCATTCTTTTTTCTTTTTTTTTTTAAGGATATTTTTACCTTATAAAATAAAAGATTAATACCTTTTAGACTTATCAAGTGTAAAGGATGAACGTCTACAAAAATAAAATCTTATCTTATTTAGAGATCAAATATTCATTGTTCTTGTGATTAGCCAGTGTTGGATAAAGGCATTCTTTTAAAACACACTAACAAAAACTGACTATTTTACTTTTATTATCTTTAGTCTCTTACAAAAGCATTAATTGCATTAGTTTCATAATAAACTCATTGCATGTGTATGGATTCTTTCGGCATCCTCGTGTTATATGAGGATAAAATTATGTACAATCAAATTATTAGTTTATTTTAATGACTTATTAAGTTGCCCTTAATTATAATGTTTCTTTTAATCTCCAAAAAAATTACAGTTGCCCCTATAATTTATTAGTATCAATGCAATAAGGTCCCTATTATTTAAGTTTAAAAAATTAAATTACACAAAATTATTAAAATATCCTTCATATTAATAATGTTTTTTTAATGAAAATAAAGAAATGACCAAGAGTGATAGAAAAAATGGAAATTGATGGCTTGGATTGTATGGGTTGCTTTTTACGGGGCCTTTGATTGTCTGCCTCACCATCCCATACGCTCCAAAATAGTGGGGTTTTAATTTCTTGTCCGAAAGGAACTTCTTATTCAAAATGAAGGCACTTTCTTACCTTAACATTAGTTTGCCAAGGCTCTTGTTTTATCTTAAAAATTCTTCTTTTGAACCTTGATATTAAGAAAATGTTAGGTATATCAACTAAGAGGAAACAAAGCCAGAACAGAAGATCATGTAAAGAGAAAAAAATCTACAATTTTGAAGAAACAAGTAAGGGTTTTGGGTCATCTTGAACACTTCCTGTCGTCGCCGTTCGAACTTGCGATGGTCGGAAGAACAACCTCGACCGATGCTCCAACAAGATACCGTTGGGTCAGATTCTGGCATGTGGAGCAGAGAAAGCACCTAATGTGCCTTAATGCCAAGAAATTGGCTTTATGAACCCATTTGTCACATTTTCTACATAGATACGCCTTATCGGCTTGGCAATACAACGAAGCCTTCACCCCACAGAGCTCACATAACACTGAACCTCTGGTTTCACCATGTGAAGTGACGTCTAAGGCCTCTTCTGCACCCTTGCACATTTTCACAAGACGAATGAATATCTATCTCTGTATGTAGGAGTAGTCGCTGAAGAAGGAGGCTTTTATAGAAAACGGTGAGATGGATTGAATGGATCATCCATCACGTTTGTTCTTTGGACAAGTTCATGAGGACAAGGACATGAATGCCACTGCGTGACGAAAGCAATGAGTGTTCAATCCTTTCCCATTGTCCTTTTCCAATCATGCGAAGAAGGTCATTCCGGTAATTGAACACTGACAAAGAACTTGTGAAGGGGGAAAAAGAAATTAACCTTAAAACTTACATAAGATGCTCGAAGGGATGTGGGGCCATAATTTATGTTGTTGTTGAGTGGTTAGCAAGCCAATCGGGGCTCCGAGAAAGAAGAAAGGGTGAATGTATGGTTCAGAATGAGCAGCTTTAAACTTGTGAACCCCCAAGGTCCATTTGGTTCGTTGTTGCACGTAGGGGCGTATTTGAGATGAGAAGTGAATATTTTTATTTTAGAAATTTGTGTACCATTCTTGTGCGGTACGCTTGGACCCAAAAAAGGGCGGTTGTGAAGTGTACTTTGGCGTCGCTTGTCCACAAATTGTTCTTGGAGGGTGATACTGATAGATAGATATGACTCCACATGTGTATGGTTGAGACAATGGGAGGTTCGGGGTGTGAGGTGGCACGAGCATGACAGTTGGTGAGTCCAAGCATGATGGGGTTTGGTTGGTGCTTTTGGTGACTCTGGAGGCTGTGAAATTCTAACCGTTCAATTTTGACGCCACCACACAACCACTAATGACCCAATCGGAGTGGGTATTAAGTAATCGATTTTGTTGAACAGAGGCATAGGTATTTGCCTATTTGGTATTGTTGGGAGAGAAGGGGATTTTTCAGTTGGGGCAATTGAAATTAGTGATTCAGTTCAATTATTGAAAGCATCGCATTAAAAAAGAGGAAAATGCTCTTACAGATGAAACGCATTTCCTAGCAACTTACTTATTTCGTAAACTTGAAAGATTAGAATTAAAAAATAATAATAAATTTCACTTTGTTTTAAGAATATCATTTTCCTCTAAACAATCATGGCTGAAAGTCAATGCTAGTTTAGATTTTATATATATATATATATATATTAACCCACAAGGCAAGCTTGCAGATTAAATTGAAACAGGAAGAAAAACTCTTATTTCATTTGTGTGAGTGATATGCCAGCTCATTTCACCCCATTTATAGACTTTATTTGGGCAATTTTCTGATCCAAAGATTCCAAACCCATTCTAAAAGCTGTACTAAAACATCACCTAATTAAGATGATAACTTCTAACGTTTCACTAGACAATTGAAACGTGTGTGCGCGCGTTTGTTTGTTTGTTTGTTTGTTTTCATTAACACAGCTTGAAATACACAATGAATATTCAATATAATAATTTATTTTTCTGTCATCACAACTTATATTATACTTTTGGGCCGTAACTTGCAGTAACGTTTACATTTCTTTTCGGGAAATGGGCCGAAAACCACTATTCCTCGTGCTGGCTTAAGCAGCCCACAGACGTTGGGCCTTTACTTTCACATTGCGGCCCATTCTCATTCGGCGCCATCAATATCGCGCACATCGTGGATTATAGTGACGTTTTCTGACCCAATACAAGTCAGTTTGACAAACCCCAACAGAAGGAAAAAAGTGCGGCACTAAAAACCAAGGTCGTAGTAGGTGCTGAGTGTCACTAAACTGAGAGGTCGTACAAGACACTCGCGAGGTCTTGAGTATTGCCCCAGACCCAGAGTCCCAGACGGTGGTGTTATTTTGGTTTTGGCTATATTACATTTTTTTTGTCTTGCTTTAATCAGCCAAATCTGGTAATCGGTTGACTTAACGACGAGTCGCTCCATAACTTAATGTATCAGCGAAAGAAAAACGAATCCAACTCGCGATTTTCCACCACCATCCCCAACCTAGCGAGAAGGCTTCCATTGCCCAAAATGCCCTCAAACTTCCTCGGAACTCCACACTCATTCCCTCTCAACTTCAGATCCTTCCTCTTGATCCTGTCCCTCCTTCTCAACCTCTACCTCCTCCTCTACCGCTGGCACTCCTTCGCCCCACCGTCCCGAGTATTCTCACGCGCCACCGAATCGCCCACTGCCCGCCGCCACCTCGTCTTCGGGATCGCGTCATCGTCTGTGTCTTGGTCCAGAAGGAAGCCCTATGTCCGCCTCTGGTACTCCCCCAATTCCACTCGAGCATTTGCTTTCCTGGACGCCCCCGTCGCGAATGACTCCTCTTCCTCGCTGGATGTTCCCCCGGTTGTGATCTCCGGTGACACCTCGAAGTTCCCGTACACCTTCAAAAGAGGCCTCCGGTCGGCCATTCGCGTTGCGCGGGTGGTAAAGGAAGTGGTTGATCTGAAGGAATCGGACGTGAGGTGGTTTGTGTTCGGCGATGATGATACGGTGTTTTTTGTGGACAATTTGGTGAGAACTCTGTCTAAATACGACCACGATAGGTGGTTCTACATAGGGAGCAATTCGGAGAGCTACGAGCAGAATGTGAAGGATTCTTTTGATATGGCATTTGGTGGTGGTGGTTTCGCAATCAGCGGTTCGCTTGCTAGGGTTTTAGCTAGGGTTTTGGACTCATGTTTGAGGAGGTATGGGCATTTGTATGGAAGCGATGCGAGGATTTATTCTTGTGTTGCTGAACTCGGCGTTGGGTTAACTCATGAACCCGGGTTCCATCAGGTGAAAACTTGATTATTTTCTTTGATTCGATATTGTTTGTCTGATACATTTTTGCTTTGGTATGTGGTAATTGGTGTTAAAAAGAAGAAATGTGATAGATACATTGGTTGTGCTCTATTAATTCGATGTTTAACTTTGAGAATGCTGACGTCAATATCTAAGCGCTTCTCAGAAGACTTGGTACAAATGTTTACGAAATGAATAGATATAATGCCAATTGGCAGAGTTCAATTGATATTTTGTTTTACCTCCTTCACAGTTGTCCTTTGGTTATCTATGACATGCAATTCTTCTTTCTGCTCCTTTGAGTTTGAAGGTGCTGCATAGCCGTCATTACAATTATTCCAGTGTGGATTTCGATCATTTGTTGTGTAAGAGAGAGATAACAATATACATGATGTTTAATAAAGCTGGGTTCTTCGAATGTTTTGCCTGCATATCATACAGATATGTGTGTGTGTGTGTGGGGGGGGGGGGGGTATCTCAAGCACATTTGAGGTATGTAAGTGATCTTATAGACTCAGTTTAGGATTTCCTCTGTTTGCTTCTCTAGCACCGTAGTTAATTATCATGAACATCTGCTTGATATAACTTCTACTTTTTCTACATATCATTTAGGCTGCTTGTCTTCGTTAAATTTACTATAGGTCAGTCAATCTAAGCGGCAAACTTTATGGTGATGTTTATTTAATCATTTACTTCTATACCCAGGTAGACGTGAGGGGGAATTTGTTTGGTATGTTGGCTGCACATCCATTATCTCCTTTGTTGTCCCTTCATCACTTGGAGACAGTGGAGCCTCTCTTTCCTGATATGAACAGAACACAAGCTTTGGAACATCTATTCACTGCTGCGAATGTTGATCCTGCTAGGATCTTGCAGCAAGCTGTTTGCTATGACAGATCAAATTTATTGACCTTCTCAGTTTCATGGGGTCTTGCTGTCCAGGTTTTCCAAGGCAATGAACTTCTCCCAGATCTACTTTCTGTGCAGAGGACATTTACTCCGTGGAGGAGGGGTAGTAATGTTGATGCTCATTTTATGTTTAACTTGAGGGACTATCCTAAAGCTCCATGTAGAAGGCCTTCTGTCTTTTACCTGGAAAGTGTTACAACTAATAACAAGGGCATTTGGACCAATTACACCAGACATGTTGTTGGGCACTGTTTTGAATCAAACCCTCTAAAGCAGCTGAAACATATAGGAGTTTTTGCAAGGAAGCTAGATCTTGATGTAGAGCAGGTAATGCTAAAGTAATTTTTAGAAGTGCTTGGTATGAAATTCGCAAAATTATTTGCTTACCATGTCTGTATTCTTATTCTAGTTATTTGAGTTTCCATTGTCACTAGCCATATGGTTCTTCGTTACAGATAAAAGCCCCTCGTCGTCAGTGCTGCAATATCTTGCCATCTTCTAGTGAATCAATGATTATTCATATTAGACAGTGTAGAACCGAGGAACTAATCTCCATGGAGTACTAGCATTCTTTTTAGGTGTTGCTGCAGTCAAGCTTCTGATATTTTGCGAGCTGGGAAAATTTGGAGGTGTCTCAACCATCTGAAGTTAAGCTGGTACAAGGTAGAGATGCTCCTTCTTTAAGTGTTACCTTGAAAATTATATCATTGATAGTTTCTTGTGGATATTACATAATTTTTTCTACCCTTTATGAGATCCAGCTTTCACTAAATGATGAATAGTCTTTTTCTGCAACTCCTAAATAATTTTAATCACCTTTCTGGTTTTTTTTTTTTTTAAATGTTCTTTATCCATGAATGACTGACACTTTTTGGAGCAAGGAGATATGCAGGGTCATTTAATAATTCAAAATTCTTGAACTTTTTTCTCTCGTTTTTTAAGCCCTGAGCCAATTCTAATTTGTTCAAAGTGAAGGGTTTTTGCGAGGCTTTTTTTTCTAATGTGCTTTTTCCTTGCCCTCTTTATAGAAGATTATTTACTTGGAGATGGAGAAAAGATTGTGGTGAAGGCGACGGAATATAGGCAGTCCTTCTTTTTGGCCTGTTTTTACGACATGGCTCCACTCAATTCCATCGTTGCTGAGATATCTATAGATGGTTTATTTCGCTGCACTTGTACATATAGCATATACTTTCCTCTCTTTTCACCGGGAATCTGCGTGTGGCTTGGAGTGATGTGGTAGGGTGGGTCCCACAACCAAGGACCATTAGTTATCTACTAGAATTTGATCTTAATGAGGACTATGTCCCTAAACGGGCTATATGGCTGCATGCAAACTTGTGATTAGTTTGTAAAAAAAGTTTGTATTCTGACATCAAATTAAGCATAGATTCATTTTTTATGCATTTACAGTATTTCAGCTAGCACTGTTTCCATTATGGACACCCAAGAGAAAAGGTATTTCCACACCATCTTATTCATCCATTTTACACTAATTCCATCATCGTTGATTTATTACAAAGCAATGAAGGATATAATTCATATATATATATATATATATATATATATATTATAATACTGTATGTGAGAAGAGGTGTAAATATACCATTTCTAGAGAGGTGATTATTGTCTTGCTCCAATATAATCAAGATCTTAGTGGTTAAAAATTGGATTACCATAACTCAGTATTACACGTTTGTTCGGATCGATATCTATGCGTGCCACAATTTCCAACCTATGAGGATCTGTCGTCAGGCACTTTCTTACAGATCAAAACGTAGCAGGTATGAAGGATTGGTAAAAATATTACCGGAGTCCCTTTACACTTTGCGTGTTAAGCTGGACACCTCCAAATATTAAGATCCAATCTGACGATTCATGTTATTTGCCTGACAATTATTCTCGTCCATATGCGAATAATCTTACATCTGAAGCTGGACATCAACCGTTAGGTTCCTCGAATCTAGCGTACCAAATGCATCTAATCTTACACCTGAAGCTGCTCTTCCACAGCCTTGTGTGCAACGTGTCCCTCCTCTTTCTTTCCCCTTCATCAGTGCGATTTCCACGGCCAAAAGGGTTGGTTAGATACTTGCGCACAGATTATTTTTGAACTGGTCGTTGTGACTACCAAAGAGAAAACACGGATTAAAACACAGTTTAATGCTATGACCTTTCCATTTCTATCTCTTGTCAAAAGCTTTGACCTTTACTTGACAGGTGGCCTTCCTCCTTCTCTCCAACAAGTGCTTCATTTGAATGAATCCATTAATTTTCACCAACCTTTTTGATTCTGATTGACGAGGGCTTGGGCAGCGACCTAACTCTGTATACTCATGGAGAAATAACCAACTCAAACCGTCAAAGTTTACTGCTTTCTTACGCCGTTGATCGCGCTGGGACTTTGTTTAATTATATAACTCAGACTCCTCTGAACCCTTTCTCACACCTGCAGAATAACATCCAATTTCCTTGTTAATATGCAGCTTCCTCACAACCCAACCAAATCCCAGTCTCTGATAAGCTTCATTTTGGTCTCCTCTTCGTTTGGTGTCGTTTATCTTGTCGTTTCATTACTAGCTCTTCGCACTTCTAAGGTATTACATATACGTTCTGCCTCACAACATGTGGCTGCGCAGACATCACTAGATCATCTTGTGTTTGGAATTGCTTCAAGCAAGAATTCATGGCCTAAGCGCAAGGAGTATGTGAAGCTATGGTGGAGACGCAATCAAATGAGAGGATGTGTATTTGTTGACAGCCTTCCAGCTGAAGACCAAGTCAACAACAACGACACTTCTTCTTCTTCTTCTCTTCCTCCTCTCTGCGTCTCCGAGGACACTTCGCGGTTTCGCTACACTTACCGGGGAGGCTACCGGTCAGCAATCCGGGTGGCACGTGTTGTTGCAGAGACGGTTGCCCTGAACCATTCTGATGTGAGATGGTATGTGTTTGGGGATGATGACACAGTTTTCTTTCCAGAGAATTTAGTGAAGACTCTCTCCAAATATGACCACAGACTTTGGTACTATATTGGCACGCATTCAGAGAGTTATGAGCAGAACCGATTCTTCGGCTTTGGAATGGCTTTCGGTGGAGCAGGTTTCGCCATAAGTTCCTCTCTAGCAAAAGTTTTAGCCAGGGTTTTCGATTCATGCGTAGAAAGGTACCCTCATCTGTACGGAAGTGATGGCAGGGTGTACTCTTGCTTGACTGAGCTTGGCGTTGGATTAACCCATGAACCTGGTTTCCACCAGGTAGCACTATATATTGTAGCATACATGTTTCTTAATTCCTAGATTATGGGAGTTTTGTTTCTCTTTCATTGTCTTTCTTATTTCCTCTGTTTTGTGGTTGAGAATGGACCAGGTTGATCTGCAGGGGAATATGTTTGGTCTATTGGCTGCACATCCAGTAACACCCTTGTTATCTCTCCATCACATTGATCACACAGACCCTGTCTTTCCCAACAAGACAAGATCACAAGCTCTGGGACATTTATTTGAGGCTGTTAAGGTTGATTCTCAGAGGATCCTACAACAGACAGTTTGCTACGACAGGTGGTTTTCATGGACAATCTCGGTGTCGTGGGGCTACGCGGTTCAGGTATTCCCGAACCATATGTTCTTGCCTGATGCTTTGCACGTGCAACAAACATTCAAGCAGTGGAAGAAGGGAAATGTTTTTGCTGGAGCATATACTTTTAACAAGAAAGATCTTCACCCTGACCCATGTAAAAGACCCACCATTTTTTATCTGGACAATGTGTCTTCTGGCAAGGATGGGATCATAAGCAATTACAGTAAATATTATCAGAACTGCTCATACGACTCTACTTCACCGAGGAAACTGGAAGCGATCAAAGTGGTTTCCAATAAGCTAGACCTTGACGTGAAACAGGTATAGAATCAGAAACTGGTATTTCTCAGTCTTCAGGGCTATTATGAGGATGACATAACAATGGTGATGATGGCACTGATTCGATTTCCTATTCTTTTGTATTCAGTTGCAGGCTCCGAGAAGGCACTGCTGTGATGTGTTGCCCTCGACATCTCGTGAAGCGATGGAAATTGCCATTAGAGAATGCGAAGAGGAAGAATTGATTAGCTTGCACTGACAGACGTATAAATTAAAGCACTACGAACGACATCATTGAAGGACGTGACTGGGGTCTATGGGAATGTCCTGGGATGCTAGTAGAGGTTGAGGCATCATCAATCCAGATTTTCACAGATGCTAGGCGAGTTATTAGCTTGCTTGAGTCTTGACACACTAATAGGCAATATCACAAAAGAGAAAGCTGTACTTTCGAAGGTTAATTAGCATTCTTTTTTATCAAGTTATAAGTGAGTAAATAAATAAATACAACATTACATTTAGAATCTTATTGGTTTTTCTTGAAGTATGAAAGAACAACTTAAAACAATACTCTACAGATATCCCTAAACAGAGAAATTGAGTTGACACTTGTCCTCGTGATTCATAATTCCAGAAATACCACTCTATCATAATATCTCGGTTTGAATCATGGGCTTCTCATAGTCTAAAATCTGAATGCCCCCAAGTCAATGTCGGCAATTTTGATGATCTAACAAAACAAGCATTCTGACTTTCGCTTCATATGTAACTATGAATACTTTGTTGAATGTTGATTTTCAATCTCTGTAGTTTTCTGTAGGATGCTGCAGCTTTCCTACACAGGAAGATGCAAGTTATGTTATGGTCCTTTTTCAGCTTTTCAATGGCTAAAACGCAACTAGCTACTTATATTTTCAGTAGTCAGAATACTAAAATATTTCTTTCGATATCATATTCCAACAACACAGACGGAGATAGCTTGTCTTGCTCAGGAAATCAGTGATTTAGATTAAGCTGTCAGTATTACAATAATGGATCATATGATACAACTTCTGTCAGTTTAAGTACTCCATAGAGTTTTCATTTTTTCCAGTGGAACTTGTGACGTGAGACATATGGTTGTTTAACGGTTGGTTAACTGACTGCTTTCTTTCTGATGTTTTATACAGAGTGGACTATTTGTGTTGGGTTAACATATTTCAACTTTGTCTTTCTGGAATAAAATATGTCTCGCAAAAGGCAACCTATTAATTAAATGGATTGCAAGGAATGTCTTGTGATCCCAACAACAAAAACAGCACTAGCACTTTTTGTATTGTTTGGAGATGAAAGATTTTAAGTGTCCCACAACTTCATAAACTCAAAAACCAGAGTTGAAATCCCAATCATTTCACCTTAAGTTTATGTCCTATTCTCAAGATGCTTGGTTGGTGCAGCTCAGCAAAATTGGAATGAAGGCTTAACAAAGATTTTAAGTGAAGTTCTTTAACAGTTCACCGTTACAATTACATTATTGACCCATTAATAAAATTTTGTATATTAAAGGGAACTCTGCACTAAAATTCGAGAATTTTAAGGACTATATATGATTTTGTTTGCCCGACATTTATACAAAATATAGCAGACACTTGGGGCTTTTTATACCTTCAAAAGATACATGAAATAAGATGTGCAGCAAACCTATTAGCACAAGAACAAAAAAATTAACTGAAACTTGAGAAGGTGCTACTTTGGAACACGGATTCACTCACAAATTGTGTTTTTTAGCCATGATTTTAACAGTGACAAATAAAATCGTGGCTAAATTTTTATTTTTAGGAACGGTTAAAATCGTGGCTAAAAAGTACATTTTGTCCAAGTGAATCCTCCTCCACCACTTTGTAACTGCAAAATTCAGTATTTCTTGTTGTAGTTCACAGAATTATTGCAGTATTGCTCTTTACTCTAATTAGAATTTTTTTCCCCATAAAGCATAAAATCTAAATTAGCTAAAATGAAGACGGAATGCAGCTGAAATAATTATGTGAGGAAATAAAATCCGTTAATTGATAGTCATTTCCAAATTGAGTCCTCTGTTTTTGTTAATTTAATACGATATGTCAAAATATTGACATGAAATAATGATCTAATTGACTGGATTTAACAGGCAGTATCAGTACTGCTACAATTATTTGTCACGTCCCAAAATCTGAGCACGTGACCGGCACGGAAAATGAATTTCATTTCACCTCCGTAAGCCTATCTTTCTCTTAAAAATCATACAATTCTTTTTCATGCAACCAAACCGAGTTCTCTATACATACTACAATTATTCACATTACATCACTGAATGAACCTACCCGATTACAGAGATTTCTAAATTTATACAACTTAGAATAAGACTTAACTATTATACCTTTATCCTGAACAAATGAAAAGGTAATCATGGACTAAGGATCCATAATTCCTTGTTCCGATATTTACCTTCAGCTGTCAACTTTGAAAAAAAATATCAATAAGAGGGGTATGAGCAAACCACGTGCCCAGTGAGTAGATAACACAACACTATGACAAAAAAAATATCATGCATCATAATGATAACATGCAGCAATCATACGTAAATCGATCATCATATGATATAATATTATTCATAATACTTCACAACAATATTCAAGTAAATCAAATACATTTCAACATAATTCAAAATTCACAACAGCAATCGGTGAAATCAATTTCACACACATTTCCCGTACCAACCGGGTCGTCCAGAATACCTCTGGATCGATGCCCGCGGCCCCTGCCGCATCCACCCTTATCGCTCCATTTATAATCTCCACCCTTATAACTTCACATAAATTTCTCCATGGGGTGCACCACCATGCCTTTCCTTTCCAGTCAAACACAATCACAATCACATATAAAAACATCTTCAATCATAATCTTGAGCCACATACACAACTCAGTCATTTACAATTCAAGCCACAACATAATCAATGTGGTTCCAGCAACATAGCATGTATACAACATAACCCATAATATAGAACAATTATTCACCAATAACATACTTCAACTATCCGCATATGAATGAACTCAACAATTAGAGTATGATACATTTCAACTCAGTTCACATGTCATTCACAATCCATCATATAACCTCCATTCATGAGAAACTAAGAAAATATAATTATATACATCATAGCAAGTATTAACCCACTCACCTGGATTTCACGCTCTCGGCACTTCCACCTTGCACCTTGACCATTCCTATTGTAACCAGATAAAAACCATCAGGGTTACGAAATAGAGAAATTCCTTACCACTACTCCCGACCTTCATCCACTTCTCAATTCATAACTCCTAACTGGTAATGAATATCCAGATGAAACTTATACCATTGGAAACTAGACTCAAAGAGCTTTTCAATGATATAAAAAAAAATGATGCTACAGTAACGTCAACGGTCAACGCAGCTACAGTAACGTTGACCGAGTCAATGCTACAATAACGTTGACCGAGTCAACGCTACAGTAACGAGAAAATCTGGAAAAATTTTCTCGGTGAACAGTAATTTCTGGGAAAAATTTTCGATGTTCTTCGTGTTCTTCATCCAAAAATCCAAAAATCATATCTAAAACAACATTTCTTTTGATTTCTTCCATGGGTTTTCATCCTTAATGTCTAAGGAGTGTTTTAACACCAAAACCCCCAATTTCTACCAACAATCCAAGATCAAATCTCAAATTTTCATCAAGAACACTAACTTTTTTCAAATATCCAAATTCTACGAATTTCTCCTAGTTTTCTCTAAATTTCTTGTCCTAATAACATCATAAACCACCTAAGAATGTTTTAGATTAACATCCACACTTAAATTCATCCATTAAAATATTCTACAAAAATTTTGCAAAATGATAACCAAGGATTTGGTCTTGTAATAAGAGGAAGAAGAAGAAGAAAATCAACTTACCAATCATCCTAACTTTCATAGCTTCCTTCCCCGTGCAAAAATTGCATGAATGATTGATGAAGAAATTCCTTTGCAAGCATAATCGAGAGAGAGAGAGAAAGTGAGGAAATGAGAGAAAGAAAAGAAATGTATATGCGTGGGCCCCACCAATTTCTTTTTCGATAAAATCGCTCATAGCCACCTTAGCTTATAAGATTTGTTCACTTTAATCCCTCTCGATGTCTCAAATACCACTTTAACCTCGAATCCATCATCTTTTCGGTACCGGACTCATAATTCATTCTCATAAGCTTTATTCTTCCTCTCAGGTTCCTATTTAGTCATTTCTCAAAAGTCCTCTATACTTTCTTTTCTTTTCACTTTAGTCCTTGAGAATTTGTAAAAATTTCCTAAATTAAAAATTAAAATTTCTATTTCCATATTTTTTTCACTAATTCAAAAAGTAAATTTTCCACGTAATTAAATTTTTTCACTAAACTTCAAAATAGACTTTAAATATTCATATAAATTCTTGAGATATTACATTATTAAAGGGCTAGAATTTTGCCCCAGGCCTATTTTTTGTTTTTTTTTTTTTGGGTTTTATTGAAGTATTTTAAAAGAAGTAAGTACTCCTCATGCAAACACGTAATTTCTAAAAATAAATAAATGGGACTTTCTCACTTTGCATGAAAAGCTAAAATTAATCTGCTTGATGGCCTTTTCAGCTAGAAGCGTCCTTTATGATGTATAGCTGCTCTGCCGTCCCTTGAAGCTCTACACTACTTATTCTTATTGTCGACATCATTGGCTTCCGATGAGCATCCTCTGCTAGATCTTAGAATTCTCTCATGTTCTGGCGTCGTATTTTTCATTTAAATCGTTCAAAAGAAAAAATCGCATGAGATTTATTTTTTGTTTAATTATTTTTTATCTAGATTAGCCGATCTAATATAAATGACTTAACTACCATAAGAAATTTAACTCTCGAATTTTTGTCAGAACATAGAGATCCAAATTCCAAAATATCCACTAATCTTTGATCAAATGACCACGGATTACCTGGCTAGTGTTTGGTAACCTGGTGAATAAATGTGGGATAGACAACTTAGATTTGATTGAACGTAGTTTAAGTAAATTTAGATTTAAATAAACAAAAATTATGTTTGGGAGAAAGTTGAGCAAATGTGGTTTGAGATAGAATATGATGTTTGGATGTTAGTTTATACAAAAAAGACATGAATTTTATATTTTATTTTTTGATGTGTCATTTATTTAAATCTAATATAATAAGTATAATTATAATTAAAATGTCAATAAATTGTTAATTAAAAAATGAATTATTGACTAATTTCTAATTAATAATTAAGTTTTAAACAAAATAAACTAAGTGTGTGTTTGGAAAATTGGTGGACAAACATGGTTTGGACAAACCCTAGTAAAGCTAATGAGATTTGAGTCAATTTAAGTTTAGATGAACGTAATTTATGTTTGAAAGATAGTTGGACAAACATAATTTGAGTCAAAATATGAACGTGATTTATGTTTAGATATTAGTGCCTAAATGAAATTTTGAATGTATAATTGCAAAAAAAAAAAAGAAGATGCAAATAGTTTGAAATATATATATATATATATATATTAAAAGAATAATATATGTTATATTTATATAATTATAAATATATATATATATAGAAAATATATATTAAAAGAATAATTTTTATTTATTTTAAAAGAATAATGTATATATATATAGATAATATATATATATATAATATGTAAATATTTTTTTAATCTAATTTAATATTTTTATATATTTAAAGATATTTAAATCGCTATAATTAATTATTTTTATAAATTTTAAAATTATTTTAAGTAATTTAAGTAATTTAAAATTTAGAAAGAATACCATCCAAGGCATCTTACATGAATGAGAATTTCTTTGATTTTATAGAGCTTCTCCAAACCATTCTATGTGCAATGGAACAAGCTTTTGATGGGGAAAACTATACATATTTCTTTTCACGCGGTGGTTAAAACAAGGAACAATGTACATGGACGGGAAATAGTTTATTAGACAGTAGCATTCAGGGAAATAGATTTTCAGAGAGTAGCATCCAGGGAAATTGTTTTTCAAATAGTTTTATGAGGTGCTTAAATTTGTTGTTTATGAAAGTTATTATTCAAGAAACAATGCACATGGTACATGGACGCTATAGCCTGCTTTCAACAACTTGAGATGGCTAAAAAAAGTAACAGAATGTGTGGAAGGTTACTCACATTCAATCTTAAAATGGCAAATCCATATAGAAACATACATGCCCCAAACCACCAGTAAGAAAGCATATACATTTGTTGTATGATTTTATGTTAATAAAACTACAGATTTTTTTCCCCCATATTTCATATTCCCAAATTGTGTTGACCAAGAAAATGATCACACAAACATCTAGTTAACACAACACAGTGAGAGTCATCAGTGAAGCCAAAATGGTGCATGGTACAGACAAAATGGTATCAACAACATGTGCAGACAAAGAGGAAGACGATGATGTCTGATTAGTTTCCAAATAGTGACGTTTTGTTTATTTCATACTGCAAACATACTTCAACTAAAAAATAAACAAACTGTCTTTTACATTCTTAGCCGTTTGCACCAACTTACAAATTCCATATACAGTTATTTCCATTCCATAGATTGAGATTTGCCATGCCTTATCACTTTAATATCTTTCTCTCCCACCCTCGCTCTCTCATTTTTTTTCTTTTTTGGTTAACCTAACAAACAGAGAAGAAAAACCAAAACTTAACACAGTACTGTGACACCCTGAACCAAGAAACAGAGAACAGGGGAGAACAGAGTGCCACAGTTTGCCCACCGACTCTCTTTCTCTGTGGATTTTATTCTTCTTCTCTGCTTCTTCAGTCAAAGCCATCGATTTGCCACCAGAATGTCTCTGCTTTGTTTTGCCACAAGCTGTCTCTCTCTCTATAGATTTTATTTCTTCTTCTTCTTCTTCTTACAGACGACTGCGTGCGGTGATGATCCGTGAATGAGAGCTAAAGTAGCCGTTGGAGGGCAGTCCAGAAGGAGACGTTGAAGGCTTCGGTGACCGAGAGGCAATACTGGATTTTATAAATGAAGGTTGGAGCGCAGCTCTGGAATTTCTCAGGTCCAACGCGAAATCAGCTGCCGGAGAAGCGCGAAATTGACGCGATAGGCTAACGTGGTTCACGACAACAACTCAATGCCAACGTGGTTTAAGCTGTCGACTCAACACCTGTTAGGTTACTGAAATGCAATTAATCAAGGAGAAGGATAGAGAATAACACACAAAGAAATTACGTGGTTCGGTCAATGCGACCTACGTCCACAGACAGAGAGAATATTTGTATTATTTTCTGAAGGAGGCTATACAGAGAGAAATTACATCAACCACTCTTCTAATGAATTCCCTCACACTCATATATATAGATACAAATGGGTCGTGGGTCGTGGGTCGGGTTACAAACCGGGTTACCCACAAAATTCAAGTCAAACCCAACAATTTCCCTCCTTGACTTGAATTCTCTCAAATCACTAGAACTAAGTACAAATTCATCTCTGTCATTCAAGCCCTGTAGGGCTTCATGGAATGCAAACATTCACCAAGTCCAAGCTATGCTTGAACTTCTCTGAAGGTAGAGCCTTTGTCAACATATCTGCTGGATTATCTGCTGTGGCTATCTTCTCGATGGATAATTTCTTGTCTTCTATCACATCTCGAATAAAATTCAATCTGATATCAATATGCTTCGACCTTTCATGGTAGACTGGATTCTTGGCTAAACTTAATGTACTCTGACTATCACAATAAATGATAGGTCTCTGAATATTTAACCCCAGACTATCAATCAAACCATGTAACCACATACCTTCCTTAACTCCTTCTGCCAATGACATGTATTCTGCTTCAGTGGTAGACAAGGCAACTGTAGATTGAAGTGTTGCCTTCCAACTGACAGCACATCCATTCAGAGTCAAGACATAGCATGTTAAGGATCTCCTCCTCAAAAGATCTCCAGCATAATCTGAATCTGTATAGCCAACCAAGCCACTATCAGATTTATCAGCACCATAAACCAAGCAAATATTACTCGTACCTTTCAGATACCGCATAATCCATTTAACTGCACTCCAGTGAGCTCTCCCAGGATTACTCATAAACCTACTTACCACACTGACTGCATGAGCCAGATCAGGCCTAGTACACACCATTGCATACATCAAGCTTCCAACAGCATTACAGTAGGGCACTGAACTCATATACCCTTTTTCCTCAGCTGTAGTAGGTATTGTACTAGCATCAAGTTTAAAATGTGCCGCCAACGGAGTACTAACCGGCTTAGAATTATTCATTTGGAAAGACTGTAACAATTTTTCTATGTATTTCTGTTGAGATACATACAGTAAACCTGCACTTCTATCTCTCCAAATCTCCATGCCCAATATCTTCTTGGCTGCACCCAAATCCTTCATCTCAAACTCACTGCTCAACAAGGCTTTCAAACTATCAATTTCAACCTTGTTCTTTGCAGCAATTAACATATCATCAACATATAGCAACAAATAAATATAAGAATCATCTGCAAGTTTCTTAGAGTAGACACAGTTATCAAACTGATTACGCAGAAAACCATGGGAAGTCATGAATGCATCAAATTTCTTGTACCACTGTCTAGGAGACTGCTTCAAACCATACAAGGACTTTTTCAGCAAACATACATGATCTTTCTTCTCAGAATCAAGAAATCCTTCTGGCTGTGACATATAGATCTGCTCCTCTAAATTTCCATGTAAGAAAGCAGTTTTCACATCCAGTTGTTCCAACTCCAAGTCAAAAACACTTACCATGGACAAAAGGACACGAATGGTTTTATGCTTCACAACCGGGGAGAAAACTTCATGATAATCAATTCCCTCCTTTTGTGAAAAACCCTTTGCCACAAGTCGTGCTTTGAACCTTGCTGGTTCAACTCCAGGAATACCTTCTTTCTTCTTGAAGACCCATTTGCATCCTACCGGTTTCACTCCCTTTGGTAATGGTACAAGATCCCATGTTTCGTTCTTCTCAACAGATTGCATCTCTTCATTCATTGCAACCAGCCATTCTGATACTTCTCTACTCTCAACTGCTTCTTTATATGATCTCGGGTCATCAGAATCAATACTTTCACCTACTGCCAAGGCATAAGCAACTGAATTAACATCAACTATATCAACACAATCTGCATACCTCATAGGTTTTCTGATTTCCCTTCTTTCCCTCCTTGTTGCTATAGGTTGTGATTCTTCTTCTTCCCTGGGCTGCTGTACAGGGTCTGTTATAACCCTTTTTGAAGTTTGAACTTCAATTTCCACCTTCTGGTTGGCACCTTGATCATTATTACCTGCATGACTACCAAGCTCCTCCTTCTGACCAAACATAGCAGACTCATCAAAAGTTACATCTCTGCTAATAATAAATTTTAGAGTTCTATCCTTTTCAGTACACCACAGTCTGTACCCTTTAACTCCTGTGCATACCCTAGAAATATGCATTTCATTGCCCTAGGCTCTAGTTTACCATCATTCACATGAGCATAAGCAGGACAACCAAATATACGTAGGCCAGAATAATCAGAAGGTTTACCGGACCATACCTCTTGAGGAGTCTTAAAATCAATTGCAGTAGATGGCGATCTATTCACCAAATAACAAGCAGTGTTAACTGCTTCAGCCCAGAATTGTTTTGGCAAGCCAGCGTTTAATCGCATGCATCTTGCACGCTGCAACAGTGTTTGATTCATACGTTCTGCAACTCTATTTTGCTGTGGTGTATGATGTACAGTGCGATGCCTCACTATACCTTCTTTCTTGCAAAATTCATCAAATGGAGCGTTACAGAACTCCAACCCATTATCAGTTCTGAGTGTTTTCACCTGTTTTCCAGTCCGTTTCTCAACCATAGTCTTCCACTCCTTGAACTTCCCAAACACTTCATCTTTGGATTTCAGAAAATATACCCAAACCCTTCTAGAGTAGTCATCAATGAAAGTAACAAAGTACTTGCATTTGCCCTGAGATTCAACTGGAGAAGGACCCCACAAGTCTGAGTGAACATATTGCAGAACATCCGTAGAAGTATGCTTCCCAGAACTGAACTTAACTCTGCGTTGTTTACCCATAACACAAACTTCACAGAATTTCAGTTTCCCAGTTTCTGCTCCTTCTAACAATCCTTGTTTACTTAGAATTGACAGCCCTTTCTCACTCATGTGTCCCAATCGGCAATGCCACAACTCTGTATAATCATCATTCTTCCCTAAAGATTTAGATACAGCCACTGTCCCCATCACAGAACTACCAATCAGAAAGTAAATGCCATGCTGCAATTTACCCTTCATTATAACCAGAGCACCTTTGGAAATTCTCAACTGTCCATTCTCTCCAGAGTACTTGTACCCTTGTTTGTCTAGAGTACCAAGAGAAATCAAGTTCTTCCGTAGACCAGGAACATACCAAGCATCAAGCGTCCTGACTATTCCATCATACATCTGAATCTGCACAGAACCACTGCCCTTAACACTGAGCTGCTCATCATCACCCAACCTCACAACACCATTCCACTCCTTGAAAGAAGTAAACAGTTCACGTGAGAAAGTCATATGATAAGATGCACCTGTGTCCAAGACCCAAGTATTTGCAGAACCAGAGGTGCTGACTGTGAGAACATCAATGTCTTCTTCTCCGTCAGAACTATCTTGCACCACCGAAGCATTACCACTGGTATTCGGTTCCTTCTCGTCATTTCCCTTCTTCCTCTGTGGACAATTCTTCCTGATGTGCCCCTTCTGTTTACAGTGATAACATCGAGGTCCTCCTTTGTTCCTCGACTTAGACCGTGACTTGCTTCTTTTTCCATCATCCCTTTTAGTGTCTCTGCCTCTGCCAACATACAAACCTGCTTCTGCACCATCCTCATTAGAACTAGAGACTCTTCTCTTCAGCTCTTTAGACTGCAAAGCATCTTTGACATCATTAACAGAGATACTATCTCTACCATACAACATAGTGTCAACAAAGTTCTCATATGAATTTGGTAGAGAACACAAAAGAATGATAGCCTGATCTTCATCATCTATCTTAACCCCAACACCCTGTAAATCCAGGATAATTCGGTTAAAATTATCAAGATGATCTTTTACCTGCATATTTTCTGTCATCCGCAGGGTATACAAACGCTGCTTCTGATATAACCGGTTTGTGAGAGACTTTTTTTGGTATTTATTATCCAATTTCTTCCACAAACCTGCAGCAGTTGATTCATCAACTACTTCTCTCAACACCTCATCTGTCAGACTCAATAGTAATGCACTATGAGCCTTTGCCAAAATTTCCTTCTTCTCCTCTTCTTTCAACGTGTTAGGTAGACTACTTTCTCCTTCTAATGCCACTGCACATCCCTGCTGAACCAGAAGTGCCCTCATTTTTACCTTCCACAAAGTGAAATCATTCGATCCATTGAACTTCTCAATATCGAATTTATGAGTCGACATCTTCTCAAATAACAGCAGATAAATTACTAGCAAATTTCGCAATCAGAAATTGAATTTCACAAAACTGTTCAGAACCTTGCAAACTGACCAGAACTTCACTAACAGAAATTCAACACAGCAGTCCAACAAAATTCACAGCAGTAAACCAGAAATTCAATCCAGCACAATCCAGTAAATTCGCACAGAAATTCAGAATTCTTTTCTGAATTAAACATAAACTTACCGGAACTGTGTCGAGGAAACAATAACGATCGCAACAGAAAACTTGGTCCAAACAACAACAATGACCAAACAGCAGCTTTGACCAAACAGCAATTTTTGACCAAACAGCAGCTTTAACCAAACAGCAGCTTTGACCAAACAACAGCATTGACCAAACAGCAACTTTGACCAAACAGTAACTTTGACCAAATAGTACCGTTGACCGTTGACCGTGCTACAGTGCCTCGCCGTAGAAGACGATGAACAGTGCTTCCGATGAAGATTCCGGTAATGAACAGTACTTCCGATGAAGATTCCGGCGATGAACAGTACTCGCAACCGTAAAAACTCACTGAAACAACTGAAAAACGATCTCCAATACACTAGAAATGCAATAAACGGTCTCTTTTTCCCAAAAAACAAGCGAATCAAGCTAGATCTGAGATTTAAAACTAGATCTGAAAATTTTCTTACCACCAAAAATTGGTCTCCGACGTTCTTTAACGCACCAAAGATGCAGAGAATGGTCTCCTATGCTCCAAATCAACCAAATCGGGGCAAGATCTGAAATTTTGGAGCCGGATCTGAAAATTTTCGGACGTGCTACAGTAACCGACGAACCAAAAATGAACCAAGGCTCTAATACCACTTGTTAGGTTACTGAAATGCAATTAATCAAGGAGAAGAATAGAGAATAACACACAAAGAAATTACGTGGTTCGGTCAATGCGACCTACGTCCACGGACAGAGAGAATATTTGTATTATTTTCTGAAGGAGGCTATACAGAGAGAAATTACATCAACCACTCTTCTAATGAATTCCCTCACACTCATATATATAGATACAAATGGGTCGTGGGTCGTGGGTCGGGTTACAAACCGGGTTACCCACAAAATTCAAGTCAAACCCAACAACACCAATCCAAACATTCTGAATCTCACAGTGACCGTGATTTCCAGCTTCCAACGTGCGTTGACGGCAGCCCACGGAGAACCAAACATGCACTGGACGTGGATTTCCTCTGCAGGAGGAGGTCCTACGCGATTTTTTTTAGTTTTATTATTTTTATAAAAAAATTATTTAATTTAAAATTTATAATTTAAATTTTAAAATTTAGAATTTACAGTAATATTTAACTCAATTTAAAATTTAAAAATTTAGTATTTAAAGTTTAACATTTAAAATATAAAATTTAGTATTTAAAATTTAAGGTTTAGAATTTAGAGTTTATAATAATATTTAGGGCGTATAATAATATTTAATTTAATTTTTTATTGTCATATTTTTTAAAAAATAAATTATTTATAATTTAAAAAAAAGGCAAAAGGTGAAATAAGTGACAATAATTTTATTCAATGATTATCACTAGAAGCCCCCTACGCGATGGGAATGATAAATCAATTATTGACCAAGTCTACCCGTGGGGTGATATGATGGCTGGAATTTATTCCCCGTTTTCACAAATCAATTATACATTCCATTTTTTTTTTTTGGGGTCCTGTTGCATACGAAGCATCTATAGACGAACGTAGACTAGACTAGAGAGATGAGGTATTTGAGAGAAGATATCACTGTCTAGAAATCTTGTTTCAGAGTTATTGTTCATATATAGAGAAGATAATAGAAGGGTTGATTGATTTAAGTACTTTCGAACTGCCCTGAAGAAATTTCTCTGATTAGAACAATGGTCTTGGACAAGGAGGATTTGGTCCTGTCTACAAGGTATTAGTTAATTAGATGCTAATTCATTATAAGTTTACAACTAAGATATATATATATGTGTGTATATAACTATATATATATATATATATATATATGCAAAATAACAATGTCTACACACAAATACGTTCAAGCTATACGCTCCTCTTTGTTTTGATAAAGCAATACTATGTACACCTCATCAATGCAGATCAAAACAAAAGAATCTGAGTTAGAATGAAGAAAAGGTGTACAGGATCATATATAGTTTGTGCAAGTGTTTATATCTTGACCAAACGCATTCAAGAGTTCTATACCATGACTCTGGGGCCTTCTAACTGGGCACAGTGCATTTTCTGTAAAAGAAAAATTCAACCCATAAATTGATACATGAGTAACAATTCATATTTGTACTGAGACGTTAGCTGATAAATTATTCCAATATGTATACGAAGCACGCAGCTCACTTTTGACGTTGTCTTGTAAAACTATATATATTAGTTAGATTATAATGGTCAATAGAAAATGTCAACCTGTTTAATTTAACCTTTATTCCCGAAGACAAATTAATCATTTAATTTCCTCTATAAATAAGGGCTTCATCAATCATCATTCCTCACTAAAAAATCATCAAGCTCATCACCTCCTTCCGCGCTCCAAAATGTCTTCTTCAAAGCTTTCCACCACTATCTTCTTCCTCATTACCTTCGCCCTCTTTCTCCAAACATGCTTGGGAGCCAACCCTGTGTTCTATTCTTGTTCAAACCCTCAAAACTTCACCTCCAACACCCCTTACGACTCCAACTTGAGAAGGCTCATCACCTTCCTCATCCACAAAACCCCTCTTACTGGTTTCGCCCTCGCCTCCATTGGCCAACACCATACCCAAAAGACCTACGGCCTCTCTCTCTGCCGAGGTGATGTCTCATCCTCAGACTGCAAAACATGTGTCGCACAAGCAACCACTGAAATCCTCAAACGCTGCTCCTACAACAAAGGTGCCATAATCTGGTACGACAGCTGCTTCTTCAAGTACTTGGACCAAGATTTCTTCGGCCACATTGATACCACAAACAAGTTCACTATGTTGAATGTACAAAACGTCAGTGACCCTGACGCCTTCAATTACAAGACGAGGCAGTTGTTGAGCCACCTCGCTGAGGAAGCTCGTGTGAAGCCTAAGATGTACGCGACCGGAGAGGCAAAGCTTGGAGAATCGAACACGACGATTTATGGGTTGACCCAGTGCACCAGAGACCTTTCTGGGTATGATTGCAAGAAGTGTCTCGATGATGCAATAAGTGAACTTCCCAACTGCTGTGATGGGAAAGAAGGTGGAAGAGTGGTGGGAGGAAGCTGCAATGTGCGGTATGAGATATACCCTTTCGTCAAAGAGCACAACGTTTGAGTGTTGTTGCTTCCTCGGCACTCGAGGCATGAATGAATATGTTAATGAACCAGTTAATATTTGTTATATGTATGTTATTGATTAAAGTTAATTTGTTCATTTGTTTGACTTGGTGAATAAAATGTCAAAGTAATGTCATCTACATTGTAATGATGATTGTAATAATAATTAACTCACGTTGATATGTGGTGGAGGTATCCCCTGTTATGCAATCTTAGCTCTATGAAATAGAATTGGCCAAAGAAGTACAATAGAGAGTAAGAAATAATGCGCATGAATTTTTTGCTTGGCATATGCATGCTGTTTGATTGGTTAAGACCTCACATAAATAGGTAAAATTTACATTGATAGAATGACGTGCATGCGTCAAACTATTTACTTAGCATATAGCGCCAAACAAAAAATCGAGTCTCAAAAAATAATAAAAAGAAAATGACTCAATGGATAAGACTATGATCTAGACCTCACGCTTGATAACGTGTGTCTTGTGGGTTTGGAAAGGAGCAGTTTGTAACTTGATATATTTGTGTAGTTAATACTTCTATCGTTTTTGCTTTAAACTTTCACTCATAAGACAAATTTGTAATGGCTCAATGAGAAAATCTCTATTAAACCAATCAGAAATAGACATACACTAAAACTGTAAAATATGACTTTTTTTTTTGGTAGAAAAGGGAAACTTAAATTATAACAATAAGGATAACATAGAGTGCAGATACCTCAAGGAGGTAGCAAGATTAGTTACATACCAACAAAAACTTAAACTAAACAAAATAAAATTTAAGTGCAGCATAGTCTCCGAATATGACAGCCAGCCATAAAACCAAAAAGTTGTCACATGAACAAAACGATATGCAGTCAAGAAACATAATATATATCTGGTTAAAAAGAGGAGCAAGATGCAAAAAGTGTTCCAGCGGTCTCTGCTTGTTAATGCTTAGGCAATTCATTTGAGAAGAACTTGATGGTATATTGTGGAGGTTCATCATAAACAGACAGAGGTAATTTTCTTCTTCTTCTTTAGCAAGGGCATCTGCACACATGTTCTGCAACCTTTCATTCTTTCTAACCTTGAATTCAGTGAACTTAGAAATTAGGTACCAGCAATTTGCAACAATTGGTTCCAAGGGATGGTGGGAGGAATAGTGGTATAATAACAAAGACACAGTTTGGCTTGAGTCAGATTCAATCTCGATTCTGAAGGTGTTGCTCATCTGTAATGCTATTTTAAGTCCCAAGTACACAGCCCATAATTCAGCTTGAAGAATATTTCTTTTGCCAATGTGCTTCGTGTAACCTTTCAACCAAGAACCGTGTATATCCCTCAAATATCCCCCTACCCCTGAGTTGTCTTTATCCATAGAGCCATCAATGTCAAGCTGAATCCATCTTGAAGGATGTGGGATCCACTTGGGAATTTGTCTGTTATGGATTATGCTTGATTTGAAGCTGGTACTGGAGTTGTTGGATCAGAATTCTGTAGCCTTACTCAGAGCAAGGTTTGCGATGACTGAGGGAGGTTTGATTTTATTATGAAAGACAAATTGGTTTCTTGATAACCAGATTGAGTGAACAGTGTAAACAAAGATGGTATTCCACTGAATTTGAAGTAACTTAGATTGTGGTGGGTGGCATTATTAAAAAGCCAAACTTGAAGATCTTCCTGAAAGAAGGAAGGAGATAAGGAGAAAAGAAACCAGACAGTAGACGTATATATATTGACAGTCTCTCAAAGCATGTTCAATAGATTCACAGCAAGAATTACAGTGGGGGCAGCTTTCAGAAGGTACACAGTTTTTATGAAAAAGGTATTTGTTAACATGAATTCCATTATTATAACATTTCCAGAGACACACGGTTTCACGTTTAATTTATTGCAAGAATTTTTCCATATCGACGCTGTGTTTTTTTGTTGAGTTTCGTTGCGATTTTGTTGATCGAAAATGAATTTGTAGGCTGAGGATAAGGTGAAGATACCATCCAAAAGATGCTATCTTTTTTTATTTATCGAAGGTAAAGACAGACTGATGCTAGTGATTTGATCAATGATAAGTTGTGAGAGAGGGAAAGGAATGGAGGAAAGATTCCAATGAAAGACATCCCTGTTTTCTGAGATAATGCTAGAGACCTTTTTAAGTGTTTCATTTTCTGGAAGTGGACCAATTAATTGAGAGCGGAGGGAGAGGCTGTTAAGCCATAAATTTGTGTCTTATTGGTTACGTATCAAGTTGGAGGTGTTTTATTGCACTGTATATTAACACTTAATGTGTAGTTCTACAAATATTAAAAGTTAATATTAATAAAATTGTGAAAAAAATAAGCTATAACAGAATACATCCGGCATAATGGAGAGAGGGGTACACCCTGGAAATGTGGCAGAGGAGATTCCTTTGTACATGCATCACTGACATTGGCGCAGCGATGGGATTTAGGGAAAAAGTCTCGCATCTTTTCACCGTGATGTCCTCTAATAATTAGAGCAAATTACATTAATATTTTCTAAATGTTGATTCAATTAAAATTATATATCTCTTTTTAAATATATTATCTAATTCTCCTCAAATTTAATATATTATATCACAAAATTAAATCGTTTTTTATTTTATACACAATATATGTCTAAAAAAATTACTTAAGTTTATTCTATGTCATATTAAAAAAAAAAAAGAATCACTTTCTTAAGTTAGATCTTAAATTACATTAGGATGTTTTTACTTTTTACAATATAAATCACATGCTAGGGACCTAGATGATATTTTTAAAATAAAATGAGTATTATGTGTAATTGAAGCATGTCTGGTAAGAAGTTAGTGTAAATAATAATAATAATAATAATAATACAGTAATGTTTTATATTTAATTAAATTACACATGATATTTTTCTTATATTAAAAGTATCATTTGACTTAGCATTTGATATATATTATGAGAAAAACTCTTGATTTAATTTTTGTTAAATAAGTTAAGTTTCTATATACTTTAATTTCATTCTTTATATAATAACTAAGGCAACAAAATAACCTTTTTTTAAAAAAGAAAGAAGGCTTAATATATAAAAAATTAATTTTACTATGAGAAATTAGCAATATGTGTTAAATATTAATAAAGCTAAATGATATTTTTAAAATAAAATAATTATCAAATATCCTCTAAAACTAAAGTCTTTGGGTACTAAACTAATTTTTCGAAAGAATATACGAATTAGCTGGAAAAGAGCGAGATACATTTCAAAGGCTGTAATGGTAGAAAGTAAAAACACACTCTTATATTCTTATTTAAAATCTTATTCTCAAAAATATATAAAATCATGCTGACTTAATGATAGATTTGCGCCCAATGCACGCAAGGCTTGTCTCGGGATTTAATCAAAGTTTTCATAATTGAATTGGTTATTAAATTAGAGCAGGTATCGATTCAAAATTCACTTATGAAACTGTGATTAAATTGTAGTCGAATAGGTGGTAATTAAAATATATATATATATAGTATATATACACACAAAAATAGTAAAATAACTATATAATTATATATCAACATATCATAATTCATATATATGAAAATGTAAAATTAATTAAAAATAATATTTAATATTTAATTACACAAAAAGTGTTTTGATAAAATAGTAGATTCAAATAAATATTCATAAGTAACAACAAAATAAACTAACTAATCAAAAAAATTGTTATTTGTCAGTTATTATTTTATCAATTAACTTTATAATTGGTTGGTATTCAATTCTTTAACACCTAATTATAAAATAAAAAAAGCAAAGTGACCAAAAAAAATCAATTAAACCATTGATCCGGCCGGCTCAAAGCCGGTTGAACCAGTTCTTGGCCAGTTCAAACGCTCTTTGGTTCGAAGGGATTAAACGGACCGGTCCTCTAGTCGGTTCAAATGATAATTTTAATTTTTAAAATATAGAAAAATAATAGATAAATGAGGACTGTTGCATCCCACTGCGCGCAGGAGGAGATCATTCTCTTATAAATGCCTTTTTTTTTTCTATTGGACCATATTTATAAATATCTTAGAGCATCTCTAGTGATGAACCTTATTTAAGTTCTTATTGTGGGTCTCACAATAGCACATCAGCTTAAGCAACTCTCAACTTCAATACTTTAAGAACCCCACAAATTGACCCCACAAATAACTCTCTAATACTTTAATGGAAAACATGATCATTTAATGTATTTAATTTAAAGTTTACCTTTTGATTATTTTATTATTATTTTATATAAGAACTAGTTCTCATATAAGAACCGTTTTTATACGTGACATCGAGTGTGACGAACTCTAATATTGAACCAAATAAGAACCGATTCTTAAATTTAAAAACCACCACAAAAAAATGCTCTTATTAACTAATTAATAGAGGTATTCAAAACCAAATCAAATAGACTAAAAACCAACACAAACTTAAAAAAAAGTCCAAATTAATTTTTGAAATATAAATTTTAATTAATTTAGTTTGGTTGTCAGTTTAATTTGATTCAGTTAAAACCGGACCAACTTTATATATAAACAAATATTTTTCAAATATACTACTATATTTATATATTTTTATGTCAACAAAATTATTTTTATATATATTTAAAATTAATTTGGCCTCCTTTTTAATTAATTTGATCTTATATTTAAAATTATAAATTATAAATTATTGTAAGATCAAAATCCAACCCAACCACTCAGCTAAAATCAAATCAAATTGTTAAAAATTAAATTGATTCATAATTTTACAAAACTAACAAACTTCCGTCGAGTTGGTTAAAGATCAAAATCAAACCCAGCTGAATATATAGACGCCCCTACCGATTAGTTTCTCGACATTGAATCTTCGCGTGCCCTTCTTGAAATCCAAATACTAACCAACAGATCCATTATAAGAGAGGAAGAGAACGGCGTATAGCCATTTTAGATGGGGAAAAATTGAAAATAAGGTCCAAAGTCCAAACTACTACCCTACAGATCAATTATAAGAGAAAAACCTAAATAAAGCATTGCTAGTAGTAACAGCGTTCCTTAACTTTTCTTTTTACATTTTAAAAATATTTAAACATCCTTAAAATTCATTGGACAGTCAATCATTCATATTCCTGATTTTAAAAATTATATAACTGAAGGAAATTACGAAAAGCATGGTCGAGGAAACACGGTAAATTGAGTAATTCCGGGGATTGCGCCCAATTGAGAAAGAAAGATTCCTCACTCTCAGTATTCACTAATATCAGTGAAAAAGAAAAAGAGAGAAATAGTACACAGATCAGCCATCACCCACTGTGAGCAGCAAAGCAATCATCCAAGCGCATATATGAATGAATGTTTGCTCAGATCGTAAAGACCGCATACAAAAATAAATAATTAATTAATTAATAATCCACACTCTCCTATGCAAAGCTCGTGAATTCAACAAAAACAAATCGCCTCAGGAAAATTCTAGACCCCTTACTCATTTCCGCAGAATGCAGCTAGGCATGCGCCGGACCTGGGGTCACTAACGTCGAGGTCGGTGGGCTCATTGGCGGGGCCGCCCCACCCGGAGTACCAGTTCCCGGAGATGACGATGACGGCGGAGGCGGCGGCGGAAATATCGGCGCCGGAGGTGGATTAGGGTTAGAATCGGGCGGAGGCGGCGCAGGATTCGTGACCGGAGCCGACGGAGGAGGCGGGCTAAGGTTGGAACCAGGTGGAGTGGGAGGGCTAGGTTGGGATGAGCCGGAGGCAGAGCCAAAATTGGGAGATGGAGGAGCGGGAGAGCCAAAATTGGGGCCGGGAAAGGTAGTCGCCGGAGGGGAAAAGCAGGAGTTGTCGGAGCATTTGAAGGAGTTATGGTGGGCGCGACGGAGAAGCCCGAATCCCAAGACGAGGCCGAGAACGACGAGGACGGTGACAATGAAGATGAAGATCTTTGTTGCTTTGCCAACGTAACACATAACTGAAATGTCTGAAATTGCAGGTGGGGAAGAGAAAGGTTTAGTTTCTTTTTTTCTGAATCTGGGAGATTGTTTGGTACTTTTTTGGGCGGTATGTGTATATATTGGAATGGCTCAGTAGAGAAGATGGGTGTGGTGGGTCTTGTTGATTCTTTTTCGTCTTTTTCTCATGGCGTTTTGGGGCAGGAGAGGACAGGGAGTGAGAGATGGAGTGGGAGATAATGAAAGCGAGGCTGCATAGCATATCAGAGAGAGGGGAGAGGGTAGTTTTGGTTTTGCTTATAAGGGATTGGGCGGAGTTATTGCCAGCACGTGAAGCCCAATTAAAGCGAGGTAAACAAGTGAAATGGGTAATTAATTAATAATTACTGTTGGGGTTGGTATTTCCCAAGTCAGGTGCTGGCTTTGTGTCTTCCCTGCCACATTCCTAATTTTAGAGCACCTCAACCAGATAGTGTGAATACTGAATACTGAATACAAGCACTCTTTTGGACATGATGGTTAAAGCAAGAGTAAGAATTTCAATGGAGATTGGAGAGGCACAGCAGAGTCACAAGGAGGTGGAAGAAAGAATCTACGACGAACGACGATGAATCAAAGTTAAAATAAGCTGCCCAAGGGTAACGGAAATGGTCAATTATCATTGAGAGTCGAGCTGGAGAGACAAGCATGTCTGCCACGTCACCACTAGCTGCTCTAAATCCGGTTGCCCCTATACACCCTATTTCTTTCTTTTCTTTACGTTTTTTATGTTGACCATTTTTTACAACGGTAAAAAAAAAAAGGACTAACTTTGTTCTGTCAGGACAACGGCAATAGCACATGCCGTATTACACGTCAATTGTCTTCCGTGACCTTATCTGCGTGACTTGTTCATGGATCGAATTGTCTCTTGCGCCTACATAAATTTTGTGTGACATTAGCTACTATTGTAATAATGATAAATGTAATTTTAGCCATAGTTATATAATTGTAGCTAAAAGTATTATAAAAATATAATTAAAAGTATATTTAACTATGATTATAACCATGATGAAATATATTTTTAGTCACAAATGTTGCATAAGACTTTCTTGTACTTTGGAATTCTTTATTCATCCACATTTCTTATTTGATGCATGTTGCATTCAACAAGATTTATGTAATAGATTAGGAAATAAGAAAAAAAAGACAATTACATTTATATAATTGTTTGATGTAAAAATAATTTAAATCAAAATAATTAAATAGCATAATCAAAAAAATTTATATAATAATCTAATATAAAAAATAACAATAAAATATTTTAAAAAAATTATTTATAATTTTAATTTTACAATTTATTGATTTATTTATCTTAAAAATTTATACTATAAATATATAAAACATAATTAAAAATATTTTTAATATATTTTAATTCAACTAGTTGAATTACAATTCGATCACAATTTGACCATTAAAACGTGAACCACTTACCTCTCTGATTCAATAATCAATCTGATTTTTAAAATATTGATTATTATGAATATTTGTAACTTTATGATTTTAATGTAATGATATATGTACTTTAAAGTTTGACTTTATGTTTAAATTACTATGAATGTTTGTATTTTAATTATTTATGACTAATAATTATGGTTTTAAAACTTTAAAGTATTTGCATATAAATTTGCATAAAATTATTTATTTTTATTTATTTTTAAATTTATTTATAAACTTATATAAGTATATATATAATCTCTGATTTATTTACCCTATTCAATAATGAATTCGTCTATAGGGAGGTCAACCTCCCCAAATGTTGCCTCCCCCATCCCTTATATTTAGACCCTAAGTGAGTATAGGTAAAAAAAAAAAGTGACCAACACGCAAAATGATGCGTACTGGTCATAGTACCTCTTTTTAGATAAATTCTTTAATAATTAACTAAGTGATATCCGAATGTTAACTTGTGTCAATGACCGGCCGATTCAAAAAACACTAAAATTAAATGCCGCTTTTCTTCTTTTTTTTTTTTTGAATAATCACAATTCTTCTTAAAGTGGGGATTTTGGGAGGCTCGGTTGGACTACTCTGATCTGAATTTTTATGTGGGCTGAGTTATTGGGCCAACTGTTTACACTGTTTTGGGCTCTTAAGTCCACACCATCTAGCAACCCTCTCTAAACCCTAACAACATGTTGTATTCGGCTCTGCTTTTATTGACTTATCGTCCATCTCAAAACGCTGATACCTAGGAAGTACGAACCCATATTCTGGGAAGATTTTCTGTTTGAGATTTCTTATAGTTGAATATCGTATTATTGATTTTTTTTTTTTTAAAAAAAAGATATTGTCATGTGTAACAACAAATATCTGAAAAAAATAGTTGATAATTCTTTCTTTTTTTTTTTTAACTGTTTGCTGAGCTGGGACTGGGAGTGGTGCTAGGCCAAAATACAGAGGCACTCTCATAGGCTTCCAATTTGGATCCACCCATGGTTCCATCAATTAAAATTTCGAAAATCCAATTCAGGGATATCCCCAAGTGGTTTATGCACTTATACTCCACACGTACAGGAAAAAGCCAGAGACAGAAAAGCACGTGCCAAAAAAAAAAAATTCAAGAATCGTCCCAGCCTCGCAGGGCAAGAACTAGCAAGCAACATCCACCACTTGGGAGTCGATTGTGTAATTGTACTCTCGTTTTCCCTTCACTTCGACAATCATCAGCTAGCTGTTATACTACTAGGCATTTCACCATTTTAATACTCACATATATTACAATAAAAAAAAAAATGTCTCCATCCCCGAAAGAGTGAGTGTGGGTTTTGAGACAAGAATATCACAACTCACAAACCTGATCCTTCCACTCTTTATTCCTTTTTCGTGTTTATTTATGTAATACGGCAACAACATTGGAGGTGGAAGCATTCATACGTAACCCCAAATCAACACCATGGAAAGCGTCCTGCTTTCAGCTGAAGGTGGAATGGGGAGAAGAATTGCGCTTCAAGAAAGGTATTTTCACCGGACAATGGAAGGTGTCAGAGCGGCGAAATGTGTCGGAACTGCAATTGGGAGGCCGAAGATGCTTGCTTTGAACTCCAGACATGGACGAGTTAAGAGATTTAGAACGAAGACACCCACAGCAGCAATTGCAGGACCAGAGGTAAACAAGAACCATCCTTTCGTCGTCTTTTAATTGGGTAGGAATAGTACAGTATCTTCCGGTTGTGGTCAAGAATGACTGAGTCGGTGTCATTTGGAGGTATATACATGATTATATGCCAATATAAAAAAGCCAGTGAAAGATCCAATAATGACCCAATCTGGCGTCTTAATTATCATTTGTGTCCCTGTTTCTTGTTAGCCATAAAACCTTCGCATAGGAGAGTCAAGAGTGCAGAACGAAGAAGAAATGAGAATCGAAGAGCCTGGACTATTTTCATTCACATTTTTCCCTCTTAGGAAATTTCATAATCTTTTGCTAGGAATAAGCTTAGACAAATTTGATCGTCATGACTAGATAGAACAGATGAAAATTTTGTAAAGGGTGTAAATTAGGCTCATAATCTACTGGCCCTGTACTTTTTTCAGGGAAAAAAAGAACAATAAATGCATGTGGCGGTAACAGAATAGGCTTACAATCCACTGGCCCCTGAATTTTGTTGAAAAGTGCGTGTTTCTTTTCTGAATTAATTTTTTTTCCGTACACAGAATTTAATTTTCAGTATATAATCAAACTATATATATATATATATATTAGACAATTTAAATTTGGCCGAACTCATCGTAATTTAATATTATATAAAATGACTAATCAAACATGCAAGTGATTTCTTCAGAATAAACTAATCAGAACAATTGCGGTTCATATTTATAATTCAATAAAATAAAATAAAATTTGTTATATATGTGCAAAGAAGTTGTCACGCTTTATTTTCACTTTTTCCCCCTAATAAGCGAAAAGTTCTATCTTTGTTGTGTTTCCTCTCCGCTCATTTGTTTTTTCTTCTGATTGTGAAGATTATTATATATTGCCTAAAGCAAACGAGAGTAAACACAGATTTCTTATCTCCATATCACTATCAATTTGCATCAGAAGAGTAAAAGCCAGAGAATAAAACAAACTGTTTCCCACGTAGAAATGGAGCAGCCATAAGATCGAGCTCTATCTTCATTCTCTCACAGTAATTCTGTAATTCTGCTTACAATATGCAGGCACCAACGGCCCCAACTTACAATGACCCTATGCTTGCAAATTATGTGCCAGTATACGTGATGCTCCCAGTAAGTCACAAACTCGATCTCTCTGTATTTCACTGCAGCATTACAACAAACACTTAGCATGCATTAATCTGTTTCTTGTGTTCCCTTTGAACTCTTTTTTCTTTCCAGCTTGGAGTTGTTACATCTGATAATGCCTTAGAAGACAGAGATGGGCTCGAGAAACAGCTCAAAGAGCTACGATTAGCTGGCGTTGATGGGGTTATGGTTGATGTGTGGTGGGGCATTGTGGAATCCAAGGGACCTAAGCAATACGATTGGTCTGCTTATAGGAGCTTGTTTCAACTTGTTCACGAATGTGGACTCAAGTTACAAGCTATAATGTCGTTTCACCAATGTGGAGGGAATGTAGGGGATTCTGTTTTCATTCCTATCCCTCAATGGGTACTTGAAATTGGAGAATCAAACCCTGATATTTTTTACACCAATCGCACAGGTAACAGAAATAAGGAATATCTTACTCTTGGTGTGGACAACAAGCCTCTATTTCAGGGAAGAACAGCCATTGAGGTTAGCCTTCTGAAAATTTTGGTTTATGGTACTTTTATTGTTCTCTTGTATCCAATTCTTCTTGATACTCTTACTATCTTATGGCTTGTTTTACTGTACAATTTGCCTTTGCTATCTCTGACATTATTTCTCAGTTCTATGATTCTATCTGCATACTGAACTCAAGTCATTGACTATATCTGTGTCAATTGTATAACAAGTATAGTTAACTTATTTACTATGGATAATAAAACTGGTTGTCTGATGCAGCTATATAGTGACTACATGAGGAGCTTCAGAGAGAATATGGCAGACTTTTTGGAATCTGAACTAATGATTGACATAGAAGTAGGGCTTGGCCCTGCTGGAGAACTCAGATACCCATCTTATACAGAAATTCAAGGTTGGAAATTTCCTGGTATTGGAGAATTTCAGGTTAGTATGAGTTTTACTGTGGCAGCAACTTATGGACAAGGCATCAATTTGTGTTATAGCATTGAAGACAATATACATTATGAATCCTGCAGTGCTATGACAAATATCTTAGAGATGATTTCAAAGAGGCTGCGTCAAGAGCAGGCCATCCTGAATGGGAGCTACCAGATAATGCAGGGGAATACAATGACAAACCAGAATCTACAGAATTTTTCAGATCAAATGGAACTTACCAAACCGAAAAAGGGAAGTTTTTTCTGACTTGGTATTCCAACAAGTTGCTGATCCATGGTGATGAGATCTTAGATGAAGCCAACAAAGCTTTCCTAGGCTGCAAAGTGAAGTTAGCTGCAAAAGTAGGCTCTATAACAAATCTTATTAATATTACTATTTCCTTATGCTGCTTGAATCATCTAATAGTATACTATGAAAGCAGGTGGCTGGAATACACTGGTGGTATAAAACAGAGAATCATGCTGCAGAGCTCGCTTCAGGATATTACAATTTAAATGACAGAGATGGATACCGTCCTATTGCAAAAATGCTCTCTCGGCATAATGCTATATTGAATTTTACTTGCCTTGAGATGAGGAACTCTGAACAAATACCTGAAGCAAAAAGTGGCGCTCAGGAACTTGTTCAACAGGTAATGCCTACTCAGCAAGTTCAAGACAGATTGTGATTAAAAAACTCCATGATATTGCTGTTGTTTGCAACAAGTTACAAAGAAGTATGGTTAAACTGGACAAAAGATAATTATAATGTAACAATAAACAGTGAGGGATCTGATTACAATACTAAAATGAAGAAAGAATGAAGAAAGAAGTGTGTTTATGCAATTTTGGTCGTATCTTGTGAAAGTTAGATGTAACTTTTCTATCTAATTATTTTGCAGTCATACTGATCATTCTGATTGTTGAATGTCGTTCCAAGGGCAAGCTAATTTTCTAACATACATACAGGTCCTGAGTGGAGGTTGGATAGAGAGGCTTGAAGTTGCCGGAGAAAATGCACTTTCACGGTATGACAGTGCAGGTTACAACCAAATTGTTCTGAATGCTAGGCCAAATGGTTTGAACAGGACGGGTCCTCCAAGACTAAGGTTGTATGGGGTGACATACTTGCGTTTGTCAGATGAGTTACTGCAGAAAACAAATTTTTATATATTCCAAACATTTGTGAAAAAGATGCATGCTGATCAGGTAACTTGGCCATTTTTACATAAATAATTTTTGCAAAAATATTATTTTTGTCTTTAAACTTTGACTCAAATTTTAATTTTGTGTCAATTTTACCTCCCTTTTTTTTAATTAATTTTATTTTTGTTCTTAAGCCTGATGTCATCTAAATCGTTAACCGCAGATGCTAATGTGACCAATTCTATTGCACATGTCAATGCAACTCATCTAGTTAGACATGTTTTACATGAGAGATTTTCTTGAAATGAAAAAAATACTTGTCAATATTCACTTTGTCTTTACAATTCTCCTAAAAAATATTTGACATATAATATGTTTAATTAGACGAGTTGGTGCTGACATATACAATAGAGATAGTCATGCCAACATTTTTTATTAACAATTTAGATGACATTGGACTCAAGAACAAAATTAAAACTAATTGAAAAGATATAAGACAAAATTGATATAAAATAAAATTTTGGAACAATATAAAAACTTGAGTCTAAGTTTAAGGTCAAAAATGATACTTTTGTCAATAATTTAATTAAATGTTATCATGTTTCGTGGTGTCTAAAGTGAAGTAGTAAAAAAATGCAGGATTACTGTCCAGACCCAGAACTGTACTATCACTACACAGCCCCAATGGAGAGGTCAAAGCCAAGAATTCCAATGGAGATTCTTCTTGAAGCAACCAAACCGGTGAAGCCATATCCATGGGATAAAGAAACAGATATGAGAGTTGGTGGTGTACTTAGTGATTTAGTAGCAAGGATTTTTTCTTTATTCAAGAGAGACTAGAAATAAATGGGAGCAAAACCACAGGAAAAAAAAAGAGAAAAAAAAAAAGAGCATGAATTGAATGAGAAAATGAAGTTGCAGTTAGATAAATAAATGAAGCAGTTGGATTATTTAATTTGCCATACATTGATTTCAGAGATCCGTTCGCTGAATAATGAAATAAGATGGAGAAGCCCCTAGTTCCCCCATTCCACCCATCATTTTAAAATATAAATAAAATCATTTTAAAATCAGATAAAGACATATATTAAAATCTGTTCATTAAGTTCTGTCAATACAAACATGTATATAAGATTAGAAAACAGAGGAGAATATAGTCTAGTCTCTAATTTTTAAAATAGGCCCAAAGGGGCAGTTGAATTTGTAAGGAAAAACAAATGTCTCCCTTTAATATTTTAACCGATCGTATCAACCAAACAATTCAAAAAAAAAAAGGTTCAGTCCCATTTTTATGAAGAAATAATGGGATCATTTAAAGTATGGTGTCAAGTAAAATTAGAGATATAGATAGAGAAGATGTGAGAATCACTTGCATGAGACTAGTGAGACTCATTTGATTCTATATTTGTGTATCTATTTCTTTTTAAATTTAACTGGTAAGTTATTTTGTATGGAATTTGAAAAATTCAAAAATCGTGAAAAGGACTCCAAAATGGTCCAATTTCTATGTGGAATGAAGATGCTGGACGGCCATCCCTATGATTTAGCGGTAATCCAACGCCGTTTTTGTGCTAGCTGTTACATTTTGTGGCATTTATAATTTGCAGGGGTGTTCAAATTTAATTTCAACCGATCTGATTCAATTAAAATTGACTAAAACTGATTAAATGATGGGATTGAATGGATGGATTTTTTTTAATAATCAGATCAGTAATTGGATGATTATAATACTCATTCAATAGAAACTGACCATCTAATTACATATTAATATTATATATATTGCTTTTTTTTTTACTAAGTTTGTGGATGATGAGTGCTTTTAGGTAGATGAATTGAATATTAATTATGTCATAATATTAGATTTAGATTGATTTTATGTATTATATTATTTTTTATTAGATATCTTCGAAAGACATTTTATTGATTTTTTTTGGATATCTTTTGACACTAGCATCCGTCCAAAACTTAGAAAAATTTTTATTTCCGACATTCCACCCAATTTCTATCTTGACTTTATCCCAAATCCCACACACACCACACCACAAGTTGGAGGCGTAATTTATGAATTTCAGGAATTAAGTTACCTCCGCATCCATATTTAGATCTTAGCACTCTAACCCACATAATATCGCGTTTAGTAATCATATCCCATCCAATCTTGGATAACACAGCTTCATTCATTTTTTTTTTTTTCATGCTTCGCAAACCAATAGCAAAGTCCATCTGGACTAAAGGGACTCATAGCGAAAATAGCATTCTCAATTTTCTCATTAGAGAAAACATTCTCAATATCATTCCTAACTGAATCATTGAGAGTAGGAAAAATATTCCTAATGGGGTAAATTTCATGAGGGCTACCTTCATCCATAAATAAACGATTAAAATAGTCCTTAACCATGTCTCTGAGTTTCCTCACATCATATCTTTCAACTCTGTAATAGTGTTTCTTCTTTTACGAATTAACCTATAAGTATGGAAGAAATGGGTGTTGCGATCTCCCATCTGAAGCCACTTGCACCTAGAGCATTGAAAGCCAAATAGATTCTTCCTGAAGAATAACAGCTTCATAATCCTTCCAAAGCTTTTGTTGCAAATCATGAAGGTGAAGACTATTATTTAAACAGAGAGCTCTATCAATACCTTCAACACAACTTAAAATCATCTTCTTCCTTATGAACACATTACCAAAAACCTCTTTGTTCCATTTAGACACACCATCCACAAACGCAGTAAACGCATCAACAGCATGAAGCCAATAATTCGCTTCCTAGGTTTGTTTGACAAGCCTACCAAAGTCTTCATGGGACAGCCAAGCCGCAAGGAACTGAAAGGATTTAGTTCGCCTTTTCGCATCATTATCCTTATACAAATGCACCAGAGCTGGTCGATGATCGAAATTGAAAAAATTTAGATGATGAGTAGTGCTAGAAATAAACTCACAAATCCAGTAGACATTAGCAAGGCAACGATCTAATCTTTCATGAATTGTTCCCTTCTTCCAAGTAAAAGGCGGACCACTAAAGCCTGTATCAATGAGGCTACAAGCATGGATGCAAGATCCAGAGTCATCCATATCTCGAGTGTTAACAGAACCACCACCCGACTTTTCATTGCTAGAAAGATAAGCGTTAAAATCTCCAATCACCATCCAAGCTATGCCTTGAGCTAGCAAATTGGGAAAAAAGGTAAGCAAATCTTTCCATAAATCTTTTATTTTAATATAGTTAGGATGACTATACACGGCTAAAAGAAGAAAAGATTTTGCAGCACCAACAAAAACATCAAGATGAACAACTTGAGAATGGGCTAGAACAATGTGCACCCCCATCTTGTTAGAATTCCAAACAACTCAGATGCCACCAGACATTCATAATAGAAGCACTATCGAAATCGAGCTTATCCGCCACTTTTTTAGCTCTTTACCCATTAATACGTGGCTCCAAAATGATTAACAAGTTAATCTTATACACACAAACTATATCCTTCACAAGAAGCGCAATATTCTTCACAAGACGGGGAATGGAACACCTACCCCGTATAATTCCAAGAAGCACAATATTCATGGAGAAACAAAATGAACAAAAGGAGGAAAAAAAAAAAAAAACTTAACCCAAATGGACATGGGTTGCTCCCAAAAGCTCTAGGGGATCTCTACCCGATGATGACTTTTTTGTTGAGTGATTTTCATCAGCTGCAAAATATCCCGACCCATCTTGACCAACGACGCAGAAGAACGAGGCCACGTGGCAAGGAATGAATAGTTGGATGAAACAAAAATAGACGGCTGAGATGCAACTGTAAGATGTAGTTGCTGTCAAGAACTATAGACGACCCGAACTCTAATTTTTCATCTTCAGTCAAAATAGTAACAGACTTCATGGGCCTGGATAAGATCTCTTTAGGTTGCATATTTTCTCCTCTAAGGTGGTCACGTACAGATGTCCTTGTCTCTACATAAGTACTTTCCTTCCCCATTTGACAATATCCCCCACATTCAAATCAATCAAGATTTGTTTACCTTGAACCTTTTCCTTTTCAGTATTCTTTCATTTTCTGTCCCATCTTCAAAATGAATACTTAAAGTAGTCAGTACGGCACCGTCCCGACTTTTTGCCTCCGTGTCCGGTCCCGCCTTTGTTTTTAAATTCTGTTCCCATTTTTTTTTTTTTTCATTTACCAACATAAGCTATTTTTATTGTGGCCAAAAGCGGTTTGCAAACAAAGCTGGCACGCCTCTAATTAAGTCATATAGATTGGCAGTTTATCAATATAAGCTATTTTTGCTGGCAGTTTAGCTGCCAATCTCGTGACCTAGCTCCCGATTCCCCCCAAACCACCCTCTGTCTTTTCTTCTTCTTTCTTTCTTCTGCCTTTTGTCCTTCTTCTCTCGGCAACCCTTTGCTCCCCCCCTCCTTTTATTTCTTTCCTATTCTTCCTTTGTAACCGGCGACCACCATCACATTCTCAGATCTTTTACTTCTCTCCTTCTCTTTTCTTTCATTTTCTTATTCTCTCGGAGCTCTCTTCTTTTGATCAATTTCTTCCTTTTCCATTTTCAGATTGTGATTCCTGAAATATTTTTATTAATATTTTTGTGGTCCCCCATTACTCTTTTTTCTTGATTTATTTTGTAATAAGTCTATTTTTTATCTTAATATTATTATTTTCTTGAAAAAAATATTATTTTTTTCTTATTCTATTTATATTTTTTTGTTATATTAAGAAAATGTACGTTGCAATTTCTAATCGCCCAAGTCATCTATATCTATAATTATCGAAGTATATAATTTCTTTTATCCTTTCTAGTATGATTATTAATTTTAAATAATTTTTTTAGAATATGTACGTTTATATTTTTATTGTTACAATAATTAGAAAATTTTTTAGATGTGTAATTTAATTAATTTAGTATTTTAATTTGTTTTTATTATAGTTATTAATTTAAAAATACATTATTCTTGTAATAATTAATTTAGTTGATTTGTAGTAGTTGTTATTATTTTTTAATTCATGTAGGGTTTTGGGATCTTATTTTTTATTATTGATATACTTGAATAAAATTTTAGATATTTTTACTTTAGGAAATTTGTAATTTTATTTTTCTTTATTTTTCCTCTTTGCATGGTTGCTTAAATTTTAATAATGTTCTTTACATATAAAAATTGAATGTGTTATTAATTTTAAATATTTGTTTTTAGAATAATTAGTTAGATGTTATTATTTCTTGCATAATTAGGACACTTTTTAATTATCAATTTTGAATAATTATTATAGTAGTAATAAATTTAGGTGATTTTTATTATTTTTTTTCAGTTTAGGGTTTTTGGATTTGAAATATTTTTTTTTTACTTGTTACATATATTAAATTATTTTCATATAAATTAAATGTTGTAAATAATTATTTTGGAATGGGAAATTTGTAATCTATATGTTAGTATGTTTGAAATGACAATTTTTGTTTACTCTCAATGTTAATTTATTACAATTAATTTTTGTTAATTTTGATAAAGAAAATTAATATTTTATCTTATTGCTATGATTCTTAAATTGTAGTAATTAATTTAGGATTTTATTTTTTATTGTAGTTATTCATTTTAAAAAAATTATTCTTGTAATAATTAATTTAGTTGATTTGTAGTTATTGTTATTATCTACTTGAATAAAATTTTAGATATTTTTACTTTAGGAAATTCGTAATTTTAGTTCTCTTTATTTTTACTCTTTACATGATTGCTTAAATTTTAATATTGTTCTTTACATAGGAAAATTGAATGTGTTATTAATTTTAAATATTTGTTTTTAGAACAATTAGTTGTATAAAATATTTAGGTGTTATTATTTCTTGCATAATTAGGATACTTTTTTAATTATTAATTTTAAATAATTATTCTAGTAGTGATCAATTTAGGTATTTTTAGTTTTCTTTTTTTTTTTTAGTTTAGAGTTTTTGGATGTGAAATATTTTTCTTTTTGTTTTTACTTGTTACATATAGTAAATTGTTTTCATATAAATTAAGCATTGTAAATAATTATTTTGGAATAAGAAATGTGCAATCTACATGTCAGGTTGTTTGAACTGGCAGTTTCTGTTTACTCTCAATTTTAGTTTATTACCATTAATATTTGTTTATTTTCATAAAAAAATTAATATCTATATCTTATTGTTATGATTATTAAATTGTAGTAATTAAAATAGCACAAAATATCAGAAATTTTGTGTCAAAGCCCATGTCACGACCCGTTATTTGAGCACATGATCGGCACAATGATAAATCTCCCATAACTGTAAGCTTTTTCATAAATTTTATCTACGAGTTAAATTATTAGTTATTATCTTCATGTTATCAAAATAATTATTCCTTATCAAATAAATACGAAGAAAATATATCAAATTTCCTTATTTGAAATACATAGAGATGACTTGCATATAATAATATATCCTCATTATGAAATACATTATTATTCACATATACAATCGAAATATCGAGTACTAGATGTAGTTTGGTCATAAGAGAAAATTAGAAAGAAATTTATAAGAAAAAATGACGTTTTATGTGAGAAAAAATCCTCAAGAACTAAAATGAAAGGATTGAATTGAAGAAAAACTTAAAGGTTTAAGGTAAAAAGATCATTTTCTCTTTAAGTTTCCAATAGTAACTAATAATTTACCTCATTTGTCTTTTCGTGATTTGCACAGTAGCTAAATTATTAAATCGTACAGTAAATTGAATTATTGAAAATGTCATTTTTATGAATAGTAAATTGAATATTTTATTAGTGCATAGTATCAAATAGTACCATTGACTTTTTCTATAAATAGGCCCTTCTATTTCACTTTTAAATTTATACCTTCAACTTCTCTTCTTCCCTCTTCTCAAATTTCTCTTACTCTGACGCTAGGCCTTTAAGATTTTGGACCTTTCCTTTTCAACTTAGATCCAAGGTGAGGATACTATGCCCTTTTTATGTCTTTCAAATTTTAGAAATTATTTTCTTAAGTATGCTTTGTGGTTACGGCTTTAGCTGATCCTCTACAACAAAAAAATGTCCTTAACTGCCTATATGTTATTTTAATTCTCTAATTACCAAAATAGAATGTAAACTGTGAAGAATATATGTTTAGGAAAATTTTGAATAAAGAAAGACCTGGTACTTAAGTGTGTCCATTGTGACCCTGCACTCTTTCTTGAAAACTTACCTGATATACTGTTTTACAGATTGTAAATATATTAATAGTAAATGTATGTATGAATAGTGACCATACATATAAATAGTAACAGTATGTATGAACAATGTCTGTACAAAAATAACCTCAAGAAGAAAGATTGATAGACTCTTGAACCTAGACCCATTGGCTATAATGAGCCAAGAATCTAAGGTATAAATCCCAAGAGAAAGATGAACGCTACAAGGATTTAGAAACCCTTGATAAGTTTAAAGGTTCTCAAAGAACCAGAGAAATGGCCTCTCACCATGACATCTTCTTCAAACTCTCTATGTCTGTCTTCTAAGGAGTAGAGGAAGTCTCTTTTATAAAGAAAGAAAACCTTTATTTCTAAAGGAACCCTAATTCTGATGGGTCACAAATATAATAAAAAGCCCTAATATAAATCATAATTCTAATGGGGCCACAAATATAACAAAAAATCTATACATTAAATTTAAAGAAAAATATTTAATTTAATCTTCTTTGATCCAATATTATCTTGATTAGTGTCACCCGGATCTTTCGGTTTATATCACAAATTTTCACCAATAAAAACAAATACAAAATACAAAATCGGCTTGAATCCAACCTAGATTCCAAATAAACTGAAAAAAATTCTCACTATTTTTTTCAATGGCTTATCACTATACCCTCACACAGCACCTTCGTAATTGCTAACCCAATATACATTCCCTTGCTTTTTTCTTTGAAAAAGTCTTGCCAAATTTATTTATAAACATTTCTCACTATTTATGTTTTTATAGATAATGTTATGTCTTTACTGACAACACAGGTTATACCCTCTTTTGATTCTCTTGGGATCCAATTCCTAGATATTCAATATGATGTGTTGCGGTTGTTAACACCAGAATGCTTAGAAACATGGGCGATTCTTTTGTATAAAACTGAACTTCTTTTAATGAAAGAAAATTTATCTTCTTTTATTGGTTTGTGTGAAAGCAAATTACCCCCTTACTGTTATTTGCTGGCTTGAGTGGTATATTCTTTGAATTTGTTCTCTTGTTTGTGGCTGAGTATGTTAGACTTATGGCGGTGAGGAAAAGTTCACATATTTTGTTGTTCACGAGCCTGATTGAAGTGCAACAGTAATAGATTAGGGTACATATTTTCTAGATTACCATGTTCAAAATATTACAAAGTGGCAAACTCCAACTAACGTCAGCACTAACACTTTGAGAGAAAGTTATGAAATATAGTTTGCTTTACCTCATTAATTAAAAGAAAATGTCATTCATGCACGTTTGAGGGACACTGCTTTAAGATTACACCTTATTGCAATCAATCGTTAAACATGGACCGCATATTTTATCTTTAGAAAAAGACTTACATGCATTTGATTATATGTTTACTATTATATTTTTTACTAAAAAAAGACATGTGCAAAAAGTTCTTTAAAGAACTAAACATGTTGTCTTAAAAAAACATACAATTGTTTTTTAAGATTATACACTTTGATAGTTTGATTGAAAAGATATACACTTATTATGATTGGAGAACCTTATAACAAAGATATAAGCAATTATACATAAATTTTTGCTCCGTTGCATCTGATCAAATCTTCATGATCTAGATATATTCAGACGTGTTTTTCCAGCCTGGTGCCCAATTTTGTCATTTCCTTGTTCAATCAAAATAGCTAAAGAACAATAAACCAATAATGCGTCTCAATCATGCAAATTGCAATAAGTGATCAAGTACGTAAAAAGCAAGCCGGTGCTCTTACTTTTCTATAAAAGGCTTCCTTCGGTTCCTAATTCCATACAAGCAAGCTAATATCTCCTGTTAGAGAAAAAGAAAATGGCAGCAACAAAATCTTCCATTTCTGATGCAAACATGCTTGCAAACTACGTTCCCATCTATGTCATGCTCCCAATAAGTTGTCACACTTATTATAATATACACTGGTTTGCTTCTGTGTAACATACATAAATGCTAACCTGTTCTGTTTTTAAACTTGTTCAATGTATACTTCAGCTAGGAGTTGTTACAGGTAAAAATGTGTTTGAAGACCCAGATGGGCTGAGGAAGCAGCTTCAGGAGCTTCATGCTGTTGGTGTTGATGGGGTTATGGTTGATGTGTGGTGGGGGATCATAGAGCAGACCCAAGCAGTATGATTGGAGTGCTTATAGGAGCTTGTTTCAAGTGGTTCAGGAATGCGGCTTGAAACTGCAAGCTATCATGTCGTTTCACCGATGTGGAGGCAATGTGGGAGATGTTGTTACCATCCCTATTCCCAACTGGGTACTGGAGATTGGAGACTCAAATCCTGATATCTTCTACACTAATCGCTCTGGGAATAGGGACAATGAATATCTCAGTAATGGTGTAGACAACCAGCCTCTCTTCCATGGCCGAACAGCCATTCAGGTGACCTCATCTTTCGTGTCTATAAACTATGCATAGTGTAAAACAGAAAGGGATTAAGAGGATTCCCAGACTGAAAACTTCGATACAAGAAGCCATCCATGAACCTGTGACATTATAGTTTATCCTGGTAAACAGATCTCAATGTTTACAATGTGCAATCTACATAATTATAATTACATCATTCATAGAAAGCTTTGTAATCTACCGATTTCAATCTTTATGCTGAGTATGTACCGTAAGAGGTTTGGAGAGATTAGGTAAGCAATGAACAGGACAGTTGGAGTTTTAGCTTTGCATTGTTGCATTCCTCACTCCAAAATCTTTTACCGGTATTAGATGGATAAAAAGTACATCTTGTATAAAAACAAGAGAATGATAGAAAGCTAGACATGTTGTATATAACCTCTAAATTGGTTGCTTTATACAGATATATAGTGACTACATGAAGAGTTTCAGACAAAGCATGTCTAATTTCTTGGAGTCCGGACTCATTATAGACATTGAAGTCGGGCTTCGTCCAGCAGGAGAGCTTAGATACCCTTCTTATCCACAAAGTCAAGGATGGGTCTTTCCTGGTATTGGAGAATTTCAGGTAAGTGGCTTTCTAGCAAATGGCTCTTAATCTCACCCATAGCACTTACAGGCTACAGCACCACGTATTTGAAATTCTGCAGTGCTATGACAAATACCTGAAAGCAGATTTCAAAGAGGCTGCAGCATGTGCTGGAAATCTAGAATGGGAACTGCCAGATGATGCAGGGGAGTACAATGATGTACCAGAATCTACCGGGTTCTTCAAATCTGATGGCACATACAAATACCTGAAAGGGAAGTTCTTCTTGACTTGGTACTCAAACATATTGCTGAACCATGGTGATCAAATTCTAGAGGAAGCCAACAAAGCTTTTCTGGGCTGTAAAGTCGAATTAGCAATCAAAGTAAATTTCACTATGCCTCAGATTAACAGTCCTGGTCTTCATTATATGTAGATAATTTACTTTTTACCATGACAAACAGGTCTCTGGAATACACTGGTGGTATAAAGTTCCCAACCATGCTGCTGAGCTCACTGCTGGATACTACAATCAAGATGAAAGAGACGGATATCGTCCTATAGCCCGAATGCTGTCTCGTCATTATGCTGTTTTGAACTTTACATGTCTTGAGATGAGGGACTCAGAACAAAGCTCTGATGCCAAAAGTGGACCACAGGAACTTGTTCAGCAGGTAATGAATTACAAGTTTTCTTAAATTTAATACCAAATCTGCTTGTTAAAGATAATGGAATTATGTAAGATTAAAATGGCTGTATTTGCACAGGTCTTAAGTGGAGGTTGGAGAGAATTCATTGAAGTTGCAGGAGAAAATGCACTTTCAAGGTCTGATGTCACAGGTTATAACTAAATCCTCTTGAACGCCAGACCAAATGGAGTCAATAAAAATGGCCCTCCAACACTTAGGATGTATGGAGTGACATACCTGCGTCTATCAGATGAGCTACTGCAAGAATCAAATTTTGATATATTCAAAAAATTTGTGAGAAAAATGCATGCTGATCAGGTGAGAAGGAAAAAATAGTTTTGGCATTGCTTTTAGTTTAGTAATTAAAAGCCAGTGCTGTCTCCTAATCTTATCCCTCAAATTGCAGGACTATTGTGAAGACCCTCATAAGTATAGACACTCCTTAGTTCCATTGAAGCCTTCAAAACCAAAGATTCCTATTGAGGTTCTTCTTGAAGCAACCAAACCAATACCGCCATTCCCATGGGATACAGAAACAGACATGAAAGTTGATGGTTGACTTGCCAACCAGAAGTGAAATATCCTTTGAAAAACCGGATGGGAAAGACACCATTGACGCCACTACTAAGGATATGAATAAGCTAGCGGATCTGCAATATTAATAGTAATGCCATAATGTGGCACTTAAGATCTATTTTCATTGAATAAAGAATCAGAAGCTTTCTAGATATTCAACTTCATGTACTGTATTATCAAATTTCCATCCAATAAAAAATTAGTGTTTTCGGGCTTTAGAATTATTGTAGTATTTTATTAACCTTCCATCAAGTCAACATCTCTAAAATGGTCAAACCAAAGAAAATCTCGCATGTTAACCTCTCAACTCATGAGCTCAAACCATATGAACAATTTAGTTCCTAAAATATACATACAAAGAGAAAAACTCAATAGCAAGGCAGAGATTTCATTAGAAGTTCCAAGAAAAAGAATAATAATTACTTCATCAGTGTTCTATATCCAATTGACAGAAAAGTTCTGAAGTTGCAAATGTATCTTAAAGAATTCCATGTTACAGTAATTCTTCAAATAATTTCCTTGCCTCAAATATTGAATCAAAATTGCCATACATATCAATCAAGGAATTCATTTGGAACTCCTTACAGAGCAGACCACAATTACTGACAACAGAACTATGAATTCCATTCTGTGCTTTAAATTTACTAATATCACCATAAAACACAGAGGAGCGCAAGGAAGACTGTTCAATCTCCAACAAAATATCTTAGCATCACTAGCAATAGCTTAACTGATCATGTATTGATTTACAAAGCTTAGGAATTTAGACTCAGGATTCAGGTAGACAAGAGCCTTCTGTTTCCCAACTGAAGTCTCCTGACCTTTTCTTTCATATTAGATTCTCTATTTTTCACTTATATTTTCTCCCGGGAGCAAGCAATGCATGAAACCAAGATAACCTAAAACATAACTTGGTCAAACTGAATGCATTTGACTATTTTAAATGACAATCATAACAAAGATTTGCAATAACTAAATTATTAATTATATATTGGAAAAAACATGAGTAGAATTCTTTCACTGAAAAAAAAAAAAAGAAGACCAATTAAGAGGGAAAAACTACATTGTAAGTCTTTTCATTGGCTGATAAAGGGAGATCAAAAGTGCCGTTTAGCTTTTTAAGAAATTACTGCTCAACTAGAACCGACTCGTTCAGTCCCAAATGAAGGAAATGATAGAGTTAAAGAAAACCCAGACAAACTTGAACTAAATGAAATTTATAAAGTTTCCAATGTTTTCCTGGATAATGAAAATAAAAAAGAAACCCATTATTCCAACGATTGAGCCTCAGCAATATCATTTTGCTGGAATTTTCAGCAGCTAACACTATGTTTCACTTCACCGCTTGAAATATGACTAATAAATAGAGATTTAAGGGTTACCTTCTTCCTGGGGTAAATTTGCTGGCTAAGAAATTGTCAGCAACCCGAAACAACTAAGAACACAAAGAAGTTGACAGTCTGCACGTTGCCCCGGAGAATAAGACGAAGCACCAAACAGAATCAGTTCAGACTATTACCACACACAACAAACAATATGTTGATAGCTTTAAAGTTGGACAAGTGATATTTGCAATAATGGTTTCAGTGGCAAAGAACCCAGATTGGAAAATGGAGGTTGAGCTTACTGCAGACAGAGTTTACTAATTGCATATGAGGAATAAGTTTATTAATTGCAAATGAGAAACGAGGTTGGAAACTAGAGGACACCATGACCTTAAAAAATGAAAGTGCCATTGATCTCCCTTTAAAAAATGCCCCCGGAGAGACGAAAAACACTTATTCAGCTTTGGAGATGCGGGGTATCGATCCCCGTACCTCTCGCATGCTAAGCGAGCGCTCTACCATCTGAGCTACATCCCCATGTTGATATTGATACAACTAAATTACTTTTTTTCAAACAATTTTTTTTGGGATTAAGCAACAGAATCTGATTCGATTGAACCATGAATAATAAGAGAGAATTCTTTTTTTATGTAATTAATTTTTAGAAAAGAAATAACCAAATTTGACTAGTTTGGGTAACACTGATGTTAATGATGGTTACATGTATGATGCTTGAAGAGGCCGAAAACATATACAAAAAGAACAATGAGGTGCGAAAGCGAAAAAACAGAGCGACAGTGAACCTGCAGTGAGGAAAAAACAGAGACAGAGTGAGCGAGAAATATAGAGACGTGAGCAAGGCAAGAACTCGGAGATAGACTGCGAGAGTAGGAAAGACATAGAGCAAGAGAGAATGAGCTTAATAGAGACGACGCAGAGCGTGAATCAGAGAGGAGAGCCGAGAAGGAAGGAAATTGGGAAACAAGTCGAGTGAACAGAGAGGGTGACGATGCAAAACGGCAGAGCAGGTAGCGCGACGATGTAGAGAGCATCAATTTGGTTCTGATTTTTGGGTAACAGACGCTTCTGGAAGCTGAGGAATTGCGAGGGAAGACTGAATGAAGGAACACACCACGGCTCTACTCTACTAATAATAAGAGACATGCCTGGGCAAGGTGGCAATTACATAGTTACACGTGTGGGGTCTTCAATTCTGAGAAGGCCAAGTTACAACACTCAATATTATTCTTTTTAATGATTTTATTTTGTGATTTATTAATGAGTTGTAAAAATATATCATTCCAAAAAGTAAAATATATTTTACATCTTTCAGTTTTAGAAAATACATTGTATTAAGCTTCTAATCTATTTCAGACTATTAAATGGGTGAAAATAAATAATAAGAATATATGAAAAAGTAAAATATAAAATTTTTGTCAATTCTAGTAATTATACATCAAAAATTATATTTACAAATCAACATCTAAACATTATGTTTCTCTTAAATTATATTTGTCTAATTATTTTCCAAATATAGGTTTACCTAAATCACATTCACTCAAACTTAAGTTTATCCAAATCATGTTTGTCCACCGATTTTTCAAACACACACAAAAATAGTTGGGTAAATATGATTTGGGCAAACGTGATTTGACAAATCATAGTTTTCAGAATGTGGTTTGAGTGAATGCGATATATGTTTGGAAGATAGTTGGGTAAACTTAAATTTGTACAGACTATAAATGTGATTTTATGTTTGAATATTAGTTTATAAATGTAATTTTGGATGTGTAATTATCAAAAAATATATTAATTTTATGTTTTAGTTTTTGATATATCATTATTAGTTATTATCAACTATTTAAGTCTAACCATTTTTTGATGTACCATTACTCATATATATTTAATATAATTTAATTAATTATATTAACAACATTACGTGTGGTTATTTCATTATATAAATTAAGTTTTTAAGTTAGTTATATATTTAAATAAATTAGTTTTTAAATTACATATTATATAATTAATTTAATCATTTACTTGTATTAACCAAATTAACTATGGTGATTTAATTATATAAATTCAATTTTTAGGTTAATAATATAAATTAAAATATTAATTTTTTTAATTGTACAACTATATAATTAATATAATTCAATTAATTATATTAACAACATTACTTAATTAGTGTATTATTTTAGTTTTTTAATTATATCAATTTAATTAAAGCAGTAAAAAATATTAGAATATACATAATAATAAAGTTTATACACAATTGAATGACTATTTATATGAATTAGAATTAATAAAATAAGATAATGGAAGAAAGAAGAGCAAGAAGAATTAAATTGAAAAGGAAGTAGGACTAAACCGTCATAGCATTCAAAGTTTTTGAGAACCCACAGTTATTTTTCGTTTCCCCTACAATATATTCTCCCTTGCTTCTCAATCGAGCATAAGAGACCAAGAGTGTAATACCCGTTAATTTCGGAATATAATTTGCTTAAGAGTATTTTAGAATTCTACAACGTTACTTTAGTTATTTATTTTGGTCATTTTTAATTTTCATATTTAATTGTTCTCTTTGAATATTATTTATGAAAATTGAGTTAAATGACTGGACTGAATATTTGCACCACGTGGGATATATTCTAAGAATGGTGAAATTCATGGAAAAATGGTTTAAGAATGATCAATTAATCCATTTATTGTAAATTGACTGGATGAGTTTGGATGTTGGGTTATGGATACCCATGGGTTATTCAATAACCCATTAGAAATATTTAATATAAAACTTCAATAGTAACTTCTCATAATTCGATTCTGAAGCGAAGCAAAAGGAACAGTAACTTCATTTTCTCTCTCAGTTCTTCATTTTCTTCTCAAATCCTTTCCTTGATCTTCAAAAGTTCGATTATTTGTTCGGTTCAAAAGCTTTGTAAGGATCAAACGTAAGCTTTAATTTCGTTATTTTCCTTAAATCTAAGTTTATATGGAAGATTATAGGAGGTTTTGTTCTTGAAGATTTTGATGATAATTCGTGAATCTCAGTTGTTTTAGAAGTTATATTTGAGTTATAATCGGTTAAAAGAGTTGAGATTCTGGTTTTGAATCAAAAGAAAGGAAAGGATGAATTTTTTGAAAGATTTTCTGCAAAATTCGAAGTACTGTAGCAACTGGAAATCTGGAATTTTTCTTCGAGTTACTGTAGCGACCAGAAATTTCGGAAAAAATCTGGAAAATTTTCTTCGGGTACTGTAGCAGTTACTGTAGCGAACCGGCACTGTAGCGAACCGTTACTGTAGCAATCAGAAAATTTTGCGTATTTTCGTGATTTTGTTTCCTTTCTTATGTTTCCTTGTAATATATTTTACTAGGAAATTTTCCTACACAAATTCTAGTGTGGAACAAGGTAAACTTGGACAAACATCAAGGTGAGTGAATAACCTTGCTCAGCTAATTTGATATTACTAGTCAAAGTACAATATAAGTCCCATATTATTTGGATAATAAGCAATTAATTTTTCATATGGGAGTATATGATGATCAGTAGAAATAAGAGTATATAGAAATTATTTATTTCATGACAATTGTACTATGTGATGAATTCTCACTATCTTATTAATGAGTAAAGATCTACGGGATCTAATACACGAGTGTGAAAGGGTTAAAGTCTCATACTACTCGGTGTATATCTAAGAAATCTTATACACGAGTTTGAAAGGGTTAAAGTCTCATACTACTCAGTGCATATCTATGAAATCTATACACGAGTTGAAAGGGTTAAAGTCTCATACTACTCGGTGTATACCTATGAGATCTTATTCACGAGTTTGAAAGGGTTAGAGTCTCATACTACTCGGTGTATATCTATGAAATCTTATTCATGAGTTTGAAAGGGTTAGAGTCTCATACTACTCGATGTATAAGACAATTAATTATATGAGTAAATGTGGTATTTGTACTTTTGATATTTTATATAGTACAGTTATTTACTTACTGAGTTTTTAAATAAACTCACACTCCCTATGATTATTTTTTTTCAGATACAGAAAACAAAGAACAAGAGTATCCGTTTGAAGATTAGAAGCCCCTTGGGATTATTCTCTATTTCTGTCTGGTGGGATACCAGTACTTATTAATGTAGATACTAGAAACGCTCTGTACTTTCTATAGGTATCCTAGGCTTGCGATGAGATAGAAATATCAGACTATGTATGTCTATATTTGCTTATCAGATGAATATAATTCTGTAGTGTGGAATGAATGATTAAGGTTGAATGTAAAACCTTACAGAATATATGTAAATAACGTATGTTTGAGAATTTTATCTAATGAGTAGTATCTTTTCACATGTTCAATTTTTGGGATGTGACAAAGAGAAAAAGAGAGCACAACACACATACGTTGCAACTACCATCTTCTCCCCTCTACCAACCAAGCTCCTCTCTTTCCTCTTCTATCTTCGATCCTCCATGGTACAGCATCTGACAGAGTTGTGAGAGAAAGAGTACACATAGTCATTCCCTTCTCAGGTTAGTAGGTCAATAAAGATCCAACTTCATGACCCGACGATTTTTCACCTAGAAAATCATTGGAGAAGCGCTTTCAATGGCTCTCACCGCTGTCCGCACCTCCCTAGCAACACAAAGATCCAAAAAAGGTATGAGGAAATTGCTAGATAGAATGAAATCGTGCAACAATGCTCAACCACACCAAAAAAAAAACAGGGGAGAACAAAGCAGTTTCAACAACGCTCAACGCACAGATATCAACTTTAAACTCAGAGAAGCAACACAGTGGCGCGATGGTTTAAACATGGTTTGGAACAATGCTACCAATGCTTTGCCAAAGCCAAACACTTCAACTTTGATGCAAACCACATTTATATTGTGCAAACATGGTTGAATCCCACTACACTAGATTTCCAAACATACACTTATTGGTAATTGGATTTAATATATGGTGATCAATTGAGATTACATGTTTAGAGACAAAAGTTTAAATTTATAATTTCCTATAAATTACTGAATTTTTTATTGTCAAACTATTTCTATTGACTTAAATATTTTATGAACTAATAAATTATTTTAAAATTACATTGTTTTTCAATGTTTAAATTTGTGTTTGAAGTCTCAATCTACTAGTTTAATTTTAAGTGAGATATTTTAATAATTTTAGAATTTGTGTTCTAAAAATATAATTAACGTATAAGATGATAGTTTTACTTATGCATTTTACTACAATAAGATTAAGAGGTTAAGCCGTAGGTTCTTGTTATGTGATTGATGAAGATACACCTAGAGAGTGTGGGTATTTAAAATTGAACCAAACTGATCACTTCAACCCAAACCAACTCAAAATCAACAACAACAAAAAAGTGAGGTCCAAATTGATTTTTAAAACATGACAGCCAAATGGTTCAGTTCGATTATTGATTTTGTTTTGTTTTGTTTAATTAAAAACGAACGAAATTGAATTTTATGAATATACATATATTATATATTAAAAAATCATAACAATAATACACCAATTTTATTTCTTATCATGATTGGATGTCAAATAGATATATTGTTACAAATTTATATACTAATACTAATGCACTAAGATATGATTTGAATTACTAATACATTATGACTGCAAAATCAGACAGGACCGGTCGGTTCGATCGGTCCGACTGAGAACTAGAGGGTGGTCCGGTCCAGTCTGGCTAAAAAACTGGTTGGGAGTTGAATCGGCAAAACTGAGGTTGAACAGGAAAAACCGGCCGAACCGGTCGGTTGGGTGGTTGAACCGATTTTGTCTTTTTTTTTGGGCAGTTTTTTTTTGGGAAATTTTTTTTTTGCTATTGTCTGTGGTTGTATAAGGTAGACAAAAGTTAATTTTACAACTATCAAATATGTCCTTGTTCATGTAAGCAAATAAAAAGAAACAAAAATGTAATCCGGAGAGAAGAAAAACTAAGCAATGTGAGGACTTGACTCACACTTTTAAAATACAAAGACTTTTACAAGGCTATTTTTACAATAAGACTTAGTTTGAAATTATGAATATTATGAGTTGTGATGAGTTATCAATTATGGATTAATTTATTTTTTATTTCCTTCACTTATTGTTTTGAATTATCAATTATATTAAGTATTTTAATATTTTAAATTATATATATTTTTTATATTTAAAATTATGTATATTTTTAATATTTTTTAATTATCATTGGTTCGATCAATAAACCTTGAACCGGTGGCTTTATCAGTTCAATAACCGGTTCGGTTTTGAAAACCATGCTAATACATGGTCTAAGGGGGAAAAAGTGAAGTTATGAAAAATTTAATATTAGGTGTTTATTATATTCATAAAATAATATGCTACAAAAAAATTCTTCTAAGCATAATAATAAAAGGCCTTAAATATATACAAGAACTTTATAATAATTTTTTTTCCAAAGCTACTTAAAACCAAACTAAACTGCAAAAAAAAAATTTATATTTTTTCAAAACTAATTGATTCGGTACGATTTTAACTCAAAACTAAATTAAATTGAACATTTGAACATACTTACTAGAGTGTACTAACCTAACTTATGCAAATTAGTTCGGTGCTCAAATTTAATTAAATTATAACATAAACTGATGGATTGAAAGAAAAAAAAATATAAAACAAATGTGCAAAAAATAAAGAAAGAGTTAGAGAAAACATCACAACCAATTATCATGGTTAGGTTCTTTTAACTAATGTCAAGTCTTCTTGCGAAGCAAGAATTTTTTTTTTTCACTATTAAACAATCAAAATTGCACAATAGATTATTTTTATGCACATCACTAACTTGGTGTTTTCAGGTCGCCTACAACTTGAGAGTTTTTCTAAGCTCACCAACAATTAGATAGTTTCTTAATGCACCAACTGTTAGCAAACTAACAAAATCATCAAATGTCCCAAAATCGTCACATCATTAGTAGATCAATAATGAGGAATTCAAAAAAAAAATACATGGATCCATAACAACGATCTTGATAAAAAAATCATTAGTACAATGGTCTTCCTCAACCAAATCATCTGAATATTCAAAAGACACTGATGGAAAGAATAAGAGACGTCATTCTAATTTGGTGTATTGGGAGCCATAACCATGCTTGGATTCCCATTAATCTCTAATGGGCCAAATTGGATTTCTACTCATTAAAGTCATATCAATTTTCTGTTGATAGTCTAATAGACTCACTAAATTTAGATCAATTATATTGAACCCATCTAAATATAAATAGTTAATATAAATATTATAATATAATATGTAACTTACATTAATTAATTAAGAATTATAAAATTCCTAACACCAACAGACTTCCGGTCATATATTAATAGAAATACTTTGCCTCAGACTTTCCTTAAAAAGAAAAAGAAATCCAAGATCTTGTTATAGATGATAAATCATATTTCCAACAATTGATTTTGATCTTTTCAAGAAACGTAATTTTGACTTTTGAGCATCTTATCTTATTTTTCTTTTTAAAAGGATGTCTCATAAAAAAAGTCTCTTCATATGCATATTGCATGGGTGATTGGAAATATTGTTTGATTCATTTATTTAATAGGTAATTTTGCTTCTATTACGAAGCATTTAATGTAATATAAATATTAAATATATCTCAATAAATAATTATGTATTTTTTATTGATGCAATATTGGATTATTATTTTTTTTCTATATGTCAATGGAAGTGAATATGATGTATCATGAATTAAACTCACTCATTCTCTTCAATACTGCAGCCAAGTTTAGCCAATCAATCATCATCTAAATAATTAATATTAAAAATTTTGAATTTGAAATAAATAATTTAATGTTGCCACTGATTTTAGCCAAACAACAACCATTTAGATAATTAATTTTAAAAAATTCAAATTTACAATAAATCAATAAATAATGCCACTTACTTACAGTAAATCAATTAATAATATACTACTCACAAAAACATGATAAAGAAGTTTACAAAAATTAATAATTATAAGTAAATTAACCATATTGTAAACTTTAGGTAAAACAAAATGAATATTATATTTAAGTATCATGGCAGAGGAAAAAAGAGTTAACCAACAATATCATAAACCTATTATAACATGTTTTAATAGTTTTTTAAACTTAATTTTATAATATCTGTTATGAAATGTATTTTATGTTATTTATTTATCTAGCTTATTAAGTATTTGAAATATCTTATTAAGAAAAATTGTTATATATTGCAATATTAAGGATGCCTAACAAAAAAATTTGAAGTTTTAATCTTTTTACAAAAAGACAAATGTTTAAATATATATATTTTTTGATATAGGGAATAAAAAAGTACTTAATAATTTATAACTTTTTAAATACAAATACATAATAAATAAAATGAATCATAATAAATTTAAAATCTTTTATATATAATGTTTTTACATTTTTTAAATATTCACGTTATACTCCGTGAGTCGTGCGGGTGGCCTTGTAGTTATATTAAAACACATATATTTTCATTTCGGTAAAGACTTTTATATATGATATTACGTCTTTTTGTATAATTGAAAACACTATTTAAATGTAAGTTAATTTATAATGTTTGTTTTAACAAAAATAACAATATTATGACTGTTATCTGTCAAATATATTTAAACAGTGAAATATCAACGCTCATATTTAAAAAAAATTTTATTGACTTTTTGTTGTAACAACTGATTGTTTATAGAAGAACGATTCTTACATGTAACAGTTATATTGGTACACTCAAATAATAAAACTCATAGTTAACAGATTTTTATTTTTAAAAACTCTTAAAGTATTTACAGTTATAGTTCTTAAGGAGGTTCTTAAATTTAACAATAAATTTTTATTTCAGTTTACTATTGTAGTTCGTTATGTTAGCTGTCATGTGTAATAATAAAATAATCAAGTTAGTGGAGAATAATAAATGTTAAAATAGTGAGAAGTTAATTGTGGGATCTATTTATAAATTCTTAAAATATTCACTGTAGTAGATAATTATTTAAAATGATGGAAAGTTACTTAAATTAATGTGACACTATAAAACCTATAATAAAAATTCAAATAATATTATCACTATAAATAGCCTTAGAGAATTAAATCATCATTTAAAATGCTCTAAGTCGACTGTTGAGGCCCAAAAAGGGAAAAATTAAGTAATATTTAAATAATTGTTCATTTAATTTCGGTTTGTGTTTGTGGTTAAACTTAAAACCCTCGGGTGGCGCTTTATAAACCCCTTCAGCTTGACCTCTGTCATCGAGTCGTTCCCAATTCCAAAAGCTCTCTATTTTCTTCTGTTGGCTACGGTCTGATGGCTCCCAAGCGCCCCCTGGAAGACCCTCCTCCTGCTGCTTCCTCTTCTACGGAAGAAGAGGAAGAATCGGAGGACGACGCTACTGACCATCAGAACAAGATCCCCACTTCTATTAAGTCCACCGTCACAGCCTCGTTAAAGGCTTTGCAACATAAATCTTCGTTGGATTCGGATGAACCCGGGTCGGAAACTGAATCCGAGTCCGACAAGTCTTTGCACTCGCCATCCGCTTCGGACTTCACCATTAAACCCATTGTGTCCAAGCCAAAGGAAGATCCCGGAAAGCCCCAGAAAAATTCAGCTAAGCGCGAGTTGACCCTGGCGTTAGCCGCGACTGTCAACGGCGGCAAGAAGGGCACAAATGAGAGCGATATTGTGAGGAAAGAGCCGAGGAGGAATAAACCATCTAATGGTCAAGATGAGGATTCGAAAAGAGGATATGGTATTCAACGCATTTGGAGCGAGGACGATGAGATTGCGATTTTGAAGGGCATGATCGAGTACCAATCCAAGAAAGGGGCTGACCCGTGGGCTGAAATGGAGGCGTTTTATGGATTTATTAAGAAAAATCTTAGTGCCGATGTATCAAAGACCCAATTGACGAGTAAAATCAAGAGGTTGAAGAAGAAATACCAAACCCTCGCAGAAAAGGGTGAAAATGGAGAAGATCCTGTTTTCTCTAAGCCACATGATCACAAATTTTTCGAGCTAGCCAAGAAAATTTGGGGAGCTGTCGTCACCAATGGGGTGCATGGGAGTGCAAAGAAAAAGAGAAAGCCGACTCAGGAGGAAGTCAAGACTTCTGTATCATTGTCCAATGTTGAGATTAATGAAGCACCAGCAAGCTCTAGTTCCTCATTCTTTAATGTGTTGCTACCAGGGAAGCTTTTGCCACTACCGGAGGCTGCTACGGGTATAATGAAGGAAGCTTTGCCTTTGATAGGGAGTACGAGGATCACGGAGTTGGAAAGTAGGTGGAGGAAGTTGCAGGAGGATGAATGCGAATTGTATTTGAAGAGGGTGAAATTGATTCATGATTGTGCTAAAGTAATGTTCGAATCGATGAAATCTTCCATGTCTTAGCGTTCTTGCCATGGTAAGGTAAATTATAGGACTTCTGGAGGAAGTCATTTTGTAGAGTTATTAATCAATCACATAGTTTTGCTGGATGCCATGAATATGTCCTTTGGAATTAGAATAGCTAGCTTGAATGTATATCTAAAATGGTGGAAGGTGTGGATGTTTTTGTTTTGTAAATGGTTATGAGCTTTTTCAAGTGAATGGTAAACTTTTGAACAAACATGTCGAACGGGTTCATGTAAAAAAAATGTATCGAAGTTTCCATTTGATATTGGAAGAGATGCTGAATAGAGGCTAGACAGAAACATACGAGCTCCCTTTTGCTCCCTAAATATGAACAAGGTGCTGATTAAAGAAGTGAAAATTGAGATTGTTTTGGGGGAGTGTCAAAGAAAATCGTAAGAAAGGATTCAATCTAGCGATACTTCCTCGACCCCTTTTAAACGTATCAAACAATTTTTGTTTAGTTCTTTCTAAACTGTGTCGCTTGTTTGGCAGCTCAAAGTTGAACAATCTATGAACCAATCTATTCTCCTTTTGTATTGCAATTAATTCTCCATGATGCCATTTCTTTATGATAAATCAGGTTTCATTGTTGAAGCTGTATCCGATTTGGCTATTTGTGTTGGAATGGATAATAATGAAAAAAAAAAAAATTACAGGGAGTTCATATTGCACCCAAGTGACTAACACCATGGTTATCAAATCGAGATTCGAATTGTGAATTGAAAGACCTATTTTTCAAATCGTGAATCGAATCTTATTATGAATCGTAAGATACAAGATCAATAAAAATATAATATTTTTAAATAAATAAGTAACATAAACAAAAAAACTAATAAGCTGATATCTCATATATAAACTTTAAAATAATCCAAAATTTAAGTCATATATCAAAAAAAACAAAGGCGACCAGAATAAAAAAGATAATAAAAAAGTATCAGTGTGTGCCTGTGTGGGGGCCACCAAAGGGGACCAAAATAGAAAAGATAATAGAAAAGTATCAGTGTCTGTGTGGGAGGCAACACACGCACAACAAAGGAGGCAATGCACGCACATTGGAGGAGCCGTAGTGGGGATCGAAATAGCAATGATCTAGGTGTTTTCTCTTGCGTTTCTTCCTTGGGTTATTGGGAGGGATGATATTCGGCGGGCTCTGTCCAATTTAAGAAGGAAAAAATTTACAAACACTGTGTTCTGAGCAACTGGGTCACGCGACACGGAAGATGACCCGGAAGACGAACTAGAAACCATTGAAGGAACTGTATCGTGCGATTCCTTATCAATCGGGATTCATACGATTCAAGGATCAGATTCGAGATTTTGTGTGTGATTCTGGTTCAAAACAGATACACCATGCGATCTGTATCGTTGAGGTCAGATTTGGTGTCGAATCAGAATATGACTCGTGGGATACATGGGATACTAATAACCATGACTAACACTATATTGACAGTAACTCCACTTTGTTGTTTATGCATTTAAAAGACTTGAAAGACAGGTAAGATGGCCATTTGGCACTGCATTTAGAGGATATTGTCCCTGGATGAAATCCCATCGATGATTTGTTATTCCATCGCTACCTCTTTGGATAGTTATCACTCATTAGAACCAGCATGCTTGAATCCATTTGTATAACTATGACATGCTTCATCCTTATCGACAAATCCGTCACCTGTGCTGAGATTCATAGGCCCCATTTGGTAGCGTGAAGAACGCTGGAAAGGAATGCTCCATTCTTGTATTGTGCTTTTGTTCTCGTGTTTGGTAGCGTGGATTGTAGAAGTCAGACATGGCACCTATAATTTTCTCTTTTGTCATTTTCCTGTTTTTCCTTTCCATCTTTTCACTGATGGAGAACTGGTCATGGAAAGGGAAAAGGGAGGGAGATGCTGAATTTGCCTCAGTTGTTGGTGTGCGTTTGACTCTCCTTGATTTGTTCTTCCTGTAGATCTCTCTTCCTTGATTTGAGGGTTCAAGTCTTCTTGCCTGTAGCTCTCAGATGTCACAGTGATTTAGATCCTCTATAAGCTATCTCACTCACTGCTATTACTGCCACAGATCTGAGTCTAATTTTCGTGATTTTCCCTTCCCTCTCTTTACCGTCTTATTCAAATTCACTGATATGATGTGATATTTGTTGAATATCATATCTTGAATCTTTGCAAATGGCGAAGGAAGGGAAATTTGAGAGCAAAAGATTATAACATCATAATCAATATAAATGCCAGTGATGCATATAGGAATTTAATAATAAAAAAATTAGAAGGCATTGGTGTAATATCCCAAGAATTTATATGAATATTTAAAGTCTAATTTGAAGTTTAGTGAAAAATTTAATTACGTGAAAAATTTGCTTTTTGAATTAGTGAAGAAAATGTGGGAATAGAAATTTTAATTTTTAATTTAGGAAATTTTTAAAAATTCTCAAGGACTAAAGTGAAAAGAAAAGAAAATATGGATTACTTTTGAGAAATGATCAAATAGGAACATGAGAGGAAGAATAAAGCTTATGAAAATGAATTATGAGTCCGGTACCGAAAAGATGATGGATTCGAGGTTAAAGTGGTATTTGAGACATCGAGAGGGATTAAAGTGAACAAATCTTATAAGCTAAGGTGCCTATGAGCGATTTTATCGAAAAAGAAATTGGTGGGGCTCACGCGTATACATTTTCTTTTCTTTCTCTCATTTCTCTCATTTCTCCCGTAGCTTCTCACTTTCTCTCTCGATTACATCTAAGAGAATTTCTTCATCAACCATTCATGCAATTTTTGCACGAGGATGGAAGCTATGAAAGTTAGGATGATTGGTAAGTTGATTTTCTTCTTCTTCTTCCTCTTATTACAAGACCAAATCCTTGATTATCATTTTGCAAAATTTTTGTAGAATATTTTAATGGATGAATTTAAGTGTGGATGTTAATCTAAAATATTCCTAGGTGGTTTATGATGTTATTAGAACAAGAAATTTGGAGAAAACTAGGAGAAATTCGTAGAATTTGGATATTTGAAAAAAGTTAGTGTTATTGATGAAAATTTGAGATTTGAGCTTGGATTGTTGGTAGAAATTGGGGGTTTTGGTGTTAAAACACTCCTTAGACATTAAGGATGAAAACCCATGGAAGAAATCAAAAGAAATGTTGTTTTAGATATGATTTTTGGATTTTTGGATGAAAAACACGAATAACATCGAAAATTTTCTCCAGAAATTACTGTTCACAGAGAAAATTTTTCCAGATTTTCTCGACTACTGTAGCGTTGACTCGGTCAACGTTACTGTATCTGTGTTGACCGTTGACCGTTACTGTAGCATCCGTTTTTTTTTAAAATATCGTTGAAAAGCTCTTTGAGTCTAATTTCCAATGGTATAAGTTTCATCTAGATATTCATTACCAGTTAGGAGTTATGATTTGAGAAGTGGATGAAGGTCGGGAGTAGTGATAAGAAATTTCTCTATTTTGTAGCCCTGATGATTTTTATCTGGTTATAATAGGAATGGTCAAGGCGCAAGGTGGGAGTGCTGAGAGCATGAAATCCAGGTGAGTGAGTTAATACTTGCTATGATTAAATATCTTTGTTATTGACTTTTTGCATCATAGTGAAAATATGTTGAATATCCAAGTTTGAAGAGAATGATGTGGGACGATGAGACATAAACAATTGTGGAATGTGCCAGGTGATGTATATAATTATATTTTCTTATTTTCTCATGAATGGAGGTTATATGATGGATTGTGAATGGCATGTGAATTGAGTTGAAATGTATCATACTCTGATTGTTGAGTTCATTCATATGCGTATAGTTGAAGTATGTTATTGTTGAATAATCGTTCTATATTATGGGTTATGTTGTATACATGCTATGTTGCTGGAACCATATTGATTATGTTGTGACTTGAATTGTAAATGACTGAGTTGTGTATGTGGCTCAAGATTATGATTGAGGATGTTTTTATATGTGATTGTGATTGTGTTTGACTAGAAAGGAAAGGCATGGTGGTGCACCCCATGGAGAAATCTACATGAAGCTATAATGGTGGAGAATATACATGGAGCGATAAGGGTGGATGCGACGGGGGCCGCGGGCAAAGATCCAGAGGTATCCTGGACGACCCGGTTGGTACGAGAAATGTGTGAAATTGATTTCACTGTTTGCTGTTGTGAAATATTATGAATTATATTATGACCGATTACGTATGATTGCTGCATATTATCATTATGATACATGATATTTTTTTGTCATAGTTTTGTATTGTCTGCTCACTGGACACGTGGTTTGCTCATACCCCTCTTATTAACATTTTTCAGAGTTGACAGCTGAAGGTAAATATCGGTATAAGGAATTATGGATCCTTAGTCCATGATTACCTTTTCATTTGTTCAGGATAAAGGTATAATAGTTAAGTTTTATTCTAAGTTTTATAAATCTAGAAATCTCTGTAATCGGGTAGGTTCATTCAGTGATGTAATGTGAATGATTGTAGTGCGTATAGAGAACTCGGTTTGGTTGCATGAAAAAAGAATGGTATGATGCTTAAGAGAAAAATAGGCTTACGGAGGTGAAATGAAATTCACTTTCCGTGCCGGTCACGTGCTCAGATTTTGGGACGTGACAATTGGTGAGGCAGATCGGGAGAAGTGCAAAGGAAGGGAGAAGAAGCAGTAGTGAGGCAGATCTGGAATGCAATTAAAATTGTGGTCCTTTTTTTTTTAAATAATTTTGAATAAGGGTCATTTAGTAAAATTAGCCACATATTTTATTTTTTTATGAAAAAATACATACTAAATATTTTTTTTTCTCTTCTCCATTTCATACCAAACACATTTTTTTTATTATTATTATTTTTTTCATTTTTTTCTTTTCTTTTCATTCTTACTCTGCTGTGCTATCAAACACGCCCAAATTTCATTTCCACAGCGACATTGTGACGTGTCAACAGAATCCCCTGCTCAAGTTTGCCTCGTAGCTTGATTATAGCGAACCTGAAGATCCCTCCAGGCTCCAATGTATAGACCAAACTTCGCCCTTTGGTCTCCTGCGCTAAATTATAAATGATGAACAGACTTTTATGGCAGTCTTTTCTCATTCCACTACGGTAGGATATTGGTCAAGTGATAGCCAATTTAATGAATAATTCGCCCTCCATCCCTTTTCGATTCTTTTAAGCTATTAATACATTTAAAGTTTAACTGAGTATTGAGAAATATTGCAGTAATCTTAAGGTAAAGTGAAATTACAAAACTTTCTTGATCATGTTTAAGGAATTAAAGACATGTTTGGTTTGAGTATTTTTTATTTTTATTTTCACTAAAAATAAAAAAAAGACTTAAAAATGTATTTGGTTGAGTTGACTAAAAACGTTTTTTTGAAAATATTTCTTAAAATATACCTAAATCTAAAAACACCAAAAAGATATTTTCAGTGTTTAAGAAAATACATTTCAAAAATAAAGATTAAAAATAAAAATAAAAAATATTTTCATAAATCAAACAGACCTTAATATTACATTCCTTTTCATACTTAGGAGATTTCACGGTATTTAACATACTTACATATATTGTGAAAGATATAATCAATATCTTGCAAAAGTTTCTGAAGTCAAATGCAATGCAACGTAAAATCTTCGTAGTTTTTTTGGTGCTATAAAATACCACCTAAAAGAATTTCAATTTATCTTAGGTGATATAGATTTAGGGTGCGTTTGAAATACCTTATGATATATGTTCATAAGTTATTTTTAACTTATTTTCATAAATTTTTTAGAATAATTAAGAAAAATAATTTATACAAAACTTATGTAAAGTTTATTCTCATAAATTTTTTAATTATAAAAATAATTTATATATAAGCATTTATCATATAAACACTTATTATATAAACATTTAATGAAGTTGTTTATTCAATCGTACTCTTAATCTTTCTAGGGTTAGTGTTGGTTTCTCGTGAGTCAATGACAAAGGCTAACTATAAGTAAAGGACAAAGTCTTTAATAATTTATCAATTCATTATTCACTTCAACAGGATAATTATGTATGAGTCTTGACAGAAAAGTCATATTAACTCTTAACTCTCACCTACTACCAACTCATAACTAAAAGCAATTGATCATTACTCAACAATTAGTAACAGAGAGCGAGACACTTGATCATTTTTGGGTTGCTAGACTTTGTAGATCATACTTCTTGACAATTTATCATACTCTTTTTTTTTTCCCTTTTTGGGTAAGCAATTGTCATGCTTTGGGTTGATAGTCCATGTGTTGGTAGTTAAATTCCAATTTAATCATGAGTTAAGGTGCATTCCTTAGTATTCATATGATTTGTTTGATTGTCACTTTACTCCTTTATATTTTATATTTAAAATTTAATGAAAATAATCAAATGAATATATTAAATCGATGAATAATTTTTCTGCACAATGTATTTTTCATTTGTCTTAAAACATTTTTACAGTATTGTGAAAGTACATATTTTTTAGATAATTTTTTCAAAAAAAAATATAAGCTTAAACCCTGTAATAGTTAGTCAAGCAATAATCATAAAATGGTTCAAGTTATAAGCGAAACTTACGTTTAATAGTAATTAAGAATGCTCAACGTTTTAATATTCAATCTACAAGACAGTGAAGTAATAATATAACAAATAACAAATAACAAATTAATTTTGGGTAAACCAAAAGAGAATAATACGGAACTTACCCTGCTTTTAATTTTAGTATAATAATAAAAGAAATGAAAATATAAGAACGAAAAGGAACTCCATTAATTTAAGCTTACATTTAGCCACCGTATGTGGTTGATGTTACACTAAAGAATGAAAAAGAACTAAAAAGATATCTATGGCAATAGCCACTAGCCATATTTAGCTTAGCAAGGAAGGAAAATAGGGAAAAAAAGAAGGACGAAAAGAAGAACTCTAACTTAATCAATAATGGCCATACATGGCATTTGGAAAGCAGTCTCGTTATCTTCTAAAAACCAGGTAGGTACATGGTTCTTTTCATGGCACTACTATCATAAAAAAAGGAGTGGCCTCATTTCTTAGTGACGAATTAGAATCCTTTGCTATTCTATAAGAAAACAGTATGATATTAATCTTTCTAACACCGTCTAATAACTTTGATAAGTGAATTTTATCATATATCAGACGGTGATAAAAAGCTTAGCACCTCATAGTACAACAAAAGATCTTGACTTTTAGTGACTAATTAAACGAAGGAGGCAGTGGCAGAAATGTAATAAGCAACACTGAACAATGCATGAACAAAACACAGAATGCCACCAATGGACAGAAAATGGTGGTGCGAGAACCCACATGAACCCCTTGACTTGCTGTTTGACATCGTCCCTATCACCAGCATTGACAATCCGACGGCTAATACAATCCTGATCCATCGCCAAATGAAAGCTTAATCATCTCTATAAATATAATTTTATGGTTATGTCCTATGGAACAATAATGAACTATTTAAATTATGTTTGAATGATAAATATTTTGTCATGTGATAGGATCCTGATCAATCACAAAGTAATAGCTTAATCACCAATAAATGTGTGGTTTTGTCCTATAAATTTATGCAACAGTAATGAATATTTAATACCCGCATTAAACATAATGCATTATTTTAAATAAAAGTTAATTACATTAATTTTCTTTGAGGTTTTGTTAAATTACAATTGGTATATTTCTTATATCAAAAATCATACTTGGCTATCCAAGTATCCAACATTGGTTGCTTGCTAAATAATAGTTGTTTGAATCCTAAGAACGGCAATAAGTCAATTTTTAAAGACGTCAATTTAGAGAGAATTTTAATTTTTGAATAAGCCCAAAAACAATTAGTGTTCTATCCAATTACGTGAGACAATGGCTTTGGTAAAACCTAACAAAAATATGATACTCAGTTGACTTAATATTTTGATATATATTGCAAAAATTTCTCCTCCAATTTACTTTAATATCAAATCAATTGACTTTTCACGTAATATAATATTGTAATATTATTTTTTATAAAACCGTTAAAGCTATTAAATTAATGTTAACATCTAAAATAAAATTATTTATCATATGACAACAAATATTGTTAAATAATTTTCTTACTCAGAAATACAATGTACAAAAAATTAATTTTCATAACAAATAATAAATGAGAGGAAAAGTGAATGTAATTTTTGAAAGAGAAGAAATACTAAGTGCAATTTATTCAAATGTTATTGTAATATATATATAGGATAGAGAGATAATAGATCCTTTTTTTGACTTTGAAAGTTAAACATAGTACTTGGTTCATCTGGATTGTTGGTTATCAAAATTAACAATTTAGATTTCATAGTTATTTTTTAAAAGAATTAAAAATAAGTAAAATCAACATCCTCAATTCTAAGCCAAAGAAGCCAAGAGGAGAATCCATAGAGAGAGAGAGAGAGAATAATTTTGATTTTCATTTGACTGTAGAACATGTGGAAGAGAGATAGATGACATACCAGGTTAAAATGAGGGAAGCAACAGAGAGTTGCCTATTGGAGGAAGAGAGATAGATGACATACCAGGTTAAAATGAGGGAAGCAACAGAGAGTTGCCTATTGGAGGAAGAGAGATAGATGACATACCAGGTTAAAATGAGGGAAGCAACAGAGAGTTGCCTATTGGAGGAAGCCTTTTGAAGCTCCTCTTGAGAACACATGCAATTACAGCCATTGATCAAATTGACAATGACATGGGCCAAACCCAGAAGTATTGCTGCACTCAACCCCAAAATGAATGCCTGATGGCTTGGGTCCCTACACTCAAATATCCACAACCTCAAGTGCTTCACCTGTGCAATTCAGTACACATTCAAAACTATTCATCGCCAAACACAACAAGACTTCACATAAACACACACCCAAAATCACACCTTGTTTTGTGCAATTTCTGCCTCGATCCCAAGAATCCCAGCTGCGATGTCCAGGACCACGATCAACAGACATAGAAAGATTCCTGCTGGACTAGCCATTTCTGGGACAAAGTTTCTGTTTTTTTTTTTTCTTGTAAAATCTATGTCTCTGAGTCGCTTGTTGATGAGTTTGAAGATGAGAAAGAGTGGGAAAAAAGATGGAGGAGGGGCATATATAAAGAGATAAAAAATGTATGGAATGAGGGTGGTAGGAGGTGGAGTTGAGTGGGAGAAAAGCTTCTTTTGTCCACACAGTGTAAGCTTTAATTTGCTTTTTTGTCTTCCTTTTTTTATTTTTTATTTTTCCTTTTTCAGTGTTGGATTCTTTGAACAGGGGATCAAGGAAAGCAGGGTATAAAGCAGCTCAGAGAATAGCGTGATTACAGAGCATACATATCTACTAAAGGGCCAAGGTGAATGAATGTGAATGGTGACTGAATTTATTCATTCCTTGATTTTCAATTCGGACTGGTAAATAATTTATTTCTGTAAACATAATTGTCAAAGTTATACTTACTTTATAAAATTAATTTTGAAAATCAAAATTAAGCTCTTCTTTCCTTATTTATTAATTACAAGAACGTCTTTCTCTGAACCTGATGGCGAGCCATATATGGTGTGATTTTGTTTTTAATGCAATATGATAGTAAATTTTGAATTTTTTTAATGTTGGGCATGTTATGATAAATTAATTCTGACTTTAGGAATATGTAACTCGGTTTTGTACTCTGAAATAAAGTTCAAAAAGGGGAAATCATGACATAAATTATACCTAGAATCACGTTACATATCATGTTACCAAGCTCCCATTATTCTTAATCTCACAACTTATAAGACAGGCAAACTTTAATTTCTTTTTTCTTTAATAGTTCTACCACATTACTCTTATGAACCATTACTAAAATAATAAATATATTATGATGCTTGTAAATTTGTCGAATCATATGTTGATTCTCACTGATTAATATATCCACATAAATATTGTTTATCCAATTATATTAAAAATTATGTCACATATATTTATATGTTTACTTATAATAAATGAAAATTTTAATTTCTCCATTGCATGCAAGCAACCTACGAAAATGTGACACATGAATCTAGGCATTAGCTATAGTAGATCTGTCAATAAGGTGGCCCATTACCTTGCTAAACTTGAGGGTGATTTGAATTTTCAGTGTATTAATTTCTTTCTATCTAGCCCGTTGTTGCATTTGATCAATGCTAATTATCTTCATTTCATTAATATGAACTGAGTTTGGCCTGGTGGCCTTCTATCAAAAAAACAAAAAGCTATGAAGGCAAGAATAATGAATGGCCGCCACACATGAATAATGAAGACTAAAATAGTCAATTAATCACTTTATTTCCTTTAAACAAGATTGCGAATTCAAATCTTGTAACTAAAAAAAAAAATCAACACTAAAATTATTTTACACGTTTGTAATTGGATATTTTAATCTAAATTAATTATACTCCAATAAATTTTTAAATACAGATAATTCTATTCAAAGGTACCTTAGGATTAACAAGGTTCATGTGAAGAGATGCTAAATTGTAAGACAAATGACTAAGGTGGAATCAGGCACGAATGTCCATTTTAAAGCGAGGCAACTCATCTTTCAAAGCCTTACCTTCCCCACGTTGAGGACTCAGATTCTTCACAGAACAGTTAACACTTCAAAACCCACACGCTACCAGCTCTAGGCATATAATCAACTTTTACATTCTAACGTAACCATTACAAAACTCAAGGCCAATGCCAGTGTATGTCCGAAGATTACCTGTTCATTTGTTCACAATTGCAATAATACTTGCCAATGAATATATGACTTGTCCTGCATTAAACACTAAAATAAGGGCAACTAGCCACAAGGAATATCACAAGTTACGAGACTTCCTGCATATAGCATTAGATTTCCACTTTCCAGCCAGCTCTTCAACTTCTTTTCTTGTCCAAGTCATTGCATACACAGTACAAAATCGCTTTTATGATCACCCATGTCTAGACATTTCAAGATAGATTACTAAGGGGTCATGTATAAAAAAAAGTTAGATGCTCCACTTCTTTCGACGTAGAAATGGATAGACTCCTAGTTAACAGACATTTAACCAAAATGAGAACACAGTTGTACCTAAAATTTAACCCGGCTTTTTTCTCTTCTTTTCATTTTATATTAGATAACAGTAAAATAATTACCTACAACCAAATGATTTACTCGATAAAAACTATACACAAGAATGAGGGGAAAAAGGGTAAAAAGAATGATGCTTTGAAAAAATAATTACAGACTCCCCACGCTAAAACAGGCAGGCAGCTCTGAAGGATGAACATTGGCCGAACGATAATAATGAGGGTTTCACCAAGAAGGATCTGTCAGCATCTAAAAACCATGCAAAATTTCATTGGTCCTACATGGCCTGGAATATGGCAGGTCTATGCTTCAACCATTGAACCATCTCCCTGTCCAGTGGAGATTTAAATATTACAGCATCTAACATTGGGCTGCCAAAAAAATTTGGAGTACTTTTGAATGTCCATATTCTGTCTTGTGGCCAAGGTCTCTGGGGCTGCTTTTCCTGCGTGAACAAGAAGAGATTTCAGTACCAGCAGCAAAAAACTGGAAACCATAACATATCTGAGCTAATCCTGAGGCATGCCATAGAAAGCCTATTAAAAAACATGCAACATTGCACAGAGAGGTCTTGGGCATGATTTGTTAAAGAGGACATAACACTCGGGCATTCTGTTAACCAGTATAACTATTTGTATTATAACAGCTATGTGCAAGCAAGGATTAACTAATATTACTACACTAAATGACATAAACCTAAGCTACCACAAACAAGCAACAAGATCATCATATTGATCCCTGGAACGGAAACTACTTTCTAGATTTTCTAACATTTGTTAGAGTGACATTAAAAGAAAAAAAGGGAGTTTGACTGTGGAAGTCATTTAATGTTACAGCTGAAAACATATTTTGCAGAATAAGAGGATTAATGAAAACAAATTAGTGTCATTCATAATTCATCAAATTATTTTACATCCATTTAAGTTTTTTATCTTAGTTAACAGAAAATACACATTATAGAAGGCAGAAATTGATTAGCTACTTTGCAGAATAAGCTCATGTATCCAAAACATTCATCACCTTATTCAAAAAACCAGCAATGTATAACAAAATCAACCTTTAAATACTTCCTGAGTCCTGAGTACCGGTTCAGACACAGCCGGCAAAAACCAGTTGCCAGCCACTATTAATTGAAATTTTTTTAGTATCAATTACTATCTGCTGTTCATCTTTCCCATAAACCTGTGACTATAGTCAAAATTCAACCACTAATTACTACATGATTAACAAACTTAAGGGACGGGACCATACCATTTTCAGGAAAAATATATCCCATAAATAAACATTTCATACTGATTATTTTCCTAAAATAAAAATGGCCTAGGTGAACAAAAAGGAATCTAAGAACTTAGATAATAACCAAGCAAAACTAACCATTCTTGCCAGCATAGATCCGACAATCCTTGGACCATAAATACAATCCCGTGAAGGCTTCTGCACCTTGGCATAAAAGGAGCCAATGTCAGGCAATGACAAGCAGCCCCTGCTGGCTCTAGCCAGGCTGCAATCTGGCTCCACATTAATTTGATGATACCAAAAAATCAGCTGCCCCAAACAATAATTTTCACCATATGTCTTTCGAAACTCCTGAGCTCTTGCTCCCAACTTGTCAGCATACTTGGGACCTAAGTCAAGTGGACTAATATAGACGGGTGGAGAAGTAATAGTTTCATAACCCTGCAAGAAGGAATGTGAACTTTTTTTTAAATTTTAAAATACTAAAAAGAAAATAGGAGATAAAACTTGCAACACTGATGTATCACATAGGTTCTTTATCAGAACAGTCATATACCTGTATTCTAAAAAAGCACTTGGTATAAGCATAAATATGGATTAAGTCAGCAGTAGCATCGTGCCGACATTTGTATGTACAAGGTAGATTTCGGACCTCATCCCTTAACCTTTAGAAAGAAGAGAACATTATTTTGTAAAGAGTGGATCTTCCACCAGGTTTAAATACTCAGACAAACTAGAGGTGCAAGCCACTTACCATAATAGAGATTTCTGAAGCTCTTTTTGAATATCTCCAGAACTTGATGGGTCATGGGCATGAATTTTGGATTTGAGATCATTCAAGGTGTCTTCTTCCACATGAGGAGCCATGCACTGAAGAAGCTCTTCAACAAATGAACCCTCTCCTTTCCAGAGGATAGATACAGCTGCTTCAGGACTCAACTTCTCAAGGGGAGGTGGTGCTCTCCGTGGATCACCAAAAACACATCTCATAACATATCTTACCTGTAATACCACTCAGATCAACATCATCTCAAAACAAAATCAAAAAATAAGAAGGAAAAATTAATTGCAAAACTACAGGCTCTATATTGAAATATAAATTAACTACATCGACTTCAAGTTATGTAAATGGGAATATTTCTGAAGTGCTTGACAAAGAATGAGATCCAGAGTTTTTAATTAGCTATATACTGTCAAACCCTTTCTGATCTTGTATTGGTTCTTGTCAACAATGAACATATAATAAATAACTAGTCTAAGTCTTCACATTTTGTACTTTGTTTGCGGAGTTTAGAAATAAATGTAATCAACATCATCAAATTCAGGTTACATAAATAAGTCTTTCTGAAGTGCTTGATATAGAAAATGAGATCCAGAGTTCTTGATCATCTATATTCCATCATACCATGCAGATTCTGATCTTAGAAAGTATCAGCTAGGTGTTACTAGTCAATGATGAGGCAATATTAGAAAACTAGTCTTCACACTTGGTATTTTCTATGCACAGTTGAAATGTTCCTTCTTTTGTTTGTTATAAACAAAACCAATGAAGTGACAAATAGAAACAATGAGAAGGGAGAAGCACAAAAACCTTATCAAGAGTGACAGCAAGATTCTGAAGCCTTTGGTTGTATACACCCTCAGCCTGAGTTATACCATAGGGAAGGGGGAAGGAAAATGAGCATTAAAATAAATCTATTAAACATGTTAACTAGCGGAAGGAAAGTATAGGAAGAGACACAAAAGCACACCTGAACCTCAGCATCACTCCTCTCAACTTCAAGACATATGTCTGAAAAATATTTTCTTTTTCCCTCCAAATTATGCCTTAAAATTTCCTTGGGAAGTTTAGTTCTTTCAAAATTGATGAATCTCACCTTCACCAGAGCAAGAATGTTAGAAAAAAGATATAGTTAAAGAACAGTAACAAATATAAAGCTTTGATTTCACAGCACAGCATGGCAAAGCACATACAAGGCGAGCCACATATGCAACTAACCAATCTGGCAGGCCACCGAGCAAACAACTGCCTAAACCAGCTCTTCCAAGGTCATTATAATCCTCTTCAGAAACCAAGTTTAGTTCACAAGCTTCTAGCATCAAATGAAGACGGTCAAGAATTCCATGCCACTCTTTCAATACCTAAGGGGACAGACAACAAACTTTATTCAATAAATTAAATGCACAAAAGTGTCTAATACAATAGTAGTTACTATATCAATCTAGTTGGTGTCCTGGTGTTGATAGAAAACATTATTAACATGATAACCATGTCTGCTACACAAATTACTAGAGACTTAATACTTCCACAATTTTCTAATTTTAGGCCACAAAGTTAAAGATTCCTAAGAGCCCATACCTTTTGGAAAGCCCCTTCACCAGTCAGATTCAAATAGCTCCCTCGGCATACTTGGCTTCCACACAAACAAACTGATGCTTCATATTCCTCCTTGCTCTACAGTAAGATTAAAAGATATTCATCATACCAAGATATAATGCAGACACATCAATTCTTTAGAATAGCTGAGGTTGACAGGCAATAGGACAAACCTCTGTGACTGAATTATAATCGAAAGTGATCTCCTCACCATGTTGAATTTTACTAACAGGATAAATTCCAATCAAATAACGACCGTCAACAGCAGTAACTCTGAATGAATTAGAAAAAAAACAGATGATTAACCAATAATAATACAGTAATTTAAATATGAAACAAAAGGGCTACACCCAAATAAATCTTAAGTCACAAAACAATAATCAAAAGGCATCTTTAACACATTAAAAAAATTCCAGGGGAAGACTCACTATTTTATGTCATTCATTACATAGAATATGGCTACGAATGAAGGAACTAATGAATTAGTGATATAAGGTGTACAACAAAAACTACATAAATTATTATGTGCACAATCCTATATGCATATGCAGCTCAAGAAAAGCAAGCAATGCACTAAATAACATTATTCTTTACAAGCACGAGAATTAGAATCAAGTGCTTTACAACTCAGCAAAAGAAATTAGAATAAATAGAATAGAAAATATACTTTGCTTCACAATTAGGTCGGCATGAATGACATATTCGACTAGCATAGTTTGCTTTATGCATGGCATCAACAACAACTAGGTCATACCCATCCGCATCACCCTGCCATGTACAATGCAATATTAGATGAAGTACAGAATATGCCAAGATGAACAAACCATATCAAGTTTATTCTGCACTTATAGGCACCTTTGGCCTCTCAAGGTATATGTTATAGAATTCTGGAGCTGGATCTGTGCTATCTTTCTGCAGAGATCGAATCCCATCTTGTTTCTCAAACCACTTCCATACAGGATAGACCTAAAAAATTTAAAATGGGGAAATAATAATGCCTCGCCATCACAAAATTTCACAGGAATACAATGCAACAAACTAGATGTTCTAAACAAGATAGCCTCATGGGCGGAAGATATATGAAGCCGTACCTCACCCAGAAACTCCACAATAAAATCATCTTCACCAAAGCCGCCTTCTTTGTTGCAAATAACACCTAGCCCCTACAGTGATCCAGCCCAACAAAGAGTAACAAAACAACAGGGGAAATTTTAGTGCAAACCCAGGAAACAAGCTGCTACTTGGCTTAAAGAAATACGGTGAAAATTAACTATTAAATAAATGTGAAAAGAAAAAAAAAAAAAGGCGCAGATACCTTTCTATAGGCAACATATTTGTCATATGAACGGCTTTCTATGGCCTTTAGGATTCCTTGACACATTCTGACTGTCCTTGCATCACAGTCCTCCTCAGCACACTTTTTAATTTCTTCAATAACAGGCTGCAAAGGATAGCTCATAGGGGTGTTTCCAGTTCCAGTAAAATGGCTAACTTTCTTATGCAAAGTCCGAAGGATCATATCTTCTATAAACAAATGCTTCTCCTGAAGAGGCCAATCATGCTCTTCAGGCATAGAATCAAGTAGAAGATTGTGTGTATAGGGATCAATTCCATAAACTTCTTGCTCAATAACCTCATCTCCAAGCTGTTTTCTAGGTTTGTAATCCTTAACTTCAGGCAGCTCCATATCTGACTCCTCAGTACCATTCTTTTGTGCACTCAGCTTCTCTGCATAATCATCTGGCAATGAAACCCACATCTTCCTTTGCACATCCTCCTCATCAGCTACAATGACATAATGATCAATGACTTCATATTTGCGAGTAACAGGAGGAACCAGACTTGCTTTTGTCATGCGAGCACCCCATTCTCGATAATCAGTTATGAAATCCAAACCTTCACCAGGTGTGAAGTATCCCTCTCTTTTTGATTCTGCAGTTCGACATCCTGAATGAACTTCTTGGTCACTTTCAGCATCTGAGGTTGTAGTCTCACTGTTACTGTCGTAATCTTTAGAAGACCTATCGAGTTCATCAGATGTTTCACTTTCTGAGCCCATAGATTGCTTATTCAACTTTGATAAATGTCTCCTAATTTCTCGTTTAGAGGCATACTCTACATTATCAAAACCACCCTGTGTTCCAGCACTCTTACACTTCCTCTCAGTTACTAATCTATTCTTCTTATACTTTGAGAAAGTAAAACATAATTCTTTTTCCCACGACTTCAATAGTGCATCTCTGTCTTGGGCAGACTTGAAACTCTTTTCCAACCGTGTTGCAAGCTGAATGAATAATGCGATAATATGATTCATATCACCAGCATCAGCCCGATGCTTTGCTCTGTAAGAATTAAGCATATGAATACTTAGACAATTAAAGGGGGAGACAAGAAATTGATTTGTCAGATAAATCACACCCACTTTCAATGACCCAGAAAATATGTGCTGAGTTAACGAATACATAAACAAAGACATTACAGCATATAATAGATAAATTAAAAGACAAGATCAGGATGTAGATATACCAAAAGTTATATATGTCATCCCATCATAACATAGGAATATAAAAGATAATTATGACTATAAAGCAGCAGAGATTATACAGACATCCTAGAGTCCAACAGAACCCCCATGACAAAAGGAAGAATTCATCTCACTCCCAAGGACTTCTATTTCATTGAACGTTTCAACTTCCATAATATTACCTAATACCCATCAGAATCTTGGCAAATTTTAAAAAACTTTAGGGCCTTGGTATATAAGTCCTATCCTATATTCATTTCAAAATCTTGCATCATATTACATATGTCATAGAATAAGAGTGACAGTATTCCACTTCCCACAATAAAAAAGGGAAACATAAATATGAAGACCTTACTTTATTGCGTCACGGCACATTCTACTGATGTCCTCCTTGAGAGAGCTCAATCCAAGGCTGCTGTAATAGCCAATTTTCATTTTAGCCTCAATTTCTGCAACCTATTAAAAAAGAAAGAAAAAATATATAAGGATTCATGAGAAACAACACACTTCTCATAATAGTGACTTGAAAAGAATTTATCAGTCTACCTTGGGCACAAAAAAGTCACAGGAGTTTGTCTTCATAATTTCTCTGAGACTTGACGAAAGGAACTCCTCCATCCTCCTGTAACCATTTTCAGATTTCTTGATGGCCCATCGTCTAGTACGAGCATCCCTAGATAGAATGGAAGAGGACCTTCTTGCATCATACAGTTTTGACCGTTTGTATAAGTTTTGACGGAATAATTGCCTTGATGTGTCTCTCTTATCCACACTATTAAAATAATCCTTCAGTTCACCAAAGTCATCCATAGTACCTAAACTGCTGTTTTTGGAAACAGATGAAGTTTGCTCGCTGATCCACCTAAGAGTCCTGATTTTATGTGGCTCCTCTGGTTTGGTTATGTGTGAACTTTGGCTTTTGATCCATTTCACATTGGAAAATTTTGGAGTCAGCTCTCCAAATTGGCTGCACCCTCTAATGTCTATTTTGGATAGACAAGTAAATGAAAGAAGAATTTTCTCAAGCATGTCAGCAGTAATATTGGTGCAACCCATTAGTATAATTGACCTGATCTTATCTTTCTCATAACCATTCTGCAAGCAAACAGTTAGTTTAGATGTGGAAGAAAGTGGAACATTATGAAAATGTTAAGCAACAAAGATAGGTAAACCTACCATAATGCTCCACAACATGGAATTAGTGCAAGAAGGACCAAAGGATGACAAATTGACCTGTCTTGAAAGTTCCTTATAAAACCTGACCACAGCTCTCCAGTGCTTACAGGTCATTGAAGCAAAGGCAAGGGATATCAAATCAGACCTCAAAGAATGAAAGACTCGTGCTAATGTATGACCATCCAATAAGCCCCAGCATCCCACATCAGAATCAACAATACCACTTTTTCCTCTGAAGAGAGGACCATCACCACATAGATCCTCAAAAGTGAAATCATCTTTCTGAATAGTAAGGCCAAAATCTTCCATTTCACTGTCCTCTTCACCATCATCAACCAACATCCGGGATCTTTTGGCAGCCCGTGAATCAACTTCTGAAATTCACATACCCCAACGCACAAAAAAAAGTAATAAGATAGAATTAGTGAAACAACCACTTGAACAAAATCTCCTGGGATAGTCCCATAAAATGTATAAACTCTAAATGTGCGCATGACCCCAAATAAAGCCAGAAAATTTGGTCAGGGTGGCAAATTTGCAACTGATGAGCTCAACTTATACAGCTCAAGATGATACATAAAGGCAACAACAACAACAACAACAACAACAACAACAACAACAACAACAACAAAGCCTTATCTCACTAGGTGGGGTCGGCTACATGGATCGCACGACGCCATTGAGCTCTATCAATGACTAACTCTTCAAGGATCTCATTTACCAGAAGATCCTGCTCAATAACTTCTCTAAGTGTCCTTCTTGGTGTTCTAAGATGATACATAAAGCTAAAGGGAAATTAATCAGTGGCCAATTAACTAATCCAAAAATTTCAAAACCATGTAAGCAAGCAGTTCAAACCATGTAACAAAATTACAGCAGAATATACAAGGACTCCATGTGCAGAAGATTCTGAACAATGAACACAAAGCAGAATAACATGCATATACAGCATGCAGTAAAACATATAAGCAAAAGGCTTGAGGTGGTCATTCAGTACCCTTAAAAAGGAAGAAAAAAGAAACAAAATAAAGAATTCCACTCAGAGAAAAGAGAAAAGGACAAAACCATAATGATGTACATTGACATTAAGTCAAGGTGAAAGAAACACCATGCAGGGCAGTGCACAAATGATTGCTGGTTGAAATAGATACCAGGATAGCTCAAACGATTAAATGAATAACAATTACCTGATTTCCTATACATTTGTTTCTCTAGTTCTTGCTTCGGTTGTCTTGCATTGATCCACGGATCCAAAACCTCATTTATAGCTGCAGCAAACTCCCGGCTCTTGTATGATTTCATTACCAATTCATGTAGCTTCCCACAGGTGTAACCAATAAATTGAGGATGTATGCTGTTAAACAAACTGGACTTAGAGAGAGGGTCACATATTGAAGCACCTTGAATTTGAGACAATGGAAGTCCAGAAGGTTCACCAAATGTTGAAGTAATCTCTTGATGGTACCTGAGATTAACATCGGAAGTTTCTAAAGCAGAAGTAACAGGAATCCATAGTCTATCACATTTCCTAAAAACACTGCTGTATTTCTTTATGATTCCTTGATCTACTAAACTCTCTAGCTCTGAAAATGATGAAGGCCCTCTTTCACGCCCAGAACCATCAAGATAATACCAGTCACCCAAATGTACCTGCAAGTCATAGATAGTACAGAGATGGTCTTTGGGAGTTTTAATAAATTCCATGCTCCTGCAAGAACCTTGGCCATTAACTGCTTTTAACTGAGAAACATCTTCAATTGATGACCTCTTGTTATCACCGGTTAAAGAGACAGGCCAAGTTGACATTGATTGATATCTATCCTTGCCTTGGATTCGATGACGTGGCTCAGAGACTAATGATCCCTGATCATTAACTACACATGCATTTATCCTGACCACTGGAAGAACATTTCCTTTCACTCCTCTAGCAAAAGCAGGCTTGCTTTGAATTGATCTGCTCATAGTACTGCACTCAACCCTGTCATCAGCACAAAAAGCCCAAAGAGGGAGATCAAGCTTCATGCTGGAAGAAGGATAACATAAGTCATCTTTTCGAGGCCAGCGAGGATCTTCACACCCAGACATTGGCATTTGACATAATGGAAATCCATCGTTTAGGACAAGTTTCTTCCTAATAAATATATCTTGGGCATCCTCATTCTGCTTCCAGTCACCACCTTTGCATGACCATCTGGCAGAAAACCATTCTCCAGGAACACCAAAGGTAAAGCCATTATCCTTGTCAACAGGCATAACTGACCAAGGCTCACAATTTTGTGATACTAAATCATTTCTTGAATCACATTCTTTGCTCATGCAAGCATCATGCCAAAGGAATCCTGCACATACAGAAGGGGGAAAAAAAATTAGTTCCATGAGGCACGTACCTTTAGGTACCTTACATCCATTTACTTTGCACAACTCAATCTAAAGATTAATAATCAATGAACAAATTAAGTTAGGCGTGCGACAGAACAACTGAAATCCTTAAGGATAGGTACTAAACCCTAAAGGTTCTAGTCAAAAGGTCTGAATTTGTTCTACTAATCAGTTAGCAAAGTATAAATAGATTTATTATTATATAATGTCACCATACCCATTGTAATAGAAATAAGAGAATGCAAATACAAATTTTTTCTTCAACTGAGAGGAAAAGCAAATCCCACCAAAAGGAGTCAAGACTGAAATGAATTGCAAATCACCACATATATTAAAATTAATCATCAACAACAACAACAAAGTCTTATGCCACTAGGTGGAGTCGACTACATAAATCCCATGACGCCACATAAATCCCATGACGCCATTGAACTCTATCAATGACCAACTCTTTAGGTATCTCATTCACTTAAAGATCCCTTTCAATAACTTTTCTAAGTATCCTTCTTGGTCTTTCTCTACCTTTTTTCATAGGACTCCATACCATCTGCTCAACCCTCTTTACTGGTGCCTCCAACAGTCTTCTTTGAACATGTCCAAATCACCTTAAACGATTTTCTACCATTTTTTACTCAATAGGAGCCACTCCAACTCTATTTCGTATACAATCGTTACGGATCATATCTCATCTTATATGACTACACATCCATCGCAACATCCTCATTTCCTCTACCCCAATTTTTTGTTCTTGTTAGCCGACCCCACTTAGTGGGATAAGGCTATGTTGTTGTTGTTGTTGTATCCTTTCATCACCCATCATTCACTACCATATAAAATTACAGGGTCTTATAGCAGTACGATAAAACTTCCTTTTGAGCTTATCATGTACTTTCTGATCACAAACAACTCCTGATGCCCTTCTCCACTTCAACCACCCAGCTTGTATCCAATGTGCCACATCTCCAATAATGTCGCTGCCATATTGTATAACTGATCCTAGATACCTAAATTTTGACACTTGTGATATAACCTAATCTCCAATTTTAACCTCCAACTCGTTTCTAAATTGCCGCTTGTTAAACTTACAATACATATATTCTGTCTTATTCCTGCTCAGGCGAAAACCCTTCGATTCCGAAGTACCTCTTCATAACTCTAGTTTAGAGTTAATCTCTTCCCTTGACTCCGCAATGAGAACAACATCATCTGAAAAAAGCATGCATTTGGGGGTTTTTCTTGGATGTGTTCCATCAGAACGTCTGAAACCATGTGAAACAAATATAGGCTCAAAGATGATTCTTGATGCAGGTCAATCTTAATAAGAGAGTCTCTTGTCTTCCCTCCAAACATTCTCATACTAGTTATAACCCCTCATATATATCTTTTATAGCTCTAATATACGCAATCCCGACACACTTCTTTTCTATGACTTTCTACAGCACCTCTCTTGGTACTCGATCATAAGCTTTTTTCAAATCAATAAAAGCTATATGCAATTCTTTTTGTTTACTCCGATATATTTCCATCAACCATCTTAGTAGATAAATAGCTTCTATAATAGACTGCTCTGGCATGAATCCAAATTGATTTTTAGAAATATTCGTCTTAGTTCTTAACCGACGTTCAATTACTCTTTCCCATAATTTCATAGTGTGACTCATAAACTTAATCCCTCGGTAGTGTGCTCAATTCTGAATGTCCCCTTTGTTTTTATATATAGGAACTAAAGGGCTTCTTCTCCGTTCCTCAAACATTTTCTTGGACCTTAGAATCTCATTAAAGAGTTTAGTCAGCCAGATAGTACCCTCCTCCTCTAAACACTTCAAAACTTCAATAGGAATGCCATCATGACCAACGGCTTTACTATTATCCATTCTTCTAAGAGCTTCCTTAACCTTGTCAACCTTATTCCTGCGATAATATGCTAAATTTTGTTCGCTCTCCAGGATTGTTAAATCATCCATATCACTAGTTGACCCTGCTCCATCATTAAAGAGCTTGTGAAAGTAATCATGTCATCTATTTTTGATATCTCCATCAATAACCAAAACTTTTCCTTCACCATCCTTAACACATCTTACTTGATTCAAATCTCTAGATTTCCTTTCTCTATTCTTTGCAATCTTGTAAATCTTTCGTTCCCCACTTTTCATTCCTAATTCCTTGTAAAACTCTTCAAACACTTCAGATCGTGCTTCACTTACTGTTTTTTTAATCTCCTTATTAGCCTTCCAATACATTTCCCAATTTTTCGTGTTATTATACAAATGTATAGCTTTAAAGCAATCTCTTTTATATTTGATCTTCTCTTGAACGCTCTCATTCCACCACCAAGATTCCTTATCTCTTTGTTCAAAACCTTTTGATTCTCCTAAAAGTGTTTTAGCTACCTTTCTAACCCTCTTGGTCATCTCATCCCACATGATGTTAGTATTTTCTTGTAACTCCCAAGACCCTTCAGGCATCAACTCGAAGTGCATTTGTTCAAATACATATTAGTAATTAATATATTACTTCCAGACTACAGTGCACACCTATTTAATGAATATAGGAGTTTCAAATTTTTCATCAATCTCTCAACAAAGTACAGTCAACATAACTTTGAAACTTGCAAAACATTGGAAACCAACTAAAGAAACTGCTCTCATCAACCAAGCCAAGCTACTAGTGAAAAACTACAATGCAACAACCTCAACATACCAGGTTTCAAGTAAAGGGATGCAAAAGTAAAAAAATAAATCTGCCCAAAAATAATTAACCGTTTCAAAACAACACCGAATACAATTATTCAAATCAAAGCTCAATCGGCCAGTCTATGGCACCTCTAGATGAAAATAATATTAAATCAAAATGAACCAAGAGTTAACAATAACATAAAATAAAAGGCGAGATAAAATAAAATACAAAAACATAAACAAGCACAATGCAGCAATTGCATACCTTCACAGACTCCCAAACCCTCCCATTTGGCATATTCAAAATTCATTTGCAAAGCTTCTGCAAGTAAACAAAATGAACAAATTGAGATAAACAAGAAGTCAACAAATTGAAAAAGCAAAATCGTAGGATTTTTTTAATTCTTTGTTTTAAGGGAAGAAATTGACCAAAAAAAATTGACAGAACAAAATACCTTTTATTGCCTCAAGCTCCATCCCAGGAGTGACATCATAATTCTCTAACAGAGCTCCAACCCTTTCATCAATATGTAGGTCTTCTAGAGGTTCAGATGCAACCAAAATGTCATCAGGGCATACCAATGGCTGCAGTAAAGGGTCTGGCATTTGCTGATAATTCTCAGGACCAGATTGAAGGATATCACCACTATCAGCCAAAAAAGTACCAGGAGCTTCAGGAGGGCTTACCAGCTTAGTTATGGTGTCGGGCACGATGGACAGAAAATCCTGAGCTGCCAACGGTGATGCTGCATTTTCAACAGTGAACCACCTGTCACCGTCTAAGTGTTTGATGAAGTGATCTGACATTAATACCCCTTTATCAACAAGGGCCCTGATTTCACATAATTTGGAAGGCCCATGTTCTGCACCACTATAATCAAGGTAAAACCATTTCCCTGATGATGATTCCACCATCACAGGGTCATGTGGAGGGGTATCACATATGTCCATATCTTCTTCCATAGAAGGCAGGTCATCAGGAGCTGACTCAAAGTGAGGAGATTCTTTGCAGGGTACAGCTGGGCTGCAGGAATTCTGTTCATTCTCAGGTTCACTGCTGCCATTGTTCTCAATAGATCCATTGGTATCATGGACGTTTTTTTCCCCTTCAAATCCTTTATCTGAACAGTCTGACTCCCTTTGGATCTTCTTATCTTTGTCCTCCTTAAGACTACCTTCTGAGTCATGACTTTCACTTGCAAGGACTTTACAACTTGTTTCTTGATGACTACTTTGCCTAATTCTATCAAGAGAGGATCGCTCTACTAAACTTCGAGTCCAATCCCTGCACCCATTGGGTCGTCCTCTATATGGTGGGGACTGCTCAAAGTGACTAGAACTTGTTATTTTGCGGCTCCTGTTCCTGTCATATGGGGATTTCTCACGACCATGGAGAGACTTCTCCCGGCGAAATGGAGATCTCTCATGAAGATAGGGGGAACTTTCACGATGCGTATGATCTTTATGATCATAATACCTACCCCGACCATGTGGGGACCACTCAGTACGGCCAGGGCTTGGACCATGCCTGTCATAAGCTGGTCTAGCTAACAATGAAGAATGATGCCTAGAGTACTTGTCCACTGATGTTTTTGAAGAAGAAGAAAAAGAAGAAGAAGAATTTATATAAGATCTTTCCATAAAGCAACCAGAATAGTGCTCTGAACAGACAGAGCGGGAGGCATCATCAGAAAGCCTTCTGCTTTTTAAACCAACATAATCTCCGCCATGCTTGCGTTCACTGATATCTGAATCATTACCGTGCCGCTTCAACCGGCTCCCAGACGAATCCAACACATGGTTCCGACCTTTGCTATGTTCATTTTTTCCCTCATTTACAATCTTTGAACTGATCCTTATATTCCTCACTCGTCCACTGTCCCACCTAGCAGCACTCTTGGCATGCTGACTCCCACTTCTATCGAACTCTTTCTTTCTGAGAAAATCAACACAAGTGTACCTCCCAGAAGGTGCTGTACGTTCACGTTCACATTTCCACCCTCTGTCCGTACCAAACTGATACCTACAAGTTCTACTGGAACCATGATCGTCCTTTTCCCCTTCTCCTCTGTGCCATCTATCATGAATGAATTCTCCATTCTCCAAGTCATCCTTAATACCTCTCCGTGACCCATATTCCCCTTTCTCAGCTTCTCCTTTCCTACCCATAGCCGGCACTGTCTCCCCTTTAGCAACATTCCATTTTCTCCATTTTCTATAAACAGTCCTTCCCTTCTCTAGCTCCTCATTTTTCCATTCCTCATTGACAATTTCTCCATTCTCAATTTCACTTCTCCGATGCTTGTCTGGCACGAACTCTCCATTTTCCAATTCATTCCTTGGACACTTCAAAGTAACCAACTCACCCTCTTCCACATAGACTCTTTGCAGCTTCTCTCCATAGATTTCACCATTCTCAATTTCATCGATGCTCTTGGTCACTCTGTCCAATACCAACTCACTCTTTTGAACTTCTACCTTCTTTTCCGGCTCCTCTTTCTTCATCTTCATCTTCCGCTCACTGTCAGCCAACTTGAGCAACATGGCATTGAACTCATTCCCTTGCCTCCTCAAAGCGACTGTTCTGCATTTGGCAACCTTTCCATAATACGTTGCTGCAAAGGCATGCATGCGACGCCTCCATCGCGCATGTAAATTCAACTCTTTTCAGAAGCTTCAAACCCTAATTCTCCCCTCTCCCAGGGCTATCGATATTCATACTGCAAACGCTTCAGCTCTCCTAGATTCCCGCTCCAATTCAAATATCCTAAATTCGACAAATGCAGAAAAAAAACAAAAAACAATAATTAGAACCAAAACCAAATGTCGTGTTGAAATAAGTACACACTAACATATACGAACAAAACGTTTCAACAAGTACACACTAACATACACGAACAAAACATGAAACGTTAAGTACTAAAGGTTCCCGATTTAAACCCTGTATCAACAAAACGTTTGAAAACAGCAGTAAAAAAGAAGAAGAAGAAGAAGAAGACGACAAAGGGGAAAATCACCGCGAAAATTAAAGTGCCGAACAAATAGATCGGCGAGAAAAGATTCTCAGGTATGAGTGGAATAACGTAAGAAGAAAGTTAAGTGAAGGCAGATCAAGAAGCACAGAAGAAGCTAAAGCTCAAAAGAATTCTCTGTAACTCCCTTAAAACGTATACAGAAAAATTCATCTCCCTCGCCCTTCCTGTCTCGGCTGTTATATCTTCCCCCATGCCTGTGCTTGACTGTTCGGCTCTTTGGACTCAGACGAACGAAACCTTCGTGTTATTTTGATTTATTTTATTATTTTTTTCGCATCTCTCGATTTACGTATTTCCGATTTTGGCCTTCGCAAACCTGCGTCTGTGAAATGAACTTAAATACGAAAATACCCTTGAAGACATCGTACATGTAGATGTGGCCTTATCTGGCCACGGCTTTGACTGCTCTCAATCATAAACTATGGGACGTCTGGAATTTGGAAGATAGTTTAATAAATTTAAATTTGAACAGAATTAATTTTAAATAAATTAAGTTTTATATTAACATAATTTATATTTAAAAATTATTATTAAAAAATAATTTTTAAAAATAAATCTTATTAAAATATTAGTTAATAAAAATATTTTTAAATATGTAATTACTATAAAAAGTATGAATTTGTATTATTTTATTTTATTTATTTTTACTTATATCTAAATATAATAAAAATAAATTATATTAATATTTTAATAATAAATTTTTAATAATTAAAATATCAATAGAAGATTACGCTACTGGATGTTTTTCTTTTCATGTATAATTTTTTTTAATGCTATTAAAGTTTGAAAGAGGTGCCAAAAAGAGTAAAAAATAAAAGGGGGGTCAAAAAGAAATTATATAGGGACTAAAATGAAAAGGAACAAATAAATTTGTGTTTGAAGTGTAATTTTCAAAAAATGTAAGGCTCAATAGTATAATTTTCCCTTAAACTCAAACGTCCATCTTTGCATTGTTAGAGTTTCGTTTTGCCATATTTATCCTTCTTCCACTCTTCTTCTTTTTCTTTCTCTCTCTCTCTCTCTCTCTCTCTGTTTTAGTTGCTTTCTCTCTCTTACTTGATGTATTTGGATTCCACAAAAAGAGAAGATGATAAAGTTGGCAGAGAGGAGATTTTTAACCAAAAAACAAATGTACGAAGAAAGAATAACAGAGAAATAATGGTCACAGATTAAAAAAAATGATTCTAAGAAGTTATTCCTTCCTATGTCGCTTAAGTTTGGGCGAGAATTGATTATGATCAACTTCTACTGTCGTTGAATCAAACAGTTCAATTTCTTGGAAAAAGCGATTAGAGAAGCATAAGACGCACGTTTGTTACCTTCCATCACCCGACCAAACACTCATTATAAATATACAAAGAAAACTCCTTGACTCAATGGTCTTGAACTGGCTGCTACTCTAACCGTCTAACAAAACAACTAACTAAAGCATGACTATAGAATGGAGAATGAAAACAATATTTTAAAATGTAACCAAAAAATAACAATACTTTAGAGAAAATAATAAATGTAAAACTAACCTTTTTATGTTATATATTTTTTAAAAAAAACTCTTGATACACACAATTATATCAATAAAAGTGTATAATTAAGTCCAATATCCACTAATCAAGTTTCCAAATTTAGCGTGATACTTTAAATTTTAGACCAGACTTAACAAAATTCTATAAATATTTACTACTAAATTTTTAATAAACACAAAATATGCTAAGAGGGGTTTTTCTTTTCAAATATCCAATCATATATAATTATTATATTTCTATTAAAAAGTATAATAACAAATACTTAAAAATAATAATTTAATTTTGTCATTTACTTCTAGCTTGGGCACGAAGTGGCATTACTGCATGATTACATTCATCATTCATGTGTTCGACGCTATTATAGGTGACATACAACTTATGCTTATAATGAAGCTCGTGTGCAAGGTTAGACATGTTTTTAGAGAAGTCCACCAATGTACTAATATTTTGGCTAAAATTGGTGTGTGGTTTTGCTAGCACTGTCAAATAGTTCTGTCTAGCCTGTTTATTAAATAGGTCATTTTTCAATGTTTAATCCTGCCTGTCACAATTTGTAGACCATTTTTTTATTTAAATAATATAATATTTTTAGTAAAAAATTTAATAATTTTTTATTAAAATAAAATGTATACATGTAAAACATTACTTCTTTAATATTGTTAAATAACCAATAATTTTAATTTTTCATATTTTATTTTTTAATTAACTATATTATATTTAAATTTAAAAATTTATATTTATTTTTAAAAAATTACAAAAGTTTTCATATCAAAATTTACTATATTTATTAAATATAATGTCATAAAATATAAAAATGTGATAAAGCGAGGTTATTTATACTAAGTAATATAATTTTTGTAAAAACTTCTTAAAATAAATAAATAAATAAACGGGTCGGCTCATTTAGGTATATTTTTAAACGGATCAGAGAAAACATGCTCAAACTAGCTTATTTACAGACAAATTTTGACTCATTTTGACACTAATAGGTTTTGCCTAACTTTACTTGTGGAAAGATCCCTCCTCATAGTTGTTGATTTTAAAGCTGTCAAAATGCGGGCTAGGCCCATTTAGCCCACTTTTTAAGTGGGCCAGGTTTCTACATTGAGGCCTGTTTTTTGCTGAGCTTTTTAGGCCCGATCTGCCTAACCCGCAGGTTAGGTAGGCTAACCTACGAGTTGGCCCGCCTAACCCATTTTTTTTATAATAATATTTTCCTACTTTGCTATCATGCATATGCCATTATATAAATGTGTATATATTTGTATAACAATATTAATTAAAGGATGAGTATTGAATGATTAGTGATGTATGTGTCTTCAATTTTTCTTCTTTTAATATTACATCTTGAAAAATATTGATGAATTATTTTGTATTATAAGACTTTTGATGTTTTTAAATTAGTTCTATTGTCCTTAAATGTTTTCATTGGCTTAGATTGATAAAAAAATAAAATAAAAAAGAACAAAAGAAAACAAAAAAGTAAAAAAAAATTGGGTTAGCGGGCTAGTCCATTTAACCCGTCAGCTTGTAAAAAAGTAGGTCAAGCTCTCAAAATTTTAGCCCACCCAAAAAGTGGACTGAATTGACTCAGCCCACTTTTTCATTGGCCCGTGGTGGGCCAACCTAATTGATTTCGCTTTTTGCTCACTTTATCTGTATTTGTTAAGAGTTTTTTTTTCTTTCTTTTTTGTTCTATTTCTTTTGTTTTACCCAAAAACAAAATGCATATGTACCAGAAGTTAAAAATATTTGAATAATGAAATTTAAAAAATTCAAAGCAATTGAGGAAATTAAATTTAAAATAATCTTATTATATAATAAGAAAACTAGTTAACTTTACAAAGCATGAACCTAAAAACCTTTTCCTGCACATTAAAGATTAATACTTAAGACATCTAACTCAAATTCCTAATCATCCAGTCACCAAAACTAAGTGACACATACAAAATTTAGTTTCATGGACATTTTTATCCAAATAAATTTTAAAACTTTCTTACATTTAATATATAGTAAATTATATTATTTTTTTGAAGATTCAACTGAATTAAATTTATTTCTTTCATTTAAAAAATAATACTAAGTCACTAAGTGGTGCGCCAATGGTGAGAATTGTGATTAGTTAAATAAGTAATCATAGTTTTAAATTATTGTTTATTTTGACATTAAACTAATATTGTCAAACGAGTTGGCACTTAAACAAGTTAGACTTGGCTGACCAGTTTATAAACAAGCTTAGGACATAATGTCCAAGTCTGCCAATAATTGGCCTACGGGCCAAGTGCAATTTTTCCTCTTTTTTAAAAAAAAAATTATTTTTTTAAATTTCTTAAATAAAAATAAATATTACTTTTGACATGTCTAAATTATAGTTTATTTACTTTTGGGGATATATTTCATTTTTTTTATAAAACATCAAAGATTTTATTTATGATTCAAAAGCTATAACATGGTCAATACAACGGAGATTCAAATTCTGCTAAACACAACATCCTACACGGCCTTTACTAATAGAGGCAATCCATGTGCTGCCTTATTACAAGATCTAGGAATCCACTGAACCAACAAGCTAATGAAATTTTTGGACACATTCTTAACATCATTCAGCATAAACTTTACATATAATGGGCTTTCAACCTTTTTCAAAAAAAGGTCCACCACCTACTTTGCATCACTTTCCAATATCACATGATTAAAATTTAGAGACTTAGCAAGACTGATACCTTCATACATGGCCATAGCTTCTAGACACACATGATCATGAACATGGTTAATAGTTTTGACCACAGCACGCATACACTTCCCTTGCCAGTTTCTAATAACACACGCCACTGACATGTCTTCCCTCTCTGACAATATTACATCCACATTAATTTTATGGTAAGGCACTTCAGGCTTTTCCCAATGATACACATTGGAAATTTCCTTAGTGACATCCTGCTTTTTTTTCATATCCTTCCATTCTTTCCATAAAATAAGGATTTTCTCCTAAATCTTCTCCAAGTGCAAGTGGTTTTGATTTAACCTTCACTTATTTATGGCTCCTTAAATTATCCAACAAGTGATGGCGAATAAACCCATTGCCTTTCGATGCAATTCTTGCCTTCTTCCAATAACCACTATATCATATCTACCTAAAAAGGGCATTGATCAATATTTATCATGGCTACATTCCAAATTTTCCTCAAACTCTTGCATTTCACAAGAGCATATGCAACAAATTCATCATGGGTCCCATATAAGAAACAACTGCCCTCTATATTTAGCCCTCTAGCCTTTAGAGCTTCTATTGTAGATAGAATGCCTTTATAGGCCCTCTAAAGAAAGAGTTTATATTTATTTGGAATATCCATCTTCCATAATCTTCTTCAGAGGCCTTCAAACTTTTTTGCCTCTCATTGTTAAACACATCTATGTGCTTATTGTTTTGAAGGAGCCAATAGCATTTTTTTTTCATAGTGAAAGACCTATTAGTAGAGGGATACCAAGTCCAACTATCTTCATGGACATGCTCACTGATCAGGATGCTAAGGATCTCTTTAACATCAATTGGGGCGAACATATGCTCAGTTCATTCCTTATCCCATTCTCTAGAGTCCTCTTTAATAAGCTCACAAACTTTGCTGACCAGCTCTTCATCCTCAAGCAAATTATGAGGAGTTGGGTGCTCAAGTCTTCTAAGCCATTGGCCTTTCCAAGTTGAGGTGCTTTTTCCATCACCTATGCATCTCACAAGCCCAAACTTTAGTGCCTCTCTTCCTTCCATCAGACTCCTACAAGCGTAAGATGAAAGGAATGGTTAGATCCCAAGAGAAGAATGAATTGAGTTTCATAAAAATTTCACAAAACTTTGTTAGAAGTTTAAAATGATTTTCTAAAATATGCCAAACTAAGACAATAAATCCAATTCAGAAAATCAAAGTGTTATTAAGAGGAATAATTGTAAAGAGCAAGGAATCAAGGAGTAGATATAAATATGCACAACTTACAGAGTAAGGGATAGAGAAAGCAAACTCAAAGATTTATACTGGTTCGGTTAATTCCAAGTATACATCCAGTCTTCAAGAAAATCACTTGAGTATTTCCACTATAATTATAAGTTCCATCCGAGTACTTGTGAACTACTACAATCACAAGTTCGATCGGGGCACTTGTGAGCCACAACTGATAATTTATGAATCAGGGCTTCTCTACAACCGAATCATAATATTTCTCTCAAATACTCTTTCAAGGAACACTCTCATTGAGAATACAACTCAGAAGCTGAGAAGAAATAAGATGAACACAAGAAAACTTTTCTTCAAAGAGTAGATGATACAAAATAGAGCTCTAATAACTCAAATGATTGAAAATATGTAAGATTTGGCTCAAGAATGATGTTCTTTCTCTCAAAGATAATAGAACAAGTTGATATCACATTGTAGTAGTTTATTCTAATATAAAAATATATATCTAGAGTCATATATATATATATATATATATATATGTATGTTTCATTGAAATATAGTCGTTTATAGTCGTTACCCAATCTAAAAAAGCATTTCATGTGGCATTAGTCGACTATCGTAAGTGGTTCGTCAACTAATAGCTAAAATATATCCATTAAACAAAAAAATATGACCGTTATACAATGTTTCTAGGCTATCGGTCGACTGATCAAGGTCTATCAGTCAACTGATTGCTCTCTGTCTAATATTTAGCTGACTTGAAATTTTTGAGCTCATTTACAAAAAATCATCTCTTTCATTTGAATTCTGTTTTAAACAAATAATATATCATTGGAAAGCTTTTGAAGTCTAGTTTCAAATACAACAAGTTTCACTCAAAAATTAACATATATAATCAAAATACTGACTAAAGGTCAGAATAAAATAATTTTTAAATGCAGTCAAATCAACTTTCAATTTTTCAGAGTTTACTTTAAATGGTCATATCTTTATCATTTGAATTTCATTTTGAATAAATAATTTATCATTGAAAAGCTCTTTGAGTCCACTATCAAATGAGATTAAGAATCTTGAAAAACTAATTTTTCTTTTTGGAGATATGATAAAAAGAATGACCAAAGGTTAAAAACTAACTTTTATAAAATTTCATATCTCACTCTCTTTTTGTTCAAAATGCTTGAGCCAATGGATGCATATCTAAATCATTGTATTGCACAAGATTACTAGTCTATTGAAAATATACCTAATAAAATCACATAGGCTATCTTGATGCATTCAAGTTTTCAAGACTTCAAATCTTAAGTTCTCAATTCTTGGAGCTTTATTGTTACATGTTGTATCCTTGAGTGAGACATGATAATGATATTCTTCTTTATTCAATGCAACGCTCACTTTTCTTGTTTAGAACCAACCTATAGAAAAATATCCTTCTTGCAAACCAAATGATTAGTTCAATTCATAATAAAGAGCATGATTCAAGTATAAATTATTTCATTCTCAAATAATATGATCATGTTTAAATTGTAGCACTTATATGAAAGACGCTTCTCACATATCAAGGCTACAACTTTTAGACAATATAATCATATATATATATATATATATATATATATATATATATATATATATATATATATTGTAAAGAGCATGATCCATATATAAGATATTACACATTAAATAACATAATCATGCTTAAATACTTGTAGCATATATAATAATTAATCCTTACATGTTGATGCTACATTTCTCACATATTTGTCATCATCAAAACTTATGATATAAATGCCTTAGGGCTAACATATGATACACCATCAATGCCGGTGAATCTTCAGGAAAAAGCTTTGTTCACGCACACTCACCTCATAACCTCACACTTCGACTTGCTCACCATCACTCCACTTGCTCCTCTCTAAAATCGCTCACCTCAAGTTATTTGATCAACAAATGGCTAAGTAGGAACCTTTGTTGGGGATATATTTCTTTACTTAGTTTATTAAAATAATAATGACTTATGTATATTTTGTATAATTTTTTTATTTAATTTTGTTTACAAAAGATAAATAAGTAAATTTAATTATAAATAAATAAATATTTATACTTATATATGATAAATCATTTTTAATTATAAATAAGTATATAAACATCTATACTATAAATCAAAATTGGAAAGAAAAAAAAAGTTGGCCCGTGGGCTCTACTTGTTTAACACATGGGTTAAATGAACCTAAATTAGAGAACTTAAACCCACTCATAAACAGGTGGCCCAACTGTGGCCTGCGATTAAATGAGCCTAAATAGGAGAATCCAAACTTGCCCATAAAATGTATGTGCCCAGACTGGACTGCAGGCCATAGGTCCAATTGACAATGCCACATTAAACTTAATATATAATAGGCAAAATGATACTATATGTCCCTAATTTTTACCTCAATTTTCATTTATATCCCTAAACTTTTTTTTGCCTTAATTATGTCCCTTATCTTTTAATTTTTATCATATATGTCCTTCTCCATCAACTCCGTTAAATAGGTTAACAGAAAATGCTGGCTGGGCTCCCAAGTAGCAAAATTCTTCTGCCATATTATCTGCCACGTTGACCCATACTCTAAAATTACAAAAATGCCCTTACTAATAATTTTTTTAAAAAAAGTCTTCGCGTCGACTTCTTCTTCCTCTCCCTCCCTCACCTCTCATTACCCAGCAATAGAAATCTCTCAACGCTGCTTTCTCTCTCTCTCTCTCTCTTTGTCTTCACCGTCTTCATAAGTTAAAACAGAGCATAAGTTTTCTTCATAACCCCAAACCAATAATAGAAATGGCTAGCTCACAAGAGGGGGTGAATTGGGTTTATAAAAAATTTCTTAAAAACTTATTGGAAATTCAAGAAGTTTTGAAATCAAAGCCAAAGATTTATGACAGAAAAATAGAACAATATCAAGATGAGTGAATATAAAGTGCAAATAATCAAAGATAAGACTTTAAGCAATTAAAGAGATAAAGGAAAGAGATGTAGACACAAGTATTTATATTGGTTCAGCGTAAACCAAGCCTACATCTAGTTCTCAAGACAACTTCTTGAGTATTTCACTATCAATCATAAGTTTACATAATAAGGGCACTTGCAAGCCACTACACTAGAGAATTTTTCTTTCCCAAAGGTGTCTCTCCCCCTTACAATGTGTTTTTACTCAAACACAACCTTAAAGAAACATTCCTTGATCAATACAATCAGAAAAGATAAATGAACAAAAGTAACTCTCTCAAAATAGAGTAAATATACAAATGTAAAGCTCTCTAGAAGCAAATGATTGGTAAGATTGACTTTTGAAAGTTCAAAAGCAAAGAGAATGTATTCCTCTTGTTTGATACTATCTGAGATTAATATTTATAATCCAAGGTGTAACAAATCCGTTGGAAGAAAATCAAGGATAATATAAGCAAATATCTTCATAAAATAGTCGTTGGTACTATGTCATTATGCTGGCAGTCGACTGCTAGTATCACAACAGTCGACTGACACACTTTAATAAGGTAGCAATCTACTAGCATACGACTAGTAGTCAACTGGTAACTCTCTGTTACCCAAAATTAAATTGTTCAAGAATCTAGTAGTCGACTGCTATAGGTGTACCAGTCGACTGACAAGTATTAGAACTTAAATTTAATTTTAGACAGAGGCACACTAGTCGACTTACAAGATTATTGACCCTTAGCTGAAATTCAAACTAGAGAGCAGCCGATCAATTGGTCTCCATGAACCAGTCGACTGACATCTACTGGGATTTAGAAAATAAGATTTTTAAAGACATTTTATTTTCTAAGACTCAATAATCTTAACAAGTACTTGTTCCAACTTATTTTTTAAAATTGTTGAAAACATTCCTGAAGTTTTAAAACAGTTTCTCTTGCCTTTCAAAAGCTTTTACAAAATATCCTACGGCAAAATATAAAATTCTTCTCATTAGCAATTGATGTCTTTTGACTTGATGATATTCTTGAAAAAGATAAACATTAATCTTGTAAATGAATACCTTATTTTAATTTATTTGTTAATCATCAAAATTAAATAAATGCCTTAAATGTAATGGGGTCAACAACCAAAGCATCACCAAAATCGAGCTTCGCTCCAACAATGGGATTTTTAGATTCATCAATTCCACGAATTTAGTTTTCAACTCTGATAATTTTGGTTTGAATCTTTTAGAGGAAGCCACAGCAAGACCATACTGTGGGTATCCATTCACACGCAGCCGAGAGAGAGATGGATAGAGAAAGAGATAGAAAGAGATAGAAAGAGAGAGAAGCTTCATGTGGTGGCCACCATCTGCCACCACGTCACTATCGACCAAGCTTCTCAATTCCTCCACCCTCCTCCATTGTCTTCTTCCTTCCCTAAGCTGTAATGCCAACCAAGAAATAAGTCAGAGTAAAAAGATGGTGAAAGAGAATGAATCGTTGAAACTCGCCATGTCACAAGCTGCCGTCGTGATGTGTCTTCAAGTAGGTGGTAAAAAATATGGGTCACGAAATAGAAATGGGTTTCATTCAAAAAAAATTTCCTTCCATTTTCGTGCTAGAGTATTCATGGTCGAAAGAATGGATATCCTTATCCTTAATCCAAAATTTTGGGTTAGCAATAGGCTAATAGGTAGTGGGTGAAAACTTTTGGTTGGGATTTTGGTAGAAAAAGGAGAAGGATGAGAGATTTACGAAGTTGAGAGGCTTATTGTGACCGAGAGGTAAGTGGTAGATTTTCTCCCTTATTTTCTATTGCTATCAATGTTGGTTTTCTAATATTGTTAGATAAGAGATTTCATAATTGAAATGGAATTTCAATGTCAAAAAAAAAAGGAGTCAAATGGTTTTTACTGGCTAAATGTGTCCGGGTTTAGACAATATAATGATAGAGTAAAATACTGATTGAAACCATGTGAAATTAATAATTAGTAATGGAAATTCTCTTCTCATTCACATGTCACAAATGCTTCTTCTTCCTCCTATGTTTGCCTATCTGGGTTCGAGCCAAATCAAGGAGGAGGCGGAGGAGATGAAGACGGAGAGAGAGAGAGAGAGAGTGTGTGTGTCACGTCCCAAAATCTGAGCACGTGACCGGCACGGAAAGTGAATTTCATTTCACCTCCGTAAGCTTATCTTTCTCTTAATCATCATACAATTCTGTTTCATGCAACCAAACCTAATTCTCTATACATACTACAATCATTCACATTACATCACTGAATGAACCTACCCGATTACAGAGATTTCTAGACTTATACAACTTAGAATAAGACTTAACTATTATACCTTTATCCTGAACAAATGAAAAGGTAATCATGGACTAAGGATCCATAATTCCTTGTTCCGATATTTACCTTCAGCTGTCAACTCTGAAAAAAAATATCAATAAGAGGGGTATGAGCAAACCACGTGCCCAGTGAGTAGATAACACAATACTATGACAAAATAAAAATCATGCATCATAATGATAACATGCAGCAATCATACGTAGATCGATCATCATATGATATAATATTATTCATAATACATCACAACAATATCCAAGTGAATCAAATACATTTCAACATAATTCAAAATTCACAACAGCAATCGATGAAATCAATTTCACACACAATTCCCGTACCAACCGGGTCGTCCAGAATACATCTGGATCGTTGCCTGCGGCCCCCACCACATCCACCCTTATCGCTCCATTTATATTCTCCACCCTTATAGCTTCACATAGATTTCTCCATGGGGTGCACCACCATGCCTTTCCTTTCCAGTCAAACACAATCACAATCACATATAAAAACATCCTCAATCATAATCTTGAGCCACATACACAACTCAGTCATTTACAATTCAAGCCACAACATAATCAATGTGGTTCCAGCAACATAGCATGTATATAACATAACCCATAATATAGAACAATTATTCAACTCGGTTCACATGTCATTCACAATCCATCATATAACCTCCATTCATGGGAAAACAAGAAAATATAATTATATACATTACCAGACACGTTCCACATTTGTTTATGCCTCATCGTTCCAGATCATCCTCTTCAAACTTGGATATACAACATATTTCCACTATGATGCAAAAAGTCAATAACAGATATTTAATCATAGCAAGTATTAACCCACTCACCTGGATTTCACGCTCTCGGCACTCCCACTTTACACCTTGACCATTCCTATTGTAACCAGACAAAAACCATCAGGGTTACGAAATAGAGAAATTTCCTACCACTACTCTCGACCTTTACTCACATCTTAATTCATAACTCCTAATCGGTAATAAATATCTAAATGAAACTTATACCATTGGAAACTAGACTCAAACAGCTTTCCAACGATATAAAGTTTGCCCAAAACGGAGTGCGGATGAAGAAGTTATGGCCGATTGAAAATGAGCTAAGGTTTTCCGGCACACCTGGCGCCTGGGCGCCACCCATGCCCAGCGCCTAGGCGCCCCACGTGGCGCCTGGGCGCCATGCCTTTCTCTTCCCCACATGTCTTTGGCGCCTAGGCGCCACACATGGCGCCTGGGCGCCACGATCGCGACCCTTCGCAACTTTCTCTCGGTTTTGGCCCGAATCTGGCCAAATCTTCACCGTTTTTCATGATTTCTTCCATGGGATCTCACCCTTAATGTCTAAGGAGCATTTAGACACCAAAATCACCAATTTTAATCGAGAAACGAAGCCGGAATCTCGATTTTACCTCAAACACTCTTAAAACTAGAAAATAGAGAAAAGCTTAAGAAATAGAAATTTCTACCTCGATTCCTTGCTTTCCCTATGTTGCTTGGCTCCTAGAGACTCGCCCCGTAGCCCGAGATCCAGCCTCCAAAGCCCGGTTGTAGAGTTGGAGTGTAGAGAGAGAAATTAGAGAGAAGGAAGAGAGAAGGAGAGGAGAGAAAGTGAAGAGAGAGAGAGGAAAGGAGAAAAATGAATAAAAAATAGGTGAGGCCACCTATATACTCGCCCGGAGTGAAATTATCACTTGCTCTGCAATTGACCCTCAGTCAAGACTAGCAAAAGCAAATTCATAAAATCTCACCTCAGGTGTTTCTAAATCCTCGGTGCCCCACAAATTTTCTTATTCACTTTAGTCCCTCTCAATATCTCAAACTCCACTTTAACCTCGAATCCATCATCTTTTCGGTACCGGACTCATAATTTATTCCCATAAGCTCTATTCTTCTTCTCGGGTTCCTATTTGGTCATTTCTCAAAAGTCCTCTATACTTTCTTTTCTTTTCACTTTAGTCCTTGAGAATTTGTAAAAATTTCCTAAATTAAAAATAAAAATTTCTATTCCCACATTTTCTTCACTAATTCAAAAAGAAAATTTTTCACATAATTAAATTTTTCACTAAACTTCAAATCAGACTTTAAATATTCATAAAAATTCTTGGGATATTACATTCTTCCCCCCTTAAAATAATTCGGTCCTCCGAATTCAAAACTTATCTCAAGATTGAAGCAAATGTCAATATTTTGTTTATATCTCATTCTCTCTCTTAGAATTTTCACAATCAAGTACAAAATATAACAAGTTCAACATATTTTTATTTCTAATACATAAGTTACAGGCAACAAGCTGAACTTGATTTATAAAACAGATAATTTTAATACGTAAACATTAGATCAAACATCAGCTTTAGGTACAAACAAAAGAAAAGATAAATTAAGAACGAGTAGGCTTTTGAAATGCAGAAGGTGCTCCAGGTCTAGAAGAAGAAGGTGCTTCAGACCTTAAGGAGGAAGTTAATCGTTGCAGCCTAGAAAGAGTTTCTGGAGGAAACGTCTGGGAAATTTGGCGAAGTGCAGAAGTCACTCCATTCATACATTCAATACATCTCGCTTGTTGGTCACGAAAATTTTGAGTTGCAAACATCGAATGTCTATCAACTCTATTCGCCAATTCCCTAAAATGACGGTTCAAAAGCTTCTCTTGTTCTGTAAAGAGACGATTTATCAATCTCCCCTGGTCCTCAAAGTGGCGGTTTATCAGTCTTTCCAAGTCCTCCATCTTTTGTCTCATAAGCGCAAGCTCATTATTAGAAGATGTTGCTGTGCTAACATCCTCTAACTCTACTACATCCCTTTTTCTTTTCTTAGCCTCTGGTGACTCTTCCATGGATCTCTTATTCTTATAATTCTCCAGGCTAAGATTTAGATCCAGCTCTACCTTGCCAGCCTCAAAGTTTAAATTGAAAGATTTATTGCCGGCCATATTTTTCTGAGCTATAAAGGTTGTACAGAAGGAGAAGTTTGATACTAGAAAGCTTATAGATATAAACTCTTAGTGTAGTGAGCAACGTAATGGGGCATCCATTATATATAGACAAAATTTAGGGCTACAAAACCTTTACATCATACTCTAAAGATGACCTACAGACCTTATCCGACGCAATGCCAACGGTCTCTAATAAGCATGCCAGAAAATAACAAAATATAATCAAATACAAAAGATTTACTCTAAAATTTCGGCTAACTTTTGACTCTTGCTCAAATTATTAAACTAATCGCCGCTTCAATTTATGACTTCCTAACTCTGTATTTGTCATATCCAATAATTCTAAATCGAGATATTACTCCATGAACGGGTAGCTTCATATTAACCTTATCTAGGTTTCTAATCCGTGACTTTGCCCTAAGCTTACACATTTTCAAACATACATATTAAAATAAAAACTTCTCACATCTACACATCAAGCGTTCCATAAAATGAGAAAAATTTTACCTTTCACTTGCCTCTACGAGCATATAAGTATATATGTATAAACATGGAGATACATCATTATCTATATATTTTCATCTATTCAAGTCCTTTTAAATTTCAGACTTCTCATTCTCTGAATATATGTAGAATCACTACATATTATTACTGGCCATAACAAATAGCCTTCACTCTCTATACATGAATAACATACATACATATCATATGTATTCAGATACATATAATCACAGTATAATTCAATCAATCATGCATATTATACTCAACTGAAGGCTTTCAAGATCAATACAAGAAAGCATAGAAATATATTTTAGTTTATCATAAAAACATCCAAGGCAATCTTTAATGGCTACATTATCGACTTCTTCAATTTCAGAAAATGCCAACGAGAGAAATGGAAAAACTAAGTGTAAATCGGCCGCAAATCCATCGAATATTGACTTTCGTGGTTTTGCCATTAATGCGACGCGTTGTTGGTGTGCATGCCTACCCTAGACTTCTAGCTTCCAGCTTGCAGAAATCCATAGGTTAAGCGTATAGGGTGCGGCGAAGAGATATCTTTTTTGTCTCTGAGTTCAAATTTTTCTTGTATAAGAACTATCCCAACGTTCTCAGTTACCACACCACAAAGAGTAATCATCTCTGAGCCTACAATTTCTCAGCATTCCTCTCTTCTCATACTCCGACATAAATTTCTAAATTTTTCAAATCATGGCCACAAGGAAGTACATTGATCTCACAGTGGATGCCAGGAGAGAAGAGCTCGACTTAAACTTAAGTCTGGGCAAAGACAAGGGCAAAAGACCTTTTGAGGGGTCTCCAGAGAAGCAGAAGGAGAAGAAAATGAAGAAGATCGAGGAAGCTGAGGAGACTAGCACGGGCCATACCTCGGAGGACAAAATCGCCTGTCTAGAGCAGGAGGTAAAAAATCTGAAAAAGATGATAGAAAACCTGGAGAAGTTAACTAAACGCAATCATGCAGAAATGACTTCAAGAATAGACAGGTTCTTCTATTGGTCTACCCAGTGCTTCTGCAATCAACAACAAAGAAGTGTTGATTGTATGAATGGGATTTACACTACCCTCCGTGACATTGCGCTGTCTCTCGCTCCAAGGAATGGTCGAGGGGTGATGATACAGTACAACCCTCCTAATCCGAGACCACCTCGCTTTTAGATTACTCATGTATGAGTATTTTTTTTTTTTGCAATGTAATCCTTCTGCTTTTAATGCCAGTGGTTTCTTTTATGGGATGGTACTCCAAAAATAGTAATAATAAAATTAAGAAGGATAAAAGAAATCAGTCACACAAAATCAATCATGAATGTAACATATAAAGCCCCATACATACAATTTGATCCGACAGCAACGGAATCAAACAAATAATAACCTTTCCTTTACCAAGTTCAAAAGTATAGCCATATCTGTTTAAAACTAAAACTAAAACATAATTCATAAGAAAAGACAAGTCTTGGAGGAAAAGGAAATGAAAACATCCTACAGGACCTTCAGTGGAGCCATCTCTCTATAGTCGTGCCCGGGTTCACCACGATAGAGGAGATCCCACTAAGGTTACCTTACTCTGTAATCGGTAGGAGACCTAATCCCAAAGCTCTGATACCAACTTGTCACGTCCCAAAATCTGAGCACGTGACCGGCACGGAAAGTGAATTTCATTTCACCTCCGTAAGCCTATCTTTCTCTTAATCATCATACAATTCTGTTTCATGCAACCAAACCGAATTCTCTATACATACTACAATCATTCACATTACATCACTGAATGAACCTACCCGATTACAGAGATTTCTAGACTTATACAACTTAGAATAAGACTTAACTATTATACCTTTATCCTGAACAAATGAAAAGGTAATCATGGACTAAGGATCCATAATTCCTTGTTCCGATATTTACCTTCAGCTGTCAACTCTGAAAAAAAATATCAATAAGAGGGGTATGAGCAAACCACGTGCCCAGTGAGTAGATAACACAATACTATGACAAAATAAAAATCATGCATCATAATGATAACATGCAGCAATCATACGTAGATCGATTATCATATGATATAATATTATTCATAATACTTCACAACAATATCCAAGTGAATCAAATGCATTTCAACATAATTCAAAATTCACAACAGCAAACGATGAAATCAATTTCACACACAATTCCCGTACCAACCGGGTCGTCCAGAATACATCTGGATCGTTGCCCGCAGCCCCCGCCGCATCCACCTTTATCGCTCCATTTATATTCTCCACCCTTATAGCTTCACATAGATTTCTCCATGGGGTGCACCACCATGCCTTTCCTTTCCAGTCAAACACAATCACAATCACATATAAAAACATCCTCAATCATAATCTTGAGCCACATACACAACTCAGTCATTTACAATTCAAGCCACAACATAATCAATGTGGTTCCAGCAACATAGCATGTATATAACATAACCCATAATATAGAACAATTATTCAACTCGGTTCACATGTCATTCACAATCCATCATATAACCTCCATTCATGGGAAAACAAGAAAATATAATTATATACATTACCAGACACGTTCCACATTTGTTTATGCCTCATCGTTCCAGATCATCCTCTTCAAACTTGGATATACAACATATTTCCACTATGATGCAAAAAGTCAATAACAGATATTTAATCATAGCAAGTATTAACCCACTCACCTGGATTTCACGCTCTCGGCACTCCCACTTTGCACCTTGACCATTCCTATTGTAACCAGACAAAAACCATCAGGGTTACGAAATAGAGAAATTTCCTACCACTACTCTCGACCTTTACTCACATCTTAAGTCATAACTCATAATCAGTAATGAATATCTAAATGAAACTTATACCATTGGAAACTAGACTCAAACAGCTTTCCAACGATATAAAGTTTGCCCAAAACGGAGTTCGGATGAAGAAGTTATGGCCGATTGAAAATGAGCTAAGGTTTTCCGGCACACCTGGCGCCTGGGCGCCACCCATGCCCGGCGCCTAGGCGCCCCACGTGGCGCCTGGGCGCCATGCCTTTCTCTTCCCCACATGTCCTTGGCGCCTAGGCGCCACACATGGCGCATGGGCGCCACGATCGCGACCCTTCGCAACTTTCTCTCGGTTTTGGCCCGAATCTGGCCAAATCTTCACCGTTTTTCATGATTTCTTCCATGGGATCTCACCCTTAATGTCTAAGGAGCATTTAGACACCAAAATCACCAATTTTAATCGAGAAACGAAGCCGGAATCTCGATTTTACCTCAAACACTCTTAAAACTAGAAAATAGAAAAAAGCTTAAGAAATAGAAATTTCTACCTCGATTCCTTGCTTTCCCTATGTTGCTTGGCTCCTAGAGGCTCGCCCCGTAGCCCGAGATCCAGCCTCCAAAGCCCGGTTGTAGAGTTGGAGTGTAGAGAGAGAAATTAGAGAGAAGGAAGAGAGAAGGAGAGGAGAGAAAGTGAAGAGAGAGAGAGGAAAGGAGAAAAATGAATAAAAAATAGGTGAGGCCACCTATATACTCGCCCGGGGTGAAATTATCACTTGCTCTGCAATTGACCCTCAGTCAAGACTAGCAAAAGCAAATTTATAAAATCTCACCTCAGGTGTTTCTAAATCCTCGGTGCCCCACAAATTTCCTTATTCACTTTAGTCCCTCTCAATATCTCAAACTCCACTTTAACCTCGAATCCATCATCTTTTCGGTACCGGACTCATAATTTATTCCCATAAGCTCTATTCTTCTTCTCGGGTTCCTATTTGGTCATTTCTCAAAAGTCCTCTATACTTTCTTTTCTTTTCACTGTAGTCCTTGAGAATTTGTAAAAATTTCCTAAATTAAAAATAAAAATTTCTATTCCCACATTTTCTTCACTAATTCAAAAAGAAAATTTTTCACATAATTAAATTTTTCACTAAACTTCAAATCAGACTTTAAATATTCATAAAAATTCTTGGGATATTACAGAGAGAGAGCAGCTTTGAGGGGTTTCTGTTGCTAGGAAAATGAGAAGTGAGGAGGTAGAGGAAGAAGAAGTCGATGCAGAAGAAGGAGAAGTTGAGAGAGAAAAGATTTTTTTTAAAAAAAAATTATTAGTAAGGGTATTTTTGTAATTTTAGAACATGGGTCCACATGGTAGGTGATGTGGCAGAAAAATTTTGCCACGTGAGAGCCTAGTCAACATTTTTTCGTTAACCTATTTGACGAAGTTGACGGAGAAGGGTATATATGATAAAAATTAAAAGATAAAAGACATAATCAGACAAAAAAATTTAAAAACATAAATGAAAATCGAGATAAAGATTAAAGACATATAATACCCTTTTGCCTATATATTATAAAAAAGTTTGTCCTTTTTTTTAATTAATAAAGTTAACATGTAATATAAAATAAATTTAAAAATTGTAATACGTGTTTCTTATTAAAAGAGTTTAATAATTTTAAAATAATAAAAATATAAAATATAATTTAGACATTCATCACAAAATTTCAATACGGTCGGCTTATTTAGTACGATGATTGAAAATGAAGAGGAGGCGCGAACGGCGAAGGACAGAAGAAAGCAGCAGGTACTGGGCATGGAAATGGAATGTAAATGTATGTATATGTTGGAGTTGTACCTTGTACTGATATACAACTTAGAAGGGTTCTATTGTCATTTCACAAGTTACAGTTCCGTATATTAGTAGGAAACATAGGCAAGGATATTTCTGTAAAAGTGCTAGATCGTTTTGGCGCTCAACTTGATTAGAGATATTTATAACACCCTTTTTGTTTCGGTGAGGTGAGATATTTGGATGGGGCAGATACTGTTGCTATTGGAACTGCCACAACAATTTGGGCTGGGCTATTTCGACGAGGTCCAATAAAGTTGGAATTTCGAATTTGAATGTCGGGCTTTTTTTTTTGAGTAAATTATTAATTTACTCTTAAAATTATAGTTATTTTAGTTTAATTATAAAAATATTTAGTATCTCGATTTAATATTTAAAAATTATATTTATTTTAATTTAATTATTTTTGTTATTAAATCACAAAATTTATAATTGTTAAATCTCAAATTTTTCATTAATAAAAGCCACTAAAATAAGTAAAAAGATAAAATTGAGATAAACATAATTTTTAGAGACTAAAAAAATTTAATCTTTCAAGAACTAAATCAATTAATTGTAATATTATAAAAATAAAACTAGTAATTTACTTTTTTAGCACTAACCAAAAAATTCGGTACAGGTGCAGATGGTACTGAAACAATATCAACGTTCTTACAGCGGAGAGTTTAAGTATTAGAAATTTCAGTTAATTAGATGCAGACTCTTTCTAGCTTTCGCATATACTAGAGAGTAGAAGTGTCAAATTGGCCAGGCCTTACGGGTTGGCTGTTTTTATCTTTATACAAAATTTAAATTATTTTATTTACTAAATATTATTTCATCTTATTTTATTAATTTTTAGATATAAAATGTTTGTAACTTTTAAATGTATATATAAATTTTTAATTAATTTATATATGGTAATATTGTTAACAAATTTAAATAAATATAGTAATTTTATTAATAATTTAAGGTTATTAGTAATTTAATAAATATTATAAAAATAATATTTTATATTTATTAAATGACTCTTAATGAAAAAATAATTGAAAAATTTTTTATTTTAAAAAATTAACTTTTATTTGATTTTATGTAAAATTTATTTTAAAAAGTGGCACGTGGCCAACCGAGTTAAGCTTGTGGGCCACCACTTGGGCATATTAATGTATACTTCTTTATTAGAAGGCCTGTCTAATTTAATGGTTGACCCATTATAAATTGGATTAAGTGATTTAGGATTTGTTTGTTTTTGAACATTTCATGTTTTTATTTTTATTAAAAATAAAAAAATAGACTTAAAAATTAACACTGTCGAAATAGGTTTTTAAAAATTTTTAATATTTAAATAATATAATATTAATATTATTTTAGTAAAAAATTTAAGAATTTTATATTAAAATATAATTTATACATATAAAATATTTTTTTAATATTTTTAAATAATTAATAACTTTAATTGACGAAAAGGAATGCATTATCATTAATAACTTTAATATTAGTTCTAGACTTGAAATTGAAAAAGGCACAGCATTATCAACCAATTAATTAGGCATGTATATCTTGTATTTCAACAAAAGGTTTAAAAGAAGCACTGATGTACTTCTGTTTTTGCGCTGTACGAGCTGTTTCCAGATCAAATTGATTGAGAATATAGTAACTTTTGGTCTAGAGGCTGAATTGACATCAGTAAGATCAACCTGTAGGCCGCAGCACCATTAAAGACTTCTAAAAATTTGAAATCCAATGCCTCTGCTATTGTGCCGATGTAATCATACGACTATTATTGTCAATTAACAAATATATATGTAAATTAATTATATTATATTTAAATTAAAAAAATTTTACATTTATTTTTTAAAAATTATAAAAATTTTTCTATCTAAATTTATTATAATTATTACATATAATATTATAAAATATAAAAATATGATAAATTATGTTATTTATATACTAAATAATATAATATAAGTATATAAAAAAGTTAAATTTTTTTTGAAAAAGCGGGTCAACCTGCGGACTAAACAGGCCAATCTGTTTAAATCAATTTTTAACGAATTTAAATTTGGATACTCAAATTCATCGAAATGCGAACGGGTCAGGCTTAGTTCATGGTCAAAATTCATTTTGACAATGTTATTGAAAATACGTTTTGTTGAGTTTAATAAAAAATTTTGAAAATAAACTCAAATGTAAAAATATTAACAATATATTTTTATTATTTTAAAAAATATATTTTAATAAATAAAAATTAAAAAAAATATTTTCATAAACTAATCGTACTTTTATTTGGACATTTCTAGAAGTCCCGTAACAAAATCCCCACCAACCAACATATCCGACAGTAATGGGGTTGCCACGGTTGGAGAGAGGCAAAGAAGGTGCAAAAGAATAGAGCAAAATTAAGAATGGCAGAATCAAAAGAAATAAGCTCAACACCTATAAAGCCAAGGATATATAACTTCCAATTTTGGGAACATCCGTTGTGTTGTCTCCTCCAGTATCCTGTCCTCCTTCTCTGTCACGATCTCCAGTGTCCCCCCCAAGTCAAAACATTGGCTTCATCAATATATTTGTTATCACCAATATAATGGGAATGAACTTGAAAAATAGTGACCGCACAATCCTCAAAGCATTATTTAAGAACCTATTTCTAATGATCTTGTATTTCTCATACTTGAACAGCTTCGCTATATCAATAATGCTGCTATGAGAAGAGGTGAAGTTGTTGAAGATGAAGCTTCTTTGTAAGAGGTAATTGTGCAGTGAAAAGGGTTCTGGTTGGTGTTGGAGTTGTTTTGCAGATACTAGCTTGACTGATTCTTGCATTTGAAGACTGGGTTATGAAGAGAAGAAACAAAATGCGCTTGAACGCAACTGTTTTACGCTGTCTTCGCCTCTCTCTCTCTCTCTCTCTCTCAGAGCTGAATGGATAGAATGTTTAGGATGATACTCTCCAATTTATGTGAAAAGGAGAGAGAATTGGCGTCAGTTTGATCATAAAATTAATAATATATATTTCTATAAATTAAAATTTCCTCATATTAACTTTGTTGGAAAATATCGTAGAGCAACCTTACTTACAGCAATTATTGTTGTCATTGTTATCATTATTATTACATTATATTTTAATTTCTTAAACAATAAATAATAACATAAAAGCCTGTAATCTAAAATGAGTTTTACTATGAGCAGGTTCACGTTTTAGTTGTCATCATTTTTTTATTTAATTTTTAAAGATACGATTTGTGTTATTAGTTTTTAAAATATATATTTTTTAATTTAACCCTTTAAAGATCAAATATTGGGGTAAAAATAAATATTTTGTAATCAGAACCTTTTTAGTTCAATTTTATTTATCCTTCAGGAAAAAAATCACGTTCGGCCAATTAAGAGCCAATGAACACCACCCCCCCACCCCCCAACAAAAAATTATTATTATTTATCTACCTATTTACACGAGTCTCCACTCTCCACACACCTTATATTTTAATAACTATTTTATTATTTTTATTTGAATGTTTCTATGATTTATATTTTATTTTCAATGTTAGACGAATTATAATACTGAAAAGTTTGAACTAGACAAATATTTAAATATTTTGTTTTAATATTTGATATATTCAGTTTGGAGATAAGTACCTGTAATTTTATAGTGTTATTTAGTTAAAAATATTAAAATAAATATAGTTTATATACGGCTGAATTGTATTTCATTTATTCCAACCATAAGAAGAACCTCCAAAACTTATTATTTGGATTTTATCACGAGTGTGACCATAGAGTTTAATTAAGCTAAAACTAAAGTTTTAAAAATTGAATTGATTATTAAACTAGTAAATACGCTAATTTAATCAGATTTAATTATAGTCGAATTATGATTAAATTGATGATATATATATATATATATATATATATATATATATATATATATTAAATATAATATAATACATAAATAAATGATTTAATATATAGTTTTTATAACTTATGTTGTTATCCTTTTATTCTTCTTGCTCCCTTATTTTTTATGTCAAAAATAGTAATATAAAAAATTGAAATATAAGAATAATAAGAAAGAAACTATTGATATTAAGTTATTAACTAATAATTGAATTAATAAATTGAAAGAATAAAATTATAAGTGACTTTTTTAAACATATAATTATTATTTTTTAATAATATATGATATTATAAAATTTATTTTCATTATTCTTTAATTTATTTAATTTTTTACATTATTTTACATTAATTAATATAATTTAACATTTTTTTAACTGTCAGCTTGATAAATATTACATATATTATACTTTGCCTCTATCAAGTAACAATCAGTAGAAGGACGGTGTTGATTTTATTTTTCAAATCACATTTTTTTAAATTCATTTTTAATAAAAATAATTTTGACTTATTTTTAACTAAATTTGAATTTGAAAATTGAATTGATTTCAAAATAGAGTTTATCTAATTCGAATCCAAACACACACTAGTTTACAACTACATAGGGCTTAATTTTTTGGTTGAATAATGAGACCAATTCGATTGGAAAAAAAAATTAACAAACTAAATTGAGACCCCTATTCGAACATCAATTTGAGACAAAAAAATTTATTGACTAAATTAAAAACGTATTTTAAAATAATTAAATTATAAAAAAATCATAAACAAAACCATTGGTATTGTAATATCCCAAGAATTTTTATAAATATTTAAAGTCTGATTTGAAGTTTAGTGAAAAATTTAATTATGTGGAAAATTTTCTTTTTAAATTAGTGAAGAAAATGTGGGAATAGAAATTTTTATTTTTTATTTAGGAAATTTTTACAAATTCTCAAGGACTAAAGTGAAAAGAAAAGAAAGTATAGAAGACTTTTGAGGAATGACCAAGTAGGAACCCGAGAAGAAGAATAGAGCTTATGGGAATGAATTATGAGTCCGGTACCGAAAAGATGATGGATTCGAGGTTAAAGTGGAGTTTGAGATATTGAGAGGGACTAAAGTGAATAAGAAAATTTGTGGGGCACCGAGGATTTAGAAACACCTGAGGTGAGATTTTATGAATTTACTTTTGCTAGTCTTGACTGAGGGTCAATTGCAGAGCAAGTGATAATTTCACCCCGGGCGAGTATATAGGTGGCCTCACCTATTTTTTATTCATTTTTCTCCTTTCCTCTCTCTCTCTTCACTTTCTCTCATCTCCTTCTCTCTTCCTTCTCTCTAATTTCTCTCTCTACACTCCAACTCTACAACCGGGCTTTGGAGGGTGGATCTCGGGCTACGGGGCGAGCATCTAGGAGCCAAGCAACATAGGGAAAGTAAGGAATCGAGGTAGAAATTTCTATTTCTTAAGCTTTTCTTTATTTTCTAGTTTTAAGAGTGTTTGAGGTAAAATCGAGATTCCGGCTTCGTTTCTCGATTAAAATTGGTGATTTTGGTGTCTAAATGCTCCTTAGACATTAAGGGTGAGATCCCATGGAAGAAATCATGAAAAACGGTGAAGATTTGGCCAGATTTAGGCCAAAACCGAGAGAAATCGCGAAGGGGTCGCCATCGTGGCGCCCAGGCGCCAAGGTGAGATGGGAAGAAGAAGAAATTGGCGCCCAGGCGCCAGGCATGGGTGGCGCCCAAGCGCCACGTGTAACGAGAAATTTTAGTTTATTTTTCAATCGGCCATAACTTCTTCATCCGAACTCCGTTTTGGGCAAACTTTATCTCGTTGGAAAGCTCTTTAAGTCTAGTTTCCAATGGTATAAGTTTCATTTGAATATTCATTACCAGTTAGGAGTTATGATTCGAGAAGTAAGTGAAGGTTGAGAGTAGTGGTAGGAAATTTCTCTATTTCGTAACTCTGATGGTTTTTGTCTGGTTACAATAGGAATGGTCAAAGTGCAAAGTGGGAGTGCCGAGAGCGTGAAATCCAGGTGAGTGGGTTAATACTTGCTATAATTAAATATTTGTTATTGACTTTTTGCATCATAGTGGAAATATGTTGTATATCCAAGTTTGAAGAGGATGATGTGGAACGATGAGGCATAAACAAATATGGAACGTGTCTGGTAATGTATATAATTATATTTTCTTATTTTCCCATGAATGGAGGTTATATGATGGATTGTGAATGGCATGTGAACCGAGTTGAATAATTGTTCTATATTATGGGTTATGTTATATACATGCTATGTTGCTGGAACCACATTGATTATGTTGTGGCTTGAATTGTAAATGACTGAGTTGTGTATGTGGCTCAAGATTATGATTGAGGATGTTTTTATGTGTGATTGTGATTGTGTTTGACTGGAAAGGAAAGGCATGGTGGTGCACCCCATGGAGAAATCTATGTGAAGCTATAAGGGTGGAGAATATAAATGGAGCGATAAGGGTGGATGCGGCGGGGGCCGCGGGCAACGATCCACAGGTATTCTGGACGACCCGGTTGGTACGGGAATTGTGTGTGAAATTGATTTCATCGATTGCTGTTGTGAATTTTGAATTTTGTTGAAATGCATTTGATTCACTTGGATATTGTTGTGAAGTATTATGAATAATATTATATCATATGATGATCGATCTAAGTATGATTGCTGCATGTTATCATTATGATGCATGATTTTTATTTTGTCATAGTATTGTGTTATCTACTCACTGGGCACGTGGTTTGCTCATACCCCTCTTATTAATATTTTTTTCAGAGTTGACAGCTGAAGGTAAATATCGGAACAAAGAATTATGGATCCTTAGTCCATAATTACCTTTTCATTTGTTCAGGATAAAGGTATAATAGTTAAGTTTTATTCTAAGTTGTATAAATCTAGAAATCTCTGTAATCGGGTAGGTTCATTCAGTGATGTAATGTGAGTAATGATAGTATGTATAGAGAACTCGTTTTGGTTGCATGAAAAAGAATTGTATGATTTTTAAGAGAAAGATAGGCTTACGGAGGTGAAATGAAATTCACTTTCCGTGCCGGTCACGTGCTCAAATTTTGGACGTGACAGGTATACTGTTATTTTAGATTCAATTACTAATTTAGACTTTGAAATATTATAGTTTTCTCTACTTGGTCAAAGTATGTTAATTTAGTTCTTGAAAAATTTAATTTATCTCAATTTAGTCATTTTTATTGTTAAATTATAAAATTTATTGTTACTAAAAATTACATTGACAAAAAATAACTAAATTAAAATATATATAATTTTTTTAAAAGATTATATTAATAAAATTGATAATTTTTTAAGGATGAAATGGGATTAGTAATTTAGGCTTCATTTTAACAAGGGAAAGCCTCAAAAGTTTTTTTTTTTAGACAAATAGATATCAATTCTATTAAATTGCCACCAGAATTACATAAAATAAAATAAGTTTAAAAATCATCAAATAAATTATAAACCTAAACTTATGGGAGAGCAGTACATAATTTAAGATAACATACTTTAAAATCAGTACCAGACATAAATATTATAATAAAAAAACTAAAGAGAGGCAACACAACTCTGACCCTAAATCCAGCGGACTAAAAAGAGGTAACACACCTCTAATCCTAAATGAGTGTTAGTCTTCTAAAAATCTACATATCATAAAAAGCTATCATAAATGCCTAACAAGCTGAAACAGCAAGTCAACAAGCTTTTTTTTTCTTAAATAAAATTTTGAATATAAGGATGAACACCATCTATCCAGATCCAAATCGTCCATCTATCCAAATGATTGATAGTAGGGGTCGTGGGCCTCTAGCCCTCAGAATTGGAGTTCCTGTTCTTTGGGTTAGCCACAGTAAAAACTGTGGCTGAAAGTAAAAACCGTGAAAAAAAAAACTATGGTAAAAAATTCCGTCACAGTTTCTATTTTTAGTCACGATTTTTTTTACTGCGATTTTAATCGTGACTAAAAATATTAATTACGATTAAAACTGTGACTAACCCAAAGAACATTTGACTCTTCTTGGCCCGAAGAGCAGGCCCCATGTCCCTAGCCCTCAATGCCTTTTTATATTGATAAACTAATGCCCTTTCATTATCAATAGCACGATCGGGGAGCAGGCTTGTATTGGGCCTACCAAGATCTCCTCAGCTTGTGTCCTTTGTATGCCTTTTGGACTCTGTGGCGGAGTAATAACCATGTTCTTGGACCAAAAAAAAGACCAAATACCAATAAATTGACCAAAAACACAATAGATAGTTTCTTCACATGGGGCAGGCAAAGAATTGGGCGTAATTGCATGTGAGTTTGCAAAGAATTGCATAAAACATAATGATAATGCTTAGTTAAATCAAAACACAGGAGAAAAAGGGAGTAAAACATGAGTTCGGTTTCTCTAGATTTGTAGCACCAAATTTACTCTATAGTTTAACATCTGATCATTCATTGAGCTTTTAATCCAACGGTTCAACTCTGTACGTGTTATGTAATATACCTGTTTAAGTAAAATGCCCCTGAGCTTCTAATATATATGTGTGTGCAGCAAATCTGGCACCCTCTGTACAGTAAATTTAACTATTACATACAGTAAATTTACAAATTAATATTTTATATATATATATACTTATTTGTTCTTTAATTTTTAAAAAATAAATATTAAATAATTAAATTTCTTTTTATAGAGATTAGATTATTCTTTCAATCTTTATAATCTTACAACTAGTCCTACCTTTTTCTATTTATATTGTAAAAACGTATTATAGAAAAATACATAAAAACTATAAAGATGAAATTACAGATTTTTAAATTATAGAGAGCTAATTAGAAATTCACTAAAATTGTAAACTAGTCCTACCTTTTTCTATTTATATTGTAAAAACGTATTATAGAAAAACACATAAAAACTATAAAGATGAAATTACAAATTTTTAAATTATAGAGATCCAATTAGAAATTCACTAAAATTGTAGGGATTGAAAGAATAATCTAATTTCTATAAAGCTAAATTATTTAATACTTAATTTTAAAAATTATAGAACATATATATATATATATATATATATAAAGTATTAATTTATAAATTTATTGTAGGTAGTAGTTAAATCACTTATAAGTTATCTTGGTGCTTATTTGAGTTTTTTACTTAATAAGTGGAGTGGTGTCAGGTTTGCTGCACACTTATATATTAGAAATTTAAGGACTTTTTATTTAGACAGATATATTGCATAACACGTATAGGGGTTGAACCATTGGATTAGAAGCTCAATGAATGGTCAGATATTAAACTATAGAATAAATTTGGCGCTAAAAATCTAGAGAAACCGGACTCGTAAAACATAATGCTGTAACGCTTCAAAAATTAGAGAAAGAGTAGTTCCCCTTTCTTCGTCGTTGAACTAAAAATTTCAACATCAAATATAAACACTGCTCAGCCAAATAACAATAACGATGAGCTTTCATCATTTAAATACAACCTATACAATTGAACTTTCATTTCATCATTTAAATGCCAAGATTCATGGTACTAATACTGAAACAACAACTATGAGACTCTAATTAGCTCAGAACATGAAGGGTGAGGAAGAGAACGAGACAAATAGCAAGGGCTTCGAATCTCCCCTGAAACAAAAAAGAACGGAAATGTCAATCACCATTCAAAACACAGAAAAGAACAATCAATTAATTTCTTGATCAATTGCGAAATATTCACTTGTTGCGCCGTTCATGAAAACAGGCAATGTCGGCAGTCGATATGCTTTTACCAGACGACTTCTCAGATTTCCTCTCATTGTCGTGATCTTGAACTTCACTGTCCTCCACGATTGCAGACAGCTCCGGACGCCAATGCGATTGAAGACAAGGATAACGAGAGGCTCTTTTGCGCCCTACGCGGACGTAATCGGCGGAGCGATTAATCGGAATGAGGTAGCTGTCGTCGGTTAACAACGACGAAGATCGTCGAGGACGAAAACACAATCCTAATTTCGAGAAATACTTCATCATTACTGTAACGTTGATCAGGAAGAAAGCAGAGTGGATGCGTTTCTGGTTCGTGTGGATTCCTTTCATGCTTTATCCAGTGGAAGCGTGTTGATCGGCGATTGACGTTACCGATATATAATTACAAAAGAAGGTCAGGTTTCTCTTGAAGCTACTCGGTCTCTTCTTGTGAACCAGTATTCGTACGCAGGCAGTTAATTTCTTGCCTAATCCCTTTAAAATCGAAAAGGAGACAGGATGATTTAATTTCAGAATATTGTTTTTTTTTAAAAAAAAAATTTAAATTTAGACCATTGATTTCTGCTTGATTTTTAAAATTAAGCAGAGAATCTGTTTCTTTGCATTTATCGAGTAACTACTATCTAATTAGAGTTAATTTGATAATTTCTTATGTACACTTTCACTGTAGTATTGAAAGGATTCGACGTCATCTACTTCTTTCTTTTTAATTGTTAAATTAGTTAATAATAGCAACTTGGCAACAAAATGATACGATAATCCTAATATTAAGGTAAATATATTTTGAAATTGCGGTGTTATGTCGTTTTATGGAAGTTTTAAATAACGTAATTAATAGTGATTCGTTGTATCATATATATGAGGTGGTTCTTTCCTTTTAATGGAAAATAGATGTTTTATTTTTTACATAATGAAGAGGACACAAAGCAAAGTAACAGAAAAACAAGAAAGAGAAACTAGGAGTAAAAATATTGTAAATTAAGGTGAAATCAAAAAATAACGCTAAAGAGGCCAGGCAAGATCTCATTTAGGATGCAAATTAAGGAGAGTGCTCCCGTATGATTTTTGTCATATACTTGCTTTGTAAATAACATAGAAAATGTTATAATTGTCATTACCAGTAAAGATATTTCTGATATCTTCAACAGTAGCACTATATTTGTAAGTAGAGGCATTCCCTCTTTTGGTAAGAAAAACAAGAAATGTTTTGTGTTTATCCTATTTTAATTGAGAATTTATAAATCCTTATTATTTTTATAAAGTAGGAAATAATTTATTCTCGTTAAAGTCAGTTCCCTCGGTACCGACACAAATCCTTGGCTGCCTTAAATAGATAAATAAAAAAGTATAAAAATAGATTTAATTAATATTATACAAACATATGGAAGAGCCATTTAAGACATGGAACTAATATTTAGTTAATCTTTTTTTTTTTTGGCCGTGTAAGGTAATTTTATTCAAGATACTCTCAAGTATGGTAATTAAAATCTAGATTTTACTCGTAAGATTGTATAAGATCTAGATCTTGACAATAAAAATGAGCAAGATCTCTTGTAAAATCTTTTTTGCATCAGGATTGTTTGAGATTTAAATCTTCCATCTTAAGATCGTACAAAATCATATAGGATCGTAAAAGATCTTAAGATCTTGACATTTGTTTTTTTTCTTTTTTTTTAATGTTTTGATATTACAAAAATGGAAATAACTGATAAATTTATCAAAATATGAGATTGATGCGATTTTCTCAATAAGTGTATCAAATCACAACTATTAATAAAATGAGAATAAAAATATCATCCTCAGGGATTCACTTTTAAAAATTACTAATTTCACTAAACAAAGTTATATTTGGACACAATTAAAAAGTTGGGTGATTTGAGATTAAACTAGGTTTAAAGCTAAATAAATCAAAGAGCGAATATAGTTAACTAAATTAGCGGGAAGTTACACTATAAAAGGACGGGTATAGGAGATTGACTTCACTCGACTTTTAATCCGATTAATTCATAGATAAACTAATTTTTGAGTTATTAGAGGATGTTTTAAGATAATTACAAATTCCTTTTAATGGTGATTAAGTTATTGAAGTTATTTGAACTCAATTCTTTAGAAAGACAAATCTTCCTAACTCAAATAATTAGCTAATTCTTTAGTCAAATCATTTGGTTTGGAGCTTAATATTAGGAACTTGATCCGATTTACGGTAGGAATTACAAAGACTTATTTATATCAAGTCCTTCCCAGCATAAATACAAACCCTAGTTTCATTGAATGGTAGGTAAGCATTCAAGAGCATTAAAGACAGTAAAATCTACTCCAAAAATAGGAACTGCGATTATATTGAAACATTCAACAACAACACCTCATAAAAAGTCAAGTTACATCAATCCCCAAAATCCTAAAGGTTTAGTTACACATGAACAAAGGAGAGAAACACACCATAGAAACACAATACAACATGATACAAGTGAAAAGAACAGAAGAAAAAAGCTTCAAATTCAGTAGAAAAGAGGTTATCTTTTTTCTCCAATGTGCCCTGATAGAGCCTCTTTCTTCTCTAGTTAAAAGATCCTATTTTTCTCTTCATTTCCTTTTAAATAGCTGCTATCACATGTTAGTAAGTTGTTGGGCACCACATTGAAAAAGATAGCAGAAGCTACAGGGAGTGCCATGCATAAAGGGGTAGGCGCTGGAGTCTGGGCAATAGCAAAAAGTTTTCATTATCTTAAACTTGCATCAATCCAAAAATGTACCAACATAAGGAAATCGTCCAAATTACTCAAAATGATAAAGAAATGATAATTTTGGATTAAAAGATTAATAGAATCACACCATGACAGAGAACAACCAAAAACATGGCTAACAAATGCTAAATGATAGCAAAATAGGGCAAGAAGAAGGGAAGAATGCTTGCTTTTACTTGTTTAAATTAATGTTGTTGGTCGTATACGGCAATTTTACTCTAGATACTCTCAAGCATGGTAATTAAGATCTAGAGCAAAATCTCTTGTAGAATCTTTTTTACATTAGAATCGTTTGGATTTAGATCTTGCATCTTAAGATTGTACAAGATCATACAAGATTTTAAGATCCTGACATTTGGTTTTTTTTTTAATGTTTTGATATTCAAATTTTTTTAATGAAAATAACTGATAAATTTATCGAAATATGAAATGTTTTATGAAAATATTTTGATATTTTGATAAATTATATTTATTTTTTAAAATATTTTTATATTTAGAAAATTATATAAATATTTTTTATTTTTATCTTTTAAAATTGCATATAATCTTATGATCCTGAGATTCGATCTCACCCAGTCTTTCTGATTCTGTACAATATCTCGATCTTGATTACCTTGCTCTCAAGTATTAAATGTGAGCATTTTGTGAAAAATTAGTCTTTTTTTTTTTAATACATCCAACTCTTGTTATATTTAGTCAAATTACACTTATGGAATTATTCCATTAGAGAAAAAAAAACTTTGAAGTAGTGGACCAAAATCTGACTAGATCCCATTAGGCTTATTTAGCATTGTCAAATTAGGCTTAAACTCGCGAGCCCAGCTCTGTCCGATGGCATTTAGGATGGGTATGAGCTTCTAAAATTAGACTCATTTAAAAATATTTTTTTTGTATAATTATATTTTTTATTTAAATAACAAAAGACTAACAAATAGAAGATCAATTGCTTGTTTATAATTTTAAAAAATTATTACAATTTGAGACAAGGATGAAGATTAGTAAGTGTAATTTTTTCAAAATTATACTCATATATAATTTTGTATAAAATAAAGAGATGTTGAATTCACATTAAAAGACTTCAAAAATAAAATAAATGGAGACATAGATATGTTGTGAATGAACACTAAGTAAGAAACAAAACTATGTATAAAATGACTCTTAAAAACTTTTATATATATATATATATATAGATGATTTTATAATACTTTTGTTTGATACATTAATAATTTTTTCATTGGCTAAAAAATTTATAATAATATATTTTCCTAGTGTGATATAGGTTATATTTATTTTGAGAACTATAGTGCATGCTTGCTTTGCTTTCTCAATATGAATGAATGATGAGAGTAAAATCTTGAACCTTTGATCTTCAAGAATTGCCATATCATAAGTCATAACATAATCAATCATTAAAAAAATAAAATAAAAGAAGGGTTTCCAAACTATAATAATTAAAATTGGTGGTTAGAATTTAAATCTAATCCAAATAATTTTTTTTTTTAAAAATTGAGCCTCACTTTTGGGCAGTCCTGGAATAAACGAGTCAACTCATACCAGACTTGTTTAAGTTAAACCCGTTACGAGCTGAGCCATCCTACTTTGACAATACTAAACTAATTGTTGGGATTTTGGTGTTTTAGTCAACATAGATGCCAACCCCACGCCACTGAATTTATCAAATTATTATTACTAATTTTCTTTCTGATTTGAAGGAAGACGGAATTGAATTTAAGACTTTTTAATTACCACTTAATTCCTCAGATTTAATTGCAACAATCATTTGTCGCCGTCCTTAAAATACTTCATTATTCTACGGACGGCAACATAGTAAACAGAGGCAGATTTTTTACTATCTATTCCTAGACGGCGACCCATATTTTACCTTGTCTTCACTTTGTTATTTCATGGGTTTTTTTTCTTCCCCAAACTCGGGTTCGTGAGGAATCATATGATCCCACCCGACCCTGCAATTTTAAAAGAAAATGTATACTTATTTATTAAATTATCCATAATCTTCAATAATCTATTTTTTTAAATTCTTTATTAAACAAAATTGAGTTTTGTGTATTATATTTTAAAACATTTAAATTTTATAAAATTCTATGTTTTACATAAATATTTTCTTTTATTAAACTATCAATAGCCTTCAATTGTATTAAATAATTTACCTTGAGTATTTTTTATTAATCTAAATTAAATTATGTATGCTATCTTTAAAAACATTTAAATTTTAGAAGACACTATATCTTATATAATTATTTTTTTGGAATTTGTTATACAAGTATTTTATTATTAAACTATTAATATTATTCAATAATTTATATATAATATTCTTTATTACACTAAGTTAAATATGTTATATTTTAAAACATTTAAACTCAATAAGACACTATGTTTTTCGTTCTAATTAAACCATTAATAACATGTGAAAACCATTTGTTATAAATTATATGAAACACACGTACACACACACACGCACACACACACACACACACACACACACACACACACACACACACACACACACACACATATATATATATATATATATATAATGTTTCATATTATATATTTTATACATATATGGGATTTAGAACAGGACATGCATGCCTAGAATTCATCCTGTATTCTCAGACAAATATTTAGATTTTTTTTTAAAATTTGTTTCGTTATCTGATCAAAGATTGAATTATTCAACTCGAACAAGATGAGTCGAATAAAGTCAGGGCGGTTCAAATTGCATCCTCTACATTCTTCTTCCATTAAGTTGCTTTACATGGGATGATCATAAGAACCCCATTCATGGATGACTAAATTAATTAACTTAAATTATTAGTTTCTTTTACTTCATCAGTCAATAAGAATGTATATGTCGAGGAAGGAGTTCTCACAGATTGAATCGCTTCGGAGTTGAACAATTTTCTTAATCGGAATATTCAATAAAATAATAGCGAATTAATTAGATTTAAAAAAATTTATCACTTAAAGTTAATCCATATTTAAGTGGGTTGATTAGAGTTAGGTTGGTAGGTTGGCCTTTATTAATAATTAAAAAAATCACATTGCCAACATTTTTAAATTATTAAAAAATAACTTTAAAGAATGAGCTCAATTTAAAATATGAAAAAAATGAAAATGCCTTTATAATTTAATAAAACTCCAAGTCTAAATATTCAACTTAACTTAGGTATTATTTAAAATAAAAAATAGAAAAGAGTAAGTGGCGGATTGAGCAAACTAGTTTAAAATTGTATGAGTTGAAATCTATCAACCTGTTACTTGAATCATCAATTGTGAGTTAGAAGAAAATGAATTAGAATTAACCCAACATTTTAATCTAACGTAGTTGAATTGTGTGAATTGGATTGGTTTGGTGGATTGGTAAATTGACTGGTATATTTACGTCAGTACTAACTTTTTTAAAAAATTTTTTTACATACTAACTATTCAAAATTATTTTTTATATATTAACTTTCTGTCAAATTCGACCCACACGCAATCAAATTCACTGAATAATACTGAACAAATTTGACTATGAAATAGTTGAATTTGATTACTCGCAACATTTGACTACCCCGTGGTCGAATTCCATGTGAGAATATAATAAAAAATTTCATATAGTCGAATTTTCATATGTTAATTTTTTTTATTTTGAATTTCATTATCAAAATTGTTTAATTTTTTTTTTAAATTTTTGTTCAAGCTAAATTATAATAAATAAATTTTACACTATATTTTTTATTTTTATATAATATTAAATTTTAGTAATTAATAAATATATTAAAAAATTATATAAATTATTATTTTAAATGATTTCTTTTATTAATGTGTATTATTATAAATTATATAAATTACTATTTTAAATGATTTCTTATTTTAAATGATTTATTTTATTATAGTTTCAAAAAATGCAGTAATTATTTTAAATGATATTTATTATCATTTCAATAATTATATTGGAAAAGATATATAAATTATATAATAATAAACATTTAATAATTCAAAAGATTTATTTTGATTATTTTTCAAGATTTTAAAAAATTCTTAATTTTTATTTTTAAATAAATAAAAAATATGAAAATATATCAATTGTAATTAAAAAGTAGATATTAAATAAATTTTATGCCAATTGCAATTGTCATTAATTAAAATTACTATTGTTATTTAAAAATAAATTGTATACCTTTTGAAATTTTAATTGGTATAAATTAAATTTACTATTATTAAAATGAAAAAGAATGTGCGAGATTTAATGAACCAACTAATTTTAATTAATGTGAATAAAAATGAACTAGTTAGTAAATTATTAAATCATATTTTTTTCTAAATATTTGTTCTCTTCATCATAAGCCATATAAAAATTAATAATATTTTTGAATGAGAATTTTTATTTTATCTCGTTAGATAATATAACCATACAAATAGATATTATTTAATCTAATTGGTCTGGTATAACAGGGTAAGATGGACTTGTTGATCAGTTGTGCTCGATTTGTTCACGGATTCCACATCGTGAAGGCTCCTCACATTGTCTATAATCTATTAAACTATTTATGCATGTGGAGTTTGGATGCCCTTACTTTTGAGTCATTTGAGGGTAAGACATCAGTTTGTCTCCATTATAAACTGACCAATTTTTGTGGCTTTTCAATTTGAAAAAAGTTTTCCTTGATATGCTTTCAATATGGTGTTCAATCGGTAAACTTTATCGACCAGTTGATGGTAGTTATAGCCCCACCTCAAACATGCTGCTATTGTATGTGGACACAAAAAGTGCAGAGCTTGAATTCTCTATAGTCTTATTTTTTAGCACTACGATCCACCTTGTAATTACGCTTTAGTAGTCCATTCAATTCATCATATGACTCTTCCACTTCAAATAATGACCTTTGTGGATCAAAATTAACGACTACACACCTTCTTCTGCATTCGCGATTTGTTTGTAGATCTTTTGTCACGGTCTTCGAGAAGTCAATGTTTTGACTGAAATTTGTGCCTGTATACTATTGACTCGTGTTGTCAAATATTCTATTAGTCTTTACATTGTTGCTTTCACGAGTCCGAGCACAGACAGGTGCCGCACCTTTAGAAAGACGCCGTTTATGCATTCGACGAGGTTTGTAGTCATTTCACTCCACTGCTGACCTTCTGTGTTGTATGCACGAGACCATTGTTCAAGTGGTATATCTGCTATGTAGTTGGCACCTCTCTCAGACCATGTTCGTATATATGCTAGTTCTGCACTCACTTTGTGGTCAAAATAGTATCCTGTCATCCAAATATACATGTATGAGTTAAGTTGAGAAACTAATTATGGTATGAGCTATTAATCAGCGTTGAGATTTAAAAAAACACATTTATATTGATAAACTTTTCTCGTAAGAATTTATTGCCCATATCTTTTTAACGTTGTCCCCTAAATGACAAATGCAAAACTTTCAATGCGCATATGGCGATTGCCACCCTGTTGTTGAATCTTCCAACGCCGCCTTCACACTTGGTCCTCTATTCGTTATGATGCAAAGATTTCATTGATTTTTAGTCACATATGTTTTCAAGCGTAACAAGAAAAATTGATACGCCTCTTTGGTCTCGTCTTCTACCAATGCAAATACCAGAGGAACTATTTTTCTGTCCCCATCTTGGGACACAACCATTATCAATTGGCCTATATACTTTTCGTATAAGTGCATCGTGTCCATTTGCAGTATTGGCTTCAAATGGGCGAAAGCATCAATACAAGGCTTGAAGGCCCAAAAAAGATGGCGAAAATAAACCTTCCCCTGTTGATTACTTGTTGGAGAGTATGGATCTAATTTGTAAACAGTGCTGGGGTTAAAATGACAGACATTGTTTAACCACTAGAGTAACAAATTGTAGGACCGTTTCTAACCTCCAAAAACAGCTAATAATACCTTGTGCTTTGTAAGCCAAACATTCTTGTACGATACCGTATATCCAAATATGGCCCTTATTATGGTTATTATCTGGCTAATCACCAGATCATCCTTTTCCTTAATCAAAGGAGTAATACAATAGGCTATTAGATCATAGTCTAGCTTCTCATGATCTTGAGACATTATAGCTGATAAACATGTATGGTCTTCATTGTACTTGATCATCCTATACGGATGTACAGGTGATTTTTGTACTACCCTAACCCTCCACTCGCAAGTGTCAGCATTTTTTGGATTATAGTCAAGATCAGCTAACTCGTCTGATATATTATCTTCTAGACCCATGTCATATGCAGTAAATAGTAAAAGTGAATGGTCAGATGAATTTGGCAGTGGATAGTGCTGGGGGAATGAGGAAGTTGATGGGTTTAACACTTGAGAGTTTAGACCTTGTACTTGAGACAGAAGTTCTAGATTTGTCATATGGCTCGATATGCCAGTGCAAACATCTGTTTGTACTGTGTTGATCTCCACCAATAATTCCATCATAGCCTGGTCTTCAAATCGCTCGATGTGTGTAATCACCGCAGCCTAGAGTTGGTAGTCATTTTCCACTTTGAAATTTTGATTGCGGAGAGGTGACAATTTTACCAAGCATCAATACCAAATATTATTCCCAACATGGGTATAAAGTAAGCCAGATTGAACACATAGACAGTCTTTAATCTTCTCTAGAGTAATTCCTTGGAACAACATCATCATCGTCATGTTTTTCAGACATGAAAGTGTCACCCTCATCTGAGACAATGATTTCCCCTTTGAGATATAAATATGAAGTAATTTGGCGGCTCATTTTATTCGGACAGAAAAAATATAATGGGAAAGAAAATTTTTTTACTGACCTTATAAGAATTGAGAGCAACAAATATAAAACAAAGGGTCTTTCAAGATTGCAATGGATGTTGAAGATTGGATCGAAGATATATATAGACTAACAAATGTGAACCTACATGCGAACAAAATTTTGTTTTCAATGCATTAAACAATTTGAAACAAACCTTTAACTGTAAAAAATTATGAAAAAATACTGTTTGATAAGATTTTTTCAATGCATTCAACAATTTGAAACAAATCTTTAACTGTAAAAAATTCTGAAAAAAATACTATTTGATAAGATTTAACACTGAAATACACTGGTGAACGACACTGAACAATTTGAATGCATGCATGTTGGGTCTTATCATCGAATTGTACTAGTTGGGTCTCATCATCGAAAAATGGGGTGGTCGAATTCAACCATAAAGGTCGAATTCAGCTATAATCATATGGCCAAATTCGGCCCTTCAACAGTCGAATTTCGAATCGTTGGCCACGTTCCAAAACTCAACTGTTAAACAGTCGAATATTTGGTTGCCAAATAGCAACCGGCCCCTTCCCCCAATGCCCCTCCAACCCCTCTATATAAACCCTCCCTCACCATATACCCCACCACACCTCGTTCTACCTTCCAATTCTCCAATTCTCAAATTCTCTTTGTTGTAATTTTTTGTTTTGCTATAATGGTAGATAAAAGTCAACTTATAATGCCTGGACCAATAATAAGAAATTCATTATATCTTCAAGATCAAAATATATTTGAACAAATGTGGGAATGGACCAAGTAAGCAACTTTTAATTTTTAATTTATTTATTTTACTCATATGTTTGTTATTTATTTTTATTTTACTAGTATTATTTTATTTATTATTTTTTAGTCAATATGATTTTTTTATTTTGTTTTACTCATACTATTTTTATTTGTTATTTGTTATTATTTTTTATTTGTTATTTGCTGTTAATTTTTTTACTCACTTTTTTTTATTTATTATTTATTAATTGTTGTTTTTATTACGTTATTTGTTAACTCTTTTTATTTTTATTTTACTCATAATATTTTTCACATAATATTTTTATTTTCTATACAACCTGATAAATTATTAAAATATCGTCGACATACTAGTCGACTAGTAGCTCGAGCAGACTCCCGCATTGTACCATATTTGCAACAAGCGGGATTTCGAAGATTGGATTCTTTTTGTATGACCAGGCGTTGGTCACAACGCTAGATGAAAGATGGCGTCCCGAGACTCACACGTTCCATCTGACGCAGGGAAAATGTACTATCACATTATAAGATGTAACAATGTTGTTCGGACTCCCTTGTAGTGAAAGTGCTGCTGTCGCAGATTCTACCCTCTCTTGGGATTTTGTATGTCTTGAATTGTTAGGAGTTATCCTGCTTGAGGACAAGTTGAAAGGACAAAGATTATGTATGACGTGGTTTCAAGAATATTTTTCAAGGTTACCGAAGGACGCATATGAAGCCATAATTGAACAACATACAGGAGCATATATATTGCTCATCATCGACGGCTATCTGATACTATATAAATCTAGCATGAATCTATACTTAATGTACCTCTCGCTGTTACAAGACTAGGGATGGCAATGGGGCCCCAAATTCGGGGTTTTTTCCCCGCAGGGACGGGGGCGGGGAAAAAACCCCCAGAAAGCTAAATGGGGACGGGGACGAGGATCACTTTCCCCGCCCCGTGGGGTCCCCATCCCCGAGGACATTTTAGTAATTTCGTATGAAATTACTAAAATATCCTAAATATATATATATATATATATTTAATATAAATGTCAATGGTAAATTAGTAATTTTATAAGATAAAATAATAATACTTTTATTATTAAATAAAAAAGAAATTAAAATATTTCTAAAGCCCTAATTGACTGATTGCTATTTTCCCCCAATTCTGACTGCGTGCGAGACTGCTCTTCGCCTCTGCCCGAGTTCCGACTGCGTGCCGCGTGCGACTCTGCCATCTCAGTTTCGAGTGTTTCACTTCCAGCCTTCACTAGATCTCATCATCTCGTCTTCGCCTCTGCCCGAGTTCCGACTACGTGCGACTCTGCCATGCCCGTGCGTGAGCCGTGAGGCGTGCCTACTGCCTGAGACGAGAAGACTCCTCCCTGCCGTGCCTGAGACGAGAAGCGTGGTGCCGGCCCTTGTCTTCGTCCAGGGAAGGACTAGATCCCTCCGGCCGTTCGTGCGGCGTGCTGTGGGTCAGTGGGTGGCTTCCTCCTTCGGTCAGTCCGTCGTGTTGCTCTCAGGCGAGGTAAGTGAGTGAAATAACATTAACATAATTTAGAGTTTAATACAAGAAGTATGATTAATTTTTAAATTGAGTTTAATATTGCCAATCTTCGTTTTCAGTATTTATATGTAGTAAAAGGTAATTCAAAATTGGATCTTAGATTTAAATCAATAATCACTTAAAATATCAGAGTAATTTCCTTGGGTGATCTTAGATTTTATACATTAAAACTTGTTACGTCTCCTTGTTAGAGTATATAGAGTTGTTTGACAGTTGATAGTTATGATTCCAACTGATATTGTTGTGATGTATTCTTGTTCAGTAATCTTAGCTTTCTTGAGTGTATAAATAACTCAGTAAACCTTCAGTCTTGAATAATGAATTCTAGGGATGGCAATGGGATCAGACTAATTAAGAGTTTTAAGTTTTTTATTGTTTGATTTCTTTTGAGATTTATAATGAATATAATGTTTTATTAACCTATCTAGAATTATATTTTGAAAGCCAAACTATCCTAGCCCATATTAATTCATTTGGAAATGATATTTAGAAAAATTAGATTGTTGAATCTTTAGTAATTATTATAAATGATTACATTTAAATACATTGAGTTATTTTCTTTTAGGTTGGTTTTTTTTAAAAATGGCTGAAGATCAATCATCTAATATTCCTATGGAAAAGGAGCAAGTTCCACTTGCACCTATTTCAGATCCGATGGAAGAAATACAAGAAAATGAAAATGAAACTCCTCTCCCTAATGAAGTAAGTGTTAGCCCTAATGTATTATGCTATAAGTTTTGATGATGACAAATGTGTGGGAATTATAGTATGACTTAATCTTCTTGGCCCAAATGAATGATTTAACTTCTTAGCCCAAATGAATGATTTAATCTTCTTGGCCCAAATGAATGATTTAATCTTCTTGGCCCAATATATGATTTAATCTTTCTTAGCCCAAATAGTATGATTTAATTTTCTTGGCCCAAATGAATGATTTAGTCTTCTTGGCCCAAATGAATGATTTAATCTTATTGGCCCAAATGCATGATTCAATCTTTCTTGGCCCAAATATATTTAATGCTTTATATATTTAAATATAGTAGTATAAATTGATTTTTGATAAAATTTATTGGTTGTTATAATATAATTTGAAAAAGAATATTTTTACTGTAGCACTTTTGAAAAAGAAATTTGATTGTTGAAGAAGTATGATAAACTTTATTGGTTATTGAAAAAGTATGATAAAGTTTATTGATTGTTGTAATATAATTTGAAAAAGAATACTTTTTCCTGTACCACTTTTGAAAAAGAAATTTGATTGTTGAAAAAGTATGATAAAGTTTATTGGTTGTTGTAATCAACTTTGAAAAAGAATATCTTTTACTGTAGCACTTTTGAAAAATGAATTTGATTGTTGAAAAAATATGATAAAGTTTATTGGTTGTTGTAATAAACTTTGAAAAAGAATACCTTTTACTGTAGCACTTTTGAAAAATGAATTTGATTGTTGAAAAAGTATGATAAAGTTTATTGGTTGTTGTAATAAACTTTGAAAAAGAATACTTTTTACTGTAGCAAATTTGAAAAAGATATTGATTGTTGAAAAAGGTTGATAAAGTTTTTTGGTTGTTGTAGAAAGGTTGAAAAATGATGATGAAGCTTACTGTAGCAATTCTGACTAAAGCAGTCACTGTAGCAGCAAGGTTTCACTATATAAAGGGGACTTCACAACACCATTTAAATTCAAGCTTCAATTGTTCATTTCTCATATTTTCTTGAGTTCATTCTCTCTAAATTGCTAGAGAAATATTCTAAGCTTAATTTCTGCGTTATCTACACTTTGAGAGTGTTTACCATTATTTTCCTTAAGCCTTTAAATTTAGTTGCTCAAGGATTGGTTCCTTGAGTTAGTGTTTGAGAGAAAACACGTTGTAAGGGGGATAGACACCCTTGAGAAAAAAAAAAGATCTATGTTGTAGTGGTTTGCAAGTACCTGGATTAAACTTGCAATTATAGTGGAAATACTCAAGTGGTCTCTTGAGGACTGGATGTAGGCTTGGGATTAGCCGAACCAGTATAAATCTCCGAGTTTGCTTTCTCCATCCCTACTCTATTTACATTTGAAGTTAATTAATTAATACTTTGCGTTTATATTTGATTTCTACCTCAAGTATTAATTAATTTGTGTAGATTTATATTTGCTCCTTAATTCCTTGCACTATAAAATTATTCATCTTGATAAACATTTTGATTTTCTGAATTAAATTATTATCTTTAACATTATCCAATTTCAGAAAATCATTTTAACTTCCAATTAAGTTTTGTGAAAATTTTTATAAAATCCAATTCACCCCCCCTCTTGGGATCCAACCATTTCTTTCAATTGGTATCAGAGCTTGGGCTCTTGATTTGAGACTTAACCGTCTAAGAGTAAACATGGTTGGATTTAGTGATTGGTTTATGTCTGAAAATTATTCTTTCATAGAACCTCCAGTTTTTGATGCTAATCATTTTCAATATTGGAAGTATGAAATGAAAATGTTTTTAATTTCAGTAGACCATAAACTCTGGGAAGTTATAGAAAATGGTTTTTATATGCCTGTCAAGGAAGAACAAGGAAAATGCATTCCAAAACCCAAGAGTGAATGGAATGATACTGAAAGAAGTTTAATGCAACTCAATGCTAAGGCAAAATTGATTATTTCTTGTGCATTGAGTCAAGATGAATTTTTCAAAATCTCCAACTGTGCAACTGCAAAAGAAATGTGGGAAATTCTTGAAGTTGCACATGAGGAAGATCTTATTGCTGAGGAATTAAGGTATAGAAGTTTCATTAATGAACTTGAAATTGCTCAAATGAACAATTGTAAAACCATTAATGAGATACAACTTGTGCTTAATCAATTGCAAGCTCTTGGTGTTGAACTTACAGAAAAATCTCAAATCACCAAGGAGATAGAAGAAAAAGAAAAAGGAGAAAAAGAGAAACCACAACCAAAAGTTGAATCATCAAAGAAAGCTTACCTATCTTCCATTTGGGGAAATAGCAATTCTGATGAGGAGAACACAAATGAAGAAGCCAACACTTGTTTTGTGGCCAGAAATAAAGATGAGGTAAATTCATTTGACTACTCTTTTGAAGAATTACAAGATGCCTTTGATGATTTACATAAAGAATCTCTAATACTTGCAAAGAAACTAAATGTTTCAAAACAGAAAAACTCTTCTCTTGAAAATGAGTTGGAAACATTGAAAAACGAATTTTCTATTTCCAAGGAAGAGAATTTTGTTTTTGAAAATCAAAACAAAACTTTGCAAGAAGAGAATTTGATTTTAAAAGCAAATATCTCTACCAACAAAAATTGCTTTTGTACCAAGTGTGATTCTTTGAAAAAGGAAAATAATAATCTTAAAAACACACTTGCAAAATTTTCTCAAGGTAGAGAAATTTTAAATACCTCAGTTTTGAAACAAAGAAGAATGTTTAACAAAGTTGGTCTTGTTTCTAAAAAGAAATCAAACCAAAAGCATTCTAAAAACTTCTTTGTTTCTGTAAAGATGTCAAATAGTCTAACTTGCACTTGTTTTTATTGTGGACTAAAAGGACACAAATCTTACTCATGCTTTTATAAGAAAAATCTTGTTCATGGAGTTAAAATGAAATGGGTTCAAAAAGGAACTCATGACCCAGGCGGACCCAAAGAAATTTGGGTACCAAAGACAAAGGATTAATTTGCAGATTTGCCTCGAAGCAAGGAGCAGAAATGACTTTTCAATGGTTACATCATTCAAACTCCACTCTCTTGCATCAAAAGGAGGCAATGGACAAGTAAACATATAAGCTGGAATGTATTGTAAGAAATTTGACTGATATGTTTACTACTCTCTAATGCTTTTGTCTGTTCTCTAATATGCCTTACATCTATCCTTGATACTCATGCATGCTATATCTGAAAACAATTGTTAGGTGTGCAGATTATAGATTTGAATTTTGTTTTGAGCTAAAATCTTTCTTCCAAATTTTGCTCAAACTATCTTTTTTACCGCATTATGAAAACTTGCTTCCATTACACGCACATTTTTCTTGTCTTCACAACAATAAGATTCCTCCTACCTATAGTATTTATCCTTGCTGTAATCTTATTTAAATATTTTCAATGAAATCAAATATTTTGCAAAATTGCATTTCATGAAAGCATAGCACTTTTATTAATATGGCATATCTTGAACATAATGTTGCTCCCCGTTACTCGAGATTTATTTGAACATTACTAATTTGAACATCAAAGTGCTCCACCAAAAGTGTTTTACAGAAGTTAATCCTCATATTTATCCTTTAAGGCACTCTCCTTCCTTTGCACTTTGAAATCAGTAAGATTTTTTATTCTGAAGTTGGTTGGTCGACCAACGCTCCTATCAGTGGTCAACTAACGAAGCCTATATTGGACCAACACCCAACGCCAGCTCATTCGTAATGGTCGACCAATGCTTGACAGTGATCTTGTAAGAGATTGTTTTCAAGAGGATCTTGCAAATAATCAATCAATTAATTTCATTAAAATTGCAAGAAGATAGAATCAAAAGAAGAGCAATGAGCAAAACAAGAATATCAAAATCTTGAGGAGGAACTTCAAGAAGCAATAAGAGTTTGCCAAAATTGATGAGTATCTCTATTCTTTACCACTTTACTATTTAATTGAGTGATACTCCCTGATCATAATTGGCTATGTTGGCAATTTTTTTACTGACATACTTTCATTGCAATGATATATTGTTCTCTAATATCTTACATATTTGATCATATCATTGTATATAAAGATATTGTCTTTATACCATTCATCATGGTTTGAGCATTATACATGTCATATCCTTTGTATAAGATATAGCTTATGAACGATTGTTTATGGATTATAGTTTATATTTGATTATATTTTATTAATCCATATTACCTCAATTATTGTACTACATACTCAGGTTGTAATATGTTTTATCTTGATAAGTATGTAACTCGCTTTTGCTTTGAAATGATGATATATATGTCCTTGTCAGAAAATTCTTTCCATCTTTAAAATGGATATATATTTTTCAATATATATATACTCTGCTGAATTTGTGTGGTTGATTTCTTTTATCTTTATTATTATAATTTTTTTGAGTACCGTCCAATGAAAGAAACCACTTGCATTAAAAAAAAAAAAACAAACCGAAGGATTACATTGCAAAAAAAAAAAAAGGAAGGTTTGCTCATGCATGAGCAATCTACAGGCGAGGTGGTCTTGGATTAGGAGGCCCGTATTGTATCATCACCCCTCGGCCATTCCTTGGAGCAAGAGACTGAGCAATGTCACGGAGGGTAGTGTAAATCCCATTCATACAATCAACACTTCTTTGTTGTTGATTGCAGAAGCATTGGGTAGACCAATAGAAGAACCTATCTATTCTTGAAGTCAGTGCCGCATTGTTGCGTTTAGCTAACTTCTCCTGGTCCTCTATCATCTTCTTGAGTTTCTTCACCTCCTGCTCCAGACAAGCAATTTTGTCTTCTGACGTATGGCCTGTACTAATCTCTTCAGCTTCTTCGATCTTCATCTTCTTCTTTCGATTCTCCTGAGATCCCTCCAAAGGCCTTTTACCCTTGTCCCTGCCTAGACTCAAGTTTAAGTCGAGCTCTTCCTCCCTGGCCTCTACTGTGAGATCAATGAACTTTCTTGCTGCCATGGCTTGGAATTTTTTTTTTGGAGTATGAAGAGAGAGGAATGTCAGAAAGTTGTAGGCTCAGAGATGAATACTCTTTGTGGTGTGGTAATTGAGAACTCTGGGGCAGTCTTTATAGAGAGAAAATGATGACTTAGAGCCAACGAAGATATCTCTTCACCGCACCCCTACACGCTCATCCTACGGATTTTGCTAGCTGGAAGCCAGAACTCTAGGGTACGCATGCACACCAACAACGCGTCGCATTAATGGCAAAACCACGAAAGTCAATTTTCGGTGGATTTGCGGCTGATTTAATTTGTTTTGATTAAAAATTTTAAGGATTAATAAAATGGTGATAAACAGAACCGTATTTCTCTGCTTTGATGTTCTTGAGAGCTTTCAGTATAATATACATGATTGATTGCATCATGCTATGATTACATGTATCTAAGAACATATGTTGTGTATGCTATTCATGCATCATGAGCGAAGGCTATGAATAATATGTCATGATTCCACATGCACTCATAGAAAATGAGAAGTCAAAAAAAAAATTTTTTAAATAAATTGAAATGTGTAGAGGATAATACATTTTCATAGTTACACATACTTACATATAATGCTTTTGTGGGCAAATGAAAGGCAATGATTTCCTTGCATTATGATAATGCTTGATGCATGCGACCGTAAGCAGTTAATTTTGCTTTTAATCTTTGATTTACATTACTAACTTAAGCATCGGAGTGGTTGTCAAAATTTTTGCAGGTACTCATCCTCAAGATACATATATGAATACATCTTGAAAATTACATTTGTTTAATATGCATTGATTGAGGGGGAGCCTAACCTATAATTAAATCCTCTATATCTTTAAGGTCACTTTATCTGAGATGCAATGTTTTCCTTAATTATATATTTTTGGCATATCAATGATAAGTTTTGATGAAATTTTACCCCATGACATCATATGATATTTTTGCTTAAAGAAGGAATACGCTTTAGCCTTTATATATTGCCTTCCTTATACCTTTTTGTTGATGTCAAATAGGGGGAGAAGGATATGGAAAGAAAAATATGTGTATATTGTATAATGATTATTACATTGTAACAAATTTTTCTTTGGTGATTTGTCATCATCAAAAAGGGGGAGATTGTTAGCCCTAATGTATTATGCTATAAGTTTTGATGATGACAAATGTGTGGGAATTATAGTATGACTTAATCTTCTTGGCCCAAATGAATGATTTAACTTCTTAGCCCAAATGAATGATTTAATCTTCTTGGCCCAAATGAATGATTTAATCTTCTTGGCCCAATATATGATTTAATCTTTCTTAGCCCAAATAGTATGATTTAATTTTCTTGGCCCAAATGAATGATTTAGTCTTCTTGGCCCAAATGAATGATTTAATCTTATTGGCCCAAATGCATGATTCAATCTTTCTTGGCCCAAATATATTTAATGCTTTATATATTTAAATATAGTAGTATAAATTGATTTTTGATAAAATTTATTGGTTGTTATAATATAATTTGAAAAAGAATATTTTTACTGTAGCACTTTTGAAAAAGAAATTTGATTGTTGAAGAAGTATGATAAACTTTATTGGTTATTGAAAAAGTATGATAAAGTTTATTGATTGTTGTAATATAATTTGAAAAAGAATACTTTTTCCTGTACCACTTTTGAAAAAGAAATTTGATTGTTGAAAAAGTATGATAAAGTTTATTGGTTGTTGTAATCAACTTTGAAAAAGAATATCTTTTACTGTAGCACTTTTGAAAAATGAATTTGATTGTTGAAAAAATATGATAAAGTTTATTGGTTGTTGTAATAAACTTTGAAAAAGAATACCTTTTACTGTAGCACTTTTGAAAAATGAATTTGATTGTTGAAAAAGTATGATAAAGTTTATTGGTTGTTGTAATAAACTTTGAAAAAGAATACTTTTTACTGTAGCAAATTTGAAAAAGATATTGATTGTTGAAAAAGGTTGATAAAGTTTTTTGGTTGTTGTAGAAAGGTTGAAAAATGATGATGAAGCTTACTGTAGCAATTCTGACTAAAGCAGTCACTGTAGCAGCAAGGTTTCACTATATAAAGGGGACTTCACAACACCATTTAAATTCAAGCTTCAATTGTTCATTTCTCATATTTTCTTGAGTTCATTCTCTCTAAATTGCTAGAGAAATATTCTAAGCTTAATTTCTGCGTTATCTACACTTTGAGAGTGTTTACCATTATTTTCCTTAAGCCTTTAAATTTAGTTGCTCAAGGATTGGTTCCTTGAGTTAGTGTTTGAGAGAAAACACGTTGTAAGGGGGATAGACACCCTTGAGAAAAAAAAAAGATCTATGTTGTAGTGGTTTGCAAGTACCTGGATTAAACTTGCAATTATAGTGGAAATACTCAAGTGGTCTCTTGAGGACTGGATGTAGGCTTGGGATTAGCCGAACCAGTATAAATCTCCGAGTTTGCTTTCTCCATCCCTACTCTATTTACATTTGAAGTTAATTAATTAATGCTTTGCGTTTATATTTGATTTCTACCTCAAGTATTAATTAATTTGTGTAGATTTATATTTGCTCCTTAATTCCTTGCACTATAAAATTATTCATCTTGATAAACATTTTGATTTTCTGAATTAAATTATTATCTTTAACATTATCCAATTTCAGAAAATCATTTTAACTTCCAATTAAGTTTTGTGAAAATTTTTATAAAATCCAATTCACCCCCCCTCTTGGGATCCAACCATTTCTTTCAGTAAGCATTGATTTAGAACAAGAAGATGTTAGTGAACAAAGAAGTCCAAATAAAAGACGATTGACCTCACAAGCTTGGGCACACTTTAAAAGGGAGAAAATAGATGATAAGTGGAAAGCAATATGCAAATATTACAATAAGAAACTTGGTGGGGACACTAAACAAGGCACAAAACATTTACATGACCACATTAAGAGTTGGAAGCTTCGTACTGTGAGGGGTCCACAACAATCAATTATAAATACTTTGCAACAATCCTCCTCTTCAATAGGAACTAGGGGTGAATCAGTTATGGTTGGCACATTCACATTTAATCATGATAATGCAAGAAGGGAACTTGCAAGAATGATTATAATGCATGAGTATCCTCTTGCTATGGTTGATCAAGTCTGGTTTAGGAGATTTGTCAATTCTCTCCAACCAATGTTCAAAGTAAATTCTCGCAATACAATAAAGGGCGACGTTATGAAAATATATGAGAGTGAGAAGGCTAGAGTAATGAAATTACTTGCAAAGAACTCAGGCCGTATTGCAATAACAACTGATATGTGGACATCAACTAATCAAAATAAAGGATACATGTCCATCACAGCCCATTACATTGATGATAGTTGGACTTTGCAGAGCTTGATTGTGAGGTAATGTTTTATTCTTTTAATATTTTTCTCTCTTGTTATATTTATCATATTTATTCTATGTTTGTTTATGTGCTACTTTGTAATAGTTATTATAATTTGTTATAGGTTTGTTTATGTGCCTGCACCACACACTGCTGAAGTTCTTTCTGATGTGTTAGTTGAATGTTTATTGAATTGGAATATTGATAGAAAGTTGTCAACTTTGACTGTTGATAATGCTAGCACTAATGATGCCATGATTGATTGTTTGTTTGACAAGATTCAAAGTTCTTCATTTATTTTGAGAGGGGAATTATTTCATATGCGATGTTGTGCTCATGTGCTAAATTTGATAGTGAAAGATGGGTTGTCGGTAATTTCTGATGCAATTGAAAAAGTTAGAGAAAGTGTTGCTTTTTGGACTGCAACACCAAAGAGGGAGGAAAAATTTAGTGATACTTGCCTTCAATTGAACAAAAAATATTCAAAGAAGCTTGTTCTTGATTGTAGAACTAGGTGGAACTCTACTTATTTGATGATTGCTTCTGCTTTACCATATCAAGATGTTTTCCAAAGATTAAAGCAACGTGATTCTCAATATAAGAGTTTGCCTAGTGAAGAGGATTGGAAAATGGCAGAAGATATTTGTGGGAAGTTGGAATTGTTTTATAGTATCACTGAATTATTTTCGGGCTCCCAATACTCGACCTCAAATATTTATTTCCCAAAAGTTTGTGAAATTAGGTTGGCTTTGAGGGAGTGGGTTGATAGTTCTTGTGACATTATAAAAAATATGGCTGTTAATATGATTATGAAGTTTGACAAATATTGGAGATCAATTAATGGAGTTATGGCCATAGGTGTTGTGTTGGATCCTCGATATAAAATGACTGTGTTGGATTATTTCTTTCCTTTGATGTATAGAGATGATGCTTCTGTTGAATTGCACAAGGTGAAATATATGTTTCAGGAGTTGGTTAATGAATATCAAGTTACGAATAAGAGTCATAGTTCTTCTACTACTGATAATGCTTTTTCCTCAACTTCAACCGACCCCAATTCTCATGTAAGGAAAGAAAGTTGGAAAAATAAGTGGTTTCAGTATGTCAGAGAAAATGTTTCAAGTACAGTATACAAGTCTGAATTAGATTACTATTTAGAAGAGCCTGTGTTGCTTGATGTAACAACTAATGAAGACTTTGACATATTGGGTTGGTGGAAACAAAATAGTTTGAAGTATCCTACTTTGCAACGAATTGCAAGAGATTTTTTGGCTATTCCAATCTCTACAGTTGCTTCAGAGTCTGCATTTAGTACTGGTGGTCGTGTATTGAGTCCACATCATAGTAGATTGACTGAGAAAACATTAGAAGCATTGATGTGTACTCAAAATTGGTTACGCCATGAAGTAGGACTAGGAGGTAATAATATATTCTAATATTTATTTATATTTTGTTTTTCTTTTTTCAAAATTTGTTTGACTCTTTAATTTTTCTTGTTAGGCAAAAAAAGGATTAAAATCAATAGTATTCTTGAAGAAATGGATGATGATGGTGATGATGATGATGTAGTAAGTTAATATGATTTAATTTTTATTATCCATTCCTAATATATTTAATTACTAATATTTGTTTCATTCTTATCTTGTAGGAAAGTACTGTAATTTAAATAGCTAAAATGTGATGAACAAGAGAATATATTAAAGTTTCGAGGTATGATTTCTAATACATATTAAAGTGCTGTAATTCTTATTTTGTTTTAAAGTATTATTTCTTATATATATCTTATAGTTGATTTGTTTGAATTTTATTTTGTAGGAAAGTACCAAAGAACAAGTAAATCAAATGCATGAATCCATGATGATTTGGTGTGATCAAGAAAGAATATTGTATTTGAATTTTAATGTGCTTTGATCTTTTATATTTGGTGTAGACAATGTATTTGAATTTTTATCTTTGTTTTCTTGAACATATGTTAAGATGATGATGTAATGATGTTTTGGTCCTTTTGGAGTTATTGAATGACTATTTTAATATTTGAATTTAGCCTCTTATGTTTAATTATATATATTTTTATGTATTACAGGTTTTTTCTTCTTTTTTCGTTTTTTAGAATTTTTTTAATAATTCCGCGGGGCCCGCGGGGAGGCGGGGAACGGGGATAGGGAAATTTTTCCTCCCCCATCGGGGATCGGGGGCGGGGACAGGTAAAAATTTGGGGGGTGGGGACGGGGGCGGGGAGTTCCCATCTCTATGCAAGACTTTGAAGAATACGGGAACTATAGTTGGGGTTCGACAGTCTTGGCCTATTTATACAGTGAGTTATGCAAGGCAACACATCCTAGATCACGTCAAATTAACGGGTGTGTTCATTTATTGTATATATGGGCATTTGAATGATTTCCAAAACTACGGGCTGTAAGTATCAAATCAACCCGATGATGATGAAGAACATCCTTAGCCCCCACCTATAGCACACAAGTATGTAATATGCTATTTTATTTAAATATTTTTTTGAATCATTTTCATTATTTTGAAGTGATAATTTGTCTAAATTATAAATTGATATAAAGATTTAATTTTAATAGGTGGAATAGATTTTTCCTATACTAAGCCCCCATTGCTTATGCTCTAGATCGATATAGGCGATTATTAGACTAGATGAGTGAGAATGAGGTATTTTCATTTATTTTGTTTTTAAACTGATAATATTTTGTTCCCTATTAGTATATGCTAATATTTGCCAACATTAGGTTATTTGGCTCCCATATGCAAATCAACTAGTCCCAGAAGATTGCTGAATTGAACCTTACGTGTGGCGTGCCTCAGTTCCACTATTAAATTTTTGCATATTCAAATGACACCATCTTGATCGAGTCATGCGTTAATTTAGGATGGAACAACCGATACCGAGACCACCAACCGATTTAGGGGAATGATATCTTAAAAAGTTAACTGGGAAGATTGATACTAATTGGATGGTGGAACATGCTGGGTTCATCCAGACGTGGGACCAGTGGCGAGATAGTATGCATATTCGTTATAACATTATCAGACCAACTCTGGGACCAAACTCCCTTTACTTGTAATGGTTTTGGCACCGCACACGCCGATGGATTCGTGCTTCGAATGCCACCAATGGATACGTGGTATAATATATTTTAAGTTATTGGCCATTTATTTTAATTAATATTACTTGAGAAATAATTTTGTTTATTGCATTATTTAGAGGCTATTATAGTGACCGCACTGAACATACACGGTCTGTAGGAACCATCGGTTCCCTAAGATTATGTAGTATCAAATTGTGCCGATATCCTACAAGCTCTTAGGGAACGAAGAAACTTCACCACAAAATACCCAGCTCCAATGGTACAAGACTTATCGCAGCCACATATTCCAGTACAAAGGCCATCTCGAGGCAGGTGAGGCGAAAGGACACAAGGAGACGTGGTGGTCGGTTCGTGACATCCGAAGTTAGCCCGAGCACTGCGAAGGGGGGTTGACGCCGATCCAAGCTCGGTATATTAGACCCACCAAGCAATATCTTGAACCCAACCCAACAATGATTCAAGCTCGATCGACGATGGCGATCAAGAAGAAGAAAATTAAGCACTCAACCAAGGAATGAGGCGTGTCGCTAGGCGCCATTGTTAAATTAGCTCGCACTACTATTAGTTATTGCATATATTCTTGTATAAAATTTATTTAGAAAAAATATGATTTAATAATTTACTAATTAGTTCGTTTTTATTCACATTAATTAAAATTAGTTGGTTCATTAAATCCCTCACATTCTTTTTCATTTTAATTATAGTAAATTTAATTTATACCAATCAAAATTTCAAAAGGTATAAATTTATTTTTAAATAACAATAGTAATGTTAATTAATGACAATTGCAGTTGGCATAAAATTTATTTAATATCTACTTTTTAACTACAATTGACATATTTTCATTTTTGATTTATTTAAAAAATAAAAATTAAGAATATTCTTAAAATCTTTAAAAATAATCAAAAAAATCTTTTAAATTATTAAAAGTTTATTATTATCTAATTTATATATCTTTTCCAATATAATTATTGAAAAAATAATAAATATCATTTAAAATAATTACTGCATTTTTAAAAACTATAATAAAATAAACCATTTTAAATAATAAATCATTTAAAATAATAATTTATATAATTTAAAATAATACACATTAATAAAATAAATCATTTAAAATAATAATTTATATAATTTATTAATATATTTATTAATTACTGAAACTTAATATTGTATAAAAATAAAAAATATCATGTAAAATTTATTTATTATAATTTAATTTAAACAAAAATTAAAAAAATTAAACAATTTTGAAAATGAAATTCAAAATAAAAAAAATTAACACATGAAAATTTATATGTGTGGAAATTTTCTTTTAAAAAAAGAAAACTAATGGTTGAATTCTATGTGAAAATAAAAAAAAAAAAGATTAACCACATGGAATTCGACCACAGGATGGTCAAATCCTGCGAGTAATCAAATTCGACCATCCCATAATTGAATTTGTTCGGTATTATTCAATGAATTTAATTGTGTGTGGGTTGAATTTAACAAAAAGTTAGTTATAGAAAAATAGTTTTGAATTGTTAGTATGTGGAGAAATTTTTTTTTAAAAAATTAGTGCCAGTGTAAATATACCCAAGTTGACAAATCCAAATTAATAAACACTCCACAATGAGTTAGCAACTACTTGTCAAGAATATTATGGATGATAGTGGACCTTGAAGACAATGATTCATTTTAAATTCGATTTCACTTGAAACTGTTAATCTTATAAAAAATGGAGATATTATTACGCATCACTGTGACATGATTGTTGAGAAAATAAGGAAAAATCTAACCGACACTAATATTGATGGTTACTTTATTGTCGAAAAATCATCTTCAGAAACCCAATCTTGAAGCTTTCCCTATTTTCCAAGTTTCCATTATGGATAAAATCCTTCGCTCCCATCACGTAACAATCATCTAGGGGAAGTTTCAAATTAAATTAATGGCAGAAGGAACCCTCGGGTCAGACCAAAGTATAGAATGCTTCCACCATTTCCCAACAGGTTTCCTACCATAAGATCGGCTTTGGAAACTTGTCATTTGGACTTTCTTATAAACCCTAAACCATAAGCCTGGGACCATAGGCTTGAGCTAAGCTGAAACATTTTAACTCATCTAGATAGAATTTTCCCATCATGACCGTACAATTTTGTGGGCTAAATATGATGGATTTAGATCCCCTCCTGTGTACATGCACAAGACTCTTGTTCATTTATTTTAGTGTATTTCATAATATATACTGAATATTCTTGCATCTCCAAATATGATAGGGTTACATATTAGTGTGAAAATGGACCATGACTTATGGACTGACCGTACTAATAATTGGGTGAGTTAAGGTATAAAAAATTTGCCTAGGGCTGCGTTTGACTAACAAAATAAACTAGCTTATAACTTATTTGATTAACTTATAGCTTATTTGATTAGCTTAGAAGTTTGTTAGAAATGTTTGGTAAATAAGCTTATTTCACTAACGTATAACTATTTTGAGATACTACTTTAAGTAGCTTATAGTTTTTGTATTTTTCTTCTTATTTTACCCTTATCATTTTATTAAAATACCCATTATACCCTTATCTCACATACATTATATATATAATATAATATAATATATATATATATAATTAATTTAATATATATAATAATTTAAATTAATTTAATTTTTAAAAAATATATTTTATATAATATATTTATATATATAATATAATTAAAAAATATATTTAATGAATTTTATATATATAATAATTTAAATTAATATAATAAAATATATAAATATATTTAATTAATTATATATGTAATAGTTTAAATTATTTTAATTTAAAAACAAAAAAAATGTTTATTTGTATTACTTTGGGATTATAAAATATATACCATTTTATGTCATTTTACATTTTTCAGCTACTTCAACAGTTATTTTTATCAAATACTTCTAATTCAATAAGTTAGTTTATAAGCTTTCAGCTATCAGATAAAAATTAGCTTATAAGCTTTCACCTAACTTATAAGCTAATTTTGCCAAACATACCCTAGCTTAAAAATGAGCCTAGATAATCTACATTGTTTAACCCATAAGCTAAATGAACTAAGAGATCAAGACTATTCGCAAGCTGATCATTTTTTTTACAAAATTTAATTTATTTTATATCTAAATGATCACTTCATCATATTTTATATTTCATATGCCATTATATTTAATAAATATTGCAAAATTAGATTTGAAAAAAATTGTAATTTTTTTTATGAATATTGAAATTTCAAAGTTATGATATAGTTGATTCAAAAGGATATTATGAAAAATTAAGGTTATTAATAATTCTAAAAGCTTATTATGAAAAATTAAGATCATTTATTATTTAAAAACACCAAAAGGCAACATTTTATAAGTATAAATAGTCTTTTAATAAAAATTATTAAAAATTCTGTACCAAAAAAGTTTTATCTATAATTGTATCCAGAAAGCTTACGTAGACAATATGCTCTTTGACATAAATATGTTGTTATCTTAGAAGTTGATGGCACTTGGAAATAGGAATGTTCATATTATTTTTTTATAACTACCTTAGTTTTTCTTTAACAGTGAAATCATTTTGATTGAGGGAAAATATTTAGGAAACAAAATTGAGAAACTTAATCATTAGAGTATGAAATTAAGATAAAAGAAAATTTATTAAAAACTAAGTTAAAAAAATATTTTTAAATAATTAAATTTAAAAAAAAATCATAACTTTCATTTTAATAAGGGAACGCCTCAAGACACATCTATCCACACGCTAAATAGTCTTAAGCTCTCAATGCCCTTTCATATAAATACACTAACACTAATGCCTTCCATACCAATAGCAAGTATCTGAGAATGTGAGTTTGCAAAGAATTGCATAAAACATAAATCAAAACAGAGGAGAAAAAGGGGGAAAGGTTTAAGAGAAAGCAACAATAGTTGGGCGTGAGAGGGCTTTCTCCAATCTCCATCTTTAAAGCTGTAACGCTTCAAAAATTACAGAAAGAGAAATATGCTTTTTTATAATATTTCCCTCTTCCTATCGTTCACTAAAAATTTCAACACTAAATACGTTAGATATTATTATAAAATATCAAATAAAAAATATTTTAGTTTCTTGATCCGCTAGCTTTCGTTTCCATATATTAAAGTTACTTCATTTTGTAAAACAGTAGTATAATATTAGTTTTGGTTTAAAGTATTGATGTTGGCCTTAAAATCAATTTTACTTAAAATTACGTCAAAATCAATTTTGTTTAAAATCATCTCTCTCTCTCTCTCTCTCTCTCTCTCTCTCTCTCTCTCTCTCTCTCTCTCTCTCTCTCTCTCTCTCTCTCTCTCTCTCTCTCTGTGTTTTCTTCCATTTTCAAGCTTCAAAATTACAGGATAGTAAGGATAGATGTGGGGTAGCAGAGAGAAGAAAAAATTGCAGACTGTGTTAGATGAAAATCGATTATCAGAAGCATAAATTTGCAACGTTGAACTGGAATCAATTATGAAATCTCTCTCGCCGCTCAACCAAACACCTCCAATTTTCACATAATCGAACTTGTGAGGGATCAAACCTTCGGTGAACAATATCCACCGCACAACCAAACAAGCACTGAATATATATGTCATGCACATTAAGTTGGCTTTAATATATATTATTTTTAAAGTGCCTTTTAATGCCAATAAATCTTTCTTTTTGTGGATTCCAAAGCTCCATAATTTGGATGTGGATCACTTCTAGGCCAGCTCTTTTTCTTATATTTAATAATAATATAAAGTATATTTTTATTTCCTAAAAAAACTGAATTTTATATTTAATAAAATATCATTTTAAAATTAAAAATTATTTATATGTAAACAAATATAAGTCTGTTTCAATTTATATTTTCTTTCAATTCAAATAAAAGTTAGTAGAGATATATTTCAATTTAAAAAAGAAGTGTAAATTTTCAAAACAAAAGAAGGATTGTATTGTTTTTATATATAAATATTTTTTAATTTTGGAATGATATTTTATTAAATATAAAATTTAGTTTTTTTTAGTAAACAAAAACATGTTTTATATTAGCTGATCGGCATCCCTATAATTTTAACGTTAATTTCAATTTTTTCAATTTTGTATTTATTTTTATTTTTCAGATTAATCCTTCGACAAAATACACACTGCTCCATCAAATAAAAATAACGATAAACCTTTTTAACATTTGAATACGATCTCTACTGATTTCATCCATGACCCGATTAATGTACATTGACAAGATTCCTGGTACGAATACTAAAAGAACAACAACTATGGAGTCTAATTAGCTCAGAACATGACGGGTAAAGACGAGAATGACGAGACAATTAGCAAGGGCTTCGAATTTCCCCTAAAACAGAAAGAATCGAAACGTCAATGAACATTCAAAATACAGAACAGAAGGATCAATTAATTTCTCCATCAATTGCGAAATAATAAATACTCACTTGTCGCGCCATTCATGAAAACAGGAAATGTCGGCCGTCGATCTGCTTTTACCAGACGACTTATTGTCAGATTTCTTATCAACGCCGTTGTCGTGATCCCGAACCTCACTGTCCTCCACAATCGCGGACAGCTTCGGATGCCAACGCGATTGGAGGTGACGATATCGAGAGGCTCTCTTGCGCCTTAGGCGGACGTAATCGCCGGAGCGACGAATCGGAATGAGGTAGGTCTCGTCGGTTAATGCCGGCGGAGATCGCCGGGGACGGAAACACATTCCTAAATTCGAGAGTAAATCCATGATTACTGTAATTTTGATCCAAAAGGAAGGAAGCAGAGTGGAAGCGGTTTTGATTGGTGTGGATTCGTTTCAGGCTTTATCCAGTGGAAGCGTGTTGATCGGAGATTGACGTTACGGATTTACAAAAAGAGGTCAGGTTTCTCCCGAAGCTGCCCGGTCTCTTCTTGTGAACCAGTATTTATACGCAGGCAGTTAAGTTTTTTGCCTTATCCCTTTAAAATCGGAAAGTAGATAGTGGACACGTCGATTTATCGGTTAATTGCTATCTAATTTGAGTTAATTTGATAATTTATTATGTTTACTTTCACTGGAGATTGGAAGGATTAGACGTGATCTGCTTTTTTTAATTGTCAAATTAATTAATTAATAATATCAACTTGGCAACAAAATGATCAGATAATTCTAATTCTAAAGGCTAATATATTTGTAATGGCAGGGTTATGTCGTTTTGTCAAAATTTAAAATGATGCGTAAATAGTGATTTGTTGTAGGAAAATTTAAAAAATAAGGTTTTGTTGTATGAAAATTTAAAAAATAAGGTGGTTCTTTCTTTGTAATGGAAAATATGAGATTTTTTTTTTATGTACTGAAGAGGACACATTACACATAGCAGAGTAACATAATAATAATAATAATAATAATAATAATAATAATAATAATAATAATAATAATAAAGAAAAAACTAAATCCGAGTAAATACCTCAGGTGAAATCAACAAGGGAATAAGGCTACAGAACAGTTGTACTATACTAGTCAATAGAGGTGTCCTCTTTTTTATTAAGAATAATTAATGCTTGTGTTTATCCTATTTTAATTGAGAATTTATAAATTCTTAATATTTTATAAAGTATCGAGGATTTTGTTTTGTTAAATATTCCCTTGGTATAGTCCCTGGCTACCTTATAAAAAATAAGTATACAGATTTAATTAATCTTATCCAAAAAACATGGGTGAGCCACAGGGGAATAAGCACTAATATTTAGTCAAATTACATTTATGAAATAATGCCATTAGAAAAAAAACTTTAAAGATATTCTTAAATGAATTAGGTACGGCATGTGCAGAATTGTCTGAAATAGTGTTCCAAAATCTGAATAGATCGCTTTAGGCATATTAATATTAGTGGGGCTTCAATGCTGCAGTCAACAGGATCTGAACCCCACGGCATTAACTTCATCAAACTGTTATTATTAATTTATTTTTCCTAATACGATGGACTACGGAATTGAATTTTAGACTTTTTTTAATTACACAGCTTAATTCCTTAAATTTAAATGGAATAGTCGCTAGTCGCAGGTCGCTGTGCTTAAAATACTTTATTCTGGTTCCATTAATGCATTCATTCGTGTTGGTTTTGCCTTGCCTCAGATGGGATGGTAATATGCACGCTATTCGTGGCGGGCTAAATCAATTAATTCATATTATTAATGTGCGCAATTCGTCAAGGATATATTTTCAATGATGATGCGGACCTTGAAGCAATATGTACCCAGATCTTTCGGTTAGGAGGTAAAATTTTTATTTTTTTTGAATTTGGTAATAATTATTTTAAATTAATTTTAATTTATTATTCATTTGATGATAATTTTTTTTAAAAATTTTTTATTACAAAAAATCTTTTTTCTTCTAAATTCTAATTACATAATCAATCAACCAATTTGATAGAATTAGACCTATGTACAAAAATATTAAATTTTAAATTTTTACAAAGAGGTCCCTAATAATGAAATGATAAATTAACCATCATCAAGAAAAAATTTTATGAAATTGATTTCATAAATATGTTACTCATTATCCTAATTGTATCATCAATCAATCAATTTGATAAAATTAGATCTATATATAAAAACTCAAATTTCAAGTTTTTACAAAGAGATCCCTAATAATAGAATGAAAAATAACTATCATCAAAAAAAATTTCATGAAATGACTTCACAAATATATTACTCATGATCATAATTACATAATCAATTAACCAATTTGATAGAATTAAATCTATGTACAAAAACTCCAAATTTCTAGCTTTTATAAAGATCCGGAATGAAAAATTAACCATCATTAAGAAAAAATTTGTGACTTTAGGGAGTGAGAATTTCGTGACTGTAAATAATAGAGATGAACTGAATAACTGAAGGAAGTTCAAAAAAGTATTAAAAGAGTTAAAAAAAAGAGGGGACAAAATGAAAAAAAAATTTATATATAAATTTGTAAAATTCAGATACACCCCTCAAATATATGTAGCTCCATCCTTGCCTCGAAGACTCTATGATTGATTTTAAATTAGATTCGTCTACATCTACCCAGTTTCGCATGAGATGTCCCTTCTCCTACGTTAGCCTTCCCCCTCTTTTCTAACTATGTTTCTATGGAGTTAATTGGTTGGGAGCTAAAGTTATTTCTTCATTTGCTTAAAACAAAAAAAGGATGGGATGATAATAATAAAAAAAAACTTCAGATGCACGTGCTTATATTTTTACTACCAAATTTTTTAATCAAAATAAACGACAGGTATATAATTCTTCAATTAAAATATAATAAATTTATAATATTTAAAAATTAATTTAATATATTTTTTATAACTTAACATCTTATAAACACGAAAAACGTAATATCAAAGGTATATTAAGAATTGCATATATATATATATATATAGCCTCATCCATAATATAATTGGAGAATACATATTAGAGCAGGAAAAGTCTTGATTAATTACAAGGCGGAGATACAACAGCGTCATTACTGCTTGGCATTGATTGATTTAATAACCCAATACACAAGGAAATACCAGAGCATCTCCACTACAATTAATGTGCTGCCAGTAATGTTCATTTCATTCATATATCCCATCTTTGTATATCACCATTTAGTTGCTGTGGTCACCGGTGCAGGGTACGTATTCTATTCTCCCCAACAATCCTAAGGAAATCTGAGCACGAAGTCAGAAAGGGGGTCAATTTATTCTGGTACTAATTTTTTTTAAAATTATTTTATAATATTAATTATTCAAAATTATTTCTCAATATATTAATTTTTTATATAACTCGACCAACACTTAGTCAAATTATATTAATTTTTTATAAAATTCAACCAATATTTTATTAAATTCAAAAAGATAAAAATTATTATAACATGTTAAATTCGACTGACACTCAATCGAATTTGATATTGACTAAAATATTAGAAGAAATTTGACCATGATCAAATTTCATATATATATATATATATATATATATATATGAAACATATATATATGCAACTCGATTACAGTGGTCGAATTATATATATATATATATATATATATAATATTAAATCATAATATAATATAATATAATATTATATTATATTATAATAAATATATTAACATTTGTTAATATATATTAAATTTTAACAAAAAAATATATTAAATTTTAAAATTATTTTTTATACCTTTTTTTTTAAATTTTTGTTTAAATTAAATTATAACAAATAAATTTAACATATTATTTTTTATTTAATAAGTTTCATTAATTAATAAATATATTAATAAAATATATAAATTATTGTGTTAAATGATTTAATTTTATTAATGTGTTAATAATTAATTCTTGTTTTAATAAATATATAAATTATTTTAAATGATTTTTATTATTGTTTTAAGTAGTGTGCCAGGTAGCTCTCAGGAAAGAAAGATGTGTCACAATGGACACGCTTAAATACCAAATCTTCCCTAGTCAGAACCATTTTTTGACATGCTGTTAGACGATTATTTTTACAAAAGTTATATTGCTTGGCTAGCAAGTAATTGTCTTCGACGATTGCAACAAAATAGTGCCAATTATAAAAGTCTCAAACTAGTAATCTGGCACGTAGAAATTCGATGAAAACCAACAATCTGACAAGAAAGAATTCGACAAAGGAAAATAAATAGAATAGACAAGTTAGCATGAAACAGTTTGCGATAACACTATTAAGTATAAGACTGTCCAAGGAAAATCGTCAGACGACCAAGTTTGGACCACAATATGGATTACCTTAAGAGTATGTTCCTCCTGTAATGACTCAACTCGAGGTTGAAAATTAGTTAGCCAACCCTACGTGTCAAATGATTCAAAGCAAAACAGTAAGTTCTGCATTGACAAATCTAAATATGGCAGGATCGAGTACTCTTACTCTGTTTTGATTGGAGAGATTGAATTTGGGACCTATTTTTTCAAGTATGTTGAGAGACATGCCGAGTTATTAATGATTAATTAATTATAATTATTAGTAGAGTGATGATTTTTTTATGCAATTAAATTCTTTTTTGTATGATTTGCATATTGGTCATCACTAGTTTCTTATATTTCCTTTAAAATAAGTAATCAATGATTGATTAAAATTCAATTAGAAATTCAAATTAGTAATTGTTTATTAATAAAAAAATTAGTCAATAATTCAATTTTTATCTAGTAATTTATTAACACTTTAATTATAATTCACCAATTTATTAGCAATTTGTTGGCACTTTAAAAAATTAGTGCACTTTATTAAAACATTGATACAATTCACTAAGTTAGCTTTAAATAAATGACAATAAATAATAAAATATAAAATTTATGTTTCTAGTAATTACACATCTTAAACCACATTTGCAAACTAACATCCAAACATTATGTTCTGTACCAAACTACATTTGACCAAATGTCTCCCAAACATAAATCACATTCAACTAAACTTAAGTTTTCTTTAGCCATGTTCAATCAAACTTAGTTTATCCCATCCACGTTTTCTCACCGAGTTACCAAACATACTCATAGAATTAAAACGGAATTTGACCCTAAAATGGGAAGGACAACAAAAAAAACAAAATCCTCGGACTGGAGCTCCTCAATAATTGAATGATCTGTACAGAAAAAAAAAGTATGTGGAGGGTATGAATTTTAAAACTTAGTGAGCGGCTTGGTGAAACCATAGCCGAACCCAAATACTATGCAAAATAAACAATATGCTTGAAGGTCACAGTTGCATATGAGACCACATAGTACATTCAATCATTACAATATTAACATTCCAATAAAAAATATTATCATAAATGTCACGACCCAAATTTCGGGCACGTGACCGGCACGATGACACGAATCCTATGTCACCGTAAGCCTAATTAACAACTCTATTTTTACCCATTTTATATTATTCATATGAAATATTTAGCGTACATAGAGAAAAATCAGAGTTTGAGAAACATATATATATATATATATATATATATATATATATATATATATATATATATATATATATATATATAAAATATAGATTAATATTTAGGAAATAGCATTTAAATATGAATAAATATTAATTAAGGTTAATATTAACTAAATTTAATTTAATTTATGAATGAATACTACTTAAAATAAATATATAAAAAAATATCAATTCATACAATTTTAATGTTTAAAAAAAATAAATTATGATATTTCATTCATTCTCAAAGTCACGTTAACATAAATAAACCCTGTAGTTTTAAATCTCGATTTCTACCATAATTCGTATCATAAATTCTCAAAATAAATCTTCAAATTTGAATCAAATTAAATACAATAAATAAAGTAGTTTAACTACCCGAGAACTCCCTAGATGTCCTAGTTGACCACAGAGCTTCCTAAACTTAACAAAAACAAAAATACTAATAATATGGGACCCACCCAACAATGGGACAGTCCAATGACAACTACTCCACTAGCGGGAGATTCTCCTTCACTATCTCATCTGAAAAGGAAAAATAACGAGTGTGAGATAATAATCTCCGTGAGCGAGCCAATCCCCGCCCTAATAAAATCTGCTATGCAAAAGCAATAAAATAAAAAGTATAGGTAAAAATTATAAAATCACAAGGAAAGATACACATCAAAGAATTGCAAATCAATCAGACAATTCAGACTAACGGAACTAGTACTCGTCAATGGCAAAATATCCGGAAGCGCCCGTAGGCTCGCTCAACCAATTTCATCATATCCGGGAGTGCCCGTAGGCTCGCTCAACCAATTTCCTCAATTTCATTAACCCGCCATGACGCACAACCTCATCAGCAACGGTCAGGGCACCTCACGGATTAAATCCGGGCTCATCTCCCTACCGAAGGAATCGTTGTCTCTACTCTCAGAGGTCAAGTCATCCTATTACCCGGATTTCCCGCTTGACATGAGAGAGGGTACTATCCCGCCCAAACACAAACAATGTTCATCCAACATAATAATATACAACGTCATAAACCATCAAGTATAAATGTCTAAACAATCTCAATTATCTCAAACCTCATCCACCTCATAAATCACATATTCATTCTTTCTCCTAACCAATAATAATAATAGTAATTATTAACATCAATCATATTTCCATATGATAATTTTAATTATCTCAATTTTAAGATTCACGCTTGTCACATCTTTGATTACTTTAACACTTAAGATAATATTAAAGAGGGGTTAGTTCACTCACCTGAGTTCCTTGCTAAACCATAGCATGACATTCCAAGATTCTTCGATAATGTGCCGGATTTTCCTATCGCATGTTTGAAAGACAAACTTTGAAATTAAAACAGAAAATTATTTTACTTCAGTTTTCTGACCTCCGTGTACTGTTTCGGCCATATCTCTCAAACGGTAGGGAGTTTTCAAACGATTTTAGATTTTATGGAAAATAGACGGAAAGAGCTTTCTGTGCATAGGTAATTTGAAAATTTTGGAGTTTTCTAAAGAGAGATATGGTCGTTTTAATTTTCAAAAAAAATTGTTCCAGAATTTCTGAAAATAAATTTTCTTACCTTGTTTTAATTCTTGCTATAGATGAAACCCTTTGAGTTCTTGTTTGGGCATGGAATGTGAAGATCCTAGGACTATGTGTAGGCTGTAAAACATGATGTGGGGTTTGGGTTGTTCTTATATTTATTTCAAAAGAAACGACATTGTTAAAATGGAAGGGAAGATTATGACTTACCTTAATTTCTTCTTGCTTATTAGTTGTTAACTCCTCTTGAGCTTCCCAATATTAAAAGTTGAGTGTTGATGTTTAGAAAAAAAGATTAGCCGAGAGAGTGTGCTTGTGGGAGGGATTAGTCTGGTTGAGTATGTATTTGTTTTAGGGTTTCTAACTTAGTTTAAGATAGATCAATTTAATTGTTTAAATTTAAATATATTTTGTTATTCAAATTTTAGATTATTCTAATTAAAAATAATATGTTTAATTCAGATTTCTAAAAAAAACTTTTCTTTTTCAGATTTCATATTGGGATAATTTATCCTTCAATTTAATGTCTAATTAGATTGGTTAGTTTGGATAATTATCTAATTTCCTTATTTAATCTTTTGTATTATCCTTTAACCATTGCTACTACTGTTTATATTATATGTATATTATTTAATTTAGATATTCAAGATACTTTTCAGATTTATCTATTAGGATTATTTATACTTTACTTAGTATAATTAGACTTAGTTAATATGGATAATTATATTCTTCTTTTTTTTTTTTATTTCACTTTTGCATTAACCAACAACTATTACTATAACTAATTATTTTATTCAATTTCGCTTATTTTCTATGAGCTGTACGGCATCCACATTCAATATATATATATATATATATATATATATATATATATATATATATATATATATATTTCTTTTATTCCTTGCTTATTTTTAAAGATTTAATTTCACCACTTTTTTAAAAGTCAATATCTCATGATTTAAGAGTTGTTCTTTATTTCTTATTTCATATCAAGATTTCCTATAATTTTCTCCACATATTCCTAACTTTTATAGACATTTTGTTACATTCCACAAGATTTCAAAATCTTTCATTTTAGTCCCTAAATTTTTCACTCTAGTCCCTGTACAGCCTAACATCACACATTGCTAGCCTACAGCCTGAAACCACATATCTAAGCATCATCACATCATATTGTGATATCACACACACATTTTACACAATATCTTCAAATCAACAATTGTGAAATAAAATTCATTAAATTAAATGAAAAATAAAAATGATGAGTATTACAATAAACACACGTGGTACTCGTCTAGTATCGGGCTGTTCATCGTCTAATATCATAAACATTATCATAACATTCCATAATTAATAATTAAAACATAATAAATTGTGGATAAATCTCGGGGAATCAAGTCTAGGGCAAACATGGGTGGGACAAATTAAGTTTGATTGAACATGGTTGAAGAAAACTTAGGTTTAGTTGAACATGATTTATGTTTGAGAGACATTTGGTCAAGCGTAGTTTGGTACAGAACATAATGTTTGGATATTTATTTGCAAATGTAGTTTAAGATGTGTAATTACTAGAAATGACATAAAATTTATATTTTATTATTTATTGTCATTTATTTAAAGCTAACTTAGTGAATTATACCAATGTTTTAATAAAGTGCAATAATTTTTTAAAGTGCCAATAAATAACTAATGAATTGGTGAATTATAATTAACGTGCAAATAAATTGCTAGATAAAAATTGAATTATTAACTAATTTTTTTATTAATAAATAATTACTAATTTTAATTTCTAATTGAATCTTAATCAATCATCAATTACTTATTTTAAAGGAAATATAAGATATTAGTGATGACCGATATGCAAATCATATAAAAACGAACTTAATTGCATAGAAAAAATATCACTCTGTACTAATAATTATAGTTAATTAATCATTAATTACTTGACATGTCTCTCAACATAATTGGGAAAACAGGTCCCAAATTCAATCTCTCCTATCGAAACACAGTAGGAGTACTCGATCCTGTCATATTTAGATTTGCCAATAGCTAGCTAATTTACTGCTTGACTTTGAATCATTCGACACGTAAAATTGGCCAACTGATTTTCAACCCCGAGTTGGGTCATTATAGGAGGAACATACCCTTGAGGTAATCTATATTGTGGTACAAAGCTTGTAGTCTGACGATTTCCTTGGACAATCTTATACTTGATAGCGTTGTCGCAAACCGTTTCAAACTGACTTGTCTATTCTATTTGTTTTCCTTTGTTGAATTCCTTCTTGTCACATTGTTGGTTTTCGTCAAATTTTTATGTGCCAGATTACTAGTTTGACACTTCTATAATTGGCACTATTTTGTTGCAACCGTCGAAGACAATTACTTGCTAGCCAAGTAATATAACTTCTGTAAAAATAATCATCTAACAACATGTCAAAAAATAGTTCTGACTATGAAAGATTTAATATTTAAGTGTGTCCATTATGACACATCTCTCTTTCCTAGAAACTTACCTAGCACACTACTTAAAACAATAATAAAAATCATTTAAAATAATTTATATGTTTATTAAAACAATAATTAATTATTAACACATTAATAAAATTAAATAATTTAAAACAATAATTTATATATTTTATTAATATATTTATTAATTAATGAAACTTATTAAATAAAAATAAATAAAAAATAATATCTAAAATTTATTTGTTATAATTTAATTTAAACAAAAATTTAAAAAAAAGAAAAAGATATAGAAAATAATTTTTAAATTTAATATATTTTTTTGTTAAAATTTAATATATATTTACAAAATTTAATATATTTATTATAATATAATATATAAATAATATATATATAATATTTTTATGATTTATATATATATATATATGGTCAAATTTCATTTGTATTTGTTTCATATATATATATATATATATATATATATGAAACTCCATCATGTATGGTGGACTTTTTCCAACGGCCAATTTCAAATTCAATCAAGTATCGATCAAATTTAAAATGTTATAATAATTTTTATCATTTTAAATTTGACTAAAAGTTGATCGAATTTTATAAAAAAAATTAGTATAATTTGACCCAGTATTGGTTGAATTATATAAAAAATTAGTATATTAAAAAATAATTTTGAATAATTAATATTGTGAGAAATTTTTTTAAAAAAATTAGTACTAGAGTAAATTGACCCATAAAGGGTTTGGGTCCCCTAGCTAATGATTGTGAAGTGTGACAAATTATATATTAATCTGTACGTGGTGCAAATTAATTACAACTCAAAAGGCTCCACACAAAATATCAGTATGGCTCTACAAAAATGAAATGAGAATAATTGACATTAATTCGTATTTGTTCGGTTGGCGTCTGTAAGTAGTGGTTTGGTTTATATGACTCCAGATAAGTGTTTATATATATCAAGTGGAATAAGGAGTTACATTTCACAACCTATAGGAGTGCAATAATATAGAATTAAGGAGTATTTTCATATTGGTAACAATAATAATGCTTTGATTAATTGTTGATGTAAAAATTCAACAGTAAAAACGTTCCTTAGTTTGGATTGTTTTGATTTAATCACTTGAACGCTTATCGAAGCAATATAATTGGATAAGAAAAAAAATTTTGTCCAATCATTTTGATTCTTTTAAACAAAACTGAACCAATATAAATTGATAAATTACACCCCTAATTTGGTCCTCTTCCCGGCCAGTCTCTCAAATCGAGATTTAGGGTATAAGGCATTCGGATCTCTTTTATTGCACGTGTATGTTTTCTGGGGGAAGGAAGAAAACAAACTTAAATGGAGATCAATTAAGGAGCATAATTTGTAGTTTAATAAATACCGGTTTGCATAATAAGCCCATTTGGAATCTAACCGAATAGGCATGGTGTGTATATATATATATATATATATATATATGTATGATGATCACAAAGATCAGCTTAATTAGTTGTTCTAATTTGCCGATTTGGCATGTATACGTATGTATTTACCTCTGTCATTGTCGTAATATATCTATTCACAAAAATCAATTTTCCCAGAATTATACAAAAGATACTTCAAAATCAAACTTCAAAGATCGATATTGGGATCTTCTTGTTAATTTTCTTCTTTCAGATTAAACAGTTGCATCTAAATGCCAGGCTGAATGAACTTATCAACGGACGTGATCAGAATAATATAATCTTCGCTGTTAAATTAAACCATTTAGCAGAATGAGTTATCTATTCGAATTATTTATATTTTGTATCAATCAAATAATTTTTTTCACTAATCATTAGCAAGATATTCTACATGAAGTTAATTCAGATATCTTTTTGCAGCAAAACGACTTCGTCAGATTTCCTATCAACGTCGTCGTCGTGATCCTGAACCTCGCCGTCCTCCACGATCGCGGACAGCTCCGGACGCCATCGCGTTTGGAGGGGTGGATTACGAGACACTCTCTTGCGCTTTATTCTGACGTAATCGTCGGACTCGTGAATCAGAATGAGGTACCTCTCATCCTTGAACGACGGCGCCGGAGATCGGCGACGACAAAAACACAAGCCTAAATTCGAGAAAAACTCCATCCTTACTGTAATGTTGATCGGCCGGAAGGAAGCAGAGTGTCGTTTGGGTTCGTGGATTAGGCTCTATCCAGTGGAAGCGTGTTAATCGGAGGCCGATGATTCCGTTTTATATTTACAAAAGGATCAAACGTGATCTATTTAAAAGCATAAATTACTTTTGATTGAAGAATCGTAGATTTCATTGTCAAATTATTAAGTAGTAGTTTTGGAAGGATGAGAGGTGATCTGTTTTTTTAATTATCAAATTAATTAATAATAACTCAACGACAAATTAAAATGATAAGATAATTCTAATTTTAAAGGTAAATTAGTAAATATATATTGGAATTGCGGTGTTATGTCGTTTTATAAAATTTTTAAATGAAGTTAATACTGATTTGTTGTTTGAAAATTTCAAATATGAGGTGGTTCTTACTTTTTAATGGAAAAGAAGAGATGTTTTATTTTTATACATTGAAGAGGGCACACAGCAAAGAAACAGAAAAACAGGGAAGACAAACTAAGAAGGGTGAAATCAACAAATAAGGCTAAAGAGACCTCAAGCGGAAGCTCATTGGAATGCAAATTAAGAAGGGTGCTCCCATGTGATTTTTGTCATATAATCAAGGACTGGTTTGCTTCGTAAAAAAATATAGATATATTTCTGAGATCGTCAACCATGGTATGTACTATATTGTAGTCAGAAGAGATGTCCCTTCCTTTGATAAAGCAAGGAGATGTTTGTGTTTATCCTATTTTAATTGAGAATTCATAAATTCTTAATATTTTATAAAGTAATTAACAAGTAACTTATTCTTGTCAAAATCACTTCCTACAGTCCCTTGGCTGCCTTTGAAAAAAACTATAAATACAGATTTGAGGAATCTTATACAGCAACATGGAAGAGCCATTAAGACAGGGGACTAATCACTAATTAATATATATATATATATATATATGGAATCACCCATGTCCAAAAAATAAATGAGTTTCAAATAAATTGATTTGAGTTAAGTTTAATTACTAATATGTTAAATTCTTTTAACGCTAATTTTTTTTTAAATTTATAATACTCAAATATGAGATTTTATTTAAAATGAATAAGTATTGAACTATTAATAACTAATGTTTAGACAAATTACAAGTTATGAAATCACAGCATTATTGGAAATTATAAATTAAAGATATTCTTAAATGAATTAGATGGCACGTATGCATGCATAATCTGAAATAGTGTACCAAAATCTGAACAGATTTTTATAGGCATATTATTGGGGTTTAAGCCATTAGTTGTTAGTTGGTAGTGTAGTAGTGAAAGATATGGCTATATATATATAGTTTAACAAATGGTTATAGGGCATGCTAATTATTATTATAAAATATTAAAAAAGAAAACATTAAAGTTGCTTCATTTTGTTAAGCGTTGGTATCATATTAAGTCTTGATATAGATTGAATGGTCATTTTTTGAAATAAAAAATGTTCTTTAAAACATTTTAAAAATTTAACAGTAAATATTTTTTCAATCTCTCATGATTGATATTGAAAAAAATTCAATATTTATTTTATTTTTATTATTTTTCTCAAAACATGACTATATAATCTAATTTAAACTGATCAAATCATACTGATGAATTGTATTGATCCGAATTTGTTCAAAATGACTGTGTAGTTTGTCTGAAATTTTTTCCTATTCAATTAAATTCTTTCGAATATTCAAATTAACTAAAATAGAATATTCAAATTAACTAAACTAAGTCAGTTGAAATTGATAAACATTCTCATTTGGTCAAAATTCACATAGATTTCTTTGGGTATTTTAATCTCTTGCAATTTTCTTGTAAACCCTAAACACTTAACGGATATGAAACTTAAATTCTAAAAATTGCCCAAGTCAACTGATATATTTTTACTTGTTTAAATAGGCATAAAAATAATTATATTGAAATCATTTTTGTTTTCAAAAAATATAAAACTAGGACCAGACGTATTTTACACACAAGAAGAATAAATTACTAATTTGTACTGCATCAACCTAACTATATAAGTGTGTAAACACATTTTTTCTCTCATGTACTCTTACAAAGACCTCATTTCTTTTTATGTTTTAGTCCATATAAAACTAATTTTATTCTTTTAAAAGACACAAGGTTCAAGTTTTACAACAAAAATCTCATTTGGAATCTAATGGAGAGGCCTGGTCTATATGTATGATGATAAAAAATGTCTGCTTATTTGTCTCTGATTTGCCGATTTGGCATACGTATGTGTGTACCTGTGTCATTGTCTCCATGGAAGTACCTTTGCAGGCAAATCTAGCCCCGACGACGGCGCGATAGATCTATTCACATAAAACAATTTACCCACAATTATACAAAAGAGAGTTCAAAATCCAAAGATCGATACTGGGATCTTCTTGTTAATTCTATCCTTTTATTTTTTCCTCCATTTCTTCTTTCAGATTAAACGGTTGCATCTAAATGCCAGGTTGAGTTAACTTATCAATGGACGTGATCATCGGAATAACATAATCTTCGCTATTAAATTAAACCATTTAGCAGAATGAGTTATCTATTCGAATTATTTATATTTTGTAGCAATCAAATAATTTTCTTATTAATCATTAAGAAGATTCTAGTATTCTACATAAAGTTAATTCAGTTATCTTTTTTTCAGCAATGCAACTTCGTCAGATTTCCTATCAACGTCGTCGTGGTGATCCCGAATCTCACTGTCCTCCACGTACGATCGTGGAAAGCTCCGGAAGCCAACGCGATTGCAGGCGTGGATTACGAGAGACTCTCAAGCGCTTTAATCGGACGAAATCGTCGGACTGATGACTCGGAATGAGGTAGCTGTCGTCGGTGAAGGACGTCGGAGATCGCCGGCGAGGGAAACGCAATCGGAAATTCGAGAAAAACTTAATCATTAATTACTGTAATGTTGATCCGGATGGGATTAGCAGGGTGCCGATTTGGTTCTTGTGGATTCATTTCAGGCTTTATCCAGTGGAATTGTTGATCGGAGATTGATGTTACCGATTTGTATTTACAAAGGAGCGTTCTCATAACGCTAAACGGTCTCTTCTTGTGAACCAGTACCTAATTTGTACGGAAGCAGGTAATTAATTGCTTGATTTGTCCCTTTAAATTAAAGTAGGAAATTGTAGACAGTGGACCCGTTGACCATATGATAAGATAATTCTAATTTTAAAGGTAAATATATATTGGAATTGCGGTGTTATGTCGTTTTAGTGATTTGTTGTATGAAAATTTCAAATATCAGATGGTTCTTTCTTTTTAATGGAAAATAGGAATTTTTTGTTTTTCATACAAGAGGACACAAAGCAAAGTAACAAAAAAACAAGAAAGAAAAACTAAATCCGAGCGAATACGTACCGTAAAGGTGATATCAGAAAATACAACGAAAGAGTCAGTCAAGGATCAATTTAGGATGCAAATTAAGAAGGATGCTCCCATATGATTTTTGTCTTGCTTTGTAAATATTATAATATTGTGATTATTAAAAAAATATATTTCTAATATCTTTAATAATAATACTATACTGGGTCAGCAGAGGTGTCTCCTTTTTCAATAAGAAAAATAATTTGTTTTTATCCTATTTTAATTGAGAATTTATAAATTCTTAACGTTTTATAAAGTAACAAGTAATTTATTCTTGTTAAAATCAATTCTCTCGGTACAGTCCTTTTGGCTGCCCTTAAAAAATAAGGTATAAATACAGACTTGATTAATCTTATACATAAACATGGAAGGGCCATTAAGACAGGGGACTAATCATTAATATTTAGTCAAATTACATATATGAAGTTACGTCATTAGAGAAAACTTTAAAGATAATTCTTAAATCAATTAGATGTTACATAACATATACATGCATAATATGAAAGTGTTCCAAAATCTGAATAGATCCCTTTAGGCGTATTATTGGAGTTTGAATGTTTCTGACTCTCAGTCAATATGGATCTGATATGAATTCTATAGGACATTAAATTCATCAAATTATTATTATTATTATTATTATTATTATTATTATTATTATTATTATTATTGTTATTATTATTATTATTATTATTATTATTATTATTATTATTATTATTATGGAGTACCGAATTGAATTTAAGACTTTTTTAATTACTACTTGATTCCTAAAATTGATCATTAGTCGCTAGTCCTTAATATGTTTTTTTTTTTCTTTTCCATTAATGAGTTCATTCGGGTCGATTTAAGTTGACTCGGGTAGAATGATAATATGCACGCCAATCGTGGCTGGCTTAATTAATCAATTTAGATTATATTGATTTCTTTGACTTCCACGTGAGAAATGCGTACTATTCATCAAGGATTTTGAATGGTGGTGGACTTTGAAGACTTAATAATTGACCGTATATAAAATTTAATTCGCTTGAAGCTATATATTAATCTTATCAAGAACGGAAATATTACTACGCATCACAATGGCGAGATTGTTGAGGAAATAAGGAGAAATCTTATTTTTAAGCCAAACTCAAGGAATATTACTACGTATGCGAATACTTTAAAAATAAGTCTGCATGAACCTACCCTGATTTGCATATGGAATATCCCTACTCCTGTGTTAACCTTGTCTCTCTTCATTTACTATATTTCTATGGCATTTGTTCGGAGTTGACGTTATTTTTAGTTGTTTTATTTTTCCTTTACATCAAAACCCAAAAGGTGAGATGATAATAAGTTAATAATACAGTCGGAAAACACAAATGACAGTAGTAAATATCTTTGATTACAAGACAAGATTATAATAACCCACTATACGAAGGGAAGCACCAAAGCATCTCCACCACAAAATGCTGCCAGTAATATTTATTTCATATATATCCCATTGTATATATCATAAAGGAGAACTTAGCACGATTCAGAGAGGGTTTGGGTCCCCTAGCTGATTACTGTGAAGTGTGACTAACTAATATATATTCATGCGTACTACAAATTAATTACAAGCACAACCCAAAAGGCTCCACACAAAATATCAGCAGGCTCTTACAAAAACGAAGTGAGGACTGACACTCTTTTTTGTTCGGTTGGTGTATAGGTAATAGTGAATTAGTGATTACTGATTTGGTTTATGGAGATCTGTTTATATTGAGTGGAAAATGAGTTATATCAGGTCACATCCCAAACGGGTGCTATAATATGGAATTAAGGATTTAATTACCAACTTTGTTACAGGTTTACCATATCATTTACATCTCGATGACAAAAAATGCCTCATTGTTAAATATTCAACAATAGAAGTGTTGATTCATTTGGATTGTTTTAATTTGGTCATTGTGACTTATCAAATCAATCCAATTGAATTAAAAAAAATCTCATCCAAACACCCTGGTCATTTTAAACAAAACTGAACCAATCTATATTAGATCTTTGTTGAAAAGAAGTCTATATTGGTGATTAAAAGAGAATATAATAGTTTATAAAGTGTAATGGAGCAAAATTATATCGCTTTTAGGCATTTTGGACTAAGGCCACACATTACATTTAATCAAGCTAATTAAGTTTTCAATATAGCATCAGAGCACAACGACCGATCAAGCGCGACTTTTTGACCCGCGAGACTTCTTTTATTTTTTAAATTATTAAGATATCCTTTTTTTTAATATTACCGATCTAGGCCACCTTTACTGTGGCATTAGCCGTCTAGCGCGCGTGTTGTTCTTGTCAGAGACGACACACGGCACATGATTCTGACAAAGGTGTGTGTCACCTGACACAACCAACACGACTGGCTCTAGTGCATGGGCAGTCAACCTATTTTGACTGGCCGAAATCCTTAATTTTGACTGCCTCCATCCCCCAAACACACCTCTTTTGAAATTTCTTCTTCTTTCTTTCTTCTGCGGCAATCATCTGCTTCCCATTTTTTACTTCCTTTTTTGTCTCAACTTCTCCATTTCCTTTGGTCATCCTTGTTTATTATCCTTCAAGGTAAATTTTTTAATGTGTTTTATGTTTATTTTTATACTATCGTAATTTTACTTTGATTAAATAGTTTTAAGTTGTTATTATGATTTAGTTATTTTTTAAGTTTAATATATTTTTATTTTTAATTTAATTAATTATTAACCATCTTTTACATGATATGTATAATATGATTTTTATGTTAGTCATTACAATTTTTGAATGATAATTTTTCTATTATATTATAATTTAATCTTATTATTTTTGATTTTATGTTAGTTAATAGTGAAATATGATAAATGTGATTTTATATTAAGTAATTTTATAGTTTTATTATATATTATTTGTCTTAATTTATTATCATTTCTAATTTGTTCATATAATTTTTATGTTAATTATTACAATTTTTGTAATGATAATTTTTTTTTGCTATATCATAATTTTATCTTTCTTTTTTTTTTCTTTATGTTTATTAACAGAGATATGGTGAATGTGAATTATATTTTTGTTATTACAAAATAAGCATTTACATCAAAGAGGTTAATTTTAGTATATTTATTAAGTGATTTTATAGTTTTATTATATATGATATAGTCATTTGTTTTAATCTATCATTTCTTATTTGTTCATATAATTTTTATGTTAATTATTACAAATTTCTTAATGATAATTTTTTTGTTAATTATACCATAATTTTATTTTTTTTATTTTTTTCTGTTTATTAATAGAGATATCATGAATGTAAATTTTTTTTGGTCATTACAGAATAAACATTTTTTTATGTGAACAAGAAATTTACAATTTGTATAGTTTTATTTTCTTAGTTACATATTAATTTACGATGATTTAAAATTTATCATTATAGAATTTAGTGGTGTGCTAATTACCTTTTTTCAAAAAAAACAAGATGAGTCAAAGTGAGACATTCTTGGTCTATGTTTACTCGAATGAGACTATATCGAGGGGTGGGTCTAACGGTATATAGATATCCTTAAAAGTAATGATTGATTGTTACCTACAATGTGTCGGGATTTTGAAAACTATGGAAATTTATGCAGAAAATAAATTAGAAGTCCAATTTAATTTTGAAATTCCAGATTTAAATGTGGCCATATGGAATGAGGATGCCGGACCCTCAACTCAGCATCATTTATCAATCTCATATTCTCCTGCGTGTCTGCAAATTCAGCCCATAGATGATGACACAAACATTCCGCCACCTGACCCACCATGTGATATTATGAACGACACAGACGAATATGACATCGAGGATGTTGAGGATGATATAAATATTTCGTTGCCTCACCAACCACAATTTGGAGCAAGCATATAGGGTTTAATGGATACAATAGTGGCTGCATATTAGAGTCCTTTCCACCCAATTGGAGGGGAGGAATATTAGACTCGGACACTGAGACTCCAATTTTTGTCTGACCAAAAGGAGATCTGAGGTGCAAGAAGGCCCCAGTCTAATCGTCACTCATGTTGGCCTCGAATGCGGGCTAGATCTTTGGAAAGCGATCCCATGCCCAAACATATAGCAAGTGTACATATCCTGCAATATCCTTTTTATCAGTGTTAGTAGCCTCGCATAATTCACGATATAGATGTGCAAGTACCACTAAGCCCCAGCTATACTGACCAGCATATTGTAAATCCTGCAACAAGGGTAGATACATCAAGTGCATATACATGCTTGATATATCATTAATTAGCATGCTCCTTGTTAATTTCAAGATAAATGCACGAGCATGCTGCTGCAACTGCTCTTACGTGGCATCTGGGGGGATGTCATTAAATTAAGTACCAAGCCAAGGAAGGGATAGCATCCTCCTTTTATGACTTCCTCAAGAGGAGTGACACTGAGTAGTTGTTGACACTGCTGGATCCAATTGTGATTGGTTCTCCCAATCAAAGGCAAACCGTCAACTGGTAGGCCAGTCTGGATGGCCACGTCCTCTAAGGTGATGGTGCACTCACCAACTGGCATATGAAACATGTGAGTCTCGAGCCTCCAGCGCTCAACCAGTGACGAAATCAATGCATGGTCCACTTCAAAATTCCCCATGCGTGAGGCTCCATAAAATCCAGCCTGCTAGATGTAGGGAATAAGAGTCAGAGGCAGGCAAAAACTCTGTACATGAACATAACACCAGCGTACTTTGCTAAATATGCGGTTGGCCTGTCACCATAATGTTAATCGAGTTAATATCATTGTAGTATTAGAAACTAAATGAACTAATCAATTTCATGCACAATTACCTCTCCTATCCTCAGGGCCGGGTTTTGGGACAAAGCTTATGGTGTTTTGTGCCATTTTAATTACTACAATTTAAAATTCATTACAATAATATATAAATATCAATATAAAATATCAAAATTAACATAAAGTTTTAAGCAACCATGTAAAAGGGATAAATAAAAAATAACATAAATCACCTAATTGATTATTACTAAGATAATTATTTAAAAAGAAATCCTAAAACTAAAATTACATATTTACTAAAGTAAAATTAACATAATTATTCCAAAAATAATTATTTACAACACCTAATTATTATGAAAATAATTTACAACACTTAATTACATATGTAAAAACCCTAAATTAAAAATAATTTAAATTATGTAAACACCATTATTAAAATTTAAAATAATAAACAACTACAATTGTAAGGAATATAAATATTTAAAATTAATATTTCATCGCCAAAAACCATTAAACTAAAAAAAAAGAAATAAAACCTCTTAATAAACATACAATTAATAACACATGCAATTTCCATATCTAAAAGAAATTATTAAAATTTATACAACCATGTAAAGAGTACATAAAACTAAAATTACAAATTTACTAAATTAAAAATATCTAAAATTTTACTTATTCTGAAAATAAATATTTCCAATATTTAATATAATTATTTTAAAAAATATATTCCAACGTCACAACCTAAAAAAGAAATAACAATAACTACAAATCAACTAAATTAATTATTTAAAGAATATTTATTTAAAGTTAATTATTCTGAAAATAAATATTTCCAATATTTAACATAATTATTTTAAAAAATATTTTCCAAAGTCATAACCTAAAAAAGAAATAACAACAACTACAAATCAACTAAATTAATTATTAAAAGAATATTTATTTAAAGTTAATAACTATAAACAAAATCACATAAAAATTAGAAATCAATTAAATCAAACACATCTTAAAATTTCTAGATTAATTAAAAATTTTTTAGATTAATTAAAAAACACATATATAAAATGTTACAATATTCTGAAAATATTATTTAAAATAAATAACTAGTTAAAAAAGATAAAAAAAATTACATACCTCAATGACGATGGATAAAAATGATTTTGAAGATGAGAAATTGTAACTTTTTTTTATCTAAAACAACAAAAATAAAATTATAAATAGATTAAATAAAATAATAAATAATATCATTATTCCAAAAAAAATTACTAAAAAAAAATTACCACACAATAAAACAAAGCAAAATGGGGCCACACAACAGTTGCAAAGAATTGAGAGAAGAATGAAGAAGGAAAAGAAATACTGTAAAAAATGGAAGAGTGGGGCTCCAAAGAAGAAGAAGAGGGAAGAGGAAGAAGAGAGAAGAAGAGAAAAGAAAGGAGGGGGATCGGGGCCTGTAACGACACTCCATGGGTGTCGTTTCTAGCATGACCGACACCGGGTGTCGTTTTTGGCATGACCGACATACGGTGTCGGGTATGTTAGGGTCGGCACTCGATGTCGGTCTTGTCAAGGCCAACACACCTAATATACCCTGCATATGTTTAGACTACAACAAAAATGACCTAGATTCATAATTTAAAAAAAGGATGTATCAATAATTTATTTAAAAATTCGGTATCCAACAGTAAAAAAGTCGCTATGAGGAGCCTTGGTTCAAGACAAAAAGAAGCCCAGCAATAATGTGAACAAAACAAAAATATTTAAAGACCCATGATCAAGACCTAAAGGCCAAAGAGAAAAAAAGGCTTAGTGAGAAAGACACATGCTAAGCAAGTCGTAACGTAATGTAATAGTTTATAAAATGTAATATAATATGGAACTAAATCAAATTGAATTAGGCATTTTGGACTCAAGACCACTCATTATATTTAATTAAGCCCATCAAGTTCCAGCAAGATTAAATGACAATTTTTTAAAAAAACAAACGTTGTAAAATTTTTAAAAATTCAACATTAAATACTTTTCAATTAAATATTTTTCAAACTCAGTTAATATTAAAAAAAATATTTGATTTCAAATTTTTAAAAATTTGTCAACAATTTTTTCTCAAAAATAGACTATATAATCTAATTCAAATGGATGAAAACTGAGTTGTATTGATTTGAATTTCTTCAAATTGATTGATCAACTATTGTGAAAATTTTTTTATCATCCAATTAAATCAGTCAATTTGTCAAAGTAACCAAATCAAATCAATCCAAGCTGATAAATACCCATTATTTGGTCAAGATTCACATGGATTTCTTTAGGTCTCCTTTCCAGCTGGCCTCTCAAGTGGAGCTTTAAGGTAAGGCATTTGAATCTCTTGTTTAAAAAAAAATTTTTTGTGCAGTTTTTTATATATTTATTAGTAAATTCTTTAATTAAAATATAACAAGTGTATAGTTGAGTTTATGATTTTTAAAAATAATCGTATATTTTTTTTACAATTTAATATTGTATGATTAGTTCTTTAATTTATAGATATTTTATTTTTAGTGGAGAATCTGATAATAAATATATAAGCAGTTGTACTTAAGTCTTTTTCCTCTTGCTTTGCACCTGTATGTTTTATGTTTTATGGGAGAACAAAAATGGGGATCAATTAAGTAGCATAATTTGCAGTTTAATTAACACCGGTTTGCATATGAAAAGCCCATTTGGAATCGAATCGAAGAAGCATGGTCTATATATATATATATATATATGATGATCACAAAGGTCTGCTTATTTGTCTCTGATTTGCCGATCGATTTGGGGTGCATATGTATGTATGTACCTCTGTCATTGTCTCAATAGAAGTATCTTTGGAGGCAAACTTTGCCCCGACGACGTCGTGATAGATCTGTTCATATAAAACAGTTTACCCACAATTGAACAAAAGAGAGTTCAAAGATCGGTATTGGGATCTTCTTGTTTTATCCTATTACTTTTGGTCCATTTCTTCTTTTACTCTTGCTATCTAGCTCTTTCAGACTAAACGGCTGCATCTAAATGCAAGGCTGAGTGAACATATAAATGGATGTGAGAATAATACTTCGCTATTATAAACCATTTAGCAAAATGAGCTTAGTAAACTGCATTTTATTCAAATTATTATTTATACTTTGTAGTTTGTAGCAATCAAATAATTTTCTTTCTAATCATTAACAAGATTCTACATAAAGTTAATTGATTATATTGCCAGATGCAGTTTTATTTATACCATATATATATATATATATATATATATATATATATTTTAGTGATCAAAGTATTTTCTTATCAAGTCATCAGTAACATTTATAGAGGATAGGCCAGTGAGTTCTCTAAGGTCATTTAGGACTTTTCGATCTGTCAATTGGAACATATATATATATATATATATATATATATATATATATCATTTCGCAAATTATTGTCTTATTGACTCATACAATTTTTCGTGTACCACAAGCTTATTGATATATAGAGAATAGGTGTGGATTCTTTGCCGACTTTTATGCTCTGTTCGATAAAATTAGTTGATAAACTAATTGAAAGTTTAAAAGTTAGTTGAAAGCTTATAAACTAATTTTTAATTGAAGGCTTATAATTAAAAACTGTTAAGCTAGCTTATTAAATTAAATGTATCTATTAAAAGTACCTGAAAAAATATAAAATGATATAAAAGAGTATATATTTTATAATCCCAAAATAATATAAATAAACATATTAGTGTTTAATTTTTAAATTATTATATGTAATATATTTATATATATATATATATTTATTATATTATTATATATAAAATATATTTTATTATATATATATATATATATATATAATATTTTATATATAAATTTAATTAAAGATATAAAATTTAATTAAAAATAAAAATAAAAAATATTCACAAACAATATTCACAAACAAGTGAAGAAATTTAGAGATTTATAATTAAGTTATAATAAGCTTAGAGGTATATATAATGAATATTCTAAAAAAGTGATAAGGGTTAAATATGAACAAAAAATCAGCAATTATAAACTATTCAAAGTAGCGTTTTAAAATAAAGTATAAGCTATTAAAATAAATTTATTTATCAAACACTTTTAATTAATTTATAAAATAGTAAAATAAGTTATAAACTACCTTATTTGCATATTCAAACAAAGTCTTAAACTTTTCTAAATTTGTCAGTTGGAGGAGATTGTTCATAAGGTGTATCTGGCTTTCATCTTATGTGACTGAACTACAACGTGGAAAAACATATGACAAACTTACTAGAACTAATTAATTAACCTACAAAGGCTGTAGAAGGATAATGCATGCATAGTTTTCGAATTTGGGAATTAAAATTAGAGAGAGTATATATATGAAGTTAAAAAAAAAGGTAAAAATGATTTCACTTAAAGTGTACTTTTTCACCTGTAAAGAGTAAAAGGAAATATGTGGAGTCGAAATCTTTGAGCATTTTGATCGGTCTTGATGAAGTGATAGAGACACGTCTATATGTGCAGCCTTTGGGGGGAGAGAGACCCTTCACACAAACGATGCATGATGGTTCAAATCCGACGAGAAGTTGCCTTCATTCTTATATTTTTGTACTTTTTCTGAGGGCATATTTGTGCGTGCTACACTCATTAATAATGATTATATATAAATTAATTAACATCGTCATCAACATTACTCTTTATCTCTTCAAGGAGTTCATCGGATCTTTTAATTGTCTAGCTTTACCCTCTCTTCCATTTCAACATATATAACATATCGATCCATATGTGACCAACTTATTTTCTGATATATATGATCTAACCCTAGAAAAATGTAAGCTAAGCCTTCTTGATTGTGAAAGCAGCTTATGTACAAGTATTATACTAAATGTTAGTCATGCATACGAACAGAAAATCCTGCATGGGAAGGTAGTCAAATGAAAACTCTAGAATTAATAAACTAATAAGATAACAAGATTTGGAATACATGCGCATGTCTAAGTGTGATAATTGATAAACTTACATAATATAACCATATCTTGATCAACTAAGAAGAAGCAAAAAGAAAAAAAAAAGGAAAGAAAAGTTGCAAGAGTGACCGAATAATCTGAGCCTGTCCTTGTAGGAAGAGGTCTGATTTGTCTTTAGCAATGACATCACATGGCACAAGAGACAAATTTGATGTGTGCTATTTTATAATATAAACATATAAGCTAATATTAAATAGGTGCATTATTTGAGAGCATGAGAATGAATGCAACAGGAAGATCAAGACGTGTTAAGACTAACCCTAATATTATAAAACGAATTCTAAATGATTATATGTGGGATCATGTTTTAAATAGTTATTCCGTGAAAACGAATTCGACAAGAGTGGGCCGGCTAGTACACCTTCTTTAACTTATTTGCTAGCTTGTGTTTTTCTTAATTTAGTACACAATCAAATTAATGATTACTACAAAACAAGCCTTAATTAAAGAAGTAATAAACAAGAAGCCAAATTAGCTTTAAGATCTGTTGGTCACTCCAAACTTAATGTAATGGACAGATATATATTAATTAATATACTTCGCATTAATTAGAGAGCAATATGACATTTTAAAAAAAAAAAATTCTATGTAATGCTTTTGCAAAGAGACGTACATAGAAATTCTTCTACGAACCTTAGTTAACCCCAAGGCATGCCATTAAAATTGAAATTGGCCACAGTTTTGAGGATAGAGTATACCATTAAATGATTAAAGAGAAAAATAATTATATGTTGGTTTGTTGGTAAGAGCACTCGATATAGTTTCACTTTATTCAAATTAAGAGATATAAAATAAGATTTAAGTTGCGGAATATTTTCACCTAACATGTTAGTCTCTTAAGATAACTTCTTCTCATGATTGATACATATGATATTATATTAAGGTATAACGGTGTTTGATTGGAATTGAAAAACTAGCACAAAGCTATAGTCTAAGTAAACATCGAGACTGTTAAATGTGGCGGAATATTTAAGAATAAAGACCACGAGTGGTATCAGAACTTTTATTTCTTAATTTAATTTAGTTTTAGATTATTAAAATATTTTATGCAAAATTTAACGTAAAACTTTGTTTTACATTGATTTGGACATTATTAGGTGATAAATATGTCTCACGTAATAAGCAATAAATGAGGTCTAAATTGCTTGATTGTAATTTGACTACACATTAAATTTTAGATGAAATTAAATAAGATGGGAAGGTAAAGTGGTAAAATTAATACTAGTATTTAAATAATTGATAAGATTTTTCTTATGGTTGAAATTATATCTGTTAACTCCAGCTACTGTACTCCATTCACTGCATGCTAGAAAATAAAAACTCGTGGTTTATTAACTAGAGTAGTCTCTCAAGTTTTGTATCTATATCACATAGGGACCTTTTCTCGGCTATATATACGCCTTCACAAGTCATATAAAGTAGTCCTCAAACTCCCCCTCCTCCTCCTTTCTAACTATCTGCACTTCCATTTCCCAAAGGATTTAACTTTGAAGTTTTTGAAGCACTCAACATATATGGCTTTAAGCCTCTTATAAATCAGCAGATAAAGCCCTAGTTTTTCAATCCCCTGCACCAGTCTCCTCCTGACGCGTGTCAACAAAAAGCACTCACTGAAACACCATCAATCTCTTCTCCACCCCCACCTCCTTCCCTTTTCCCTTTATACTAATTCTACAGACCTCTCAATCCCATGCATGTCCAAGCTAAGTAAACCTTAACCAGTTAAGAAATAAGAACTATTTTTTGTTCTTCATAAACCTTATTAGAGCCATGAAGACTGAGTTAAAGGGAAGCACTGCATCAATCTCCCTCCAATACCCAACTCTCTTCAACGCATCACACACCCCTGATCTTTCAGGAGCACTCAAGGGCTGCCTCGGAAGCCTCGATGCAGCTTGTATAGAGAAGCTCTTACTCCACTGTGCTAGCGCTTTAGAGAGCCACGACGTGACTTTAGCTCAACAAGTCATGTGGGTGCTCAACAATGTCGCTTCTTCTGTTGGCGACACCAACCAGAGGCTCACCTCCTGGTTCCTCAGGGCCTTAATCTCTAGGGCTTCAAGGCTCTGCCCTATGAACTTCAATGGAAGAAGCAATACCATCCAGAGAAGGTTGATGTCCGTGACAGAGCTAGCAGGGTACGTTGATCTAATCCCTTGGCATAGGTTTGGGTATTGTGCTTCAAATAGTGCTATTTTCAAAGCAATTGAAGGGTTCCAAAGAGTGCACATAGTGGATTTTAGCATCACTCACTGTATGCAATGGCCTACTCTTATAGATGCCTTGGCCAAAAGGCCACAAGGCCCTCCTGAGGTTAAAATCACTGTGCCTTCTTGTAGGCCACCTGTCCCTCCTTTCGTGAGTGTTTCAACTGAAGAAGTTGGGCTGCGTTTGGGAAATTTCGCTAGGTTCAGGGATGTCGTTTTTGAATTCAATGTGATTGGAAATAGTACCACTAGCACATGTTCTGAATTAAGCAACAGTGACTCATCATCCAGCTTTCATTTTGAGTCATTGTTTAGTCACTTGAACCCTGCAACGTTGAATCTTAGGGAAGATGAGGCTTTGGTGATAAACTGCCAAAACTGGTTACGTTGCTTGTCTGATGAAAGAAAGGGAAGTTTCCAAAATGCTTCTCCAAGGGATAATTTTATAAGTCTAATAAAGGGTCTTAACCCAAGAATAGTACTCTTGGTTGATGAGGACTATGATCTTAATGCACCAAGTCTCACGTCAAGAATCACAGCTTGTTTCAACTATTTATGGATACCCTTTGATGCCTTGGAAACTTTTTTGCCTAAAGATAGTACCCAGAGGGTGGAGTATGAATCCGACATAGGCCAGAAAATCGAGAACATCATCAGCTTTGAAGGGTTTCAGAGAACAGAGAGATTGGAAGGCGGGGTGAAAATGTCTCAGAGAATGAAAAATGGGGGTTTCTTCAGCGTCCCATTTTGTGAGGACACTATGAGGAAAGTTAAGGGTTTGCTTGATGAACATGCTAGTGGATGGGGGATGAAGAGAGAAGAAGATATGTTAGTTCTCACATGGAAAGGCCATAACTCTGTCTTTGCCACAGCTTGGGTCCCCAGTGAAATAAAGGATCATATGGGTGTGGGCTGAAAATGTATAATTGGATTCCTTTTCATTTAGCGTCAAAATTTCAAAGTTTCATTATGTAATTGTGATTGTTTAATTTAGATCAAATGGTCACCATAAAAAGAAAGAAATTAAAAAAAAAAAAAGTTAAAGAGTTTTAGTCAGCATCCTTCTTTTAACTGTGACCATATATCACGATTGTGTAAAGAGATTTTGCATTTTTGACATCAACTGAAAAGAATCTAGATTAAAAAAATGTCTTAAACATGAACCGAAACCCTATTTAGGTTCCAGTACCAATTGACTCCTTCAAAGATTTTTTGTATCATACTTATAAGGGATTAGATGTGAGGGCGAGCCTCGACGCAACGGTAAGGTTGCTGTCATGTGACTTGGAGGTCACAGGTTCGAGCCGTGGAATCAGCCTCTTGCAAAAATTGCAAGGTAAGGCTGCCTACATTAGATCCACAAAGTGGATCCGGCCCCTCTCTGGACCCCGCGCATAGCGGGAGCTTTGTAGCACCAGGTTTGCCCTACTTATAAGGGATTAGATAATCTGATTAAGGATTAGATAATCTGATTAAGGATCAAGTATTCTATGTTAGAGTAATAAAAAAAATCTTTGATGGGGTAAAAGGAGTTGTTAGTCCATAAACATACTCCATACGAAGATTAAAAAAGGGGCTTCCACGAGGCGGGTTTGGGTTTTGGTTCAGTGGTCCATGGAGAGGCAGAGAAGAAAGAAAACAACTAGTCTGGGTCACTTGGTGAAAAGACTGCAAACTGATCTGCAAGAGACAAGAAGGAAAAAGCAGGTTCGTTTTGAGAGTAATTTTCGCATGCCAGCTTTTGTAATGAAGCTGAGACACGTTAGATGATAACATGAAAGGCATAAAAGAGAAATGTGCTCATTGTCTTAGTAAGTGACCAGAATGTCTCTCATCAGTGTTTTCCCCTTTGATGCAGCTTTTGTTTCTGCCTTGGAACTGAGTGTAAGAGGTTGTAACAATTCTGAATTACTAAGAATCTCTTTCCTTAATAATGTTCTTACTGCTATTACCTATTCCAGTATCAGATTGTCATGATTACGTACCAATTTTTGTGTTAGACTCAATATCCGCACAAGCAAAATGGGAGAGTCAAGACTCTTGCATATATACAAGTCAAAATGTTAGAGGTGGTGCTTGCAGAGCGATTGAAACGCATTATTTTCTTAAAGAGAAAACTCAACAAATTTTAATAAGAGTAAATATAGGAACAACTTGACTTCTATAAAAGTTAAATTTTTTATTATTAAATTATTTTAAAATTTGTACAAAATATTCTTTAGTTACTATATATACAAATCTCGAGATAACTGAATATTCAACCTCTAAATAAATCATGCTAAACAAGCTTAATTAATTCTTGTTTTATCTTCCTTTTGCCATGAAGAAAAAGACAAAGAAAAGGTCAGAATATGTCAAAGGACCACCCTATCCTTATTATTACTTTTTCATGAGAGGTCATCTTCAAACATCAGTACCATACCACGATGTATTATTGTAGACAAATCACAGTGGAGAGTGGACTCAAAAACCGAAACAGGAAAAAGGTATATATTAAAAAAAGCATCCGACCTGCCGGATTCGAACCAGCGACCTAAGGATGTCTGAGGCTTAACCACTACAGTCCTCCGCTCTACCAACTGAGCTAAGGTCGGTTGGGGTACCATTTCCGTCATTAAATTATTAGTCGTTAATTCTCTGTGTTGTTAACTAAACCCACAATAATAGCATTGGTTAATTTAAACAGTTTAATACTTGTTTTATTTGAGTAAAGTCCCAAATTAAAATTTTGTAAGTAAAAACAAATAATAATATTTAAAAAACTTCATATAATTATAGTTTTATTCAATTCGAATCAAATTTATTGAAATCTAATAAATTTTTAGATTCTAATGTTAACAAAATATGTTTTTGTCTATCAGTTTTTGTGACATTAAAAGGCTTTTTAATGATAGCAGTTGGTATCCTCGAGACTTTCCCACTAAACCACGGCGTCGCAAGCTCGCCTCACAACTATGTGACGGTGATAGAATTCATCCTATAAATAAACAAATCTATGATATATTCAGTTGACCCATCCTAAGTAATTCAAGGAATCTCACATAATTACATTGACGGTGTTAACATACTATCAACTCCTGTAATCCGCTCACGTGAAAAATTTGGACATAACATTTTAAAAACTCACTACTTACAAATATTTAACTTTAATTCAAACAAATTATCTATAGCTTCATTTTAATATCCAACAAATTTTATAATTTGACAATAAAAAAGACCAAGTTGATATAAGTGTAAAATTTTAAGGACTAAATTAATTTATTTTATTTGTCAAATTAAAATAAATGTAAATGTTCAGAGATCGAATTAATAAATTAGTCAAATTATAATTATACTAGCTCAATAATCATTAAAATATATATCTCCCTAACTTCCCAAAATCTGAAATGTTGAGCGGTTGAGCCAAGAAGTTCTTTGGGTGGCCTACTCCGGAATGTATCAACTGGAATTTATATATATATATATATATAGAGAGAGAGAGAGAGTTCCCACAACTGTACTATTTATTATTCTGGCCTATTCTTTCTCTGACTTCTAATCCGTCCATACATATTTTATATCACTTGTGTGTTTTTATGCGCCTCGTTGCTTCTCTTACACTCCTCGCTTTGTCTTTGTATCTCTCAGACGAACAACCGCATTACCTCGCCAGTCGTCGATTCTGTAACAACTACCCCATTTGCGGCTCTTGTGTGTGTCTCTCTCTCTTACACTAGCCTCACTACTTGCTCTTTGTTTTCTTCCTACTCTCAGAATCTGGTCTTGTGTTTCCCTCCTCCTTCCTCATGTCGGCCCTTTTTGCGTTTCTCTCTTCCTTTGTATTTTTTTACGCGACTCCCAAAAACTTTTGAACTCTTGATTTGAGGTGGGTTCGTTCGGTTTTCTTTATTGTTTAAGTTATGGAAGCTTTCTGTGATCTTGAGGTGGATATAAATGGAGAAGAGACCTTCCTGGTGAACAAGGTAAGCCTCTGTTTTTCAAAGTCTCTCCTTTTCTTTCCCTTTCTCTCGCGTTTGTTTAGGATCTCAAGTGTAGTCAGAACTCAGAAGCTTCATCTTTTTTCAATCTTCTAATTGATGGTTTCTGTTTACGCTAAGTGTTGGCTGTTATAAGTGATTATTGTTCAATGATTATTTGTAATTTCTCTGTTTTCTTTTCCTTTTCAAGTCATCATTCCGTTATGACTTTATGATAAAAATTGTACCTTTCCGCTCATCATTAATTTGCACCTACGTTACAGTGAAGTGGGGCATGGGTACTACCATTCTAGCAATAATTAATGAATAATCATCGCCATTTTCACAAACCACAGTCTCCTCTCAAGGCACTTTTCTCTTTTCTTTTTCTTGTTTGGTTTTGTTATTTTTTTGCTGCATTCCTTATTAAATGCTGGGTTTTAATGTTGTCTGTATCACCTTCATTTGTTTTATTCACTCTTTTTGCAAGACACCGAGGGTTACTTTCGAGGTCATTTATTTCTTTTCTATACGCTTCTATGCTAGATGTTTAGCAGATGGGGATCCTTCCTTCCCGTTCTAATGCACAATTTATTGTTTATAACAAACTCTGTCTCACCATTTCGTTCCCTTTATTTTTTCCCTGACCCTTTTCTTTTCTCTCTTTTCTGGGTTAATTTGGCGAATATGTTTATTGATTGTTGAACTTGCCGTTGCATATCTAGAAAAATTGTAAATTTGTTCTAAGATGAAAAAGGATATTTCCCTTTACCATCCAACTCTGTTTTAACTTTTAAATGGGTCTTTGCAGAATATTGTCTCTCATTATTCGGGAAAATTCATCAAATTATTTGGAAAAAATAGCAGTGTCACCAGAAAGCTTAAAATAATATTCCATGACTTTCCAGGAGGGGCCCAAGGTTTTGAGCTTATACTGAGATTTTGTTACAAGAATGGAAAATCAGACATAACGCCTGCCAATTTGTTACTTGCACATTCTGCTGCAGAATTCATGGAGATGAAAGAATCTGTCACTGGAAATCCCAATTTGTTGGAGCAAACAGAAAAATCACTCAAAGAGATTGGCTATTGGACCTGGTCTGATATTTTAACAGCCTTGAAGCAGTGTCAAGATTTAACGTTAGTCACAGGTTGTTGTACTATGATGCTAGAGACATGCGTGGAATCCATAGTTGAGCGGCTAGTTTTGGCCAGTGAAGCAAGCCCATCTCTGTCCACTTGTTCTTCTGACAGCTCTGGGTTTCGATTTTCTTGCGAATCTAAAAGCACCGAGAGTATCAAAACATGGTTCTCTCGTTCAACATGGTGGTTCGAAGATCTTCTGTTTCTCTGTCCCTTGTTGGTTCAAATGCTGGTAAAGTCTATGCTTCGTCGTAAACTAGACCATGTTATGATCAGTAAGTTTCTGCTGCACTACCAGAAGACAAAGTTTTCCACTGCTACGACTGATGAGAAGCGGAAGATCTTAGAAACGGTCATAGACATGTATTATAGTATGGATCAAAGTGTTCTTTCTTGCAAGACTTTGTTTGGGATTCTCCGAATGACTCTGAATTCGAAAATAATCAAATGCAGTAGAAACAAGTTGGAGAGTATGATTGGTGAGAAGTTGGACCAAGCAACCTTGGACAATCTACTTGTTCCAACTCCTTATGGAATAAACTACTTGTATGACGTGAATCTTGTCCTGAGATTCTTGAAAGCATTCCTGCATCGACAAAATTCTCTGGTTCCTCTTTCACGGATGAGAAAAGTTGCTAGCTTGATGAATTTGTATATAGCAGAAATAGCCCCTGATCCTTGTTTAAAACCTTCTAAGTTCTTGGCTCTTGCCACAGCACTTCCAGATTCTGCAAGAGATTCCCATGATGAACTATACCATGCAATTGACATGTATCTAGAGGTATATTTTTTTCAACATCTTTTTTTTTTCTTTTCTGTTTATGTTGCAGTCCCAAGCTATATGAATCAGTTCACTAATTCACCTCCTTGAGACATTTTAGTTATAGGTCATGTACACCGGAATTAGGATTACCACTTGATTCCCAAAAATCGTCATATGTAAGATTTATACTTATAACATGGTGCCTAATCACATATTACATGCTTGTGTCTATAACTAGAGCAACTCATGAGGCTTTCTTTTAGTAATGATTCTTTGGAGTACTACAGTGTATAGTCATAAATCTGAGTCATTTGTTTTTGATCAGATAGTCTAAATTAAAGAAAGAAAATAAATAAATAAAAAAGTAAAATACACCTGCTTTAATCTAGGTCGTTCAATAAAAAACAGACAATAATTTACATTTCTGTCGGGAATTGCACAGAATTCGAATTCACTTTTTTTCAATGTCATTTTAATTTCGGAGGTCAAAAGCTACTGTCATTCTGTCACATGCTTAACCACTTGATTAAGATACTAAGTTTACATATTCTATTCTTCATCTGAAATAATGCTAATGTGCTCTCAGAAGAATAATCTACAAATTTAGATTGAACCTCTTCAAAAGATTAAATCTGCTTCCAGATTCAAGCCCTTCTTAAAGGTTCTGTTTGATTATAGGTGCATGCTGATTTGTCAGAGGAAGAAAGGCTGAAGATATGCTGTGTTTTAAACTACGAGAAGCTTTCATCTGAGGCTTGCCTGCACCTTTCTCGAAATGCAAAATTCCCTTCAAGATCTGCAGTTCATGCTCTCATGATCCAGCAATCCAAGCTCAGAAACCTACTTCTTGGCACTCCCACTTCAACTTCATTCACTGTTTCGCCTCGCTGTTCCAGTGATGTAGGTCAAAGAGGACCAAAAGACAGAAACAATGAACAGATTGTTCTGTACTCTGGGAAATTTGATGTTTCATTCCATAACAAGAAACTCAAATCGCATCTTCAAGGCATGCAATGGAGGGTGACGGAGTTGGAGAAACTCAAATCGCATTTGCAAACCCAAATGGCAAAAATCATGAAATCAAGAATAACAGGTTATGGTTATTCAAGATCGTTGCCTAAGCTCTGTTCATGACAGAGAACTCTTCTATGTAATTTTCATGTGTACAGCACAATAACGAGTTTAATGTTCATAATTTTGTGGGGCAAAGGATATAAAGCAACTGGGATCATAATTAATACATAGGACAGGTGGTGAATGTATCAGCTTTTAAATTGCTATTTATGGAGAATTCAGAGGGACAAACTCCTTTTTTATTTTTTATTTTTTTTAAATATGAAAATGTTTTTGTCATAAATAAATATTTGATAGAAAAGAACAGGTCATGTATGTTGGCGGGACAAATTCCACCGCCATCTTAAGAGGATGATAATGCGTTTGTTCTGAAGTGGGATACAGAGAGGAACCACTGCGTGTAATGCCTGTCTTTATCATACATGGGTAATGATGAGCTAATGTTAGCTTTGTTCGGAGAATTAGATTCTCTAATATTGGAGATATTGTATTTTAGTTACGTGAAATATTGAATTTTTTAATTATTGGTGATATTATATTTTGACCGTTAGATCGCACATGATGAATGGCATCTCGCGCAATATATTTTGGAGGGTAACATAGATACGTGAAATATCGTTCATCTTGCATAATCTAACAATCAAAATGCAATATTAGCAATGTTAAAAAAAATTCAATATTAGAGGTTTCAATCCTGTTGTTCATTCATTTTAATTCAATCATCACTATTTCTTCAATTTATTTGGAACAAAACTATCTACTTTGCATTGTGTCTCAAAATTACAAAAAGGTCACTCTTATTATACTGTATAAATCTTTCTATCAACATGATTTACGTAGGATTTTTTAGAATACAGTTACATGTAGATAGTTTATACTTTTTTTTTTGAATTTTCTCACATAATATATTTATGTTAAAAAATTTATGATAACACATTTTTTCTAGTTTCTCACACTACAAAAAAATTGGAATTTAGCGTCGGTCAAAATCACCCTTTAGCGTCGGTTTTGACCGACGCTAAACGACTTAACGTCGGTTTACAAAACCGACGTTATCTGCTCCGTTGCGAGGTTGTTTAACGTCGGTTTTGACATCCGTGGGAATAACCGACGTTAGATAATTTTAACGTCAGTTTTGACAAAACCGACGTTAAATTCTGAAATTTAGCGTCGGTCATAACCGACGTTAAAGTTGTGATTTAACGTCGGTTTTGACCGACGTTAAATTTGTGATTTAACGTCGGTTTTGACCGACGTTAAAGTTGTGATTTAACGTCGGTTTTGACCGACGTTAGATGACATACTGATGATTATTTGGTCATTTAACGTCGGTTGTGACCGACGCTATGTGAGTGATCTAACGTCGGTTTTGACCGACGTTAGATGACTTTTGAATTTTTTTTGTTATTATCATTTAGCATTGGTGTCGACCGTCGCTAAATGTTTGATTTAAAATCAATTTTATCCGATGTTAAATAACTTTGGGCAATTTTTTTAGTTTAATTAAATTGAAATTACTATTAATTTCCAAAACCAACATTATCTGGTCAAAATTTAACAAATAATAATAGCCAAACTATAAAAGAAAATATATTTGAATAAAAACATATATTTTTAAACATAAGTTTTACATCAAATTCAAAGTTACAAGTTAATACATTCTAAAAGAACAAGTTTCACATGTCCTAACAAAATAAATATTACAACTAGTCATAGTCATGGGTTGTGACTAGCTCCAGAAGAACGTTGACATCATTGAGATGAAGCTCATGCATTGTTTGCTTCAGGTGCCTGTAAACATAATATTTATTATTAGAGTCCATAGTAAATGAAAATAATGAATTAATAAATCTAAAATTATATAAAGTTAAAATTGTTTAAGATAAATAATATTTGTTTAAGATAAATAAAGTTAAAATTAGAAATAAAAATAGATATCAATAACCAACAAAAAATGAGTCCAAAGAAATAGAAAATAGAAAATTAAGTGCCCAAACTCAAGAAACTAAGCATGCACCTAAATTCTGTTTTAAGGTTGATTTTAGCCATGACTTAACAAAAATTCTGGTATTGATTCAGAACTCCATAATTCATGAAATTTTGTATACGTCCTTATTTATGTATTGGCATACTAGAATAAAAATATCAGCCCAAAAATCCAAGATTTGGCTCTTCAAATGATCACTTTAGTACTCCTATATCAGAATTTCCCAATTCTGCCATTAGTTCTGTTCTTATGTGCAACGGACCATCTTAGACATATATAAATACAATGAAACTTTGGAGATCATTAGCATTATGTCTTGACTAAATGGCATAAAAATTTCAGCTCAAAAAGATACTTTTAACTACCATAACCAAACCAAATTCCTAAACTGTTCAGATATTCCTCTGTACTGGGCAAGTGATGCTCTCATGCTTATTTCACCAAGAAAACCAGCATTATCTTGCTTAAAACTTTCCAGATCAATTTATTACAATATAAAGAACCTTTCCACAAAGTTTCATGATTTTAGGAGTGGATTTGGTCATTCAAAGACACATAAAACCAGTAACATCAAATAAAGTTAGAATTCAAGAACAAGGAAGGTCCGCTACCCCTAAAGGAACACACCAAAATGCTTTTTTCTTGGAGATGTAGATGTACAATCCAGAGCTGAAGATGTATAATCCAGAGCATACCTTGTGAATAGAAGTTGTGGAATAGTCCCAGTGATGCTCCTTTGTATAATCAAGAGGATTTTGTATAGCGTTCAGACAAACATAATTCCAAGGATAAATTAAATGCCAAAAAGTCCATGGACATGCTGCAGTAGTAAAAGTGACATAATTAATTACAGTGGAAAGGGGAATAGAGAATTTGAAAAAGCGTATCAATTAGAATTCCTTAAACCATATATGGAAATTGGAAAAAGGGTATCAATTAGAATTCCCTATCAGCCAACTAGTATCTCTTGTTACCTTTCTATAATGAAAATGTTTACTTTGCTGATTAGGACATGTGCATAGCACCACCAACACCAGTATCGCACATGTGCTTTTACTTCTAAACTTATCTCTCTCAATTCTACACCTCTCCTACAACATTATCCTTTTTCATTGTTCTGATCCCACAAAATAAATTTATCAAAACCATTGTTAATTTCTAAACGGTTACTCATTCAAGTTGTTGTTGACAATCCTATTTATCTATATATGGTTTTATGCGACAGTACTAAAAGAAAGAAAGTGAAGATTCTAGTTTTAAAAGCAAGTCTTAAATCCCAGTGTCAGATCCGATAAATTCTAAACTAACGATTCAAATCCGAAAGGTTATCATAGTGAAAGAAGTAAGAAGTTTTAAGAAATGGATGAATGAAACATACTGTTTTTGGCTTGGACGCATTGACTCACATGTTCGGCTGCACTCTTTGCTCTGCATATGATTCAAGAAGAAAGTAATTAGGAACAGAAAAAGCTATTTACTGATATTGAAATGAATATTAGTATATATAGATAAACCGATTAAGAAGCGAACCACAGAGACGGCGACTCCGGTGGTTTCAACTCCAATATTGAGAAACAGAGACCAAAACAAAATCTGCTATCCTTGCCTTGATCAACGCTGCTCATCACGCGAAGGAGAAAAATAGAGGAAAGGGACGATTTCAGTGAAGCTTCGGCCATAGACCACCACGCACTGCTCGTCTTCCTCCCTCCCTCGGTTTCTCCCTTTCTTTCGGCTGAGTCTCTCTCACGCAATGGCAATGTGTGTGTGCGCGTGTTCTTAGGGTTCTCAATTAGGGTCACGTAGTCATATGGAAATTGGGGGGAAAATTTTTTTTGGTGAAATTGTGAATGGGTGAAATGGGGGGAAATTAAGAATGAGCGAAAGTGAATAAGGAGGGAAGAAAAAAAATTTACAATATTTTTACCTACACACTAATACTATTAATATTATAGGTAAAATTAATATTAAATTTTATATAAATATTTAATTAATAAAGATAATAATCTTATTAAAAATTAACTAATTATATAAGAAGAAAAGTTTATGAAAAGAATAAAAAATATAATAACTAAAATATGTTTTTAGAGAAAAATTATTGATTTATTTTATTTAAAAAATAGGAATTTAAACTAATAATTTCAATTTAGAGATACTCTGAGTTCACACAAAAAAAGAAATTTAATGAAATATAATTAAATAAATATTTTTAAAATATTTTCTTTATTTTATTTAAAAGAATTACTAAAAATTTGAAAATTTTATTCTTTTTTAATTATTTAAAAAAATTAAAAATTATTTATTTATTTTATTTAAAATTTTGAGATATTTTATCAAAGTGTGAGAGATGAGAAAGCATGAGATCACATTTGAGATTAATACTGAAGAGATGAGAATGAAGATAAACATTGAGATTAACATTGAGAGACGAGAATGAGGCATGTTTTAATCAAATTTAAGATTAACACTGAATTAGTGTGAGTGAGTGGGGTTTGCAGTGAATTTTTCTCGTAGTAGCAATGGATCACGTTCTGTGAAGGTCTTAGTGGGGTTTGGTTTGGAACTAAAAAAAAATGGATAAGATGCTTGGTGAAGTATAGAGAAGAGACTAGGAGATTTGAGCACATCTAAGTGTGCAAGGTGGGAGACATTACTGAATCTGAGATCGAGAAGTTATGATAAGGAAGAAATGGGTTGAAAATTCATGAAGTGTGAGAAGAGATCACATCACGTCGATGCCTTGTCTCTAACATCTCTCTCTCTCTCTCTCTCTCTCTCTAACCCAACACGGTTGTTACTCTCTCCACCACTCTCACATTCACGATGATAATGTAAGGATTAGGGTTAAAAATGAAACTACTGTATTGATTAATGTCAAGAGGTGGGTGTATAAGAAAATATTGGAGGAAAGTTGAAATAGAGGGGAGGCGTGAAACTAAAATACAAAAGAGAGGTGTGAATGGCGTGTTTCGCAAAAGAAATTTTCCAATTTTTCTTTTTTCAAAATAAGGTTGTAACCGACACTATATACGGCATCTAACGTCGGTTTTAACCAACGCTATATAAACCGACGCTAGATGCAGAATCTAACGTCGGTTTTAACCGACGCTATAAAAACCGACGCTAAATGAAGCATCTAACGTCGGTTTTAACCGACGCTATAAAAACCGACGCTAAATGAAGCATCTAACGTCGGTTTTAACCGACGCTATAAAAATCGACGCTAAATGAAGCATCTAACGTCGGTTTTAACCGACGCTATTAAAACCGACGCTATGTGCAGTATCTAACGTCGGTTTTTGTAACCGACGTTAAAAAACCGACGCTATATCTTGTTTTTTTTGTAGTGTCATAACTCTTCTCTGTTAAAATACAATTTTGTTCGAGATACAAAATTTAATATAAACATCTTTTTTAATAGAGATTTGAATAAAATCTAATCATTTATACTAAATTCAATCCTCCATAGTTGATGACAAGCATTTGAAATCTACACTTATTTATTTTTTCTTCATTTATTTTATTTTTATTGCCATTCTCATCTTACGATATGTTTAGATGGAAATGACTAAAAAAAAAAAGGAAGAGAATTGGGACATAAATAGTATTATTATTGACCTCCAACTGATCGCAAAGATATGGCACTCATAGTAATACACTCTGCTTTTAGCCAGCTTTGAGTCTCATACTTGAATACTGAGTCACAATGTAATGTGTAGATAATGGTGAGACCGAACTAGAGTATATAAACCCTTTATATAATATATATAACAATTCTAAAGACATCGACTTAATGACGGTAGAAGAATATTTTGTAATTATATTGTTGCGTGATTCCTATTATCTCATGAATTTGAACAATTAAGAAGCAATTATTATAAACTTAATTGCAGTGGTTACATAATTTGATAAGTTTCACTTAAACATTTTCCCTATTTGAGAATTTGGGAGTTTGTTATATGGAGAATGGTAAAAAAGTTTAACTTCTGTCAGTTCATTTATTTTTAAATTAACGTTCTTTTTCCAATTATCTTTTTGGAAATTTTCCCTTTCTGATGAATTAGCATTTAGGTCAGGAGAGTCTTAAATCTTCTCCAATTACGTGGAAGATATGTAACGTAAATATATTCCTGTATTGGTGCAAAACATCCCTTACAGCTGTTCTAACTCGTGTACTCTGATTCTATAGTCAACGGAAGGAGCCAAGCGTACCATTCTGGTTATTTCCTTTGAACTGTCATCTATAATTCTATTCTATACCTGCCGTAATAAAAAACACATAATTAAGTAGTCAAAGCTGTTAAAAATTATAAATGAAAGCACTTAATATGAAATCCAGTTCAAGAGTTACGTTAATCTTTCCCTTAGACGCCACTCCTCCCTCTTCCCGAGGTCCGTCTCTGCAATCTCACGGATACATTAATTGATGACACCAAAAGCTAACCCTTGTGACACACTGGCAAGGTCACTAACATAAAAGAAAATGTTGAATTTACAGCATTCCGACTCTTAAAAAGTTAAAAAAAAATTAATCGTTGAATTATTTTTAAATTTATGTAAAATATTTTTATTATCATATATACAACTTTTAAAATAATCTAATAAAAAAATTCTATTTTTTTTAAAAGATTGAACTTTGTGTAAACTTTTCCAAACAAAATCCCATTTGACAAATGAATCATGTCTTATGTGTATTTTGGCCTAAGAAAAAAATGAATGAATAAAAAATGAATCATGCCTTGTATGTATTTTGGCCTAAAAAAATAACTAAATAAATAAAAAACTGTGACATGTATTTGGTCTGGTAACTATTGTTATGTTTGGTCACGAAAATTGAGCCATGAAATTGAAAATGGCCAACATTTTCATATTTCATTGTTGAAATTCTATTTTTTTTATGAGCGCCCGTTCCTCAACTCATGTGAGAGAATGGATATTTTTTACTTACGAGAAGCTATTTTATTTTGATACCTTTATAAAAGTTAATAAAATTACATTTCTATTTGTAATATATTAAAAAATTATCATATATCCATCATATTATTAAGACAAAAAATTTAATGTGTATTAAATATTAATATTATATATTATATATTTTCTTAAAAAATGTATGTTTGTCATATTATTAAGACTAAAAAAATTGTGAACAATAGGGTTACTTTTTTTTTTAAGAAAATAAAGAGAAAGTAAAAATTACTTTTTGTTTAATTTCTTTAACAAATTTATTCAATTTACATAATATTTGAAAAAATTTTTGCAGTTCTGAGTATTGTAATAATTTACTCATTATTTTTTTTAACACTGATTTTCCATCTTTACCAAACTTTCATTTCTATTCCAAAAATAATTCTAGCGACCAATCCGACCAATGCCTATTATTATGTCATGGGATTTTTGGGATAAGCGAAGTTTACGTAAATAAGTTTTCATATTATGAATTTCTTTAACTGTTTTGTCAAAGTGTGCCAACTCAACTTATCTTTTAAACATGTTAATATTCTGAGAGCCTCGACTCAGGTCAACTTCTTTTTTTTTCGATGAAGTGTAATTCTTTTTTGCTTCTTCGATCTACGAACCGAGGCTTGTAAAGATGGGAAGAATTGCATCCTCCTTGCCAGCTGAGGATTCTCCCGGTTAATTCTCATTCCCACAATTCTTCGATTGATAATCACATTTCTTGCAAGAACAACAACAATAAATTCTTGGGGTTGAACAATTGCTGCTTGTTTTGTCATCATTGCGCTGCTGCTGCTGTTACTGCTACTTCCTCTCCAACCTCCACTCACTCTATTTGGGATGTCTCATATATCTCCGCCACTCTCATCGTCGTCGTCCCTTGTTTCACCACCACTTTCTCTTGTGAAGGGCTGATCTATTGCAAATGGGGTGTCCCCAATTTCTCGATATTGTGACAATTTTGCAGGGTATGAGTCCTCTGGTCGTTGTCCCCAAATCTGCCATGGCTTGATGTTTCTTTGATTAACTCTGAAGATCAGCAGCAACAGTTCATTCTTTCACCTGTTTTTGCTGCAAAACCCCCAATATGCCATGGCTTGATGAGCAGGGTGAAGGACAGCGCAGGATGAAGGACGACGTTGTGTGTGACGGAACGGACGGTGAAAGTGAACGGACGCTGGAGTGACGGATGAGGGCTCGTGACTCCGGTGCTGCGTGAGCGTGAAGACTGAAGAGAAGGGTCAAGGACGGGTGCGGCTGCTGAGGGGGGTGCGTGAAGACTGAGGAGCCACAGTAAGACTCGGATTCTTTGCATTACTTTTAGTAATGCAGAGCTTTTAGTAATAATTTTTACCATTATTAAAACTTTCAGCAACAATTTGAATTATTGTTAAAAGTTTTAACAACGATAAAAATTGTTTCTAAAAAGTATTACACTCTACATTATTGCAAAGGATCCGCTTTCTTAGGGTAAACAATTTATAACAAAAAAAATTAAAAAAAAAACCAAGTTCATAGATAACCCGTGAGTTACAACTTAAAAAATTTGGTTAAAAACAGGCTTCTAATTTCAAAGCTCATCTCATCCTAAAAGTGAGTTAATGGGGCTGAACCCATTATTTTGATAGTTCTACTGTTCATATGTTCCTTATTCATACCGCCTATGAGATTTTACATGAGCTACATGAGCTTCTCACTGAAAAAGGCTATATGGTGCCCTTCTTGACTCAAAACAACTTCAATTTCGGTATTTGAAGCATCACAACTAACTTCAAATACTTGGTCAAAGTTTGGAAGTACTAGTATTGGTGCTTCAGTCAAATATTTCTTCAGTTCTTCAAAACTTTTTTGGGCTTGATCTGTCCATTGAAATTTCTCTCCTTTGGTACAGTCTATGATAGAACAGCAATAGGGCTAAAATTCTTGATGAACCTTCTATAAAATGAAGCTAATCCATGGAAACTTCTTACAGCATGAATAGAGCTTGGAATAGGCCAGCTGTTGATGGCTTCGACTTTACTCAGATCTACTCGAATACCTTCAGCGGTGATAATATATCCCAAGAAATTTACTTCCTTGGTTAGAAAAGAACATTTCTTGAGATTGATATAGAGTTTCTGGTCAAGTAGAGTCTGTAGCACTTTTCGAATATGCTCTAGATGTTCTTCTTTTCAAAGTAAACAACTACAAACTTGCCAATGAAGGGTCGAAGTACCTGATTCATCAGACACATGAATGTACTGGGAGCATTGGATAATCCAAAAGGCATCACGGTATATTCATACAGGCCGTCTCTGGTTTTGAAAGCAGTTTTCCATTCATCTCCTGGACGAATTTTGATTTGATGGTAGCCACTGCAAAGATTAATTTTGCAGAAGATGGTAGCTCTATGTCGTTGATCAAATAGGTCATCGAGCCTTGGTATCGAGAATCGATACTTGATAGTGATTTTGTTGACAGCTCGACTATCAACTCACTTTCTCCAACTTCTATCTTTCTTCAACATTAGAAGGACATGTACAGCATAAGAGCTAACACTTTCTTGAATCAACCATTTCTTAAGCAATTCTTCAACTTGGTGTTGAATTTCATCATGTTCCTTAGGACTTATTCTATATGCTAGTTTGTTTGGAATGACAGCTCTAGGAATAAATTCAATGGCATGCTGGATATCACGCATTAGTGGTAATCCTTGAGGGATTTCTTCTGGTACAACATCCAGAAATTCAGCAAGCATTTCTTCTATCTCCAAAGGAAGAATTGTTTCTTTATTTGCTTCAAATAAAAGGACAAAGTTTGTGGTCTGAGCTTCTTTTGCTGTCACCTTGAACTGTGTTTTTGTAACTAAAGACAAGAGGGGCTTTGGTTCCTTCTTGTCTTTGTTCAGTTCACGTGATGGCAAAGGTGTCAACTTGACTTTTACTCTAACTTTGACGAAAGAGTAGGTGTTGGCATACCCATTGTATATTGCACGACGATCATATTGCCACGGTCTTCCCAGTAGAAGGTGACAAGCATCCATAGGAATCACATCACACCATGTTTTGTCTTTGTATTTTTGACCAATGAAAAAATTCACAAGACAACGTTTAGAGACCCTTATCTCATTGCCTTTATTGAGCCATTGTAACTTGTACAGATGCGGATGTTCTTGTATTGGCAATTTCAGCTTTTCCACCATATAATTTGACACGACGTTCTCACAACTCTCACTATCAATAATAACATCACAAACCTTGCCCTGCGCAGTGCAACATATGTTAAAAATGTTGTGTCTTAGCCATGGTTCTTCTTTGGCTATTGTAGTATGCAAGCTTCATCTAATTACTAGTGATTCTCCTTGATCAATAGGGGTGACCTCTTCAATATGCACTGGTTCTTCATCAAACACTAGTTCATCATCAAATACTGGCCCTTCATCTTCTTCAAAAGCTTCATGGATTTCTCCTTCAATGATGGTGATGATCTTGCGGTTTGGACAATTAGAAGCAATGTGTCCAAATCCTTGGCACTTGAAACACTTGATGACTTTTGAATTACTGTCTCTGTTGGGCTTTGGTGGGTTTCTATTTGATGTACTTGCTTGTTGGATCTGAGGCTTGCGGGTATTTGCAGAATTCCTATAAGAAAAAGAGGAAGAAGATTGATATGAAGACTTCTTGGGTAAGTATTTCTCAATTCGAAGAGATAAACGAATAACATGGTCTAAAGTCCAATATTGTTGAAGTTGGACCAGGTGGGCAATATCTACGTTTAATCCTCCAAGGTAGTGAGCGATTGATTGCTCATTCCTCTCTTGAATGTCACAATTCATCATTAGCTATTCAAACTCTCTAGTGTATTCTTCTACGGACAGGTTCTTTTGACGAAGATTCTGTAGTTGAATAAAATTATCTTAAAAAAATTACGGAGGTAAGAACTTACGAGTTAGTTCCTTACGCATCTTTTCCCACGTTAGTATTTTGCTTTTTCCTTCTCTCTCGCGCTTCTTCTTTAAATTTTCCCACCATATGGAAGCGTGCTTCTTTAACTTGACAGCAATGATTTTTACTTTCTTCTCTTCGGGTATATCTTTATACTCGAATATTCGCTCCACAGTTTGTAGCCAATCGACAAATTCATCTGGTTGGAGTTTCCCTTCAAATTCTGGAATTTCCACTATGATATCTTCGGTACAGGTGACTTGTCTGCATGGTCGATGTTTACTGGTAGACGTCGAGGTACTATTGTCTGCATCATCACTTTGATGCTCCCTTCAGTCCTCCAATTGAATCCGTTGTGCATTCACAATTTCCTGCAACTGTTAAATTTGTTGCCTTAATTCTTCTAGTTCCAGTTTTTGAACGGGTTGGCGTCTGGGAGGCATTTTCTCTCTCTTTTTTTTTGAGATAGGATTGAAAAAATTAATAAATAAATAAAAGTTTGAAGATTGGGTTGTAGTGGTAGGGTTAAATGGTTTTGGGAATTTTGCGGGATTGAAGTGAGTTTCTAGAAAAGTTTAGGGATTTAGGTAGAATTTAGATGAAATTCGAAGAAGTTTTAAGTGAAATTTTGGATGACGTAGGTATTTGGGGGCAATTTGAGGAGAAATTGGGTTGGATTGTAATTTTGAAAGTTTTAGGATTGACAAGTAATTTTATGAGAATTTTTGGGGTCAAAATACAATTTCAGGAAATTATTTGGGGTCAAGTGTAATTTTTTTTGTTGCAAAAGTGTAATTTCAGAAAGTTTTGGGGCAAAAGTGCAATTTCAGAAAGTTCTGGGGGCAAAAGTGTAATTTCAGAAAGTCTTCACCTTCGTGTCCCAGATGTGTTGCTTCGTACAAACTCAGCATCCCCTTCACATCCTTTATAAGACTCTTTTTAAACTTACCTTTGTCATCCTTGAATCTCTGAAATATATCTGCGTTATTCACAACACATCATTAATTAAATTAATGATCCTCTAGAAAAAATACGGGGTTCTGTTTCTGGCGGCAACATGCTATGGGGTGGTGGTCCCGCTTATGGGGTCAAATCAATACGTTCAAGATTTTTCATCGAATCGTTGATAAATGGATTCCATTTGTCCCTGAACCAAATTCTTATCGAAACTTCCATTGTGGGTAATGTATTTGGGTTCAAGGCCCTGCGCGAGGTCCCTATACTCATTATGCCTAGCATTGAATAGATTGGGTATTCATAATATTTTTATTATTATTAATATTTATTATTAATTATTATTATATATATTATATAAATTATTATAATTTATATATAATTTAAATTATATATAATATTAAATATATAATATTAATCTAAATTGATTCAATTGTGAAATAAAATATCATGATATATGTATTGTGTATCTAGGGAGAGACATCATTAATTAAATTAATGATCAATATCAACTTTGTCTATGGAGTATAGACTTCATGATTAAGTGGGCAATGTCGTAACATCACTTTTGGAGGAATAAGAAAGACGCAACGTACATAGAGTACTCGTGTTTAATAATACAAGATTTACTGATTAAGTGCTAAACTCTACAAATCTCTTTCAAGAATAATTAATTTGCTCGTTAGGATATATGGTAGCATGAACCATAGGTACCTGGTGAGACATCATAACCCCGGTCTCTGAGGAGCTTGAAGCTCAAAGCAACTTCATATAGGCTTCTGTCCTGCGTTGTGTCAAAACCTATTTTCAAACAGACAAAACTATCAAGGACTTCTGTTATTTCGGAGTCAAAGTGATAGCCGATGCCTAAACGTTGGAAATAGTCAATAAGCTCAAGCTTTGCCCATATATGTGCAGCTCCATCCTTCATCATCTTCCTCACATCCTCTAATAGCTTTACTGCTCTGTCCTTGTACTTGTCGTTCTACATATAACCAAATTATATATCATATATGACTTCAACTATATACTTTAAGGAGCAAAACATGAACGTGTACGCATTCTATTTCCATTCAGTAAGAAATATTACCGTGTAAACATTGTTTAAGGACTGCACAAAGTCATAACTCCAAAGGCTTGGCTGGTAATTGGCGGAGTTTCTTTGAGGTGAAGGGTGAGAAACGCTTTGTTGGCTTGCGATGCATTGCAGGTTTCTATTACCAATTCTATGAAAGAGAAAAGGCTTTCCTTGTTTTGTATGTCTTCCAGAACTACGCAAAACGAATTAATGAGGAATTGGGCAAGGCACTGATCACTAAGGCCATACAGATATAGTTATTGCTAATTGATAATTCTCCTTGTAAGTAATGCGCGAATGATGTAAATTGTCTGCGTTCCTAGCTTGTTAGGGTATATATAATATTCCAAGAACTTCCTGTCCCTATGATCAAATTGATGAACCCACGAACTTGTGGTCTCTGTAAAATATTAAATAAAGTTATAATAAGGATTGATTTCTAATTTAATTAGATCAAGTTTTCTGTGTACCTCCTTGTGCGCGTATGGCAGCTTTTAGATTTCACATGGGGTACCAGCTAGCTAGTATAGTGATTGAGCGAGCAAACAGCCATACAGTTGTTGCCTAAATTCAGGATCGAGAGTGTTGTAATGAGAAGCAATTTATTTAGGTGGGACTTTATTAGAGGACCACAGTCCGCACTCGAGGCCTTCCTTTCTGATTCATCCATCAATTTTCAAAAAAAGTTATTATTTCATATAATATTAAAAATAACAATCAAATATTTAAAAATAAACTTTTTAAAATTTTATTCTTATAATTTATTAATTTAATTATAAAAAATTATATATATTTATGAAATTTGTGTGTTAAATTATTTTAGAATATATTTTTTTAAAATATTTTCATTGTGAAATTAATATATAAATTATTTGTTTTACTTTCTTAAATATTTATTTGTCAACATATATATAAAAAATTTTATTTATTCTCTTGGGTCAGCAATTGATTCAACGGCTCAATAATTACACCAATGGCCTAGTGATCTCATATACTCCCCGTGTCACCCATCCTTTAAGTTGTGGTAAGGAATGAAGGCAATTATGTTTCAATTTAAATGCGATGTTCAGAATCTTTTTGAGAGAAGGGAGTTAACTAATAATGTTTTGGTTTAGGAGTAGCACATGGAATTACTCATTCAAAGAAAAATGATATCGTGAATGGAATCTCTCAGTAATGTATTTGGACCATATAATTAGGTGGAGTCAAAGTTATATTGGTCACGTATCAATTCATAAGGGAAACGGAGATTTAGGTATCACCAGATATCATTTCCACATGCGTATGACATGATCCCAATTGATCATAATTGGAACAGAAATATATATATATATATATATATGTCTACATTACAATCCAGTATTTGACAAATTAAACCAGTAACTGTAATCATTAGCCATACAATTCGCAGTCGACCATTCTGATCCTGTACCTCGGCCCCCACTTCTGTCGTTGCATTCTTTAGGACCTGTTCTTTCGCTAAATATCCGTTGCCAGAAAATGGTTTCATTATTTTTATTATATTCCTATTCAATTTTTTTAGAAAATTTTATTTCTAAAATACTTTTAGAGATATGTTTATTTTTATAATAATTTAAGTAATATTTAGGTATCAATTATGTCAAATATAATTGACCTATATGACCTAAATCTTCATCTCTATTCATTTTTTTTTTCCCGAAAATGTCTTTCTTAAAATTTCCTCTAAGTGTCCTTTAAAAAATTTCATTGCTAAATTGTTTCCTATTCTAAGGTCCCCTAAATTAGTTTCTAATCCTAGATATTTATCCCTAAATGGTTTTGATAAAAATAAAATATATAACTGAGGAATTAAAAGTTAAAGAATTATATTGCAACCAAATCAAATTAATAGATGAAATTGAAACTCAAGATTAAATTACTAGATTCAATTAAAATAAATAAAATTAAGAAATAAAAACAAGAATTGAGATAATGTTAAGGAATAAAAAGATATTTTAATAATAAAAAAAATCGAAGGAAAAAACAATTACCATACACTTCAATCCTATTCTAATATTTCCTAGATAGTTTCCTTTAAAAAATTTCAATCTTAAATTTTCAATCCTAAGTTCAGTCATTTGATCATATTTTAAAAGTTTAATCCTAAATTTTATAGCGTTTAGTTTAAAATTTATAAATTTAATCATTTCATTATATTTTACGAGTGTAATCCTATAATTTATAGCGTTTAGTCCTAAAATTTTTAACTTTAATTAATCCTAAAATTCATATGGTCTAGTCTTAAAATTTTTAAGGGCAAAAGTATACCTCATGTCCTCGAGTTTACCTCGATTTTCATTTATGCCCCTAATTTTTTTTTAGTGAAACATGTCTCATATATTTCAATTTTTTTAAAATATATTTTTTAACACTATAAAAAAACTAACGGAATTTCATGTCATCGGTAAACTGGGCTATCCACATGGCACATATACTCTGCCACGTGGAGGAATTCCACATCTCTTGACACAGCTAATAAAATTGTGACACGGGGCATGCACTTTGATTTGAAAAAAAATTCACAAAGTGCATAGGACACGGTTCAAACACCTGATCTCTATGGTGGAAGCCATTAAGCAATTGATATTTGTTTGACATATATGTGCACAATTTAATATATATAGGAACTTTTATTATTGTATACAAAATTCAAAATAATATACACCAATTATTATATGTTATAAAACAATAACAAATCTTGTAATAAAAAAAGATATTATTTTACATAACTTATTTTAAATTATATAAAAATTTAATAACAAATCATATAATAAATTATTTTATAATATAAGATTTGATATTATAATTTTTAATAATAATTAAATTTTATAATATTTAAATGTCATTAAAAACAATTATAACAATATGCTATGCTAAATATTATTTATGTATAGCATATTGTTATAATTATTTTTAATAAAAATTAAATATTATAAAATTTAATTATTATTAAAAATTATAATATCAAATCTTATATTATAAAATAATTTTAATATACATATGATATTATTATACTTATTTTTAATATAAAGTTAATTTTTATTAAGTATAAATAATAATTAAATTTATATTATATGATTTGCTATTAATTTTTCAAAATTTTATATAATTTAAAATAAGTTATGTAAAATAATAACATATTCTCTTATTATAAAATTTGTTATTGTTTTATAACATATAATAATTAGTATATATTATTTTGAATTTTGTATACAATAATAAAAGCTCATATATATATATATATATATATATATATATATATATATATATATATATATATATCTATATATTAAATTGTGCACATATATGTCATGCAAACATTAGTGGCTTAATAGTTGAGATTGGTTTTTTTCCACCATAGAGGTCAGGTGATCAAACCTTACCTTTATGCACTTTGTGGATTTTTGTTCAAATCAAAGTGCATGCCACGTGTCACGATTCTGTTGGTTATGTCAGATGATGTGGAATTTCTCCCCGTGGCAAAGTATATGTGCCATGTGGGCAGTTCAGTCGGCCGGTGATGTGAAATTTTGTTATTTTTTTATAGTGTAAATGGACATGTGAATTAAACATATATCACCTAGGGTATACCTGTGTGATAACCCTAAATCTCTTTGAACATTCGTAGTATTCACAATTATGTAAAGCATAACTTTTTTTTTTGAGAAAGATATTTTACATACATACTTAGAAATATTCAACATCTATACATTACAATCTCATAAGCCTAGGTGACCTACTAGATTACAGAGCATTTCCTAGTCCTTACCAAATCTATATCTATTTGTTCATCAAACAAAAGTGGAGTATAACCTTAAAGACTATAAATCCTCCTCCTCAACCATTGTATCTGAAAAGATAATCATAAAGAGCGTGAGTTAATCAAAAACTCAGTGAGTAAACAACTGTGTATGAAAATATCACAAGCACAAATACCACATTACTAATTTAATTAAAAGATATCAATTAATTCAATACATTTAATGTATTTTTATGTATCGACACCAGCGTTTTATGTCAATTTTGAAAGTCCTGTGAGCTTACATTCTCACAACCATATTGAGTCAAAACCATTGGTATTCAATAGGTTTACGCTCTTTTATTTTTGAAAACCCTGTGAGCTTATGTTCGCACAATCATATTAAGCACGAAAATCTGTTGGTGCTCAATAAGTTTACGCTCCCCAATGTTCATCTTTAGGAATATTTATCCATAGATTTACTAATTGTATATTCAGGTCTGTTGGGTGATTAATCCCTCACCTTATTCATGCATCAAACATAATTACAATCATGACATATAATCATATTCTCACAAAATGTTTTAATTTATTCAAGGAACTACCACATCTAGTTATTTAGTCAACTAGAGAAATTAATTCACATAATGTAATAAAATAATTCTCAATGATATTTTTATTTTTCTCAACTTGAATATACACTGGTAATATTCTCAATTTCACAAATAATGCAAATGAGATTTATATTGTACTTTGACTAATTTAGTAAATTAATTTTGCAAGGTTGCTCACTCACCTTGACGTTGCCCAATTTTACCTTGAACATTTCTCAAAGATGTGTAAGATGATAGAAAGTATTTTCTTTATTCCAATCTAGTCAGAACATCACAAAAGATGTGGAAGATGCATCAAAGAATTCATCCCTATAAGATAATCATTCAAAAATATGTCAAGGTCACAAAATAGGAAAATTCCCTACTACAATTCTGACGTTTAATTACTTTTTTGAACATAACTCTCAAATGGTAAGGAATTTTCAAATAAAACTTATTTTATTTGAAGATAGACTCAAAGAGCTTTCCAATGATATCTTATTTACTAAAAACGTAGTACGGATGAAAGTGATATAGCCATTTTAAAATTGATGCTACAATACCGGTTTGCTACAGTATCGGTTTGCTATAGTACCGGTTTGCTACAATATCGGTTTGTTACAGTACCCTGAATCTGAAAATTTTATGAACGTTACAATACTGCTACAGTAAATCCGTGATTTTCCTCTTAGGTTTTCATGATTTTGAAGTCAAATCATCATCATTTCTCTTGATTTCTTCCATAGGTTTTCATCTTTAATGTCTAAGGAGTGTTTTGACACCAAAACCACTAATTTTTACTATCAAACCAAGCCCCAAATCTCAAGTTTTCATCAAGAACCTTAACTCTTTTTTTTTTAAAATTTCTGAATTCTATGGATTTCTCCTAGTTTTCTCCAAATTTCTTGTTCCATAATTATTATCTAACATGTAGAAATGTTTTAAACCAACATCCACACTTAAATTCATCCATTAGAACCCCAAATCAACTCAAAATCACACTTTTCTTCCATAGGCAAAACCAAATCTGAAAATAGAAATTGAAGTAGAGAATTGAGCTTACCTCCATCCTTTGCAACTAAGATGAACCAAAAAAACAACCAGAAAATAGAAATCGACCAAAGAGATTGGAAGCAAGGGTTGAAGGAGTTGAGAGAAGATGGAGAATGAAGCCTCCAAAATTAGTGATAGTGAATGAAGAGAAGAGAGAAAAAAGGAGCCTAAGGTTAGCCAAATGGGTCAATGGATGACCCATTGGTATCCATACCCAATATCCAAATCCACTTGACTCATTTTGCAAAATTCCTTAATTAATTTTCAACTTAAAAAAATTAAGTCCCTCTATCATAAAGTCTACAGTCCACAAAAATATACCACAGAATATTAAGATATTTAATCCAGTCATTTCACTCCAATTCTACAAATAACATTCATAAAAAATTGATCAAATATGAAAAAAATAAAATATAATAAAATAAAATAAAATGACTAAATTAAATATACCAAAGTAATGCTATAAGGTACCGTAATACTCTAAAACACAACTCTAAATTTGGTGGATATTATAGTATATTTGAAAAAAAATTTAAAATATGAGACATATTTGATTAAAAAAACGTTAGGGGCATGAGTAAAAATCGGGGTAAGCATCGGAGACATGAGATATACTTTTGCCAATTTATAAGTTTAGCCCTAACTTAAGGATCACATAAATGGAAGAGTCCCTGGGCTGGTTTCTTATTATTAGAACATTTTTTTTCCCCATTGCCTGATATATTAGAATAGTCAGATTGTAAGGGTGAATTCCTCTATAAAAAAAAGGTTTGAGTTAAGCATTCCTCTGCTTAATTTCTAAAGAAACTCAAAAGAGAATATTCAGTATACGATGTACAGTCACTACCAGAAATTCCTTTTCAATCTAATTTCTCCCCTTAATTTGTTTTTCACTCATTATAATTCTTTGTCTCAGAAAACCAATAATTACTGAAGCATCATCTCAATGTCCAAGGATTTGAGAGTAGTTTGACATGTAAGTCGAAAATCCCACAATTAAGGATCTTGACTTTCATGATTCACACAAATAGAAACTTAAACATACTTGGATCCATGTTTTTCTTCTATGTAGTCGAATTTGTATTCTTTCCTCTGAATTTCTTTCTTTTAGATCTCCTTGATGATTAGAAGGAAAAACAGTAAACGGCAGACCTTTTTTGAATCAACGTTCTTTTTCTTTTATTACTATTTTTTTAAAATTTGAAATCAGAGTAAAAAGGGTATATTACCTTTTGACCCATATAAAGTTTTTAATTACTTAATAGCCTCTCAACCATCACAAGAAGGCCCCAATATATTAAAAATTTCTCATTTAGGTCTTTTAATGTTATATTATGTAAATTTAATAATTAATGCCATTAAACTTAATTACATGGGTCACATATTAGAAAATAATCTAACATTCTCTCACTTGGCCCTTGTAATTACTTGATAGTTTAACAACAACTGTAAATGCACTTCATACATCAAATTCACTAACATCTCTAGACTTAGTTGAATTAGTTTTAAGAGCATCATGGCAGTCACATGTTATTCTGCAACATGGTCCCTTCCATGTATCACAGAATATCCCTAACCCAACATCAACTTTAATTGAGAAAAACTGTAAGCCTCAACATAACCTATCATCTAACACAAACATATGTACGGAGATACCAAAATGATAACAAGTATAATATGCAAAAACATAACTATAAGTGAATTCATAGTGTCACAAACATAACAAGCACAATAAATATAGTACTATAATCAACATAGCAAGGCTTTGTCCATAATGCCTATATGCTCTACATGACTAGAAAATAATTTGGGCGGTAATCCCTTAGTCAATGGATCCGCTATCATCTGATCAGTACTGATATGCTCAATAAACACTTTTCTCTTCTGCACTTCCTACTTAACTGATAAATACTTCAACTCCATGTGTTTGGCTCCCTTAGAATACTTGTCGTTCTTTGATAAAAATACGGCTGTAAAATTATCACGATAAATTCTCAGCGGCCTAGATATACTGTCGATCCCAAGTCTTAAAATAAAGTTTCGCAACCATAATCCTTGAACAGTGGCCTCACATCAGGTAACATTCCCAAATCATTTGCAGCAAGTAATATATCATCATATATAAAACTAAAATGACAAATTTACTCCCACTGACCTTCATATAAATACATCGATCAATGATGTTCTCTATAAAACCATAAGATATGATGGTATCATTGAACTTGAGATACCATTGACGAGAGGCTTGTTTTATTCTATATATTGATTTCTTCAGCTTACACACTAGATTTTCTTTTCACATGGTCAGAAAACCTTCAGGTTGGTCCATATAGACTTCTTCTTCCAGGTCCCTATTTAGAAAAACAGTCTTAATATCTATCTGGTGAAGCTCTAAGTCATAATGAGCCACCAAAGCCATAACAATCCTCAAGGAGTCTTTCTTTGAAACTGGAGAGAAAGTTTCCTTGTAGTCAATGTCATAATTATGGGTGTAACCTTTAGCAATAAGTCTGGCCTTGAACCTTTCAACATTGCCATTTGAGTTACGTTTGGTCTTAAAGACCCATTTACAATCGACTCTCTTAGAACCTTCAGGCAATTCAACGAAGTCCCAGACTTGATTGTCATCCATTGATTTAAGTTCTTCTTCCATGGCATTAAACCATTTTCCAACATTGCTACAGTGCATGGCTTGTTTAAATGAGACTGGATCCTCAGCAATGCTCAAGTCACACTCATTCTCAAGATTGTATACCATAAAATCACTAGGAATAATAAATCTCTTTTGTCTTATAGATCGTTTTAATGCTACTTCTTATTGAGGTTCCTCTTCAGGTTCCCTTTGAGGTTCCTATTGTGGTACAATAATTTCTTGATCAATAGTGACTAGTTTATTCTCTACGATCTGAACAGGTAGGTTTGGGATATTGATTGGTTTTTCTGGTACATTGTGAGACTGTGATACAACGACGGGAATAACAACATGAGAAGAAATCTTGGGTGTAGGTACTACAACCTGAGTTTCTTGTATGTCTACCTTTCGTAGTTCCCCACTCCCACTAGTTTGACCATTCTCAATGAACCAAGCATCGCCAGAATCTACAATCCTTGTAGTATGGCTAGGATAATAAAACCTATACCCCTTTGACTTTCCAAGATAGCCAATGAAAAAGCTATTGACCGTCCTAGGATCTAACTTCTTTTCATGTAGATTGTACACCCTTACTTCTACTTGACAACCCAAAACATAGAGATGCCTCAAACTAGATTTCCTGCCTATCCATAGTTTATAAGGTGTCTTAGGAACTGCCTTATCAGGAACCCAGTTAAGCAGATACACAACGGTTTTTAATGCTTACATCCACAATGATAGGGGTAGTGAGCAATTACTTAACATGCCCTTAACCATATCCATGAAGGTGTGGTTTTGTCTTTCAGCTACACTATTCTGTTGAGGTGTACTAGGCATTATGTATTGTGCATAAATGCCCTTACTCTCAAAGAACCTTGCAAATGGACCTGGACTTTGTCTACTTTTATTGGACCTATCATAAAACTCACCACCTCTATCTGACCTCACTACTTTTACTTTCTTATCTAACTACCTTTTCACCTCATTAATGATAACCTTAGGAAGTCCACAGATGAGATTTATCATGCAGTAAATAGATATAACCATAACGTGAGAAATAGTCTATAAAGGTGATAAAATATCTTTCATTGCCCCAAGAAAGGACATCAAAAGGACCACAAATATCAGTATGTATAAGTTCAAGAAGTTGAATACTTCTTGTGACTGCTTTCTTTAATGCATGTTTGGTTTGCTTTCCCGTAATGCAATCCACATATATATATATATATATATATATATATATATATATATATCTATGTCACTAAAATCCAACTAAGGTAAGATATCATTTTTCACCAACCTCATTATTCTTTCTTTGGATATGTGACATAATCTTTGATCCCACAAGAAAGCAAAATTTTCATTTGGTGTACTACGTTTAATGCTTACAATACTTTCAACATGAAATAAAGATTCAGCAAATTCATTATTCAAATTGAAACAGTAAAGCAAATCACATAAAGTACCAGATCCATAAAAGTACTTGTTTTTATATAATGAAAATGTACCGTTACCAAATTTGAAATAAAAACCTAAAATATCCAGTTTCCCTACTAAAACAAGATTTCTAGCACAATCAAGTACATAGAGACATTTTTCAAGATTCAAATGACATCCAGTGCCTAAGATCAATTTAAAAGTCCCATTGCCTTCTATCCGTGCCTTCATCCTGTTTCCCATGAACAAGTACTATTTAGTTCCTTTTATGGGCTATATCTAACTGAATCCCTGTAAAATATGAGATACATGAGTAATAGCACCAGAACCTAACCACTAGGTATTATTAGGAACCTCTATAAGGTTTGATTCAAAGCATATAGAAACATAATGTATACCTTTCTTTTCGAACCAAGCCTTTCTTTTACGATAATATTTCTTTAAGTATCTCATCTTATTGTAGAAGAAACACTTAATTTGTTTCTTGATTTGACCCTTAGCAACTTTCATTCGGGCCTTGCCCTTTCTTTTGTCCTTTTTGTCCTTTTTTCCTGGCTTGAACTTGCTGCTGCTAGCACCATCATAGACAGTGAAGTGGATAGAGTGATCTTTCATCTTCTTTAATCTCTCTTCCTTCTGCACTAACATAGCCTTCAATTCCTTTAAGTTCCACTTATTTTTGAGAGCATTGTAGTTTATCTAAAATTGGCTAAATTCAGTAGGCAGGGAGTTAATGATGAATTGCACCAAAAACTGATCACTCACTTCCATCCCCAAAGTCTTTAACTTTGCTACTAGATTGGATATATGAATCACATGATCATGAATGGTCTATGACCAGTCAAACTTTTTTGTAGTCAATTCACTTATCAGGCTTCCTATAATTGACTTATATGCCAAGTCTGACTCAGTCCATGAATCCCTTAGCATCATCCGTCTTCGGCATTAATGGCTTCACATTTTCAGCCATGGTCATCCTCATGAGGTACAAGCTCAGTTTGTTTGAATGCTTCCACGGTTCATAGAGCGTAACATCATCATCTAAGCTTTCCTCAGTAATGGCTGTAGGCTTTTCCTTATTAACTATGGCCGCATCAATGTTCGAAAGACCAAGATAGAACTTGATCTGTTTAGACCAGTCACCATGGTTCAGCTCGTTGAACTTCACAATATTGTTCACCAATCCCGAGAGACTTGCTGCATAACAAACATACATACACACACATTAATGATCTGAGGTAAATTTAAAAGATTCAAAAAATTTCACATATAAACTTTAAGCATGCATTTAAGATTTTCATTGGGTAATACTCAAATGCATAAATACCAAATTAATGCCAAATAAGTTAGTATTTTATAGAAAAATCACAACAGACATTAGTTAACTAAGTGTGTCATCTTTGAATATACTCACTAATTAACTTAAGTATCATGGATCATCCCCTTAATGTTATAAATTACATGCAATAGTCCACCTTTAGGTGACCTCATAGTCATAAAGCTTATAACTTCAATTGTTCAAATAAAACAATCATGTCATTCCATTCATGACATTTATAAAATATAAACAATTGAAATACACTTATAATCTACCGCTATAGCAGTTCGAGGCAGAGGCTATTATGCTATTTTCACAGAAACAATTATTTTCACCTAGAACCACCATCATGTGTTTTCTAGAAATTCATAAATTCATCATGCATTTTTCAGAAACAGTGAAGAAACACAAAAACGCAGAAAAACATTTGATGATTTCCAAAAACATAAAGCAGTGCGATTTGCATAAAAGTAGTAACAGTAATGTGTGATTGATCCAGAAATGCATAAACAATGACTTAGAAACCAATTCACAGAAATAGTTGATTGCAATTCGAAATTACGTTTTCCATCAGAAACGCAAACCCCAGAAAACGCAGATGAAAAATTACATGTCATAAATCAAAAAAATTGCGATTTATGTATATGCAAAACAGTTATGCGATTGCAGAAAAAGCAAAAAACAATTCACAAAACAGTATTTCGTAAAAACGCAGAAACATTGATGGTGAATCATCAAAGTCAGAACCTGGCTTTGATACCACATGTAAGTCGAAAATCCCACAATTAAGAATCTTGACTTTCATGATTCACACAAATAGAAACTTAAACATACCTGGATCCATACTTTTTTTTTCTGCGTAGTCGAATTCGTGCTCTTTCCTCTGAATTTCTTTCTTTTATATCTCCTTGATGATTAGGAAAGAAAATAGTAAACGACAGGCCTTTTATGAAACAACATTTTTTTTCTTTTATTACTGTTATTTAAAATGTGAAATCAGAGTAAAAAGGGTATATTATCATTTGACCCTTATAAAATTTTTAATTATTTAATAGCCTCTCAACATCACAAGAAGGCTCCAATATATTAAAAACTTTTATTTAGGTCCTTTAATGTTATATTATGTAAATTTAATAATTAATGCCATTAAAATTAATTACATGGGCCACATATTAGAAAATAATCTAACATGACATAGGCTTTCTCATGGAGAAGCTACTAAGGCTCATTGATACGATTTTTTCCGACAAGCATATCGGATCGCAACTAGTAACAAAGTGAGAAAAGTTCGTCCTCAGAGATTGACTTTTAACAACTACTAATTTCACTAGTTTAAATTATATTTTGACAAGATGAAAAGGTTGAGTGAATTGCAGTTGAATTTAAATAGAAAGCAAATTAAAATAAGAGCAACAAATTAACTAACACAACAAAAGATTTCACAATAACAAAACGGGCATAGGGGATTGATTTCACTTGACTCCTAATCCAATTAATTCATAGACAAACTAATCTTTGAGTCATTAGAGAATGCTTCAATATAATTACAAATTAATTTCACGAAGTTATTTGAACTCAATTCCTTGGAGAGACAAATCTTCCTCATCACCTAAATAATTAGCTAATGCTTTAGTCAAATTATTCAGTTCAGAGTTTAATCTTAGAAACTTATAAAAATCACGCAAATAAAATTATCTATGCCTAAATTAACACAATTTATGGTAGAAGTTACAAATGCATGTCTACATCAAGCTATTCCTAGCATTAATGTAAATCCTAGTTTCATTGAATGGCAGCTAAGCATCCAAGAATAATTGATAACAGTAAAATCTACTCCAAGAAGCGAAATTGCATTTATATCAAAGTATTCAACAATAAAGCTTCATAGGAAGTTAATTTACATCAATCACCTAAACCCTAGAGGTTTAGTTACACATAGAGAAAGGGAAGAAAGACATCATAAATCTACAATAAAACATGATACAAGAGGATAAAAAATGAGAAAAAGAATTCAACCTTATTAGAGAATAGGTCCCCTTCTTTTCCAATGTGCCCTAGCAGAGCTCCATCCTTCTCTAGCCAAAAGATTCATTTTCTCTCTCTATTTCCTCCTTAAATAGCCTCTGTCTCGTGCAGGTCAGAAGCTGGGCGCCTAGGCACCACGTTGTAAACCACCAAAATGTTCAAGGTCTGGCGCCTGAGGCGCCACCTTGTGAGCTTTAGGCAAAGACTTTGGTAGCAGGCGCCCCAAGGGGCTAGTAATGAGAGGAGAGGCCGAGAGTTCAGATGCTGGTGCCGGCTCGGGCACTGAGTGTCTGGGCAATCAGCATACTTTAGTTTTCCAACTTGTATCAGTCCAAAATTTACATCTACAAGAAAAATAAAATAAATTACTCTAAAAAGGTAGGGAAAAGGGGATTAAAACAAGATGGTATGAAAACTGCAATGCACAACGAAACTAAACAAAATCAAAGGTAAAGAGTGCAAAAAGAATAACAAAATAGGATCAAGAGAAAGAAAAAGTCTAATAAAAACTATAGATAATAACTAAAATAAAGGATTTATCAATGCTCGAGCTAAGGTACCTTGAGCCCTCTCTTAATTATTTTTTTTAAAAAAATTGTCTATGGGGGCTCAAGCTAAGGTACTTCAAGCCCTCTCTTCATTTTTTTTTTTAAATTTTAGAAGGGGCTCTTAATTTTTTTTAAATAATTTGTCACTCAAACAAAATCTGAGGTGGCAGGAAATTTTCTACTGAATTTCATTAGGATTATCATATTCAATCGAAAAACAATAAGAACAAAATTAGCGACTAATCAGCCATGGTTTAAGCTTAGTGATTGAATATTGTCAGTCGCAAGTGATCCGATTGAATGTTTTATGTTAATTACCGACTGTTACTTCAGTCGATATTTTGGGCCATTGCTGTAGAGTAATTAACAATTAACTAAACATATGATAATGTCATTTGTATGCATGTTCATATATATATATATATATATATATATATATATATATATATATTTTAAAAGTGGATATTTGATCAGTTGACATAAAGCTTGCAAGAAAAGAAATATGTGACCGAATATAGGTATATGATACTTTCAAAGGGATCAAGATCCTGTCGTATTTTAAAAAGGTATAGGAGGGTTTTTTTTAAAAAAAATTTAGATCATTGATTAAAAAATCAATGATCCAAAAAAAAATTAAAATTTTAAAAATAAGAAAAAAGACAGAAGAAAAAAAAATTAAAAAGATCAAAGGTCTAGAAGGAACGAAATCATCATGTTAACATATTTACTAGCCACGGTTAAAACCGTGACTAACAGTGCGCAGGACTCCGGCGTGCTATAGCCAATCCGCACTGTACTGGACAAGACCATGTTTCCACTCAAAGTACATTTTTTATTTTAATATAATTAACTTGCATTGCCCTCATAATTTTAGGATGTGATATATATATATATATATATATATATATATAATCTTTAATGTACAAAAAGTTTACTAAAATTTATTCAAAAAATTTTATATTATGTGTTAAATATTCTAAGTGATTTCTGTCATGCGATACTGACAAACGGATTATTATTATTTTTTTTTACCAAAAAATGGTGCATGCTGTGGCTGTATCAATTTGGCTTTGCAATATTTTATTAATGGTTGACGGTGAAGAGTTGAAGACAATGACAACAGAGCTAATTAACAGAGGCAAAACAAAGGAAGCCGAGACACGTACAATAAGTGTATGGAGGTAAAACTAGTAGCACTTAATTAATACGTTGCTAATATAATATTGTTAATATTCTTCCAACTGTGATCATCTTGATAGACAGAAAAGTGGAAAATGACAGATCAGCTGCTCAACTGTTTAATTTAACAACGGATGCCAAAACTATGTTTTTTATGTACACATATAGGTTTAAACAATCCAGTAATCTTCATCGGTCACAATAGAAATGGTAGTTTGAATTAAAACAGTAATAATTCGATTTTTAAAATTAGTCAGCAAAGCTATATTAATTAATTTTTTATCCAACCATGTAAGATAATATATTAGTAAAACCAAAATATTTTTTTTATAGTATTTGTTTAATGGCATGTTTTGGTTTTGGTAGATGCATGGCATATATTAAGAAAGGAATCGATTATTTATTTTAAATTGATATCTTATCCCTTCCATGCATTTACTTCTAATCAAGTAATAATAGGCCCATCATTTATCTGTCCCTAGTGAAGGTCAATAGGTTCAATAATTAAGGAGCGAATCCGGTTCTTTGATGTGCTATCTGGAGCTCCATGCCCATCTCCATGCTGGTAGGTGCAATGAGAAATTCTAGCAAGATTAAATGCTGTTTCCACAAAAGCTTTTGAAAATGGAGACTTCCTGACTCTTTCTTTGTTCATCTTCTTCCATGTTTCATCCACCAAATTCCGCATGCGTTCGTAACCATCCTCCTCATTGACCCCACTTTCTTGCATGTAGCATACTATTGAACTTGCTGCTTCTCCTCTCTCTAACTCCGCCTGTATATCCAACAATAAAATGTTAGTACTCTTTTGATGGAATCACAAGGTGGTTAATCAATTGTCAACTATAAGAGTACCTTTGATGTACCCAAATCGTTGCAAAGCCGAAATATAATTGATGGCCAACGCAAGAGGTTATGGTGGTTGTCCAAGGATTCAAGTGCCTCCTTTGAGATATTGTGATCAAGCAAGCAATAGGCATGCACAAGTAACACTACCCCTGACACCGACACCCATGCATTTCTGAAGCAGTCCTCGAACGTAGGTAGATGTTTTTCATGTGACCACTTGGCTTCTTGTAGGAATGCTTTCAACATGTCTGCCCACTATATAATGCAAAGAACTTGTTATTTTACGTTGAAATTAATCAACTAAATTAAAATTTGAGATGTGTGTGTGTGTGTGTGTGTGTCACAGTACATATATAGTACATACTGCTTTGGCGAGGCAGGGGAGGATGTTATGTCCATGCTCCTTCAGTGCAACATAAGCAATCTCATTGACAGTGCTGTAGAGAGCAAGGAAGCACATCTTCAAGTACTCTGGCAAAACTTTTATGAAATTGATGTCCCAGCTGAAATATCATTAATTAACAATTTGCACATTATAAATTATTTCTTAATTTCAAAACAGAGAAAGATAATATATAGAAAATTAATTAGAAACAAACCTTTCAACAGCAGCTGTGAATTGCTCAAGTTCATCCAAAGTGCCATAAACATCATAGATGTCATCGATTGTGGTAATGAAACAGACCACCTTTGTTAATGCTTTTCGGAGATTACTGAATTGAGGTTCAGGCACCATTCCCACCGTCCAAAAGAAGCTCTCCATTAGCCTGTCTCTGCTGAAGCTTAGCTTCGTTGCCAGTCCCATCTCCTTCCACCACCTATGATATACATAAATATATAAAAACGTACACGCACAATTATTGAAGCCAAATTTCGGTTTTAAACTATTTATGAATATTTAAGTTGGTAAATGGTCATACTTGTAATAAGGTAAAATTAAGAATTTGAGATACTAAATGTGTCATACACTGCTTCCTCGTATATCTATACACACACACACACACACTTCATACCCACTTTGTGGTCTCAAACTCTCAGTATTCGCATGTTCAAGCATAATTAAGAAAAGAAAAAAAATGCATTGACTAAACTCTGCCTTTGCTCTGTTTTCCTCTTTCTCTCTCTCTCTCCTCTGTGAATCTCTCTCTACTCACCTTCGTCCACACTGCTCTCGACCAGAGCACCTTCATCCAATAGAACAGAAGACAGAACAGAGGTGAACAAAGGAGAGAGAACGCCACAGTGAGCCATGGAGAGAGAGAGAGTAGATGCATCTCTTTTTAATTATTATTAAATATATTTTTATAATTTAATTTATAAATTCCGTGCCAAGTGACATAACAGGAAATATGTATGTGTATTGTTCAATTAATATTTTTAGTTAATATCTTTGACGGTGTTTATAAAAAAGACATTCAAAAAAATATGATACATATTTAATAAAAAAATTAGGAATAAAAGTAAAAATTAGTGTAAATATTAACAATATAAAATATATTTTTACTTTATTTTAAATATGTTTGTGCCAACTGCCATGTATTCCAACATTAAAGTGATCGAAAAGTAAGATGGAGTTCCTTAATTATTTTAAGTTCTACCTAATCTAATCTTTATGGCTTACATCAACAACATTTGTCTGCTTCCATCATCGTTCATTTAACATCTACGAGAGTGTTCGCTAATACCGAGTGAACTTAGTTTTGAAAGAATTATAGTGTGTGGACCATCCAAGAAGGAGAAGGTGTCATCATATGAGTTAAAATGTAAATTACATATATATATATATATATATATATTATAGGGTGTAGGCCATCTATAAAATTAAATTAACAAACCTTGACATTTCTTGGAGATCTTTTTGTAGCGTTGACTGCAACATGTTAAAATCCAATTTGGCCGCTTCAAGCAGTACCTTGTTGGCATCTTTCCTTTTACTATACGCGTCTATATACCATCTTGCTTCCAGCCTTCGTGTTCTGCGATGCACCGGAAGCTCCAGCGCATGAGCCACTTGTTCTAACAAATCATTGCTTATTCCTTCTTTAACGTGTTTGAGATGCATGCTTGTGAAGGCCTTGGCTTTGTCCAAAATGTCTTCATCTTCGTATCCCAGATATGTTGTCTCATACAAACTCAACATCCCCTTCACATCTTGAGTAAGACTTGCTTCAAACTTACCTTTATCGTTCTTAAATCTCTCAAATATTTCTGCGTTATTGATCACTACACATCATTAGTCTAATGATCAATACTAACATTAACATGTGTATAGAGTATAGAACACATAATTAAGTGGGCCATATATACGAAGGACACAGAGTACTCGTGTTTAGTAATACAAATATATATATATAATAATTAAGTGCTAAACTCTACGAGTCTCTCTCTAGAAATGATTTTCTTGTTAGGATATATCGTTGTAGCATGAACATTAGTACCTGGTGAGATATCATAGCCGCGATCTCTGAGGAGCCTGAAGCTCAAGGCAACTTCATATAGGCTTCTAAACTGTGTTGTGTCATTAAGTGCTTCCAAAGAGACAAAACTATCAAGGATTTCTGTTATGTCATAGTCAAAATAATAGTCGAGGCCTAAGCGTTGGACATGGTCGATGAGTTCAAGTTTTGTCCATATATCTGCAGTTTGATCCTTGATCATCCTCCTCACATCCTCTAGTAGCTTCGTTGTTCTGTCCTTGTACTTTTCATCCTACAAGTTATATATATATATATATATATATATGAGTTTATATATATTTAAGGAACAAAACATGAACGTATTGTCCGTAAGAACGTAATTGACCAAGATATATTACCGTGTAAACACTGCTCAAGGACTGTACAAAGTCATAACTCCAGAGGTTTGGCTCGTAATTGGCTGAGTTTCTTTGAGGCGAAGGGTGTGAAACGCTTTGTTGGGCTGCGATGCATTGCAGGTTTCTACTATGAAATCTATGAAAGAGAAGAGGCCTTCCTTTCATCTTATGTCTTCCGAAACTAAGCGAAACCAATGTGGAATTGGGCAAGAAGGTACTCAATAGGGCCATACTCAGTGACTGCTGATTCTGCTGACAAATCCGAATGTTAATGGTTTGCGTTCCTTTGGACTGTTGGGGTGAATTATATATAGTACTTCACGAATTTTTAATCCCTATAAAATATTGAATTAAAATCCTTAGTCGCGATGACTGCTTTAATTTAATTAGTTTAATTATATCACGTTTTTCCTGTATGGCAGTTTCTAATGTTCATACCTCTACTTGTTGTGACATCATTGTAAGATGATGTCATCAAGAGTCCATCTGCCAAAACAGTCGAATATATATTAAATTAATGTTAAAATCGCCATCATCAATTCATCTTTTCATTGGATAGTAAAACCTTCGTTACAATTACAATTCGTAATAATTAACTTTTAGCGATTAATCTAACTGCAACGTAACATATCAAAGCTTAATTACCAACTAACATTAGTATACTAATTTTTTTTTCAATATATAAGAGTAAAGATTCCCCCACTTGACATAAATCATATGTCAGTTTAATTTATTTAAAAAAATTGGATTAGTCTCAGTAATACTATGGAAAACAAAATCTATGACCTTGAAAGTATATGTAAGAAAAAATGCAAAGATGAACCGGTTGAGGGAATTACGTGTCCTTGAGGTATAAAGAAAACAGTAATTGATTCCATATTATTCATGTGTGATATTATCTGCTCTTTAAAGTAAACTGTATACGCAAGTGCAGAGTAAAATAAAAATTTTAAAAAAAAAAATAAAGATGATGATGAGGAAAAACCAACGTTGTCAAAAGCATAATGTCTGCATATCTGGATTGGGGGTGGCTGCTCTTCGCTTCCCTGTTGGCCACGGTTTTAACCGTGGCCAACACTTGTGGCAACAGTAAAAACTGTTGCCACAAGTTTTAGCAACGGTTTCAAACCGTTGCTATAAATTTTGTAAAAAAAATCACAATTAACACCTATAACAACGGTTTTGAAACCATTACTGAAACTTGTGGCAATAGTTTTTACTGTTGCCACAAGTGTTGGCCACGGTTTTAACTGTGGCCAACAGGGAAGAGGTGGCTGCTCTTCCCACGCGAAGAGCAGCCACCCCGAATCTCGAAGTAATGCAAGAAGAAAAGCAGTGAATGCAACACATCTGTAAAGGGTGAGAATGATTAGCGTGTCGCTTCTAGCCTACTTCCCTCAGTGCTTGTTGAAAACTAATTAAAAAAACTTAGGTTTTAATTAGATAAATTAAAGTTTAGGTAGAAGCAAGTTGGAGTTGCTTTAGGACAAATTAAAATTTAGAAGTTGGAGTTGCTTTATAATAAACTAAATTTTAGTTTTTGAAAAATAATTGAGGAAATTTAAGTTTTGGACAAATTAAAATTTAGGTAGAAATAAGTTGGAGTTGCTTCATGACAAATTAAAGTTTAGGTAAAATCAATTATACAAAAACTTATTTTTAAACTCTAAACTAAATATTATATAGCAACTACAAAACTTTAATTTTGAAACTTCTCACTAATTTTCTAACTAAAACTCATTTTGATTGTGATTTAGTTTGAGAAAAATAATGATCTGCTGGTATATAGCAATATCACGTGGCCATTATCGTCATTTCCTGGAAGTAATAAATTGAAGGTTCCCAAGGTTTCGTTTACTCATGTGATTTTTTCTCATGATGTTTAAGACTGTTTTGAATAATGTATTAGTGTGTTTGGTAGAGATCATAGAGTAATGAAACTAATTGAATTCTTAAATCAAAATGCCGCGAGATATTTGGGTCTCCTTTTTAATCTCATGTTAACATTTATTAATGATAAGATATTTATATCTAGCACTTATAGCTTAATTAATAAAAACTTATCAAATTTTTTATTATGTAATAAAAGCAATGTATAATAAAGCGTTCAGAGAAAAATTTAAGATTTCTTTATGTCAAACAATTTACCATACAACTAATAAGGGTGGGTTTAGTGAAAAGAATTAGTTTCTCACAAGAAGAAAACTTAGGTTTGAATTTCTACTGAGAGAGATGTCTATATTTAGTGTTCGATAATGTCTCAAACATAATTACTTGTAGTAGAAAATATTTGTGGAAAACAAATAAAAAACAATTTACCATGCAAGACAAATTAAAATAATGTTTGAAACAATTAATTTATGATTTCTTTATTTCAAAAATTTAATTTTTTCGGCCAATTAAAAATTTATATTACATTAATTCAAAGAAAAAAGATAGTCTACGAAAAATATAAAAAAACTATCATTGTCATTAGTTTAAAATTTTAGATTTTATTTAAAGAAAAATGGGCAGGTCTTGAATCTTAATTTTTTAAATAAAAAATACTTTATTTTTTTTAAAAAAAATATAGTCATTTTTAAAATTTCAAATCTTTTACAACCATGTCAGTAAATTTATAACTCAGAAGGCACCAGCTTCGATCTTGAAATGGGTATGATGTTTGATGGTTGGATCTCTATCAATGCTTCTTATCATAATTTGAACAACCGGTCCGTTATTAATCCATAGAGAAAGTCAGATAATTAGATTATTGGTCAAATTGTTAAGTTACTAGGTCAATTACTAAATAGAAAGAATAAATTAAAATATATATATATATATATATATATGTTCCCAAATAAATATCAAAACAAATAAAATATATAATTTATATACTAATTTCATAATTAAAATATCCTAAAAAACAGAACAAAAAATAATTTAGCATACAAATCTCATATTTAATATGCAAACATATATAATCCTTTATAATTAAATTAGTAAATTGTAAAAATAAAATTAAAAGTAATTTATTTATGTATAATTGAATGTTATTTTTAATATTATATAATATTATACAATATTTTTTGTTAACATTGTTCAACTTTCATGATTTAAAATTATTTTACATAAAATAATAGTATGATTTGCATAAAATAATAACAATTTATGTTTTATGATATCTTGTTTAATAGTATAGATATAATTCTTCACATATACTAGTAACAAGAAATACTTCACATATATAGGGCATGTTTGGTTCGCCTGCCCTGGCAAAAGACCACGCGGAATTCCACCCTAAAAATGCGACTCTCTTGTTTGGTTGGCTACCCAGCACGGAATGGTTCCTTTCCCTCTGTTGTTGTTTTCTGTCATTAATTTGTACAGCCGATTCCTCCTCTCCCACACTGGAATGTCGAATTTTTGAATGGAAAACAAGCTGCATTTACATGAATACCCTTCCCAAATCGAAGGAATTTCAGTCGGTGTCCTCAATCGCTGCTATAGCCTTTCATTGCCAAAGAGCTCACGGAGCCAGTAGTCACGGAACCAAGGGGAAGCACGGATGAGGTCCCACCACTAGTCGGGGAAATCCTAAACATTGCGTCTGTTGATCCAGCTCCGATTCGTTGGCTGCAAAACATTCTGATAAGTGATGGTCAGTAGTCGCGGTACCAAGGGGAAGAATGGTCGAGGTCACACCACTGGTCCTCAACAGTGCGAAATGCCATCGGCACAAACAAGGGAGCATGGGGATTGAGAGTGGAGGAGGCGGATCTCATGGGAGCAGAAGCTGAAGATATCACTTCCTTGGCTGCTTTGGATTTTGGAAAAGAAGCCTAGTCCCTAGACGGTTCATGCTTGTCCGACATGACGGGGAATGCACGGAGAAGAAAAAGAGGTGCTCAACTTTTTAATTTCAATCAGAATAAATTATACAGTGATGAGGGGTATTATAGTAAAAGCAATCTATTAAAAAATATATATCACAATTTTATTTTTCTTGTTTCTATTCATTTTTTCATACCATAAAAAATAACTTTTTTTCTTTTTCCTTCTCACCTTCCATCCCTCTTTTCCTTTTCATTTTTTTTTTCTTTCCATTCTTAGTCTGTAATGCAAACCGAATGAACCCATATAGTATCATGGGTTCTACTCCTCCCAAAACCTATTTTTGCTCCTACTTTTACATTATGAATTTAAGCCCAAAAAAAAAAAGGCCATGGGTCAATCAAGTTATTGTTATGCAAGATTCCAACTTAATGATTTTTTAATTAATGCAATCATGAGGACCTTGAAATCACAAACATTCATGGAAACAAGACCGGAATCAATATATCACTTTAAAAGGTAAGAATTTGATATTTGCTTAAATCAGATTTAGGATTATCCCAATTATTACTGGCAAATGTAGAAGTTAATACGACAAAACGAAAAAGGAAAGAAGCTTATAGCTCCAGAAAAGGCAAGATTGCACAATTAATGACATGATCTTTAATAGGGAATGAAGCTGTTATGATCAAAGTCAAACACAGGGTGCAACACAAAAGGAAAAAATAAATCAAGAGATGACGATTACAACCGGATTCATGTGATCAGATTTATGGAGTTTTATTTCCTTATTTGGTATAACAAAATTTCTTGTTTTAAGGATCTGACTCACAATAAAGTGCAATGCATTCAAGAGTTGACTCGTGCATTCAAATTAATTTATGAAGAAGTCTATCCTTACAACCACTACTAAAAAAAAGGATTTTGTGACGAAAAAATCTGTCACTAATCTTAAAAATCCGTCACTAAATTAGGTCCAGATTTTTCATCACAAAATTCGACGCTATAAAGTGTGTCATAAAGCAAACTGGTGTAGTGTGGAAGGAATCCAAAAGCTGATGGTTTTTTGTTCCTCTCCACACTGATCCTGAAGAAACTCCACAAGATTCAAGATTTGAGATATGAATCCATTCATAAAATTCAGTATTCTGCATTTTGTATTCATTTTCAATCTCCTATTAGGTACTTCTATAGCCCAACACTGTGGAGAGGTTAGAAACCAAACATCTTCTTCACTGCCCCTATTAACCAACATGACTCTATGCAGATCACAGAAGCTTTACTTTAAAACATCTATGGGTCTTTTTAGAGTCACTTCAGTAGATTACAACATAAGAACACTAACAATCTCACACTCTTCTTCATCTTCTTTTTCTCTCCAATTAGTTTCTCCTATGGCTATGACAGTTGGTTTACCTTCTCTAGAATCTAACTCATTTCTTCTTATCAATTACTCAAGCATAAGAAGAACTAGAATAAAAAACCCCATTTCACCATTAACCCAAAACTTCATATTAAACAATCCATTGAAGGGTGAACTAAAAGAAAAGCAATATGTTACTGTTCAAGACCAAACAGCTCATAACACATTATTCAGTATCCATACAACCAATATAGTGGTATATGATCCTTATGTAACTAGAAAATAACTAAAACATGCTGAAATAATTTAATTAACACCTCTCTCTCTCAGTTTTGATTGTGCAAAAATTCTCTGCCATGTTTCTCATAGGTTTAGTCCAATACACACACTAATAGATTAAAAAATCCATCACTCATTGCCAACATCCACAATATTATAACAGATGTGCTTATTCCATATATAAACAGGAAGCAATAGAAATATGCATAGATAATCTAAATGAAACCTCCCTTTTTGATTTTTTTTTTCTTCTTTATTGAACATATTTCCCTCTGCTCTACATTTCATGTAAAAGATTAATCACCCAAAAATCAAGTACCCAGCTTATGTTCATCCCAACGAAACCATACATTCAAGAATACAAGATAAACAACCAAAATTTTCAAAGACATCAGATTAATCCCTCATTACTTTAGTTCACAACTCAATCGTGTCATTTTCGTAAGCAACACAGAACATAATTTTGATTCCTAAATTTCATCTTTTTAATCTCTTCAAACCATCATCCAGCCCCACAAACTTTGAGTTATGAGAATTCTAAACCCAAAAATTAAGAACATTTATACATGCAAGCAGGCAAACAGAATGAAATTGTAATACCCATGAAAAATAAAATATAAATGCGTGTTTACAAACTACTGTTACTATTTCAATATACACTACTATTCACCCGTATAATGCTATTTACGTATATGGTATTGTTCATTTATACAATTAAAATGTCAAGTACTAGAAGTGTTTTGATCATAAGAGAAAACTACAAAGAAGTTCGTAGGAAAAAAATGACATTTTATGTGTAAAAATACTCTCAGGGACTAAAGCGAAAGGACTGAATTGAAAAGAAACTTAAAGGTTTAAGGTGAAAGGATAGTTTTCCCTTTAAGTTTCCAATAATAATAAAAAATTCAAAGCTGCTTGCGTTTAAGGTGTACAGTAAATTACATTATTAGAAATGTCATTTTCATGAATAGTAAATTGAATATTTTATTAACGCATAGTATCAAATAGTATCATTGACTTTTCCTATAAATAGGCCTTTCCATTTCACTTCTAAACTCACTCCTTCAACTTCTATTCTTCTTTCCTTAAGTTTCTCTTGCTCCGACGCTAGGCCTCTGAGATTTTGGGTCTTTCCTTTTCAGCTTAGGTAATGATACTATGCCCTTTCTATGTCTTTCAAATTTTAGAAGTTATTTTCTTAAGTATGCTCTGTGGTTGCGGCTTTGGTTGATCTTCCACATCAGAAAAATTGTCCTTAGCTGTCTATATGTTATTTTAATTCTCTGATTACCGAAATAAGATGTAAACTATGAAGAATACATGTCTAGGAAAGTTCTGGCTAAGGAAAGACCTGATTTTTAAGTGTGTCCATTGTGACCCTCCACTCTTTCCTGGGAACTTACCTGGTGTACTCTTTTACAAATTGTATTCTCTATTTCTGGTATGAATAGTAACCGTATATATGAATAGTAACCGTATGTATGAACAGTAACAGTAATATGAACAGTATCTGTATAGAAACAATCCTAACGTATTTTCTCTAATCTTTCATGAAATTCTCTGTAGCGGAACACTGAAAGTCACCTGGGTACTCTTGTCCGTAACGACTTAGAGAAGCGATACTCGTACGGAATCCAGGTGAGTGGAACGACCCTGTTTTAATGAGGTTTTAGCATTACTGGTGATAAAAAGTATGTCGTAGGACACTCTCAAAATTCATAGGGGTAAACTGGATTCAAAGTGGCAAATCTGGGGAGATAATTAATCCAAAAGTATGGATAAAATGTCATAAGTATCTCATGATGGTGTGAAATTTGAATCTTTTCAAAAACACATTAATTGTTATCTTGATTTGTGGTTTATAAATCTATAATATAGTTATATACTATACCTGTTATATGGATGAATATTATATTGTGCTTCTGATTATGATATGAAATACTGTACTATTGATTGTGATTGATCGGGACAGTACCCCCTCTCACGGCAAGGCAGAAAACCCAGTTTAAAGGGTGTCTTGACCAACGAGTGTGGAGACAACGATTCCCTTAGTACGGATATAGCCAGGATTGGTGATAAATCCGTGAGGCGCCCTAGTTAAGAGGATGATGTTGTGCGTCATGGCAGAAATATACAAAATTGGTGAGCCGGTCTGTGTGCACTCTCCAGGATATATTGCCATTGATGAGTACTAGTAACATTTGTTGAATTGGATAAATTTTTATCTTCCAGTATGTATTTTCTAACTATGTCTATTGGTTGAGTTTGATCAGGTTACCAACGAAGAACATCCGTTAGAGGAGTAGATCACTTTGGACCTTCCCGCTGTCAGGTAGGCCCCTCTTTTGTTATAGATTATGTTGCTCTGTAACCGTCTAGGACATCTAGGTCAGGGGATTAGTATTTGGCTTGTATTTCAGATGATAATGTATTTTGTATTGAGGATCTATTATTTTTAATTAAGAAAATTTGATGTATTTTCTTTGTATTTATTAAGGAATGAAATTTTGAGAATATAGAGATAATGACTAATAATTTTACTTGTGGGTAGAATTTATCGAAAGGCTTACAGTGATGGGATATTTATCATTGTGCCGGTCATGTGCCTAGGAAATGGGTCGTGACAGAAATACTAGGGTTTGAAGTGCAAGATTCCTGTTCCAAATTACAAATGGAAAAGAAGAAGAGATAGAATGAGAAATTGAGAAGAGTAAGAAGCTAAACTAGAATCAATACATACCTAGTTGCTGAGAAACCACCACTGTTGATTTCAGAGAATTCGATTGCAATGGAAGTTGGAAGATGTCACATCCCAAATTTGGGCATGTGAATAATTCTTTAAACTAGAAGGTATACCCCTATGGTATTCCATAAAATCTCTGATCAATACTAATGCATAACACAATTTTTCAAGAAAGATATTTATACATATAAAAGTTTAACATAGTGAACAGTAAACACAAACCAAATATCTTACAATATGATATTATTTTCCAAGCCTAAGTGACCTATAGAGATTACAGAGCATTCCTAAGCTTTTGGATTCATAAGCCCTCCAGAAAACGTGGAAAGTATCCTCATAGAATACTATTCCTCTTGCGGATTCCCTTTGTTCTCATCCACTGTATCTAAAAAATGTTCATGAAGAGTGTGAGTTCATCAAAACTCAGTGACTAAATGACTTGCAATAATAAATATGTCACAAGTACAAATACCATAATCATAATCACAATAAGAACAGTTATTTTTATATTCAGGGTTTCTATACCTCTGTATTTTATGTTCAAGAATTCAATCTCCACTTATATTCCCAATCATTACATGCATTGGTATCTTGGGAAATAAAGCCCTCAACCATTCCATGTGTATAATTTCATGCATTGATATCTTGGGTCAAGCACTCAACCATTCCATGTGTATAATTTCATGCATTGGTATCTTGGGTCAAGCCCTCAACCATTACATGTGTATTATATACTCAATTCATAATTCTCATCAATATAATATTAAATCAACAATAAATTTCATTATCTAGCAATCATCAATAAATATAGAATCTAATTGCGATATGAGATGAAATTTATATTGTACTTGGAATAAAAGTAAATAAAGTCAGTTAGCAAGGTCATCCACTCACATAGATTCCGTGTCCAAGTCACTTTTCCGAGTTGCTACAAAGAAGAGTACGTAGCTGGATTTCAAGTTCCGCTACGGAGATTTTCATAAAGATCAGATATAGAAAGTCAGGGTTTCTTTTGTACCAAAATACTATTCATATGTATAATCACTATTCAGACGTACGATTACTACTTATATGTATGGATACTATTCACACGTACATTTACTATTCATACGTACAGTTATTATTCATACATACGAATATTATTCATACATACGATTACTATTCATACTTATGGTTACTATTTGTACGTACGGTTACTATTCATACCAGAAATAGAGAATACAATCTGTAAAAGAGTACACCAGGTAAGTTCCCAAGAAAGAGTGGAGAGTCCCAATAGACACACTTAAGAACCATGTCTTTCCTTAGTCAAAACTTTTCTAGACATATATTCTTCACAGTTTACATTCTATTTCGGTAATCAGAGAATCAAAACAACATATAGGTAGCTAAGGACAATTTTTCTGATGTGGAAGATCAGCCAAAGCCGCAATCACAGAGCATACTTAAGAAAATAACTTTTAAAATCTGAAAGGCATAGAAAAGGGGCATAGTATTCTTACCTTGGATCTAGGTTAAGGAAGAAAGATCTAGAATCTCATAGCCCTAACGTCGGAGTAAGAGAAGTTTTGAGGAAAGAAGAGAAGAGAAACTGAAGGTGTGAGTTTAGAAGTGAAATAAAAGGGCTTATTTATAAGAAAAGTCAATGGTACTATTTGACACTATGCACTAATAAAATATTCAATTTACTATTTATGAAAATGACACTTCTAATAATTCAGTTTACTGTGGGATCACGAGGCGGCTCCGTTCGTCGTTACAATTGGGATTTTCTCTTAAACCTTTAAGTTTCTTTTCACTTTTGTCCCTTTCAAAATAGTCCTTAAAGGGATTTTTTCATATATAACACTATTTTTCTCCCAGTTTTTTTTTTCAAATCCCACTTATGTTCAAGCCATATTTTATCCAAGGAATATATTTCATATCATAACATTCATCATATCTCATAATTTATGCACTTTATAAATAAAAATTCGCATTTTTAACAATATGTATCAACAAGCATACAAAAATTTAACAGATGAGAAAATTATTTTCTCTAAAATAAACTTATCGTAATTCTTGAAAATATAGTGGGTACTACAGAAGAAAGGTTTGGGAAGCACAAGGATGGTATTGAAGCACAAGGGAGAAAGATTTAGGGATTAAGGTGTGATATTTGGGGCTTTTAGTGGGAAATAAAAAAAATACAAAAAGCTTTTGGTGAGAAAGAAAGATGAAAACATGCAGAAGAGGAGTTGGAATTATTTCATTTTAAAAAGTTTAAAAAAATTTCTGACAGAATACTTGTCACAATTTTTGTGACAACCACCATTTTGTCCCAAATAAATCTTATTTCACGAAAAGGAAAACACATTATTGTGAGTCATCACTAAAATAAAAAAAAAATTGGTGATGGAATTTAGTGACGACATGTATTTGTCACAAAATTCTTCAATGAAAAAGACGATATATGTTATTTGTCACAAAATTGTCACTAATGACAAATCTAGTGACAGATATTAGTGGCGAACAATGTTCCATCACAAAAAATGTAAATTTGAAAAAGCCATCACTAATTCGTCAAAAATTTTGAAATTTTAGTGACAAATTTTGGTCTGTCACTAAATTTGTTTTTTCTAGTAATGAATGACTAATTTCATAAACACTATATAAGGAGCTCGCTATGTCATTTCAAACACACTCTTGTTGAGAAAAAGAACATTAGGTTGGAAAGAGCTTGAGCACTGCGCCTATTTTGTTTATTTGTACCGGAGAGAGTCTTATACTTGTTTACATCTTCTTAGTGAGCATTCTCTCTCTACAAAGGGTTTCAAGTAAACTATCTCACTTTTTTAATTTTTGTACTTGTCCTGTGAGTGGACTAGTTGTTAAGAACCTGGTAAGGTTCCCAGTATTAGGTGTAAAAGCTAATGGTTAACCCTCTTAAGATAAGAGGTTTCTTGGTGTAAAAATTTGCTAAAGACTTAGTGGTTTAGTTAAGTGTAAAAATAGTCTTGTTGAACCATAGTTGGAGGTTGCTAAGTGTGTAGCTTAAAAGCAAGAAGCTGAGCCTAAATTGGGTTGCTTATTATAACTGTGTTATTTCTTACCCTTAATAAACTCTCATACTATGTGTTTGAGGAGTAAACATAGAAGTATTCTTTGGATATATCCAAACCACTATACTTTTTGTGTTTTCTCAGCTTTATTCCTTTTGTCTATTTATCTCATCTCCTTGAATAAAATTGTTTATCATAAATTGAGTTATGTAAATTAATTTAGGATCCTTATACAATTGTTTCAGGATTTGATTCAAAAGGCTTTCAAAAAAAATTTATTAAGTTTTGAATAAAAGTTATAAGGTACCTAATTCACCACCTTCTTGAGTATATACGTGTGTACTAATAGTTATAGTGTTGACCGAGTTTTGACCAAATCGCTTGCAACTTAGTCTGATTGATTGACTCAAACTAGCATTGTCAAAACGGTCTGGCCCTACCCCTTTTTGGACTGGGTTTGAACCTAATGTCCAGGCTCGTCCATGCTAGACCGCGAGCCAAGCTTTTTTTAATTATTTTAATTTTTATATTCAAATAATATAATATTAAATTATTCTAGTAAAAAATTCAATAATTTGGCCAAATAAAAAAAGGACAATGTATGCATAAAGCCTAAAAAACAAGGTTTCAAGTGTTTGGTTCTTAGTGCTTACACTGTCTTGACTCTTGTGAATCTTTGCATGTGGTTTTACAAAAAAAAAATGGTGCAACTCAATTTTTCATATTTTCTTTTTAAATTAAATATATTATATTTAAATTTGAAAATTCTATATTTATTTTTAAAAAAATTATAAAAGTTTTCATATCCAAATTTGTTATAATTATTGAATATAATGCTATAAAATACAAAAATGTGATAAAATATGATTATTTATACATTAACTCATATAATATAATTATATAAAAAATAAAATTTTTTTTAAAAAAAAGGTAGGCTGACCTTACTTGTTTAGAACTATTTTTAAATGGGCATAAACTTTGATACCCAAACTGCTCAAATGCATCTGGGTCGGGCTTGGCCCACAAGCCAAAGCCTGTTTTGAACAGTGCTACTCAAACCGTGCATTATAGGGCCTTAGGCACTGATAGAAATAGCTAGCTCCCAAAAGAGGGTGAATTGGGTGTATAAAATATTTAGTAACATTTGTTGGAAGTAAAAGAAGATTTAAAACAAAGCCAAGCTTTTTATAACAATAAAACAGAGTAATGACAAGATGAATAAGTAAGGAATGTAACTAATCAAAGATAAATCTTTAAGCAATAAAAGAGATGAGAGAAAGATAGATGAACACAAGAATTTATACTAGTTTAGCATTAACCAAGCCTACATGCAGTCCTCAAAATAACTTTTTGAGTATTTCACTAACAACTACAAGTTTTTATAATTGGGTACTTGTGGGCTACTACAACGAAATCTTTTCTTTCTCTACAGTATCTCTCATTTTTACAAAGTATTTATCTCAAACGCTAATTCAAATAATTCAGAAGATAAAGTAGATGAATAGAGTTGACTCTCTTAAAAAGATTAGATGTTCAAGTGAAAACTTTCCAATCAGTAAATGATTGGTAATAAGTTAAATTAAAGATTTCAGAGTCAAAGAGAATGTATTCTTCTTGATTTGACACCATCTGAAGATTATATTTATAGTTTAATGTGTAAAAGATCCGTTGGAAAAAGATAAAAAATGATATTAGTAACTATCTTCAGAAAGTAGTCATCAATACTGATGTCATTGTACTGGTAGTTGATTGATAGGACCTCAACAGTCGACTGGTATCTTTTAATGAGGTTTCGGTTGACTGGTTTATTCTTAGCAGTTGACTAGTAATTATTAGAATTAAAATTTAATTCCAGACAGAGATGTACAGGTCAACTACTTCTAACAAGCGGTCGAGTGGTAGGTTTATTGAGTCTTTGCAAAAACAAACCAGAAGGCAACTAGTCGACTGGTAGCTACTGAACCTAGAAATTAAGATTTTTCAAAGTATTTAAATTTCTAAGACTCAATAACCTCATCCAAAGTTTTTCAAACTTAGTTAAAAGTATTAAAAACATTCTCAAGGATTATTTCAAAACTATTTCTTGCCTTTCAATTTACTTTACAAAATATCCTAAAGCATAAAATAAAATAAAAAAGTCTTCTCTTTTGCTCTTTGATGCCTTTGACTTGATGTAATTCCTAAAAGTATAAAAGTTTATATTACTAAGGAATGTATTATTTTAATTTGTTTGTTATTCATCAAAATTTAAAATATTGCTTTATATGCCATGAGGTCAACAATCTCTCCCTTTTGATGATGACAAACTAATTAAAATGGGACTTGACATTTTGATAAGGGTTTTTAATTCGAAAGAGTTAAAACTCCCCCTGAATTTCATATTCTTTTCTTTTGAAAGATTTTTCAAATAAAGATAAAGGAAGTTCAAATTTCTTAAAAATATTTGCAATATATCCCTTTGAAATAAAAATTTATATATCATTCACATATGAAACAATTATAATAAGGAGGATATATAATATCATAGCAAAAGCAATATGGATTAATCATAATATTTTACTATAAAAATAATCCCTAATCCATAAACCATTGTCAGAAAACTATTAAAGAAAATACTAATGTTAGATGACATAAAACATAAATAAAAGCATAAAACAATAGATAGCTTTATCCTCTATCCTTAAAGGTAGCTCTTTCCTCTCTATTGAAGATATCATCTCAGTAAGCTGTTGGACTTCCTCACTCTGAGTGGAGGAAGTAGTCTCTAGATGTGAAATTCTAGCATTGATGAGTTCCATATCTCTCATTTCACCCATGTCATCTCTTATCTCTCCTATCATGGTAATTATCCGAGTTAAGTTTTCTAATAACTCATTTAGTAGGCGAAAGGATTCACTGGTTGGATTAGATGAGCGAGCTTCAATTTCTTCTTCCTCTTCTTCATTTCCTTCTTCAAGGTCATTTTCCATGTCAATGTCTTTATTCATTTCTCTTCTTTCTCTAGCCCTTTTTACAGTCCAATTTTCTCTTATTCTCCTCCAAATGTCACCAAATAAAGTTAAATTCATCCTCCTTAATGAATTACAAGCAATAATCAAAGAAAGCTTCATGACATTGAAGTGGTGGTTGAGATTAAAGTGCTTCACAATTTTGGAGATGAAGGCTGCATATGGCAAGGGTAATTTCTTTCTAGTGCAAGAAGTCATCCTTTGCATTATGAAGTATAGAATGTTCAATGGCTTTCCCTATATAATACATGCCATATCAAATAATTTTGATTTGCTGCCACAAGCCCAATTGCCTAACATTTTTACCAAAATATGAGTGATAACATTAAGCAGTAGTCTATCATTCACATCCAAAGAGCTTACTCTTATTCCATAGATAGAAGGACTCATAGAGGAGTGATGATTAGTGAATCAAGGATCATCAGACTCAGAAAGTGGGATGCCTAAGATATTAGCCAATAAATTTTCATCCATTTTAAACACAATTCCTCTAATCTCAACAGAAAATTTTCTTCCTTTGTAGTCAAAAGTTGTATAAAATACCTTAACAATTTCTTTTGACTACTGCCATTTGTATCTAAACATATTCTTTAACCCCAAATTGTTTAGATTTCCTATACCAGCAAAATAATTCCAATCTAGATATTTACTCTAAAGAACTTTTCTAGCTTGAAAGTATTGTTTGTACCTCAGTTTATGCTCAGCTAAAATGAACAAATTGCCAATAGGAAAGTTACTGGGGTTCTTTGCTTGGGCACATTTTAAAGATGAAGCCATCAATGAAATGCAGACAATGAAGTGCAGACCAATAGACAGGAAGCTTCGAAGGTTAACAAATAACAAAAAAAGATGAAGATAATGAAGTTTAATCGAGCCAACCTTGGTGAAATCTTCACAAAGCCTTTCGAAGAAGATAGTCACAAGTTGAGAAGGTGAGAGCGTGATAGAAGAAAATTTGGAATGATCTAAATTTTTGAGTTTTTCAATTTATAGGCTATCCGTAAGTGACCTAGCGGTCGACCGTCGCAACCTTGTTGGTAGACTGCTTGCAGCAAATTGGGAATTTTCTAATTTAGTGTCGACTGGTTCCTCTTGGGTTCCTCTTTTTGAAAAATTAAAAATAGAGACCATTGCTCATCTTTCTTACCCATCGTTCAACAATATCTTCTAGTCAACTGATTATATAGTAGCGATCAACTGGTTCTTCCTGGGTGTGAAAATTTATTTTTAATAGAGGACACCCAATCGACTGTTATACCTCTAGCTGTTGGCTAGTCACTTCTGCACATTAAAATAATTTTTAAACAGAGAATTCCCAGTCGACTACTACACTTATGGCAGTTGACTGGCAACTTCTACACTTTTAAAATTTTGAACAGTTGAGGATTCGATCGACTAGCAGTTTCTAGGTAGTCAACTGACATAGTGCAAAATGCCTTTTTTTTTCCTGATGGTTTTCAATAGATGAGAGGATTATGCCATAGAGAATATTTTTTTAGGAAATTGTAAGTATGAAACACTTTTAGTAGATAATTCGATACTTAAGTTAGTAGTGAAGATCAAAATTAAAGGTAAAATTTAAAATACATGCAATGGGAAAATAATTTTAAAGTTCATTTGGATTTTCCATAGCAAGTTCTCTCCTAATAAAGCTGAATCTATCCTCTGCAAGGGGTTTTGTGAAAATGTCAACCAATTGAAAATTCGTTTATATAAATTCAAGAAAGACATCTTTCTTTTGAATATGATCTCTTATAAAATGATGTGTAATCTCAATATGCTTTGTTCTAGAGTGCATGACAGGATTTTTAGATAGACAAATGACACTTGTATTATCACATCTATTGCATATGTTTTCAAGAAAAACACAAAAATTCTCTAATTGTTGTTTCATCCACAACACTTGAGGATAACAACTTCCAACTACAATGTATTCAGCTTCAGTTATGGATAAAGTAACACTATTTTTCTTTTTGCTAAACCAAGAGACAAGAGAATTACTAAAGAATTGGTAAGTTCCACTTATACTCTTTTTATCGGTTTTGCTACCCGTAAAATCAGCATCTAAATAGCCAATTAAAACATTAAAGGATCCTTTAGGATACCATAAACCCATTTTAAATATGCCAACTAAGTATCTTAAATTTCTTTTTACAGCTTTAAAATGAGATTCCTTAGGACAAGTTTGAAATTGTGCACATATGCATACATTAAACATGATATTCAATTTACTTGCTGTTAAATATAAAAAATAGCCGATCATACCTTTATGTTTTGTTATGTCAAAGGGTTGATCCTCTTCATCCTTTTCCAAGCTTGTTGAGGTGCTCATCGGTGTGGATATTGGTTTAGCATTTTCCATCCCAAATTTCTTAAGCAACTCTTTAACATATTTGGTTAGCTTACAAATGTTCCATTCTCCATTTGTTTGATTTAGAGTCCAAGGAAGAAGTTGAGTTCTCCCATCATTAACATTTCAAATTCACCTTGCATGATCTTTGCGAACTTTTTACATAAACTTTCATTAGTAGCACAAAAAATGATATGTCAACAATGATTAAATCATGATTTTTCTTTTTGAAAATTGTCTTTCCTCTAGAAAATATATTATTCAAAAGAAATGAGCTCAACCTCTCATACCAAGCTCTAGGAGCTTGTTTGAGACCATAGAGAGCCTTTTTCAATTTAAATACATGATTAGGCTTGTCATGATTTTCAAAACTAGGAGGTTGTTTAACATAAATTTCCTCCATGATATAGCCATTTAGAAAAACACTTTTCACATCCATTTGAAAAAGTTTGAAATCATTACTGCATGAAAGTGCCAACATCATTCTAATGGCTTCAAGTTTAGTCATGGGTGCAAAAGTTTCATCATAATCAATGTCCTCTTCTTGATTATAACCTTTTGCTACAAGCCAAGCTCTGTTTCTAACCACTACTCCATTTTCATCAAGTTTGTTTCTAAAAACCCATTTTATGCCGATTATTTCATGATCATTGAGTCTAGGGACTAAATCCCAAACTTGGCTTCTTTCAAATTGGTTTAACTCTTTTTGCATAGCCAAGACCCAATACTCATCAATAATTGCATCAGCAATATTTTTTGGTTCAACTTGTGAAAAAAAGGCTAAGTGGTTACAAACATTTCTAAGGGAATTTCGAGTTATTACCCTTTGAGATATATCTCCAATGATGAGCTCCTTAGGATGGCTTTAGACATGCCTCCACCTTTGAAAGATCATCAATATTTCTTGGTAGCTCTTCCTCACGAGGTTTCTCTTCTTTTTGAGGCTTTTCTTTTTTTTTTTTTGAGGTAGGTTGCATTTTCTTCGATGTTATCATCTTCTTTTGGAGCTATTTCTTGATCCTTCTTTACTTTGTCATTCAAGGAGAGGTCTTTGAAATAAGTTAGCACTTCACTTTGATTATCACTTTCTTTAAGAGAAGAGTTATATTCATCAAAAACAACATGTATAGATTCTTCATCCACTAGAGTTCTTTTGTTATAGACTCTATGAGCTTTACTAGTGTTAGAATATCTAATGAAAATTGCTTCATCAACTTTGGCATCGAATTTTCGATCTTAAATTTTCATTCAAAACAAAACATTTACAACCAAACACATGGAGATGAGAAATATTAGGTTTTCTTCCTTTATATAGTTCTTATGGGGTTTTCTTTAAAATTGGACTAATTATGGCTTTATTGATTACATAACAAGCAGTATTAACCACATCCACCCAAAAATATAAAAGGAGCTTCATCAAGATTTATGACATAAACATTATTGATCCTTTGACCAACAAACTTAATTTGTTTATCATTAATGTTCTCAATTATGTAATGAATTAAATAAAAAATAACTTTATTGCTTTTGTCACATAGCTGGCTTATGCTAAGCAAATTATTGTTGAGGCCTTCAACAAATAAAACATTTTCAATAGCTGTTGAAGAGTTCTTACCAACCTTATGTACACCCTTGATCATGCCTTTGTTGTCTCCCCTAAAGGTTACCTTGCCTCCTCTTGGAGTTAAGGAGAGAAATTTGTATTGATTGCTAGTCATATGTTTGGAGTAACCACTATCCAAATACCATTTCCCACTTTTGGCTTTGAGGCATACCTACACCACAAATTCAAGGCTTTTTTTTAGACACCCAAATTTGTTTGGGTCCTTCTTTGTTAGAGGTTCCTTTTGGTACCCACTTCTTCTTGTTTCCATTAGGAGTATTCTTTCTATACCAATAAGAATGGGAGTCATGTCCTTTTAATCCACAATGGAAACAAGCGTTAAAGGGACTACTTGACATAGTTGCTTGTACAAAGAAATTCTTGTAGTATTTTTTATTTGCTTTGGGCTTATATCCCACACCCTCTTTATCAAAAACATATCTTGTTTGCCAAACAATATGTTCAAATTGTCTCTACCTTGTGTAAATTTGGCAAGTGTATTTTTCAAGTGTTCATTTTCTTTTTTCCAAATCAGTACATTCACAACAAGGACAAGTTTCCTTTGGAGAGGTGAGCAATGTTTTCAAACTTGCATTTTCTTCTATCAAAAGTTTATTTTGAATTTCAAAATCAAGACTTTCTTTCTTGAGTGTGATAAGGTCATTTTTCAATTTTAAAATTTCACCCTTAAGTAAAGAAATCTTTTGTTTTGAAATTCTTAGCTTTTTGGCAAGTTTTAATGATTCATTGTGTAACTCTTCAAAGGCTTCTTATAAATTCATCAAAAGAATGTTCAAGAATGTTTACCTCTTCATCCTCTCTTACATGAGGCAAAAATTGACTTTTTCATTTTCTTCTTCATCGGATTCACTTTCTCCCCATATTGAAGAAACATAAGCTTTCTTTTTACCTTTGTCATAGCACTTTTTCCTTTCTTGCTTCTTCATGAATTGAGGACAATCCATTTGACATATGCAATTTTCATATTGATTTGTAAGAGTATTTATTTGTAAGAGTACTTATTTTTTATTCTTTAACTCCTAGAGTTCCTTCATGTGTAATTTCTAGAGTATCCCACATTTCCTTAGTACTTGCACAACTAGATACTCTAAAATATTCATCTTGACTTAAAGCACTAACAATAATCATTTTGGTTTTAGCATTTAGCTAAACAAGTTTCTTTTCCACTTCTTCCCATTCACTTTTGTTTTTTGGAATGTCTTTCCCTTCAACTTCCTTGGAAGGAGTATAGGGTCCTTGTTCCACAACATCCCATAAGTCTAGGTCCACCACATCGAAAAACATTCTCATTTTAGACTTCCAATAAGTGTAATGTTTACCATTAAAACCAGGAGGTTTTGTGAAAGAACTTCCTTCTGGTAATACACAATCACCAAAACCAGTCATGTTTCAACTCTTAAACTATTAGGTCTTTAATCAAGAGGCCAACCTTTGATACCAGTTGATTGAAATGGCTAGCTTCTAAGAGGGGATGAATTGGGTTTATAAAAAATTTACTAATACTTGTTGGAAGTAAAAGAAGATTAAAAACAAAGCCAAGCTTTTTACGATAGTAAAACAAAGCAATAACAAGATGAATAAATAAGGAGTGTAATTAATCAAAGATAAATCTTTAAACAATAAAGGAGATGAGAGAAAGAGAGATGAACAAAAGAATTTATACTAGTTCAGCTTAAATCAAGCCCACATGCAGTATTCAAGATAACTTCTTGAATATTTCACTAACAACTACAAGTTTATACAATTGGGCACTTATGAGCCAACACAACAGAGATCTCTTCTTTCTCTAGGGTGTCTTTCCCCCTTACAAAGTGCTTCTCTCAAAGACTAACTCAAATTACTCTAAAGATAAAGTAGATTAACAGAGTTGTCTCTCTTAAAAAGAATAGATGTTTAAGTGAAAGCTTTCTAATCAGTAAATGATTTGTAAGAAGTTAAATCAAAAATTTCAGAGTCAAAGAGAATGTATTCTTAATTTGACACCATTTGAGGATTATATTTATAGCTCAAGGTGTAAAAGATCTGTTGGAAGAAGATCAAAGTGAAAGTAATGGTTGGAACCCAAGAGAGGGGGTGAATTGAGTTTTATAAATTTTTTACAAAACTTTATTGGAAGTTAAAATGATTTTCTGTAAAAGTACAATGTTTAGGATAATAAATACAACACAGAAAATCAATGTGCTATCAAGATGAATAATTATGAGGAGCAAGGAAATAAAGAATAGATAACAATAAACACAAATAAAGGAGTAAGGGATAGAGAGAGCAAACTCATAGATTTATACTGGTTCGGCTAATCCAAGCCTACATCCAGTCCTCAAGAGACCACTTGAGTATTTCCACTATAATTACAAGTTTAATCTGGGTATTTGCAAACCACTACAACCACGCAAATTCGATCCGGGTATTTGCGAAACCAAAATGGAGAATTTATGAATTCGGGCTCCTCCTCAACCCAAAGCAAGTTCTTCCAACACCACTACTTGCGAACCTCAACTCGGAATAATATACGTGTTGATCAAAATCAACAATACAAAGAAACTCTCTCTAAAGAGTAGATGAATACAAATGAAGCTCTAATAACTCTAATGATAGAGAATATGCAAGATTTGGCTCAAGAATGCTTTCCTTTCTCTCAAAGATGATAGAAGAAGTTAATATCATATTGTAGGACTTTGTTCTGGCTCTAAATCTTGTATCTAAGGTCATATATATATATATATATATATATATATATAAGATTTTACAAAACTAACCGTTATATAGCCGTTACATCACTTATAGTGCAGTCCAGGTGTCAACTGGTCGACCAGTTAGGGTCACCTGGTCGACCACCCACTGACAATAGCAAAATATAGCATTTTCAAGGCAACTGGTCGACTAGTCTGAAGCTGCCTGGTCGACCACCGGCTGGCAGTAGCGAAATACAGATTTTGAGCTTTCTTTAAAAATTCATAACTTTCTCATTTGAACTCTGTTTTAAACAAATAATATATCATTGGAAAGCTCTTGGAGTCTAGTTTCAAATGAGCCAAGTTTTACTCAAAAATTATTTTTCGTTTAAAAGATATAATCAAAATACTGACTATAGGTCAGAACAAAATAATTTTTGAGTACAATAAAATCAACTTTCAGTTTTTCAAACTATATTTTAAATAGTCATATATTTCTCATTTGGACTCTGTTTTGAATAAATAATATACTGTTGGAAAGATCTTTGAGTCTACTATCAAATGAGATTAAGATACTTGAAAAACCAATTTTTCATTTATGAGATATGATATAAGGAGTGACCAAAGGTCAAAAACTAACTTTTGTAAAACTTCATATCTCATTATCTTTTTGTTCAAAATGCTTGAGCCAATGCATGCAAATCTAAATCATTGAGTTGCACAAGTATACTAGCCTATATAAAATATACCTAATGTAAACACATAGGCTATCTTGATGCATCCAAGCATTCAAGACTCCAAATCTTCTAATTCTTCATTTCTTGGAGCTTTATCCTTGCATGTTGTTTTCCTTGAGTGAAGCATGATATTGCTTTTCCTTGTTCTTCAATACAATGCTTACTCTTCTTGTTTTGAACCAACCTATAAAACATATCTTACTTACAAACCCAATGGTTAGTTCAATAGCATGATTCAATATATGCAACAAACATATTAAATAACATAATCATGCTTAAGTACTTGTAGCATATATATGATAATTAATCTTTATATATATCAATGCTACAATTCAAATACATTTGTCATCATCAAAACTTATGACATAAAGCCTTAGGGTCAACACAAAGATGATATCAACAAATATCTTCAGAAAGTAGCTGTTAGTACTGATATCATCGCATTGGCAGTCAACTGGTAGGACCTCAACAGTTGACTGGTACCTTTTAATGAGGTGTCAGTTGACCAATCCATTCCTAGCAGTCTCCTGGTAACTCTCTGTTACTCGAAATTAATTTGTTCTAGAACTTATCGGTTGAATGATATATTTGTATCGGTTGACTGCTTTCTGATGGCAGTCGACTGGTAGGTTTATTGAGTCTTTGCTAAAACGAACCAGAAGGCGGTTGACTGGTATCAACATATCGTTGACTAGTAGCTACTAGATTTAGAAATTAAAATTTTTCAAAGTAATTAAATTTCTAAGGCTCAATAACCTCATCTAGAATTTTTCCAATTTTATTAAAAACATTCTCAAGGATTATTTCAAAACAGTTTTCTTACCTTTCAGTTTACTTTACAAAATATCCTAAGGCATAAAATAAAATAAAAAAGGTCTTCTCTTTAACTCATTGATGCCTTTAACTTGATGTAATTCCTAAAAGTATAAAAGTCAATATTACCAAGGAATATATTATTTTAATTTATTTGTTATTCATCAAAATTTAAAATATTACTTTATATGCAATTGGGTCAACAAGCACAACCCATTTGGGCTAGTCCAGGTCCACTCCCCATTATTAGTTACTTTTCCCTTTTTTTTAAAAAAAATTATAATGCTTTTTAAGTTTTAATTTCCATTAAGGACATTGTAACTTTATATTATATACCTGTTTATATCCACAAAACGAAGCTGAAATTACTAAAATTTGAGAACGCAACTAACGTTGAATGTTCCAAATTTCAATTTACTATGGCCTTTTATTTCTCTTTTTTCTTTTTTTAAGAATACATATATGGAGTCTAGAAGATAATTTAACATTTTTTTATCTCAAAAAGTCGAAAGGCAAATTGATATTTTGAAAGACAAAACATTTGATAAAATTAAACGATCCTTTTAACTAGCGTGATTGATATATTCATATTCAGAAGATTACTATTGATGTTTTAATCAGAACGACAAAAAGAAAAAGGCAGAGTGTGGAAAGAACAATTAATTGACAATTCTTTGAGAACAACCACTCAAAAAAGAATAGAGATTAGAGATAGATAAAATCCATCTCTTATATAAAAAATCGTGTCACAAACAATTTCATTTGTGGCAAAATTTGGAATTGAATGAAGCTGTTTTATTTTCCTATAATATTTATTGCATTTAAGGCATCGTTGCTTTTTTCCCTAAACGTGTAAATCATCAATAAGTAATTACAGGTCTATTCTGGGGATTAACCCAGGCTGAAAGGTTCAATAATCAAGGACCCAATCCAATTCTTTGGTGTGGCGTCTGGGGCTCCATGCCTATCTCCATTCTGGTATGTGCAATGAGAAATTCTAGCAAGATTAAATGCTGTTTCTAAAAAAGCTTTTGAAAATGGAGACTTCATGACTTCCTTTCATATCTACAGACACTTGAAGGCTGCAATTCTTTGTTAGTCACAATTTTGTTTATTTAGTCACGGTTAAAACTGTAACTAAATGTAAATTTTAGCCACGATTTAATTTAACCACAATTAAAACCGTGGCTAACAAAAGAACTAAAATCTTTAAGTGCTTGTAGCTGATCCGCTTCCCTTTCTCTGTTCATTTTCTTCCAATTTTCATCCACCAAACTCCGCATGTGTTTGTAACCATCCTCCTCATTGACCCCACTTTCATGCATGTAGCATATTATTGAACTTGCTGCTTCTCCTCTCTCTATCTCCGCCTGCGCCAATCCAACGCCAAAAGGTTAGTACTTATGATTTATCATAATAATTAAATATTCTCTCCTTTAATGGAATCACAAAGTAGATCCTTATCAAACTTTTGCCTAGTATATACATGCTGGACTTTAAAAAAAAAATAAAAAAACGGATTAGTCTTTTTACATATATAAACTCATATTTTACATATTCGTTTTTAAAATTTATAATATATATATATATATATATGTGTGTGTGTGTGTGTGTAGAATAAAGGATCCCAATAATAATACTATACAATTAATGAAACACATGATAAATAATTGAGCATCATGTTAAATATAAAAAAAATTATAAAATTATAAATTATTTTATTATTTAATTATGTACTTTATTATTTTTAATATATATATATATATATATAATTAATTAATTAATTCAGGCTTATTGTATTAGGTCAGGCAAAAAAAAAATCTGAGCCCAACTTTTTTTTTTTTTAACTTTTTGATTTGAACTCATTTTTTATTTTTTCGAGTTAGATTTACCGAGTAGAATAAATTTTTCAAATCATCATCAGATCTAATCACAAAGTGCTAATTAGTTAGGATGAGAGTGTTGGTACCTTTGATGTACCCAAGTCGTTGCAAAGGCAAAAGATAGTGTATGGCCGGCGCAGGAGGTCATGGTAGTTGTCCAATAATGACTCAAGTGCCTCCCCCTTTTGAGATATTTTGATTATACAACAAATAGGAATGGACAAGAAATAGCGCTCCTGACACCGACACCCATGCATTTCTGAGTACCTTTTGCTAGTCCAATCCCTTTCCATTACCTATAATATTATACATACGGACAATTATTGAAGCTAAATGTCACTTTTAAACCAGTTGTCATGGTCAGACTCGAACACGTTATAAGGTAAAAATTAAAGAATCTGGGTACTCAATATGCCGTCCCCCATATTCCCACACATTTTAGGGTGAGGACCTTTTTCTTTATTTTCATCTCAAGGAAGGACATGGTCTCGTCTTATCAGTTTTTTTTAATTTAAATTAAATCATGATTTATAAAATTAAATTGACTAACCTTGACATTTCTTGGAGATCCTTTTGCAGTGTTGACTGCACCATGTTAAAATCTAATTTGGCCTCTTCCAGTAACACTTTGTTTGCATCTTTCCGTTTACTGTATGCCTCTATATATATACCATCTTGCTTCCAATCTTTGTGTTCTACGATATACTGGAAGCTCCAGCGCGTGAGCTACTTTTTCTAACAAATTACTCCTTCTCTAACGTGTTTGAGATGCATAGTGAAGTCCCTGGCCTCCACAATGTTTTCTCCTTCGTTTTCCAAATATGTTGCTTCAGACAAACATAGCATCCCCTTCACATCACTGCAAAGTCTTGCCTTAAACTTCCCTTTGTCATCCTTGAATCTCTCAAACCCATCTTTGTTATGAACACATCATTAATTAAATGATAATAACGTTAACACGTAGTAAAAGAAAATAGAAAATTAAGATTTGTCACGGATTTAAAGATGAAATTTGTTTTTGTCTCTTTTCGTCTCAAATTTTATTTTATTGTTTAAAGAACTAAAAAAAAATTGAGACAGATTAGAAACTAAAAATTCTGTTTAAAATTAGATTTGAGACAAAAAATAAATTAGATATGAGATAGAATTTTTTCATCTTTGAACTGAGATGAATTTCTTTATTGTCTCAACATACTAGTAATGCATGTTTTAGAGATGAAAATTTTCCATCTCTGATTAGTTTCAAACAGAATTTCTTTAAATCAGCAATGGAATTCTACATCTGATCATCTTTGTTTTTTCTTGTAGTGATGTCTTACAGTGCAAATCCCATAACTAAGTGGGCCACATGTACCAATATTAAAGGAAAAGATGCAATGTACATAGAGCACTCGTGTTAATTTACAAATACAAATGGGATATTAGGTGCTAAACTTGACAGGTCTCTCTCTAGAATTGATTTTCTTGTTAGGATAGTAGCATGAACAGAAGAACCATATATAGGTACCTGGTGAGACATCCGTGATCTTTAAGGAGCCCGAAGTTCAAAAAAACTTCATATAGGCTTCTGCACTGCGCTGTGTTAAAATGTGTTTCCAATGAGACAAAATTATCAAGGACTTCTGTTATGTCGTTTTCAAAGTGATACGCGAGGCCTAAGCATTGGATGTGGTCGATGAGCTCAAGCTTTGCCTATATATCTGCAGTTTCATCCTTCATCCTCCTCCTCACATCCTCCAATAGCTTTCTTGCTCTGTCCTTGTACTTTCCATCCTATATATATAACACCAAGTTATATGTTATGAGTATGATATGAGTTTTGTTCAAGAACATATTTAAGGAACAAAAGATGAACGCATAAGCTGTCTCTTGTCATGTAATTAAGAAAGTAATTGGGTAAGAAAAATTGCCGTATAAACACTGTTCAAGGACTAGACAAAGTCATAACTCTAGAGGCTTGGCTGGTAATTGGCTGAGTTTCTTTGAGGTGAAGGGTGTGAAATGCTTTGTTGATTTGCAATGCATTGGAATTTTCTTTTACCAGTAATTCTGTGAAAGAGAAGAGGCACTCCTTGTTTTCTATGTCTTCCAAAGCTAAGTGAAACGAATGAGGAATTGGCCAAGAAAGAACTCACTAGGGCCATAGTTATTGCTGGCTGATAATACTGCTCTCTTAAGTAATTCGAATGTGTGAATTAATTGTATGCGTTCCTATGCTAGGGTATATATAATACTTGAAGAAGTTCAATTCCTATCTCTATATTAAAGCCATGACGGTACGATTGAATTTTAATTCATAATTAGATCATGTTTCATGTGTACCATGTGCGTGAATACATGGTAATGTGATGTGAACCTCCAATATATGATTAGAGATCCGAAAACAATGATAGAATTGGTGCCCTAAACGTACGGAAGATAGAATGCATGAACCCAATACCTAGCAAGGTAAGAACTCAACACATAAAGGATAAGTGCCACAAGAACCCTAGAAAGCTCTCCAATGGAGAAGAAGAAATCCAAGATCTAATTCTAATCAATCTATCTCAATACAAAATGTAGTCTCAGAAGGAAACCCTAATCTAATTGGGCTTAACTATACATGAATAAAAACCCACTTAGTAACAAAAGCATTTTCGGGCTAAATAATACAGACAAAGGAAATTAAGGTTTATAGCCCAAATATTACAACACAGTTCATATCTAAAAGATTAAATATTTTTAATTGCTAATTTTATCTTCGATGGCCCAAATACATGTGATCATGTCTATGTTAACTTCTTGGACCAACCCACAACTTATCTCCTTTTGAATTAGCCTATTCCACACCTCTTGAAGTTTCTTAGCTCGGCTCCTCGTGATTGGGCCTTCCACAGTTAGCTTTTCCGAATCCTTAGTCAGTACGTTGTTTTGGTTCTCATCATTCCTCCTCTTGAAAAGGACTCATCGTTGAGGACATACTTGCATCGAAAGGAGAAAGATCAAACACATTAAAAGTGGCACTTATTGAGTACTCACCTGGAAGAATAAGCTTGTAGTCGTTGTCATTGATCCTCTAAATCACACAGAATGGGCCATCTCCTCGAGGCATGAGTTTAGATCGCTATTGTTCAAGAAACCTCTCATTTCGCATGTGTACCCATAAAGATCACCTAGTTCAAAGACAACCTTTTTGCGCCTTCTATTGGCTTGAGAAGCATATTGTTCACTACGCTTTTCAATTTGTTGTTTGACTTTCGCATGCAACTTCGTCACAAACTCTGCCTTGGATTTTCCTTCAAAACTAGATTGTTTAGTTATGGGTAAAGGATGCAAATCCATGGGAGTCAATGGATTAAAGCCATACGCAATTTCAAATGGAGAACAATTTGTTGTTACATGAGTAATTCTATTTTAAGAAAATTCCACAAATGGCAAACAATCTTCCTATGATTTCAAATTCTTTTTGACCATCACTCGTAGTCAAGTAAAAAAGGTTTGATTGACTACCTCTGTTTGGCCATCCATTTGAGGGTGGCAACTGGTGGAATACAAAAGCTGGTACCAAGTTTGGCCCACAAGGTTCTCCAGAAATGACTAAGAAACTTTGCATCTTGATCTGATATGATGCTTTTAGGCATCCCATGAAGTCGCACCACTTCCTTAAAGAATAGATCAGCTATGTGAGAAGCAACATCAGTCTTATGACAGGCTATAAGATGAGCCATCTTTGAAAATCTGTCAACAACCATGAAAATAAAATCTCGTCTCTTTTAAGAACGAGGTAAGCTTACAATCCATATGGCATGACTCTAGACTTAGCATAATTGCAGGTAATGCAATTATTACACAAGATTTCAAATTACTTTTCATTTTTGAAAAAAAGAATTGTTCTTGCAACAAGTCTAAGTTTTCCTTATCCCAAAATGATTCATTAATCCTCCTTCATGAGCTTCCTTAACAAGTAAATCTAGCAATGATCCTTTAGGAATGCATAGTTTCTTGTTCTTAAACAAATATTATTCATGCCTATAATAATCTTCAAAAGCACTTTTCTCACAAGTAGCAAAAATAGAGGAAAATCAGCTTCATGCACATACAAATATTTCACATGTTCAAAACCAACTAATCTTGTGTCAACCAAAGAAAGAAGTGTATGTCTCCTTGACAAAGCATCGACAACAACATTTTCCCTCTTTTTTTTTTTTAATACCTAATGACATAAGGAAATGCCTCATGTACTGAAGCCACTTAATATGTCTTTTATTAAGCTTATCTTGACCTTTCAAATGCTTAAGTCACTTATGATCTGAGTGTATGACAAAGTCTTTGGGCATCAAATAATGTTGCCGACTTAAGAGCTCTCACTTAGGCATATAGTTCCTTGTCATACGTGGAATAATTACGTATAGGTCCCTTGAGTTTTTCACTAAAATAGGCAATTGGCTTTCCTTCTTGGATCAACACTACTCCTATCCTTATACTCTAACCATCACACTCAATTTCAAATGATGTACTAAAATTTGGTAGGGACAACTGTTAAGTTTTCAATTTAACACTAATTTAATGTTATTTAATTAAGGATTTTGCCCCTAACTTGCCTAACTATGCTTAATATGAATCTTTTATGTTCTTTTAACTAATTATTAAGTGTTAATCACTTCTTGTGGATTTTTGTCTTGAATTTTAACTTTTGCTAGTGATTTGTGCTACTTTTGTGAGTTAATCGTAGGTTCTAAATGTTAGAGACCATTAGAAGAGAAGAAGCTATAGTTCTACTGAGCAAAGAAGCCAAGGAAGTATACTGAAGACTGCATAGTTCTAAAGCGAAGAAGCTAAAAAATAGATTGAAGCACTGCCTCTCATCGCTGTAGCAATGAGCTCGTGCCACTGCAGAGGCATTTTCTGAAGAAAAAGTATAGTTGCTCTCCATTGCTTCATCTAGCAAACTGTTAAATACTTTAGAGCCTTTATTTAACATTTAATTTTGTGCTCCACCACTGCAACAGTGAAGTCGTGTCACTGCAATGGTGGGATAAATTTTCAGCCACATCAGATGGTGTTTAAATAGCTATTGAGCAAATTTTCTTAGGTTATTATGATACGGAGGAGACCCGAGGGTGCTGTTTTTTGCTGAGAATAGAAGACGGAACCTGATTTTCAAGGATTGAAAGTTCATATTCATCATCCGTCATCAGATTCATGGCTAGTTTCATCACTATCTATATTTTCTATTCTTTATATTTAATGAGTAGCTAAATGTCTATACTAGAGTTACTATGAACTCAACTCCAGATTAGATATTGTTTCGCTCTCATGTAGTTATAACTTCAATTCACTTAATATATGTCTTTCTATTTATTTTACTGGTGCTTTGTATAGATTTGATCAGTCTATACATTTTGGTTGTTACTTTTACTGATCTTGAGAAAAGGAGGTGAAAGTAGAACTTTGAACAGAAAGAACGAGTGCGTTAACCTTAACATCTCGTTTAATCAAAGTTAGGTTGGTTAGTTTAGATTTAACTCACTTAAGTGATTAAGTAGGTGTTAAGTATTTTAATTGAGATTTGAAATAATTCTTTTAAGTTAGTAGAATAACCTACGATTAACACATGCAGTTGATAGAGGTGTAAGTATGTGAGAAAGGTATTGCAATTTCTAGGATAAAGAAATGGGATTAGTGATTCTAGACTTTTTAATAGATTAATTTAATCCATAGTGTCTTTGTTCATTGTCAATATGCGAAAATCATATAAAAAATTATTGTAGCTTGCTTTCCACTCTATTAGTTCCTGATTAGAACTATCTTTTATAGAAAATTGAACATCTAACTAATACTTTTGAATTTTTTGGGTAATTAGCAAGTTAGTCCTCATAGGAAAGATACTCTTGCTTATTTTATCACTATATTACTTGCGTAAATGGTATACTTGCTGAATCGCTAACAACAACACATGTGCATTAGTTAGCCTATCCCTCAAAGTGTTAAAGGCTCTTTCTTGGGCTTCCTCCCACTTTAATCCCATATTCTTTTTAACTATCTCATTCAGTGGGGCATCTATGGTGCTAAAATCCTTCACAAATCTCCTATAGAAACTAAAAGGTACATTTTTTTAACTGAGCAAACAATTTTTCTTTTCGCAATACATCCAAGACTCCTTTCAAATGTTCTATATGTTCATGCAAACTTTTGATGTACACAATTATATCATCAAAATAGATAGCAATAAATTTGCCAATGAATTAACACAGCACATGATTCATTAAATGCATAAAAGTATTTATAGCATTAGTCAGGCCAAATAGCATGATCAACCATTCATAAAATCCAAACTTAGTCTTAAAAAAGCTTTTCATTCACCTCTTTCCCTCATCCTTATTTGTGATAATCGCTTTTCAAGTTTATCTTGGAAAAATATCATGATCCATATAGTTCATCCAATATATCATCTAACCTAGGTATATGATGATGATACTTTATAGTGATTTTATTGATGGTGCGACAATCAACACACATGTGCCATGTCCCATATTCTTGGGTATCAATAAGATTGGTACTGCACAGGGACTCATGCTTTCACGAACATACCCTTTTGATAGTAGTTCCTCTACTTGTCTTTGGAGCTCCTTGGTTTCTTCGAGGTTGCTCCTATAAACAAGCTGTAACATCCCATATTTTCTTTATTTAAGCTTTAAATAATGTTAAAATTTAGTTATTTATGTGTTTAGATGCCTAGAATCAAGTAATCAAAGAAAGGCATAAAAGAACTAGGATAATTAAGTCAGATATAGAAGAAAACTAAGTTTTGAGTGGACTAGTCGACTTCTTACAGTCAATAGTTGACAGATAGCAATTAAAATCAGACTAAACTTCTAATATGTGCAATCATTCGATTAATGAAGAGAGATTAATTGACTGATTACATTCTGTAAGATTGAAATTTATAGATTCAGTAGCTATCAGTCTACTGATTATATTCTGGAGTACGAGTTAAATTGGTGTAAGAGATAAAAATTAGTTAAGAAATTATCAAAATAACCCCTAACTAGTCAGAAATACATGAGAAATAAAGTTCAGGGTAAAATGGTGATCTCATAAGAGGCCTTAGATGAGTATATATGTATACTCTATAAAAGAAAAGAAAGAAGAAATAGAAAGAAGAGAGAGAGAAGAGAAAGAGGAAGAGAGAAAGAGCACAAAATAGGAAGAAGAATAAGCATATAAAGTTAGGAATTCAGGTTTAGAGTTTGATTCTACATGCAAGGTAGCTAGTTTTCCATAAAAGCATGTTTTTAAAGTATTTTTCAGGTTATTATTGTTCATCTATGTGCTTGAACACTTCTATATGTTATGTTTATCTATGAGATTAACTTCTATGAAGAGATTCAAGTATTTATAGCTTTGTTATATGGAAGTATATTTAAGTATTTTCATATTTTCTACATGTTTATGATATTAGCTCTTACTTTCATAGTAGAAAATTAGAGCAAAAGAAAGACTTGTAAAACATGTATGAATTCAAAGAAAAGTAAACTAAATCCTATCTCATCTTAAGAGATAGAAATAATTAGTAAAAACTAGTCATCTAAAAGAAGAGTTTATCTCTTAAAATAAGACAATAGTTATAATAGTAGCTTTTAGTTCTCTAGATATAGAAATAAATAGCAAGACCTTTAGCAATAACTAGTCTTATAGAAGATGTAATAAGTCAAAAGTAAGCCAAAACTATTTCATAGAAGAAAATAGAAATGCCTAGAATAGACTTGTCTCAAAGAAGAAAACAAGGAGAATTAGAAAAAGTAATAACCAACATATCCTTTATTTTGTAATAAAAAATGAGGAAAGTTAGGCTTATTCCATAGTAGAGAATAAGAAAAAAGAGACTTGTTTCACAAGAGAAAACAAGAAGAAAACCTTATACCATAGTGAAGTATAGGTAAGACTTTTATTCCACAGAAGAGAATAAGATGAGAACATAATACTTTATACCATAATAGAGTATAGGGTAAGACTCTTATTCAACAGAAGAAAATAAGAGGAGAATAGAATACCTCATTCCACAGTAGACTATAAGGAAATACTCTTATTCCATAATAGAGAATAAGAAGAGAACATAATACCTTATGAGAAACTCATACTCTTATTCCACAATAGAAAAAAAGAGGAGAATCTAGTCTACATTAGAGAATAAGAGGAGAATCTAGTCTACATTAGGGAATAAGAGGAGAATCTAGTCCACAGTAGAGAATAAGATAGCAGAATAAGACTTATTCCATGATAGAGAATAAGAAAAGTAAGCTTGATCTCTAGATTAAGAATAAAAAGTAAATGAGCTATATATAAATATTCTTTAAGAATAAGAATTATATTTAAGAAGCCATGGGTGAATGATTTACTTACTTAAATTGATTTTATGATTGAAATAATCTTTGTATATATGTTTTAATGAAAATAACTAGCTACTGAGATACATTGTGTCTCACTTTTAGAAATTGATTATTTCAGGAGATAAAGACAAAGGAAAGGCATTGGTGCTATGAATGTTATGCATGAAATAGTTAAGTAGTTTAAGTTAGGAATTCACATATGTTTGTAATAATATTTCAGATATTATATAAATACTGTACTAAGAAACAAGTGAACTACAAATAGAACATTGTGTATTCTAGATGCATAATAATACTTACATATGAATATATGGTATCATAGTAAGTTTATCAGAGTTGTGCAACATTAGCATGCGACTTGTAGAACAATTAGTCGACTAGTTGGTTACAATCAGTCGACTGGTGAGTTCTTAAATACTCAAAATGGGCCTATCCGAGAGTTACTAGTTAACCAATACCCTGAGATTAGTCAACTGGTAGCTCCTAAAAGTAAATTCAGAAGATAGGCATGATTAGCAGTTGATCGTGATATTTCAAGAAGTCAACCACTAGCTGCTGAAAGGCCAAAATAGTTTTTTATCTGATTAAGGTATAAAAAAAGATTTTAATACCCTCATAAAAGAATTTTAGTTAAGCAATATGAAATATACAACAAGGTTAATTTCTTAATTAACCTTAGGATTTCGTACCTTTTTTCTAAAGAATGTATTCAACTAAGAAATAAAAGGGAGACATTACATAGGCCGGTTTGGGATGACGGCTCTAGGAATGAAATCAATATGATGTTCAATTCCCTTAAGAGGTGGCAAGCCACTGGGAAGATCTCCTGCAAATACATCTTTATATTCCTGCAAAAGAGACTTAATATCACCAAGCAAAAGAATATCAGTTCCCATGTCAGTCAAATAAAATTCTTTAAAATAAATAATAACAAGGATTGGTGAGAGTAAAGGGCTTTATTAACCTGATTGATTCTTGCAAACACATTTGTTCTTACCTCTTCCTCAGCTCTCTTTTCTATCTCAATCTCAACAATGTTCTTGTCACTTTCTTTTCTTTTGATTTTCTTTCTTTTCTTTCTCACTCTTTGTTTTTCTCTAAATCATGCTTGATTCGAACTTGATGATCATGAACTTGTTTGGGTCTTAATGGTACAAGTGTAACAGGATGGCTATTATGGGTGAAAGAATACATGTTAGTATACCCATCATACTGCACCTTTCTGTCAAACTACCAAGGCCTTCTTAACAACATGTGCCTGGCCTCCATGGGTACTACATCACAAAGCACCTCGCCTTTATATCTCTAATTGAAAATGGTACTTTCACCTGCTTGGTTACTCTAATATCACCATAATCACTAAGCCACTAAAGCCTGTACGGTCTAGGATGTTTAGTTGTGACAAGGTTCATCTTCTGTACCATAGTTGCACTAGCAACATTGTGCAATTGCCTCTATCAATTATAGCAGAACATACATTACCATGCACATGGCATCTAGTGTGGAATATGTTCTCCCTTTGTACCTTATTCTCCTCCTTCATCTAAGCATTTAGTGCCCTTCTGACTACTAGTATATCTCCCTTTACTGGAAGTTCAACTCCTTTGTCTTCTTCATCCTCGCTAGTTGAACTCCCCTTCATTTCTTCTTTGCTTTTAGTTTCAACTTCTCCTTTGGCCCTTATCACTAAAGTTTTCTTGGTTGGACACTGTGAAGCTATATGTCCTATCCCAAAGCACTTGAAGTATTTAATATCTCAATTCCTAGCAGGACATTGTAGTGCCTTTCCTTTATCAAATACATGTGTCTCCTTCAATGGAGGCCTAGTGGATTCAACTCTAGGATTGGATGATGAAACTACCCTATCCTTGTTCTCTCTTGACTTCCAAGAATTGCTACTAAATCCCTTATTTGTAGTAAAATGTTTCCTCTGCAACCGTCTGAAGGTTATATATATCATGTCTTCCAATGCCATATAATGCTATAACTCTACCATGTCACTAATCTCCTTATCCAACCCCTGTAAGAATCTAGCCATGGTAGCTTCCTTATCCTCCTATATATTGGCTCTAATCATAGTCATTTCCATCCCCTTGAAGTAATCTTCTATACTTTGAGATCCTTGAGATAACCCTTGTAACTTTTGAAAAAGATCCATTTTATAGTGGCTATGAGTGAATCTCCTTCTCATGATGGTTTTCATTTCATTCCAAGTCCTGATAGGTCATTTCCCATTCCTTCTCCTACTTCGAGTAAGTCATACCATAGCATAATCAGAAAACTCAATAGCTGCAAGTTTCACCTTTTCTTCCTCTGAGTAGTTGTGGCAGTCAAATATAAGATCTAATTTTCTCTCCCACTCAAGGTACACTTGGTCACTCTCCCTTGAAAACTAGGAATATTTATTTTGAGGTTTCTTAAGTTTCCATAAACTCTCTTGGTATTTCTGTCACGTCCCAAAATTTGAGCACGTGACCGGCACGGAAAGTGAATTTCATTTCACCTCCGTAAGCCTATCTTTCTCTTAAAAAAAATCATACAATTCTTTTTCATGCAACCAAAACGAGTTCTGTATACATACTACAATTACTCACATTACATCACTGAATGAACCTACCCGATTACAGAGATTTCTAGATTTATACAACTTAGAATAAAACTTAACTATTATACCTTTATCCTGAACAAATGAAAAGGTAATTATAGACTAAGGATCCATAATTCCTTGTTCCGATATTTACCTTCAGCTGTCAACTCTGAAAAAAAATATCAATAAGAGGGGTATGAGCAAACCACGTGCCCAGTGAGTAGATAACACAATACTATGACAAAATAAAAATCATGCATCATAATGATAACATGCAGCAATCATACGTAGATCGATCATCATATGATATAATATTATTCATAATACTTCACAACAATATCCAAGTGAATCAAATGCATTTCAACAAAATTCAAAATTCACAACAGCAATCGATGAAATCAATTTCACACACAATTCCCGTACCAACCGGGTCGTCCAGAATACCTCTGGATCGTTGCCCGCGGCCCCCGCCGCATCCACCCTTATCGCTCCATTTATATTCTCCACCCTTATAGCTTCACATAGATTTCTCCATGGGGTGCACCACCATGCCTTTCCTTTCCAGTCAAACACAATCACAATCACATATAAAAACATCCTCAATCATAATCTTGAGCCACATACACAACTCAGTCATTTACAATTCAAGCCACAACATAATCAATGTGGTTCCAGCAACATAGCATGTATATAACATAACCCACTCACCTGGATTTCATGCTCTCAGCACTCCCACCTTGCACTTGACCATTCCTATTGTAACCAGATAAAAACCATCAGGGTTACGAAATAGAGAAATTTCCTACCACTACTCTCGACCTTCATCCACTTCTCAAATCATAACTCCTAACTGGTAATGAATATCCAGATGAAACTTATACCATTGGAAACTAGACTCAAAGAGCTTTTCAACGATATTAAAAAAAAAACTGATGCTACAGTAACGGTCAACGGTCAACGCAGCTACAGTAACATTGACCGAGTCAACGCTACAGTAACGTTGACCGAGTCAACGCTACAGTAACGAGAAAATCTGGAAAAATTTTCTCGGTGAACAGTAATTCTGGGGAAAATTTTCGATGTTCTTCGTGTTCTTCATCCAAAAATCCAAAAATCATATCTAAAACAACATTTCTTTTGATTTCTTCCATGGGTTTTCATCCTTAATGTCTAAGGAGTGTTTTAACACCAAAACCCCCAATTTCTACCAACAATCCAAGCTCAAATCTCAAATTTTCATCAAGAACACTAACTTTTTCAAATATCCAAATTCTACGAATTTCTCATAGTTTTCTCCAAATTTCTTGTTCTAATAACATCATAAACCACCTAGGAATGTTTTAGATTAACATCCACACTTAAATTCATCCATTAAAATATTCTACAAAAATTTTGCAAAAATAATAACCAAGGATTTGATCTTGTAATAAGAGGAAGAAGAAGAAGAACATCAACTTACCAATCATCCTAACTTTCATAGCTTCCTTCCCAAAGCAAAAATTGCATGAATGATTGATGAAGAAATTCCTTTGCAAGCATAATCGAGAGAGAGAGAAAGTGAAGCTACGGGAGGGAGAATGAGAAAAAGAAAAGAATAAGGAGAAGTGTATACGCGTGGGCCCCACCAATTTCTTTTTCGATAAAATCGCTCATAGCCACCTTAGCTTATAAGATTTGTTCACTTTAATCCCTCTCGATGTCTCAAACTCCACTTTAACCTCGAATCCATCATCTTTTCGGTACCGGACTCATAATTCATTCCCATAAGCTCTATTTTTCTTCTCGGGTTCCTACTTGGTCATTTTTCAAAAGTCCTCTATACTTTCTTTTCTTTTCACTTTAGTCCTTGAGAATTTGTAAAAATTTCCTAAATTAAAAATAAAAATTTCTATTCTCACATTTTCTTCACTAATTCAAAAAGAAAATTTTTCACGTAATTAAATTTTTCACTAAACTTCAAAATAGGCTTTAAATATTCATATAAATTCTTTGGATATTACATTCTTCCCCCCTTAATAGAATTCGGTCCTCCGAATTCAAAACTCAAGATTGAAACAAATGCAGATATTTTGTCTATATCTCATTGTCTCTTCTGGAATTTTCACAATCAAGTACAAAATATAACAAGTTCAACATATTTTTATTTCTCAAGTTTCTTCAGTAAAAGAATTGCCTCAACAAAAAAATATCAAATACGAAAATTTTTTATTTCTAATACATAAGTTACAGGCAACAAACTGAACTTGATTTACAAAACAGATAATTTTAATATGTAAACATTAGATCAAACATCAGCTTTAAGTACAAACAAAAGAAAAGATAAATTAAGAACGAGGAGGCTTTTGAAATGCAGAAGGTGCTCCAGGTCTAGAAGAAGAAGGTGCTTCAGACCTTAAGGAGGAAGTTAATCGTTGCAGCCTAGAAAGAGTTTCTGGAGGAAACGTCTGGAAAATTTGGCGAAGTGCAGAAGTCACTCCATTCATACAGTCAATACATCTCGCTTGTTGGTCACGAAAATTTTGAGTTGCAAACATCGAATGTCTATCAACTCTATTCGCCAATTCCCTAAAATGACGGTTCAAAAGCTTCTCTTGTTCTGTAAAGAGACGATTTATCAATCTCCCCTGGTCCTCAAAGTGGCGGTTTATCAGTCTTTCCAAGTCCTCCATCTTTTGTCTCATAAGCGCAAGCTCATTATTAGAAGATGTTGCTGTGCTAACATCCTCTAACTCTACTACATCCCTTTTTCTTTTCTTAGCCTCTGGTGACTCTTCCATGGATCTCTTATTCTTATAATTCTCCAGGCTAAGATTTAGATCCAGCTCTACCTTGCCAGCCTCAAAGTTTAAATTGAAAGATTTATTGCCGGCCATATTTTTCTGAGCTATAAAGGTTGTACAAAAGGAGAAGTTTGATGCTAGAAAGCTTATAGATATAAACTCTTAGTGTAGTGAGCAGCGTAATGGGGCATCCATTATATATAGACGAAATTTAGGGCTACAAAACCTTTACATCATACTCTAAAGATGACCTACAGACCTTATCCGACGCAATGCCAACGGTCTCTGATAAGCATGCCAGAAAATAACAAAATATAATCAAATACAAAAGATTTCCTCAAAAATTTCGGCTAACTTTTGACTCTTGCTCAAATTATTAAACTAATCGCCGCTTCAATTTATGACTTCCTAACTCTGTATTTGTCATATCCAATAATTCTAAATCGAGATATTACTCCATGAACGGCAAAAACTTGTTAGTCGATTTGGCAAGCGCACCAATCGCACAAGTAATATAGTGATTTGAGAGTAAGAGTATCGTTCCCACGAGGACTAAGCGACTAAGTACCCAAGAAATTTAATTGAATTAGTTGGACGAAGCAATTGGATTGAGGACAACTCTAATGAAGAACTAACAATAAAAGTGAACTATGACAGTAAATTTTTATAGATTTTCTTTTAATGACAGTAAACAATGCAAAAACTGATGAAATAGTCTAATTAAAGCCTAGGGTCACTAATCCCTCTCCTCTATCTTAGAAATTACAAAACCCCTCTCATGCACTCGCAACTTATTCAACTATATAAGTTAATCCTAGGTTATTCTAATAACTTAAAAGAATCCTCCCGAATCTCAATTAAGTTGCTCAACTCCTACGCAATTCCTTGTGTGGGTTAAGCCTAACACAACCAACCTAGCTTTGATTAAACGAGATTAACTAACATTCCTATTAGCTAACAAGCGAAAACACTTAGTAAGGTTCACGCACTCGTCCTTCCTATTCAGTGTTCTACTCTCACCTCCCTCTCCCGAGTTCGAAGACAGCAACAAGCATACATATAGATTGATCAAGTCCATATAACGCAACAATAAAATGGATAGAAAGACTTATATTAATTGAAATAAGGTTGCAAATACATGAGAGAATGTAAAATCTATTCAGGAGTCAAGTTCATAGTAACCCTAGATAGAAAATCTAGCTACTCATAGAAAATAAACAACAGAAAGCAGAAAAAGAGATGAAGTTAGCCATGAATCTGAGGTGGAATGATGGATTGAGCTCCCCAAGCCTTGAGAATCAGGTTCCCCTTGCTCCTCTCAGCCAAAACGGCGCCCCCCTTCAGTCTCCAACTCCAGAATACCCTAAAAATTTCATCTGAAGCCTTTTATATCAGTGCAGGATCGCGAACTACCGCTATAGCGGTAAGTACCCACCGCTATAGCGGTAGGAGGCAGAGAAGAAGGCTTAAAATTGAGTTTTTTTAGGTTTTACCGCTATAGCGGTGAAGATCCACCGCTATAGCGGTGGCTGGCAGAGAAGAAGGCACCAAAATCTTTTTTTCAGCAATCCACCGCTATAGCTGTAAATTTTACCGCTATAGCTGTGGGAGACAGCAATTAATTCAGCATTTTCAGAATTTCAGCTCTAGCATTCCATCTTCTAACACGAACTTTTTACCAACTCAACCTACACCAAAAATAGCAAATAAACCCATTAAATTGCATAAAAGAATCATCAAATCACTCCATTTATTAAAAGATCAAAGAAAACTAAAACTAATCTAAACTACTCAAAATATGAGCTAAGAATTACAAGACAACAAGAAAGAGATCAAAAGAGAGGGTATTAAACATCAAAATGACACTAAATTGAGAACTCAACAGTAGCTTCATATTAACCTTATCTAAGTTTCTAATCCGTGACTTTGCCCTAAGCTTACACATTTTCAAACATACATATTAAAATAAAAACTTCTCACATCTACACATCAAGCGTTCCATAAAGTGAGAGAAAAATTTTACCTTTCAGTTGCCTTTACGAGCATATATGTATATATGTATAAACATAGAGATACATAATTATCTATATATATTTTCATCTATTCAAGTTCTTTTAAATTTCAGACTTCACATTCTCTGAATGTATGTAGAATCATTACATATTATTCCTGGCCATAACAAATAGCCTTCACTCTCTATGCATGAATAACATACATACATATCATATGTATTTAGATACATATAATCACAGTATAATTCAATCAATCATGTATATTATACTTAACTGAAGGCTTTCAAGAACAATACAAGAAAGCATAGAAATACATTTTAGTTCATCGTGAAAACATCCAAGACACTCTGTAATGGCTACATTGTCGACTTCCTTCAATTTCAGAAAATGCCAACGAGAGAAATGGAAAAACCAAGTGTAAATCGGCCGCAAATCCACCGAATATTGACTTTCGTGGTTTTGCCATTAATGCGACACGTTGTTGGTGTGCATTCCTACCCTAGACTCCTAGCTTCCAGCTTGCAGAAATCCATAGGTTAAGCGTGTAGGGTGCGGCGAAGAGATATCTTCTTTGTCTCTAAGTTCAAATTTTTCCTCTATAAGAACTGTCCCAACGTTCTCAGTTACCACACCACAAAGAGTAATCATATCTGAGCCTACAACTTCCCAGCGTTCCTCTCTTCTCATACTCCCACATAAATTTCTAAATTTTTCAAATCATGGCCACAAGGAAGTACATTGATCTCACAGTGGATGCCAAGAGAGAAGAGCTCGACTTAAACTTAAGTCTAGGCAAAGACAAGGGCAAAAGACCTTTTGAAGGGTGTTTAGAAAAGCATATGGAGAAGAAAATGAAGAAGAACGAGGAAGCTGAGGAGACTAGCACGGCCCATACCTCGGAGGACAAAATCGCCTGTCTAGAGCAGGAGGTGAAAAATCTGAAAAAGATGATAGGAGACCTGGAGAAGTTAACTAAACGCAATCATGCAGAAATGACTTCAAGAATAGACAGGTTCTTCTATTGGTCTACCCAGTGCTTTTGCAATCAACAACAAAGAAGTGTTGATTGTATGAATGGGATTTACACTACCCTCCGCGACATTGCTCTGTCTCTCGCTCCAAGGAATGGTCGAGGGGTGATGATACAATACAACCCTCCTAATCCGAGACCACCTCGCTTTTAGATTACTCATGCATGAGTAATTTTCTTTTTTTTTTTTTACAATGTAATCCTTCCGCTTTTAATGCCAGTGGTTTCTTTTATGGGATGATACTAAAAAAAATAGTAATAATAAAATTAAGAAAGATAAAGGAAATCATTCACACAAAATCAATCATGAATTCAACATATAAAGCCCCACACATACAATTTGATCCGACAGCAATGGAATCAAAATAATAATAACCTTTCCTTTACCGGGTTCAAAAGTATAGCCATATCTGTCTAAAACTAAAACTAAAAACATAATTCCTAAGAAAAAAACAAGTCTCGGAGGGAAAGGAAATGAAAACATCCTACAGGACCTTCAATGGAGCCATCTCTCTATAGTCGTGCCCGGGTTCACCACGATAGAGGAGATCCCACTAAGGTTACCTTACTCTGTAATCGGTAGGAGACCTAATCCCAAAGCTCTGATACCAACTTGTCACGTCCCAAAATTTGAGCACGTGACCGGCACGGAAAGTGAATTTCATTTCACCTCCGTAAGCCTATCTTTCTCTTAAAAAAAATCATACAATTCTTTTTCATGCAACCAAAACGAGTTCTGTATACATACTACAATTACTCACATTACATCACTGAATGAACCTACCCGATTACAGAGATTTCTAGATTTATACAACTTAGAATAAAACTTAACTATTATACCTTTATCCTGAACAAATTAAAAGGTAATTATAGACTAAGGATCCATAATTCCTTGTTCCGATATTTACCTTCAGCTGTCAACTCTGAAAAAAAATATCAATAAGAGGGGTATGAGCAAACCACGTGCCCAGTGAGTAGATAACACAATACTATGACAAAATAAAAATCATGCATCATAATGATAACATGCAGCAATCATACGTAGATCGATCATCATATGATATAATATTATTCATAATACTTCACAACAATATCCAAGTGAATCAAATGCATTTCAACAAAATTCAAAATTCACAACAGCAATCGATGAAATCAATTTCACACACAATTCCCGTACCAACCGGGTCGTCCAGAATACCTCTGGATCGTTGCCCGCGGCCCCCGCCGCATCCACCCTTATCGCTCCATTTATATTCTCCACCCTTATAGCTTCACATAGATTTCTCCATGGGGTGCACCACCATGCCTTTCCTTTCCAGTCAAACACAATCACAATCACATATAAAAACATCCTCAATCATAATCTTGAGCCACATACACAACTCAGTCATTTACAATTCAAGCCACAACATAATCAATGTGGTTCCAGCAACATAGCATGTATATAACATAACCCACTCACCTGGATTTCATGCTCTCAGCACTCCCACCTTGCACTTGACCATTCCTATTGTAACCAGATAAAAACCATCAGGGTTACGAAATAGAGAAATTTCCTACCACTACTCTCGACCTTCATCCACTTCTCAAATCATAACTCCTAACTGGTAATGAATATCCAGATGAAACTTATACCATTGGAAACTAGACTCAAAGAGCTTTTCAACGATATTAAAAAAAAAAACTGATGCTACAGTAACGGTCAACGGTCAACGCAGCTACAGTAACGTTGACCGAGTCAACGCTACAGTAATGTTGACCGAGTCAACGCTACAGTAACGAGAAAATCTGGAAAAATTTTCTCGGTGAACAGTAATTCTGGGGAAAATTTTCGATGTTCTTCGTGTTCTTCATCCAAAAATCCAAAAATCATATCTAAAACAACATTTCTTTTGATTTCTTCCATGGGTTTTCATCCTTAATGTCTAAGGAGTGTTTTAACACCAAAACCCCCAATTTCTACCAACAATCCAAGCTCAAATCTCAAATTTTCATCAAGAACACTAACTTTTTCAAATATCCAAATTCTACGAATTTCTCATAGTTTTCTCCAAATTTCTTGTTCTAATAACATCATAAACCACCTAGGAATGTTTTAGATTAACATCCACACTTAAATTCATCCATTAAAATATTCTACAAAAATTTTACAAAAATAATAACCAAGGATTTGATCTTGTAATAAGAGGAAGAAGAAGAAGAACATCAACTTACCAATCATCCTAACTTTCATAGCTTCCTTCCCAAAGTAAAAATTGCATGAATGATTGATGAAGAAATTCCTTTGCAAGCATAATCGAGAGAGAGAGAAAGTGAAGCTACAGGAGGGAGAATGAGAAAAAGAAAAGAATAAGGAGAAGTGTATACGCGTGGGCCCCACCAATTTCTTTTTCGATAAAATCGCTCATAGCCACCTTAGCTTATAAGATTTGTTCACTTTAATCCCTCTCGATGTCTCAAACTCCACTTTAACCTCGAATCCATCATTTTTTCGGTACCGGACTCATAATTCATTCCCATAAGCTCTATTTTTCTTCTCGGGTTCCTACTTGGTCATTTTTCAAAAGTCCTCTATACTTTGTTTTCTTTTCACTTTAGTCCTTGAGAATTTGTAAAAATTTCCTAAATTAAAAATAAAAATTTCTATTCTCACATTTTCTTCACTAATTCAAAAAGAAAATTTTTCACGTAATTAAATTTTTCACTAAACTTCAAAATAGGCTTTAAATATTCATATAAATTCTTTGGATATTACAATTTCTTTATCCTTCTTGATGTCTATCAAACTCCCTTAAAGGTTCTTAATCACTCCAAATATCTTCTGTTACTTCTTCCCTCACATTTCTCCTATACCTCTTTTCTCTTGTATTACGAGGTAGTTGTTCCTTTGAGGAACTATTTTCCACCCTATCTATTTAATCCCTCATATCTCCCAACTGCATATTAATATTTTTAAATTGGTAATTTAAGACCCTCCATAAGGAATTTAAATCCACCTGTTCACTCCTCCCAACTTGTTCACTGCTAGCCTCCATTTTATTTTAAACCTATAAGATAAATAGAAACACAAATTTTTTAGGCCTCACTTACACACAATTTCACATGTTTACATTCAAAGGATAGTATCTCTCTTTTCACTCATGTTTGCTCTATTTTTGGCTTTTTCAATTATGAGCTCACCCCCTCTTGCCTCTTTTTTTCCCCTAATACTATGTGGACTTACAATCTTCCCTTATGAAAGTAATGGTTTGATCCCAAGAACGGGTGAATTAGGTTTTATAAATTTTCACAAAACTTAATTGGAAGTTAAAATGATTTTCTGTAAAAGTGCAATGCTTAAGATAATAAATACAATTTAGAAAATCGATGTGCTATCAAGATGAATAATTATAAAGAGCAAGGAAGTAAAGAATAGATATCAATATGTACAAATTAAAGAGTGACGGATACAGAAAGCAAACTCAGATATTTATACTAGTTCAGCTAATCCCAAGCCTACATCCAGTCTTCAAAAAACTACTTGAGTATTTCCACTATAATTGCAAGCTAAATTCGGGTACTTGTGAACCACAACTCAAAATAATATTTGTGTCGATCAAAATCAACAATACAAAAAAGCTCTCTCAAAAGAGTAGATGAATATAAATGAAGATCTTGTAACTATAATGATAGAGAATATGCAAGATTTGGCTCAAGATAGTTTTCTTTCTCTCAAAGATGATAAATTAAGTTAATATCACATTGTAGCACTTTGTTCTAGCTCAAAAACATGTATCTAAGTTCATATATATATGGTTTTACAAAACTAGCTGTTATAAAGTCGTTCACTTATAGTGCAGTCCAGGTGGCAACTGGTCGACCTCCTTAGCTTACCTAGTCAACCTCCAGCTCAAATATGATAGTTAGACAGTATTTTTTGGGCTGCCGGTCAACTGGTTGAGGTAAGCGGTCAACCTCTTGCTAGTAGTAGCTAAACGTGATTTTTGAGCTTATTTTAAAATATCATAACTCCCTCATTTGAACTCCATTTTGAACAAATTATATATCACTGGAAAGCCCTTGGAGTCTAGTTTCAAATGAAAGAAATTGCACTTAAAAATTATTTTTCACTGAAAAGATATGATTAAAATACTGATCATAGGTCAGAATAAATTAATTTTTGAGTGCAGTAAAGTCAACTTTCAGTTTTTCAAATTATACTTTAAATAGTCATATCTTTTTCATTTGGACTCCATTTTGAATAAATAATATATTGTTAGAAAGCTCTGTAAGTCTACTATCAAATGAGATTTAGATTCTTAAAAAATTGATTTTTCATTTAGGAGATATGATATAAAGAGTGACCAAAGGTCAAAAATCAACTTTTGTAAAACTTCATATCTCACTATCTTTTTGTTCAAAATGCTTGACCCAATGTATGCAAATCTAGATCATTGAGTTGCAAAATTATACTAGCCTATTTAAAATATACCTAATGTAAATAGGCTATCTTAATGCATCCAAGCTTCCAAGACTTCAAATCTTCTAGTTCTTCATTCCTTGGAGCTATGTTGTTTTCTTGAGTGAAGCAAGATATTGCTTTTCCTTGTTTTTCAATCCAATGCTCACTCTTCTTATTTTGAACCAACCTAAAAAAGATATCTTACTTGCAAACTGTAATACCTGTGAATTTAAATCCACATGGTGAGTGTGTTAGTAATATTAAATGCTTATATGTGAAATTTTGGGCTAATTTGAAATTTAACAGAAACACAAAAATCTTGAATCATTTCTAATTTCGTTATGAGAAGTTTATAGAGAAAATCTTCAACAAAGGACTTAATTAAAAATAATGATGGTAATTTGTGGGACTCGTTTGAAACTGTCGGACAAAATAGAGCTCTTGAATTTATTTGGGAAAAATAATTCAAGGGAGAAACAAAAAAAAATTTTGAGTCTTTGGGGGTGACTGAGAATTTTTACAAAATTCTTAGGGACCCGAGTGAATTAATAAAGTAAGGAAGAGTGTCTTGTGCAATTAAAATAGCAAAGGGGTGGACATGTGGCTAGATAAAAGCCAGACACGTGTCCCTTCTTTCCATCAGCATTTTGGGGTATGCCAAAGGAAACCCTTGACCGGAAAAGAGAAAGAAGAAGAAAATGGAGAAGCCGAGAGAAGAAGGATGAGGGCTAACGGTGAGTGAAACACTGTTGTGGTGGCCATCACTAGCTACCACCACGCCGGAGGGGACCCATCCTTCCCATCTCTTCCTCCTTCAACCTTTCCATATAACTTGGGCTAAAACAGAGTTACGAGACAGTGAGGAAACTATGAAATAGAGGAAGTTTCTGAACTCCACCATTCCTCTTCCTTGTCTGTCGACGTGGGGGGCTCTTAGCTGTGCTTAGACTGTCAAATAGAGAATGCACACTAGCGAAGGTGGGCAGCAGCAGCAACACGAAGACGGGGATCTTCTTCCTTGCGGTTTCAAGCTAAAATACCATATAGGTAAGGGCTTAACCACATAATCTCTTGCTGCGGAAATTTTTCTAATGTGGAGTATTTATTGTACTGTTCTTGAGCTAAGAATTGGATAGGAAAAGTCTTACTTACCTTTATGTGTGTTGATCAAGTTCAGACAGTGAATATATGTTGGGAAGCATGAAAAATCCTATTTTGACCCTTAAAATTTTAGGAATGTGTGAGAATAGAATTGAGGAAATTTATGTATATAATTAAGTAAGAACATTTGGTATGTGTAGCTTTGATAGTGAGAATAGTGTAAAAATTAAAATTTTTACTATTTTGATTTTGGTAACCAAATTTTAGAGAATGTGCAACGTTATAAACTTTGGAATTGAAATTTACTCAGCATTATTGACATCATGGTTATTGTTGAAATTTTGGTCTATTTGTGGCACTAAATAAGCCCCATTTGATTTGAAATCTGGATTGCTACTTGTATTAATACAAGGAACATGTTTACAAAAATTTATGGAAATCCAACTTCATTAGACTTCCCAATTTCACTTGATTATTTATGTTGCCCAAAATCAGAACTCTTTTCTGTTGATATACTTTCTATGATAGAAATATATCTAAACCTAGTCTTTCTGCCTTGAAATTTTTATGAGGTATTCCTTGGCATGTGTGGTTATGAACTGGATGGTTTCATAGTGTTTGGGAAGTCTTTGCTAGGTCAAACATTATAGAAACCAAAGCTACTGCAGAAATCAGAATAATCTGATTAGTCTTAATTAAAGTTGTAATAGACTATCCAAATGGTCATATTTTGCTTTGCAATTTTTATGATAGAATGTCATAACATTAAATTGTGTGTCTACTAAGTTTCATGGGATTTGGAATTGTTTTGTTGGACCAAATGCTTGCAAAACCGAGACTGCAGAAGCTACAAAGGTAGTCTGGGCAGTTGTGTTTTAGTGGTTTTGAGGAGCAAATCATAGTATTTCTTTTTGAAATTTTTATCTAAAATTATAGGCATAATAGGAATGTTGTCTACCAAATTTCATGAATTTTGGACTTGTGATAGTTGCCCAGTAAATTCGCAAAGTTTAGGGTCTAGAAATTGGTCTTAATCTAAGCTTGTGGAGAAATTAATTGTTTTAAAAAGGGCTTACCTCTAAGTTGAGTAGGAAAAGGGTAGATAATTCATAAGGGGACATCCTCATGCCTTTTTGCTACATAGTAAGTCCCCCAAATGATTTTTTTTTAAATGAAAAAATCTTTCTCTTCAATTTAAAATTCCACACTAAAGCGTTTGATACCCTATGAATGTTAGAATATTGGTAAATCTATAATAGTGAAATAATTATTCTTGTTTTAACAAGAATGGCAAATTACTTAATTCTTGTCTCTTGTTATCATTTTGTGTGTGTGGACATTATTGTTCATTCAAATGTTTTGGAAAATTATATATGTGTGTGTGTGTGTGTGTGCACGCTAGTGCGCGCTACGGGTGTTGTCATGATTATGTTATAGGTTACGTGTAAGTGAGGGAGTTAGTTAAAAATCATGTGCTAAGGATTGTGCTTACGCATGCAACTTCATATGAAAATATGTGCATTTCACTTTTACTCCTTTGAAAGATGTAGGCTCACGAGTGATCCAAAGCTATTGCTAATATTGAAAGGAATTGAATTAGATTTCTTATGATTGTTAGGAGGAAGACTTGGGACCCTTTGTTAAAGGATTGAGTTATGTAGATGATTGAGATAAATCCGTTGAAATTATTTCATCTATTTATTTAATCATAGTCTTAGTACTGGAACGGGGGACGAGACTTTATTTATTCATTCATAGTCTTAGTTTTGGATTGATGGACGAGACTCTATTTATTCAATCATAGTCTTAGTCTTGGAATGATAGACAAGACTTTATTTATTCATTCATAGTCTTAGTTCTGGAACGATAGACAAGACTCTATTTATTCATTCATAGTCTTAGTCTTGGAATAGTGGATGAGATTCTATTTATTCAATCATAGTCTTAGTCCTAGAATGGTGGATGAGACTCTATTTATTTAATCATAGTCTTTGTCCTGGAACTGTAGACAAGACTCCATTTATTTAATCACAGCCTTTGTCCTAGAACGGTGGACAAGACATTATTTATTTAATTATCATCATTATTAAATTAAATATTCTAGAACGGTGGATAGTATTAAAAATAATAAATGTGTATGCTTATTTATGAGTATTCTTCTTGTGGGGACTGTAATTTTAATTTTATATATATAGGTGTGTGCCTACTAGTAGTCCATTTCGGGAATAAATTGAGATGAGCTTAGTAATCCACTTATGATGCATGTTTTAAGGGATGCTTGTGTGTGTATGGTAGGAATTTTTACTCGACTTGTAGGTTATGTGAGGTGAGTCTTTGGTCTTATGTTGGTAGATGTGGTCGCTCTTTGTGTCCCATCCCTGTGAACGGTATACAGGTCATATTTAAATTCATAGTTATTTTTTCCTTACTGAGTATCTTCATACTTATCCCTTTCTTTGTGTACCCCTTGCAGGTTCTGTATTAGAAGGTAAGTCTCTATATAAGGAGTAGTGGAGGCTCCGGGTCTATATCCTTTTATCTTGGAATGCTGGTACGTCTTATAGTTGGGTGTCTGAGTCGCTCTGTAGTTAGATAGAATACCTAAGAAATCTTGTGTTGATTATAAAAATGAATTCATATATATTATATTTATTGCACGTGTTAATGGCTGAGGTTAGGCTTACGGCAGTAGACAGAGTCCACCTTCGCGTTGGTCATATTCCCAAATTGGGGTGTAACACAAACCAAATGGTTAGTTCAATTCATAATAAATTGCATGATTCAATATAAATAATTTCATTCCAAACAATATGATCATGCTTAAATTGTAGCACAAGAAATACATATGTGAAATATTTTTCTAGCATATCAAGGCCATAATTCTTAGGCAATGTAACCACATATATATTGTAAATGTAATCACATATATATTGTAAAGAACATGATTCATACATAAAATATTGCTCATTAAATAACATAATCATGCTTAAATACTTGTTGTATAAATAATAATTAATCCTTATATATTAATGCTACATTTCTCATATATTTACATCATCAAAATTTATGGCGTGATGCCTTAGGGCTAACACCTTAGGCATGAAGTACTACACGCTATAACACAAGATCCAAGCAACCTACCTTCAAGTAAGTTTAAGGCACAAATTCTAGCAAAAGAAATGGCAAGGCAAAGACTATAGAACAAGTTTGAAACAAGAAGAAGAATACAAAGAAAATTTTGAAGACACACAAAGCAAGGAAATAGCTGACAATGAAACAAATCCCACAATTGTTAATTTGAATATTGATTTCTAATGAAAGAAATGGGATAAAAGAGATTGAAACTCTAGGCCAATAAATAATTCTCAATACTTTTTTTTTTGTTTTTTTCTTGAGAATCTATTTTGACTTATCTGATTTTTTTTTTGCAATACAAATCTTTTTTTTACCTAGGATAGAAATTAGTTCAAAAAAGAAAATTTAAAAAGTACAGTAAAACAGAAACAGAGAGACGGAATATGGAAATAATGGCAAAACAAAAACTTTTGAATCAGGAAATCAGTACAATTTTTTTTGCTACAATGACCGTTACTACAGTACAACCGACACTAACAAACATTGCTACAGTATTGCCGACAATAACAAACATTGCTACAATACTACCAACAATAATAGACATTGCTACAATATTGCCGACACCAACAGACGTTGCTACATTAACCATTAATACTACAGTAAAAAGGAACAAAAACAGCAAGAATATACATAATAGCAAAAGAGATAGAATAGAAAAAAGAAGCAGTCGAACTAGAAACAAAAAAAAAAATTTGAATCAATGTACAATGAAAATGGGAAATAGCAATCAAAAAAATTATATTTCAACAAAGCATAAACAGAGAACAAGGACAAACAATGGAATAAAACAGAAAAAACAGAAATAGAAAAACAGAAGCATAAGCTAAATAGAACAAGTCAATTTTTTTTAGATAAAAAAATTAAACAAAGAAAAATAAATCAAAACTTATTCGATTTGGCTTTGATACCAAATGATGTGAACCTCCAATATATGATTGGAGACTAGACAATAATGATGGAATCGATGCGCTAAACATACAGAAGAGAGGTCGCACGAACCTAATACTTAGCAAGGTAAGAACTCAACACATAAAAGAATAAATGCCACAAGAACCCAAGAAAGCTTTCTAATGAAGAAGATGAGATCCAAGATCTAATTTCTAATTAATCTATCTCAAAACAAAATGGTGTAGTCAAAGAAACCCTAATCTATTGGGCTTAACTACACATGAATAAAAGCCTATTTGGTGACAAAAGCATTTTGGGCCTAAATAATACATACAAAGGAAATTAAGGTTTATAGCCCAAATATTACAATACAATTTATATTTAAAAGAATAAATATTTTTAATTACTAATTTTATCTTCGATGGCCCAAATACATATGATTACGTCTATGTTAACTTCTTGGACCAACCTACAACTTAGCTCCTTCTGAATTAGCTCATTCCACACCTCTTAAAATTTCTTAGCTCGACTCCTAGTGATTAGGCCTTCCACAGTTAGCTCTTCCAGCTCATTAGTCAGTACACTGCTCTGGTTCTCATCATAATGGTACTGTAGTTTTCATACTAGCTTGGTTAGTGATGAAGCGAGCATACAACCATACATAAGATTCAATGGAACAGGATAAGGCGCAAGAAACTCCTGTCCTTTGAGAGTCATTGGATCAATTGATCCAATAGTTGTCATCCCTCCAGCATTTCTCTCTTTTTTTAAAAAAAAATTACGATTATTAACTCATTCAATGATGTTTGTAAGTATAATAATAAACATAGAATAATAATTATAAAGTTAAATAAAAATAAAGGAGAGAAACGCTAAAGGAATGATAGTCGTTAGATCAATTAGAAAATCCTGCTCCAGATTCAAGAGGGTTAAACAGGATTATGAATAACGTGAATATGTTATGAATGAAATGAACAAATTTAATGCACTTATATTGTATAATATATAGACAATTCTATAAGAGACATAAAATTCACGAGGGTTTAAAGATCTCAGCTCTTGCTTACATTCCGGGAAAGAAAGGGTGAGATCGACAATGATAGTAGGTATTGGATACAAAGAACTGACTAAGCCAAACCTAATCCGTTGTGTAAAGATCACAATTAATGAAAGATTTTGTTAAAGAGTCAAATTGAACCAATTTTAGGATAGAGATAATCAGTCATATAATATGAATCCCCATCTCGTACGATGATTGATATTTTGGACAGATTAAAATGTTTTTTTTTTCTTTTTTTGACAAAGGAGGTATGGAGTCTAAGAAAAAGATCACTTGAGTTAAGGCTTTTCAACCTTATTAGAGAACAAGTTTTAATTAAGAGGTGAGTGCATTGTCAAGCAGTAATATAAAATTATAAGACCTCTCAGCACCATAATTTGACAACATAATGTCTTTAACTAAGATTTAAAACAATTATAATTTTAAAAATAATAAAATGGATTAATGCAAATTATTAAAAAAATGCATATAGAAACTTAAAAAAATATACAGATACCAATAATAATAATAATAATAATAATAATAATAATAATAATAATAATAATAATAATGCTAGATAAAAATGTCTTTTCAATTTAATCCATCATATATGAATATTTTTTAATTTATTTTCTCATAAATAAATATTTTATTAATAACGGGTCATTATATTATGAAATAAATTAGTAAATTTAATGCTATATAATATATTTTAAAAATTATTGTTTAATTACTATTGAATAATATGTAGACAACTTTAATTTACGAAAAATTAAAGTGAGAAGTATCCTAATTATAAGTTATCAAAATGAAATTTGAGTCAATATTCTTTTATTTAAAATTCAGGAAAAGCAATGAGATTATATGAATTATTCAGCGAAATCATTTTACCTTATTAAAAACCAACAATAATATTAGCTAATATGGTTATATTGAAGTTTCTTTTTTTTGGTAAAGAGGAAATATATGAGAGAATAAACATATACAAAGCAAGTAAAGAAAACGTGCAGAAACAGAGGCTGGCAATGACAGGAGCTGGCAGTTTAACAAGTCAGAAATGTAACAACCATTTGACAAAACGCGGAGCCAAAATACAAGCTTTTAATGGATGGCGATGCTTCCTAGCATTATTTTCCAAAACATGTGCACATCTATTTCGCATCCTGGTAATCTTGAGCAGCTTGTAGTCTTCAAAGCGCTAGAGCAAATGCCTGTAATTTAACAAAATATTTGCTAATGGACGAGTATCAAAGCCGTTTTGCAAAATAAGGTTTAGGAAAAACTGGAAGTCAAATTTAGTCTCAATTTTCCTAATATTTAACGAAGAAGCTATATCTAAGCCAATCTGAAGAGCCCATGCTTCTGCAAGTTCAAATGATCCTGCTCTTAAAAATTTCACAAAACCAAGGTGCCAAACTCCTTGTTCCGTTCTAATTACACCACCCATAGCCGCAGTGGCAGAGCCACATTGCAGTGAAAGTGTTTAGATGCACCCTTTGAAATTTCAAAATTTTCATATAAAATTTTTTTTTTTTGGTTTTGCCCCCCCCTCCCCTAATTTTTATTTGACCCCCAAAATTTTTTGAACCTTATATTTTTAGGGGGGATCCAAGTTGTACACCCCCTAAGTTTTTACAAAAGTTATATTTATAAGTATAATATTTTAAAAATTTATATTTTGATCCTAAATTTTAAACATATTTTTCACTTTAGCCCCTTTTTTTGGCTAAAATTACAATTTTAAATATAATATTTTGAAAATTTATATGATAGTCCTAAATTTTAATTTTTTTTAAATTTTAGTCCTTACAATATTTTAAAATTTATATTTTACCCCCTGACAAAGGGGTCCTGGATCTGCCACTGCATAACCATGAGGTTTTCTTTCATTAATCCATCAAATTAAGCTTAAATCGTCTCATAGTAGGTTTTTGCCAAGAAGAAACTGAGTTAAGAGAATTTGCATTTTGAAATTGTGTGACCGGGGAATTAAGCAGTGAGGAAGTGTGGAATTCCGCTGCACGAGGTTTGATTAAATTTGCCAAGGCAGAAACATAATGATTAGTATTATTAAAGATTTTTTTGTTTCTGGCTAGAGGGCAAATGAAAAAGTAGTTTCCCAAGGAATAAGCAAGGTGGGGTATGTGTAGTTTGTACAATTCATGCGGATCCAATTTTCAAAGTGAGGATCAAAGAAGTCTTGAGGAGGGTGAAGGATGGAAGTTTTCTGGCTCAGGATAAGTGAGGCAGAGCAGAAGAGAAAAAAGAAACTTAAAGTTTCTAAAAGCAAAGCTTAATCTGAATTCTGATCTTCATTACAATGAATCCCTAACCTATTTATACTAATTCTAGGGGAACAATGGCACATGGACGTAGCTGGCAGATGTTGAAGATTGAAGCTTGGAAGGTGCAGACAATGTGGACTTCTGGATCTGGAAGGTAGGTGGATGTTGAAAAACAGAGGTAGGTGCATGTGGAGGTATGAATGCTAGCTGGAAGTTGCGACTGCTGTGGAATTCTCCCCGGGTTGAACAGGACTCGTCCTCGAGTCTAATTCGATCTCTTCATCTATGTATGGAGATAAATCAGCAACATTAAAAGTAGCGGAAACTCCATAGGTTCCGGGTAGTTCAACCTTGTATGCGTTGCTATTTATCCGTTGTACAATTCTGAACGGACCATCAGCTCTTGGTGATAATTTGGCATTGGGTTGATTCGGAAAACGTTCTTTGCGCAAATGAATCCAAACCAAATCACCTACTTTGAAAGTTTGTGCTTTCCTATGCTTGTCACGTTGAGTCCTATACCTCATGTTTTGCCGTTGGATCTTGTCTCGAACTTGCTCATGCAGCTTCTTAATTTCGTTAGCACGCTGGTCTGCATTGGCACTATATTGTTGTTTATCAGTAGATGGGGTCAAATCCAAGGGGCTAAGCGGTCGAGTACCATAAACCACTTCAGACGGACACCTTCCAGTTGCTTGATTAGAGGAGTTATTATAGGCAAATTCAATTTGGGCAAGGATAAGATCCCATTGTTTCAAATTCTTTCCTACAAAACTCCGGAGAAGGTTTCCCAAAACCCTATTGACGGCTTCCGTTTGACCATCCGTTTGAGGATGACTAGCACTGCTGAATTGGAGCCTGGTACCCAACTTTTTCCACAGAGTTCTCCAAAAGTGGCTTAAGAACTTAACGTCTCGGTCAGAGGTGATAGATTTTGGAATACCATGAAGACGAACAATTTCTTTAAAATAAAGGTCTGCAACTTGAACAGCATCATTGGTCTTCTGGCATGGAATAAAGTGTGCCATTTTTGAAAATCTATCTACTACCACCATTATGGAATCCTTTTGACGTTGAGTTCTTGGCAATCCAAGGATAAAATCCATACTGACATCTTCCCAAGGTGCTTCTGGAATTGGAAGCGGCAAATATAACCCTGTATTTTGGCTTTTGGTCTTGGCCAAGTGACAAATCCTGCATCTTTGAATATGTTTAGTAGCATCTCTCTCTAGTCTTGGCCAATAGAAATTCTCCTTGATTAGGGCTACAGTTTTGTCTCGTCCAAAGTGACCTGCTAGTCCTCCATCATGGGTCTCCCAGATAATTGTTTCCCATAATGAGCATTGAGGGATGCATAATGACTTTCTTTTGAATAAGAATCCTTCATGCCTGTAGTAGTCTTGGAAGGATTGCATTGTAGTATTACCCCAAATTTTACCAAAATCTGGGTCATCTTGGTATAATTCCTTGACAACCTCAAAGCCGACAATCTGTGTTTGAAGGGTAGAGAGTAAAGCATAGCGCCTGCTGAGGGCATCTGCTACAATATTTTGGACTCCTGCCTTGTGCTTGAGTAAGAATGGGTATGGTTGCAAAAATTCACTCCAAGCAGCATGTCGTCGGTTGATCTTTTGCTGAGAGTTCAAATGCTTGAGGGCTTCATGATCAGAATAAAGAATAAATTCTTTATTCAACAAGTAGTGGCTCCAGTAATGCAGGGCACGAACAACGGCATAGAATTCCTTGTCATAAGTCGAATACTTGAGTTTACCGTTGTTGAGTTTTTCACTGAAAAAGGCTATAGGGTGCCCTTCTTGACTCAAAACAGCTCCAATTCCGGTATTTGAAGCATCACAACTAACTTCAAATACTTGGTCAAAGTTTGGAAGTACTAGCACTGGTGCTTCAGTCAAACATTTTTTTAGTTCTTCAAAACTTTTCTGGGCTTGTTCGGTCCATTGAAATTTGTCTCCTTTGGTACAGTCTGTGAGTGGAGCAGCAATAGAGCTAAAATTTTTGATGAATCTTCTATAGAATGAGGCTAATCCATGGAAACTTCTCACATCATGGATAGAGCTTGGAATAGGCCAGCTGTTGATGGCTTCAACTTTACTCGGATCTACTCGAATACCCTCAGCGGTGATAATATAACCTAGGAAATTTACTTCCTTGGTTAGAAAAGAACATTTCTTGAGATTGGCATAGAGTTTCTGTTCTCGTAAAGTCTGTAGCACTTGTCGTATATGCTCTAGATGCTCTTCTTTTCCCTTGCTGTAGATCAAAATATCGTCAAAGTACACGACTACAAATTTGCCAATGAAGGGGCGAAGTACCTGATTCATCAGACGCATGAATGTACTAGGAGCATTGGATAATCCAAAAGGCATCACAGTATATTCATACAGGCCGTCTCTGGTTTTGAAAGCAGTTTTCCATTCATCTCCTGGACGGATTCTGATTTGATGGTAGCCACTGCGAAGATCAATTTTGGAGAAGATGGTGGCTCCATGTAGTTGATCAAACAGGTCATCGAGCCTTGGAATCGGGAATCGATACTTGATAGTGATTTTGTTGACAGCTCGACTATCAACGCACATCCTCCAACTTCCATCTTTCTTTGGCACTAGAAGGACAGGTACAGCACAAGGGCTAACACTTTCTTGAATTAATCCTTTCTTCAGCAATTCTTCAACTTGGCGTTGAATTTCGTTATGTTCCTTAGGACTCATCCTATATGCTGGCTTATTTGGAATGACAGCTCCAGGAATAAAGTCAATGGCATGCTGGATATCACGCATTGGTGGTAATCCTTGAGGGATTTCTTCTGGTACAACATCCAGAAATTCAGCAAGCATTTCTTCTATCTCCAAAGGAAGAGTTGTTTCTTTATTTGCTTCAAACAAAAGGACGAAATTTGTGGTCTGAGCTTCTTCTGCCGTCATCTTGAACTGTGTTTTTGTAACTAAAGTCACAAGGGGCTTTGTTTCCTTCTTGTCTTTGTTCAGTTCACTTGGTGGCAATGGTGTCAACTTGACTTTTACTCCATCTTTGACGAAAGAGTAGGTGTTAGCATAGCCGTTGTATATTGCACGACGATCATATTGCCATGGTCTCCCCAGTAGAAGATGGCACGCATCCATAGGTATCACATCGCACCATGTGTTGTCGTGGTATTTCTGACCTATGGAAAAATTTATAAGACAACGTTTAGAGACCCTTACCTCGTTGCCTTTATTGAGCCATTGTAACTTGTACGGATGCGGATGATCTTGTATGGGCAATTTCAACTTTTCCACCATATAAGTTGACACGACGTTCTCACAACTCCCACTGTCAATAATAACATCACAAACCTTGCCTTGCGCAGTGCAACGGGTGTGGAAAATGTTGTGCCTCAGCCATGGTTCTTCTTTGGCTGTTGCAGTATGCAAGCTTCGTCTAATTACCAGTGATTCTCCTTGATCAGCAGGGGTGACCTCTTCAATGTGCACTGGTTCTTCATCAAACACTGGGCCATCATCAAATACTGGTCCTTCATCTTCTTCAGAAGCTTCATGGATTACTCCTTCAATAATGGTGATAATCTTGCGGTTTGGACAATTAGAAGCAATGTGTCCAAATCCTTGGCACCTGAAACACTTGACAACTTTAGAATTACCCTCTCTGTTGGGCTTTGGTGGATTGCTGTTTGAAGTACTTGCTTGTTGGATCTGAGGTTTGCGGTTATTTGCAGAGTTCCTATAAGGAAAAGAGGAAGAAGATTGATATGAAGGCTTCTTGGGAAGCTGTTTCTCAATTCGAAGAGATAAACGAATAACATCGTCCAAAGTCCAATATTGTTGAAGTTGGACCACGTGGGCGATATCTACGTTTAATCCTCCAAGGTAGCGAGCGATTGATTGCTCATCCCTCTCTTGAATGTCACACTTCATCATCAGCTGTTCAAATTCTCTGGTGTATTCTTCCACAGACAGGTTCTTTTGACGAAGATTCTGTAGTTGAATAAAATTATCTTGAAAAAATTGCGGAGGTAAAAACTTACGAGTTAGTTCCTTACGCATCTTTTCCCATGTCCGTATTTTGCTTTTTCCTTCTCTCTCGCGCTTCTTCTTTAAATTTTCCCACCATATGGAAGCGTGTTTCTTTAACTTGACAGCAATGATTTTCACCTTCTTCTCCTCGGGTACCTCTTTATACTCGAATATTCGTTCAACAGTTTGTAGCCAATCGACAAATTCATCTGGTTGGAGTTTTCCTTCAAACTCTGGAATTTCCACTCTGATATCGTCAGTACGGTTGACTGGTCTGCGTTGTCGACGGTTACTGGTGGATGACGAGGTACTATTGTCTGAATCATCACTTTGATGCTCCTTCCATTCCTCCAATTGAATTCATTGGGCATTCACCATTTCCTGCAACTGTTGAATTTGTTGCCTCAATTCTTCTAATTCAAGTTCTTGAACGGATCTGCGTCTGGGAGGCATTTTCTCTCTCCTTTTTTTTTTTGAAGAAGATTAAGCTAAATTTTCGATGACGTAGGGATTTAGGGCAAAATTGAGGAAAGTGTAATTTTGAAAATGACTGTGGGCAAAAATAAAATTTTAGAAAGTTGTGAGGGTAAAAGTGTAATATCAGAAAGTTCAGGGGTAAAAATGAAATTTCAGAAAGTTCTGGGGCAAAATCAGAATTTCAGAAAGTTCTAGGGTAAAAAATGAAATTTCAAAAAAATCAGGGGCAAAAGTTCAATTTTGGAAAGTTCTGGGGTCAATTTGTAATTTCGGAACGTTTTGGGGGCAAAAATGAGTTTCCACAAAACTTCCGGGGTCAATATAAAAATCTGGAATTTGAGGGTGACGTGGCACAACTTTACACGTGGCAACTGATAATTGGTGACAGTTTTGACACGTGGCAAGCTTTGATTGGCGGACTGATGACGTGGCTGATGACGTGGCAACTGAATCAGCTGTGACACGTGGCAGTTCCGACACGTGGCAAACTCTGATTGATTGGAGTGGATGACGTGGTGATGACGTGGCAAATGACGTGGCAACCGAATCAGCTTGGACACGTGGCCGAGTTGACACGTGGCAATATATGATTAGTTACAGCGGATGACGTGGTGATGACGTGGTCGTCTTCAACCTCTGGCAGGCGCGTGGGGCGCGTGGAAGAGATGGCCGGCGCGTGAACTTCCGGTAGCGGCGCGTGCAGGCGCGTGGTAAGTCAGGCGGCGTTGATCTTCTCCAGTCCAAGGTTTTGGACCCTTCCGATCACTATTCCGACGTCAGTTTTCCTAAAAGAGTACCGGAGATGGGACTTTCGAAGGTGGCCGATTTCGACGTCGCCGGAAAACTTCGACAGTGAATCTCAGGAGCTTTTCAGGCGTTCCCTCTCTCTGGAACCTTGATCTGATACCAAATATGGCTCAGGATAAGTGAGGCAGAGCAGAAGAGAAAAAAGAAACTTAAAGTTTCTAAAAGCAAAGCTTAATCTGAATTCTGATCTTCATTACAATGAATCCCTAACCTATTTATACTAATTCTAGGGGAACAATGGCACATGGACGTAGCTGGCAGATGTTGAAGATTGAAGCTTGGAAGGTGCAGACAATGTGGACTTCTGGATCTGGAAGGTAGGTGGATGTTGAAAAACAGAGGTAGGTGCATGTGGAGGTATGAATGCTAGCTGGAAGTTGCGGCTGCTGTGGAATTTTCCCATATTTGTTTAACAATGTTGCAGGTCCTAAGTGCATGGATGGAAGTTTCAGGGGACAGATTACAGATGGGGCTATTCCATAGCGCAGTAAATGAAAAGCATGTCGCTTTGATATTAGATCCATAGGTAGGATGTCAATTTTCCCTGTTCATTCAATTGCAGTTTACAAGTAGTCCCAGCCAAGTATGAGGTAGGAAAGAATAGTACATAAACAATAATGTATAAACAATAATGTATACATATATGTCATGTCATACCACTGGAAAAGAAAATATAAAACAAACATAATTGTACGTAGATAATTTAGCCATTCCCATCTAGATCTACTTACGTATCTGAATTGTGAGAGAACCTCGTCCCACACGAAAAAGAAATCCACAAAATATATTAACTAATTTATATATAATTTACTATATTATCTCAATAAAAATAAATTATGTAATTATAATTAACTAATTTTTATTATAAAATTTAATTATATAATTAATTTATATAAATTAATAATAAAAAAATAAAATAAAATTTGGGCCTATATAATAATAATAATAAATGAATCAGATAAAACTTGACCAATCATTAGCAGACCTTCATCTGATTTTTTAATTAAGAAATAACAGGTCGAGCTTTGTTATAATTGTTTTCAAAAAAAATAAAAATATTTGATATAACATAATTCGTGATATTTGTCTAAATTTTTTTCAAAGAATAATATTTAACTAAATTTTTTTGAAAAAAAAAATAGCATGAAGCCAAAAGAGTCGTTACAGATGGGCTACTTCATTGATCAGTGAATGAAAAAACATATGGCTTTGATATTAGATTCGTAGGTAGGATGTCAATTTTCATTGTTCATTCAATTGCAGTTTACAAGTGGTCCCAGGTTTGAGATAATGCATACATATATGTCACATCATATCACTGGAAAAGAAAATACAAAACAGAACATAACTGTGCTTAGATAATTTAGCCATACCCATCTAGTTACGTATATGAAATTATGAATTGTTAGACAACCTCGTCCCACGTGCCCCAAAAAGAAATCCACAAACGTCGAATAAATCAAATTCAAACTATACAAAGATATTTTACCCAAAAAAAAATCTATTGTTAGATTTTAAATATCCGTTGTTCTTTTATATTTTCTTATCAAAATTACTAATAATTAAAAATTTATTAAATTTTGACTATTTAAATTTAAGTCAAATTTAATAAAAAAGATATAAATTTTTTCAACATTAATTTTTTTATTTACATTACTTAAACTTAAAATTTTATTTTGAAAAATATCAAACCGCTTAAATAAAACAACATTAATAAACCTCCTTTGTTTCATCCAAGGCTTAAAGAATCAGAACAGACCTCTGGCCGGTTAAACTGGTTTCGAACTGGGTAGGTATCAGTTTCACTAGTTGCAAGCATTTTACAAGGAAATAAAAGAAAAAAAAATATCTCCTGTCGCCAGAGGAAGAAGAAGCTCCCATATCTGCACATTCCTATTCCTTCTTCTTCTTCTTCTTCTTCTTCTTCTTCTATCTTAAAGTTTGAGTTTTTACTCGTCCACAAACCTAGGGAAGACTGAAGAAAAGAATGGAGTCAGAGCAGTGTCGAACTTGAGATGAGGAAGAGGAAGAGGGAGAAGGATTGAGCTTTCTTCTATGGCCTATCCACAGTCATTGGATAGTTGTGGGCCATGGAGACATGGAGGCTAAACTCAAAATTACAAAAGATATTTATTGAAATTATTCAATAAACTCATTATTTTTCTTACATTGTAGAGTATAAACTCATATTACAACTTAAAGCTGAAAAAACACCACGTATTGATGAATATGCTAAACCCTAAAAGTGTAATATCTGCCAATTTTGGGGTCACGTGTTCAAGGGTATTACAGTATTTCACAGTGTTAAGTTATTTAATTTAATTTAGTCATTTTATTTTTTATATTTAATTAATTCTATTTGAATGCAAATTGTGAAAATAGAGATAAATGACTAGACTTAATATTTTTATTGTTGTGTGGTATTTTCTTGTAAATTGTGAAAACAAGAGAAAGAGGAAACTTAATGGGATTAATATAATTATTGTGGAATTTTTCTATTTGGGTCAAGTGGATTTAGGGCGGTATGGTTACTCATGGGCCATCCAAGACCCACCACCCCACTTTAGTACCTTTCTCTCTTCTTCTTTCTTCATTTCACGCTGGAATACATTTGGGAGCAAGAAGGAGAAAGTTCATTCTCTGTCAACCTCTTTAGTCCTTTCTTCCATTTTCTTCTAGTGATCCAGTGTTCTTTTGTCATACTTTCGATTCACAGGACTTCTAGAGGCAAAGAGGGAAATTTCATCCTCTCCTTTCCTCCTGTTCTCTATTTTCAGATTTATTTTGCCCTAAGGAAAAAAATGGGATTTTGGGAATGATTGGCCATAAACCTTACTCTCCTTATCTTTCTCCTTGGTTGAGTTGTTGGAATTTTCTGTATAAAACTCACTGGGAGAGGTAAAACCTGCAAAAATGGGATTGAGAAGAATTGAGGATGATGGGCAGCAGAATCAATTCTGCGAGCAAGCGGTCAACCATCACATTTGAGGCAGCCAACTGGTTGCCATGGTGCCTTATGTCCAAAGTTTGAAAGAAGCATACCTGTCGACTGGTGCATCCAATTGGTCAACAGGTCATTTCTGGGTAATTTTAACATTTTGGATAGGTCAACTGGTGCATCCAATTAGTAATTTTAACATCTATATATAATTGATGTTATGTATGAAAAGTTCATTTTGTATTTGAAGCATAAACTTAATCAAATGAAATAACACAACTTCAATTAAAGATGAACAGTGGCAGTGACAATAAAGAAACATGTACGATCGATGACAGAGTGGATATACGTATAGGTTTTAGGATTGAGGGATTTAACAAGTTTTAATAACAATTTAGTTAAAACCATCACTATAATCTTGATAGAGTATGGGATGCCAAAGTCCCACATAGTAGTATGGGTTACTTGATGAAGTACTTAAGTAGCTTGGCTCTCCCACCTCAACAGTTGGCTTATAGGAGTGGGTTTTTCAAGCTACTTTAGTGGTGAATAACAAAGGCAACAATAAAGAAACATTGATGAAAATAATGAAAATATAGGGAGAGATAGGCCTCTTGTGTTTTAAGGTATGGAAGATATAACAAAGAAGCCATCCCTATGAAATAACCATGTAAAAACATGTTAGGGTTACAAAATAGAAAAATTTCCTACTACTAACCTCAAACTTCACCTACTCTTTTAGTCATAACTCTTAATCGGTAAAGAATTTTCAAACGAAAATTATACCATTAGAAACTAGACTCAAAGAGTTTTCCAACGATATAAAATTTACTAAAAATAAAGTTCGAATAAAAGAGTTAAACATTGAAGCCACTATATAGTGGCAGTTCAAACAAAACCGCCACTATATAGTGACAGTTAAATATCCGTCATTGTGTGTTTATTTAGTGGCGGTTATCTGCTATTAAATAACTTTTTTTTGTAGTGAAGTTTTGATCGGATTGCTTGTAACCTGATCTGATTGACTGACTTAAACCGTGCATTGTAGGGCCTTCGGCCAAACCCGTTTGGGAGGTCCACTCCCCGTTATTAGTTACTTTTGTCTTTTTTCAACAAAAAATATAATGCTTTCTAAGTTTTAATTACCATTAAGGACATTGTAATTTTCTATTATATACCTGTTTTAATCCACAAAACGCAGCTCATGAAATTACTGAAATTTGAGAACGTAACTAACATGGAATGTTCCAAATTCCAATTTACTATGGATTAGTATTTCTCTTTTTTCTTTTTTAAAGAATACATATTTGGAGACTAGAAGATAATTTAAAATTTTTTTTATCTCAAAAAGTCGAGAGGCAACTTGATATTTTGAAAGACAAAACATTTGATAAAATGAAACGATCCATTTAACTAGCGTGATTGATAGATTCGAATTCAGAAGATTACTATTGATGCATGTTTTAATCTGACCGATAAAAAGAAAAAGACACAGTGTGGACAGAAAAATTAATTAACAATTCTTTGAGAACAACCACTAAAAAAAAGAATAGAGATTAGAGACAGAGAATAGAGATTGGAGACAGATAAAATCCATCTCTTATATAATAACTTGTGTCATAAAAAAAATTTTTGTGGCAAAATTTGGAATTGAATGACGCTGTTTTATTTTTCTATAATAGTTTTGCATTTTAATCATCGTTGTCTTTTTTCCCTAAACGTGTAAATCATCAATGAATAATTACAGGTCTATTCTGGGGATTAGCCCAGGATGAAAGGTTCAATAATCAAGGACCGAATTCGATTCTTTGATGTGGCGTCTGGGGCTCCATGCCCATCTCCATTCTGGTATGTGCAATGAGAAATTCTAGCAAGATTAAACGCTGTTTCAACAAAAGCTTTAGAAAACGGAGACTTCATGACTCTTTCTCTGTTCATTTTCTTCCAAGTTTCATCCACCAAACTCCGCATGTGTTTGTAACCATCCTCCTCATTGACCCCATTTTCGAGCATGTAGCATAATATTGAACTTGCTGCTTCTCCTCTCTCTATCTCCGCCTGCACCAATCCAACACCAAAAGGTTAGTATTTATGATTTATCATAATAATTAAAAATTCTCTCCTTTAATGGAATCAAAAATAGACCTTATCAAACTTTTTAAATATATATATATATATATATATATAATTAAATTCAGGCTTACCGGATTAGGCTGAAAAAAGACAATTCTAGCCCAATTTTTGAACTTTTTTTATTTGGACTCATTTTTAATTTTTCACAGTTAGATTTACCAAGTCAATAGATTTTTAACTTATGATCAGATCTAATCACAGAGTGCTAATTAATTACGATGATAGTGTAGGTACCTTTGATGTACCCAAGTCGTTGCAAAGGCGAAAGATAGTGGATGGCCAGCGCAGGAGGTCATGGTGGTTGTCCAATGACTCAAGTGCCTCCTTTGAGATATTTTGATTATACAACAAATAGGAATGGACAAGAAATAGTGCTCCTGACACCGACACCCATGCATTTCTGAGGTAGTCATCGAATGACGGTAGATGTTTGCCGTGTGACCACTTGGCTTCTACTAGGAATGCTTTCAACATGTCTGCCCACTATAACACACCAATATAGCTTTGGAGTTAAATATATACTTGGAAATTAATCAATTAATATGTAAAATATATGTACGGTTGTTGTGAAGTTGACGTGAAGCTCGAGAGAACATAGTACATACTGCTCTGGTGAGGTAGGGTAGGATGTTTTGGCCATGCTCTTTCAGTGCGTCATAAGCCATCTCATTGACAGTGTTGTAAAGTGCTAGGAAGCACATCTTCATGTACTCTGGCAGAACTTGTATAGCATTGATGTCCCATCTGAAACATCATTCACGTACACCTCACATGTTATAAATTGTTGCTTTCAACAGTGAGAAGGATAATATATATGCTACGGTAGAAAATTAATTGGAAGTAGACCTTTCAACAGCGGCAGTAAATTGCTCAAGTTCATCCAAAGTGCCGTAAACATCATAGATGTCATCGATTGTGGTAACGAAACAAGCCACCTTGGTTAATGCTTTTCGGAGATCACTGGATTGAGGTTTAGACACGATTCCCGCTGCCCAAAAGAAGCATTCCACTAGCCTGTCTCTGCTGAAACTTAACTTCGTTGCTAGTCCCATCCCTTTCCACCACCTAAAATATTATACACACGTACAATTATTGAAGCCAAAGTTCACTTTTAAACCAGTTATCATGGTCAGACTCGAACATGTCATAAGGTAAAAATTAAAGAATCTGGGTATTCAATGTGGCATAACTCATATTCCCACACATTTTAGGGTGAGGACCTTTCTCTTTATTTTCATCTCAAGGAATGACATGGTCTCGTCTTATCAGTTTTTTTTTTTTTCTAAATCATGCTTTATAGGGTGTGGAGTGTGGTGGGGACCATCATCAAATTTGAATTGACTAACCTTGACATTTCTTGGAGGTCCTTTTGCAGTGTTGACTGCACCATGTTAAAATCCAATTTGGCTGCTTCAAGCAGCACGCTGTTTACATTTTTTCTTTTACTGTATGCCTCTATATACCATCTTGCTTCCAATCTTTGTGTTCTATGATGTACTGGAAGCTCCAGCGCGTGAGCTACTTGTTCTAACAAATCATTGCTTACTCCTTCTTTAACGTGTTTGAGATGCATAATAGTGAAGTCCCTGGCCTCCTCCACAGTGTTTTCTCCTTCGTATCCCAAATATGTTGCTTCATACAAACATAGCATCCCCTTCACATCACTGCAAAGACTTGCCTTAAACTTCCCTTTGTCGTCCTTGAATCTCTCGAACACATCTGTGTTATTAACACATCATTAATTAAATGATAATAACATTAACACGTAGTAAAAGAAAATAGAAAATTTGGATTTGCGACGTATTTAAAGACAATTTTTTTTTTACCTGTTTTTGTCTCAAATTTTAATTTAATACGGATTAGAAACTAAAAATTCTTTTTCAAATTAGATTTGAGACAGAAAATAAATTAGATATGAGACAGAATTCATCTTTGTTTTTTCTTGTAGTGATGTGTTACTGTGCAAATCCCATAACTAAGTGGTCCACAGCCCACATGTAGTAACACCAATATTAAAAGAAAACATGCAATGTACACAGAGCACTCGTGTTAATTTACAAATACAAATGGAATATTAAGTGCTAAACTTGACAAGTCTCTCTAGAATTGATTTTCTTGTTAGGATAGTAGCATGAACTGATGAATATAGGTACCTGGTGAGACATCAAAGCAGCAATCTCTAAGAAGCCTGAAGCTCAAAGCCACTTCATATAGGCTTCTGCACTGCGGTGTGTTAAAACGTGTTTCCAATGAGACAAAACTATCAAGAACTTCCGTTATGTCGTTTTCAAAGTGATAGCCGAGGCCTAAGCGTTGGACGTGGTCGATGAGCTCAAGCTTTGCCCATATATCTACACTTTCATCCTTCATCATCCTCCTCACATCCTCCAGTAGCTTTGTTGCTCTGTCCTTGTACTTTCCATCCTGATCCTATATATATATATAACACCAAGTTATATGTTATGAGTATAATTTATGAGTTTTGTTCAAGTACATATTTAAGGAACAGAAGATGAACACATAAGCGCTCTCTTGTCATGTAAGAAAGTAATTGGGTAAGAAATATTGCCGTTAAACACTGTTCAAGGACTGCACAAAGTCATAACTCCAGAGGCTTGGCTGGTAATTGGCTGAGTTTCTTTGAGGTGAAGGATGTGAAACGCTTTGTTGGCTTGCGATGCATTGGAAGTTTCTTTTACCAGTAATTCTGTGAAAGAGAAGAGGCCCTCCTTGTTTTCTGTGTCTTCCAAAGCTAAGCGAAACAAATGAGGAATTGGGGAAGAAGGCACTCACTAGGGCCATAGTTATTGCTAGCTGATAATACTGCTCTCAAGTAATGCAAATGTGTTAATTAATAGCGTTCCTATGCTAGGGTATATATAATTGAATTTAATTAGACCATGTTCATTGTGTATCATGTGCGTGAATATATGGTATAATAGTTGCGTGCAGTTCCTCAGCTTTTTCTAAGGAGTTCTTTTTCCAACGGCTATCATTATTTTTTTTTTCTCTATTTCTGTTTTTGGGAGTCTATTTGAAGAAAAAAACTTATTTAGTTTGCAATACTTTTTTTTTTGTGTTTGCTTTTAAATACTTATTTGAAAGAAAAAAATTTTAAAACAAATCCCTAAAAATAGGCATAAAGAAAAGAGAAAGTATTGGGATCTACAAAATTTTGTTCTTTCGAATAGGTTCTTGAAAGCAAACAAAAAAAAAACATTAAGATCTATCTAAATTTTTTTCAAAAAAAAAAAAACATTAGTGGCCGACAAATAGATAAGCTGAGTTCTTGTCTCTTTAGGAAAAGCTGAGAAACTGCCTTGGTTAGTGATTGACCCATACATAAGATTCAAGAGGGTTTAAACAGGATAACGATTTACGAATAACGTGAATATTTTATGAATGAAATGAACAAATTTAATGCAGTTACAATTCTGTAAGAGTCATAAGATTCACGAGGTTTAAAGAGGGAAGCAAGCAATTATTAGAGGACCGCAGCTCTTGGCTCTTGCCCACATTCCGGGAAAGAAAGGACGAGATCGACAATGACAGTAGGTATTGGAAACAAAGAACCGACTAAGCGAAACCTTGTCCTTTGTGTAAAGATCTCAGGAGTAATGAAAGGTTTTGGTAAAGAGTCAAATTGAACCAATTTTATGATAGAGATAATCAGTGATATAATATGAATCGCCATCTCGTACGATGATTGATATTTTGGACAGATTAAAATTTTTTTTCCTTTTCTTTTTTTGACAAAGGAGGAATATATGGAGTCTAAGAAAAAGATCACTCGAGTTAAGGCTCTTCAACCTTATTGGAGAACAAGTTTTAATTAAGAGGTGAGTGCATTGTCAAACAGTAACATAAAATTATAAGACCTCTCACTGGCCACAGCCTCCCAGAGTAAATGCTCCTGGGCGTATGCACTATACACACACATATATAATGCAAATTGACAACATAATGTCTTAAACTAAGATTTAAAACAATTATAATTTTAAAAATAATAAAATGGATTAATGCAAATTATTAAAAAAAGTGCATATATATAGAACTTTTAAAAAAATAGATAGATACCAATAATAATAATAATAATAGATAAAAATGTCTTTTCAATTTAGTCCATCATATATGAATATTTTTTAATTTAATTTCTCATAAATAAATATGTTATTAATAATATGTCATTATATTATGAAATAAATTAATAAATTTAATGCTATATAATATATTTTAAAAAATATTGTTTAATTACTATTGTATAATATCTAGACAACTTAGCTATATGAAAAATTAAAGTGAGAAGTATCCTAATTATAAGTGATCAAAATGAAGTTTCAGTTAATATTCTTTTATTTAAAATTCAGAAAAGGTAATGAGATTATTAGAATTATTCAGCGAAATCACTTAACCTTATTAAAAACCAACAAAAATATTAGCTAATATGGACATATTGATTTTTTTTTGGGCAAAGAGAAAATATATTAAAGAATAAACAGATACAAAGCAAGTAAAGAAAACGTGCAGAAACAGAGGCTAGCAATGAAAGGACAAGTCATAAATGTAACAACCATTGGCAAAACGTGGCGCCAAAATAAAAGTTGTTAACGGATGAAGGTGCTTCCTAGCATTATTTTTCAAAATATCTCCACAGATCTTGAGTAGCTTGTAATCTTCAAAGCGCCGAAGAAAATGCCTGTAATTTAACAAAATATTTGCTAATGGATGAGTATCAAAGCTGTTTTGCAAAATGAGATTTAAGAATATCTGGCAGTCAAGTTTAATCTCAATTTTCTTGATAGTTAACGAAGAAGCTATATCCAAGCCAATCTGGAGAGTCCATGTTCTGCAAGTTCAGACGATCTTGCTCCTAAAAATTTCACAAAACCAAGGTGCCAAACTCCTTGATCCGTTCTGATTACACCACTCGTAGCCGTGAGGTTTTCCTTCATTGATCCATCAACATTAAACTTAAATCATCCCATAGTAGATTTTTCCCAAGAAGGAACTGAGTTATGAGAAGTTGCATTTTGGAATTGCGTGACCGGGGAATTAAGCAGTGAGGAAGTGTGGAATTACGCTGCACAACATGTGATTAAATTTGCTAAGGCAGAAACATTATGATCAGTACTATTAAAGTTTTTTTTTTTTTGGTTTCTGGCTAGCCATATGTTTCTGTGGGCAAATAAAAAAGTAGTTCCCCAAGGTATAAGCAAGGTGGAGTATGTATAGTTTGGCCTGGGGATCCTCTGCCTAGGGTAAATACAAGTAGAATTCTGATTAGGCCAATAGCAACGGTTTTTACTGCTGTTAAAAACTTTTAGCAACAGTTAAGCATACATAATTTCAAGCAGACAATTTGCATTCATGCGGATCAAATTTTCAAATTGAGGATCAAAGAAATTATGACGAGGATGGTTTTCCCATATTTGTTTAACAGTGTTGCAGTCCTAAGTACATGGGGAAGTATATGGGGAGGGGGTTCTATCCTTATAATTTCCCCTCCTTAGCCCATCCCTACCTTTGAATGAGTAGAGTCCACATATTCAAGGGTACGGTAGGCTAAGGAGTGAGTTCTCTAGAGATGGAGATTTCGAGGGGCAAGTTACATGACTCTTTGGGTTCAATGTTATATTTTTTAAAAATGTTTAATCAAATACTATTCTTTCATAAATATTTACAAATATTATAGCTTCAGTCACATCAGACTTTTTTTTTTTAATTTGACTGAAACTTGACATGTCAATATATTTTTAAAAATAATGACTAAGAATTGGCCTATCAAAAGTCGAGTCTCAATATTTTTTTTTTAAAATGAGACGTGTCTCATTTATATGAACATTGAATGAGGTTGTAATACCCGTCAAAAAAAAAATTATGTCTACTTAAATTTTTACGTAAATTTTATCTTGGCTGTGTATGATGTTGAAAATATGAATTTTCAATTATAAATTGAATAAATTGTGAGATATAATGAATGGTACGTTATGGAATTTATCCTATTAAGTAAAATACAATTCAAAAGTGGAATTTAGAATGTATAGCTGAAAGTGAGACTGGTAGATGTAATAGTATATGAGAACGGTAGATGAAAACTGGTAAGTGAAACTGGTAGATGAAATAGTATAAGAGAATGGTAGATGAAAACTGGTAGATGAAATAGTATAAGAGAATGGTAGATGAAAACTGGTAAGTGAAACTGGTAGATGAAATAGTATAAGAGAATGGTAGATGAAAACTGGTAAGTGAAACTGGTAGATGAAATAGTATAGGAGAATGGTAGATGGAATAGTAGCAAATAGTACCATAACTTCTCCTATAAATAGGCCCTTCCATTTCACTTCTAAACACACACCTTCAGATTCTATTCTCTCCTCTCCTCTAATTCTTCTGATTCTGGTGTTAAGATTCTGAGTTATTATAAAAGTCATCCTTTATAGCTTGGATTCGAGGTGAGGGAATATTCTACTATGCTCTTTTAAATTCTTATAATAATTTAGAGGTTAAATTCTTAGTATGCTCTGTGGTTGCGGCCTTAGCTGATCTTCCATATCAGAAAGGAACTAACCTCGATTGTTTAAGAATTATTTATTGATTACTAAGATACTGTGAGGGTACTATATTTTTACAAATACCTGTGTGATAAGTTCTTAGTATGCTCTGTGGTTGCGGCCTTAGCCGATCCTCCACATCAGAAAGGAATTATCCTCAGCTACTTGAAAATTATTTCTGATTATCGCATATATAAATAGTACCATACCGTAAATAGTATTATACAGTACATATGAACAGTGCTGTATTTATGAATAGTATTACACTGTACAATATCATACGTACATATGAACAGTGACATATTCATGAATAGTATCGTACCGTATTTGTGAATAGTATTATACCGTACTTATGAACAGTACCATATTTATAAATAGTATTATACGTACATATAAATAGTGACATATTCATGAATAGTATCGTACCGTATTTGTAAATAGTATTATATCGTACTTATGAACAGTACTATATTTATGAATAGTATCATACGAACAGTGACATATTCATGAATAGTATGTACCGTATTTGTAAATAGTATTATACTATACTTATGAATAGTGTCGTATTTATGAATAGTATCATACAGTACATATGAACAATATCATACGTACATATGAACAGTGACATATTCGTGAATAGTATCATACCATATTTGTGAATGGTATTGTACGTACATGTGAACAGTGCCATATTTATGAAGAGTGGCATATACTATATATGTGAACAACATCACATACATGGGTAGTATTGTGTGTAAGGTTGAATTATTGTTATGTTTGTGATTGATGGAGAATGTTACGGGGACGGGTCCCTGTGTGGGAGGAAAAAGGGAGGAGCAGGAGATAATAAGGGTGGCAAATCATGTTAAACAAAAATTTGTTCCAATACAAAGAGTATTGAAAATATAGGGGTGAAATAAGGGAGGCATTTATGAAAGCAGTAATAAGGGAGGATGCGGCAGGGGCCGTGGGACAACGACCACCTTATGTGGATTGGACCCGAAAAATGTCTGGGAATTTAATTTGGAACTATATGATATATTTTGTGATTTTATATGATTGTTTCTTATGTTTGTGATAGAATAATATATTTCCTCACTGAGTAAAATATACTCATGCCATTCCTCCCCTCACAGATTCTCAAGAAGAAGTAGACGCACAACCAGCTAATCGTTCGAGTCCTCAACCCCATTGATCGGGGGTAAATATTTGTTATTATGTAAAACTTTATCAAAAGTATTATAGTAGTAGCTCTGTAATTTGGGTAGGTAAATCTTGGACGAACAATGCTCGTTGAGAATATCATTTATTAATGAATAAATGGATATATTTGAAATATTTATTGTACTCTCTTTCATGAGATAGCATTTTTATATATATCAAATTGGTACGGAATTAGGCTTACGGTGGTGAGGTAAAAGCTCATCTATCGTGCCAGTCACGTGCGTAAGTTAGAGGCGTGACAGAGGTCATGTCTCATTTAGTTTTTTAAATTTTTTATTTAATTTTTTAAAATATAATATATAATATTTTTTAATATATATAATTATTTTTCATATAATTTTTTAATATATAATTTTTAAAAATATATATTTTTATTAAAATATATAATAATTTTTTAATATATAATAAATTTTAAATTTTTATTAGTTATTAAAAAATTAAAATAACCTATTTGAAAAAAAATTTATTGTTAACTTTAATATATTTAATTAATGAATTAATAAGTTAGATTAAATAATAACAAATAATTATTTTACATTTAATATATAAGAAATAAATAAACAATATCAATTCTAATAATTAAATATTTTGATATAATTATATAACTAAATATACAATTGTGATTATATAATCATAATTATTAAATTTATACAACTATATCAATTCTAATAGCTAGTTGGAATTTAGATCGTAATTTTCTATCAATAAATATTTAATTTGGCATAAATAAATCAAAGCATAATTAATATGTTAATAAAAATATCTTAATGATAGAATGTAAATTAAACCGAACAATGTTTCAATATACAGTTGATGTGGGATACAACCTGTGCAGTCACGTAATTGCTTGTTGCGACCATTGACGTCTCGATTCTTCTTTTTGTCCCTGTTCTTCCTAACTATGCATTTCTTCTTCATCCCGAGCATTATCTTCTCTTGTATTAGGAACATCAAACAGAAAATTCAAATTTAATACAGGAAACTAGACTGAGGGTATTAAGTGAGTCTATCATAAATTACATTCTAAATGCAGCATTATTACTGAAGGCTTAGTAAATAATTATGAAAAGGCAAGTACTAAGTGGGCAGAGTTGGATCAAAGAACATATGGTCCTGATGAATAAGTTGGTTGTTAAGTTATGGATTTAGTACCATTTTGGTGCTAAATACCTTATTTTTTTATCTCTTACCTGTCTTAGCTTGTAATTCTTAACCCATATTTTACTTATTTTTATGTTTTATTAGATTTTAGATTAGATTGAGTAATTTATTGTCTTTGGCTTGCAATTTGATGTTATTATTTGTCTTTTGGTGTAGGCTGAAATGCAGAGGAGGTTACGTAGGCAAGTACTGCAATTCTGAAGTTCTGAAGCCTGATTTTCTGTCATCCACCGCTATAGCGGTGACCCAGTGTTGCTATAGCAGTGACCGCTGGAACCAATAGCTCCAGAAACATTCTTCTTTGCTAGTCATCGTTATAGCGGTGGCCCCTGGACAAAATTTCACTAAAGTCATTTTATCTGCCTGCCACCCCTATAGCGGTGGGCGTTTATCGCTATAGCGGTGGTTCGCGATTATACAGTCGTTTAAATAGCATCAAAACAATAATTTTATGGCATTTTGAGTTGGAAGGGACCAGAACTCACTGATTTTGCAGAGGGAAGAGAAGGAATCTTATTCTGAAGCTCTCCGGGCCCGATTTCCGTCAAACCAACCTCAGATTCATAAAGTTTTCTCAACTTTTCACTACTTTCTGTAGTTCTAAGGCCATGAGTGGGTAATTTTCCTATTCTAGAATTACTATGAACCCAATTTCAGATTAAGTTTGTATTTCTCTTTGAACTTGTAACTCTTTTCAATTTAATACATACTTATCGTTCATATTACTATACTTGTTATAATATATTAAAATACTTAATATAATAGATAATTTATAATAATATATACTTATCATATGCCATCAAACATTTCTTTTCTTGCAATATTTACGGCATGTATTCAAATATCCACTTTTCAATGTATGTATAAACATGAAATATGTGAGATCATGACATCATTACTGAGTTTTTTTTTTCTTGGCATGGAATTATTTTATTTTAAATAATGGTTTATTTAATAAAAATATTGTTATAACGTTCCTTTAATAAAAGATTAAATATAAGTGAAATTTTAGTAGGGCTTATAAAGAAGTTTTAATAAATATATGTATTGGTTAAGAATTTAAGGAGTTTTTTTATTTCATTAAAATAAGTGTATATTCATATAATTAATAGTTACTATTGATGTCAAGTCCAATTTTTTTAAACAATATATATTATATTTCCAGAATCAAATTAATAAATACTTTAAGAACAGTGGTAAGCAAATTTTCGCTCACCTACTTTAACAACATGATTATTAAATATGATATGATTGCTATGATTTAGTAGAGATCAAACAAATCGATTCATTAATGTTGTTTAATTTATCAGTGTTTTTAAAATCGGATCGATCATTGAACCGCTGAAGTCAATCATTGAACCGCTGAAGTCACCAGTTCAAGGTTTAATAGTTGGACTGTGATCGAACCGTGGTCGAACCGGTGGTAATTAAAAATATTAAAAATATAAATAATTTAAAATATTAAAAATATATATAATTTAAAATATTAAAAATATATATAATTTAAAATGTTAAAATACTTAATCTAATTGATAATTCATAACAAAAATTGAACCTTGAACCAATGGTAATTAAAAATATACATAATTTAAAATGTTAAAATACTTAATATAATCCAATATATACTTATCATATGCCATCAAACATTTCTTTTCTTGCAATATTTACGGCATTTATTCAAATATCCACTTTTCAATCTATGTATAAACATGAAATATGTGAGATCATGGCATGATTACTGAGTTTTTTCTTTCTTTCTTGGCTTGGAATTATTTTATTTTAAATAATGGTTTGTTTAATAAAAATATTATTATAAGATTCCTTTAATAAAAGAACTAAATATGAGTGAAATTTTAGTAGGGCTAAAGAAGTTTTAATAAATATATATATTGGTTAAGAATTTAAGGACTTTTTTTTTATTTCATTAAAACAAGTGTAAGTTCATATAATTAATAGTTACTATTGATGACAAGTCAACAATATATATTATATTTCTAGAATCAAATTAATAAATACTTTATTTTAAGAATAGTGGTGAGCAATTTTTTGCTCCCCTACTGTGATAACATGATTATTAAATATGATATAATTGTTGTAATTTAATTGGGATCAAACATATCGGTTCATTAATGTTGTTTAATTTATTAATGTTTTTAAAATCAGACCAGTCATTGAACCGATGAAACCCCTGTTCAAGATTCAATAGTCGGACCGTGATTGAACTGTGGTCGAATCGGTGATAATTTAAAATATTAAAAATACATATAATTTAAAATATTAAAATACTTTATATAATTGATAATTCATAACAATAATTGAATGTTGAACCGGCGATAATTAAAGATATTAAAAATATACATCATTTAAAATTCTAAAATACTTAATATATTTCAATATATACTTATTATATGTCATCAAACATTTCTTTTCTTGCAATATTTACAGAATTTATTCAAATATCCACTTTTCAATCTATGTATAAACATGAAATATGTGAGATCATGACATGATTACTGACTTTTCTTTCTTTCTTGGCATGGAATTATTTTATTTTAAATAATGTTTTATTTAATAATAATATTATTAAAATGTTCCTTTAACAAAAGAATTAAATATGAGTGAAATTTTAGTAGGGCTTATAAAGATGTTTTCATAAATATATGTATTGGTTAAGAATTTAAGGACTTTTTTATATTTCAGTAAAATAAGTGTAAGTTCATATAATTAATAGTTACTATTGATGACAAGTCCAGATTTTTTTAAACAATATATATATATTATATTTCTAGAATCAAATTAATAAATACTTTATTTTAAGAACAGTGGTGAGCAATTTTTTGCTCACCTACTGTGACAACATAATTATTAAATATGATATGATTGCTATGATTTAGTTGGGATCAAACAAATCGGTTCATTAATATTGTTTAATTTATCAGAGTTTTTAAAACCGGATCGGTCATTGAACCGGTGAAGTCACCGATTCAAGATTTAATGGTCAGACTGTGATCGAACCGTGGTCGAACCGGTGGTAATTAAAAATATTAAAAATATAAATAATTTAAAATATTAAAAATATATATAATTTAAAATGTTAAAATACCTAATATAGTTGATAATTCATAACAAAAACTGAACCTTGAACCCATGGTAATTAAAAATATACATAATTTAAAATGTTAAAATACTTAATATAATTCAATATATGCCTATCATATGCCATCAAACATTTCTTTTCTTGCAATATTTACTACATTTATTCAAATATCCACTTTTCAATCTATGTATAAACATGAAATATGTGAGATCATGACATGATTACTGAGTTTTTTTTCTTTCTTGGCATGGAATTATTTTATTTTAAATAATATTTTATTTAATAAAAATATTATTAAAATGTTCGTTTAATAAAAGATTTAAATATGAGTGAAATTTTAGTAGGGTTTATAAAGATGTTTTCATAAATATATGCATTGGTTAAGAATTTAAGGAGTTTTTTTATTTCAGTAAAATAAGTGTAAGTTCATATAATTAATAGTTACTATTGATGACAAGTCCAGATTTTTTTAAACAATATATATTATATTTCTAGAATCAAATTAATAAATACTTTATTTTAAGAACAGTGGTGAACAATTTTTATTGGTTAATGTCTTTTTTTTGGATAAACATAGAAAAATACTTAGATTAAAAGAAGATAGCAATAAATATAGATAAAATTGTTTATCATATCATATTTTTTATCATATCATATTTTTATCATATCATATTTTTATTGGTTAATGTCTTTTTTTTGGATAAACATAGAAAAATACTTAGATTAAAAGAAGATAGCAATAAATATAGATAAAATTGTTTATTGAGAGATTTCAATTATTTCCTCTTGCGTTACAATGGGAGAAGGGCTGGAGATTTATATTACAAAAAAGTAAGATCCTACAGCTAAGATGATGCTGGCACAGCTTGGAGGATGAAGCATGGAGGTATGGAGTGCAGCATCTGGACTTTAATCATGAATGTTAAGGGCACATGGAGGTTAGGAGGCACATGAGGAATAATTATTTCAGCACCCCCCTCAAGTTGGTGTATAGATGTTCCACATGCCTAACTTGTCAAGTAGCTTTAAGAATATTCGATTTGAAATTGCTTTGGTGAGAATGTCAGCCAGTTGATCTTTAGATCTAATTTTAGGTAGTTCCACAATTCTTCCATCTAGTTTCTCTTTAATGAAAAATCTGTCTACATCAACATGTTTTGTACGATCATGTTGAACTAGATTATGGGCAATATCACATGCAGCTTTATTATCACAATATAGCTGAATTGGTTGTCTTGATGAGTAACCCAAATCTCGCAAGAGTCGTCTTAGCCATAACACCTCACAAAGACCAAGTGCCATACTTCTAAATTCTGCTTGCACTTGAGCGAGCAATAACATTTTGTTTCTTGCTTCTCCATGTCACAAGATTACCTCTTACAAAGGTAAAGTAGCCGGAGGTAGATCGCCTATCATCCACAAAACCAGCCCAGTCAGCATCCGTATATGCTTCAATGATTTGATGATCTGAATTCTTGGTGAATAAAATTCCCTTTATAGGGGTAGATTTTAGATACCTCAATATTCGCATGACTGCATTCATATGTTGCTTTCCAGGATTGTGCATAAATTGGTTGATAATATTGAAGGCATAGGCTAGATCAGGTCTTGTATGGGTCAAGTACATCAATCTTCCAACAAGTCTTTGGTGTCTTCCTTTATCAATTGGTATTTGATTAGATTCAACACATAACTTTATACCTTCTTCCAAAGGAGTATCGACAAGTTGGCATCCTGACATTCCAATTTCCTGCAAAAGGTCTAAGGTATATTTCCTTTGAGATAGAAATATTCCTTTATTAGATCTAGATATTTCATTCCCAAGAAAATACTTTAGAGAACCTAAATTTTTCATTTCAAATTCTCTAAATAAGTGATCTTGTAGGGCCTTTCTTTCTTCAGAATCATTTCCCATAACCACTGTGTCATCTACATAAACAATAAGAGCAGTAATCTTACCCTGTCATTTTTTTAAGAACAGGGTATGATCTGAGTTGCTTTGCATATAGCCAAAAGCTTTCATAGATTTCGTAAATCTTCCAAAATATGCCCTTGGAGATTGTTTCAATCCATATAATGACTTCTTTACTCTGCACACTTTCTGTTTATGATTTTCTTGTCCCATGCATCTAGGAGGAAGTTCCATGTGGATTTCTTCAGATAATTCTCCATGTAGAAATGCATTCTTTACATCATACTGGTGTAATGGCCAGTCCAAGTTTGTAGCTAGAGATAGCAGAACACGAACAATATTGATCTTGGCCACAAGCGCAAATGTCTCAGTGTAGTCGATCCTATAGGTTTGAGTGTATCCCTTTGCTACTAACCTTACCTTGAAACGTTCAATTGTACCATCCGCTTTGTACTTTATGGTGTAAATCCATCGACATCCAACTGCTTTCTTTCCTGGGGGAAGATAAGTAAGTTCCTAAGTTTTATTCTTTTGCAGGGACTTCATCTCTTCATTCATAGCATTTTTTCATCTGGGATTACTTAAAGCTTCCTGCACACTGTTAGGAATAGATACACTAAATAATTGATTTACAAATTATATGTTTGATTCTCATAACTGATGGTTAGAGACATAATGACTCATGGGATATTTAGTTTTATTAGACAGGTCTAGTTCATATGTGGGTTTAGGAATACCTCTAGTGTGGCGCTGTAGTAGTTGTTTCTTGAATGGTTCAAGAACATCTTCAGGAACCGACTGGCATGGTACATCAGATGATGGTAGCTCTATGTGTAATATCCCAAGAATTTTTATGAATATTTAAAGTCTGATTTGAAGTTTAGTGAAAAATTTAATTATGTGGAAAATTTTCTTTTTGAATTAGTGAAGAAAATGTGGGAATAGAAATTTTTATTTTTAATTTAGGAAATTTTTACAAATTCTCAAGGACTAAAGTGAAAAGAAAAGAAAGTATAGAGGACTTTTGAGAAATGACCAAGTAGGAACCCGAGAAGAAGAATAGAGCTTATGGGAATGAATTATGAGTCCGGTACCGAAAAGATGATGGATTCGAGGTTAAAGTGGAGTTTGAGATATTGAGAGGGACTAAAGTGAATAAGGAAATTTGTGGGGCACCGAGGATTTAGAAACACCTGAGGTGAGATTTTATGAATTTGCTTTTGCTAGTCTTGACTGAGGGTCAATTGCAGAGCAAGTGATAATTTCACCCCGGGCGAGTATATAGGTGGCCTCACCTATTTTTTATTCATTTTTCTCCTTTCCTCTCTCTCTTCACTTTCTCTCCTCTCCTTCTCTCTTCCTTCTCTCTAATTTCTTTCTCTTCACTCCAACTCTACAAGCGGGCTTTGGAGGCTGGATCTCGGGCTACGGGGCGAGCCTCTAGGAGCCAAGCAAAATAGGGAAAGCAAGGAATCGAGGTAGAAATTTCTATTTCTTAAGCTTTTCTCTATTTTCTAGTTTTAAGAGTATTTGAGGTAAAATCGAGATTCCGACTTCGTTTCTCGATTAAAATTGGTGATTTTGGTGTCTAAATGCTCATTAGACATTAAGGGTGAGATCTCATGGAAGAAATCATGAAAAACGGTGAAAATTTGGCCAGATTTGGGCCAAGACCAAGAGAAATCGCGAAGGGGTCGCGATCGTAGCACCCAGGCGCCATGTGTGGCGCCTAGGCGCCAAGGTGAGATGGGAAGAAGAAGGAATTGGCGCCCAGGTGCCAGGCATGGGTGGCGCCCAGGCGCCAAGTGTACCGGGAAATTTTAGTTTATTTTTCAATCGGCCATAACTTCTTCATCCGAACTCCGTTTTGGGCAAACTTTATATCGTTGGAAAGCTCTTTAAGTCTAGTTTCCAATGGTATAAGTTTCATTTGAATATTCATTACCAGTTAGGAGTTATGATTCGAGAAGTAAGTGAAGGTCGAGAGTAGTGGTAGGAAATTTCTCTATTTCGTAACTCTGATGGTTTTTGTCTGGTTACAATAGGAATGGTCAAAGTGCAAAGTGGGAGTTCCGAGAGCGTGAAATCCAGGTGAGTGGGTTAATACTTGCTATGATTAAATATCTGTTATTGACTTTTTGCATCATAGTGGAAATATGTTGTATATCCAAGTTTGAAGAGGATGATGTGGAACAATGAGGCATAAACAAATGTGGAACGTGTCTGGTAATGTATATAATTATATTTTCTTATTTTTCCATGAATGGAGGTTATATGATGGATTGTGAATGGCATATGAACCGAGTTGAATAATTGTTCTATATTATGGGTTATGTTATATACATGCTATATTGCTGGAACCACATTGATTATGTTGTGGCTTGAATTGTAAATGACTGAGTTGTGTATGTGGCTCAAGATTATGATTGAGGATGTTTTTATATGTGATTGTGATTGTGTTTGACTGGAAAGGAAAGGCATGGTGGTGCACCTCATGGAGAAATCTATGTGAAGCTATAAGGGTGGAGAATATAAATGGAGCGATAAGGGTGGATGCGGCGGGGGCCGCGGGCAACGATCCAGAGGTATTCTGGACGACCCGGTTGGTACGGGAATTGTGTGTGAAATTGATTTCATTGATTGCTGTTGTGAATTTTGAATTTTGTTGAAATGCATTTGATTCACTTGGATATTGTTGTGAAGTATTATGAATAATATTATATCATATGATGATCGATCTACTTATGATTGCTGCATGTTATCATTATGATGCATGATTTTTATTTTGTCATAGTATTGTGTTATCTACTCACTGGGCACGTGGTTTGCTCATACCCCTCTTATTGATATTTTTTTTCAGAGTTGACAGCTGAAGGTAAATATCGGAACAAGGAATTATGGATCCTTAGTCCATAATTACCTTTTCATTTGTTCAGGATAAAGGTATAATAGTTAAGTTTTATTCTAAGTTGTATAAATCTAGAAATCTCTGTAATCGGGTAGGTTCATTCAGTGATGTAATGTGACTAATTGTAGTATGTATAGAGAACTCGTTTTGGTTGCATGAAAAAGAATTGTATGATTTTTAAGAGAAAGATAGGCTTACGGAGGTGAAATGAAATTCACTTTCCGTGCCGGTCACGTGCTCAAATTTTGGGACGTGACACTATGTCTTCATCTTCTGGTAAATTTTCTTCAAGTATTGTTGCATGGTCATTACTTCTTTGATCTAATTCTCCCATCTCATTATTGGTTGGTTCAGCTTGCAAATTCTCACTATCCCCTTCAACATCTAAAAAAATACTATTATAATCTAGAGTCTGAATTTTCATTTGGTACTCCCCCTGAAATTCAGGCTTAGAATGATACATTGTGGATTCATGGAAAATAATATCCATTGTGATAAAAATTTTTCGTGTCGGAGGATGATAACATCGATAACCTTTTTGATGAGGGGCATATCCAATAAAGACACATCGCAATGCTCGAGGATGTAACTTGTTGCGTTGATGTTTATGGAGGTGTACAAATACTACACATCCAAATACATGTAGAGGTAAATTTGGTATAGTTGGAGCAACAATTGCATCAGTGAGGGCTTGAAAAGGAGTTTGGAAATTTAGAGTGCGAGATGATACCCGATAATGAGGTATGCTGTAGAATTAAGAGCTTCTCCCCAGTAGGATAGTGGCATATATGCATCTATTAAAGAGGCCCGAACTACTTCCAATAAGTGGCTATTTTTCCTCTCTGCAACTCTATTTTGCTGTGGTATGTTAGAACACGTAGTTTGATGAACTATCTCTTGTGCTTCCAAATATTTTATAAATTCAGTGCTTTGATATTCACCTCCATTATCACTGCGAAGAACTTGTACCTTTGCATTGTACTGAGTTTCAATCATTTTATGAAATTTTTGAAATAAAGAGTTCACTTCCCCTTTGGATGTCATCAAGCACAACCATGTCATTCTGGTACAATCATCAATGAAAGTTACAAACTAACGAGATCTACCCAAAGTTGGGACTTTAGATGGACCCCAGACATCAGAATGTATAATCATAAAGGAAGTAGACTTTCTTTTTTAACTTAAAGGGAATGAAGTACGATGACTTTTTGCTAGTTCACAAATATCACAATGGAAGCTAGAAACATGAAAACTTCCAAACAAACTAGGAAATAGCCTTTTTAGATACCCAAAAGAATCATGTTCCAGACGCTGATGCCATAACCATATCTCTTTCCTCCTGTTTTCTTCTTTCGAGTGATTTACTACTAATGCCTTTGTAGAGCTATCTACTAAATCCAAATAGTATAGCTTTCCTTTCCTAGTACCATAGCCAATCGTTTTCCTGGTCTGAATGTCCTTAAAAACACAAAATTCAGGCCAAAAAATTATAATGCAAGATAATGTTTTAGTGAGTTGAGAAACTGACAAAAGATTGTAATCTAAGGATGGCACTAGTAAAACAGAATCTAGATTCAAGTTATCAGTGAGTTGTAATGATCCTTCCCCCATAACTGGGGTGGTGTTACCATTGGCAGTAGAAACAATCTGTTGGGAGGAACATTTAAAGACTGGGATTTATCTAGAATCAAACATCATATGATCTGTAGCACCAGAATCAATTATCCATGTACTATTAATAACAGATACAGAAGTATTTAAAATCTTACCAGAATCTATAGAGGTTACCAAAGCAGAAGCTTTCTCAACAGAATTATTCTCTTTTTTACTTTCGACAATGGCTGCAGTTGAGTTTTTCTTGGAGTCCTTCTTGCGATTAGGATCCCACCAATCTGGATACCCTATAATTTCAAAGCAATGACTTTTGGTATGACCAGTTTTGTTGCAGTAGGTACATGATATCAAGAATTTTTATATACTTTTTAGTCCCTATCTTAGTCCTATTGCTATTTCAATGTTGCCAACTCTCCTATTTTATTATATTTTGAATTTATTGGGTATAAATTAATTATAGAATTAATATGATTCAAATTCATAATTTTATCCCAATTAATTCATGTGCTTAATTTCAGATCTAATTATTGGAGAGAAAAATGCTGACATGGACGTTTTGCTTATTTGGAAGCTACCTGGACATGCTGACTGGGCATTGAATGGTTGACTAGGGCTAACTGGATTTCTGGTCCCCATTGTTCTCCACTTTACAGCAAAGGGGAATGTAATTTCTGCTTTGACAGCATGGGCCTGCAGCAGCAATCAAAGGTAGACAGAAACAACAAAGGAATGGAGTAACTTGTCTTGCTGCCCACACCAAGGAGGCATCCAAGGAGGCATCTAGGGTAGAATATTCCAAGGCATTGAGGGCATCAGTTTTAAAAATCAGAAAATACTTTTATTTTCTGTAACTTAGGAATTTCGTAGCTCTTTTTCTTTCTCTATTTTCTCTTCTGTCATTTGCTGTTTTGCTCTCATGGAGGGCTAAGTCTTCATTGTAATCAGTCACTGGACCACTAGGATGTTGTAGCTTGAACTAAGAATGTAAGCTAAGTGTTTTATTCACCATTTTCATCTCATTTCGTTTCTGTTTTGCTGTTATGTTTATGTTGCTGTCAGATTCTGATTAGAGCTTGAGAAGTAACATAAACTAACTTATATAAATAAGATATAACCTTGCTTGACTGATTAGGAAAGTGAGGGAGGCGAAATGACTAGTTAGATGATATATTTAACTTGGTTTGGTTGAGATTTTCCACTGAATGCATCTGGTTATAGTAGAGAGATGTTCTTGACTGTAATTAGTAGCATTAAATTCTAGATGTTATTCTAGAACCATTTTCATAAAGAACCAAACAATGGAATGAGAACAAAACTGAATCAATGAGTTAGGTAATGATAGTTGTACTCCCATAAATCCTAGTGGCTGATTACATAGTCTCTTTATTGTCAACACCTTGCAAGTTTCGCTGCTGCTGCTGTTGTAGTTATTTGGTTGCTGTGCTGTTCTATTTTTATTAGTATTACCAACAAACTCCCCCCCCCCCCCCCGTTTATGTACTTTTCATTAGTGTTTGGGTGTTTAGAATGATTAATTAGTGTTTAGAAGTGAGGCTCCTTGAGTGAATACGACTTGGGGATCACTATACTGCAAATTGCCATGAATTCAATTCTGGGCGATTCGGCATCGTAGTGGCGTGAACCAGTACACTTGAGAGTTGATTTATCAATATTGGTAGTAGGTCTTGAAGTATTGGTTTTGGAGTTGTCTTGCCATGTTGGAGTTCGCTATCGGGCAATCATGGCTGAGATCTCATGATTATTTTGATCTTCTTTTAATGTAGAATGATGCACGACCTCTCTACGAATTAATGTATAACATTCTTCAAAGCTAGGAATTGGATCTTTTCGTAGAATCTCTCCACGAATCTACAGAAAATGGCTATCTAGTCCAGTAAGGAATATGTGGATTCGTTGCCTGTCAATGCTCCTTTGATATGCCACAATATCATCGGGATCTTTCATAACTATCTTGTCTCGATGATCTAATTCGCGGAATATTTCAGTTAATGAACCATAATATTCGGAAAGTGACTTTCCACTTTGTTGAGCAGTAAAGACCCTTTTATGGAGAGTGAAAAACTTGTAATTCATCACTACTATCATAAAAGGCTTGTGACAGCGAACTCCAAATTTCTCTTGCAGTGGATATGCGAAGATAGCGTTTAATAATCTCTGATTGCATTGACATTAAGAGCCATCGCTTTACTTTCTGATTTTCAACATACCACTTTTCATATGCTTCATCAGATTCTGCAGGTGGTTTTTCCTTCCCACGAATGTAAGAGAGTTTTTCTCTTTCAGCAATGTGCATTTCCATTAATTGTGACCAAACATCATAGTTTTATTCACTAAGAATTATGCCAACATTAAAAATACCCTCAAACTGAACAATTACAAGAATAGATTTGGGTCCAGAAGATTCAGCATATTTTTCACTCATTTTTTTTGTTTTCTTTTTTCTTTTCCCCCTTTTTTTTCCTTTTTTTTGTAAGACTGTCAAGAAATAAATGAAATAAAGAAAAGACTGTCAATACTTCACTGTATATATATGTGTGTGTGTGTGTGTGTGTGTGTGTGTGTATTTTTAAAATATCTGGAAAAAAAAATATGCAGTAAGGATGAACAAGACATTGTAATCTTCGAATGACCTTGAATGACCAACCTAATACCACGAACAGGCCGAAAATGAAGAGATGATGCCGGTGAAGCAAACAAAGGTGACTAAATTGGCTCCACGCGCCCTTATGCGCTGGTGAGTAGGAAGGGAATGAAAAGTTTTGATCGGCGCGTGTGACTCACATGCGCCATTTCAGGTGACCAGACTTCTGGTTCTGGCCGATATCATGGTGGTTCAGCTTCCTGTGGCGGAGGTGAGACCCAAAAGTGACTCCACAAAGGTGACCTTACACCCAGGGACTTAAACAAAAAAAATGGAGATCTTCCAACCAGAGGCTCTGATATCATGTTTATTGAGAGATTTCAATTATTTCCTCTTGCGTTACAATGGGAGAAGGCCTGGAGATTTATATTACAAAAAAGTAATATCCTACAGCTAAGATGATGCTAGCACAGCTTGGAGGATGAAGCATGGAGGTATGGAGTGCAGCATCTAGACTTTAATCATGAAGGTTAAGGGCACATGGAGGTTAGGAGGCACATGAGGAATAATTATTTCAACAAAAACAAGCGCAGTACTTAAGAGTACATAATGCGTAGGTTGCAATTCTAAGTTCATAGGTAAACAAAATGAGTTTGAGACAACAACAGAGGTAAAGTGTAGTTAGTAAACATGCTGCAACGAGAGAGAAAAACGGAGGTGGTAGCCAACAAGACAAATTATAGGAATTGGGAAAATTAGCTTGGGGAGGGTGTATTGGAGCTTGCTTTGTTTTCATGATAGAAATGTGAGACATAGTCAGGGACATCTTCATAAATAGTTAACAAAGCTTCTTCTTTCTTTCTTCCTTTGTTAAGATCTCTGCACATCTATTTTGTTGCCTAGTCACTTTGGTAATCTTATAACATGTCAAGCTAGAAAGATAGAACTTGCAATTTCTAATAAGAGAGTCTAGAGGATGGATTCCAGGAAAATGGTTTTAAAGTAGTTGAGCCGCCTGAGTTGAATTTGTCTCAATTTCTAATTTTGAATTTTGATTTATTTGGATTACTAGGTTTAGTCCCAATAGGATTGCTTAGTGCTCTGCTCAAAGAATACTTCCCATGCTAATATATTTGGAGAAGCCCACTAACTTGTTTCTAGAATTATCTCTCAAACATCCACCAGCACATCCAGTAGGGAATTTGACATGGACCCATTACTATTTAGTTTAATCCATATTTGGCGAGGGGGTTTCCAACAAAGACAAATAAGTTGGTTTGAATTTGGGTGTTTTAAATAGGTAGTTTCTTCCAGGTTCGACCAAAATTCTGTAGCTTTGCCTATAGTAAGGTTTGCAGTTTGATCTGGAGGCTTTGTTTCATTACAGAAGATGAAAATTATTTCTAGCTATCTAAATGGTGCGGAGGGTAAAAAGAAAAATAGTACTCCATGGAATGTTTAGTTTGTTTTTTGAGTGAGTTGTGGCATTTTAAAAAAGCCAGATTTTAAGGTTTTCAATGTAAAAATTTGGAGGGATTGTGAAGTTTGCCCAAACAAAAAAAGCGTTTTGACAGTTACAAAAATGCATGTTTGATAGTTTCATTATGAGTGTTGCAAGGGGGGCAAGTAGAGGAAGGAATGATGTTTCCTTGTGGAGTATTGTAGAGTTTGAAGTACCTTTGTTAAACTTCAAACATTTACATAGAAAAAAGTTTTCCCTTTGGTTGTAGCGTGTTTTCCAGATCTAGAGGGTATTTGCATTTTGGGGAGTTATTTTAATGAGAGTTGTAAGCAGATTTGAGAGCAAATTTTTCATTTAAATTCTAATAGATACCATTGGTAGTTAATTAGTATCCTTTTATTTATACGTAAGAGATTAAGAGCCCCTCAACACACGCACGCAAACACATATATATAGTTGTTGGCAACCATATTTACTGTTGATTACTTAAAAAGACTCATATATATGGTCTTATATTTATTGTTGATTACTTAAAAAGACTCGTATATATGATCTTATATATAAAATGTGGCGTGTGTAATTAAGATATGAGTAATGCTATGGGGAGGTCGACCTTTTCAGAAGTCGCCTCCTCATACACATATATATTTAAGAGTGGGACCTCTAAAAAAAAATTTTTTTGACCAGCATGCATTTTCATGCGTGCTGCAAAATCCTTAAGATATATGATGGAAACAGGAGATATGTCAGTAACTATCCAAGCTGGTGTGCCGTTTGAAATCTACAATAACATACACGCACAAGATATAGAAGAAACGTGATTTAATTAAATTAAAATTCAATTGTCATGGATAGAGACAGGAATTGAACTTCTTCGAGTATTATATATACCCTAACATGCTAGCAAGGAACACAGACAATTAATTCACACATTCGCATTGCTTGAGAGCAGTAATATCAGCTGGCAATAACAATGGCCCAAGTGGGTGCCTTCTTGCCCACCTCAGTCGTTTCGCTTGGTTTTGGAAGACATAAAAAACAAGGAGGCCCTCTTCTCTTTCACAAAATTACTGATGCCACAAGGGAACACAGTGTTTCACACCCTTTACCTCAAAGAAACTCAGCCAATTACCAGCCAAGCGTCTGGAGTTATGAGATTGTGCAGTCCTTGAACAGTGTTTATACGGTAATATTTATTTCTTATCCAATTACTTTTTTACATGACAAGAGAGCGCGTTTGCGTTCATCTTTTGTTCCGTAAATATATAGTTAAACTCATATATAATATATATAGGATGGCAAGTACATGGACAGAGCAAGGAAGCTACTAGAGGAAGTGAGGAGGATGATGAAGGATCAAACAGCAGATATATGGGCAAAGCTTGAGCTCATCGACCATGTCCAACGCTTAGGCCTCGGCTATCACTTTGACAACGACATAGTGGAAGTCCTTGATAGTTTTGTCTCTCTGAAACCACGTTTTGACACAACGCAGAACAAAAGCCTATATGAAGTTGCTTTGAGCTTCAGGCTCCTTAGAGATCACGGCTATGATGTCTCACCAGGTACCTATGGTTCATGCTAGCTAACAAGAAAAATATTTCTAGAAACTTGTAGAATTTAGCACTTAGTTAGTATACGTTATTTGTATTATTAAAGACATGGAGAGTTTGATTGATGAAACTTGGAAGGAGATGAATAAAGAACAAGCCGTTGATTCTCCAATATTTTCAAAAATTTTCAAAGAAATAGCAATCAATCTTGCAAGAATTTCGCATTGCACCTACCAGTATGGAGATGGACATGGGGCTCCAAATGCCACATCAAAGAACCGAATTCAGTCCTTAATAATTGAACCCATTAAACTTCACCAAGGGAAAGTTATTAATCCCCCGAAATACACCTATAATCACTTGAAGTCACTGGGTGGTGGTTTAGTGACAAAGAGTGTGAATAGTTTAGCAAATTGTTATAGGGTCAAATCCTTGCTTCATGGGATACCAAGGAAAAGAACTCATGAAGAAAGTAGCTAGAGTCACCGACTTCCAGTAGCTTAACTCACGTGTTCTCAATCCACATTTATTTCATTAAATTACATCCGTCCCTCTTTGAACATAAACAAGCATTTCCACTGTAGAAACGATTTAATCTAAAATCAGAGATTTTGTCTCAACAAATTATTTCCTCAATAGAGCATCATAGTGAAACTTATGTGAATCCAAGTATCAATAAAAAGAAAAAATTGCAATTTCACATTACTGATTTTGAGATCAATTTTTTTTTACGATCCAAGTGAAAGTAGCCAAAATATGCATTTGGGCCAAAGAAGACCAAAATTAACAATTAAAAGATTTTATCTTTTAAATATGAATTGTATTTTATTAGTTGGCTTTTCTATTGTATGTTTTATTTAGACCCAATGGTACTTTAGATTTTATGTGGGCCTTATAACCATTTAAAAGTGTTGTTAGCTAAGCCCAATAATATTAGAGTTATTTCTAACTAAAAGAGTTTTCTTTTGTAATAGATAAATCGAATGAAATAGAATTTATCTATGTTATTTTTCCCATTGAAGAGTTTCTAAGGTTCTTGTGCACTTGATCTTATGCGTTGAGTTATTACCTTATTAGGTATTGGGTTCATGCGATTTATGTTCGGTAATTTTAAGACATTAATTCTAATATTGTTATCGAGTCTCCAATCTATATTGGAGATTCATATCATCTAATATCAGCACTCAAATTAATCAGATTCAGTTTTATTGGTCTATAATGTTCATCGTAATTATAGCATACTATTCATTGCACTGTTTATCATCACTATAGCGTCATTGGTCATCATCTTTTTAGCGTTAATGTTCATTGCATTGTTCATGTGATTTTTTTTATTTTAAAATTTCTAGCCTGCTGTTTTCATTTTGCTCTTATTTTTATGTGTTTTTGGTTCGTTACTTCCTTTCTTTTATTGCTTCTTTTCTCTGTTTTTCTCTATTTCTTTCATTCTCCATTTCTAAACCTGTGTTGTGTTTTTTTTTTGTCTCTGCTTTTCTGGTTTGCTGATTTCAATTATGTCTGCTATATCATCTTTTAATCTATGTTTTGGATCTATTTTACTTTTGTCCTGTATTGCAGCGTGTGTGCTGTGACTAGAAAAAAAAAAGTTGACCCTAGGTTAAGAGAAAAGAATATTTCAAAAGAAAAGAGAATAGTATTAAAAAAAAGGATAAGTCACAATAGAATATTAAGAAAAACAAATTAGAAAATAAAGAAAGAAACTAAAAATTAAAAAAAAAAAAGACTTGAGAGTTATTCATGACCTAGAGTTCCTATCTCTTTTTAGCACTTTTTTTCATTAGAAAATAAGTATTCAGATTAGCAGTGGTGAAATTTGTTTCATTGCTAGTTATTTCTTTCTTTGTGTGTCTTTAAAATTTTCCTTATATTCTTATTCTTATTAAAAACTTATTCTAGCCTTGCTTGGCCATTTCCTTTGCTAAAATTCACTACAAAAAAATATAATTTAAAGTGAGTTATTTTTAACTATTAGCATTAGTTATAACTGACATTAAGGGATCTTGCATTAATTACCATAACTGACACTACACTCAATATCGCAAGAAATCCAGCGTCAGTTATAACAATTATCGGAATGATTGATGTTAAATTAAATATTTAGTGATAATTACAAATAACGTTAAATTATGACAAAAAAATATAAAATTTTACTTTTAGTGTCAGCTAAAGTTGATACAGTATAGTTTCAATTATAACTGATATTATTATTAAGTATTTATTTGAGTCATTTATATCTGACACAAGATTTATATCAATTATAATTGACATTATTATTGAACATTTATTTCTTTTTTTTTTTACATCAATTAGAACTGATGCTAAATTAACATTAATCTCAACTAATGCTGATATTAGTTTTTATATCTCTGTTTATTCGATTTTTCTTTTTTTTTAATTATACAATGGTCTAAATTACAATACTCATACACAATTAGCAAATTCTCAAGGAATAAGTCTTAAACAGATATATAATTAATAATGAAACTATCTTATACAATATTCAATATGAAATATATACTAAGTCTCAACAAATCTGACATTGTTTAATCGGTCAATACAAACAGAGTAATCAAAATATAAATTCTAATATTTACTAAGATAAAGCATGACTAGCTCTTAAGATCTACTTGCTAATAGTGCTTTCTCAACACTTCTCTCATTTAGAACCTATAAATATAGAAGATTTAAATAAAATAATAGTTCTAAATAACCAAATTATTTAAATTTAAAAGTAAAACTTGTGCTTTACCCTTGAATAAAACTTATCACACTATTTTGATACCTTAGAATTACAGATATAGTCTCTGATGATGAACCACAACTGTCCATTTGTATCCATTGACTGTAATTTATCAGGATAAAACTTTATTTTTAGGAGGACACAATGTTAAGTGCAAGTGGCTTATAAATCATTAGAAACATACCAAAAACTGAAATCCGCTTTCAGTTAACCTCAGCGGCTCTTTATCTCTATGTTGAAACATATACCAGATGCAAAATAACATTAGTAATATCATCACAAATTTGCTGAAGTGTTGGAAATGAGAAACAATGCTGCTAAGTAAACAAAACCTTCGACTCATGCTCTCGAAAACTTTCATCAAAGAAGCACTAATGTTTGATGGCTTTGAACTTGATTTGAGCTTATAAGTTGCAATAAGAAACACTAATTTATCATGGAAACAAGTCACTAAAGAGTTAGGGCTCATCTTAGTCATAAAATTAAATGATCAAGCGCTAAAATTAATTGTATCACAATATTAAAGTGATAATTGAACAAATAATAGTATGAATAAAATTATGAAATAAATGTGAAAGATTGGAATCAAAAGGTTAAAGACTGCACCTCCCATTGTTCTAGAGCATAAGCCTCAAGATCTTCTAAGCATGGGATCCTCACAATTATATTCGAGATGAAAATATAAATATAATTTAAGATACTTCCTGCTGGTTAAGTAATCCCATCAACATTAGCTCTGCAATATATATATGTTACAATTCAAGGAAGTAAGTATGTATATATAGTGAGAGAAAGAGCATATTATTTAAGTAATCTCTTTAAGTAAAATCTTTTAATTCATATCCAACATAACAGAGGAAGCAGAAGAACAGAGGATGTGTAGTCAGTAATTACTAATTAATACTTACCTCCGTTGACCTTTTCAAGTGCTTCATAAAGAGCAGGCTTGTGCTTCTTCTCAAGCCACTGCGATCAATTACAAAGTTACAACACCAAAATATGTGTTTAATTAATATGATGGATATTTCAGCTTAAATGAAGCAAAAGCAACTAGTATGACTCACAGAAGAAAAATCAAACAACTAATATAAGATTATGATGCAGGGGAGCAATTTTTCCTAAATAAATTTGTTCTTCCACAAGTTATCATACCTAGTTTCTCTGACTACTCATGTACTGTTTTGCAATTGGTGGGAGGCAGAGATATGATGGGAGATCAACACACCTTAGACAAAAATGCATCAAGTGATAGTCCACCAAATGCATTTTTTTCTACAGCATCTTCATATGGAGTTCCAGTCCAAGGACTACAATATTTCAATAAAAAATTAGATAACAAATAATTGGCAGGAGTAATTAGTGATATTCACATTAGGTTTTAGAATATGATACAATGTTAGGTTACTTTTAACAGATTAAAGTAAAAATTATAAGGAAAAGTTCAAGTATTCAAATCATAGTAGGTAGCAACTCATAATTGCCAAATCCGAGAATTTCATAAAATTACTCATCTATAGTACAATGATTAATCCATCTAAATTCATTCACAAATAAAGAAAAGCAAAGTGAACCCTCCCAGCCAGCAATCCAAATTCAAAACCAGACTGGCCCTCATCCCATCTACAAGCCAATGAGCAGATTTAATTAGATCTTTTTGAGTCAAAGTAATCCTCAGGGACATAAAACTTTAAACCAACAGCCTGCAAGCACCAAAAGAAAATCTTTATTAGAATAGATAACAAACTTGCAAAGAACCAGGTAGGATGAGCTGCACTGAACGTTGTTTGCAATGGTTACTAAATCCAGCCAATGTCCATTTATTAGAACCAAATTATTAATCAAAAGTATTAAGAAGAACAATGTTGATTTTTATGCAAATGTTGAGAACTAATGATCAACAATAACCTCAGTATTCAGATAGTGAATATATGCAGCTTAAGAAAATAATATCCCCAAATAGTTAAAGGATAAAACTTAGATATATTTTCCAGTATTTGCTATTTGATAACCGTGAAACCAAATATTTAAGGAACTTCTAACCAAAATTCTAGAAAAGCATCATATTTCAAAAACAGTTCAACTATATGTAGCTTTATTCAACTACCTAGGGAATGTTTCAAAGAGAATGGAGCAGAGTAACCAACATTTTTGGTAAAGAAGTACCTTGACACTTATCTGTGATATACTCAAGTTTCATAACTTCATAGGAAAAATGCATTTGCACTCATATTAATCATCCTCTTTATTTTTCATCCCACTGTTAGACCCATGGTCAATATTCAATTGGACCTCTAATTATAATAATATAATTTTCTGAACCTGCAAAGAAAATTAGTTAGCTGATTTGGTGAATTATTCTGAAGCCTCTATATTTTTGCTTGCTACTTCACATGCATAACCTTCTTATTATACAAAATAGGGCAACTAAAGCCTTTGGAAAATCATTAAGCATGAATCTTTCTATCACTCTACCCTAGACTAGCTAGAACAGGCATTAAATTTGATATTGAACTACTAAGTTTGACCAAAAAGAAATGATGATTCTGAAGTTCTTCTGAAAACGTGTGTCTATGAGTAATTTCTTCCACAAGGCGTTGGTTGCAATGGCTCTGGTGAATACTGATGGCTTCCAGAATTTGTGCTCTTGTGAAGGACTAGACTTTGTAATCTGTTTCCAGTGATCTTTGACTGAATAGATGGTTTTCTTGTCTTTTCATTATTGCTGACTATACTTAAATATTTGTATTAGATCTTTTTTGCCATCAACTCTCACTTGGGTTTATCTCTCACAACTTGAAAGTGCTTAATATTATTCTCTGCTTTTAGCCTCCCTCAAGCTGAGGTACGATAAAACTGAAGAATAACTGTTACTCTACGAAGCATGGACATTTTAAAAAGAAATCTTCTTCTTAGCTGACACATGCCCAATATTCGTTGCATCATAGTACGTGTTTATGTCTTGTTTTTAATTGATGGAACCTAAACAAGACTCTAGAATATATATGAGAAATAACAAATTTATGGTATTAAATAGAAAAACCGAGTCAAACCACTGGAATGGTGGAATTGCCTTTACATCAAAGCAGAGATAAAATGCAGAAAACCAATAATAATCAAAATCGAGTTTTAAGAGCTTAAATTAGGAAATATGTTAACTCGCATTTGAACCAAGATTTAGTAGTCTTAAGGTAAACTTAGGTGAGCTGGCTGGTTAACTAGGTGATGAAAGACAAGCAATTTGGGTTTTCTGGTTTCTGAATCTCAAAACACTATGTTCACTTTCAAATCAACTATCCAAACTTATTTATTATTAAGATCAAAATACTCACACTCTATCAAAGGATATATAGACTGTAAGTGAGAGTATTTTGATTTAAATCCTTTTCTACTATTCTTGAGGATATAGAGTCTCAGATGAGGGGTTCAGGATGAGAAAGCCATACCGAAATACCACGGCCGAAAAGTAGAATGGAAAGCAAAATTTCGATGCAGAGGATGTTACTTACCGCATTACGAAAGCCTCATCAAAGCGATGGAGATTGGCAGACGGTGAGACGAAGGAGATTGGCCGATAGAGATTCGGCGACGATGGAATCAGAGAAGACGATGGAGATTGGCCGACGGTGAGACTCAGACAATGAGACGAAAATTGAGAAGCACGATCTGAAGATTGGAGATGGTGAATGACGTAGGAATCATATATGAGATGATGACAGTGACGAGGGAGGCGTGATTTTCAGACCTTGGCCTAGGGTTTTTTAAATTAAATAGTTTATGACATGCGTTTTAATATTAATACACTTCTTATAAATTAAAAAAAGAGCTAAAAATTGATATTGAATATTTAAAAAAATCACAATGTTTTAAAAGGATTTAGTGTTAGTTATAAATAATACTATGAAACTGATATTAAATATTTTAACAAAATTATTTTTTATTAATTTAACATCATTTTTTAATAACTAACACGAAATATCTGACATTAAACATGTTTTTTTTAAGTGATTTGAGCCTTAAACATACCTGAAGATAAGTTGATTGAATTTTTGTATTGTAGTTTGTGATATTTAAAGCATAAAGAAAGGTTTAAGTCTATTTAGTAGTAAAGAGAAAAAAAAAGAAAGAGAGGGTGAGCTCATAATTGAAAAAGCCAAAAAGAGAGAAAACAAGAGTGAAAAGAGTGATATCATCTTTTGAGTGTAAACACATGAGATTGTGTGCAAGTGAAGTCTAAGGAATTTTTTATTTCTAACCATCTTGCAGGTTCAAACAAAATGGAGGCTAGCAATGAACAAGGGAGGAGGAGTGAATAGGTGGATATGAATCTTTTATGGAGGACCATGAGCCAATAGTTCGAAAGTGTTAATATACAGTTGAGAGATATGAACAAGTGAATAGACAGGGTAGAAAATAGTTCCTCAAGGAAACAACCACCTCTTAATACAAGAGAAATGAGGCATAGAGAAAGGGAAGTGGTAGACAGAAATATCGGATCTATCAAACTAAGCCTACCCTCCTTTCAAGGTAAAAATAATCTAGATGAAGAATACCTTTGGCGTCAAGTTTTTTGTTGCAATAGTACCCATTTATGTAACAATCTAAAACTAATTCTTAAGGTTGAAGATACACTAAAAGAGACATCATCTAAAGACATTGGAGGAAATTTTTGAAAAGTGATGAAAACCATATTCAAATTCAAGTTTTCATTGGTGATGCAAGTAATGTTATGTCGAAATGCAAAAGGAAAAAGAGAGTGAGCCTATGAAAAGTGAGAGAGAAAATTATGAAAGTGAACATATTAAAAGAGTGAAAAGAAAACAAAAATAAAGTGTGAAAGAAAAGAGAGTTGTAAGAGAAAAAGAGAAAATGGTGAGAAAGAAAAACAAGAAAGTTTTCTCATAATGAAGAAAAATGAAGAATCTGAAGAAAGGGCTGAGAATCAAAAGAAAAAAAAAAGAGAAAGAGTTGGGGGGAAATTGAAAAAGAAAGAATACTTGAGTATTTACAAAGAGGCTTACTTTTCTTGTTTTGACATTGATTATTCTTTACCTAGTCTTGTCATTTTTCTTTTGTAGGAATTATTGCTACCTATATTTAAAATTCAAGGGCGAATCTTCTTTCAAGAAGAGGAGAATTTTGTAAATCCAAGTACCATGCTGAAAAGAAAAAATTGCAATTTCACATCACTAATTTTGAGAACAATTTTTTCTTACGATCTAGGTGGAATTAGCCAAAACATGCATTTGGGTCAAAGAAGATCAAAATTAACAATTAGAGGATTTTATCTTTTAAATATGAATTTTTTTTTGGACAAATGAAAATATATTCTAGATCGAGGGACTTAAATGAAGACAGATATGATCTCATATCAAGCAAAGAATAAAAGGAACAATTTCACCTAAAAACCTATATGAACAAATAGAAAAGTGTGAATATATATAGATATGAATTTGCTTGCATATTCTTTTCTTTCTTCTATATATATAACCAAAGCCCCCTCTTTTTGTCCTTGCAAAATGCTATCCAACATCGTTTGCCCCCACCCATAGCTTCCTAGCTTCCTCTATTCTAGTTTGACCAGTCAACAATGCCACCGATCCCTTCCTGTTGCCTTCCACTCTTCCTCACCTCAACAGACGAAAAAGTCTCCTGCTTTGCTTTGCCACGTGAGCAGATTGACCTCAGACTTCTCTTGTTTTCTCTCTTCTTCCCTTCTCAGATCCAGTCTGCACACAGAAATGGAGTCTATGAGGTTACCAATTGCTAGATCTGTTGCCTTCCGTTATGGCTTTGCATTCTTACTTGTATTACTCTTTGCTTGCTTCACATTCACTTCTACAGGTGTTACTGCTCATTCTTCGTTGTGGTTTTTGAGATTTACTTGGCATTGGTTTCTGTTGCTTCATAATTATAATTTGATCAAGTTATGTAGAGAGTTGTACTTGTTAATTCTCGGATTGACTGCAAAAGTTAAAGTTTTCCATTTTCTTAAAATGCGCGTAAACTGTGTCATCTTATTCATTCTATAGACTAAAACTATCAGAAATTGTACTTTTGGTGTTTTCATGATCTCTTTAGTTTTATAAGCCTTTTTTATGTAGTGATCGAGACTAAAATGATTACTATCTATATGCAGTCTCTTTAGCTTTCTTCTTAATGGTTATATTTACAATCATATATTTAAAAGGAGAGAAAAAAAAAAGCAAAAGAAGAGACGAAAACTCTGTCTTTAGTCAAAATTTCATTACAGTAATCTCTCGGTTCATCTTTAAAGGTGCATATATATATATATATATATATATATTGATTTGTTGCTATTTCTGACTTTTTCAAATGGTGGGAGGGGAGCATATAGTAAAGTACCTGGAAAAATGCATGCTTGTGGACATGATACTCATGTTATTATACTTCTTGGTGTTACAAAGATGATAAGAGCATGAAAAAGAGATACAAGTAAGTTATCTTTTGTTTTTTTTAATTCCCTTCTCTTTTGAGGTGATGCTATTCTAACCTTGGAATGTGAGGTCAATGTTAACCAAAATTCATCTATTATTGTATAAATACTCACTGCCACTAGCCACTTATTGAAAGCCCCCAACTTCATTGCCCATTAATTTTGTACATAGATAAAGAGGTTTCTAACTCAATCCTTTTAATTTCAATTAATAGAGATACCATTGGAAGTTGTAATTGTGATGATCTTTCCATGTTTATTTAGTTTTAAGACTAGTCTAAGAGAATGCTATCAACTTTAGGCATAGGAAGATGAGCAGTAAACTAAAACAATGTAAAATGTAAAAAAGAGTTAAATATGAGACATTTCATGTAAGAGGATAGAGAGTTATTTTTTAATGGGTTAATTTGGTTTTCATTAAGTGTGTGTTGGATTTCTTTTGGTGCTATCAAGCTTGCTTGTCCTCCTCATTACTCTTTCCCTAGTATACCTCTGTCTTTACTTGTTCTGTTCCATCCTATTTTCTTCGTTGACTTGGTAGTTGTAAATCTTTTGATACTTCTGAAGTAGAAAATGTAAAGGTATGTGTATGCACATTCTCTAGACTATTCATTTTGGTAAGATGATAGAATTTTAAATGTGCTAATATTGTTTGATTATTACTTTCTTGAGCACTTTGGATGTATTGAGCTACCAATTCCAATATACCTTCCAAGTCACATTTGTGAATTGAAGATGTTGAACCATTTGTGCTTGTATTGCTGCAAAAAACAAAAACAAAAAACAAACACAATCTTACCCAATGGAGAATTTTGGTTATTCATTTTTTGCTTGTTTTAATCCACAACTTGTTATTATGTCGTATTTGAAAGGTATTTAACTTGCTTGAGTTGGTAAACATGCTGCTATTAGGGATTGCAATATGAACCTCTATCTTGAAGACCCACTAGGAAATATTTGATTGATTAAAGTTATGATAATTTGTTCATGTCATATGCTTCCCTGTTTTTTAAAAATTTTGCTTTCCTTTTAAAGTTTTGATAATTATTTTTTCTGCTTAGTACTTGGCTAATATCTGTAACATGAAAGATAACTCTCTTTTCTTCATTTTGTTGACAAAGTTTTTTAAGACATGATGTTTGTCTTAACATGTGAGACATTTCATTCTTTTTTTTTTTGGTGCATAAATCTATAAAACTATATTTCTTATGTCGTGCATTGTCAAAATTGGAATTTCTGCCTGGAAAATATGGACTCAATTATGACATATAAGAAGTCAGAGCCAAAGTAAACATGGGTTGTGCCTCTTGTATTACGTGTTCTTTGGTTAGTATGGTCGTCTTCCTACTTTTTAGTCCTACTTTTATCACGGAGAAATATTTCATGATAGGTTTTGTTGATTTATCATTTCAGTAGTAATATATATTGGATTACAAGAAGTTTCTCCTATCTTTATTTTATTTTATTTTTTGGTTGTTTTTTGCTTTCTCTTCATCACATATTTTCACTTAAAAGTTTATACAATCAGGTTTAAAAAAATTAGTAGTTCATTTTGTTCCGTCCAACTGAATAATTTTGGCCCAACATGTGTAGATGTTACTTCACTTTTCACATGGGCTTCCACAGCCGCAACTTTCAGCTAGCACTCATACTCTATTTTCAACCTTCCCACATGCACCTATCTTCAAGAGTCCACAATGGCTGCACCTCCTAAGCTGCCAGATTCATCCTCTTTCAGCTATGCCCATATGCTTACAATATTTTTCTTCTATGTCCATGTGACTTTGTTCCCCTAGAATTAGTATAAATATGTTTAAGCTTCATTGTACTGATCAATTCGGAATCAAGTTTAAGCTTTGCTTTTAGAAAATTTTAAGTTTCTTTTCTTCTTCTGCTCTGCCCCCCTTTTCCTGAGCCATATTTTGGTATCAGAGCAAGGTTCTAGAGAGAGGGAACGCCTGAAAAATCGCCTGAGATTCACTGTTCGAAGTTTTCTGGCGACGTCGAAATCGGCCAGCTTCGAAAGTCCCATCTCTGGTGCTCTTTTAGGAAAAAGGACGTCGGAATCGTGATCGGAAGGGTCCAAAACCTTAGACTAGAGAAGATCAACGCCGCCTGACCATTCACGCGCGCTCACGCGCCGCCGTCGGAAGATCACGCGCCGGCCATCTCTCCCACGCGCCATACGTGCCTGCCAGAGGTTGAAGACGACCACGTCATCACGCCACGTCATCATCCACGTTATCCACTCAATCAATCAGAGGTTGCCACGTGTCCAGCTGATTGTCTTCACGCCACGTCATCATCCACGTCATCAGTCCAGTCAATCAAAGTTTGCCACGTGTCCGTCCTGCCACGTGTCTTGCTGATTCTGCTGCCACATCATAAGAGCGTTAGCCAATTACCGATCGCCACGTGTCAAGTTGTAGCCACGTCACCATCAATTTTTAGATTCTCATATTGACCCCGGAAGTCTTGTGAAATCTTATTTTTACCTCCAAAACCTTCTAAAATTACAATTTTGCCCCCATATCTTGTTGAAATTAAATTTTTACCCCACGACTTTCTAAAATTTCACTTTTGCCCCAAATCTTTCTGAAATTTTACTTTTACCCCCTAACTTTTCGATATTACACTTTTTTCCCACAACTTTCTAAAATTTTACTTTTACCCCAGAGCTTTCTGATATTACACTTTTACCCTCACAACTTTCTAAAATTTTATTTTTGCCCACAATGATTTATCTCTATTACACTTTGACCCCAAAGTTTCCATTAGATTAATCTTTGACCTCAAAAATTCCTAAAATTGCATTTTGACCCCAAAAAAAATTCTCATAAAATTACCGATCAGTCCCAAAACTTTCAAAATTGTAATCCAATCCAATTTCTCCTCAAATTTGCCCCCAAATCCATACGTCATCCAAAATTTCACTTAATCTTCTTCAAAAAAAAGAGAGAGAAAATGCCTCACAGACGCAGATCCGTTCAAGAATTTGAATTAGAAGAATTGAGACAACAAATTCAACAGCTGCAGGAAATTGTGAATGCCCAATGGATTCAATTGGAGGACCGGAAGGAGCATCAAAGTGAAGATTCAGACAATAGTGCCTCGACGTCCACCAGTAACCGCCGATAACGCAGACAAGTCACCGGTACCGATGATATCAGAGTGGAAATTCCAGAATTTGAAGGGAAACTCCAACCAGATGAATTTGTCGATTGGCTACAAACTGTCGAGCGAATATTCGAGTATAAAGAGATACCCGAAGAGAAGAAGGTAAAAATCATTGCTGTCAAGTTAAAGAAACACGCTTCCATATGGTGGGAAAATTTAAAGAAGAAGCGCGAGAGAGAAGGAAAAAGCAAAATACAGACATGAGAAAAGATACGTAAAGAACTAACTCATAAGTTTTTACCTCCACAATTTTTTCAAGATAATTTTATTCAACTACAAAATCTTCGTCAAAAGAACCTGTCTGTGGAAGAATACACCAGAGAATTTGAACAGCTAATGATGAAGTGTGACATTCAAGAGAGGGATGAGCAATCAATCGCTCGCTACCTTGGAGGATTAAACATAGATATCGCCCACCTGGTCCAACTTCAACAATATTGGACTTTGGACGATGTTATTCGTTTATCTCTTCGAATTGAGAAACAGCTTCCCAAGAAACCTTCATATCAATCTTCTTCCTCTTTTCCTTATAGGAACTCTGCAAATACTCGCAAACCTCAGATCCAACAAGCAAGTACTTCAAACAGCAACCCACCAAAGCCTAACAGAGAGGGCAATTCAAAAGTCGTCAAGTGTTTTAGGTGCCAAGGATTTGGACACATTGCTTCTAATTGTCCAAACCTCAAGATTATCACCATCATTGAAGGAGAAATCCATGAAGCTTCTGAAGAAGATGAAGGACTAGTGTTTGATGAAGAACCAGTGCACATTGAAGAGGTCACCCCTGCTGATCAAGGAGAATCACTGGTAATTAGACGAAGCTTGCATACTGCAACAGCCAAAGAAGAACCATGGCTGAGGCACAACATTTTTCACACCCGTTGCACTGCGCAAGGCAAGGTTTGTGATGTTATTATTGACAGTGGGAGTTGTGAGAACGTCATGTCAAATTATATGGTGGAAAAGTTGAAATTGTCAATACAAGATCATTCGCATCCGTACAAGTTACAATGGCTCAACAAAGGCAACGAGGTAAGGGTCTCTAAACGTTGTCTTGTAAATTTTTCCATTGGTCAGAAATACCACGACAACACATGGTGTGATGTGATTCCTATGGATGCGTGCCACCTTCTACTAGGGAGACCATGGCAATATGATCGTCGTGCAATATACAACGGCTATGCTAACACCTACTCTTTCGTCAAAGATGGAGTAAAAGTCAAGTTGACACCATTGCCACCAAGTGAACTAAACAAAGACAAGAAGGAACCAAAGCCCCTTGTGTCTTTAGTTACAAAAACACAGATCAAGGTGACAGTAGAAGAAGCTCAGGCCGCAAACTTCGTCTTTTTGTTTGAAGTAAATAAAGAAACAATTCTTCCTTTGGAGATAGAAGAAATGCTTGCTGAATTTCTGGATGTTGTACCAGAAGAAATCCCTCAAGGATTACTACCAATGCATGATATCCAACATGCCATTGACTTTATTCCTGGAGCTGTCATTCTAAATAAGCCAGCATATAGAATGAGTCCTAAGGACCATGACGAAATTCAACGCCAAGTTGAAGAATTGCTTAAGAAAGGGTTGATTCAAGAAAGTGTTAGCCCTTGTGCTGTACATGTCCTTCTAGTGCCGAAGAAAGATGGAAGTTGGAGAATGTGCGTTGATAGTCGAGCTGTCAACAAAATCACTATCAAGTATTGATTCCCGATACCAAGGCTCGATGACCTGTTTGATCAACTACATGGAGCTACCATCTTCTCCAAAATTGATCTTCGCAGTGGCTACCACCAAATCAGAATCCGTCCAGGAGATGAATGGAAAACTGCTTTCAAAACCAGAGACGGCCTGTATGAATATACCGTGATGCCTTTTGGATTATCCAATGCTCCCAGTACATTCATGCGTTTGATGAATCAGGTACTTCGCCCCTTCATTGGCAAGTTTGTAGTTGTGTACTTTGACGATATTTTGATCTATAGCAAAGGGAAAGAAGAACATTTAGAGCATATACGACAAGTGCTACAGACTCTACGAGAGCAGAAACTCTATGCCAATCTCAAGAAATGTTCTTTTCTAACCAAGGAAGTAAATTTCTTGGGATATATTGATAGGAAAATCCTTAGGGTTGCCTGATCTTCACGGCGTAGGCGATAAATGAATTCAAGACTTAACAAAAGAAAAATAAGAACAACACACTCCGGAATTGAAGAAGGAATTGGAGTGGTTCAATGACCTAACAAGTGCAAATAGTCAACCAACGTTATATAGAACGTGACCTACTATTTAGAACGCTTGTTCAACCACGAACACGAATTGAACCAATCCACACAACAACGCACTTGGGTTGAAGCACAAATTGGGGGCTTTTGTGAATTTGAATCACCAATCTTATAAAGAAGATTGACAAAGCAAGGTTTCACAAGAGCAAAGAAAGAAAGATAAATTCTCACACAATGAGAGAAAACACTTGAATGCAAGTTTTCATAAACTCAAATCTGATTATTACAATAAGCTTGGGGGGGTATTTATAGATAGGATGGAGAGACAAAGGTGCCCACCTATCTTGACTTGAAGATACATACATTTAATGCACATGAAAATAAATGCCCACCTATCTTGACTTTGGATACAATGCTTTTAATGCATTTTGAAAATAAATATCCACCTATCTTGACTTTGAAACATTGTGCATTTAATGCACATGATTCATAATTGACTAAAGACCATCTAGAAGTTAAAATTCGTACAAAAATAAAAGAAAATTACAAAACATGAATTTCAACTCAAATGGATATAATTGAGCCCAAATTCTATTGGTCCATGTTTATCTCTTGGACCAATCTCTTTAATTTGTAGTGTTCTGGCCCAAAATCCCTTTAGCAACTCCATTTTCAGCCCAAATGATGTTGAGCACATTTTGATCATTATTTAACATACATTCAAATGGAATTTGCTTCATCCATTCTTGAACGAGCCCATTTAATGTCTCTTTTATTGTTTTAACCCGAGCTCGTGTAATTGGCCCACTTGTAATATACAATGGATCTACTTCTTGATCATCCAATGTAATTGTTGGGTTCACATCATCCTCCCCTTCTTGAAAAGGAGTCGTCCTCGACTCTTCAATATCTGCATCAAAATAAGGAGAGAGATCAGAAACATTGAAGGTAGCATGCACACCATATTCACCTGGTAATTCAAGTTTGTAAGCATTATCATTAATCTTCTCAATGACTCGAAATGGCCCATCTCCTCTAGGCATAAGTTTTGATTTTCGTTTTTCTGGAAACCTCTCTTTTCTTAGATGTAGCCAAACCAAATCTCCAGGCTTAAAAATTACTTGCTTTCTTCGTCTATTAGCACATTTTTCATATTGTTGAGTCATCCTTTCAATGTTGTGCCGTGCCTTCTCATGAATTTGCTTGACAAATTCAGCACGCTTTTTACCATCCATATTGGCTCTTTCCTGCAAAGGTAAAGGAATCAAGTCAATAGGTGTAAGAGGATTAAATCCATAAACAATTTCAAATGGCGAAAATTTAGTAGTGGAATGAATGGCCCTATTGTAAGCAAATTCGACATGTGGAAGACATTCCTCCCAACTCTTCAAATTTTTCTTGATGATTGTTCTCAACAATGAGGAAAGTGTCCTGTTCACAACCTCGGTTTGTCCATCAGTTTGTGGATGGCATGTAGTAGAAAATAACAATTTGGTTCCAAGCTTGCTCCACAATGACTTCCAAAAATAGCTTAAAAATTTAGTATCCCGATCAGACACAATCGTTCTTGGCATCCCATGTAGTCTCACAACTTCCCTCCGTGATAAAGCATCAGCAACAATATTTTCTTTACCTTTCTTGTACTTAATCACATATGGAAATGATTCAATGAACTCAATCCATTTGGCATGCCTTCGATTCAACTTGCTTTGGCTCCTAATATGCTTTAAAGCCTCATGATCAGAATGAATTACAAATTCTTTAGGCCACAAATAATGTTGCCAAGTTTCCAGCACTCTAACTAATGCATATAATTCTTTATCATATGTAGGATAGTTAAGAGTTGGTCCACTTAGCTTTTCACTGAAATATGCAATGGGCTTACCTTCTTGCATGAGTACACCGCCTATGCCAATTCCACTAGCATCACATTCAATCTTAAAAGTCTTACCAAAATCAGGAAGGGCTAGTAAAGGTGCATTCGTGAGCTTCTCCTTAAGGGTTTTGAAGGCTTTCTCTTGAACATCTTCCCATTTGAAGGGGACATTCTTCTTGGTCAGTTCATTTAATGGTGCTGCTAGAGTGCTAAAGTTCTTCACGAACCTCCGATAAAAGCTTGCAAGTCCATGGAAACTCCTTACCTGTCCAACGGTGGTTGGAGTTGGCCATTCTTGAATTGCTTGGACCTTTTCTTCATCAACCCCTATACCTTTACTACTAACAACATAGCCAAGAAAAACAATTTTGTTTGTGCAAAAATCACATTTCTTCAAATTACCAAACAATCTTTCCTTTTTAAGAACCTCTAGAACTTTTCTAATGTGATCCACATGTTCATCTAAGGTTTTGCTATACACAAGAATGTCATCAAAATAAACTACCACAAATTTCCCAATGTAAGCTCTCAAGACATGATTCATTAACCTCATGAATGTACTAGGTGCATTAGTTAAACCAAAAGGCATAACCAACCATTCATAAAGTCCATGTTTAGTCTTGAATGCTGTTTTCCATTCATCTCCTTCTTTCATTCTAATTTGATGGTAGCCACTTTTTAAGTCAATTTTAGAAAAGATAGTAGAACCAGTCAATTCATCAAGCATATCATCTAACCTAGGAATAGGATGACGATATCTTACCGTTATGTTGTTAATGGCTCTACAGTCAATACACATCCTCCATGTGCCATCCTTCTTAGGTACGAGCAACACTGGAACTGCACAAGGACTAAGGCTTTCTCTCACATCCTTTGTCTAACAATTCTTGGACTTGTTTTTGAATCTCCTTAGTCTCTTCAGGATTGGTGCGGTATGCTGGTCGGTTAGGCAATGATGCTCCAGGAATGAAATCAATTTGATGTTCTATCCCTCTAATTGGTGGCAATCCGGGTGGTACTTCATCTGAAAAAATATCCTCATATTCCTGCAAGAGAGACAAAACAACACTAGGCAAAGTAGAGGTTAAGTCTTTATTATTCAACATAGCCTCTTTGTAAACAAGTACTAGGAGGTTTTGTTGAGAAAATAAAGCTTGTTTAAGGTCACTATTTTTTGCCACAAGTAAACCTTTTCCTCCAACATCCATGTTCTCTCTTTTTCCTTTTTGATTTTCTTTTCTATCTTTCTTCTTTTTCAACACACTCTCTTTTTCTTCAGTACTTGACTCTTTTTGAATCTTTTCACTCTCATTTTTATTCTCTTCTTTTTTGCTCACTTGGCTGCACTCACTCTCTCTTTTCTTTTCTCTCTTTATTTGATCTTCTAAGATTTGCTTTGGTGACATAGGGAGGAGGGTTATAGGGTTCCCTCTAAGTACAAAAGAATAACGATTTAAGAATCCATCATGAGTGACATGCCTATCATACTGCCAAGGCCTACCTAACAAGAGATGACATGCTTTCATGGGTACAATATCACATAAGACTTCATCTCTATATTTGCCAATAGAAAAGAGTACTTTCACCTGTTTAGTCACCTTCAGTTCCCCACATTCATTGAGCCATTGAAGTCTGTATGGACGGTTATGCTTGACTGTTGGTAAGCTCAATTTTTCAACAAGCTCAACACTTGCCACATTGCTACAACTTCCACCATCTATGATCACACTACATACCTTGTCCTGAATTAAGCAACGTGTGTGGAACAAGTTTTCTCTTTGATTATTCTCTTCCATCACCTGGATGCTAAGTGCTCTTCTAGTCACAAGAAGCTCTCCTTCCATTGCACTTTCTCCCTCATCATTTGATTCTTCTTCCTCCTCTGTGATATCTTCTTCAGTCTCCCAATCTCCACTGTTATTGACGATCATGGTGCGTTTGTTTGGGCACTCACTAGCGATGTGACCTCTTCCTTGGCACTTAAAACACCTTATGTCACGGCTCCTTGAAGAATTAGGCTCAACTTGAGTTTTCTTTGAAACATCTAGCTTTTCAATTTTCTTTGAATCAACTTCCTTGGAATTTGAAGTAGAAGGGTTGTCTTTCTTCGAATTGTGCTTCCAAGAGTTAAAAGAATTTGAATTGTAGCTTTTTCTTGCAGTATTCTTCCTCTTGAGTTGTTGCTCAACTTTGATGGCTTGATGTACCATCTCTTGAAGCTCTACATAATGATACATCTCCACGATATCAGCTATGTCACGATTGAGTCCATGTAAGAAGCGAGCCATTGTTGCTTCTCTATCCTCCACAATGTTGGCTCTTATCATGGCAACCTCTATCTCCTTATGATACTCATCTACACCCTTTGTTCCTTGTATGAGACGTTGCAACTTGTTATGAAGCTCTCTATGGTAATATGATGGGATGAACCTCTTTCTCATAATTGTCTTCATTTCTTCCCAAGTGGAAATGGGATACTCTCCATAACGAGCTCTTTCTTTTTGCATCTGGTCCCACCAAACAAGAGCATAATCAGTAAATTCAATAGCAGCAAGTTTCACCTTTTTACCTTCGGAGTAGTTATGGCATGAGAAAATTTGCTCAACACGCATTTCCCATTCTAAGTACTCCTCGGGATCACTTTTGCCTTGAAAGGAAGGGACTTTTACTTTGATTCCACCAAGGTCTTCTTCTCTAACTCTAGGCCTCCTTGGTTCTTCTCGATTAAATCTCCTCCTTCTTGGTTGATATCCACCAGATTCATCATCCTCAACTGGACTCTCCGCAACTCTATAAGGCTGCTCATTTCGTCTTCGATTGTTTGGAGAGGCTGGTAGTGTAGCGGTTTGGTTCTCCATGTTATCTAAACGCTCAAGAACTCCTTCTAGCTTTCTGTCAAACATCCTTTCAAGATGACTCATCAATGCTTGCATTTGGATAGGAGCTAGTTGTGCTTGAGAAATTTCTTCATCTTGGTTCCCTGCCATGTTAGTGTAAAAAAAAAAATAATAATAATAACAGAATATAGGATCTCACAAAATGCTTAGTGTTTCACTCTTCTTCTCAACTCAGTATTTGCACTCCACTCTTAATAATCTCACTAACTCTTAAATCCCTCAATATCTTCCAAAGCTCTTATTCAATCTAAGTCCTTGTTGTGTGATTCAATAATTGCCAATTTCTCAACTTCAACCAAGCACATGAAAGTAGATTGTCAAAGTATGGGAATAGTTGAACTAGGTCACAGTTAAAGAAAGCTTTATGGATTCAATAGAAAGAAATTTTGTTACAAGTGCAAGATAAGATTTTTTTGTTAAATGAAAAGGGAATCAACTACTTTGAGGGCAAGAAGATGCACTATTTGAACAATTTTTTTTTTCCGAATTTTTTTTTTCGTTTTTTTTTTCAATATGATGTGCAGAATAGATAGGAGCAACAAAACAATATATGACCTTCTCAAGGACAATGAAATCTTGCACAGTGAAAGGAAAAAATTGATATCTAGGCAAATTGGAAATTGAAGAAAAGGGAAGGAACAACAAAGGAACAATAATATATTTTTCTCAAAAAAAAAGGTGAAAATAAAGAAGGCCTACCGTGTCAACCAAAATGCTCTGATACCAAATGATAGGAAAATCCTTAGGGTTGCCTGATCTTCACGGTGTAGGCGATAAATGAATTCAAGACTTAACAAAAGAAAAATAAGAACAACACACTCCGGAATTGAAGAAGGAATTGGAGTGGTTCAATGACCTAACAAGTGCAAATAGTCAACCAACGTTATATAGAACGTGACCTACTATTTAGAACGCTTGTTCAACCACGAACACGAATTGAACCAATCCACACAACAACGCACTTGGGTTGAAGCACAAATTGGGGGCTTTTGTGAATTTGAATCATCAATCTTATAAAGAAGATTGACAAAGCAAGGTTTCACAAGAGCAAAGAAAGAAAGATAAATTCTCACACAATGAGAGAAAACACTTGAATGCAAGTTTTCATAAACTCAAATCTGATTATTACAATAAGCTTGGGGGGGTATTTATAGATAGGATGGAGAGACAAAGGTGCCCACCTATCTTGACTTGAAGATACATACATTTAATGCACATGAAAATAAATGCCCACCTATCTTGACTTTGGATACAATGCTTTTAATGCATTTTGAAAATAAATATCCACCTATCTTGACTTTGAAACATTGTGCATTTAATGCACATGATTCATAATTGACTAAAGACCATCTAGAAGTTAAAATTCGTACAAAAATAAAAGAAAATTACAAAACATGAATTTCAACTCAAATGGATATAATTGAGCCCAAATTCTATTGGTCCATGTTTATCTCTTGGACCAATCTCTTTAATTTGTAGTGTTCTGGCCCAAATCCCTTTAGCAACTCCATTTTCAGCCCAAATGATGTTGAGCACATTTTGATCATTATTTAACATACATTCAAATGGAATTTGCTTCATCCATTCTTGAACGAGCCCATTTAATGTCTCTTTTATTGTTTTAACCCGAGCTCGTGTAATTGGCCCACTTGTAATATACAATGGATCTACTTCTTGATCATCCAATGTAATTGTTGGGTTCACATCATATATTATCACCGCTGAGGGTATTCGAGTAGATCCGAGTAAAGTCGAAGCCATTAATAGCTGGCCTATTCCAAGCTCTATTCATGTTGTGAGAAGTTTCCATGGATTAACTTCATTTTATAGAAGATTCATAAAAAATTTTAGCTCTATTGTTGCTCCACTCACAGACTGTACCAAAGGAGAAAAATTTCAATGGACAGAACAAGCCCAGAAAAGTTTTGAAGAACTAAAAAAATGTTTGACTGAAGTACCAGTGCTAGTACTTCCAAACTTTGACCAAGTATTTAAAGTTAGTTGTGATGCTTCAAATACCGGAATTGGAGCTGTTTTGAGTCAAGAAGGGCACCCTATAGCCTTTTTTAGTGAAAAACTCAACAACGGTAAACTCAAGTATTCGACTTATGACAAGGAATTCTATGCTGTTCTTCGTGCCCTGCAATACTGGAGCCACTACCTGTTGAATAAAGAATTTATTCTTTATTCTGATCATGAAGCCCTCAAGCACTTGAACTCTTAACAAAAGATCAACCGATGACATGCTGCTTGGAGTGAGTTTTTGCAACCATACCCATTCCTACTCAAGCACAAGGTAAGAGTCCAAAATATTGTAGCAGATGCTCTCAGCAGGCGTTATGCTTTGCTTTCTACCCTTCAAACAAAGATTATCGACTTTGAGGTTGTCAAGGAGTTATACCAAGATGACCCAGATTTTGGTAAAATTTGGGGTAATACTAAAATGCAGTCCTTCCAAGACTACTACAGGCATGAAGGATTCTTATTCAAAAGAAAGACATTATGCATCTCTCAATGCTCATTACGAAAAGCAATTATCTGGGAGACCCATGATGGAGGACTAGCAGGTCACTTTGGACGAGACAAAACTATAGCCTTAATCAAGGAAAATTTCTATTGGCCAAAACTGGAGAGAGATGCTAATAAACACATTCAAAGATGCAGAGTTTGTCACTTGGCCAAGACCAAAAGTCAAAATACATGGTTATATATGCCGCTTCCAATTCCAGAAGCACCTTGGGAAGATGTTAGTATGGATTTTATCCTTGGATTTCCAAGAACTCAACAACAAAAGGATTCCATAATGGTGGTAGTAGACATATTTTCAAAAATGGCACACTTTATTCCATGCCAGAAGACCAATGATGCTGTTCAAGTTGTAGACCTTTATTTTAAAGAAATTGTTCGTCTTCATGGTATTCCAAAATCTATCACCTCTGAAGCAAACGTTAAGTTCCTAAGCCACTTTTGGAGAACCCTGTGGAAGAAGTTGGGTACCAAGCTCCAATTCAGCAGTGCTAGTCATCCTCAAACGGATGGTCAAACAGAAGCCATCAATAGGGTTTTAGGAAACCTACTTCAGAGTTTTGTAGGAAAGAATTTGAAACAATGGGATCTTATCCTTGCCCAAATTGAATTTGCCTATAATAACTCCTCTAATCAAGCAACTAGAAGATGCCCATTTAAAGTGGTTTATGGTACTTGACCGCTTAGCCCCTTGGATTTGACCCCATCTACTGATAAACAGTAATATAGTGCCGATGCAGACTAGCATGCTAAAGAAATTAAGAAGCTGCATGAGCAAGTTCGAGACAAGATCCAAAGGCAAAACATGAGGTATAAGACTCAACGTGACAAGCATAGGAAAGCACAAACTTTCAAAGTAGGTAATTTGCTTTGAATTCATTTGCACAAAGAACGTTTTCTGAATCAACCCAATGCCAAATTATCACCAAGAGCTGATGGTCCATTCAGGATTGTACAATGGATTAATAGCAACGCATACAAGGTCGAACTACCCGGAACCTATGGAGTTTCAGCTACTTTTAATGCTGCTGATTTATCTCCATACAAGGTCGAACTACCCGGAACCTATGATATCGAATTAGACTCGAGGACGAGTCCTGTTCAACCCGGGGAGAATTCCACAGCCGCAACTTCCAGCTAGCACTCATACTCTATTTTTAACCTTCCCACATGCACCTATCTTCAAGAGTCCACAATGGCTGCACCTCCTAAGCTGCCAGATTCATCCTCTTCCAGCTATGCCCATGTGCTTACAATATTTTTCTTCTATGTCCATGTGACTTTGTTCCCCTAGAATTAGTATAAATATGTTTAAGCTTCATTGTACTGATCAATTCGGAATCAAGTTTAAGCTTTGCTTTTAGAAAATTTTAAGTTTCTTTTCTTCTTCTGCTCTGCCCCCCTTTTCCTGAGCCATGGGCTGTTAGTGATACTCTTGGTGGGATGTTACTATTATATCCAGTTACTTTCTAGTGGATTATTCATGTCTTGTGGCATTGGGTGCAAATTATAAGCTTGTTTTAAAGTATAAAATGAATACTTGCAAACTTGTTAATGTTCATATCCTTCATTTGTTTCTGTGTGGATTCAAAACTCTATTGGAGGATTTTCTAAATCTATTGGTCATCACGCAAATTCAAAGATAAAGTGAAAAATTGGTCAATTTGATTCCTTAATTTTCTCATTGCTTTCCTTTAGATTATTCTAACATGCAAGGTATTCTATCTTACAGGATGAATGACAGTTATTTTAAGAAATCTCTTTTCATTAATATTAAATTTAATTTATTTCAATGTTGATATTCAAGCAACTAGTTTTTTAGCTACAACTAATACCTCCATCAATATTTTTGCTATTTTTATTTAAAATTCCTTTACACTTCAGGTGGTTTCAACTACCTCTGTTTTTTTTAAAAAAAAAACTTTATACTGTCTAGGGGCAATTGTCAAACCCCCACTATTTTTTTTAAAAGATCCTTTAACAAACTAGCACAGTTTGAACTGCGACTAAATTACTAAATAAGCAATGGGATTTAGTCACGCAAATGTATTTAGTAGCAGTTATTCCCTTGTCAAAAATCGCCAAGAAATCACTTGGTTTTGACAACTGCCACGAAAACACAGAGAGGTGGTTTAACCGCTGCTAACTCTTTGTTTAACCGTCACTAAAAGTCTAATTTTTTGTAGTGCTTTCAACTATTTCTCCAAAGCCTTGGCCATGTCTGATAAAATTAAAAGCAATGATGTATAGTTAGAAGATATGAGAATAATGGAGAAGATATTACATTCATTAGATCCAAAAACAAGAGAAACATCACTAGCACAACCTAATCTAAGCATAAGGAAAGTGACAAGTTCAACAAGAAAATGCACCATAATTTAATCAAATTAGAAATTCATCAATTGACGAGAAGTAGAGAGAAAGAAGAAGAACAAAGGGTGAGGAGAGAAAAAAAAAACACATGAGGGGGAGACGATGTCGGAGAAGAGACAGAGAAGACCATACATGTAATGAAGCGATTGGATGGCGAAGGATGTCGGAGATGGGGTGAGACGTGGAAGAAGAAGAGAGAAGGTACATCGACTAGCAAGAAGAAGAGAGAAAGAAGAACAAAGAGAGAAGAGAAACCGGAGACTGACAGAGAAGTGGCCAAGAATGAAAAAGAAGAAAAGAGAAGCAAAGGAAGCCACACGTGCCTATATTTATGATCATGCGAAAGTTAGAGAGGCAGAAATGGGAAAGTGAAAAAGTTCGAGGGGCAAAAATGGAAGAACAATCTATCTACAATGTTATCTATGCTGTGAGAGAATTCAATTTTTTATATTTTAATAGATTATTTTCATTACTTTGTTCAAGCGAAAAATTTTGGAACAGTAATATGAGAAAATAAAAAATAAAAATAAAAAAATTAAAGATTAGCAATAAAATATAAAATACCTAATATTGGATTGAGATTTAAGTATTTCATCTTTTTTTAAGGTAATTTCATAACTCTCACAAGTTTATTTTGTTACAGCACCTAGCGTAGTAGATATACAGACATGTCAATTTCAGAATACAATAATTCAAAATTTGCCTATTTGATTTATAATCTGTGCACCAGAAATATAGATAGAACTTTGATTCTTGTTCACTTTTCTCTACAAAAAATGACACATAATATATATATATATATATATATATATATATGCATATCATGTATATTTTCATCTCATACATATTCACAGTTTCAAATTATACAAACACACGGTCACACACATATATATAGAGCGAGAGAGAGTTGTAAGCACCTTCTCGTCATCTTTCTGTTGTCCACCTATTAACATGAAAGATTAAAAGTTTTGATTTCATTATAATAATATGCCAACACATATATACAACAATAAAACAAAGATAATGTACAACGTTCACAAGGGAATGAATAAAAACCAAAGCCAACGTTCATATACATTCAAGGCGATTAAAACATTTTATTAATATTTTATAATAATAATCCAATAATCTTCCATTTATTATTATAAAATAGCACACTATATATATATATGTAGTATTCTTTTTTGGTAGAAGTAGATTAGTGTGCATAATATAAATAGTTAAATTTTTCTTGTACATATACTTAATAAAAATACATTTATTGATTGAGATTTATAATGGTACTCACCTTCAACTATGATTGATTTGGAGAGACAATATATATATATATATATATAATATAACAACTCAGGTGCAAAATATGAGTCTTAATTGGCACATTTATATGACCATTTGTTGTATCATTTTTCTTGAATGTGTTATGAGAATACGTTTTATATATTCTCATATAAGAACAACTCCACTCAACTAAATTTAGATAAGTGAATTATGTGAAAGATGTTCTTACAGTTAAGATATCTTACTCTTGGAAGAGACAAACGAAGATTTGATGCCTTCAACTTCAAGAATAAGCTTTTATTAGATTTGTATTTCTACTCCTCAACTCTCCATTTAGCTGCATAATTTTCCCTAATCTCTCCCTTCTTCCCCTCACAATTGAAGCCGTTGTCACTTTGGAGAAACAGAGAAGAGGTGGTTCTGTAAGAGGAAAAACGACACCTCCTCTTCTCCTCCATCCATCCATCCATTTTTTTTAACTTTTATTAATATATGTCATCTTTTGTCTTTTCATATGTCCATCCATTTTTTAGCATTTTGTACAATTATATTAGCACATGCAAATAACCCGTGGACAAAAAATTACATTCCCAAGCAAATACATTTTTATACATTATCATTTGAAAAGTCAAAATTTAAATTTTCATTAAAAAAAAAAGAGGAAAGCCGTAATGTAAATATATATCTATATTAATGGTGAAAGGAGCAAGTTTTTTTTTGTTTGTTTTTTGGGGGGGGGGGGGGGGGGACCATGGCATTGCCATTGCTCATTGTTCCATAAACGTTCCAAGCAAAAATAGTGATGGGTAAAGCTTGCTTCTAATTCAATGAATGAAAGAAATGGAAAATGATAGGTTATGTGCTCAATGAATGAATGCAAATAAAATGCATTACGCTATAAATTTGTGAGAGTAATTTGACAAGCAAACATACGTAGTTGATCGTATTGACATCAGAAATATACTTATCATATGACATTAGAAATATACTTATCATATGACATCAAAAATATACTTATCGTATGCCATCAAAGATTTCTTTTCTTGCAATACTTACGATAGTTATTCTATGTACAAACATGTGAAATCATGACATGTTTACTGAGTTTTTTTTCTCTTTGCCATGGAAGTATTTTATTTTAAATAATATTTATTTAATAAAAATATTTTTATAACGTTCCTTTAATAAAAGAAATAAATGAGTGAAATTTTAGTAGGGCTTATAAAAAAGTTTTAATAAATATATGTATGGTTAAGAATTTAAGGATTTTTTTAATCATTTCATTAAAATATGTGTAAGTTCATATAATGGTTACTGTTGGTGACAAATCCAATTTTTTTAAACAATATATAATATATTTAGAGAATTAAATTAATAAATACTTTATTTTAAGAACAGTGGTAAGCAAATTTTTCTCTCACCTAGAGTGATAACGCAATGATTGCTAAATATGATGCGATTGATTGCTATGATTCAGTTGGGGATCAAACAAAGGAGGTTCATTAATGTTATTTGATTTAAGTGGTTTGATATTTTTTAAAATAAAAGTTTAAGTTTAAGTAATGTAAACTAAAAAAATCAATGTTAAAAAAAATTTATATTTTTTGACTTAAATTTAATCAGTCAAAATTTGATAAATTTTTAATTATAAGTAATTTAAATACGAAAATATAAAAGAACAAAGGAGATTTAAAATCTACCAATAGATTTTTTTTAGGGATAAAATATATTTGTGTAATATGATTTTGATTTATTCGAACCTTTGTGGATTTCTTTTTCACGTGGGAGGAGGTTGTCTAACAATTCTCATACGTAACGTGGTCTAGATGGGAATGGACAAATTATCTGAGTGCAATTACATTGTGTTTTATATTTTCTTTTTCAGATGTGATATGACATGACATATATTAATGTTTACGTACTCTTCTTTCCCTCCTCAAACCTGGTTAGGACCACTTGTAAAATGCAATTGAATAAACAAGGAAAATTGACATGCTTCCTATGGATCTAATATCAAAGCCACATGTTTTTTCATTCACTAAGCTATGGAGTAACCCATCTGCAACGCCTCTTTTGGCTCCTTGCTATTTTTTCAAAAAATTTCACTTATATATTATTCTTTGAAAAAAAATTTAGACAAATATCATGAAATATGTTATATCAAATATTTTTATTTTTTTAAAAACAATTATAATAAAGCTTAACCTATTGTTTTTTAATTAAAAAAATCAGTCACTAGTAAATCTTCATCTTATTCATTTTTTTATCTATAGGCTAGCTGAAGCTCGATCTTCATGTGGCCGAGCTTTAGCTTGCCCATTTTTTTATTTTTAATTTTTAATTTTTAATTTATATAAATTAATTTTTATTGTATAATTATCACATCTCAATTTGGGATATGTGAATAATTCTATAAACTTAAGGGTGTACCTTCATAGTATTCGGAAAAATCTCTTATTAATACTAATGTACAACATAAATTTTTCAAGAAAGTGATTTTGCATATATACATATGAAAAGTTCAACATAATGCAATAGTAAATACCAGCCAAATATCATACGATACAATAAAATTTTTCAAGCTTAGGTAATCTATAAAGATTATAGAGCATTTCCTAAGCTTTTAAATTCATAAGCCCTCCAGTCAAACATGAAAAGTATCTTCAAGGATTACAATCCTCCTGCTGATTTTCTTTCTCACCTACTGTATTTAAAAAATATATATATAGAGTGTGAGTTCATCAAAACATAGTAAGTAAATGACTGTGCAATAATAAATATATTACAAGTACAAATACCATAATCATTATCACAATAAAAATAGTTACATTCATATCCAGGGTTTCTATACATTTTGTATTTGATTTATGTTCAATGATTTATTTCCTATTGAATTCATATCCACAACCATTACATGCATTGATATCTTGGGGGATCAAGACCTCAACCATTCTATATGTATAATTACATTCTTATTCATAATTCTTATCAACATAATCTTAAATCACACAAAAAATTTCATTATCAAGTTATCATCAATAAATAGGGAATTTAATTAAAATTTCTAATTGTGATATGAGGTGGGATTTATATTGTCCTTAGAATAAAATAAATAAACTCGGTTAGCAAGGTCATCCACTCATATAGATTCCATATCCGAGTCACCTTTTCAAGTTGTCACAGAGAAGAGTATGTAGCTAGATTTCAGATTTTGCTACGGGATTTTCACGAAAATTAAATAAAGGAAGTCATGATTGCTTTTGTACAAAATATTATTTATACATTCGATTACTATTTATATGTATGAATAATATTTATGTCTACGGATACTATTTATATGTATGAATATTATTCATATGTATGGATACTATTTATATGTACATATACTATTCGTGCGTACAGATATCATTCAAACATACGGTTACTATTTATATCAGGAATAGCGAACATAAGTCGTAAAAGAGTACATCAGGATAGTTTCTAAGAAAAGGAGGTAGGGCACAATAAACGCTCTCAAGTAGCAAGTCTTTCATTAGTCAGACCTTTCTTAGATATATATTTTTCACAGTTTTATACTCTATTCCGATAATCAGAAAATAATTCTCAAGTAGTCGAGGATAATTCTTTTCTGATGTGAAGGATTAGATAAATCCGCAACCATAAAGCATACTAAGAATTTAACCTCTAAATAATTACAAGAATTTAAAAGAGCATAGTATCCTTACCTTGGATCTAGGCTGAGGAGGAAAGCTTAGAATTTCATAGTCTTAACTTCAGAGCGAGAAAATTTTGAGAAGAGGAAGGAAGATAAGCTGAATGTATGAGTTTGGAAATGAAAAGTAAGCGCCTATTTATAGGAGAATTTAGGATACTATGCACTAATAAAATATTCATTTTACTATGCATTTTAATTAATTTAGTTTATTATACGTTAATAATTTAGTTTACTATGCATTAATATCATTATGCATTTTACTGTATAATTACACGGTTGAATTATTGGTTACTATTAGGAATTAAAGGGAAAATTACCCTTTCTCCTAAACTCTTAAGTTTCTTTTTTACTTTTATCCTTTTTATTTTAGTCCCTAAGGGGATTTTCTCATATAAAACGTTAATTTTCTCCCAGTTTCTTTATAAATTCCTCTTATACTTAAACCATATTTTATCTATGGGATAAATTCTATATCATAACATTCATTATACCCCATAATTTATGCAATCTATAAGTGAAAATCTGTATTTTCAACAATATGCATAAATAAGTATACAAAAATTAAACATATAAGGAAATTATTTTTTTCAAAATAAGTTTAGCATATTTCTTGAATACTCATAACTTTAAAATATAGTGAGTATTACAATAAAAAAAATTAGTTAATTATAATTATATAAATTAAATTTTACATATAAAGACATTTGATATTATCTTTCATTATATCAAAAAAAGAAAATATCCAATTTTATGTAATAAATTATACTTCATATAATATTCATAATAATAAATATATTATTTTAATTTTCCATATTATTTTAAAATAATAACAATATCATTTCTGTATTAAATTATGCATATCAATTTAGAAAACAAGTTTAGTAAAATATATTAACTAATTTATATATGATTAACTATATTACATCAATAAAATAAATTATGTAATTATAATTAACTAATTGTTATTACACAAAAAAATTTAATTATATAATTAATTTATATAAATTAAAATTAAAAAAATAAAATTTGCCCGGCCTATATAAAAAAAATGAATCAGATGAAGCTCAATCAATTAAAAAATAGAGCTCGACTAATGTCAGGTCGAACGCTGTTATAATTTTTTAAAAAAATATAAAATATTTGATGTGACATGATTCATAGTATCTGACTAAATTTTCTTCAATGAATAGTATATGACTATTTTTTTAAAAAAAAAATAGCATGGAGCCAAAAGAGTCCATATGTAGCCTAGATTCTTTTGATTTAATGTTATACTTTTCAAAAATATTTAATTAAATATTATTTTTTTTACAAATATTTAATTAAATACAATAGTTCCTATCTTCTTTTTTATATTTTTTAATCTCAAATGTATATTTTTTTTTAAAAAAATAACTAAGACTCAGCTTGTCAAAGGCTAAGTCTTAATATTTATTTATTTTTAAATGAGATATGGCGTACGTGACGCCATATCTCATTTATATAAACACTATCTCATTTATTTTTTAATTTTTATTTAATTCTTTAATATATAATATATAATAATTTTTAATATATAATACTTTTTTGATATACATTTTTTTATTTTTATTAGTTATTGAAAAATTAAAATAACCTATTTGAAAATAATTTATTGTTAACTTAAATATATTTAATTAATCAATTAATAGATAAGATTATATAATGACAAATAATTATTTTACATTTAATATATAAGAAATAAATAAACAATATCAATTCTAATAATTAAATATTTTGATATAATTATATAACTAAATATAAAATTGTCATTATATAATCATAATTTTTAAATTATACAACTATATCAATTTTAATAGTTAGTTGGAATTTAGAATAAAATTTTCTGTCAATAAATATTCATAAATAAATCAAAACATAATTGATATATTAACAAAAATATATAAATGATAGAATGCAAATTAAAATGAACAATATCTCAATATATAGTTGATGTGAGATACAACCTAAGAAAATAACCACAAGTCTCACAACGTGGTCGTGTAATTACCTGTTGCAACCATCCATGTCTCGGTTCTTCTTGTCATTGTTCTTCCTGACCATGTTCTTTTTCTTCTTTACCCCAGATTTATCTTCTCCTCTTGTGTCGGGAATATTTTGCCTGAAGATGCCACACTCAATGAGGAGCAACATTTAATTTGCATGTACGTACATTCTATAGTTAATTGGGGGTACTTGATACTAGATAAACCTAGCCACAAAATGTATCTCTTACATATTCAACTTCTCTACAACTTTAAGGAGTGTGACCGCCACAGTTGGGGATCGACGGCATTGGTCTACCTCTACAGGGAACTTTGCTCGACCACTAATCCGAAGCAAAGAGAAATTGGTGGTTGTCTGACTCTGGTTCACTTATAGGCATGGGACAAATTCATTATGTCATAGAGACACTTGACCCTAGATCTAAATCTGGACCGTTATCCTCTATTTCTACCATTGGATCATTAGTATGCAATACCTACTTTTGTTCTCAATTTATTATTTATTATTCGATATTTACAATTTCAACTCATAAATTTATTATTATTTATTTTTCTATATTTATTTTTTGTAGATTATTTGGTTACTTTATGGTGGCGAAGGGCTAGGAATGATTCCGGAGTATTGCTTTGTTGACTTTGAAGTTTTTCATGCTCATGTTCTTATAATTTGTTATCACATCATCGGGTGGCACCATCCGGATTGCGTGCTTTGCTAGTTTAGAGGGAACCAGCCAATTCCTAACCTACCAGTCAACCTTGGTTGATGACACACATTGCAGGTGTGCGAAAATTATGACACTAATTGGGAAATGAAGCTTAGGGCCAAAGGTTATACAATAGATGCAATGGTATTGGAGACACACTAGAAGGTGGATTAATCCTGTGAGTAGTGCCTAGGATTATACATTAGATTTCTTGTTTAGTGTCATATTTACATATGTTTTTGTATGCATTTTATTTTTCTTATTTTAATTCTAATTTTTGTATTATTGATAGGTTGATGTGGCAAAATATATGCGCCAATGTTAAGCGAATTGGCAAGTGCACCAGTCGCACAAGTAATAAAGAGTGAGTAAGATTATTATTTCCCATGAGAACTAACGTGCTAAGTACTCTAGAAATTTAAATGCATTAGTTAGACAACCAATTTAGATCAAAGGTAGCTCTGATTAAAGAACTAAGAAGTAAAACCAAATTACAATAAAATTGGATGAAAATAATTCAATTAAAACATCTAAAGTTACTAATCCCCCTCTTTCGCCCTAGGATTTGCTAACTCTCCCTAACACTTGTGATTCAAATCAATTATACACATTAATTCTTAGGTTTTCTAATGGCTTAAAGTGATTCTTCTGAACCTAAGTTAAGTTACTTAACTCTAACATAATCCCTTATGCGAGTTTAAGCCGAATGACCATTAACCTAATTTGATTAAGCGAGGTCAACTAATATCCTTATTAATTAACAAGCCAAAAACCACTAAGGTTCTACCACTTGCCCTAATCACTCAGTGTTCTATCAACACTTCCTTCTAACGAATTCGATGAAAGTAACAAACAAATCATAAAGTAGCCAATTTTATAACAAGTACAATAATATGAATGATAGGTATGTATTAAATTGAAAAGAATTACAAGTTTAAAGAGAAATACAAATCTTAATCTGAAATTGGGTTCATAATAACCCTAGAACAGGAAAATTAGCCATTCATGGCCTTAGAACTACAGAAAGCAGTAAAAAGTTGAGAAAAATTTATAAATCTAAAGTTGGGTTGACGGAAATTGGGCCCGAAGAACTTCAGAATGGGATTCCTTCTCTTCCCTCTGCAAAATTGGTGACTTTTGGTCCCCTTCAACTCATAATGCCTTAAAATTTCTGTTTTGACGCTATTTAAATGATTGCAGAATCGCACCCACCGCTATAGCTGTAAACACCCACCGCTATAGCCGTGGCAGGCAAAGAAGATGACTTTAATGAAAATTTGTCCAGGGGCCACCGCTATAGCGGTAAACACCCACCGCTATAGTGGTGGCTGGTAGAGAGGAATGTTCCTGGAGCTGCTGGTTCCAGCGGTCACTGCTATAGCGGCACTGGGTCACCATTATAACGGTAGATGACAAAAAATCAGGCTTCAGAACTTCAAAACTACAGTACTTGCCTGCGTAACCTCCTCCACACTTCAACCTACACCAAAAGACAAATAATAACATCAAATTACAGGCCAGAGATAATAAATTACTCAATCTAATCTAAAATCTAATTAAACATAAAAACAAGTAAAATAAGGGTTAAGAATTACAAGCTAAGACAAGTAAAAAATAAAAAGATAGGGTATTTAGCATCAAAATGGTGCTAAATCTAGAACTTAACACTCCTTCAAACTTAAACTTTTGCTCGTCCTCAAGCAAATCAACCTTTAGAACAGACAACAGTGCAAAGTAGACACCAGATAAATAGATTCACAAATAAGATTATACAAACAACATTCAAACTTAGCAAGAGAGAAGTGTGCATTGGACAAATAAAAACAAATCCATCCCTTAAAAATTTAATTCAAGAAATGTTTTTACCAAAGGAGCAATTATATTTACAATAATAACTAGGAGATTTAATTCAAAACTTAAGTAAACACTTTGAAATCAAAAACTTCAAAAAGCAAAAATACTAATGCTTAAATCAAACTTTCCTTTTTATACTGTTAGACTCTCAAGGGTATACAATCCAAATTCTAATGATCCATTCAACCATAAAACATGAGATGTAACAAAAAGAAGTAGAGTCCGTGTGCCCAATCTACACAGCTCTTTCTCCTTCCTTCACACTCAAAGATAAAATTACGGAGTAGGAAAAGTACCCGTGCACCTAATCCACACAGCACTTCCCTACCCTTTCATTTTCTCAACCAACCAAAGGCATGGTTTATTGGTTAGAATAGTGTCCGTGCGCCTAATCCACATGACACCACCTCAACATAAACTACACCTTCAAGCCAGCTAATTATTCTTATTTAAATAACCATATATATTTTTTTTATGGAATTTTAAATTAATACCCCTTATTGAGCTTACTTTTGGTTGTATGAAAGATTAACTTAAACTATGGCATTCACTCTCAGAATTCCTAAATTTCAATTAGTCTAACAATAGTTCTAAAGAAAATCTCCTAATATTATAACAAATAAGACTAGTTCTTATTAAAACAACTTCAAGAATTTAAATTTTTAATAAAACGGTTAAGTTTTTAAAACAACAAAACAACATTTTCCCTTGCAAAGATCAAATTAAAAAGTGAAACAAAAATTTGAAAATCTGCCAAAATTCTGCTCTGCTTACACAATTATCTGTGACACAAACCAAAAAAAACATGATTCCTCTCCCCCAAACTTAAAATTGACAGTGTCCTCACTGTCCCAAATCAGCAAAACAGATGAAGAAAAACAAAACAACTAAACCAATAAAATAAAACAAAATGCTATCACAAAATATACCAACTGTCATTCACCAAGATAATAATCATAATCATATTTAGCATTTATCAATTCAACTCAAAATAAATAATAAATAGCAGTTATAATATTTTTAATAGCATCACACTAAACCACAAAAATAGAAAATATAACGAAAGCAATAAACTTAGGTTGCCTCCCAAGAGCCCTAAGTTTATAGTCTTTAGCTAGACTTTACCGATTTTATCCTAGACCACAATAACCCATGGAAGAGTCTTGAAGCTGAATTGCCTTTCCCCCACTTTGCCATTTTTTTATTTTTTTTATTGATTGGCTCTTTGGCTTGGCCTGGAGGAGGCACAGACTGTTTAACCGACAATGTTTCTTCTTTATTATCATGAGCTTCCTTTTCCACAGATGATTTTACAATCTCAAACACATTAAAAGTCTTATCCTGGACCATAATAACCCATGGACGAGTCTTGAAGCTGAATTGCCTTTCTCTCACTTTGCCATTTTTTTTATTTTTTTTATTGGCTTTTTAGCTTGGCCTGGAGGAGGCACAGACTGTTTAACTGACAATGTTTCTTCTTTATTATCATGAGCTTCCTTTTCCACAGATGATTTTGCAATCTCGAATACATTAAAAGTCTCTATCTAGTTGTGGACTGTCAGAGTTAGTGTCCCATGAGCTACATTAATTACCGTTCCCGAAGTCGTCAAGAATGGCCTACCTAGAATGAGAGGGATTTTCTCATCTTCCGCCATGTCTAATACCACGAAATCCATAGGAAAGAAAAACTTTTCCACTTTGACTAGCACATCTTCCACTATCCCATATGAATGTCTCAACGATTGGTCGGCGAGCTGAAGGGTCATCCTAGTTGATTTCACCTGACCAATCCCAAGTTTTTTAAAAATTGATAAAGGTATTAGATTGATGCTAGTCCCAAGATTACATAAAGTCTTCTTGAATGTGACATCCCCAATAGTATAGGGGATAGAGAAACTCCCTAGATCCTTGAGTTTCGGAGGCAACTTCTTATGTATAATTGCTTTGCATTCTTCATTCAATGTGACCTTTTTATTACTTCCCATCTTCCTCTTTTTCAGCAACATCTCCTTCATAAACTTTGCATACACAGGCATTTATTCCAAGGCTTTAGTAAAAGGTATGTTTATTTGCAATTTACTAAATACCTCCAAAAATTTGTTGAACTGCTTCTTATTATGCTTTTTAGACCTCTGAGCCTAATGATATAGTAGTGGTGGAACAACATTTTCAGCCCTCGTATTTCTTACTGTGTTCTCACTCTTTCTTTTAGCACCAGAAGCATCTACCTTATCAGTTGCATTCTCTTGAGGTTCATCAACCTTTTCGTTTTCTTCTTCAGTGATCACCTTTTTCTTCTGACCACATGATTTTACAGCATCAGAAAGCTCTTTACCACTTCGCAAGGTAATGGCATTACAATACTCTTTGATCTCCTTCTTGGATTATTCTCAGTATTACTAGGGAGATTACCTTATGGCCTATTGTTCAGAGAAAGTGCCAACTGGCCTATCTAAGTTTCTAAATTTTTGATAGCCATATTTTGGTTATGAATTAAAGATGCCTGACTCTGGATCAAGGCATTATTTTTGGCTATATATTGCATGAACTTGTCTTCTAAAGTAGGTTTCTTTTCCACTTGAGGTGGTGGAGCTCTATTCTGAGGAATGTAGTTGTTCTGGTTATTGAAGCCAGGGGGTTAAGAAGGCTTAATAGATGATGATGAAGTCGTAGGATTCAGACAATGATTGTTGTTCCATGAAAAGTTCAGGTGATTCTTATTCCCTGAATTGTATGAATTTGAGTAGGAGGTGTTCTGGCTTCTCTGATTATTGCCCATATAATTCAGTTGTTCCATGGTAAATATTTCCTCACAGCAACCATTAATGTGAGCACTCCCACAGAAGTCACAGTTTGGTTCCGGATTACTCACCGCATTCACTATTACCAGCTCTTGTTGTTTACCATACAACATCTCAACCTTTTTAGTTAAGGCTTCATTCTGGGCCAAAATAAGGGTATCCAATTCCAACATCCCTTTCTTTGAGTTGCTCTTGGCTTTGATGGAAGCGTTTTGACTAGCCCCCATAGTCTCAATAATGTCCCAAGCCTGTTCAATTGACTTAGTCATCAATGCACTGCCAACTGTGATATCCAGTTTATCCTTAGTTTCATAATTTAGACCACTGTGGAAAATAGATATTTGCTGCCACTCATGAATGTCATGGTTAGGGCATTTTCTCAGCATCTCCTTGAATCGCTCCCAAGTAGCTTATAACATCTCTCTTTTTTGTTGATAAAACGCTGTAATCTCATTCCTCAATTTTGTTGACCTTGAGGGAGGAAAGAATTTATCCAAGAATTTCTTTTGCAGTTCATCCCAAGTAGTGATGCTTCCTGACGGTAAAGTCATCAACTAATTTTTTGCACTGTCCTTTAAAGGGAAAGGGAATAGTCGAAGGCGAATAGCATTGTTTGAAACTTCATTCAGCTTGACCATATCACAAATGTCAAGAAGTTCACAATATGGTTGTTTGGATCCTTCATGGGACTTCTGCCAAACTGATTCTGTTGAACTAGATTTAGCATCATAGCCCTCATCTCGAAATTGTTGGCTCCAATAACGGGCTTCATTATGCTTGAAGTATTACCAACATTATGGGGTGAAGTATAATCCCATATCACTCTGTATCCCAACTGAGGCTCATTGACATTCCTATTTCCAGTATTAACCTCATCACCCCGATGATTTTGGTTATCTTCAGCCATTTCTTCTTGTATAGCTTGGCTTACTTGAGTTTTCCTAGCTTTCGTTTCTTTTCTAGTTCTCCTTGCAAGTCTGTCGATCTCAAGCTCGAAGAGAAGATCAGAAGTTTGAGTGGTACCTTGCATACACAGTAGGAAATTCCACTCAGAATTGACAATTAGGAAATAAGAAAAACAACTCTAAAAACAAAAATGATTACTTAAACAAAAACAAATAAAATAAGGAAATAAAGAAAAACAAAACAAAACAAAACAAAACAAATGCCTAATCTAGCACCTTTAAATTCCTTAGAATATTAGCTAAAAACCGTTAGTTCCCTAGCAACGACGCCAAAAACTTGTTAAGTGAATTGACAAGTGCACTAGTCCCACAAGTAATAAAGAGTGAGTAAGATTATCATTTCCTATGAGGACTAACATGTTAAGTACTCCATAAATTTAAACGCATTAGTCAGACAACCAATTTGGATCAAAGGTAGCTCTGATTAAAGAACTAAGAAGTATAATCGAATTACAATAAAATTGGATGAAAATAATTCAATTAAAAAGCATAGAGTTACTAATCCCCCTCTTTCGTCCTAGGATTTGCTAACTCTCCCTAACACGTGTGATTCAAATCAATTATACACATTAATCTTAGGTTTTCTAGTGGCTTAAAGTGATTCTCCCGAATCTAAGTTAAGCTATTTAACTCTAACATAATCCCTTATACGAGTTTAAGTTGAATGAACATTAACCTAATATTTTAAATTATGTATATTTTTAATATTTTTAATTATCACCAGTTCAAGTTCAATTATTGTTATGAATTATCAATTATATTAAGTATTTTAATATTTTAAATTATATATATTTTTAATATTTTAAATTATGTATATTTTTAATTACCACCGGTTCGATCACGATCCGATCATTGAACCTTGAACCGATGGCTTCATTGGTTCAATGACCGGTTTGATTTTAAAAACACTGATAAATTAAACAACATTAATGAACCAATCTGTTTGATCCCAACTAAATCACAGCAATCATATCATATTTAATAATCATGTTTTCACAGTAGTTGTGCAAAAAATTGCTTACCACTGTTCTTAAAATAAAGAATTTATTAATTTGATTCTAGAAATATAATATATATTGTTTAAAAAAAATTGGATTTATCATCAATTGTAACTATTAATTATATGAACTTACACTTATTTTAATGAATAAAAAAAACTCCCTAAATTCTTAAACAATACATATATTTATTAAAACTTCTTTATAAGCCCTACTAAAATTTCACTCATATTTAATTCTTTTATTAAAGGAATATTATAATAATATTTTTATTAAAAAACCATTATTTAAAATAAAATAATTCCATGCCAAGAAAGAAAAAAAAACTCAATAATCATGTCATGATCTCACATATTTCATGTTTATACATAGATTGAAAAGTGGATATTTGAATAAATGCCGAAAATATTGCAAGCAAAGAAATGATTGATGGCATATGATAAGTATATATTGTTATGAATTACCAATTATATTAAGTATTTTAATATTTTTAATTATGTATATTTTTAATATTTTTAATTACCACCGTTTCAACCACGGTTTGACTACGGTTAGATCACGGTTTGACTATTGAACTTTGAACCGGTGGTTTCACTGGTTCAATGACCAATCTGATTTTAAAAACACTGATAAATTAAACAATATTAATAAACCGATTTGTTTGATCACAACTTAATCATAGCAATTATATCATATTTAATAATCATGTTGTCACAGTAGGTGAGCAAAAAATTGCTCACCACTGTTTTTAAAATAAAGTATTTATTAATTTGATTCTAGAAATATAATATATATTGTTTAAAAAAAATTTGGACTTGTCATCAATAGTAACTATTAATTATATGAACTTACACTTATTTTACTGAAATAAAAAAAACTCCTTAAATTCTTAACCAATACATATATTTATTAAAACTTCTTTATAAGCCCTACTAAAATTTCACTCATATTTAATTATTTTATTAAAGGAACATTTTAATAATATTATTATTAAATAAACCATTATTTAAAATAAAATAATTCCATGCCAAGAAAGAAAAAAAAACTCAATAATCATGTCATGATCTCACATATTTCATGTTTATACATAGATTGAAAAGTGGATATTTGAATAAATGCCGAAAATACTGCAAGCGAAGAAATGATTAATGGCATATGATAAGTATATATTGTTATGAATTACCAATTATATTAAGTATTTTAATATTTTAAATTATGTATATTTTTAATATTTTTAATTACCACCGTTTCAACCACGGTTTGACTACGGTTCGATCACGGTCTGACTATTGAACTTTGAACCGGTGGTTTCACTGGTTCAATGACCAATCTGATTTTAAAAACACTGATAAATTAAAAAATATTAATGAACCGATTTGTTTGATCCCAACTTAATCATAACAATCATATCATATTTAATAATCATGTTGTCACAGTAGGTGAGCAAAAAATTGCTCACCACTGTTCTTAAAATAAAGTATTTATTAATTTGATTCTAGAAATATAATATATATTGTTTAAAAAAAATTTGGACATATCATCAATAGTAACTATTAATTATATGAACTTACGCTTATTTTACTGAAGTAAAAAAAAAACTCCTTAAATTCTTAACCAATACATATATTTATTAAAACTTCTATATAAGCTCTACTAAAATTTCACTCAAATTTAATTCTTTTATTAAAGGAATGTTTTAATAATATTATTATTAAATAAAACATTATTTAAAATAAAATAATTCCATGCCAAGAAAGAAAAAAAACTTAGCAATCATGTCAGGATCTCACATATTTCATGTTTATACATATATTGAAAAGTGGATATTCGAATAAATGCCATAAATATTGCAAGAAAACAAATGTTTGATGGCATATGATAAGTATATATTGAATTATATTAAGTATTTTAATATTTTAAATTATGTATATTTTTAATATTTTTAATTACCGTCGGTTGAATGTTCAATTATTATTATGAATTATCAATTATATAAAGCATTTTAATATTTTAAATTATATGTATTTTTAATAATTTAAATTACCACCGGTTCGACCACAGTTCGATCTCGGTCCGACTATTGAATTTTGAACAGGGGGCTTCATCAGTTCAATGACTGATCTAATTTTAAAAACACTAATAAATTAAACAACATTAATAAACCGATCTATTTGATCTCAATTAAATCACAGCAATTATATCATATTTAATAATCATGTTATCACAGTAGGGGAGCAAAAAATTGCTCAGCACTGTTCTTAAAATAAAGTATTTATTAATTTGATTCTAGAAATATAATATATATTGTTGTCTTGTCATCAATAGTAATTATTAATTATATGAACTTACACTTATTTTAATGAAATAAAAAAAGTCCTTAAATTCTTAATAAATACTTATATTTATTAAAACTTCTTTATAAGCCTTACTAAAATTTCACTCATATTTAATTCTTTTATTAAAGGAACGTTATAATAATATTTTTATTAAATAAACCATTATTTAAAATAAAATAATTCCATGCCAAGAAAAAAAAAACTCAATAATCATGCCATGATCTCACATATTTCATGCTTATACATAAATTGAAAAGTAGATATTTGAATAAATTCCGTAAATATTGCAAGAAAAGAAATGTTTGATAGCATATGATAAGTATATATTGAATTATATTAAGTATTTTAAAATTTTAAATTATGTATATTTTTAATTACCATCGGTTTAACGTTCAATTTTCGTTATGAATTATGAATTATATATTTTTAATTACCACCAGTTCGACTACGGTTCCATTACAGTCCGACCATTAAACCTTGAACTGGTGAATTCACCTGTTCAATGACCGATCCGATTTTAAAAACACTGATAAATTAAACAATATTAATGAACAGATTTGTTTGATCCCTACTAAATCATAGCAATCATATCATATTTAATAATCATGTTGTCACAGTAAGTGAGTAAAAAATTGCTCACCACTGTTCTTAAAATAAAGTATTTATTAATTTGATTCTAAAAATATAATATATATTGTTTAAAAAAAATTTGGACTTGACATCAATAGTAACTATTAATTATATGAACTTACACTTATTTTACTAAAATAAAAAAACTCCTTAAATTCTTAACCAATATATATATTTATTAAAACTTCTTTATAAGCCCTACTAAAATTTCACTCATATTTAATTCTTTTATTAAAGGAATGTTTTAATAATATTATTATTAAATAAAACATTATTTAAAATAAAATAATTCCATGCCAAGAAAGAAAAAAAAACTCAATAATCATGTCATGATCTCACATATTTCATGTTTATATATAGATTGAAAAGTGGATATTTGAATAAATGTCGTAAATATTGCAAGAAAAGAAATGTTTAATGGCATATGATAAATATATATTGAATTATATTAAGTATTTTAATATTTTAAATTATGTATATTTTTAATATTTTTAATTACTGCTGGTTCAACGTTCAGTTATTATTATGAATTATCAATTATATAAAGCATTTTAATATTTTAAATTATAGGTATTTTTAATAATTTAAATTACTACCGGTTCGCCACAGTTCGATTTCGGTCTGACTATTAAATTTTGAACAGGGAGCTTCATCGGTTCAATGACCGATACGATTTTAAAAACACTAATAAATTAAACAACATTAATAAACTGATCAGTTTGATTCCAATTAAATCACTGCAATTATATCATATTTAATAATCATTTTATCACAGGAGCAAAAAATTGCTCACCACTATTCTTAAAATAAAGTATTTATTAATTTGATTCTATTAATATAATATATGTTGTTGTCTTGTCATCAATAGTAACTATTAATTATATGAACTTACACTTATTTTAATAAAATAAAAAAATGCTTAAATTCTTAACCAATACATATATTTATTAAAACTTCTTTATAAGCCCAACTAAAATTTCACTCATATTTAATTCTTTTATTAAAGGAATGTTATAATAATATTTTATTAAATAAACCATTATTTAAATTAAATAATTCCATGCCTAGAAAGAAAAAAAAGCCTCAATATTCATGCCATGATCTCACATATTTCATGTTTATACATAGATTGAAAAGTGGATATTTGAATAAATGCCGTAAATATTGCAAGAAAAGAAATGTTTGATGGCATATTATAAGTATATATTGAATTATATTAAGTATTTTAAAATTTTAAATTATGTATATTTTTAATTACCATCGGTTCAAGGTTCAATTTTTGTTATGAATTATGAATTATATATTTTTAATTACCACCAGTTCGACCACAGTTCGATCACAGTCCGACCATTAAACCTTGAACCGGTGAATTCACCGGTTCAATAACTGATCCAATTTTAAAAACACTGATAAATTAAACAACATTAATGAACTGATTTATTTGATCCCTACTAAATCATAGCAATCATATCATATTTACTAATCATGTTATCACAGTAGGTGAGCAAAAAATTGCTTACCACTGTTCTTAAAATAAAGTATTTATTAATTTGATTCTAGAAATATAATATATATTGTTTAAAAAAAATTTTGACTTGACATCAATAGTAACTATTAATTATATGAACTTTACTTATTTTAATGAAATAAAAAAATCCTTAAATTCTTAACCAATACATATATTTATTAAAACTTCTTTATAAGCCCTATTAAAATTTCACTCATATTTAATCTTTTATTAAAGGAACGTTATAATAATATTTTTATTAAATAAACCATTATTTAAAATAAAATAATTCCATGTCAAGAAAAAAAAAACTCAGTAATCATGTCATGATCTCACATATTTCATGTTTATTCATAGATTGAAAAGTGAATATTTGAATAAATGCCGTAAATATTGCAAGCAAAGAAATGTTTGATGGCAGATGATAAGTATATATTGTTATGAATTATCAATTATATTAAGTATTTTAATATTTTAAATTATGTATATTTTTATTTTTTTAAACTACCGTCGGTTCAAGGTTCAATTATTGTTATGAATTATCAATTATATTAAGTATTTTAATACTTTAAATTATATATATATATATTTTTTAAATATTTTAAATTATGTATATTTTAATATTTTTAATTACTATCGTTTCGACCACAACTCGACCATGATTCGATCACTATTTGATTATTGAACTTTGAACCGGTGGCTTTAACAGTTCAATGACCGGTGCGATTTTAAAAACACTGATAAATTAAACAATATTAATGAACCGATCCGTTTGATCCCAACTAAATCACAACAGTCATATCATATTTAATAATCATGTTGTCACAGTAGGCGAGCAAAAAATTGCTCACCACTGTTCTTAAAATAAAGTATTTATTAATTTGATTCTAGAAATATAATATATATTGTTTAAAATAATTTGGACTGGTCATCAATAGTAACCATTAATTATATGAACTTACACTTATTTCAATGAAATAAAAAAACTCCTTAAATTCTTAACCAATACATATATTTATGAAAACTTCTTTATAAGCCCTACTAAAATTACACTGATATTTAATTCTTTTATTAAAGGAACGTTATAATAATATTTTTATTAAATAAATCATCTATATAATAGACTAAAACAATTCCACTCTACGTATTAATTGTTGGTAGGTTAGTAAATTATTATAATAAAATAAATTTAAATGAATAAATTTGGCAAATTAATCAGATCACATTAAATGAATTTGAAAAATTAGGCTAAATTTGGTTTGTAATTGACATAATTGCTATATAATCTCATTAAATGAATTTTAAAAAATTAGGATAAATTGCTATATAATTGATAAATTATGTAAATTTTTCAATTGAAATATAATATACTGTTATTTAGTAAATTAGCATTTATTATATACAAATAATCAAATAATTAGTAATTATATAAAAACTAACCTATAAGTGCTCATAGTATTTATTTCTCTTCTTAAATAATTATAATAAAATTTAAAATTACATCTATCAGTTCAAACTATAATAATAAATTATCACTCATTTTTCTTTTTTTTTATACAAGCACGTTAGACTTCTTTATTATACCATCATCAATGGCCAATTTCCTATCTTCATGTAGAGATTTTTAAAAAGTGACCATCATTATTGGCCAATTTGGAGGCTTTTTATTTTTTAAAATTAAAATTTTAAATTTTAAAATTAATGTAGATATTTATATATATCTTTCGAAGATCTCATCTATATTTGCATATCTCTTTCTCTCACATAATTTCCCTTCTTTTTTCTCTTCGATTTTGTTTCTTCTTCCTTTACATGGATGAAGGACAACAATGATGATTTATCATCAAAGTTTTAAAGTGATGATTCTCTCACATCATTTGGTATTATAACTCAATTTTCCTTTTATTTATTTTTTATGATCTATACAGTTCACGTACCATTCACATTTGCGATTACTGTTCTTTCGATTGTGATTTTTGATTTTCTGTTTCTCTTTTGTTTTTGTGTTTTTGTTCCACTTTCTTTATTTCTATATTCGTTTTCTGTTGTTGTTTTCCGTGTTTTTGGTTCATCTATATTTTTGTTTTTAGTCTTCTAATTTTTTTATTCCTGTCTGTTGTATTTCATTTCTACATTGTTTTGGTTTTCTACTTTTAGTTTCACTTTACTGTTTTTGTCATTACGTGTTCTTGAGGAAAGTAGATCATAAGAAAGATCAAAGCCTGAAAGAAAAAAATAATGTCATTGAGGTAATTACTTGTATTTGAATAATATAATTTGACTATTTTTAAATTAATTTTTTTTTCTGATTTTCTCATCTAAGAGGATTAATGAATAATCCCTTTTTGGCTTACTGTGAGCAAAGTGTAGAGCTCTCTCTAAGAAGAGAAACTTCAAGCAATGCCGAGATTATATATATGCGGATTGATTGAATGCTAATTTAGGATTCAAAGTATTAAATTTTAAAGTTGGGATGTGATGTATATTTCCTCCTTTGATTATCTTTTTTTATGTTGTTTTTAGATTTTGTGGGTATATAAGTTATGTTTTAAATTTCAATAAATCTATTGTTGCTAATCCAAATGTATATTTGCAGAAATAAAAGAAACAGTCAATGGAAGACAAGGATTTTAATCCTAACAGACCTATTAGGTTAGTAACTTTTATTTCAACTCATTTTAATCATTGATTAATATATTTATTTAAATTAATTCATGTAATGCCTTATTTTTTGTTCTTGTTTTTATTTGATTTTATTCACATTCAATCTTCAAAGTATTTGTATCCAATAAATCATCTTATATATGTCTTAACATGAATTGAATGTCTTATTATTTTTGTACATGTATTTTTTATATATTATTTATTTATTTTTATTTATTTGATAAACAAAAATTATAACATTTGTGTTAATCCATACATTGTACGGGTCACAACACTAGTTATTTAAAATAAAATAATTCCATGCCAAGAAGGAAAAAAAACTCAGTAATTATGTCATGATCTCACATATTTCATGTTTATACATAGATTGAAAAATGAATATTTGAATAAATGCCGTAAATATTGCAAGAAAAAAATTGTTTAATGGCATATGATAAGTATATATTGAATTATATTAATATTTTAATATTTTAAATTATGTAAATTTTTAATATTTGTAATTACCACTGGTTCAAAGTTTAATTATTGTTATGAATTATCAATTATATTAAGTATTTTAATATTTTAAATTATTTATATTTTTAATATTTTAAATTATTTATATTTTTAATTACCACCTGATTGACCACGGTTTGATCACAGTCTGACCCTTGAACATTGAACAGGTGGCTTCGCCGGTTCAATGACTCTGAAATAGGCGCTTACATTTCACTTGTAAACTCACACCTTCAGGTTAACTTCCTTCCTCTCCTCAAAATTTTCTCTCTCCGAAGTTAGGACTCTGAAATTCTAGGTCTTTCCTCCTTAGCCTAGATCCAAGGTGAAGATACTATGCTCTTTTAAATTCTTGTAATTATTTAGAGGTTAAATTCTTAGTATGTTCTTTGGTTGCTGCTTTAGCTAATCTTTTACATCAGAAAAAAATTATCCCCGACTGCTTGAGAATTATTTTCTGATTGTCGGAATATGATATAAAACTGTGAAGAATACATGTCTAGAAAATGTCTGACTAACGAAAGACTTGTTACTTGAGAGTGTCTATTGTGACTCACATTCCGTTCTTAGAAACTTTCTTGATGTACTCTTTTACGGCTTATATTCGCTATTCTTGATATGAATAATAACCAAATGCATGAATGATATCCGTACGTATGAATAGTATCTGTATATATAAATAGTATCTATATACATGAATAGTACTCATACACATGAATAGTATCTATAGACATAAATAGTATTCATACGTATAAATAGTGATCGTATGTATGAATAATATTTTATACAAAAGCAATCTTGACTTCCTCTATCTGATTTTCGTGAAAATCTCCATAGCAAAATCTGAAATCTAGCTACGTGTTCTTCTCTGTAATAACTTGAAAAGGTGACTCAGATATGGAATCTATATGAGTGGATGACCTTGCTAACCGAGTTTATTTATTTTTATTCGAAGTGCAATATAAATCCCACCTCATATCGCAATTAGAAATTTTAATTAAATTCCCTATTTAGTGATGATAACTTGATAATGGAATTTATTGTGTGATTTAAGATTATGTTGATAAGAATTATGATTACGAATGTAATTATACACATGGAATGGTTGAGGGATTAATCCTCTAAGATACCAATACATATAATGGTTGTGGATATGAATACAATGGAAATTGAATCCCCGAACATAAATCAAATATAGAGGGTAGAGAAACCCTGGATATGAATATAACTATTTTTATTGTGATAATGATTATGGTATTTGTACTTGTAATATATTATTATTGCATAGTCGTTTACTTACTAAGTTTTAATGAACTCACATTCTATATGATTGCTTTTTTTTTTTTAAATACAGTGGGTGAGGAAGAAAATCTGCAAGAGGATTGTAATCCTTGAAGATACTTTCCATGTTTGACTGGCGGGCTTATGAATTTAAAAGTTTAGGAAATGCTTTGTAATATTTATAAGTTACATAGACTTGGAAAGTTTTATTGTAACATATGATATTTGGCTGGTATTTACTATTGCATTATGTTGAACTTTTCATATGTATATATGCAAAATCACTTTTTTAAAAAATTTATGTTATACATTAGTACTGATGAGAGATTTTATAGAATACTATGAAGGTACACCCTTGAATTTATAGAATTACTCACATGGCTCAAATTGAGATGTGATAATTATACAATAAAAATTTAATTATATAATTAATTTATATAAAAAAATAAAAAAATAAAAAAATAAAAAAATAAAAAAATAAAAAAATAAAAAAATAAAAAAATTTGCCCAGCTAAAGCTCGACCTTGACTAGCCTATAGAAAAAGAAATGAATAAGATGAAGATTAACCAGTAACTGATTTTTTAATTAAAAAACAATAGGTTAATCTTTATTATACTTGTTTTTGAAAAAAAATAAAAATATTTGATATAACATATTTCATGATATTTGTCTAATTTTTTTTTCAAAGAATAATATATAAGTGAAAGTTTTTGAAAAAATAGCAAGGAGTCAAAAGATGCGCTGCAAATGGGTTACTCCATAGCTCAGTGAATAAAAAAACATGTGGCTTTGATATTAGATCCATAGGAAGCATGTCAATTTTCCTTGTTTATTCAATTGCATTTTACAAGTGGTCCTAGCCAGGTTTGAGGAGGGAAAGAAGAGTACCTAAACATCAATATATGTCATGTCATATCACATTTGGAAAAGAAAATATAAAACACAATGTAACTGCGCTCAGATAATTTGTCCATTCCCATCTAGACCACGTTACGTATGAGAATTGTTAGACAATCTCCTCCCACGCGAAAAAGAAATCCACAAAGGTTCGAATAAATCAAAATCATATTACGCAAATATATTTTATCCCTAAAAAAAATCTATTGGTAGATTTTAAATCTCCTTTGTTCTTTTATATTTTCATATTTAAATTACTTATAATTAAAAATTTATTAAATTTGACTGATTAAATTTAAGTCAAAAAATATAAAATTTTTTAACATTGATTTTTTAGTTTACATTACTTAAACTTCAAATTTTATTTTAAAAAATATCAAACCACTTAAATCAAATAACATTAATAAACCTCCTTTGTTTGATTCCCAACTAAATCATAGTAATCAATCGCATCATATTTAGCAATCATCGCGTTATCACTCTAGGTGAGGGAAAAATTTGCTTACCACTATTCTTAAAATAAAGTATTTATTAATTTAATTCTATAAATATATTATATATTGTTTAAAAAAAATTGGATTTGTCACCAACAGTAACCATTATATGAACTTACACATATTTTAATGAAATGATTAAAAAAAACTCCTTAAATTCTTAACCATACATATATTTATTAAAACTTTTTTATAAGCCCTACTAAAATTTCACTCATTTATTTCTTTTATTAAAGGAACGTTATAAAAATATTTTTATTAAATAAATATTATTTAAAATAAAATACTTCCATGGCAAGGAGAAAAAAAAAACTCAGTAAACAGGTCATGATTTCATATGTTTGTACATAGAATAACTACCGTAAGTATTGCAAGAAAAGAAATGTTTGATGGCATACGATAAGCATATTTCTGATGTCATATGATAAGTATATTTCTGATGTCAATACGATCAACTACATATGTTTACTTGTTGGATTACTCTCACAAATTTATAGTGTAATGCATTTTATTTGCATTCATAATTCATTGAGCACATAACCTATCATTTTCCATTTCTTTCATTCATTGAATTAGAAGCAAGCTTACCCATCACTATTTTTGCTTGGAATGTTTATAGAACAATGAGCAATGGCACACGCCATGGCCCCCCCCCCCCCAAAAAAAAAAAACAAAAAAAAGCTTGCACTTTTCACCATTAATATAGATATATATTTACATTACGGCTGTCCTCTTTTTTTTTAATGAAAATTTAAAGTTTGACTTTTCAAATGATAATGTATAAAAATGTATTTGCTTGGTAATGTAATTTTTTGTCCACAGGTTATTTGCATGTGCTGATATAACTGTACAAAATGCTAAAAAATAGATGGACATATGAAAAGACAAAAGATGACATATATTAATAAAAGTTAAAAAAAATGGATCGATGGATGGAGGAGAAGAGGAGGCGTCGTTTCTTCTCTTACAGAACCACCTCTTCTCTGTTTCTCCATAGCGACAACAGCTTCAATTGTGAGGGGAAGAAGGGAGAGATTAGGGAAAATTATGCAGCTAAATGGAGAGTTGAGGAGTAGAAATACAAATCTAACAAAAGCTTATTCTTGAAGTTAAAGGCATCAAATCTTCGTTTGTCTCTTCCAAGAGTAAGATATCTTAACTGTAAGAACATCTTTCACATAATTCACTGATCTAAATTTAGTTGGGTGGAGCTGTTCTTATATGAGAATATATAAAACGTATTCTCATAACACATTCAAGAAAAACGATACAACAAATGGTCATATAAATGTGCCAATTAAGACTCATATTTTGCACCTGAGTTGTTATATATATTATATATATATATATATATATATATATATTTTGTCTCTCCAAAACAATCATAGTTGAAGGTGAATACCATTATAAATCTCAATCAATAAATGTATTTTTATTAAGTATATGTACAAGAAAAATTTAACTATTTATATTATGCACAGTAATCTACTTCTACCAAAAAAGAATATATATATATATATATATAGTGTGCTATTTTAGAATAATAAATGGAAGATTATTGGATTATTATTATAAAATATTAATAAAATGTTTTAATCGCCTTGAATGTATATGAACGTTGGCTTTGGTTTTTATTCATTCCCTTGTGAACATTGTACATTAACGTTGTTTTATTGTTGTATATATGTGTTGGCATATTATTATAATGAAATCAAAACTTTTAATCTCTCACGTTTATGGGTGGACAACAGAAAGATGACGAGGAGGCGCTTACAACTCTCTCTCGCTCTATATATATGTGTGTGACCGTGTGTTTGTATAATTTGAAACTGTGAATATGTATGAGATGAAAATATACATGATATGCATATATATATATATATATATATATATATATATATATATATTATGTGTCATCAAAGTTCTATCTATATTTTTGCTGCACGGATTATAAATCAAATAGGCAAATTTTGAATTATTGTACTCTGAAATTGGCATGTCTGTATATCTACTACGCTAGGTGATGTAACAAAATAAACTTGTGAGAGGTATGAAATTACCTTAAAAAAAGACGAAATACTTAAATCTCAATCCAATATTAGGTATTTTATATTTTATTGCTAATCTTTAATTTTTTTATTTTATTTTTTATTTTCTCATATTGCTGTTCCAAAATTTTTCGCTTGAACAAAGTAATGAAAATAATCTATTAAAATATAAAAAAATTGAGTTCTCTCACAGCATAGATAACATTATAGATAGATTGTTCTTCCATTTTTGCCCCTCGAACTTTTTCACTTTCCCATTTCTGCCTCTTAACTTTCGCATGATCATAAATATAGGCACGTGTGGCTTCCTTTGCTTCTCTTTTCTTCTTTTTCATTCTTGGCCACTTCTCTGTCAGTCTCCGATTTCTCTTCTTTCTTTGTTCTTCTTTCTCTCTTCTTCTTGCTAGTCGTTGTACCTTCTCTCTTCTTCTTCCACGTCTCGCCCTATCTCTGACATCCTTCGCCATCCAATCTCTTTGTTACATTACGGTCTTCTCTGTCTCTTCTCCGACATCGTCTCCCCCTCATGTGTTTTTTTTCTCTCCTCACCCTTTGTTCTTCTTCTTTCTCTCTACTTCTCGTCAACTGATGAATTTCTAATTTGATTAAATTATGGTGCATTTTCTTGTTGAACTCGTCACTTTCCTTATGCTTAGATTAGGTTGTGCTAATGATGTTTCTCTTTTTTTTGGGTCTAATGTATGTAATATCTTCTCCATTATTCTCATATCTTCTAACTATACATCATTGCTTTTAATTTTATCAGAGATGGCCAAGGCTTTGGAGAAATAGTTGAAAGCACTACAAAAAATTAGACTTTTAGTGACGGTTAAACAAAGAGTTAGCAGCGGTTAAACCACCTCTCTATGTTTTCGTGGCAGTTGTCAAAACCAAGTGATTTCTTGGCGATTTTTGACAAGGGAATAACTGCTACTAAATACATTTGCTTGACTAAATCCCATTGCTTATTTAGTAATTTAGTTGCAGTTCAAACTGTGCTATTTTGTTAAAGGATCTTTTAAAAAAAAATAGTGGGGGTTTGACAATTGCCCCTAGACTGTATAAAGTTTTTTTTTGAAAAAAAAAACATAGAGGCAGTTGAAACCACCTGAAGTGTAAAGGAATTTTAAATAAAAATAGCAAAAATATTGATGGAGGTATTAGCTATACCAAAAAAACTAGTTGCTTGAATATCAACATTGAAATAAAGTAAATTTAATATTAATGAAAAGAGATTTCTTAAAATAACCGTCATTCATCCTGCAAGATAGAATACCTTGCATGTTAGAATAATCTAAAGGAAAGCAATGAGAAAATTAAGGAATCAAATTGACCAATTTTTCACATTATCTTTGAATTTGCGTGATGACCAGTAGATTTAGAAAATCCTCCAATAGAGTTTTGAATCCATATAGAAACAAATGAAGGATATGAGCATTAACAAGTTTGCAAGTATTCATTTTATACTTTAAAACAAGCTTATAATTTGCACCCAATGCCACAAGACATGAATAATCCACTAAAAAGTAACTGGATATAATAGTAACATCCCACCAAGAGTATCACTTACAGCCTATGTGAAAAGTGAAGTAACATCTGCACATGTTGGGCCAAAATTATTCAGCTGGATGGAACAAAATGAACTACTAATTTTATTAAACCTGATTGTATAAACTTTTAAGTGAAAATATGTGATGAAGAGAAAGCAAAAAACAACCAAAAAATAAAATAAAATAAAGATTGGAGAAACTTCTTGTAATCCAATATATATTACTACTGAAATGATAAATCAACAAAACCTATCATGAAATATTTCTCCGTGATAAAGGTAGGACTAAAAAGTAGGAAGACCACCCTATACTAACCAAAGCACACGTAATACAAGAGGCACAACCCATGTTCACTTTAGCTCTGACTTCTTATATGTCATAACTGAGTCCAAATTTTCCAGGCAGAAATTCCAATTTTGACAATGCACGACATAAGAAATATAGTTTTATAGATTTATGCACCAAAAAAAACTTTGCCAACAAAATGAAGAAAAGAGAGTTATCTTTCATGTTATAGATATTAGCCAAGTACTACGCAGAAAAACTAATTACCAAAACTTTAAAAGGAAAGCAAAATTTTTAAAAAACAGGGAAGCATATGACATGAACAAATTATCATAACTTCACTCAATCAAATATTTCCTAGTGGGTCTTCAAGATAGAGGTTCACATTGCAATCCATAATAGTAGCATGTTTACCAACTCAAGCAAGTTAAATACCTTTCAAATACGACATAATAACAAGTTGTGGATTAAAACAAGCAAAAAATGAATAACCAAAATTCTCTATTGGGTAATACTGTGTTTTTTTTTCCAGCAATACAAGCACAAATGGTTCAACATCTTCAATTCACAAATGTGACTTGGAAGGTATATTGGAATTGGTAGCTCAACACATCCAAAGTGCTCAAGAAAGTAATAATCAAACAATATTAGCACATTTAAAATTCTATCATCTTACCAAAATGAATAGTCCAGAGAATGTGCATACACAAACCTTTACATTTTCTACTTCAGAAGTATCAAAAGATTTACAACTACCAAATCAACGAAGAAAATAGGATGGAACAGAACAAGTAAAGACAGAGGTATACTAGGGAAAGAGTAATGAGGAGGACAAGCAAGCTTGATAGCACCAAAAGAAATCCAGCACACACTTAATGAAAACCAAATTAACCCATTAAAAAATAACTCTCTATCCTCTTGATGTTTAACTACATGAAATGTCTCATATTTAACTCTTTTTTACATTTTACATTGTTTTAGTTTACTGCTCATCTTCCTATGCCTAAAGTTGAGAGCATTCTCTTAGACTAGTCTTAAAACTAAATAAACATGGAAAGGTCATGACAATTACAGCTTCCAATGGTATCTCTATTAATTGAAATTAAAAGGATTGAGTTAGAAACCTCTTTATCTATGTACAAAATTAATGGGCAATGAAGTTGAGAGCTTTCAATAAGTGGCTAGTGGCAGTGAGTATTTATACAATAATAGATGAATTTTGGTTAACATTGACCTCACATTCCAAGGTTAGAATAGCATCACCTCAAAAAGAGAAGGGAATTAAAAAAAACAGAATATAACTTACCTGTATCTCTTTTTCATGCTCTTATCATCTTTGTAACACCAAGAAGTATAATAACATGAGTATCATGTCCACAAGCATGCATTTTTCCAGGTACTTTACTATTATGCTCCCCTCCCACCATTTGAAAAAGTCAGAAATAGCAACAAATATATATGCACCTTTAAAGATGAACCTAGAGATTATTGTAATGAAAATTTGACTAAAGACAAAGAGTTTTCGTCTCTTCTTTTGCTTTTCTTTCTCTCCTTTTAAATATATGATTGTAAATATAACCATTAAGAAGAAAGCTAAAGAGACTGCATATAGATAGTAATCATTTTAGTTTAGATCACCATATAAAAAAGGCTTATAAAACTAAAGAGATCATAATAACATCAAAAGTACAATTTCTGATAGTTTTAGTCTATAGATTGAATAAGATGACACAGTTTACGTGCATTTTAAGAAAATAGAAATGTTAGGTCATTGTAAGGTAATAAATCAAGGAGAAGGATAGAGAAGAACACATAAACAAGTTACGCAGTTCGGTCAATGCGACCTACATCCACAGATAGAGAGAAAATCTGTATTTTTCTGATAGAGGCTACACTGAGAGAGATTACATCAACCAAAAAACCCTCTTACCCTCACACACATATATATAGAGAAACTAATGGGTTATGGGTCGCTGGTCGTAGATTGGGTCAAAACCCGGGTCACCCACAAAATTCAAGTCAAACTTAACAATTTCCCTCCTTGACTTGAATTCCCTCAAATCACCAGAACTAAGTACAACTTCATCTCTGTCATTCAAGCCCTGTAGGGCTTCATGGAATGCAAACATTCACCAAGTCTAAGCTATGCTTGAACTTCTCTGAAGGTGGAGGCTTCGTCAACATATCTGCTGGATTATCTGTTGTGGCTATCTTCTCAATGGATAATTTCTTGTCTTCTATCACATCTCGAATAAAATTCAATCTGGTATCAATATGCTTCGATCTCTCATGGTAAACTGGATTCTTGGCCAAACTTAATGCACTCTAACTATCACAATAAATGATAGGTCTCTGAATATTTAACCCTAAACTATTAATCAAACCATGCAACCATATACCTTCCTTAACTCCTTCTACCAATGACATGTATTTTGCTTCAGTGGTAGACAAGGCAATTGTAGATTGAAGTGTTACCTTCCAACTGATAGTACATCCATTCAAAGTCAAGACATAGCATATCAAGGATCTTCTCTTCAAAAGGTCTCCAGCATAATCTGAATCTGTATAGCTAACCAAACCACTATCAGATTTATCAGCACCATAAACCAATCAAATATTACTCGTACTTTTCAGATACCGCATAATCCATTTAGCTGTACTCTAGTGAGCTCTCCCAGGATTACTCGTAAACCTACTTACCACACTGACTGCATGAGCTAGATTAGGCCTAGTACACACCATTGCATACATCAAGCTTCCAACAATATTACAGTAGGGCACTGAACTCATGTACTCTTTTTCCTCAGCTATAGTAGGTATTGTATTAGCATCAAGTTTAAAATATGCCGTCAACGAAATATTAACCGGCTTAGAATTATTTACCTGGAAAGACTGCAACAATTTTTCTATATATTTCTACTGAAATACATACAGTAAACCTGCATTTCTATCTCTCCAAATCTCCATGCCCAATATCTTCTTAGCTGCACTTAAATCCTTCATCTCAAACTCACTACTTATCAAGGCTTTCAAACTATCAATTTCAACCTTGTTCTTTGTAGCAATCAACATATCATCAACATATAGCAACAAATAAATATAAGAATCATCTGCAAGCTTCTTAGAGTAGACACAATTATCAAATTGATTACGCAGAAAATCATGAGAAGTCATGATTGCATCAAATTTCTTGTACCACTGTCTAGGGGATTGCTTTAAACCATACAAGGACTTTTTTAGCAAACATATATGATCTTTCTTCCCATAATCAAGAAATCCTTATGGCTGTAACATATAGATCTGCTTCTCTAAATTTCCATGTAAGAAAGTAGTTTTCATATCCAGTTGTTCCAACTCCAAGTCGAAAACACTTACCATGGACAAAAGGACACGAATGGTTTTATGCTTCATAACCGGGGAGAAAACTTCATGATAATCAATTCCCTCCTTTTGTGAAAAACCCTTTGCCACAAGTCATGCTTTGAACCTTGCTAGTTCAACTCCAGGAATACCTTCTTTCTGCTTGAAGACCCATTTTCATCTTACCGGTTTCACTCCCTTTGGTAACGGTACAAGATCTCATGTTTCGTTTTTCTCAAGAGATTGCATCTCTTCATTCATTGCAACCAGCCATTTTGATACTTCTCTACTCTCAGCTGCTTCTTTATATGATCTCAGGTCATCAGAATCAATGCTTTCACATGCTGCCAAGGCATAAGCAACTAAATTAATATCAACTATATCAACACAATCTGCATACCTTATAGGTTTTCTGATTTCCCTCTTTTCCCTCCTTGTTGCTATGGGTTGTGATTCTTCTTCTTCCCTAGGCTGCTGTACAGGGTCTGTTATAACCCTTTTTGAAGTTTGAACTTTAATTTCCACCTTCTGGTTGGCACCTTGATCATTATTACCTACATGACTACCAAGCTCCTCCTTCTAACCAAACATAGCAGACTCATCAAAAGTTACATCTCTGCTAATAATAAATTTTGGAGTTCTATCCTTTTCAGTACACCATAATCTGTACCCTTTAACTCCAAATACATACCTTAGAAATATATATTTCATTGCCCTAGGCTGTAGTTTACCATCATTCACATGAGCATAAGCAGGACAACCAAATATACGCAGGCTAGAATAATCAAAAGGTTTACCAGACCATACCTCTTGAGGAGTCTTAAAATCAATTGCAGTAGATAGCGATCTATTCACCAGATAACAAGCAGTGTTAACTGCTTCAGCCCAGAATTGTTTTGGCAAGCCAGCGTTTAATCGCATACATCTTGCACGTTGTAACAGTGTTTGATTCATACATCCTGCAACTCCATTTTGCTGTGGTATATGACGTACAGTGCGGTGCCTCACTATACCTTCTTTCTTGCAAAACTCATCAAACGGAGCATTACAGAACTCTAACCCATTATCAGTTCTGAGTGTTTTAACCTGTTTTCTAGTCCGTTTCTCAACCATGGTCTTCCACTCTTTAAACTTCCCAAACACTTCATCTTTGGATTTCAGAAAATACACTCAAACCCTTCTTGAGTAGTCATCAATAAAAGTAACAAAGTACTTGCATCTGCCCTAAGATTTAACTGGAGAAGGACCCCACAAGTCTGAGTGAACATATTGCAGAACATCCGTAGAAGTATGCTTCCCAGAACTAAACTTAACTCTGTGTTATTTACCCATAATACAAACATTACAGAATTTCAGTTTCCCAGTTTCTGCCCCTTTCTAACAATCCTTGTTTACTTAGAATTGACAGCCTTTTTCTCACTCATGTGTCCCAATTAGCAATGCCACAACTCTGTACAATCATCATTCTTCCCTAAAGATTTATATACAGCTAATGTCCCCATCACTAAACTACCAATCAAAAAGTAAATGCCATGCTGCAATTTACCCTTCATTATAACCAGAGCACCTTTGGAAATTCTCAACTGTCCATTTTTTTCAGAGTACTTGTACCCTTGTTTGTCAAGAGTACCAAGAGAAATCAAGTTCTTCTGTAGACTAGGAACATACCAAGCATCAAGTGTCTTGACTATTCCATCATACATCTGAATCTGCACAGAACCACTGCCCTTAACATTAAGCTGCTCATCATCACTCAACCTCACAACACCATTCCACTCCTTGAAAGAAGTAAACAGCTCACGTGTTAAAGTTATATGATAGTATGTACCTGTGTCTAAGACCCAAGTATTTGCAGAACCAGAAGTGCTAACTGTGAGAACATCATTGTCTTCTTCTTCGTCAGAACTATCTTGCACCATTGTAGCATTACCACTGATATTCGGTTCCTTCTAGTCATTTCCCTTCTTTCTGTATGGACAATTCTTCTTGATGTACCCCTTCTGTTTACAGTGATAACATTGAGATCCTCCTTTGTTCCTCGACTTAGACCATGATTTGCTTCTTTTTCCATCATCTCTTTTAGTGTCTCTGCCTCTGCCAACATATAAACTTGTTTCTGCACCATCCTCATTAGAACTAGAGACTCTTCTCTTCAGCTCTTTATATTGCAAAGCATCCTTGACATCATTAACAGAGATACTATCTCTACCATACAACATAATGTTAACAAAGTTCTCATATGAATTTGGTAGAGAACATAAAAGAATGATCGCCTGATCTTCATCATCTATTTTAACCCCAACACTCTGTAAATCCAGGATAATCCAGTTAAAGTTATCAAGATGATCTTTTACTTGCATATTTTCTGTTATCCGCAGGGTATACAAACGCTGCTTCTGATATAACTGGTTTGTGAAAGACTTCTTTTGATATTTATCATCCAAATTCTTCCACAAACCTACAACAGTTGACTCATTAACTACTTCTCTCAATACCTCATCAGTCAAACTCAATAGTAATGCACTATGAGCCTTTGCCAAAATTTTATTCTTCTTCTCTTCCTTTAATGTGTCAGGTAATTTACATTCTCCTTCTAATGCCCCCGCACACCCCTACTGAACTAGAAGTGCCCTCATTTTTACCTTCCACAAAGTAAAATCATTCGATAAACTTCTCAATATCGAATTTATGAGTCGACATCTTCTCAAGCAATAATAGACAAATTACTAGCAAATTTCGTAACCAGAAATTAAATTTCACAAAACTGTTCAGAACCTTGCAAACTGACCAGAACTTCACTAACAGAAATCCAACACAACAGTCTAACAAAATTCACAATAGTAAACCAGAAATCCAATCCAGCACAATCCAATCAATTCACACAAAAATTCAGAATTCTTTTCTGAATTAAACATAAACTCATCGAAACCATGTCGACAGAACAATAACGATCGCAACAGAAAACTTGGTCCAAACAACAACTATGACCAAACAGCAACTTTGATCAAACAGTAGCTTTTGACCAAACAGCAGCTTTAACCAAACAGCAACTTTGACTAAACAACAGCTTTGACCAAACAACAACTTTGACCAAATAACAGCTTTGACCAAACAGTAACTTTGACCAAATAGTACCGTTGACCATTGACCGTGCTGCAGTACCGAGTTGCTACAGTACCGTTCTACTACAGTGCACTGAGTCGCTACAGTTTTGAGTCGTTACAGTACCGTAGACCGTTGACTGCTACAGTACCTCATCGTAGAAGACGATGAATAGTACTTTTGATGATGATTCCGATGATGAATAGTAACGTACAACCGTAAAAATGCACCAAAACAACTTAAAAATGATCTCTGATGCACTAGAAATACAATAAACGGTCTTTTTTGCACAAAAAATAAGCGAATCGGACTAGATCTAAAATTTTGAAACTAAATCTGAAAATTTTCTTACTACCAAAAAATGGTCTCTGACGTTCTTCAATGCACCAAAGATGCAGAAAATGGTCTCCTATGCTCCAAAACAACCAAATCGAGGCAAGATCTGAAATTTTGAAGCCAGATCTAAAAATTTTCAGACGTGCTACAGTAACCGGCAAACCAAAAATGAACCAAGGCTTTGATACCACTTGTTAGGTTATTGTAAGGCAATAAATCAAGGAGAATGATAGAGAAGAACATACAAATAAGTTATATGGTTCGGTCAATGCGACCTACGTCCACGGACAGAGAAAAAATCTGTATTTTTCCGATAGAGGCTACACTGAGAGAGATTACATCAACCAAAAAACCCTCTTACCCTCACACACATATATATAGAGAAACTAATGGGTTATGGGTCGTGGGTCATAGATCAGGTCAAAACCCAAGTTACTCACAAAATTCAAGTCAAACCCAACAGGAAAACTTTAACTTTTGTAGTCAATCTGAGAATTAACAAGTACAAGCCTCTACATAACTTGATCAAATTATAATTATGAAGCAACAGAAACCAATGCCAAGTAAATCTCAAAAACCACAACGAAGAATGAGCAGTAACACCTGTAGAAGTGAATGTGAAGCACGCAAAGAGTAATACAAGTAAGAATGCAAAGCCATAACAGAAGGCAACAGATCTAGCAATTGGTAACCTTATAGACTCCATTTCTGTGTGCAGACTGGATCTCAGAAGGGAAGAAGAGAGAAAACAAGAGAAGTCTGAGGTCATTCTGCTCACATGGAAAAGCAAAGCAGGAGACTTTTTCGTCTGTTGAGGTGAGGAAGAGTGGAAAGCAATAGGAAGGGATCGATGGCATTGTTGACTGGTCAAACTAGAATAGAGGAAAATGGGAAGCTATGGGTGGGGGCAAATGATGTTGGATAGCATTTCGCAAGGACAAAAAGATGGGGCTTTTGTTGTACGTGATATTGATTGTTTTTTTTTTACCCAAGGAAAAAGGTGGTCTTCGACTGAAGGGACAAACAACGATGTGATTGGCTTGGCCATGGTGGTCTTCAGCCGATAAGACACACAGACAACAGAGACAAGTTGCTTCTGACTTTTTTATGATCGGGTGACGTGAGAATTAGGGTGTCTTTGAGAGTTCTGTGGACAAACATTAGTTGTGTAAATTGAGTTGAATTAAATGTGGTTAAAAAAAAATTTAGGTTTAGATGAATGTTATTTATGTTTGTGAGATATTTGGACAAACATAATTTGAGGCAGTAAAATTTAATTTGAGACATAACATGATGTTTGAATATTGGTTTGTAAATATGATTTCAAGATGTATAATTACCAGAAATGGTATGAATTTTTCTTTACTTTTTTGATGTACTATTAGTATTTATTGTCATTTATTTAAAAGAATTTTTTTTGTTTATTTGTCTAATATAACAAATTAATCATTAGTGACTCATTTTTAATTAATAAATTTATTTTTTATTTACTAATAAAAAATTTAATTAATTACTAATTACTCACAATAAATTAAAGATCTTTAATTAAATATATGTACACATACAATCACACCAATATATCTATTTAAGTAAAATACGTAAATATATATATATATATATATATATATATATATATATATATATATAAAAGAAAATAATATGCATGCAAATTCATATCTATATATATTCACACTTTTCTATTTGTTCATATAGGTTTCTAGGTGAAATTGTTCCTTTTATTCTTTGCTTGATATGAGATCATATCTGTCTTCATTTAAGTCCCTTGATCTAGAATATATTTTCATTTGTCCAAAAAAAAATTCATATTTAAAAGATAAAATCATTTAATTGTTAATTTTGGTCTTCTTTGGCCCAAATGCATGTTTTGGCTAATTCCACGTGGATCGTAAGAAAGAATTGTTCTCAAAATTAGTGACGTGAAATTGCAATTTTTTCTTTTCAGCATGGTATTTGGATTTACAACATTCTCTTCTTCTTGAAAGAAGATTCGCCTTGAATTTTAAATATAGGTAGCAATAATTCCTACAAAAGGAAAATGACAAGACTAGGTAAAGAATAATCAATGTCAAAACAAGAAAAGTAAGCCTCTTTGTAAATACTCGAGTATTCTATCTTTTTCAATTTTCCCCCAACTCTTTCTCTTTATTTTTCTTTTGATTCTCAGCCCTTTCTTCAGATTCTTCTTTTTTCTTCATTATGAGAAAACTCTCTTGTTTTTCATTCTCACCATTTTCTCTTTTTCTTTTACAACTCTCTTTTCTTTCACTCTTTATTTTTGTTTTCTTTTCACTCTTTTAATATGTTCACTTTCATAATTTTTTCTCTCACTTTTCATAGGCTCACTCTCCTTTTCCTTTTGCATTTCGACATGACATTACTTGCATCACCAATGAAAATTTGAATTTGAATTTGAATATGGTTTTCATCATTTTTCAAAAATTTCCTCCATAAAAATATCTTTAGATGATGTCTCTTTTAGTGTATCTTCAACCTTAAGAATTAGTTGTAGATTGTTACATAAATGGGTACTATTGCAACAAAAAATTTGACGCCAAGGGTATTCTTCATCTAGATTATTTTTACCTTGAAAGGATGGTAGGCTTAGTTTGATAGATCCGATATTTCTGTCCACCACTTCCCTTTCTCTATGCCTCCTTTCTGTTGTATTAAGAGGTGGTTGTTTCCTTGAGGAACTATTTTCCACTCTGTCTATTCACTTCTTTATGTCTTTCAATTGTATATTAATACTTTTGAACTGTTAGCTCATGGTCCTCCATAAAAGATTTATATCCACATATTCACTCCTCCTCCCTTGTTCATTGCTAGCCTCCATCTTGTTTGAACCTGCAAGATGGTTAGAAATAAAAAATTCTTTGGACTTCACTTGCACACAATTTCACGTGTTTACACTCAAAAGATGATATCACTCTTTTCACTCTTGTTTTCTCTCTTTTTAGCTTTTTCGATTATAAGCTCACCCTCTCTTTTCTTTTTTTTTCTCTTTACTACTAAATGGACTTATACCTTTATTTATGCGTTAAGTATCACAAACTACAATACAAAGATTCAATCAACCTATCTTCAGGTATGTTTAAGGCTCAAATCACTTAAAAAAATGTTTAATGCCAATTATTTCATGTTAGTTATTAAAAATTGATGTTAAATTAATAAAAATAATTTTGTTAAAATCTTTAATATCAGTTTCATAGTATCATTTATAACTAATACTAAATCCTTTTAAAACATTGTGATTTTTTAAAAATATTCAATATCAATTTAGCTCTTTTTTTAATTTATAAAAAGTGTATTAATATTGAAACGCACTTGTGTCATAAACTATTTAATTTAAAAAACCCTAGGCAAAGATCTGAAAATCACGCCTCCCTCGTCACTGTCGTCATCTCATATATGATTCCGACATCATTCACCATCTCCAATCTTCAGATCGTGCTTCTCAATCTTCGTGTCATTGTCTCAGTCTCACTGTCGTCCAATCTCCATCATCTTCTCTGATTCCATCGTCGCCGAATCTCTATCGGCCAATCTCCAATCTCCTTCGTCTCACCGTCTGCCAATCTCCATCGCTTTGATGAAGCTTTCGTAATGCGGTAAGTAACATCCTCTGCATCGAAATTTTGCTTTCCATTCTACTTTTCGGCCGTGGTATTTCGGTATGGCTTTCTCATACTCAACCCCTCATCTGAGACTCTATATCCTCAAGAATACTAGAAAAGGATTTAAATCAAAATACTCTCCCTTACACTCTATATATCCTTTGATAGAGTGTGAGTATTTTGATCTTAATAATAAATAAGTTTGGATAGTTGATTTGAAAGTGAACATATTGTTTTGAGATTCAGAAACCAGAAAACCCAAATTGCTTGTCATTCATCACCTAGTTAACCAGCCAGCTAACCTAAGTTTACCTTAAGACTACTAAATCTTGGTTCAAATGCGAGTTAACATATTTCCTAATTTAAGCTCTTAAAACTCGATTTTGATGATTATTGGTTTTCTGCATTTTATCTCTGCTTTGGTGTAACGGCAATTCCACCATTCCAGTGGTGAGAGATAAACCAACGCATTTTATCTCTGCTTTGGTTTTCTGCATTTTATCTCTGTTTTGACTCGGTTTTTCTATTTAATACCATAAATTTGTTATTTCTCATATATATTCCAGAGTCTTGTTTAGGTTCCATCAATTAAAAACAAGACATAAACACGTACTATGATGCAACGAATATTGGGCATGTATCAGCTAAGAAGAAGATTTCTTTTTAAAGTGTCCATGCTTCATAGAGTAACAGTTATTCTTCAGTTTTATCGTACCTCAGCTTGAGGGAGGCTAAAAAGCAGAGAATAATATTAAGTACTTTCAAGTTGTGAGAGATAAACCCAAGTGAGAGTTGATGGCAAGACGAAAGATCTAATACAAATATTTAAGTATAGTCAGCAGTAATCAAAAGACAAGAAAAGCATCTATTCAGTCAAAGATCACTGGAAACAGATTACAAAGTCTAGTCCTTCACAAGAGCACAAATTCTGGAAGCCATCAGTATTCACCAGAGCCATTGCAACCAACGCCTTGTGGTAGAATTACTCATAGACACACGTTTTCAGAAGAACTTCAGAATCATCATTTCTTTTTGGTCAAACTTAGTAGTTCAATATCAAATTTAATGCCTGTTCTAGCTAGTCTAGGGTAGAATGATAGAAAGATGCATGCTTAATGATTTTCCAAAGGCTTATTTGTATAATAAAGAAGGTTATGCATGTGAAGTAGCAAGCAAAAAAATAGAGGCTTCAGAATAATTCACCAAATCAACTAACTGATTTTCTTTGGAGGTTCAGAAAATTATATTATTATAATTAGAGGTCCAATTGAATATTGACCATGGGTCTAACAGTGGAATGAAAAATAAAGAGGATGATTAATATGAGTGCAAATATATTTTTCCTATGAAGTTATGAAACTTGAGTATATCACAGATAAGTGTCAAGGTACTTCTTTACCAAAAATGTTGGTCACTTTGCTCCATTCTCTTTGAAACATTCCCTAGGTAGTTGAATAAAGCTACATATAGTTGAACTGTTTTTGAAATATGATGCTTTTGTAGGATTTTGGTTAGAAGTTCCTTAAATATTTGGTTTCACGGTTATCAAATAGCAAATACTTGAAAATATATCTAAGTTTTATCCTTTAACTATTTGGGGATATTATTTTCTTAAGCTGCATATATTCACTATCTGAATACTGAGGTTATTGTTGATCATTAGTTCTCAACATTTGCATAAAAATCAACGTTGTTCTTCTTAATACTTTTGATTAATAATTTGGTTCTAATAAATGGACATTGGCTGGATTTAGTAACCATTGCAAACAACGTTCAGTGCAGCTCATCCTACCTGGTTCTTTGCAAGTTTTTTATCTATTATTCTATTCTAATAAAGATTTTCTTTTGGTGCTTGCAGGCTATTGGTTTAAAGTTTTATGTCCCTGAGGATTACTTTGACACAAAAAGATCTAATTAAATCTGCTCATTGGCTTGTAGATGGGATGAGGGCCAGTCTGGTTTTGAATTTCGATTGCTGGCTGGGAGGGTTCACTTTGCTTTTCTTTATTTGTTGAATGAATTTAGATGGATTAATCATTGTACTATAGATGAGTAATTTTATGAAATTCTCGGATTTGGCAATTATGAGTTGCTACCTACTATGAATTGAATACTTGAACTTTTCCTTATAATTTTTACTTTAATCTATTAAAAGTAACCTAACATTGTATCATATTCTAAAACCTAATGTGAATATCACTAATTACTCCTGCCAATTATTTGTTATCTAATTTTTTATTGAAATATTGTAGTCCTTGGACTGGAACTCCATATGAAGATGCTGTAGAAAAAAATTGCATTTGGTGGACTATCACTTGATGCATTTTTGTCTAAGGTGTGTTGATCTCCCATCATATCTCTGCCTCCCACCAATTGCAAAACAGTACATGAGTAGTCAGAGAAACTAGGTATGATAACTTGTGGAAGAACAAATTTATTTAGGAAAAATTACTCCCCTGCATCATAATCTTATATTAGTTGTTTGATTTTTCTTCTGTGAGTCATACTAGTTGCTTTTGCTTCATTTAAGCTGAAATATCAAAAACAGTGAGTATTAGGTTTGTGAGAAGGAATGAAGGATAAAACGTGAATGCCCACAGATCAATTACTTGGAAGGTATCTGCTGCCTTGACAGCTGAATAAATACAAAAATGATGCTGTGTGATTATTTTATTCACCCTTTTCCACTACCCAGCAGTTTGCAGCAAGGTATCAGAAGATTTTAAATGTCATTGAATATAAATTCTCTTGTTTTATGCATTTGAAGTTATGAGTTTTGAACATTTTCAGTGAGAACAATTCTAGAGTTAATAAAAAAAGAAGGGTATGAGGGGATAGAGGAGACAGAAGAATTATATTTATCATTAATGTTATCCATCATATTAATTAAACACATATTTTGGTGTTGTAACTTTGTAATTGATCGCAGTGGCTTAAGAAGAAGCACAAGCCTGCTCTTTATGGAGCACTTGAAAAGGTCAAAGGAGGTAAGTATTAATTAGTAATTACTGACTACACATCCTCTGTTCTTCTGCTTCCTCTGTTATGTTGGATATGAATTAAAAGATTTTACTTAAAAGAGATTATCTTAAATAATATGCTCTTTCTCTCACTATATATACATACTTACTTCCTTGAATTGTAACATATATATATTGCAGAGCTAATGTTGATGGGATTACTTAACCAGCAGGAAGTATCTTAAATTATATTTATATTTTCATCTCGAATATAATTGTGAGGCTCCCAAGCTTAGAAGATCTTGAGGCTTATGCTCTAGAACAATGGGAGGTGCAGTCTTTAACCTTTTGATTCCAATCTTTCACATTTATTTCATAATTTTATTCATACTATTATTTGTTCAATTATCACTTTAATATTGTGATACAATTAATTTTAGCGCTTGATCATTTAATTTTATGACTAAAATGAGCCCTAACTCTTTAGTGACTTGTTTCCATGATAAACTAGTGTTTCTTATTGCAACTTATAAGCTCAAATCAAGTTCAAAGTCATCAAACATTAGTGCTTCTTTGATGAAAGTTTTCGAGAGCATGAATCAAAGGTTTTGTTTACTTAGCAGCGTTGTTTCTCATTTCCAACACTACAGCAAATTTGTGATGATATTACTAATGTTATTTTGCATCTGGTATATGTTTCAACATAGAGATTAAGAGCCGCTGAGGTTAACTGAAAGCGGATTTCAGTTTTTGGTATGTTTCTAATGATTTATAAGCCACTTGCACTTAACATTGTGTCCTCCTAAAAATGAAGTTTTATCCTGATAAATTACAGTCAATGGATACAAATGCACAGTTGTGGTTCATCATCAGAGACTATATGTGTAATTCTAGGTATCAAAATAGTGTGATAAGTTTTGTTCAAGGGTAAAGTACAAGTTTTACTTTTAAATTTAAATAATTTGGTTATTTAGAACTATTATTTAATTTAAATCTTTTATATTTATAGGTTCTAAATGAGAGAAGTGTTGAAAAAGCATTATCGGCAAGTAGAAGATCTTAAGAGCTTGTCATGCTTTGTCTTAGTGAATATTAGACTTTATATTTTGATTATTCTGTTTGTATTGACCGATTAAACAATATGTCACATTTGTTAAGACTTAGTATATATTTCATATTGAATATTGTATAAGATAGTTTCATTATTAATTATATATCTGTTTGAGACTTATTCCTTGAGAATTTGCTAATTGTGTATGAGTATTGTAATTAAGACTATTGTATAATAAAAAAAAAAGAAAAATCGAATAAATAGAGATATAAAAATTAATATCAGCATTAGTTGAGATTAATGTTAATTTAGCATCAGGTCTAATTGACGTAAAAAAAAATGTTTAATAATAACGTCAGTTATAACTGATATAAAATCTTGTGTCAGTTATAAATGACGCAAATAAATATTTAATAATAATATCAGTTATAATTGAAACTAAATTGTGCCAATTGTAACTGATACTAAAAGTAAAATTTTATATTTTTTTGTCATAATTTAACGTTAGTTGTAACTATCACTAAATATTTAATCTAACATCAATCATTCCAATAATTGTTATAACTGACGCTGTATTTCTTGCGACACTGAGTGTAGTGTCAGTCATGGTAATTAACGCTAGATCTCTTAATGTCAATTATAACTGATGCTAATAGTTAAAAATAACTGGCGTTAAACTATATTTTTTTGTAGTGAATTTTAGCAAAGGAAATGGCCAAGCAAGGCTAGAACAAGTTTTTAACAAGAATAAGAATATAAGAAAAATTTTAAAGACACGTAAAGAAATAGCTAACAATGAAACAAGTCTCACCAGCTAATCTGAATATTTATTTTCTAATTAAAAAAATGTGCTAAAAAGAGATAGGAACTCTAGGTCATGAATAACTCTCAAATCTTTTTTTTTTAATTTTTAGTTTATTTCTTTATTTTCTAATTTGTTTTTTCTTTTTGTAATATTTTATTGTGACTTGTCCTTTTTTTTTTTAAATACTATTCTCTTTTCTTTTGAAATATTCTTTTCTCTTAACCTAGGGTCAACTTTTTTTTTTTCTAGTATTCTTTTCTCTTAACCTAGGGTCAACTTTTTTTTTTTTTTCTAGTCACAGCACACACGCTGCAATACAGGACAAACGTAGATTAGATCCGAAACATAGATTAAACGATGATATAGCAGACATAATTGAAACCAGCAAACCAGAAAAGCAGAAACAAAAAAGAAAACACAACACAGATTTAGAAATGGAGAATGAAAGAAATAGAGAAAAACAGAGAAAAGAAGAAGCAATAAAAGAAAGGAAGTAACGAACCAAAAACACATAAAAATAAGAGTAAAATACAAACGACAGGCTAGAAATTTCAAAATAAAAAAAAATCACATGAACAATGCAATGAACATTAACGCTAAAATGATGATGACCAATGACACTAGTGATGATAAACAGTGCAATGAACAGTATGCTATAATTACGATGAACATTATAGACCAAGAAAACTGAATCTGATTAATTTGAGTTCTGATACTAGATGATATAAACTTCCAATATAGATTGGAGACTCGATAACAATATTAGAATCTATGTCCTAAAATTACTGAACATAAATCGCATGAACCCAATACCTAATAAGGTAATAACTCAACGCATAAGACAAAATGCACAAGAACCTTAGAAACTCTCCAATGGAAAAAATAACATAGATCAATTCTATTTCATTTGATCTAACTATTACAAGAGAAGAAAACTCTTTTAGTTAGAAATAACTCTAATATTATTAGGCTTAGCTAACAACACTTTTAAATGGCTATAAGGCCCACATAAAAACTAAAGTACCATTGGGCCTAAATAAAACATACAATAGAAAGCCCAACTAATAAAATACAATTTATATTTAAAAGATAAAATCCTTTAATTGCTAATTTTGGTCTTCTTTGACCCAAATGCATAATTTGACTACTTTCTAAATCGTAAGAAAAAATTGTTCTCAAAATTAGTGATGTGAAATTGTAATTTTTTCTTTTTATCAGTACTTGGATTCACATCAGTTTCACTATGGTGCTCTATTGAGGAAATAATTTGTTGAGACAAAATCTCTGGTTTTAGATTAAATCTTTTCTACAGTGGAAATGCTTGTTTATGTTCAAAGAGGGACGGATGTAATTTAATGAAATAAATGTGGATTGAGAACTTGATGGAACTTGGTTTTATGGGAGAACACGTGAGTTAAGCTACTGGAAGTCAGTGACTCTAGCTACTTTCTTCATGAGTTCTTTTCCTTGGTATCCCATGAAGCAAGGATTTGACTCTATAACAATTTGCTAAACTATTCACACTCTTTGTCACTAAACCACCACCCAGTGACTTCAAGTGATTATAGGTGTATTTCGGGGGATTTATAACTTTCCCTGGGTGAAGTTTAATGGGTTCAATTATTAAGGACTGAATTCGGTTCTTTGATGTGGCATTTGGATCCCCATGTCCATCTCCATGCTGGTAGGTGCAATGCGAAATTCTTGCAAGGTTGATTGCTATTTCTTTGAAGATTTTTGAAAATATTGGAGAATCAACGGCTCGTTCTTTATTCATCTCCTTCCAAGTATCATCAATCAAACTCTCCATGTGACCATAAGCACGCTCCTCACATACTCCAGTTTCGTGCATGTAGCACACTATTGAACCTGCTGTTTCACCTCTCTCTAACTCTGCCTGCGTGCAAGTCCAACAACAAACGATTTATAAATGAGAGAAAAAAAAATACTTCTTTGATGCTTTATTTCGTATATCTATAATACCTTTGATGTGCCCATATCGTTGCAAAGCCGAAAAATAATGGATGGCCAACGTAAGACGTCATGGTGGTTGTCCAATGATTCAAGTGCTTCCTTTGAGATATTTTGGTTAGAGAAGAAGTAGGCATGCACAAGTATTAGCACTCCCGACACCGACACCCATCCATTTCTGAAGTAGTCCTTGAATGGGGGTAGATATTTGTCATGTGACCACTTGGATTCTTGTAGGAATGCTTTCAACATGTCTGTCCACTATAAGAGAAAATAAAAAATAAAACAACAACTTTAATTTGGAGTTATCTACGTTGAAATTAATCAATTACAATGTAACATTTATACATGCGTGAGAGAGCACATGGTGCATTGTATAGCACATACTGCTTTTGTGAGGAAGGGTAGGATGTTATGTCCTTGCTCTTTCAGAGCGTGATAAGCCATCTCATTGACAGTGTTGTAAAGAGCTATGAAACAAATCTTCATGTACTCTGGCAGAACATGTATAGCATTGATGTCCCATCTGAAATATTACACATTTCATATATTATAAGTTGTTTCTTTCAAAAGAGACAAAGATAATACATATATCGCAAGGTAGAAATTAAATTAATTGGAAGGAAAGATTAACCAAACCTTTCAACAATGGCGGTGAATAGCTCAAGTTCATCCAAAGTGCCATAAACATCATAGACGTCGTCTATTGCTGTAATGAAACAACCCACCTTAGTTAATGCTTTACGGAGATCACTGAATTGAGGTTCGGACACCATTCCCACTGTCCAAAAGAAGCACTCCACTAGTCTGTCTCTGCTGAAGCTTAACTTCGCTGCTAGTCCGATCCCCTTCCACCACCTATAATATTATACACACACTTATTGAATCCAAATTTCACTTTTAAACTAGCTATTAATATTTAAGTTGGAAGATTGTCAGACATGTTGGAATAAGGTGAAAGAATCTGAGATACTCGATGTGTCATACATGTTATTCTCACACATTTTAGGATGTGGACCATTTTCTTTATTTCCCTCTCAAGGAAGGACAAGGCCTAATCGTGTCGGTTTTTAGAAAAACAAAAATCATTCTTTATAGTATGTGCAATGTGGAGGGTATCATCATTAGAATTAAATTAACTAACCATAACATTTCTTGGAGATCTTTCTGAAGCGTTGACTGCACTATGTTAAAATCCAATTTGGCCGCTTCAAGCAACACCTTGTTTGCGTCTTTCCTTTTACTGTATGCATCTATATACCATCTTGCTTCCAACTTTCGTGTGTTGCGATGCACTGGAAGCTCCAGTGCGTGAGCTAAATGTTCTAATAAATCATTGCTTACTCCTCCTTTGATGTGTTTGAGATGCATAATACTAAATGCCTTGGCTTCGTCCAAAATGTCTTCTCCTTCGTATCCCAGATATGTTGCTTCATACAAACTCAGCATCCCTTTCACATCACTACAAAGACTTGCCTTAAACTTACCTTTATCATTCTTGAATCTCTGAAATATACCTGCGTTATTCGCAAAACATCATTAATTAAATTATAATAACACATCAACATGTGTATGGGCGGATCCAGGACCCCTTGGGGGGACATAATGTAAATTTTAAAATATTGTAAGGGCCAAAATTAAAAGAGTTTAAAATTTAGGGCTAAAATATAAATTTTTAAAATATTATATTTAAATTTTCAATTTTATCCAAAAAATAGGGGCTAAAGTGAAAAAAAAAGTTTAAAATTTAGGACCAAAATATAAATTTTCAAAATATTATACATAAAACTGTAATTTTAGCCAAATTTTTAGGGGGTCAAAATAAAAAAAATTAAAATTTAAAGTCAACTTATAAATTTTTAAAATATTATAATTGTAAATATAGTTTTTGTAAAAACTTAAAGGGTGCGCAACGTGGGTCCAACCCTGAATATCATAGATGAAAAAATTGGACTGGACCGGCTGGTTCTCGATCGATGACCGGTCGAAAATCTGGTCCGGTTGAGCAAAAAAATCGATTTCACACTAAATTAGTACGAAACTGGTTCAACCGATTTCGAATTGGGTGAACCGGGAGAATCAGGCAGGTGGTCGGTTCCACCCGATTTTTTTTTCTTCCTCCCTCTAACTCCCAAAACGGCGTCAAACCAGTGGCTTCTCCTTAAAATCGCTTAAAATCGATGACCAGTTCAAGCTATATTACTATAATATGCGGCAGAAAAAAAAAAGCTTTAGAGTTTGTCTCGGCATCTCCCATTGCCATCGTCCTTGGAAGAAGAAGAAGAAGAAGAAGAAGAAGAAGAAACCCGAATAGAAATTTCTGTCGCCATCGTCGGGTGGAAGAAGAAGGGAAAAGACAGAGATGGGAATTGGATAGTGAAGGGGTGGGGCTGACAAAGTGTAGCAGAAAGCAGAGGGCGCTGGGTCTCTCTGTTGTGGGAGAGTCCTTAGCACCCCACAGCCGTCGATCGGCTGTGGGGCGCTAAGATGTCTCCTTATCGTACGGCGCTAAGGAGACACCCTGCGTCCGAGAGAGAGAGAGAGAGAGAGAGAGAGAGAGAGAGAGAGAGAGAGAGAGAGAGAGAGAGAGAGAGAGAGAGAGAGAGAGAGAGAGAGAGAGAGAGAGAGAGAGAGAGAGAGAGAGAGAGAGAGAGAGAGAGAGGTGTGACAATCATAAAAGAAACTTGATGTTGATACTATCATACCATATTGATAGAAATTAGCTACTCTTTCCTATGTACAGCTGGCACCACCCTAAATTACTCTTTCTCATCAAATTCAAATTTTTATTCTTGTCAGCCACCATCCTGATAATCATAAAAGAAACATGATGTGGATACTATCATACCATATTGATAGAAATTAACTACTCTTTCCTATGTACAGCTGGCACCACCCTAAATTACTCTTTCTCATCAAATTCAAATTTTTATTCTTGTCAGCCACCATCCTCTTTATATTAATATAAAATTAATATATATATATATATATAATATTATATATAATTATTTATATTTTTTAATTACATATATATATTTAATATTTTTTAAATACTATCGGCTCAACCACGGTCCGACCATTGAACTTTAAATCGATGTCTTTACCGATTTAATGACCGATTCAATTTTTAAAACATTGTTAAATATAGAATTTAAAAAATCTTAAGGGTCAAAAATAAGCATTAGGGGGACAAAAACAAAAAAAAATTATATGAAACATTCAAAATTTCAAGGGATGCAGCCGCAGCGTGGCCCGCCAATGTGCATGAGTATACCCGTAATTAAGTGGACCATGTAGTAACACCAATTTTAGAGTGAAAGAAATATACAATGTACAGAGTACTCGTGTCTTTAATAATACAAATAACGTCTACTAACGAAGTGGTAAATTCTACAAGTTTCTAGAAATATTTTTCTTGTTAGCTAGCATGAACCATAGGTACCTGGTGAGACATCATAGCCGTGATCTCTAAGGAGCCTGAAGCTCAAAGCAACTTCATATAGGCTTTTGTTCTGCGTTGTGTCAAAACGTGTTTTCAGAGAGACAAAACTATCAAGGACTTCCACTATGTCGTTGTCAAAGTGATAGCCGAGGCCTAAGCGTTGGACATGGTCGATGAGCTCAAGCTTTGCCCATATATCTGCTGTTTGATCCTTCATCATCCTCCTCACTTCCTCTAGTAGCTTCCTTGCTCTGTCCATGTACTTGCCATTCTATATATATTATATATGAGTTAATTTAACTATATATTTACGGAACAAAAGATGAACGCAAACGCTCTCTCTTGTCATGTAAGAAAGTAATTGGATAAGAAATAAATATTACCGTATATACACTGTTCAAGGACTGCACAAACTCATAACTCCAGACGCTTGGCTGGTAATTGGCTGAGTTTCTTTGAGGTAAAGGGTGTGAACCACGGTGTTCGCTTGCGGCATCAGTAATTTTGTGAAAGAGAAGAGGGCCTCCTTGTTTTTTCTGTCTTCCAAAACCATGCGAAACGACTGAGGTGGGCAAGAAGGCACCCACTTGGGCCATTGTTATTGCCAGCTGATATTACTGCTCTCAAGTAATGCGAATGTGTGAATTAATTGTCTGCGTTCCTTGCTAGCATGTTAGGGTATATATAATACTCGAAGAAGTTCAATTCCTGTCTCTATCCATGACGATTGAATTTTTATTCAATTAGATCACGTTTCCTCTGTACCTTGTGCGTGTATGAAATTGTACATTTCAAACGGCACACCAGCTTGGATAGTGATTGATGTGTCTCCTGTTTCCATCATATATCCTAAGGATTTTGCTCCACAGCTACTAGAAATGCGTACTAAAAAAAATGTTTTTTAAGAGTCCCACTCCTAAATATATGTGTGTAAAGAAACGATCTTTGGAGAAGTCGATCTCCTATAATATTACCCATATCTTAATTACACACATCACATTTTATACATAAAATCATATATATGAGTCTTTTTAAGTAATCAACAGTAAATATGGTTGCCAACAACTATGTGCGTGTGTGTGTGTGTGGGAGGGGGGGGGTGTCTTAATCTCTTACGTACAAATAAAAGGACATTAATTAACTACTAATGGTATCTATTAGAATTTGACTACCAATGAAAAATTTACTCTCAAATATGCTTACAACTCTCTCATTAAAAAAACTCCCCAAAATGCAAATACCCTATAGATCTGGAAAACCTGCTACAACTAAAGGGAAAATTTTTTTCTATGAAAATGTTTGATGTTTAACAAAGGTATTTCAAACTCTACAATACTCCGCAAGGAAACATCATCCCTTCCCCTACTTGCCCCCCTTTGCAACACTCATAATGAAACTATAAAACATGCATTTTTGTAACTGTCAAAATGTCTCTTCTGTTTGGGCAAACTTCACAATCCCCCCAAATTTTTACAATGAAAACCCTAAAATCTAAATTTTTTCAAATGCTACAACTCACTCAAAAAACAAACTAAACATTTCATGGATCACTATTTTTCTTTTTTATTCTCCGCACCATTTGGATATCTAGAAATAATTTTCATCTTTTATAATGAAACAAAACCTCCAGATCAAACTGCAAACCTTACTATAGGCAAAGCTATAGATTTTTGGTTGAACCTAGAAGAAACTACCTATTTAAAACACCCAAATTCAAACCAACTTATCTTCGTTGGAAACCCCTTCGCCAAATATGGATTAAAGTAAATAGTAATGGTTCCATGTCAAATTCCCTTCTAGCTGTGCTAGTGGATGTTTGAGAGATAATTTTAGAAACTGGTTAGTTGGCTTCTCCAAATATATTGGCGTGGAAAATATTCTTCGAGCAGAGCTCTGCTCGGAGCCTATTGGGACTAAACCTAGTAATCCAACTAAATCAAAATTCAAAATTAGAAATTGAGACAAATTCAACTCAGGCTGCTCAACTTCTTTAAAACCATTCTCCTGGAATCCATCCTCTAGACTCTCTTATTAGAAATTGCAAGTTCTATCTTTCTAGCCTGACATGTTATAAGATTACCAAAATGGCCAGGCAACAAAATAGATGTGCAAAGATCCTAACAAAGGAAGAAAGAAAGAAGAACTCTGTTTAACTATCTATGAAGATGTCCCTACCTATGTTTCACATTTCTATCATGAAAACAAAGCAGGCTCCTATACAGCCTCCCCAAGCTTATTTTCCCAATTCCTATAATTTGTCTTGTTGGCTACCACCTCTGTTTTTCTCTCTCGTTGCAGCATGTTTAAAACTACGCTTTACCTCTGTTGTTGTCTCAAACTAATTTTGTTTAGCTATGAACTTAGAATTGCAACCTATGCATTATGTACTCTTAAGTACTTCGCTTGTTTTATCTATATTTATTGCTATCTTCTTTTAATCTAAGTATTTTCTCTGTTTATCAAAAAAAAAAAAAGAAAGACATTAACCAATAAAAAAGGAAGACTATGTCTATACATATATAAAGCACTTTCAATATATATAATATTTCAAAATAATAACATCCAACAGCTGTTGCAGACATTTCGGTTAAAAAAGGTGAGAACGAAATTGACCGTATGTATTGGATACAAAGAACCGATTAAGGCAAATCTAAGGATTCCAATGTGCAAAGATCTCACGATTAATGAAAGGTTTTGGGAAAGAGTCAAATTGAACCAATTTTATGATACAGAGACCATCAGGGATATAATATGAATCCCCATCTCGTATGTTGATTGATATTTTGGACAGATTAATCAGGAGAACCCTTTCTTTTTTTTTCTTTCTTTTTTTTTTTCAAAGGAGGTATGGGGTTTGGGGAGAGAGAAGTGGGAAAAAGTGTGGAAGGATTCATACCTACGATCATCAAGATTCTTTAAACTCATGTCCGTGAGAATTAGTACTTGACTCTTGAACTTTTGTGAATAAGTTTTAATTAAGAGGTGAGTGCATTGTCAAACAAAAATAAAAAAATTATAAGACGTTTCACAACATATACTACCCTATGTATATATTATGTAATTTGACAACATAATGTCTTAAAATAAGATTTAAAACAATTATACTTTTAAAAATAATAAAATGGATTCATGCAAATTGCTCAGAAAATGCATATAGAAACTTAAAAAAAAAAAATTAGATACAATAATAATAATAATAATAATAATAATAATAATAATAATAATAATAATAATAATAATAATAATAATAATAATGCTCGATAAATATATCTTTTCAATTTAGCCTATCAATATTTTTCAATATAGTTTTTTATGAATAAACATGTTATTAATAATGTGTTATTCTATTAAGAAATATGTTAATAAATTTAATGCTATATAGTATATTTTTAAAAATTATAGTTTAGTTATTATTGTATAATATGTAGACAATTTTAAGAGAAATTAAAGTGAGAAGTATCTAATTATAAGTGATGAAAATGAAGTTTTAGTCAATATTCTTTTATTTAAAATTCAGCAAAGGTAATGAGATGATATGAATTATTTAGAGAAATCATTTAACCCTATTAAAATCAACAATAATATTAGCTAAGTAGATTATGGTTATATTGAAGTCAGACCGTAGCTCAGTGAATGAAAAACGTGTTTTCACCAAAACTAAAAATGAAAAATGTATTTTATATGTAGCAATGTTTTTGAAACTGGCCTGGTTATTGATTTGAACTGACTTCTGGGTCATTAGTTCAACTATTAGGTCATTGGGTTAATTGTTGAATTGGATAAATAAATTAAAAGGTTAAAAATTATATTTATACTTATATTTATTTATAAATAAAATTAAAACTAAGTAAAATAAATAATTTATATATAAATTTCACATTTTAAAATTTAAAGTCCTAAAACTATAGCCATTAGTCATAAATAATTAAAATACAAATATCCATAAATAATTTTTTATTATAAAATTACAAATAATTTTTTAAAAATATTTTATTGTTATTTTTTAAATTAGATTATTATATAATTTTTTTTATTCTCTTTGATTTTTCTTGATTTAATTTATTTGACATCAAATAATTATATATATATATATATACATATATATATATATAATTATTTTTTTCTTATCTACTAATTCATTAGTAATAATATACTTTTTTTTGTTAAATTAAATGACTTTTCTATTTTAGTTTTTATCATTTTACCACATGCATATTTTAGTTTTTAAGTTAGAATAATTTAAGCACATTATATATATAATATTTCACTCATATATAAATTAAGAAGAAGTTCATAACAAGATAGTAAGATACACAACTTATAGGTGAAGGAATAAAATTTGATTCTAGGTAAGTGTATATTTTTTAAAATTTTCATATAAATTTAAATATTAAAAAAAAGTCCAGATCAAAGCCCAAGTCACTTAAATACCGATCGAAAAAACTTGACTTAGACCAATTTTAGCGCTAACTCACCGAATTTCAAATCAACCCATTGAATAGTCCATGTCCAAAAATAACTTTGATCTATAACAGGATGCCAATTTTCCTTGTTCATTTAATTGCAGTTTACATTACAAGTGGTTCCAAACAAGTCTGAGGTAGAAGGGCCTGGAGTCCCTGCTTTTCTGTACTAGAAAAGCAGGTACTTTTCTTGTTGGCCACAATTTTCTATCTTCTAGAATAATAAGATAGTTAAAAATCATTTATTTTCTCAACCCAATCGCTCTTTTGATTTTGGAAACAAAATTATCAATATACTCTTTCTTCTACACATTTTAAAAAAGTTTCAACAATGGTTTTTAAACATTTGCTATAAATTTTGTAAAAAAATTATCATAATTAATATTTATGGCAACAATTACAACTTGTAGCAACAATTTTTACCGTTGCTACAAGTAGAAAAGTACATGGGGTAGGAAAGAAAGTACTTAAACAATAAATGCATCAGGTCATATCACTTGAAAGACAATCCACCAACCAGATTATCTCGTCCGCACGAAAAAATATTCACAAAAATTTGAGTAAATCAAATTCAAATTATACAAGGATATTTTATATAAAAAAAATCTATTATTAGATCTTAAATCTCGTTGTTTTTTATATTTTTTATTTAAATTATTAGTATTTAAAAATATATTAAATTTTAACTAATTAGATTTAAATAAAATTTAATAAAAATATATAATTTTTTCACATTAACTTTTTTTTTTTCAATTTACTTCATTCAAACTTAAAATTTTATTTTAAAAAATTATCAAACTGCATAAATTAAACAACATTAATGAACCTATCTGTTTGATCCTAACTAAATCACAGCAACCACATCATATTTAATAATCATCTTGTTGCCACAATAGGTGAGCAAAAAATTGCTTACCACAGTTCTTAAAATAAAATATTTATTAATCTGATTCTAGAAATATAATATATATTGTTTCAAAAAACATTTGGACTTGTCATCAAAAGTAACCATTAACTTACACCTATTTTAATGAAATAAAAAAAAACTCCTTAAATTCTTAACCAATACTCATATTTATTAAAACTTCTTTATAAGCCCTACTAAAATTTCACTCATATTTAATTTTTTATTAAAGGAATGTTATAATAATATTTTTATTAAATAAACCATTATTTAAAATAAAATAATTCCATGCCAAGAAAGGAAAAAAAAAACTCAGTCATCATGTCATGATCTCACATATTTCATGTTTATACATAGATTGAAAAGTGGATATTTGAATAAATGCCATAAATATTGCAAGAAAAGAAATGTTTGATGGCATATGATATGTATATTTTTTATTAGGAACATAATTACTGAAGATTTAAATATTTTTTGAGGGGGATAATAAAAAAATAAATTAATAAATATTTTTTAAGAAAATTGGTTAAAAAAATCTTGGGGAAAACAATTACCTCCTTGTCTCCAAGAAGATCCATCCCTGTTTTTGATGTCAATTCGAATAACTATGTTTATTTATTTGTTGGATTACTTTAGCAAATTTATAGTGATATGCATTTTATTTGCTTTCATTCAATCCAATGAATACATAACTATCATTTTCCATTACTTTCATTCTTTCAATTAGAGAAGCGACCCGAGCTTTACCCATCACTATTTTTGCATGGAAAGTCTATGGAAACATCGAGCATGGGCACATAAGGAGAGGCTAGGGGGCCCCATGGTCCCCCCAAAAAGAAATTTCCCTTTCTATCATTAATATTGATATATATTTATATTATGGCCCTCTTTTTTTTCTGAAAATTTGAAGTTTGACTTTTCAAATGATAATGTATAAAAAAGTATTTGCTTGAGAATGTAATTTTCTGTCCATGGATTCCGACTCTGAATTATTGGGTTCCAAATCGACTTATCAGACCGTTCTAGATATTAAAAAACAAATAAACAAACAAACATTCATACGTAACTTTCATCTTAGTAAGGATGCCAATTTTCCTTCTTCATTCAATTGCAGTTTACAAGTGTCCCAAATAGGTCTAAGGTCGAAAAGAGGAGTTCATAAACAATAAATGCATATATGTGATGTCATATCACTGGAAAGAAAATCCACACACAAAATAATCGTGCTTAGATAATTTAGTCATTCCCATTAGTTACGTATATGAAATTATGAATATTTGTTAGACAGCCTCGTCTACAGAAAAAAGAAATTCATGAAGGAAACAATATTTTAATAAATTCAAATTCAAACTATACAAAGATATTTTATTTATATCATTCCGACCTTAAAATTTTATTTCCATTCATTCATTGAATATATAGCCTATCATTTTTCATTCAATGAATTAGAAGTGAATTTTACCTATATTATTACTTTTATTTGAAACGTTTATGGAATGAGCAATGGGTCAGATAAGAAGATAAGAAAAGGCTAGGGTGTCATGGTCCCCCCTAACATAAAAAAAAAAAGAACTTTCCCTTTTACCATTAATATAGGTATATATTTACAATATGGCCCTACTCTTTTTTTTTTTGGAAATTTAAAGTTTGACTTTCAAATGATAATATATAAAAAAGTATTTGCTTGGGAATGTAATTTTTTGTCCACAACTTATTTGCATGTGCTGATACCAGTGTAAATGCGCTCAGGGCTTCGTCTTTTAATCTTAAGTTGATAAATTCAGCAATGTCTTGAGTAATCATCCAAAAATTGGACATAATACTTAAAACCGAAGATGGATTGGACTAGAGATGGACCCCAAACATCAGTGTGAATAAGTTCAAGTGGTGTCTTAACATGAGAAGTTGATAAATTGAAGGACAAGGCATGCATTTTAACAAATTGACAAGGTACAACAGAAGATTTCTTTTCTATTCAACTTAACATTACAAAGTTGTAATACTTGACATAATACTTTATCACTGTAATACCCGTTAATTTCAGAATATAATTCGCTTAAGAGTATTTTAGAATTCTACAACGTTACTTTAGTTATTTATTTTGGTCATTTTTAATTTTCATATTTAATTGTTCTCTTTGAATATTATTTATGAAAATTGAGTTAAATGACTGGACTAAATATTTGCACAATGAGGGATATATTCTAAGAATGGTGAAATTCATGGAAAAGTGGTTTCAGAATGGTCAATTAATCAATTTATTGCAAATTGACTTGATGGGTTTGGATGTTGGGTTATGGATACCCATGGGTTATTGAATAACCCATTAGAAATATTTAATATAAAGTTTCAATAGTAACCCTCATTTTTTCACTCAGCCGAAGGAAGCAGAAAAGATTTCTCTCTCAGTTCTTCATTTTCTTCTCAAATCCTTTCCTTGATCTTCAGAAGTTCGATTATTTGTTCGGTTCAAAAGCTTTGTAAGGATCAAAGGTAAGCTTTAATCTCGTTATTTTCCTTAAATCTAAGTTTATATGGAAGATTAGAGGAAGTTTTGTTCTTGAAGATTTTGATGATAATTCGTGAATCTCAGTTGTTTTAGAAGTTATATTTGAGTTATAATCGGTTAAAAGAGTTGAAATTCTGGTTTTGAAACAAGAAAGGAAAGAATGAATTTTTGAGAAATTTCTGCAAAAACTTCTGCAAAACCGAGTTACTGTAGCGACCAGAAATTTCGAAACAAAATCTGGAAAATTTTCTTCGGGTTACTGTAGTAGTGCTGTAGTGTCGGCAGTCAACGGTACTGTAGCAGTCAACGTTACTGTAGCAAACCGGCACTGTAGCGAACCGACACTGTAGCAAACCGTACTGTAGCAACCCGTTACTGTAGCAGTCAGAAAATTTTTCGTATTTTCGTGATTTTGTTTCCTTTCTTATGTTTCCTTGTAATATATTTTACTAGGAAATTTTCCTACACAAATTCTAGTGTGGAACAAGGTAAACTTGGACAAACATCAAGGTGAGTGAATAACCTTGCTCAGCTAATTTGATATTACTAGTCAAAGTACAATATAAGTCCCATTTACAATATTATTTGGATAATAAGCAATTAATTTTTCATATGGGAGTATATGATGATCAATAGAAATAAGAGTATGTAGAAATTATTTATTTCATGACAATTGTACTATGTGATGAATTCTCACTATCTTATTAATGAGTAAAGATCTACGGGATCTAATACATGAGTGTGAAAGGGTTAAAGTCTCATACTACTCGGTGTATATCTAAGAAATCTAATACACGAGTGTGAAAAGGTTAAAGTCCCATACTACTCGGTGTATATCTAAGAAAGCTCATACACGAGTTTGAAAGGGTTAAAGTCCCATATTACTCGGTGTATATCTAAGAAAGCTCATACACGAGTTTGAAAGGGTTAAAGTCCCATACTACTCAGTGCATATCTATGAAACCTATACACGAGTTGAAAGGGTTAGAGTCCCATACTACTCGGTGTATACCGATGAGATCTTATTCATGAGTTTGAAAGGGTTAGAGTCCCATACTACTCGATGTATAAGACAATTAATTATATGAGTAAATGTGGTATTTGTACTTTTGATATTTTATATAGTACAGTTATTTACTTACTGAGTTTTTAAATAAACTCACACTCCCTATGATTATTTTTTTTCAGATACAGAAAATAAAGAACAAGAGTATCCGTTTGAAGATTAGAAGCCCCTTGGGATTATTCTCTATTTCTGTCTGGTGGGATACCAGTACTTATTAATGTGGATACTAGGAACGCTCTGTACTTTCTATAGGTCTCCTAGGCTTGCGATGAGATAGAAATATCAGACTATGTATGTCTATATTTGCTTATCAGATGAATATAATTCTGTAGTGTGGAATGAATGATTAAGGTTGAATGTAAAACCTTACAGAATATATGTATATAATGTATGTTTGAGAATTATATCAAATGAGTAGTATCTTTTCACATGCTCAATTTTTGGGATGTGACAATCACATGGAGGCCCGAGCTTTCTATGCCACTTTTTTTTTATTGAGCTAAAACAAGACTCCATGGTATTATTATTAGCTCTGGTATTGCTTACTTCATTTTTGACAGCAACAAAATAATTGTGTTATTGATGCTTCTTAAACTTATGCAGTTTGTCTTTCGTCTGTCCCTCCAGCAATAGCTCCCCCGTGATCTTGTCCTTGATATAACATCTAGAAGAATCAAACTCAATAAGTATGTTTTTATCAGAGGTCAGTTTGGATACAGTGGTGAGATTTTTAGTAACTTTAGGAGCATGCAAGACCTCTATTAATTTCAGTTTTTCATTCTTTCATGATAAAGAAGACATACCAGATTTTTGAACATGTAATTTGGCACCACTGCCAACCACAATTTTTTACTCGCTCAATATTAGCTGAATCCTTGGTGATTTGACTACTAGCACCATTGTCCATATACTAGCTGGGTCAGAAACTGTACTGGATGTTGCCAAATAAGCTGGATGCCCTCTTGCCTAGGCTGAAAATTGTGTTAGTAGTATTTGGAGTTGCCTCATGTAATTTTGGTCATACTGAAGTAGCAATGAGCAATTGTGTGTCTAATTTTTCCACAAGCTTGGCACAAAGTTCTACTATTGTTTGTTCTACCACATTTGCCGTGTCCTCTGGCTGCCTGACCTCCTCTTTGATTGTAAGTTTGATTTCTCTAGTTGAAAGGTGTTACTGTGATATCCTTCTTTGCACATTTAGGTTTGGCAACAACATTGGCTTGAATCTATAATAAAACAGTCAAATTGGTGAGTTATTTTAACTTACTCTCATATGTTAGTAATGCAGTATGTAAGTTAACCCAAGATAATTCAACTTTATCAATTAATTGGACTACAAAGGGATTATATTCACTATCCAGCCCAGACAAAGTTTTGAGTTATCAAGTCATTTGTAGAGATTGGAAACCAGCTAAGAGAAGATTGTCAGAGATGGATTTCATTTTGTTTATATATTCCACCATTTTGAGTTCTCCTTTTCTAGTTCTGTGCAACTTTTCTTTTAGCAAGGTTATTATGGAACGTGCATGTGCTCCAGAGAGATCTTTGATTGCTTTTCAAAGTTTCTAAGATGTTCTTCAGCCGATGACTTGTGACGCAACTTCAGGTGTCAGTGTATTGTAGATCCATCCAAGTAGAAATTGGTTGGTTGCCTCCCATTCTTCAAATGTTCGATTCAATTTGATCTCTACATCTTCAAAGATGAATTGTTACGGACAAGTCTTTCAACCAAGAATGAATCTTTCAAGTATATGACCCCTTATGATAGGTAAAACACTTGATTCCCATAGCAAGAAATTATTTTTGTCCAGTTAAACAAAGCATAGTTGAGAGAGAGAAGAGGTTAATGATTTGCTTGGAATAATAGGAAACGATTCAATAACCTAGGTTTAGGTATTGTTATTTGAATTAATAAAGGTTGACGAGCACATGATGCCAAGTTTAAAACAATAAAGAGAAATGTGTATAAGAAAACATTGATTATATTATCATTGATACATAATATATATATATATATCACATGATTTATAGATAATACAACCAAATAAAGTTGTATAACAAAATTCTTAAAGTCAAGGTTATAGCGACATCTATACAAATGTGAGTTATGCTGAGCTGTTTAGTTGACTGCAAAAGAAACGATACAGTGTGGTCTCATATATTGTTAACTGGCATTGAGCCAAACTGAACCAACATTGATCTCATGGGTGTGCCTTTGATTGTTTAGTGTTGGAAAAAAAAGAGTTTAAATTAATTATTTCGCTTATTAAATCTCCTCGGATTGATACCCTCTTGTCACATCAAAAAACTCATTATTTATTGTGAAAACTAAAAGAAAATAATGGTTTAAGACATCCCGTTGTCACATCACAAAATAAGAATCACATGTGTTTGAAACCTCACAAATCAGAAAAATCATTATTTATTGTGAAAACTAAAAGACAAACAATGAGGTTGTTATGACATGTTGTTGTCACATTACAAAAGAATTAAAAAAAAATTGCTAACCAATGTTCTTCAAATACTAGATAAGAATGTATTTGTTAACTTTCGATTTTACAAACATAATAACATTTTTACCAAAATACACTAAAATCTCCTAATTTTAGGGGCTGGTACACTTTACTTCCGCCACCCTTAAAACTCATCAAAAGATCCCACTCGACTTCAATTTTATTGCAACTTTATTACTCAAACCATAAAAACAATCAACAATCACATCATTAAAAAAAAAAAGAGCCAGTTGAGAGAGAAAAAATTGCATATGTGGATGCCCAGTTTACAAGGACCTATTTGTTATCACTCAATTCTATTTCCTCCCAAATTAAATAAGCATTTTAGTTTTCTCAAAGCCAGAGGCCCAATTTCTCTACCAAGTAATGGCATCTGATTGATTTTCTCTCTCTTTTTCTTTTTGTTTTTGTAATGATAAAATATACGGACCTAAGTAAAAAGAGATTTTATACATCTTAGCCTACTATTTTTAAAAGAATAATTCGACATGTTAATTATAACCATTAATAGAACTTAATTACTTGTATTTAAATGACCTAAAAATCTTTAAATTCCTAACCAACAACATTTTTATTAAAACTTTGGATAAGCCTTACTAAAATTTCACCCACAGTCTTTTTTAATTAAAGGAACTTTAGAAGATTTTATTAAATAAACTACTATTTGAATAAACTAGGTCCATTGCAAGGGAAAAAAAAGCTCAGTAGCAACTAATTAATTAAATAATGCACTTTTGTTTGTTGGCCTAAAAATTAGACTTATTTATACGCAATACAATGGGTTAAAAATAATATTTACCTCCAAGTGACAATGAAAACCTCTATTCAATAAAAGTTTAAATTAAGTAATTAACTAAATAGCCATTTTAATAAAAAAAATCTAATTGCCCTAAAAATTTAATATAATAAGACATATTTCAACAAGTTTCAATATATTTATAGAAAATATAAGTAATTAAATACTTAACCGATATTTTTGTCTTATAAAAATACAGATATTTTCATTTGTTGATCACGCGCGCAAATTCTCTAGCGTATGACACTAGGTTGAGAAATCATATTCATTGATCACTATTGATGAGTCAGACTTTTTTCTTAAAATAATACTAATAATTTCATGAAACTGAAATTGACGAATATAGGTTTAATCAGTGCCAAAGGCACTAGATAAGAAATATTAAATACTGATGAAAAGTATACAAATTATGCACAATTTTACGGTTAATTAGTTAACATTTTAAATTAATCATCACAAATAATTAATCTTTTTTATGGTCTTGCTATAAGTTGGGTAATGTGTGGATAGACTACTTGTGTGTAGGTAATAAGTCTATCATTAATTCTATGAAACCTAAATCACGAAACCAAATCCACTTGAACCTTTGGATAAAGGAAAATATTCGTCTTGAATTCGTCTAAAACATTCGTCTTTAATTTTTATTTTCTTTGTAGTGTATGAATTTCATTTTTTTGGTCATAAATTATGATATAGCAACTTTATTTCATTTTCACCAATTTTAAATTGAAGTCAATAATATATAGCACTGTGACACAAGTGTGCAGAGCATATGAGCTTTAACTACCACCATCTGAAATTAACTACCTTCTTCCTAATTTGTTAAACTCACAAATACAACTTATGTCATTTACAGGATAGAGATTAATCTCATATTCTGTGGCTGTGTTGATGTTTCATTCGTTAACATGGAACATTACAGGTTATGAGTAACAAGTTTCAAACAAACTTGGAGTTTGGTTTCCTATTAATTATCTTATGGATTTTGGGATTTAATTAGAGATTTGGAATTAAGTTTAGATCTTGGTTCTGTAATGGTATATTAAATATTTATATATTTTTGTCATGGTTTTAAGAATGCGAGAGACCTTGTTAGGTTTTGTGTAAATTGGGCCTTGCTCATTTCGGGGCTGTATAGGACTGGCCCAGTGGGCTTGAATCAGAGTAGGGCCCCCCAGGGAAGGGTTTTTTAAGATTAAAATTGATGGTGCATTTTGTCCCTACTAGGTGGGTTGATCAACCCCCATTCTCGTTCCCCAAGGTTTTACCTTCAAATGCCTTATGTGTGAAGGAGGGAGTTGGATGATTTTTGTGTTTTTGTGTTTTCTGATCTTTGTATGGTCTTTGTCCCTTGTTTCTTTTCTTCCCCCAAAAAAACAAAAATCCTACTTCCAATTAATGTTCTTCCCACTAATTAACTAAACATGTCATGATCTCATATGTATGTACGTTCATATATATATATATATATATATATATATATATATAATATTTGATTAGTTGACAAAAAGATTGCAAGAAAAGAAATGTTTGATTGTATGTAGGTCTATGATACTTTCAAATGGATTAGGATCATTTCCTGTTCTTGAAAGGAACAATTAGGTTCTGTTTTTAAATTTGGAACCTAGAAAAAAAAAAGAAATCTACAAAATTTGGAACCTGATTAAAATTTAAGGTTAAAATATAAATTTACAAAATATTATACTTACATTTGTAATTTTAACCAATAATTCAGGGGTTGCATGTGCACCCCCTGAACATAACGTGGCTTCGCCACTGTATGTGATGCATATCACTAGAAAGAAAATCCACAAACAAAATAATCGTGCTTAGATAATTTAGTCGTTCCCATCAGTTACGTATATGAAATTATGAATATTTGTTAGATAACCTCATCCGCAAATAAAAGAAATCCACGAAGGAAACAATATTTTAATAAATTCAAATTCAAACTATACAAAGATATTTTATTTATATCATTCCGACCTTAAAATTTTATTTGCATTCATTCATTGAATATATAACCTATCATTTTTCATTTGTTGAATTAGAAGCGAATTTTACCTATATTATTACTTTTATTTGAAACATTTATGGAACGAACAATGGGCCAGATAAGGAAAGGCTAGGGTGTCATCGTCCCCACCCAGAAAAAAAAAAACAACTTTCCCCTTTTACCATTAATATAGGTATATATTTACATTATGACTCTCTTCTTTTTATTTTTTTGGAAATTTAAAGTTTGACTTTTTAAATGATAATATATAAAAAAGTATTTGCTTGGGAATGTAATTTTTTGTCCACGAGTTATTTGCATGTGCTGATACAAGTGTAAATGCGCTGAGGACTTCATCACTTTTAATCTTAAGTTGATAAATTCAGCTATGTCTTGAGTAATCATCCAAAAATTGTACATAATACTTAAAACCAGAGATGAATTGGACTGGAGAAGGACCCAAGACATCAGTGTGGATAAGTACAAGTGGTGTCTTAGCATGAGAAGTTGATAAATTAAAGGGCAAGGCATGCATTTTACTAAATTGACAAGGTTCACAAAAAAAGATTTTTTTTTCTATTCAACTTAACATTACAAAGGTGTAATACTTGACATAATTCTTTATCACATGGAAGCTCGAGCTTTCTATGCCACTTTTCTTTTATTGAGCTAAAACAAGACTCCATGGTACAATTATTAGCTCTGGTATTGCTTACTTCATTTTTGACAGCAATAAAATAGTTGTGTTATTGATGCTTCTTAAACTCATGCAGTTTGTCTTTCGTCTGTCCCTTCAGCAATAGCTCCCCATGATCTTGTCCTTGATATAACATCTAGAAGAATCAAAATAAGTATATTTTTATCAGAGGTCCGTTTGGATACACTGATGAGATTTTTAGTAACTTTAGGAGCATGCAAAACCTCTATTAATTTCATTTTTTGATTCTTTCATGATAAAGAAGACATACCAAATTTTTGAACATGTAATTTGGCACCACTGCCAACCACAATTTCTTCCTTACCCTATGGATTTGTTACTTGCTCAATATTAGCTGAATCCTTGGTGATTTGACTACTAGCACCACTGTCTATATACTAGTTAGGGTCAAAAACTGTACTGGATGCTGCCAAATAAGCTGGATGTCCTCCTGCCTAGGCTGAAAATTGTGTTAGCAGTATTTGGAGTTGCTCCATGTAATTTTGGTCATACTTAAGTAGTAATGAGCAACTGTATGTCTAATTTTTCCACAAACTTAGCACAAAGTTCTACTATTGTTTGTTCTGCCACATTTACCATGTCCTTTGGCTGCCTGACCTCCTCTCTGATTGTAAGTTTGATTTCTCCAGTTAAAGGTCTTACTTTGATATTCTTCTTTGCATGTTTAGGTTTGGCAACAACATTGGCTTGAATCTATAATGAAGCAGTCAAATTGGTGAGTTATTCTAACTTACTCTCATAGGTTAGTAATGCAGTTTGCAAGTCAACCCAAGATAATTCAGCTTTATCAATTGATTGGACTACAAAGGGATTATATTCACTATCCAGACCAGCCAAAGTTTGAGTTATCAGGTCATCTATAGAGCTTGGACAACCAGCTAATAGAAGATTGTCAGAGATGGATTTCATTTTGATTATATATTCCGCCATTTTGAGTCCTCATTTTCTAGTTCTATGCAACTTTCCTTTTAGCAGGGTTACTATGGAACGTGCATGAGCTCTAGAAAGATCTTTGATTGCTTTTCAAAGTTCCTAAGATGTTCTACAGCCAATGACTTGTGACGCAACTTAAGGTGTTAGTGTATTGTAGGTCCATCAAAGTAGAAATTGGTTGGTTACCACCCCTTCTTCAAATGTTTGATTCAGTTTAATCTCTACGTCTTCAAAGATGAATTGTTGTGGACAAGTCTTTCAGCCAAGAATGAATCCTTCAAGTATAAAACCCCTTATGATAGGTAAAACACTTGATTCCCAAAGCAAGAAATTATTTTTGTCCAGTCTGACAGAGCATAGTTGAGAGAGAGAAGCGGTGTCATGACCCAATTTCTAGGCACATGACCGACATGCTGACACGAGTCCCGTGTCAACGTAAGCCTAACCAACGTCTCTGATTCTAACCCATTTTGTTATTCATGTAAAATACTTAGTATATATTCCTTATCATTTAGTTATTAGATAGTATAGCATTCATAAATAAAGACAAATCAGAGTTTGAAAATACACACATATATAATGAAATAAAGATTAATATTAGGAAATAAAATTCAAATATGAATAAACATTAATTAAGGTAAATATTAATTAAATTAAATTTTAATTTACAAATGAATACTAATTAAAATAAATACAAAAATCTAATATTACTTAAAACAAATACTAATTTATAGTGTAAATAATATAAATAGTTTGAAATATTTATATATATATATATATATATATATATACACATATATATTTATGTATGAATATATATAATAACATAAAGACTAAAATTAGAAAATATTAATTACGTATAAATAAAGGTTAATTAAAACAAATAGTAATTTATAATTGAATACTAATTGAAATAAATATAAATAAATATCACATATTTGTTAAAATAATTATTAATTTATAATATAAATTATTTTAACCGTATACCACATACACACAATGGGAGATGAAGACTTACCCGAATTTCTTACTGTCTCCCAGATTACAATTTTAATATTTAAATAAATAATTAAAACTTTATTCATTCACAAAATCATATCAACTTAAATAAATTCATAATTGTAATATCAACTTCTACCGTAATTCATATTATAAGTTCTCAAAATAAATATTCGAATTTAAATCAAATTAAATACAATAATTAAAGTAGTTTAATCACCTGAGACCTCCTAGATGTCCTAGTTGACCATAGAGTTTCCTATCTAGATAAAATAAATACCAATGACTCGGGATCTACCCAACAATGAGATGGTCCAAAGGCGAACCTAGTCTACTTGCAGAAATTCCTCTTCCGTTACTTGATCTTAAAAAAAAAGCCAATGAATGTGAGATAATTATCTCAGTGAACGAGCTAATCTCCACCCTAATAAAATTCGCTATACAAAAGTAATAAAATAATAATATAGGCATAAATCATAAAACCACAAAGAAAGATACACATCAAAGAGTTTGCAGTTCAATCAAACAATTTGGACTAACGGAACTAGTACTCGTCAATGGCAAAATATCCGTGAGCGCTTGTAGGCCCACTCAACCAATCTCATCGTACCTAGGAGAGTCCATAGGCTCGCTCAACCAATTTCATCAATCTCATCAAAACCCGCCATGAAGCACAACCTGATCCTCAACGGTCAGGGTGCCCTATGGATTAAATTCAGACTAAGGTCCTATCGAGGGAATTGTTGTCTCTGCTCTCAGAGGTCAAGTCATTCTGTCACCCGAATTTTTTGCTTGACATGAGAGAGGGTACTATCCTGCCCAAACATAATCAAAGTTCAAAAAAAAATCCAAATAATCATCAATATATTCAACAATAAATTCATCAATATAATCATAAATATAATCGTCATTATAATTTCTATTGAATAACCATAAGTATCCCAAATCACAAATAGTTCTATTTGCTTCACAGACCATGCCTCTTTCCTAATGTATTTCATTAGCAATATCATCAGTATTCGAATTAAATAAATTCTCAAAACTTGAATCCCTTAACAAGATTCTCCTTTTCCCATCATGATTGTCACTTATTGTCACATCCCAAAAATTGTACATGTGAATTAAACATATATCACCTAGGGTATACCTATGTCGTATCCCTAAATCTCTTTGAATATTCATAGTATTCACAATTATGTAAAACATAACTTCTTTTTTTTTTTTAAAGAAAGATATTTTACATACATACTTAGAAACATTCAACATTTATACATTACAATCTCATAAGCCTAGGTGACCTACTAGATTACAAAGCATTTCCTAATCCTTACCAAATCTATATTTTTTTGTTCACCAGACAAAAATAGAGTATAACCTTAAAGGCTATAAATTCTCTTCCTCAACCACTATATCTGAAAAGATAATCATAGAGAGTGTGAGTTAATTAAAACTCAGTGAGTAAATAACTGTATATGAAAATATCACAAGCACAAATACCACATTGCTAATTTAATCAAAAGATATCAGTTAATTCAATACATTCAATGTATTTATATGTATAGACACCAACGTTTTATGTTAATTTTGAAAGTCATGTGAGCTTATATTCTCACAACCATATTGAGCCAAAATCATTGGTATTCAATAGGTTTACGCTCTTTTATTTTTGAAAACCTTGTGAGCTTACGTTCTCATAACCATATCAAGTCCAAAAATCTATTTAGTGCTCAATAAGTTTACGCTTTCCAATATTCATCCTTAGGAATATTTATCCATGGATTTATTAATTGGTATATTCAGGTCTGTTGGGTGATCAATCTCTCACCTTATTTAGGTCTGTTGGGTGATCAATCCCTCACCTTATTCATGCATCAAACATAACCACAATCATGACATATAATCATATTCTCACAAAATGTTCTAATTTATTTAATGAACTACCACATCTAGTTATTTAGTCAACTAGAGAAATTACTTCACATAAGGTAATAAAATAATTTCCAATGATATTGTGATTTTTCTCAACTTGAACATACACTGGTAATCTTCTCAATTTCATAAATAATGCAAATGAGATTTATATTGTGGTTTGACTAATTTAATAAATTAATTTTGTAAAGTTGCCCACTCACCTTGATGTTGCCCAATTTTATCTTGAACATTTCTCGAAGATGTGTAAGATAATAGAAAGTAATTTCCTTTATTCCAATCTAGTCATAACATCTAAAAAGATGTGGAAGATGCGCCAAAGAATCCATACCTATAAGATAATCATGCAAAAATATGTCAAGGTCACAAAATAGGGAAATTCCCTACTATGATTTTGACTTTTAATTATTTTTCTAGACATAACTCTCAAATGGTAAGGAATTTTCATATGAAACTTATTTCATTTGAAGATAGACTCAAAGAGCTTTCCATCGATACCTTATTTACTAAAAACGAAGTCCAGATGAAAGAGATATAGCCATTTTAAAATTGATACTACAATACCGGTTTGCTACAGTACCAATTTGCTACAGTATCGGTTTGCTACAGTACCCCAATTCTGGAAATTTTATGATCGCTATATCCGTGATTTTCCTCTTAGGTTTTCATGATTTTGAGGTCAAATCATTACCATTTCTCTTGATTTCTTCCATGGTTTTCATCCTTAATGTCTAAGGAATCTTTTGACACTAAAATCTCTAATTTTAACCCACAAACAAGGTCTCAATCCTCAAATTTTCATCAAGAACCCTAACTTTCTTTAAATTTCTAAATTCTTGAATTTTTTCTAGTTTTCTCTAAATTTCCTGTTCCAATAACGTCATAAACTACCCAGGAATGTTTTAGATTAACACCCATACTTAAATTCATCCATAGAAACATTCTACGAAAATTTTCCAAATTGATAATCTAGGATTTGGTCTTGTGAAAGGAAGAAGAAGAGTATCAACTTACCAATTCTCCTAGCTTCCAAGGCTTCCTTCTTTGAGCTACTGGAATCGATGGATGTGGAGAGGAAAGCTTGAGAATGCTTGGCTGGAAGAGAGTGAGAGAGTTACGGGAGAAGGAGAGAAAAAAGAATAAGAGAGAAAGATGAGTGTTTAAGTATATGTGTAGGCCCTACTAATTTTCTTTTCAATTTGGTCCCTTTAGCAACCATCTTAACTAGGATTTGCAAGGGAATTGAAAAAGCTTGATTATACTTAGGACACCCAATATACTCCCACAAAATACACCTCATCATATCCCATTTTTAGTAAAACTCCAAAATCCCATATTTGTTCACTTTAATCACTCTCGATGTCTCAGACTCCACTTTAACCTTAAATCCATCGTCCTTTCAGTACCGGACTCATAATTCATTCTCATAAGCTCTATTCTTCCTCTCGGGTTCCTATTTGGTCATTTCTCAAACGTATACCATATTTTCTTTTCTTTACACTTTAGTCATTGAGAATTTGTAAAAATTTCCAAATTAAAAATGTGAAATTTCTATTCCAAAATTTCGATCACTAATTCAAAAAATTTTTTCATGTAATTAAATTTTTCAGTAAACTTCAAAATAGATTTTAAATATTCATATAAATTCTTGGGATATTATACCTATCTTATTATTCGATCACTTTAACACTTAAGATAATAATAAAGAATGATTAGTTCACTCACCTAGATTCCAACTAATCCTACCAATCAAACCGATCAAATCCTCCTTGATGTGAAAAAAAGGACTTGTTTACTATAGGTATTGTATTTTTTTTAGAAGAAAAAATAGAGAAAAAGAAAATAAAAAAAGAAAGAAAGAAAGAGAAGAGTTTAAATTAGAAACTGTGTTTTAGTCGTATGTATATATATATATATGTGTGTGTGTGTGTGTGTGTGTGTGTGTGTGTGTGTGTGTATTAAGGCTTCCAAAATTAATCAAGAGAGTTTTTTACTTACCTTGTTGTCTTTCTTGATTTTTGGGTCCTCTTCCTATTCCTTTTTGTAGTAGGTGAGTTTTGGGTGAGATGTGGTGATGGTGTATTTAATATGTAGAGTATATCTCATACATGAAGAGGTGGAAGAGGTGACGTGATGGATGATTAGAGATGGTTTGTAATTAGATGAGGGTATTGGGATTGAATATGGGAGGTTGAAGGCTTGGGAGGTGGCGGTGGTGTGTGTATGAGAATATGCGTATGAGTGCTGGCAATGAATGTGCTAACATATGGTTTAACTTTAAAGAGATGGATAAATGAGAGAAAGAGATGAGAGAGGTGGTTGACGGCAATGTGAGGGCTTAAGTTCTTAGAGTTTTTTTCTAAATTAGTTTGAAAGGATTTGTATATTAAAATGATTGTTGTTCAGTTTAGTTATAAAGTCTATCCTTTGATTTACCAAAAGCCAAAATAAGTGTCCTTAATTTGATAATAAACTAGATTTGGTTAATTGGAAAATTACCCTATTTCCTTTATTTAATTTTTTTTTGCATTATCTTTTAGTTGATACCTACCATTAAAATATTATATATATATATATATATATATATATATATATTCAATTTCCACTAACTGCGTCCACTGTTCATATTCTATTTATTTTAATTTCCTTTATTTCTTTAATTCACTTAATAAGTTAAACATACTATTTATTTCAAAAATTAATATCTTAAGATGTAGAAACTATTTTCTACTTCTTATCTCACATGAAGGTTCTCTAAAATTTTCTCCATTTATTTCTATACTTTGTACACATTTTCGCTACACTCCGCAAGACTCCAAAATCTTTCACTTTAGTCCCTCAATTTTTTACTTTAGTCCTTATATGATCTAACATCTCACATTGCTAGTCTATAGCACAAAAGCTTATGCTAAAGTATTACCACATCACAATACAACATTACAAACACATTGCACACAATTTGCAAATCCATATTTGTGAAATAATAATTTTTTAATTAAAATAAAAAATTAAATGGCGGGTATTACAATATTACCCCCTTTAAGAAATTCGGTCATCTGAATTTAACTTACCTCTAGTCTCAAAAATGTAAGGATACCTAGAGCGCATATCAGCCTCGGTTTCTCACGTAGCTTTCTCATTAGTCTGATTTCGTCACAAAACCTTGACTGATGGGATCTCGTTTGACCGAAGTTTCTTTATCTAGTTATCCATGATAGCCACTAAGAACTCTTCATATGATAAATCCTAATCTAATTGTATGGTATCCTGACTGAACACATGCGAAGGATCAGAAAGATACTTTTTTAACATCGATACATGAAAAACTGGATGAATCCCCTTTAACTCTATGGGTAAGGCTAGTCAATAGGCCATCTTCCTAACACGATTCAGAACCTCGTAAGGTCCGATATATCTTGGACTTAACTTCCCTTTTTTTTTTTTTCTGAATCTTAGAACACCTTTTATAGGAGAAATTTTCAAGAATAGCATATCACCGACTGAAAACTCTAAGTCACGTCGCCTGCGATCGGCGTAAGTCTTCTACCTACTCTGAGCTATTCACATTCTAGCCTGAATCATCTTAACTTTGGCTGGGGCATCCTGAATAAAGTCTGGTCCTATTACCTTCGCCTTACCTACCTCGAACCAGCCAATCAAGGATCTGCAATGTCGTCCATATAATGCCTCATAAGGTGCCATACCGATGGTGGCTTGATAGCTATTATTGTATGCAAACTCTGCCAGGTATAGATGCCTTTCCCAACTACCTTTAAAGTCTAGAATACAAGCTTGTAGCATGTCCTCTAGTGTCTGTATAGTCTGATTAGACTGTCCATCTGTCTATGGGTGAAAAGCAGTACTGAGATCCACTCAAGTATCTAACGCCTCCTAAAAGCTCCTTAAAAAACGAGAGGTGAACTGGGGACCCCTATCTGAGATGATAGACATGGGTACACTATGCAGCTTCACTACCTCCTTAATGTATACATGTGCCAACTAAGCTACTCCATAAGTAGTCTTGAGCGGGATAAAATGAGTTGACTTGGTCAACCGATCTACTATAACCCATATCGAATCATAACTGCCTATAGAACAGGATAACCAACTACAAAGTCCATCGTCACTCATTCCCACTTCCACTCGGGAATTTCTAGCTGTTGTAACAGACCTCCTGGTCTCTTATGCTCGGCCTTAACCTACTGACAAGTCAAACAATAGGACACGAATTTGGTTACATCTTGTTTCATACCTTCCCACTAGTATACTTGCCTTAGATCCCGGTACATCTTGGTAGCACCCAGATATATAGCATACGTGGCACCATGGCCTTCCTCCATGATGTCTTGTCTGAAAGTCCCAACATCTGGTACATATATTCGATGCTCGAACCGCAATGCTCCAACATCATCTAATGTAAAGCTGCTTGTTTCACTACTCTTCACCTTATCCATAATCTTAACAAGTTTTGGATCCTCAGACTAAGAAGCCTGTATCTGATCTGTAAGAGACAATCTAGCCCTGATGTGAGCTAAAAATGACCCTATCCTCATCACCTCAAAGGTAACACCCTTTGCCCTTAGTTCTTGTAATTCCTAAATCAACAGCCTCTTTACCACTGCTATGTGGGCCAGACTACCCACGGATTTCCTGCTTAAGGCGTCTACCACAATGTTTGTCTTTCCCGAATGGTACAGAATATTACAATCATAGTCTTTTAGTAACTTCATCCACCTCCTTTGTCTCAGATTCAAATCCCTCTAGTCGAATATGTACTTCAAGCTCTTATGATCAGTGTAGATCTCATAAGTCTCTCTATATAGATAATGTCGCCAAATATTTAAGGCGTAGACCATAGCTGCCATCTCCAGATCGTGGGTGGGGTAGTTCTGTTCATATTTCTTGAGCTATCTCGACCCATATGCCACTACTTGGCCATGCTGCATACACACTGCAATCCTACTATTGATGCATCACAATATACAGTATAACTGCCAGGTCCTGAAGGCAAAACAAGTTAGGTGCTGAAATCAATAGTTCCTTCAGTGTGCAGAAACTATTTTTGCATGCATCGTCGCAAACATACTTTACTCCCTTCCTAGTTAACCGTGTGAGAGGGGCGGCTAACTTAGAGAAGTCTTAAATGAAGCGACGGTAGTATCCCGCCAATCCCAAGAAACTACGACTCTCTGTTACAGAAGTAGGTCTAGGCCACAATAAATGCATATATGTAATATCACTTGACAAAAAATCCACACACCAAAATATCTCGTCCACAAAGAAAAGAAATTTACGAAGGTTTGAATAAATCAAATTCAAATTATACAAGGATATTTTACAAAAATAAAATCTATTATTAGATTTTAAATCTCTGTTGTGTTTTTATACTTTTTATATAAATTATTAGTATTTAAAAATTTATTAAATTTTAACTAATTAAATTTAATTACAATCTAGTAAAAAATATATAATTCTTTCAACATTAACTTTTTTTACTTACATCATTTAAACCGCATAAATTAAACAACATTAATGAACCGGTCTGTTTGATCCCAACTAAATCACAGCAATCACATCATATTTAATAATCATCTTGTTGCCACAATAGGTGAGCAAAAAATTACTTACCACGGTTCTTAAAATAAAGTATTTATTAATTTGATTCTAGAAATATAATATATATTGTTTAGAAAAATATTTGGACTTGTCATCAACGGTAACCATTAATCATATGAACTTACACTTATTTTAATGAAATAAAAAAACTCCATAAATTCTTAACCAGTACATATATTTATTAAAACCTCTTGATAAGCCCTACTAAAATACTCATATTTAATTCTTTTATTAAAGGAACGTTATAATAATATTTTTATTAAATAAACTATTATTTAAAATAAAATAATTCCATGCCAAGAAAGAAAAAAAAATCAGTAAACATGTCATGATCTCACATGTTTCATGTCTATACATAGATTGAGAAGTGGATATTTGAATAAATGCCGTAAATATTGCAATAAAAGAAATGTTTGATGGCATTTGATAAGTATATTTTTTATCAAGAACATATCTTGAACATAATTATTCAGGAGGTTAAGTATTTTTTTTTTTGAGGGGGCTAAAAAAAATTAGTTAAAAAAATTTTAGGGGGAGCAATTACCTCCTTGTCTCCAAAAAGATTTGTCCCTGTTTTTTATGTCAATTCGAATAACTATGTTTATTTATTTGTTGGATTACTCTAGCAAATTTATAGTGACATGCATTTTATTTGCTTTCATTCAATGAGTACATAACCAATCATTTTCCATTACTTTCATTCCTTCAATTAGAAGCGACGCGAGCTTTACCCATCACTATTTTTGCATGAAAAGTCTATGGAAACATTGAGTGTTGGCACTGACAAGGAGAGGCTAAGGGGTCCCATATCGTTAATATTGATATATATTTACATTATGGCCCTCTTTTTCTTTTTTTTTTTTGAAAATTTAATGTTTGACTTTTCAAATGATAATGTATAAAAAAGTATTTGCTTGAGAATATAATTTTCTGTCCATGGGTTCCGGCTCTGAGTCGTTTGGTTCCAAATTGACTTGTCGGACCGTTCTAAATATTAAAACAACAAACAAACAAACATTGATATGTAGCTTTGATCTCAATAAGGATGCCAATTTTCCTTGTTCATTCAATTGCAATTTACAAGTGTCCCAAACAGGTCTGAGGTAGAAAAGAAGAGTTCATAAACAATAAATGCATATATGTGATGTCATATCATTGGAAAGAAAATCCACAAACAAAATAATCGTGCTTAGATAATTTAGTCATTCTCATAAGTTATGTATATAAAATTATGAATATTTGTTAGACAACCTCGTCCGTAGAAAAAAGAAATCCACGAAGGAAACAATATTTTAATAAATTCAAATTCAAACTATACAAAGATTTATATCACTCCAGCCTTAAATTTTATTTGCATTCATTCATTGAATACGTAACCCATTTTTTCATTTCTTTCATTCGTTGAATTAGAAGCGAGCTTTACCCATGTTACCACTTTTATTTGGAATGTTTATGGAACAAGCAATGGAACAGACAAGGAGAGGCTAGGGTGTCATGGTCCTCCCCCCCTCCCTAAAAAAAAATTCCCTTTTTACTATTAATATAGGTATATATTTACATTATGGCCCTCCTCTTTTTTTTTTTTTGTGGACATTTAAAGTTTTGACTTTTCAAATGATAATATATAAAAAAGTATCAACTAGGACGACCCTTCAGCTCACCGACTGATTGTTAAGACATCCATATGGGGTAGTGGAAGATGTGCTAGTCAAAGTGGAAAATTTTTTCTTTCATGTGGATTTCGTGGTATTAGACATGGTGAAAGATGAGGAAATCCCTTTCATTCTGGGTAGGCCATTCTTGGGGACTTCGGGTGAGGTAATTAATGTAGTTCATGGGATGCTAACTTTGACAGTCCACAACGAGATAGAGACTTTTAATATGTTCGAGATTGCAAAATCGTCTGTGGAAAAGGAAGCTCATGATAATAAAGAATAAACAATGTTGGTTAAATAGTCTATGCCTCTTCCAGGCCAAGCCAAAGAGCCAATCAATAAAAAAAATAAAAAAATGGCAAAATGGAGGAAAGGCAATTCAGCTTCAAGACTCTTCCATGTGTTATTGTGATCTAGGATAAAACCAGTAAAATTTGGCTGAAAACTATAAACTTATCACTTTTAGGAGGCAACCCAAGTTTATTACTTTCGTTATATTTTCTGTTTTTGTGGTTTAGAATGCTGCTGTTAAAAATATTATAACCGCTATTTATTATTTATTTTGAGTTGAATTGATAAATGCTGAACGTGATTATGATTATTATCTTGGTGAATGGTAGTTAGTATATTTTGTGATAGCATTTTGTTTTATTTTGTTGGTTTAGTTGTTTTGTTCTTCTTCCTCTATTTTACTGATTTGGAACAGTGAGGACACTGTCAATTTTAAGTTTGGGGGAGAGGAATAATGTTTTGTTTGGTTTGTGTCACAGAAAATTGTGTAAGCAGAGCATAATTTTGGTAGATTTTCAAATTTTTATTTTACTTTTTAATTTGATCTTTGCAAGAGAAAGTGTTGTTTTGTTATTTTAAAAATTTGACCATTTTGTTAAAAATTTAAATTCTTGAAGTTGTTTTAATAAGAATTAGTCTTATTTGCTATAATATTAAGAGATTTTCTTCAAAACTTTTGTTAGACTAATTGAAATTTGGGAATTCTGAGAGTGAATGCCATAGTTTAAGTTAATCTTTCCTACAACCAAAAGTAAGCTCAATAAAGGGTATTAATTTCAAATTCCATAAAACACACACACACACACACACACACACACACACACACACACACACACACACACACACACACACACACACACACATATATATATATATATATGGTTAAATAAGAATAATTAGCTGGCTTTGAAAGTGCAGTTTATGTTGAAGTTGTATCGTGTGGATTAGGTGCATGGACACTATTCCAACCAATAAACCATGAGAAAATGAAAAGGAAGGGAAGTGCTGTGTAGACTAGGCGCACAGGTACTTTTCCTACTCTATAATTTTATCTTTGAGTGTGAAGGGGGAGGAAGAGCTATATGGATTGGGCGCACGGACTCTGCTTCTTTCTAGTTACATCTCATGTTTTGTTGTTGAATGGATCATTGGAATTTGGATTGTATTCCCTTGAGAGTGTAATAGTATAAAAAAGAAAGTTTGATTTAAGCATTAGTATTTTTGCTTTTTGAAGTTTCTAATTTCAAAGTGTTGACTTAAGTTTTGAATTAAATCTCTTGGTTATTATTGTAAATATGATTGCTCCTTTAATAAAAACATTTCTTGAATTAAATTTTTAAGGGATGGATTTGTTTTTATTTGTACAATGCACACTTCTTTGGTCACATTCCAAAAATTGAACATGTGAAAAGATACTATCTCTAGGAAAACCTCAGTGGTATCCCGAAATCCTGGACAATCTTAATATCCATAACTACTCATTTGATAAAATTCTCAAATATGAGTTATTCACGTATATTCTGTAAGGTTTTACATTCAACCTTTATCATTCATTTCACACAATAAAATTATAATCATCTAATAAACAAATACATGCATACATAATCTGATGTGTTTATCTCATCGCAAGCCTACGACCTATACAAAGTACAGAACATTCCTAAAATTCACATTATTTTGGTACCGGTATTCCACCAGAAAAAGATGGAGAACAACTCCAAGGGGCTCTTAATCCTCAGTCAGATATTCTTCCTCCTCACTTACTGTATCTAAAAAGGCAATCACAGTGAATGTGAGTTTATTTAAAAACTTAGTAGGTAAATAACTGTACCATATAAAATATTACAAGTAAAAATACTACATTTACTAGCATAGTCAATCTATTATTGATTTTACACAATCGTAGTATTACATTTGTCTGAATTTGCGTATGATTTCTTGGGTGATCAAACCCTCAATTACTTTGCATTATGTGCCGTAGATACTTGTACCAAGTGACTTGGGAATTTAACCCTCAAACTCTTTATGCATAAATGTACTGTAGATACTTGCACCAAGTGACTTGAAAATTTAACCTTCAAACTCTTTGTGTATAAATGTGTCGTAGATACTTGCACCGAGTGACTTGAAAATTTAACTTTCAAACTCTTTATGCATAAATATGCCATAGATACTTGCACCAAGTGACTTGAAAATTTAACTCTCAAACTCTTTATGCATAAATGTGCCGTAGATACTTTTATTCCCTTGAATTTCTATCATCAATCATAACAATCATCATATAATATCAACTGGAATGTTGATTGTTTAACATTCTAATAATATTGTAGATAGGACTTATATTGTACTTTTTCTAATGATATCAAATTAATTTGGTAAGATTATTCACTTACCTTGATATTGTCCAAATTTACCTTGTTCCTTACTAGAATTTGTGTAGAAAAATTTTCTAGTAAAAGATATCACAAGGATACATAAGAAAGAGAACAAAATCATAAAAATATGCAATATTTTATGATTGCTACAGTAACAATTAAAAGTTAACTAACCGCTGCCACAATAACCGTTAGCTACAGTAACGGTTTGTTACAGTAACTGCTAATGGTCAACTAACCACCACCGATGCTACAGTACTTTGACCAAAGTCAACGCTATAGTAACAGTAAAAAATCTTGAAAATTTTTTTCGATGAATAGTGTTTTCCTAAAAAAATTTCAGAATGAACAGTAATGTTCTTCGTGCTCTTCACCCAAAAATCCCAAAACCACATCCAAGACATCATTTCTTTTGATTTCTTTTATGTGTTTTTATCCTTGATGTTTAAGAAATCTTTTGACACCAAAATCCCCAATTTTAACCCACAAACAAAGTCTCAATTCTCAAATTTTCATTAAAAACCTTTACTTTCTTCAAATTTCCAAATTCTTGAATTTCTCCTAGTTTTCTCCAAATTTATTTCCTATAATTATTATTCAACACATAGAAATGTTTTAAACCAACATCCATACTTAAATTCATCCATTAGAACCCCAAATCAACCCAAAATTCTCTAAATCTGAATATAGGCAAAATAGAGAGAAAATTGGGAAATATGAAGGAGATTGAAGCTTACTGTCACATCCCAATTTAGGGCACGTGAGTAACTCTATAAACTCGAGGGTATACCTTTATGGTATTCCATAAAATCTCTGCATAACATACTTTTTCAAGAAAGAGATTTTTGTATATATACATATAAAAAGTTCAACATAGTGAAATAGTAAACACAAGCCAAATATCATATAGTATAATACAAATTTCCAAGCCTAGGTGACCTATAGAGATTACAGAGTGTTTCCTAAGTTTTTGGATTCATAGGCCTTCAGATAACGTGAAAAATATCCTCAAGGAATACCATTCCTGCTACAGATTTCCTTTGTTCTCATCCACTGTATCTAAAAAAAATATTCATAGAGAGTGTGAGTTCATCAAAACTCAGTGACTAAATGACTGTACAATAATAAATATGTCACAAGTACAAATACCATAATCATAATCACAATAAGAACAGTTATATTCATATTTGGAGTTCCTATACCTCTGTATTTGGTTTATGTTCAGGGATTTAATTCCTGTTGTATTTATGTTCACAATTATTACATGCATTGGTATCCTGGGGGATCAATCTCTTAACCATTCCATGTGTATAATTTCATGTATTAGTATCTTGGATCAAGTCCTCAACCATTCCATATGTATAATTTCATGCATTAGTTTCTTGGGTCAAGCCATCAACCATTCCATGTGTGTAATATACTTAATCATAATTCTCATCAATATAATCTTAAATCAAATAATAAATTTTATTATCTAGCAATCATCATTAAATATGGAATCTAATTGCGATATGAGATGAGATTTATGTTGTACTTGGAATAAAAGTAAATAAAGTCGGTTAGCAAGGTCATCCACTCACTTAGATTCTGTACCCAAGTCACTTTTTTGAGTTGCTATAAAGAAGAGTACGTAGCTAGATTTCACGTTCTGTTACGTAGATTTTTATGAAGATTAGATATAGAAAGTCAGGGTTACTTTTGTACCAAAATACTATTCATACTACAATCACTATTTCATGCGTATATAAACTATTCATACGTACGATCACTATTTATACATATGGATACTATTCATACGTACAATTACTAATTATATGCACGGTTACTATTTATACTTATAGATACTATTCATATATAGATATTATTTATACGTATAGTTACTATTTATATATACGATTATTATTCATATTGGAAATAGTGAATATAAGCCGTAAAAGAGTACACTAGGAAAATTCCTAGGAAAGAGTGAAGGGTCGCAATGGGCACACTTAAGTACCAGGTCTTTTCTTAGCCAGAACTTTTCTAGACATGTATTCTTCACAGTTTATAATCAGAGAATCAAAATAATATGTAGGCAGCTAAGGACAGTTTTTCTGATGTGGAAGATCAGCTAAAGCCACAACTACAGAGCATACTTAAGAATATAACTTCTAAAATAAAAAGGGCATAGTATCCTCACCTTAGATCTAGACCAAGGAAGAAAGACTGTTGACGGCATGGCAAGCGTACCAATCGTACAAGTAATATAGTGAAAATTAAGTAAGAGAATCGTTCCCACGAGGATTAACTTGCTAATTACTCGAGAAATTAAGTTATATTAGTTAGACAATGCAAATTTCAATGGTTCTTGACAGAAGGAAAGTGAAAATGTAAAGTTGAGTTAGTAGTGAATTGTATGTTGTATGAATTTTAAACAAGCACAATAAAAATCACAAGACAAATGCAATTAATTTCACAAGATGAACACAGCCTAGGATTGCCAATCCCCCGTCGTTCTTTATAAGTTTTGATCCCTCTCCCTCTTGTTCTCACCGGCCATACATGCTAATCTAGGATACGAATATGTTTAGAAGGATTCTCCCGAATGCCAACTAAAACTTAACCCGAAATATCATAATTCCTTATGTACTCTTAAGTTCCGAAAATGCACAAACCCTAATCTGACTATATGAGGCTAATATCTATATTCCTATGATATTAACGAATCTATCCCCTTTCCTTTGTGGTTCAAGAACTCATACTATCCATTCTATGGTCTAAGTTTTACATTCCTCTCCCAAGTACAGCAAAAACACCAAACATTCCATTAAATTGATCAAGTTTAATGAAAGCAAGAAAATGAGAATGAATAAACATGTATTAATGGCCAAACAATCACAAGAGTCAAGAGATTAACAAAACTTAATCCAAACTAAGGTTCATAGCAATCCTAGTACAGAAATTTAGCTACACATCATCACAAAATACAGAAAATGAGAGAAGAGAAGAGAAAACTCCATGATTCCAAGTTGGGTGGAAGAAAAATGGCTTCAATCTTCTCCAAAAGTTGGTTGCCCTAGCTTCTGGAGGTGAAATCGGCGCTCCTCCTTCGGTTCCAGCCCAGAATACCCTAAAATTTCAGTCCAAATCGCCTTTTAAAGCTTGCTGCACGTGACAGTAAATTGGCTTGTGCGCTTAAGCGCATGTTTTCCCGCTTAAGCGCGATTTAGAGAGCAGCGGTCACACGCTTAAGCGCATATAATTCACGCTTAAGCGTGTTTTAGACAGAATTGAGCTTCCAATTAGCAAGCTTCACGCTTAAGCGTGCATATGTCCCGCTTAGGCGTGCATGTAACAGCAAAGTCTTCATTTTTTCTTCTCCAAAGTTCCTCTTCACTTCAATTAAATCTTGGCTGGAGTTCTCATCTTTCAACAACATTTTCCTAGCTGAAATGCCTGCAAAAGCAAAATCACCAACGTAGTTACACAAGTAACTCAAAAAGAAAGATTAGAAGTCCAAAAATTACATTTCAAACTTAAGAGTGAGGTATGTATGCAACTATCCAAAAATTAGGTATTAAAACCCTAATGACAGCCAAAAGTATGCCAATATGACAGGAATCCCCATAGAATATATATGAATGCTGAGGATTCATCAATCCCCCAAACTTGAACTTTTACTCGTCCTCGAGTAAAACAATTAAAACATGTAATCAATAAATCAAGACAAGCAAGACTTCAATTCTCTTTTAAACCCTCAAGCGCTAATTTTCAAAAATCGCAAGGAGATGAAATTTACGTCAGTCTATAGATGCCTTCAGGTTCTAAAATGAATAATGCTTCCTCACAAGTTCTTGAAGTGTGTGTGTGCCTTAGCCAAGATTCAATTTCATGCACGTGTTTAGCTGAAAGTTCAAATAGTTTAAGAAGCATGGAAACAATCAATACTGACAACTCCATAAGCCTTTCCTTATCCTCTTTCTCCACTAAGCTAAACTTTGCACCATTCTTTGATCAAAAGGACTTAAGGCTTGTAATGTGGCTTTGGACAATGGCTACCAAATGAAGGGTAAAGGAAAAAGACAAACATCAAGAGAATTATAATTTAGCATCAATAAATATGACATTTTTTTTTCTCCTTTATTTCTTTTATCCCATGCTTTTCTTTTTCTTTCTCTGTTTCTTCAAATTGCATTTTTTTTTTATCAACATATTTTTCGAGTCTCACAAAATGAGAATATGCAATCATCATAAAAATTTGTTGTCATACTCTATCTTCATAGATTTGCATGTCTCTTGAGAGTGACAACTTCAATGTGCTCTTCAAAATATTTTTTTTTTTTTTTGAATATTTATGAGCACTTTTTTACTCCATTTCTTCTTCCACTCTTTGATTTTCTTGTCTCGTACACCTCCATAAGCAAAATCATTTTTTCAAACTTCATAGATGCTATTATTCTCTTGAAAAAGGGGTTAGACATTGTTTTTCAAGCTTGAAAGGTGGGACTAAAGTGGGTAAAAGAAAGAATTAACAAATTATTTATTTTTTTTAACAAATAAAAGCTCAAAATCGGGATCAATGGATGGCGTAATAAAAGGATGGCTTGAAAGGTTCAATCGCACAAAGGAATTGCCTAAATCATTTCTCCAAACAATGCAAAATTTAGAAATTTCGTTTCAAGAGAGTTTAAACATAGGTTCTAGAGTTCTTACAATTGATAAATAACCATACTAATTAAACTATAAACATTTTCTATGAACAAATGCACATAAATTAAATTCTGGCTAATTTGTGCTTAAAAAAGTTTTCAACAACTCTAAGGAAACAAAATTTATTGGACAATCTGAATACAAATATAGACTCCACAAAAAACTTTCATCCTGTGCAACAAGTAATCAGCAGATTCATCATAAGGTTTTCACAAGAGATAATTTCCAGCCAGCCAATCTCAATAAACTGAAATACTAGATAAGGCTAGAGAAACAAATTCAGTGCATTCACATAATTCCACAGATTCCACAGATCACCAAAATCCTCCCCCAAACTTGAGGCGAACATTGTCCCCAATGGTCTAAAATGCGACAATAAATCAAATGAACGAAAGGGAATTTGGGGGCCAGAAAAAGATATCAAAAATAACCAAAAATAATGAAAATAACAATAAAGAGATCAATAGCCAAACTACAACGTCTCAACCAAATAGACGCAGATCTAATAAAATCAGCGGAACTAGTCAATCAACAAAATGCTCAAAAACACAAGTCCGAAATAAAGTTCAATTACACTAATTCAAAAATAGAAATATAACAGAAACATAAATCCTAGCTATCATCCTCCTCATCAGCTCCCGTTGCTTCTTCTGCATCTCCTTCTTCTGCCTCTCCTTCTTCTGCTCCTCCACTTTGGGATAAATCCCAACCTTCAGTGCTAACCCCATTCTTTAAAGCCCATGCATTGCCAAAACTCCGCTGATAATGCCACATATTCTTCATCATTACCTCAAGATCAGAAACGCGCTGATTAACCGAAAAAAGTGTGACAGTGGGAGCCGGGGTAGAAACCTGAGAGGGCTGAGGGGCAGTAGGAGGTCTAAGAGCACTACCAGTAGTGGCATCTTCAGCAGCAAATTTATCCAAGAGCTCCTTTGTGATGGACTTGGGAGGAGAAAGAAATGTTTCCCCCTCCATGGGCACATTCTGGGCGGCACACAGTTTGGTTATCAGGTAAGGGTAACCCAGGATTCCCACCTTTGCCTGTGCCAAGGCTTCAATGTTTTTCGCGATTAACAAGCCTAAGTCCACAAATTTTTCCTCCAGGATACAGTAAATAAGGGTGGCTCTTTTCACATTAACATCCGAGGTATTGGTGGTCGGGAGGAGGTTGGATTGAGATAAAACACACCATGCTTTGGCCATTGGAAGGAGGTCAGCTCTCTGTAACTTGAGAGGTGCATTCTTTTTACCTAAAATCCATTGTGCACCAGGTTTACACAATGTGTCAAGCACCCTCTCCGGATTTGCAGGGATATCATCAATGTGATGTTGATAGAGGCAAATGGCTGCTCTAATTCCAAAATGGCTGTTGATAGTAGCAGCAGAAAAATCAACTTCTACACCTCTAACCATGGTCTTATATTCCCCCAAACCATCATTTTTGACCCTCCTAGCATTGGCATAGAATTCTTGTACCACAGATAAGCAACTGGTGGGTTTGTCCATAAACACATACCGGTCCCAACCTCTTTTGGCAATTTGTTCTAAAATCTCAGGATAATCACCGGGGCTAAGCGCAATTGCCCTCTCCCTGACATATTTTTTTATGCTCACTTTGTCTTTATACCAATTTTGGTGTTCTAGGGTTCTAAATTTCATATTATCAAAAGGGAGGGAACCACTAGACCCAATTTTCTCCTTACCCCTTGACCTCTTCTTGGATGCCATATGTTTCCTGTGACAAATTCAGCAAAGTATTCCAAGGACAACAAAACGTATCAACACTAAATAAGCCCTATGTTTGTATAATTGCAAAATTCATAAAATTTGCCTAAGTTTCAAAAATTGAGCCACTAGCCTACTAAAATCACAGAATAGATAAGAGACATTACCTATAAAGCAAAATGGGAGGAAAATACGGAGAAAACACAAAGAACACGGAGGGAGATCAACCTACACGGCCTATCCACGCAGAGAAGTGAGGAGCCCACGGTGGGGAGGTTTCAAGGAGCAAAAACTGAAAGTGAATCGGCGAAAATGGACGAGATAGTGATGGGGAAGGGATGGATGGAGGGTTTTGCGGAGGAAACTGACCGGAAAACTGGCTGGGAGTGGCTGGGGATGGTGGGTCGCGGCTGTGGGGCTTGGAGGAAGGGAGAAATCTGCAAATTTGGGGAGAAAAACCCTAATTTTCGGATTTAAGGACGCTGCCTCACGCTTAAGCGTTCTGTTACTGCGCTTAAGCGCGATTCCTTCAGCCAAATTTTTTTTTTTTTTTTTTTTTTTACCCGCTTAAGCGTGACCATATGAGCTTAAGCGCAGTTTGACCCGAGAGCACCCTGATTTTTCTGCCTTTACACGCTTAAGCGTGTAAAATTTGCGCTTAAGCGTGTTCTAACCCGAGAGTACCTTCATTTTCACCCATGACACGCTTAAGCGTGGGATATTTGCGCTTAGGCGTGAATCCATCAGAAGGACATCAAAGTTTTCAGCAGAAACAAGTCCAAATTCTCCCTGATTGAGCTACACTGACATTTCAATCACCAGCCAACAGGTCTATACCCTTCACACAGCAGATTTAGCTTCTCAAGTGGATTACATGGAGATTTATCCAAACATTACTGCAATGACATTTATGTAAACATCTCCAAAAATTCTAAATAGGCTACTACAGCAGGTGTCTTCCCCCAAACTTATTTGAGTTTATGTTTCCAATCATCAGAAAAGTTTTCATCTCTTCAAAATAGCAATGAACATCATGAACATAACATGCAACTAAGCTACAAAGCTAAACAACTTCACTACAGCAAATTATTAACTAAATTAACTTCTCACAACAACTTATGCAGCACAGTAAAAGATCACACAACCACAGATACACACGATAGCACACGAACAACTAACTATTGCCGAAAATAAAAAGGAAGAGTGTAAGAAAGCTTGGGGTGCCTCCCAAGAGCGCTATATTTATAGTCCTTAGCTGGACTTTACCGGAGCTCCTATGCCATGGGTCGGATGAGTGGAAGGGAAGTCTTCTCCCGCTCAATTTCGCCACCAAGATAGTGCTTCAATCGATGGCCATTCACTTTGAAGCTTCTAGCACCCTCCAGATCTGAAATCTCCACAGCTCCATGTGGGAAGGCTTCTTTGACAATAAAAGGCCCTGACCATCTAGACTTCAGCTTCCCAGGAAAGAGTTTGAGTCTAGAGTTGAAAAGAAGAACTTGTTGGCCTGCTTCAAAGGATCTAGGGACTATTTTGCGATCATGCCATCTTTTCACCTTCTCTTTATACAATTTAGAGCTTTCGTAAGCTTGAAGACGGAAGTCCTCAAGTTCATTCAATTGCAAGAGCCTCTTTTCTCCAGCTTTCTTGATATCAAAATTTAAGAACTTTGTAGCCCAAAATGCTTTGTGCTCTAGCTCTACTGGGAGATGGCAAGCTTTTCCATAGACTAGCTTGAAAGGGGATGTTCCAATTGGATTTTTATATGCAGTTCTATAAGCCCACAAAGCATCGTCTATCCTCTTTGCCCAGTCTTTTCTTGAGGCATTGACTGTCTTCTCCAATATCCTCTTCAATTCTCGATTAGAGACCTCAACTTGACCGCTTGTTTGAGGGTGATAGGGGGTAGCTACTCGGTGCTTGACACCATATTTAGTCAGAAGATTATCCAAATACTTGTTACAGAAATGAGTCCCACCATCGCTAATTAAAGCTCGTGGCACCCCAAACCGAGAAAAGATGTTTTTCTTCAAGAAATTTACTACCACTTTTGAATCATTTACCGTGGTAGGAATGGCTTCCACCCATTTAGAGACGTAATCGACGGCCACCAGTATGTATTGGCATGAGAAGGAAGAGGGAAACGGCCCCATGAAATCAATCCCCCACACATCAAAAATTTCCACTTCAAGAACACTATTGAGTGGCATTTCATGTTTTCTTGAGATGTTGCCACTTCGTTGACATCGATCACAATTTTCTACAAACTTTCTCGCATCCTTAAACAAGGATGGCCAATACAGTCCACTTTCCAAAACCTTAGCTGCTGTTCGAACACTGCTATAATGACCTGCATAGTCTGAATTGTGACAATGCCATAGCACACTTGTCATCTCTTCTTCTGGAATGCAGCGACGAACTATCTGATCGGCACAAACTCGAAAGAGAAAGGGCTCATCCCAAAAGTAATTTCGCACATCATGGAAGAACCTCTTCTTTTGATGGGTGTTTATGTCTGGCGGCAATCTGCCACACACAAGGAAATTCACGTAGTCTGCATACCATGGTATTTGCTTGTCTCCTACTAAAAACAGCCGCTCATCAGGAAAATTCTCATTGATTTGCGGCTCCATTTCAGCTTGAACATCATTGCTTAAGCGCGAGAGGTGATCAGCAACTTGATTCTCACTTCCTTTTCTATCTTTAATTTGCAAGTCAAATTCTTGCAGTAGTAGAATCCATCTGATTAACCTGGGCTTCGAGTCCTTTTTCTCAATGAGATATTTGATCGCTGAATGGTCAGTATGTACGGTGACTTTTGTTCCCACTAGATATGCTCGAAATTTATCAAATGCGAATACCACCGCTAATAATTCTTTTTCCGTGGTGGTATAATTCAATTGAGCATCGGTTAGTGTTCTGCTAGCATAATAAATGGGATGAAAGATCTTTTCACACCGTTGACCCAACACCGCCCCCACTGCATGGTCACTTGCATCGCACATCAATTCAAAGGGTTTCTTCCAATCCGGTGCAACAATAATAGGTGCAGCGACAAGCCTCTTCTTCAATTCAATAAATGATGCCAAACATTCCTTATCAAAGCAAAACGGAGCATCTTTTTCTAGCAAATGGCACAATGGCTTAGCAATCTTGGAGAAATCTTTTATGAATCTCCTATAGAAACCAGCATGACCAAGGAAGCTCCTGACTCCTTTTACAGACACCGGAGGAGGGAGTTGCTCAATGGTCGAAACTTTGGCTTGATCAACTTCCAAGCCCTTCTTGGAGACTTTATGGCCAAGTACAATGCCTTCTTGCACCATAAAATGGCATTTTTCCCAATTAAGCACCAAATTGGTTTCTTCACATCGCTCTAGAACTTGTTTCAAGTTGCCAAGACAACTATCAAATGAAGTCCCAAAGACTGAGAAATCATCCATAAAAACTTCAAGGCATTTTTCCACCATATCTGAAAATATTGCCATCATGCATCTTTGGAATGTTGCCGGTGCGTTACACAAACCAAATGGCATTCTCCTGAAAGCAAATGTGCCATATGGACATGTGAACGTTGTCTTTTCCTGATCATCTGGTGCAATAGCAATCTGGTTATAGCCTGAATAGCCATCAAGAAAACAGAAGAATTCTTGGCCAGCCAACCTGTCTAGCATCTGATCAATGAATGGTAGCGGGAAGTGATCCTTCCTTGTAGCTTTGTTCAATTTGCGATAGTCCATACATATTCTCCACCCTGTAACCGTGCGAGTCGGTATCAATTCATTCCGAGTGTTAGCCACTACAGTCATGCCTCCCTTCTTGGGGACACATTGAACTGGGCTCACCCATGAACTATCAGAAATAGGGTAAATTATTTCAGCATCCAGCCACTTTACAATTTCCTTCTTCACCACGTCTTTCATTACTGGGTTTAATCTTCGCTGGTGCTCAATAGTGGGAGAATATCCTTCTTCGAGCTTTATTTTGTGCATACAAATCGAGGGACTAATGCCTTTTATGTCAGCGATTGTCCATCCCAAGGCTTTTTTATGTTCCCGTAGGATTCTCAATAATTTTTCTTCTTGCTCCAAATTCAACAGAGAAGACATAATTATTGGCAAGGTTGACGATTCTCCCAAATATACATACTTCAAATGGGGAGGCAATGGCTTGAGCTCAAGTACAGGTGGCTCTTCAATAGATGGCTTAGTGTCATGTCCCATCTCGGTGGTCAAATCCAATGACTCCACTTGTTTGTGGTATATAGGAGTGGCATTCAACAGGTTCACATACTCAACTACTTCTTCATTATCTTCATCCACTCCCGTAGCTACAAGAGATGACTCAAGTGCATCTTCATAATGCACATTCTCAAAGGTGGTTTGTACCACTCTATCCACCATAGCATCCACTACAGAAATTCTGTAGCACTCTTCTGGATCATCAGGATATTTTATTGCCTTAAAAACATTAAACTTCACCTCTTGGTCTTGCACCCTCATGGTGAGTTCTCCTTTTTGCACATCAATGATAGTTCTCCCAGTAGCTAAGAATGGACGTCCCAAGATGATAGGGACATCATGGTCTTCTTCATAATCCAAGACAATGAAGTCAGCAGGGAAGATGAACTTATCCACCTTAACTAACACATCCTCCACAACTCCTCTAGGATACGCAAGAGTACGATCCGCTAGTTGCAAGGTGACTGTAGTCGGTCGAGCTTCACCCAATCCTAGCCTCTTGTATATGGACAGAGGCATTAAGTTTATGCTTGCCCCCAAATCACAGAGAGCCTTTCCACTGAATTTATCCCCAATTGTGCAAGGTATATTAAAGCTTCCCGGGTCTTTGAGCTTTGGTGGAAGCTTGTTTTGCAAGATGGCACTACATTCTTCAGTGAGTGCTACGGTTTCATATTCACAAAGCCTTCTCTTCTTGGACAAAATATCTTTCATGAATTTCACATAACTCGGCATTTGTTCAAGTGCTTCTGCAAAGGGGATATTGATGTGGAGTCTTTTAAATACCTCCAAGAATTTTTTGAATTGATGATCCAATTTCTGCTTCTCGAATCTTTGTGGAAATGGAGGTTGTGGTTGCGTTTTGGGTTTCGGGTGCTCAATGAGGGGCTCAGCTTCATTTTTCTTTGGAGTGACTTCTTCTTGGTTTTTGTTTTTCTCAACTTCAGCTGTCTTTGGATTACCCTCAATTTCTTTCCCACTTCTCAAAGCAATAGCTTTACAGTGCTCATTTCCTTCTCTTCTAGGATTGGTCTCAGTGTCACTAGGAAGATTACCTTGAGGTCTACTATTAAGAGCGTTGGCCAACTGTCCCATTTGGGTCTCCAAGTTTCTAATAGCAACATTTTGGCTCTGAATTAAAGATGATTGATTCTGGATCACGGCATCATTCTTGGCCATGTACTGCATGAACATATCTTCCAAAGTGGGTTTCTTTTCCACCTGAGGTGGTGGGGCTCTGTTCTGGTTATTGAAGCCGGGTGGTTGAGAAGGCCTACTAGATGATGACGAGGCCATGGGATTGAGACAATGATCATTACTCCATGAAAAGTTCGGATGATTTCTATTTCCCGGGTGGTAAGAATTTGAGTAGAAGGTATTCTGGTTCCTCTGGTGATTGCCCATATAATTTAACTGTTCCATGGTAGAATTCTCCTCACAGCAACCATTAATGTGAGCACCCCCACAGAAGTTACAGCTTGGTGCCGGATTACTCACCGCATTTACTCTCACCGGCTCTTGTTGCCTAGCACACAACATTTCAACCTTTTTAGTTAGGGCTTCATTCTGGGCCAAAATAGCATGAAGAGTGTCCAACTCCAACATCCCTTTCTTTGAGTTGTTCTTGGCTCTGATGGAAGCGTTCTGACTAGCCCCCATGGTCTCAATAATGTCCTTGGCTTGCTCAATTGACTTGCCCAACAATGCACCGCCAGCTGCGGTATCCAGTTTATCCCTGGTTTCATAATTTAATCCACTGAAGAAGATTGAGATTTGTTGCCACTCTTGAATGCCATGATTAGGGCATTTCCTCAAGATCTCCTTGAATCGTTCCCAAGCATTGTATAATGTCTCTCCCTCTTGTTGAAGGAATGCTGTAATCTCATTTCTCAATTTTACTGATTTTGAGGGAGGGAAGAATTTATCCAAGAATTTTCTTCGCAGTTCATCCCAAGTAGTTATACTCCCCGGTGGTAGATTCGTCAACCAATTTTTTGCACCATCCCTTAAAGAGAAAGGGAATAATCGAAGGCGGATGGCATCATCTGTGACTCCATTCAGCTTGACCATATCGCAAATATCAAGGAAGTTCACAATATGATTGTTTGGATCCTCCATAAGACTTCCCCCAAACTGGTTTTGTTGTACCAGATTTAACATCATAGCCTTCATCTCAAAATTGTTGGCTCCAATCGCGGGTTTCACTATGCTTGAGGCATTCCCAGCATTAACAGGTGAAGCATAATCCCATATTGCTCTGAATCCCATTTGAGGCTCATCAACAACCCCATTTCCAGCATTGATCTCATCACCCTGGTGATTCAAGTTGTCTTCAGCCATTTCTTTTTGTATAGCTTGGCTTACTTGAGCTTCTCTGGCTTTAGCTTCCTTCCTAACTCTTCTTGCTAGTCTTTCAATCTCAGGTTCGTAAAGAAGGTCAGAAGGATTGAGGGTACCTCGCATACGCAATGAAAGGCACTGATTAGCAAAGAATGATAGGAATAACAGAATTAACACAAAAACTAGGATGACTAACTAAGAAAAATAAACAAAGAAAAACAGCTATAGACAAAGGTCTAATCTAGCACTTCTTAATTCCTATGAATATTAGCAACAACCGTTAATCCCCGGCAACGGCGCCAAAAACTTGTTGACGGCATGGCAAGCGTACCAATCGTACAAGTAATATAGTGAAAATTAAGTAAGAGAATCGTTCCCACGAGGATTAACTTGCTAATTACTCGAGAAATTAAGTTATATTAGTTAGACAATGCAAATTTCAATGGTTCTTGACAGAAGGAAAGTGAAAATGTAAAGTTGAGTTAGTAGTGAATTGTATGTTGTATGAATTTTAAACAAGCACAATAAAAATCACAAGACAAATGCAATTAATTTCACAAGATGAACACAGCCTAGGATTGCCAATCCCCCGTCGTTCTTTATAAGTTTTGATCCCTCTCCCTCTTGTTCTCACCGGCCATACATGCTAATCTAGGATACGAATATGTTTAGAAGGATTCTCCCGAATGCCAACTAAAACTTAACCCGAAATATCATAATTCCTTATGTACTCTTAAGTTCCGAAAATGCACAAACCCTAATCTGACTATATGAGGCTAATATCTATATTCCTATGATATTAACGAATCTATCCCCTTTCCTTTGTGGTTCAAGAACTCATACTATCCATTCTATGGTCTAAGTTTTACATTCCTCTCCCAAGTACAGCAAAAACACCAAACATTCCATTAAATTGATCAAGTTTAATGAAAGCAAGAAAATGAGAATGAATAAACATGTATTAATGGCCAAACAATCACAAGAGTCAAGAGATTAACAAAACTTAATCCAAACTAAGGTTCATAGCAATCCTAGTACAGAAATTTAGCTACACATCATCACAAAATACAGAAAATGAGAGAAGAGAAGAGAAAACTCCATGATTCCAAGTTGGGTGGAAGAAAAATGGCTTCAATCTTCTCCAAAAGTTGGTTGCCCTAGCTTCTGGAGGTGAAATCGGCGCTCCTCCTTCGGTTCCAGCCCAGAATACCCTAAAATTTCAGTCCAAATCGCCTTTTAAAGCTTGCTGCACGTGACAGTAAATTGGCTTGTGCGCTTAAGCGCATGTTTTCCCGCTTAAGCGCGATTTAGAGAGCAGCGGTCACACGCTTAAGCGCATATAATTCACGCTTAAGCGTGTTTTAGACAGAATTGAGCTTCCAATTAGCAAGCTTCACGCTTAAGCGTGCATATGTCCCGCTTAGGCGTGCATGTAACAGCAAAGTCTTCATTTTTTCTTCTCCAAAGTTCCTCTTCACTTCAATTAAATCTTGGCTGGAGTTCTCATCTTTCAACAACATTTTCCTAGCTGAAATGCCTGCAAAAGCAAAATCACCAACGTAGTTACACAAGTAACTCAAAAAGAAAGATTAGAAGTCCAAAAATTACATTTCAAACTTAAGAGTGAGGTATGTATGCAACTATCCAAAAATTAGGTATTAAAACCCTAATGACAGCCAAAAGTATGCCAATATGACAGGAATCCCCATAGAATATATATGAATGCTGAGGATTCATCAAAGACTTAGAATTTCAGAGCCCAAACGTTGGAACAAGAGAAGTTTTGAGGAGAAGAGAGAAGAGAAACTGAAGGTGTGAGTTTAGAAGTGAAATAGAATGATCTATTTATAGAAAAAAGTCAAGGGTACTATTTGACACTATATGCTAATAAAATATTCAATTTACTATTTATAAAAATGACATTTTTAATAATTTAGTTTACTATGCGATCACGAGAAAGGCTGAATTATTGGTTACTATTGAAATTTAAAGAGAAAATTATCCTTTCTTCTAAACTTTTAAGTTTCTTTTCGCTTTTGTCCTTTTCAATTTAGTCCCTAAGGAGATTTTTTCATATAAAAACGTTATTTTTCTCCCAATTTCTTTTAGATTCCTCATATGCTCAAGTTATATTTTCTCCATAGGATAAATTCCATATCATAACATCTATTATACCCTCATAATTTATGCAATCTATAAAAATTCGTATTTTCAATAATATGCACAAACAAGCATATAAAAGTTAAACAGATACAGGAATTTATTTTCCCCAAAATAAATTTATAATAATTCTTGAATACTTATAAGTTTAAAATATAGCGAGTGTTACATTCTACCCCCTTAAAAGAATTTGGTCCCCTGAATTCGAAAACTTACCTTATAATTCGAACAGTTATGGATATTTCGTCCACATTTCATTTTCTGTTTCCCATGTGGCTTCCTCGTGAGAATGATTCCTTCACAGAACTTTGACAATGGAAATTCTCTTGGTGCGAAGTTTCTTGACTTGCCTATCAAGGATAGCTATTGGCACCTCTTTATAAACAAGAGTCTCATCAAACTGCATGTCTTATGGCTGGATAACGTGAAAGGGGTCAGGAAGATAGTTACGCAGTATCGATATATGAAATACTGGGTGTACTCCCTCTAGGTCTAAAGGTAAGGCTAGGTAGTATGTCACGTTACCCACTCTCTCCATAATCTTATAAAGACTAATATATCTTGGACTAAGCTTCTCTTTCTTTCCGAATCTCATTACTCCCTTTATCGGTGAGATTTGTAAGAAAACATACCATCAACAGAAAACTCTAGGGCACGTCGTCGGTTGTTTGCATAGGATTTTTACCTACTCTGGGAGGCTAATAATCTTTTCCTGATTAACTTAATTTTCTCCACGGCCTCCTGTATCATCTCGGATCCCACTATTTTGAGTTCACTTAGTTCAAACCAACCAATAGGAAATCGATATCACCTCCCATATAATGCCTCGAAAGGAGCCATTTTAGTACTAGTTTGATAACTATTATTATAAGCAAATTCAATAATTGACAAGTGGTCTTCCCATCTTTTACAAAAATCTATCATACATGCTCTCAGCATATCCTCTAAAGTTTGAATAGTCCTTTCAGACTGTCCATCAGTCTGAGGGTGAAAAGCTGTGCTCAAGTCTACTCTAGTGCCCAGAACTTTCTGAAAAGTTCTCTAAAATCGGGAAGCAAACTGGGGTCCTCGATCTGATATGATGGACACTAGTATGCCATAGAGTTTTACTATCTCCTTCACGTACAATCGACTAAGTTTCGCTACACTGTAGGTGGTATAAACAGGAAAGAAATATACTGACTTATGATATCGGGCATTTTTATATACTTTTTAGTCCCTATCTTAGTCCTATTGCTATTTCAATGTTGCCAACTCTCCTATTTTATTATATTTTGAATTTATTGGGTGTAAATTAATTATAGAATTAATATGATTCAAATTCATAATTTTATCCCAATTAATTCATGTGCTTAATTTCAGATCTAATTATTGGAGAGAAAAATGCTGACATGGACGTTTTGCTTACTTGGAGGCTACCTGGACATGCTGACTGGGCATTGAATGGTTGACTAGGGCTGACTGGATTTCTGGCCCCCACTGTTCTACACTTTACAGCAAAGGGGAATGTAATTTCTGTTTTGACAGTATGGACCTCTTGCAGCAATCAATAGCAGACAGAAACAGCAAAGCAGTAGAGTAATTTGTCTGCTGCTGTTACCACTTTTCTGCTGTTGTCTTGCTGCCCACATCATGGAAGAAGCACCAAGGAGGCATCCAAGAGGCATCTAGGGTAGAATATTCTCTAAGGCATTGAAGGCATCAGTTTTTAAAAATCAGAGGACACTTTTATTTTAAGAACTTAGCAATTTTCGTAACTCTCTCTTCCTCTCTGTTTTCCTTCTTCTGTTTTGTTGTCTTGCTCTCATGGAGGGCTAAATCTCCATTGTAATCAGTCACTAGGACCTTGGGATGTTTTAGCTTGAACTGAAAATGCAAGATAAGTGTTTTATTCTTTATTTCATCTCATTTCGTTTCTGTTCTACTTATATGTTTATGTTGCTGTCAGATTTTGGTTTAAATTTGAAAGAGCATAAACAAATTTATATATGAGATATAACCTTGCTTGACTGATTAGAAAAGTGAGTGAAACGAAATGGCTAGTTAGATGATATTTAACTTGATTTGGTTGAAGTTTTCCTTTGAAATGCGTCTAGTTATAGTTAATGAAGATATTCTTAGCTATAGTTAGTAGCATTAAATTCTGGATATTACTATGGAATCATTTTTTTTATAAAGAACCAAGTGGTGAAATGAGAACAAAACTGAATCAATGAGCTAAGTGATGATGGCTACACTCCCATAATCCTAGTGGATGGTTGCATGGTTTTCTGTTATTGTCAAACTTGTTTTGCTGATATTTTGCTGTTGTTGTTCATTGTTGCTATTTTGTTGCCAATACTTTTAATTAGTGTTTGGGTGTTCAAAATAACTAATTAGTAATTAGAAGTGAGGCTCCTTAAGTGAATACGACTTGGAGACTACTATACCACAAGATTGCCACGAATTCAATTCTGGGCGATTCGGCATCGTAGTGGCATGAACCAACTTAGTAAGTCAGTCCATAATGACCCATATAGAGTCGTACCCATTCAAAGATCGGGGCAAACCTATCACAAAGTTTATAGTAATCCGTTCCTATTTCTACTCGAGAATCTCAAGCCTCTGCATCAACCCAAGTGGTCTCTGATGTTTGGATTTGACCTACCTACTGACATGTCAAGCATCGAGTGACAAAGTCAGTCACATCTTGCTTCATGCCCTTCCGCCAATAAACTTGTTTCAAGTCTTGCTACATCTTGGTAGCACCAGGATGAACAACATATGGTGCTCCGTGAGCTTCTCTTAAAATCTCTTGCTTTAACGGTCTAATGTTTGGAACACATAGTCTCCCGTTAAACTATAAACCTTCCTTGTCCACCGAGAAACCCTGTACTAATCCTTTCCTCACCTTGTCTATAGTCTTAACCATTTTAGCATCATTTTCCAATATTGCCTTCACATTTTCTATAAGGGAGGACTTAACCATCAAATGAGCCAAGAATGTACATGACTTAGTAATCTCAAAGAATACCCCATTAGCCTCTAACTCTTGGAATTTTTGAATAAGGATCTCCTTACTGTGGTAATATGAGCTAGACACCCCATCGACTTTCGACTAAGGGCATCCACTACCACATTTGCCTTCCTTGGATGATAGAGGATAGTACAATCATAATCTTTTAGGAGTTCCATCCATCTTCATTGCATTAGATTGAGATCTTTTTGTTCAAAGATATATTTAAGGCCTTTGTGATCGGTGAAAATTTCACATGTTTTCCCGTACAAGTAATGCCTCCAAATCTTTAAAGCAAACACTATAGCTGTCATCTCTAGATCATGAGTAGGATAATTAAGTTCATGCTTTTTAAGCTGTCGAGAGCCATAAGCAATGACCCTACCGTGTTGCATTAACACGCATCCTAATCCTACCTGTAAAGCATCACAATATACAATGTAACCCTCCGGTCTTGATGGTAGAACCAGAACCGGTGCCAAAGTCAGACACTTCTTCAACTTAGAGAAACTTTGCTCAAAAGCATCATTCCAAACATACTTAACATTCTTCCTAGTCAACTTAGTCAGTGGAAGAACCAACTCAAAGAAATTCTTGACAAAGCGATGGTAATACCCTGCTAAGCTAAGAAAACTTTGAACTTCTGATATAGTTATTGGTCTAGGCCACTGCTTTACTACTTCAATCTTACTTAGATCTACATGAACACCTTCCTGGGAAATTACATACCCCAAGAATGTTACTTGACTCATCCAGAATTCGCATTTTGAAAACTTAGTAAATAACTGATGTTCCCTCAAAGTTTGTAGTACCGTCCTTAAATGTTTTGTATGATCCTCCGGACTCTTGGAGTAAACCAGAATGTCATCAATGAAGACGATCATAAATCTATCAAGGAAAGGTTTGAACACTCAGTTCATAAGGTCCATAAATACTACTGACGCATTAGTCAACCCAAATGACATTACGAGAAATTCATAATGCCCACATCATGTCTAAAAGGCCATCTTGGGTATGTCTTCCTCCTTAATTTTTAGTTGATGGTAACCAGATCTTAAATCTATCTTTGAGAAGCATTTTGCCCCCTAAAGTTGGTTAAACAAGTCATCAATTCTTGGTAAAGGATATTTATTGTTTACTGTGACTTTGTTTAACTGACAGTAATCCGTGTACAATCTTAGAGAGCCATCTTTCTTCCTCATAAAGAGTACTGGGGCACCCCAAGGTGAGTAACTTTGTCAGATAAACCCCTTCTCCAGTAGGTCTTGTAATTGCTCTTTAAGCTCTTTCAACTTAGCGGGTGCCATACAATAATGAGGAATTGAAATTGGTCTAGTGCCTGGAACTAATTCTATATTAAATTCAATATTCCTTTCTGGTGGTAAACCAGGTAGATTTTTTGAAAATACATCTGGAAATTCGCTAACTACCGGTATCCATTCAAGACTTTGTTCTTCCTTATTTGCATCCTTGACAAAGGCCAAAAATCTATAACAACATTTTCGTAACATACGTCGGGCGGTTAACATAGATATCATGTTATAGGGCACCTCACTCCAATCTCCCTGAAATATGAAATTATGTCCCCCCTCCCCCCGGTATACTAAAAGAAATGGCCTTGTCATGACAATTCAATATAGCATGGCATGAGGATAACCAGTCCATACCTAAGATTATATCAAAGTCTGTCTTACTAAAAAGTATGAGATCTATTTCTGTCTCCATGTACTTAACAGTTACCTTACAAGAACAATATCCAGATCTAACTACTAGGGCTTCCCTCATTAGTGTAGCTACTAGAAAGGTTCATCCAGTATGACTGGCTCAGACTCGAACCATTTGGCAAACATAGGTGACACATATGAATATATAGAACTAAGGTCAAACAATACATGTGCAGCTAAAGTGCCAACTAATAAAGTACTTGTAATAACGGTATTGGATATCTCGGCATCTTGTCGAGTCAAGGCATATACTCTAGCAGTTTCTCTACCAGCTACTTGCTGCCCACAACCTCCTTGGCCTCTGCTAAATCCTCTCCCAAAGCTTCCTCCAGTAGAAGTGGTCGGTGTACGAGCGACTGGAGTAACTCTCGGTTGGGTGTGAGATGGAAGAACGGATGGTTGACCAGATCCAGAAGTAAGTTGAGGGCATTCCCTCATAAAGTGGCCTTCTTGTCCACAATGAAAATAACTTGATGTTCCCATCTTCCTGAGGCGTTCTTCAAAATGAAAATTTTCACACTCAGGACATTAAGGCTTCCCTCTTCCTGCTTGAGAATCACCCCTACTCGAAGAACTGTAACCACTTCTATATTCTGAACGGGGCTTAGCTACACTAGCCGTGGAGAATGTGGGTTTAGATGATGCAATCGGAACATACTGTGAAGTGGTGGGAGGCTTCAAGGTTCCTGAGTTCCCTTCTTAGTTAAAATACCTCCCATCTTTAGACTTTTTTTTGTTTTTAAATTCTTCCTTCTTATTCTATCTCTTTTCCATTCTATGTGTAGTATCGACAGTGGCAGAATAAGAGTTATAATTAACCATATTCAAACCCACCTGCGAATAAAGAGAATCGCGAAGACCTTCCATAAACTTCTCCACTTTAGTCTTTTTAGTAGGCACCATTTGTGGAGCATATTCTGCCAACTTAATAAACCGGGCATTGTACTCATCTACCGATATGGATCCCTGTTTCAAATACAAAAAATCTCTTACTCTAGAGGATCGAACACTTTTTGGAAGGAATTCATTAATAATTATTTTCTGGAATTTCGTCCATGTAACTAGTGGTGTACTTTAGGTTCTCCCATTCTTTTAGGCCTTCCACCATTTACCAGCTTTCCCTTTTAGTTGAAAGGAGACAATCTCTGCTCTCTGTGCATCAGAACACCCCAAAGCATCACAAATTGCCTCGCAATCATCCAGAAATCATTGCGGGTCCTCATTAGGATCTTCACCGGTGAAAATGGGTGGCATCATCTTTAGGAACTCAGACATTTCCGTGTCCTTAACTGTGCCTTCTCTAGCTTGTTTAGTCTCAATAACATTAGGAACCTTTGGTGTATTAATAGGTATTGCTCGTTCTCCCTGCCTTTCCTCTATACAATCTAATTGATCGTTCATCAGGCTGAACATTTACATGATAACAATGGCATCAATCTGTTGGGCGACCCAAGCTCCCTCCGCCCGGCCACCAGTTGAACCTTCAATATTTGGAGTATGTGAATTATCTGCATGGTCAGAAGGGTTATCTTGCGTATTAACTAGTGGAATTAAAGTCCTCCCTGAGCCTATATGCTCGTTATAATTTGAGGATTCCTCTGAAATCGTAGAGTGAAAAGTCTACACAGAGAACAAATACTTCTCAGATCAAACAAGATTACCTTATATTAACCCACCAAGGAATAAGTTATAAAAACAAAAGACACTATACTCTATAAAGTCTTTTATGGAACCTAATCCCATGGTCATGCCGTGGCTCACGACAATGAGGAATGACTCACAAAGAATACTTTGCTTTATAATCTATAGGGGACCTAAAAACTGAGCTCTGATACCAAAATTGTCACATCCTAATTTAGGGCATGTGAGTAACTCTATAAACTCGAGGGTATACCTTTATGGTATTCCATAAAATCTCTGCACAATATAATTTTTCAAGAAAAAGATTTTTGCATATATACATATAAAAAGTTCATCATAGTGAAATAGTGAACACAAGCCAAATATCATACAGTATAATACAAATTTCCAAGCCTAGGTGACCTATAGAGATTACAGAGTATTTCCTAAGTTTTTGGATTCATAGGCTTCCAAACAACGTGGAAAGTATCCTCAAGGAACACTATTCCTCCTGCGGATTTTCTTTGTTCTCATCCACTGTATCTAAAAAAATGTTCATAGAGAGTGTGAATTCATCAAAACCCAGTGACTAAATGACTGTGCAATAATAAATGTGTCACAAGTATAAATACCATAATCATAATCACAATAAGAACAGTTATATTCAAATTCGCGGTTTCTATACCTCTATATTTGGTTTATGTTCAAGGATTTAATTCCTGTTGTATTTATGTTCACAATCATTACATGCATTGGTATCTTGGGGGATTAAGCCCTCAATCATTCCATGTGTATAATTTCATGCATTGGTATCTTGGGTCAAGTCCTCAACAATTTTATGTGTATAATTTCATGCATTGGTATCTTGGGTCAAGCCTTCAACCATTCCATGTGTATAATATACTCAATCATAATTCTCATCAATATAATCTTAAATCAAACAATAAATTTCATTATCTAGCAATTATCATTAAATATAGAATCTAATTACGATATGAAGTGAAATTTATATTGTACTTGGAATAAAAGTAAATAAAGTCGGTTAGCAAGGTCATTCACTCACTTAGATTCCATATCCAAGTCACTTTTCTGAGTTGCTATAGAGAAGAGTACGTAGATGGATTTCAGGTTCCGCTACAGAAATTTTTATGAAGATCAGATATAGAAAGTCAGTGTTGCTTTTGTACCAAAATACTATTCATACATATGATCACTATTCATACGTACGATCATTATTCATAAGTATGATCACAATTCATAGTATAGATACTATTCATACATATAATTACTATTCATACATACGGATATTATTCATACGTACGGTTACTATTCATACATACGGTTACTATTCATATAGGAAATAGCGAATATAAGCCGTAAAAGAGTATACCAAGAAAGTTTTCAGGAAAGAGTAGAGGGTTGTAATGGACACACTTAAGTATTAGGTCTTTCCTTAACCAGAACTTTCTTAGACATGTATTCTTCACAGTTTATATTCTATTTTGATAATTAGAGAATCAAAATAATGTATAGACGCTAAGGACAGTTTTTCTGATGTGAAAAATCAGCTAAAGCCGTAACCACAGAACATATTTAAGAATATAACTTCTAAAATAAAAAGGGCATAGTATCCTCATCTTGGATCTAGGCTAAGGAAGAAAGACCTAGAATTTCAGAGCCCTAACGTCGGAGCAAGAGAAGTTTTGAGGAGAAGAGAGAAGAAAAACTGAAAGTGTGAGTTTAGAAGTGAAATAGAATGACCTATTTATAGAAAAATTCAAAGGTATTATTTGACACTATGAGTTAATAAAATATTCAATTTACTATTTATAAAAATGTAATTTCTAATAATTCAGTTTACTGTGCGATCCCGAGAACGGCTAGGCAATTGAATTATTGGTTACTATTGAAAACTTAAAGGGAAAATTATCCTTCCTTCTAAACCTTTAAGTTTCTTTTCACTTTTATCCTTTCAATTTAGTCCCTAAGGAGATTTTCTCATATAAAACGTTATTTTTCTCCCAATTTCTTTTCGATTCCTCATATGCTCAAACCATATTTTCTCCATAGGATAAATTCCATATCATAACATCCATTATACCTCACAATTTATGCAATCTATCAAAATTCGTATTTTCAACAATATGCACAAACAAGCATATAAAAATTAAACAGATAAGGGAATTTATTTTTTTCAAAATAAATTTATCATAATTCTTGAATACTTATAACTTAAAAATATAGCGGGTGTTATAGTTACCTCTCTCTTTGGAAACTTCAGTAAAAGGAAATTAATCGGAGACAAGAAAAACACCAGAAGAAATGAAAGAAAAGATTGATGGAGTTGAGAGAAAATATCGCTCCTTCTTCTTGCCTCTGTGTGAAAATGTGAGAATGATTGAGAAAAAGGAATAATGAAGGCTTAATAGCCAAATGGGTCATTGGTAACCCACGGGTACCTATTCTCGATTGCTCCAAATCTAAGTGATCTGATTATAATTATTTCTCAATAATTATATTAATTCTATTTAATTTTCTCTTTCTCATATTTTTCTCAATTCACAATATATATATATATATATATATATATATATATATATCATACCGCAATAAAATACTTAGTCTAGTCATTTATTTCAATTTCCATAAATAATATTCAAAGAGAACAATTAAATATGAAAATTAAAATGACTAAAATAAATAACTAAAATAACTTTGTAAAATTTCAAAATACTCTCAAACGTATTATACTCTGAAATTGATGAGTATTACATCTTTCTTACTAAGTTCGAATGTTGTTTGTATAATCTTATTTATGAATATGTTTATCTAGTGTCTGCTTTGCACTGTTGTCTGTTCTGAGGGTTGATTTGCTTAAGGACAAGCAAAGGTTTAAGTTTGGGGGAGTGTTAAGTTCTGGATTTAGCACCATTTTAGTGCTAAATACCCTATCTTTTTATCTCTTACTTATCTTAGCTTGTAATTCTTAACCCTTATTTTACTTGTTTTTATGTCTTATTAGATTTTAGATTAGATGGGATAATTTATTGTCTTTGGCCCACAATTTGACCTTATTATTTATCTTTTGGTGTAGGTTATGCAGAGGAGGTTGAAAGTAATGGTTGGAACCCAAGAGGGGGGGTGAATTGGGTTTTATAAATTTTTCACAAGAATTAATTGGAAGTTAAAATGATTTTCTGTAAAAGTACAATGCTTAGGATAATAAATACAATACAGAAAATCAATGTGCTGTTAAGATAAATAATTATAAAGATCAAGGAATTAAAGAATAGATATCAATATGCACAAATTAAAGAGTAAGGGATAGAGAAAGCAAACTCGGAGATTTATACTGGTTCGGCTAATCCAAGCCTACATCCAGTCCTCAAGAGACCACTTGAGTATTTTCAGTATAATTGCAAGTTTAATCTGGGTACTTGCAAACCACTACAACCATGCAAATTCGATCCGGGTATTTGCGAAACCACAATAAAGAATTTATGAATCCGGGCTCCTCCTCAACCCAAAGCAAGTTCTTCCAACACCGGTACTTGCGAACCTCAACTCAGAATAATATATGTGTTGATCAAAATCAACAATACAAAGAAACTCTCTCTAAAGAGTAGATGAAAACAAATGAAGCTCTAATAACTCTAATGATAGAGAATATGCAAGATTTGGCTCAAGAATGCTTTCCTTTCTCTCAAAGATGATAGAAGAAGTTAATATCACATTGTAGGACTTTGTTCTTGCTCAAAATCGTGTATCTAAGGTCATATATATAAGATTTTACAAAACTAGCCGTTATATAGCCGTTATATAGCCGTTATAGTGCAGTCCAGATTTTGAGCTTTCTTTAAAAATTCATAACTCCCTCATTTGAACTCCGTTTTAAACAAATAATATACCGTTGGAAAGCTCTTGGAGTCTAGTATCAAATGAGATTAAGATACTTGAAAAAATGATTTTTCGTTTATGAGATATGATATAAAGAGTGACCAAAGGTCAAAAACTAACTTTTGTAAAATTTCATATCTCACTATCTTTTTGTTCAAAATAATTGAGCCAATGTATGCAAATCTAAATCATTGAGTTGCACAAGTATACTAGCCTATATAAAATATACCTAATGTAAACACATAGGCTATCTTGATGCATCCAAGCTTCCAAGACTTCAAATCTTCTAATTCTTCATTTCTTGGAGCTTCATCCTTGCATGTTGTTTTCCTTGAGTGAAGCATGATATTGCTTTTCCTTGTTCTTCAATACAATGCTCACTCTTCTTGTTTTGAACCAACCTATAAAATATATCTTACTTGCAAACTCAATGGTTAGTTTAATAGCATGATTCAATATATGCAACATACATATTAAATAACATAATCATGCTTAAGTACTTGTAGCATATATATGATAATTAATCTTTATATATATCAATGTTACTATTCAAATACATTTGTCATCATCAAAACTTATGGCATATAGCCTTAGAGTCAACAATCTCCCCCTTTTTGATGATGACAAATCACCACAGAAAAATATGTATCACAAGATAATGAATGCAATGTTATAAGCACGTATACATATTTTTCTATTGTTTCTTCTCCCCCTATTTGACATCAACAAAAAGGTGTAAGGAACACAATATATAGAAGTTAAAGCACATACCTTCTTTAAGTCAGGATGTCAGAAGATGTCAATATAGTATGGGGTAAGGATACATCAAAACTTATCATTGATTTCATTGACATGTAAAAAGAAAATTTTAGAAAAATTTTTCTCATGTCAAATGAAATGAGCCAAAAGATAAAACTTGAAAGAGTTTTAGGCTCCCCCTTAAACCTTGCATAATTTGAAAAAGAATAATGAATAATGAATATCCAATTTTTCAAGATATATTCTTTTTCAAAAAAAATACATTCAAGTCAGACAAAGCTCCCCCTGAATTTCATAACATTTTTCCTTTGAAAAAGATTGTCCAAATCATTATAAAGGAAATTCAGTTTTTGATTGCAGAATTTTGAAGTAAGATTTTTGAAGAAATTTCTGCAATATTTTCATTGAAAATGATTTCTGCTTGTTTATGAAGAGGCATTTTTAGTAAATAGCAGAAAAATTAAACTCTTTGAAAAAAAAACATCATTTGCTGTCATATGATAGAAATATTTACAGCACACAGCAGAAGTATGATATATGGATTAGCAAAGCATGATATAAACAAGAATATTAATCATAATCCATAAATCGAATAATAATATTTTTCAAGATTTCTGAAAAACAATTTCTGCATATATGCATAAAATTATTTCAACATATAGCAAAAGTGATTTAAAATAACGATACTCAAATCCTTTTCTTTTCAAAACAGATAATGCTTCAATATGGTAAAGCAATTTCAGAATTGTGGAAGCAATTCAAGAGATTCACGATATTTTTCAAAAACATTTTGCTTCGAAGGAATTTAGAAACGTTTCATCTAAGGAAGCAATATATATGGATTAGTGTAATAAGATATATTCAAGCATATAGTTCATAATCCATATATGAAACATCAATATCCCTTTGTCATCAACAACAAAAGAGATCTTTAAGACCTTTTCTTTTTCAAAAAAAAATATTGCTTCATATGATAAAACATATTAACATAACAGAAGCATTTTTAAAGTCCTTTTTCAAAACAAATTTGCTTCATAAAGGATAAGATAAATTTCAGCACAAAGGAAGCAATTTATATACCCATTCAAAATGAATTTATATATGTATCTTGAGGATGAGTACATATAAAAATTTTGACAGCTCATTTTGTATGAGTGCATGTGGAATCATGAAATATTATTCTTAGCCATAGCCTTCGCTCATGATGCATGAATAGCATACACAACATATGTTCTTCGATACATATAATCACAGCATGATGTAATCATGTATGCTCTCAAGAACAACACAACAAAGCAGAATGATACGGTTCTGAATATCACCATTTTATTAATCCTTAAAATTTCTAATCAAAACAAATTAAATCAGCCGCAAATCCACCGAAAATTGACTTTCGTGGTTTTGCCATTAATGCGACGCGTTGTTGGTGTGCATGCGTACTCTAGACTTCTGGCTTCCAGCTTGCAAAATCCATAGGATGAGCGTGTAGGGGTGCGGCGAAGAGATATCTTCGTTGGCTCTAAGTCACAATTTTCTCTCTATAAAAACTGCCCCAGAGTTGTCAATTATCACACCACAAAGAGTATTCATCTCTGAGCCTACAACTTTCTGACATTCCTCTCTCTTCATACTCCAAAAAAAAATTTCAAACCATGGCAGCAAGAAAGTTCATTGATCTCACAGTAGAGGCCAGGGAGGAAGAGTTCGACTTAAACTTGAGTCTAGGCAGGGACAAGGGTAAAAGGCCTTTGGAGGGATCTCAGGAGAATCGAAAGAAGAAGATGAAGATCGAAGAAGCTGAAGAGATTAGTACAGGCCATACGTCAGAAGACAAAATTGCTTGTCTGGAGCAGGAGGTGAAGAAACTCAAGAAGATGATAGAGGACCAGGAGAAGTTAGCTAAACGCAACAATACGGCACTGACTTCAAGAATAGATAGGTTCTTCTATTGGTCTACCCAATGCTTCTGCAATCAACAACAAAGAAGTGTTGATTGTATGAATGGGATTTACACTACCCTCCGTGACATTGCTCAGTCTCTTGCTCCAAGGAATGGCCGAGGGGTGATGATACAATACGGGCCTCCTAATCCAAGACCACCTCGCCTGTAGATTGCTCATGCATGAGCAAACTTTCCCCTTTTTTTTTTTAATTATGCAATGTAATCCTTCGGTTTTTTTTTAATGCAAGTGGTTTCTTTTATTTGACGGTACAAAAAAAATAATAATAAAGAAAGATAAAATAAATCAGCTACACAAATTCAGCACAGTATATATATATATATTGAAAAATATATATCCATTTTAAAGATGGAAAGAATTTTCTGACATGGACATATATATCATCATTTCAAAGCAAAAGCAAGTTACATACTTATCAAGATAAAACATATTATAACTTGAGTATGTAGTACAATAATTGAGGTAATATGGATTAGTAAGATATAATCAGATATAAACTATAATCCATAAACAATCGTTCATAAGCTATATTTTATACAAAGGATATGACATGTATAATGCTCAAACCATGATGAATGGTATGAAGACAATATCTTTATATACAATGATATGATCAAATATGTAAGATATTAGAGAACAATATATCATTGTAATGAAAGTATGTCAGTAAAAAAAAATTGCCAACATAGCCAATTATGATCAGGGAGTATCACTCAATTAAATATTAAAGTGGTAAAGAATAGAGATACTCATCAATTTTGGCAAACTCTTATTGCTTCTTGAAGTTCCTCCTCAAGATTTTGATATTCTTGTTTTGCTCATTGCTCTTCTTTTGATTCTATCTTCTTGCAATTTTAATGAACTTAATTGATTGATTATTTGCAAGATCCTCTTGAAAACAATCTCTAATAAGATCACTGTCAAGCATTGGTCGATCATTACGAATGAGCTTAGAGGATAGATTTGAGGACTAACTCCTGCAAAACACTTTTGGTGGAGCACTTTGATGTTCAAATCAGTAATGTTCAAATAAATCTCGAGTACTAGGAGCAACATTATGTTCAAGATATACCATATTAATAAAAGTGCTATGCTTTCATGAAATGCAATTTTGCAAAATATTTGATTTCATTGAAAATATTTAAATAAGATTACAGCAAGGATAAATACTATAGGTAGGAGGAATCTTATTGTTGTGAAGACAAGAAAAATGTGCGTGTAATGGAAGCAAGTTTTCATGATGCAGTAAAAATGATAGTTTGAGCAAAATTTGGAAGAAAGATTTTAGATCAAAACAAAATTTGAATCTATAATCTGCACACCTAACAATTGTTTTCAGATATAGCATGCATGAATATCAAGGATAGATGTAAGGCATATTAGATAACAGACAAAAGCATTAGAGAGCAGTAAACATATCAGTCAAAATTCTTACAATGCATTCCAGCTTATATGTTTACTTATCCATTGCCTCCTTTTGATGCAAGAGAGTGGAGTTTGAATGATGTAGCCATTGAAAAGTCATTTTCGCTCCTTGCTTCGAGGCAAATCTACAAATTATTCATTTATCTTTGGTACCCAAATTTCTTTGGGTTTGCCTGGGTCATGAGTTCCTTTTTGAACCCATTTCATTTTTACTCCATGAACAAGATTTTTCTTATAAAAACAGGAGTAAGATTTGTGTCCTTTCAGTCCACAATAGAAACAAGTGCAAGTTGGACTATTGGACATCTTTTCAGAAACAAAGAAGTTTTTAAACTGCTTTTGGTTTGATTTCTTTTTAGAAACAATACCAACTTTGTTAATTCTTCTTTGTTTCAAAACTGAGGTATTTAAAATTTCTCTACCTTGAGAGAGTTTTGCAAGTGTGTTTTTAAGATTATCATTTTCTTTTTTTCAAAAAATCACACTTGGTACAAAAGCAATTTTTGTTGGTAGAGATATTTGTTTTTAAAATCAAATTCTCTTCTTGCAAAGTTTTGTTTTGATTTTCAAAAACAAAATTCTCTTCCTTGGAAATAGAAAATTCATTTTTCAATATTTCCAACTCATTTTCAAGAGAAGAGTTTTTCTGTTTTGAAACATTTAGTTTCTTTGCAAGTATAAGAGATTCTTCATGTAAATCATCAAAGGCATCTTGTAATTCTTCAAAAGAGTAGTCAAATGAATTTACCTCATCTTTATCTCTGGCCACAAGACAAGTGTTGGCTTCTTCATTTGTATTCTGCTTATCAGAATTGCTATTTCCCCAATTGGAAGATAGGTAAGCTTTCTTTGATGATTCACCTTTTGGTTGTGGTTTCTCTTTTTCTCCTTTTTCTTCTTCGTCTGCCACCTTGGTGATTTGAGATTTTTCTGTAAGTTCAATACCAAGAGCTTGCAATTGATTAAGCACAAGTTGTATCTCATTAATGGTTTTGCAATTGTTCATTTGAGCAATTTCAAGTTCATTAATGAAACTTCTATACCTTAATTCCTCAGCAATAAGATCTTCCTCATGTGCAACTTCAAGAATTTCCCACATTTCTTTTGCAGTTGCACAGTTGGAGATTTTGAAAAATTCATCTTGACTCAATGCACAAGAAATAATCAATTTTACCTTAGCATTGAGTTGCATTAAACTTCTTTCAGTATCATTCCATTCACTCTTAAGTTTTGGAATGCATTTTCCTTGTTCTTCCTTGATAGGCATACAAGAACCATTTTCTATAACATCCCAGAGTTTATGGTCTACTGAAATTAAAAACATTTTCATTTCATACTTCCAATATTGAAAATGATTAGCATCAAAAATTGGAGGTTCTGTGAAAGAACAATTTTTAGAAATAAACCAATCACTATATCCAACCATGCTAACTCTTAGACGGTTAAGTCTTTAAACAAGAGCCCAAGCTCTGATACCAATTGAAAGTAATGGTTGGAACCCAAGAGGGGGGGTGAATTGGGTTTTATAAATTTTTCACAAGAATTAATTGGAAGTTAAAATGATTTTCTGTAAAAGTACAATGCTTAGGATAATAAATACAATACAGAAAATCAATGTGCTGTTAAGATAAATAATTATAAAGATCAAGGAATTAAAGAATAGATATCAATATGCACAAATTAAAGAGTAAGGGATAGAGAAAGCAAACTCGGAGATTTATACTGGTTCGGCTAATCCAAGCCTACATCCAGTCCTCAAGAGACCACTTGAGTATTTTCAGTATAATTGCAAGTTTAATCTGGGTACTTGCAAACCACTACAACAATGCAAATTCGATCCGGGTATTTGCGAAACCACAATAAAGAATTTATGAATCCGGGCTCCTCCTCAACCCAAAGCAAGTTCTTCCAACACCGGTACTTGCGAACCTCAACTCAGAATAATATATGTGTTGATCAAAATCAACAATACAAAGAAACTCTCTCTAAAGAGTAGATGAAAACAAATGAAGCTCTAATAACTCTAATGATAGAGAATATGCAAGATTTGGCTCAAGAATGCTTTCCTTTCTCTCAAAGATGATAGAAGAAGTTAATATCACATTGTAGGACTTTGTTCTTGCTCAAAATCGTGTATCTAAGGTCATATATATAAGATTTTACAAAACTAGCCGTTATATAGCCGTTATATAGCCGTTATAGTGCAGTCCAGATTTTGAGCTTTCTTTAAAAATTCATAACTCCCTCATTTGAACTCCGTTTTAAACAAATAATATACCGTTGGAAAGCTCTTGGAGTCTAGTATCAAATGAGATTAAGATACTTGAAAAAATGATTTTTCGTTTATGAGATATGATATAAAGAGTGACCAAAGGTCAAAAACTAACTTTTGTAAAATTTCATATCTCACTATCTTTTTGTTCAAAATAATTGAGCCAATGTATGCAAATCTAAATCATTGAGTTGCACAAGTATACTAGCCTATATAAAATATACCTAATGTAAACACATAGGCTATCTTGATGCATCCAAGCTTCCAAGACTTCAAATCTTCTAATTCTTCATTTCTTGGAGCTTCATCCTTGCATGTTGTTTTCCTTGAGTGAAGCATGATATTGCTTTTCCTTGTTCTTCAATACAATGCTCACTCTTCTTGTTTTGAACCAACCTATAAAATATATCTTACTTGCAAACTCAATGGTTAGTTTAATAGCATGATTCAATATATGCAACATACATATTAAATAACATAATCATGCTTAAGTACTTGTAGCATATATATGATAATTAATCTTTATATATATCAATGTTACTATTCAAATACATTTGTCATCATCAAAACTTATGGCATATAGCCTTAGAGTCAACAGAGGTTACGTAGGCAAGTACTGCAGTTCTGAAGTTCTGAAGCCTGATTTTCTATCATCCATTGCTATAGCGGTGACCCAGTGTCGTTATAGCGGTAACTGCTGAAACTAGCAGCTCCAAGAACATTCCTCTCTGCCAACCACCGCTATAGCAGTGGGTGTTTACAGCTATTGCGGTGGCCCCTAGACAAAATTTCATTAAAGTCATCTTCTTTACCGCTATAGCGGTGGGTTGCTATTCTGCAGTCGTTTAAATAACATCAGAAGAGTAATTTTAGGGCATTCTGAGTTGAAGGGGGCCAGAAGTCACCGATTTTATAGAAGGAAGAGGACGAATCCTATTCTGAAGCTCTCCAAGCCCAATTTCCGTCAACCCAACCTCGGATTCATAAAGTTTTCTTAACTTTTTACTACTTTTTGTAGTTCTAAGGCAATAAGTGGCTAATTTTCCTATTCTATGGTTACTATGAATCCAATTTTAGATTAGGATTTTTATTTCTCTTTGAACTTGTGATGCTTTTCAATTCAATACATACCTATCATTCATATTACTATACTTGTTATAAAAATGGCCACTTTATAATTTGTTTGTTGCTTTTATCAAACTCGAGAGAGGGAAGTGTTGGTAGAACACTGAGTGATTAGGGCGAGTGGTAGTACCTTAGTGGTTTTTTGCTTGTTAATTAATAGGGATATTAGTTGACCTCACTTAATTAAGTTAGGTTAACGTTCATTCGGCTTAAACTAGTATAAGGGATTATGTTAGACTTGAGTAGCTTAACTTAGGTTCAAGAGAATCACTTTAAACCATTAGAAAACCTAAGATTAATGTGTATAATTGATTTAAATCACAAGTGTTAGAAAGAGTTAGCAAATCCTAGGACGAAAGAGAGGGATTAGTAACTCTAGGCTTTTTAATTAAATTATTTTCATCCAATTTTATTATAATTCGATTTTACTTCTCAGTTCTTTAATCACAGCCACCTTTGATCCAAATTGGTTGTCTGACTAATGCGTTTAAATTTCTAGAGTACTTAGCACATTAGTTCTCATGAGAAACGATAATCTTACTCACTCTTTATTACTTGTGCGACTAGTGCACTTGCCAATTTGCTTAACATTGGTGCATATACTCTGCCACATCAACTTATCAATGATATAAGAATTAGAATTAAAATAAGAAAAATAAAATGCAGAAAAACATATGTAAATATGACACTAAACAAGAAATCTAACGTATAATCCTGGGCACTACTCACAGGATTAATCTACCTTCTAGTGTGACTCCAATACCATTGCATCTACTGTATAACCTTTAGCCCTAAGCTTTATTTCCCAATCAGTGTCGTACTTTTCGCGCACCTGTAATGTGTGTCATCAACCAAGGTTGACTGTTGGGTCAAGAATTAGCTGATTCCCTCTAAACTGGCGAAGCAAGCAATCCGGATGGTGCCACCCAATGATGTGATAACAAATTATAAGAACATGAGCATGCAAAACTTCAAAGTCAACAAAGCAGTAGTCTGAAATCATTCCTAGCCCTTCGCCACCATAAGGTAACCAAATAATCTACAAAAAATAAATATAGAAAAATAAATAATAATAAATTTATGAGTTGAAATTAATTGTAAATACCGAATAATAAATAATAAATTGAGGACAAAAGTTGGTATTGCATACTAATGATCCAATGGTAGAAATAGAGGATAACGATCTAGATTTAGATCTAGGGTCAGGTGTCTCTATGACATAGTGAATTTGTCCTATGCCTATAAGTGAACCAGAGTTAGACAACCACCAATTTCTCTTTGCTTAGGATTAGTGGTCAAGAAAAGTTCCCTGTAGAGGTAGGCCAATGCTGTCGATCCCCAACTGTGGCGGTCACACTCCTTAAAGTTATGGAGAAGTTGAATATATAAGAAGTACATTTTGTGGCTAGATTTATCTGGTATCAAGTACCCCCAATTAACTAAAAATGTATGCACATGTAAATTAAATGTTGCTCCTTATTGAGTGTGGCATCCTCAGGCAAAATGTTCCCGATACAGGAGGAGAAGATACTGCTAGGGTGAAGAAGAAGAACATGGTCAAGAAAAACAATGACAAGAAGAAGAACCGAGACATCGATGGTTGCAACAGGTAATTACACGACCGTGTTGTGAGACTTATGGTCATTTTTTTAGGTTGTATCTCACATCAACTATATATTGAGATATTGTTCGATTTAATTTGCATTCTATCATTCATATATTTTTGTTAACATATCGATTATGTTTTGATTTATTTATGAATATTTATTGACAGAAAATTTTATTCTAAATTCCAACCAATTATTAAAATTGATATAGTTGTATAATTTAAAAATTATGATTCTATAATTACAATTTTATATTTAGTTATATAATTATATCAAAATATTTAATTATTAGAATTGATATTGTTTATTTATTTCTTATATATTAAATGTAAAATAATTATTTGTCATTATATAATCTAATATATTAATTGATTAATTAAATATATTTAAGTTAACAATAAATTATTTTCAAATAGGTTATTTCAATTTTTTCAATAACTAATAAAAATAAAAAAATTGTATATTAAAAAATTATTATATATTTTTAATAACAATTATATATATATATATATATATATTATATTAAAAAATTAAAAATATAATATATATTAAAAATATTATATATTATATATTAAAAATATTATATATTAAAAAATTAAATAAAAATTAAAAAACTAAATGAGACAGTGTTTATATAAATGAGACATGGCGTCACGTACGCCATGTCTCATTTAAAAATAAATAAATATTGAGACTCAGTCTTTGACGCATCGAGTCTCAGTCATTTTTTAAAAAAATATATACATTTGAGATTAAAAATATATAAGAAAGAAGATAGGAACTATTATATTTGATTAAGTATTTGTAAAAAAAAATATTTGATTAAATATTTTTGAAAAGTATAACATTAAATCAAAAGAATTTAGGCTACATATGGACTTTTTTGGCTCCTTGCTATTTTTTTTTTAAAAAAATAGTCATATACTATTCTTTGAAGAAAATTTAGTTAGATACTATGAATCATGTTACATCAAATATTTTATATTTTTAAAAAAATTATAACAGCGTTTAACCTGACATAAGCCGAGCTCTATTTTTTAGTTGACTGAGCTTCATCTGATTCATTTTTCTTATATAGGCTGGGAAAATTGTATTTTTTTAATTTTAATTTATATAAATTAATTATATAATTAATTTTTTTTGTGTAATAAAAATTAGTTAATTATAAATACATAATTTATTTTATTGAGATAATATAGTTAATTATATATAAATTAGTTAATATATTTTACTAAACTTATTTTCTAAATTCACATGCACAATTTAATACAGAAATGATATTTTTATTATTTTAAAATTATATGAAAAATTAAAATAATATATTTATTATTATGAATATTATATGAAGTACAATTTATTACATAAAAACTGGATATTTTCTTCTTTTGATATAATGAAAGATAATATCAAATGTCTTTATATGTAAAATTTAATTTATTAATTATAATTAACTAATTTTTATTATGGTAATGCCTGCTATATTTTAAAGTTATGAGTGTTGAAGAACTACGCTAAATTTATTTAGAAAAAATAATTTTCCTATCTGTTTAATTTTTGTATGCTTGTTTGTGCATATTGTTGAAAATACGGATTTTCACTTGTAGATTGCATTAATTGTGGGGTATAATTGAATGTTATGATATAGAATTTATCCCATAGATAAAATATAGTTTAAGCATAAGAGGAATTTATAAAGAAACTGGGAGAAAAATAACATTTTATATGAGAAAATTCCCTTAGAGACTAACATGAAAAGGACAAAAGTGAAAAGAAACTTAAGGGTTTAGGAGAAAGGATAATTTTCACTTTAGTTCTCAATAGTAATCAATAATTCAACCGCGTGATTGCACAATAAAATAATTACACATAGTAAACTAAATTATTAACGCATAGTAAACTGAATTATTAAAGTGCATAGTAAAATGAATATTTTATTAGTGTATAACCCTGACTTCTCCTATATATAGGCGCTTTCATTTCATTTATAAACTCACGCCTTCAGTTTATCATCCTTCCTCCCCTCAAAATTTTCTCGCTCCAAAGTTAGGACTCTGAAATTCTAGCCTGTAAGTAAAACTTTTTCTTTCCTTTGGATCTTGATTTTCACAATTCACACAATAGATCATAAACATACCTGGATCCATATCTGCAAATTTGAGTCTCTTTATTTCCTCTGGATTTCTGCCTTTAGGTCTCCTTGATGATCAGGAGAGAAAACAGTAACGGTACTTTTTCTTTCAGAACAACAACGCTCCAAAAAACGTTTCTGTTACTTTTCAATTTGAAATTAGAGTAAAAAGGGGTAAATTACACTTTGACCCCTATAAAGTTTTTAATTACATAATAGCCTCTCAACCATCACAAGAAGGCCCCAATATATTAAAAACTTATCATTTAGGTCCTTCAATGTTATATTATGTGAATTTAACAATTAATGCTATTAAACTAAATTACATGGGCCATATATTAGAAATAATCTAACATAGCCCTTTCTTTCTCAGCTTAGATCCAAGGTGATAATACTAAGCTCTTTTAAATTCTTGTAATTATTTAGAGGTTAAATTTTTAGTATGTTCTATGGTTGCGCCTTTAACTAATCCTTCACATCAGAAAAGAATTATCTTCGACTGTTTGAAAATTATTTTCTAATTATCAGAATAGAATATAAAATTGTGAAGAATATATGTCTAAGAAAGGTCTGGCTAATGAAAGACTTGGTACTTGAGAGTGTCTATTGTGACCTACTTCACTTTCTTGGAAACTTTTCTGATGTACTCTTTTACGGCTTATGTTCGTTATTCCTGATATGAATAATAACCGTATGTAGGGGTGAACAAATTACCCGCGGACCTACTCAACCCGCACAATCCGACCCAACCTGCACAGTTGTGTTGGATTGGGTTGGGTTCGCGAGTTGTGTTAGGTTGAAAAAACTCAACCCGCACATGTGCAGGTCGGGTTACGGGTTTAGAGTTTTGAACCCAACCCAACCCACTAACACAATCAATTTTAAATATATATATTTTTTATATTTTTAAAATATCATTTAGCATTTTGTTTTTTTTATTTTTTTTTTACAAAATTGGCTAAGGGTTGCTAAAAAAAATTTGATTTGAGGAGTAGCATGGATAAAGTTGAAAGAGTTGAAGCAAGTAAATATTTTATGTTAATAATTTTATGTGTAATGTTGATAATTTTATATTTATACTTACATTTTTTGTTTACTTTTTGTTTAATTATTTTAGAGATATTGGGAATTGATGAATGATGATGGTAATGGACTAGAGGATCTGGAAAGATGAAATGTTTGAAATAGGTAGATTTTTTAACATTTATAAATTTATATTTTCCTACTTTGACATTGTTTCTATAATACTAATTGTTTTTTCAATTATTATCGTATGACTAAAAAGCTCTAAGCTTTTAGCTTCTGGGATTGCAGATTGAAGACTGAAGATTGCTAGAATGAGGAATGTTTGAATATAATTATGATGTTGTGTGAATTGTGATAGACTTAAAATTCTTTCTTATTTTATTTTTGTGTTGTGCCTTGGATTTATTTGTGATTTAAGGTTATAAGTCTTGAAGAATAAATATTGTATTTATCTTAGTTATTCACTTTACTTGCCATTGTTTATAGTTTCAGTGTTTTACATTATTTAGAGTTGAAGAAAATAGATCAATTTGTTGGCTGCTACTGCAAAAAAAAAAAAAAATCGAAATGCGGGTTGGGTTGGTTCGGGTTCAGCAATAAAAAATGTTGAACCCGACCTGACTAAACTCGCACATATTTGATTGGTTCGGGTTGAGATTTACCCTCAACCTAAACCAACTCAACCCGCGCTCACCCTTAACTGTATGTATGATTGATATCTGTATGTATAAATAGTATCTATATGTATGAATAATATCTATACACATAAATAATATTCATACACATGAATAGTATCCATAGACATAAATAGTATTGATACATATAAATAGTGATCGTATGTATAAATAATATTTTGTACAAAAAGCAATCATGACTTCCTCTATCTGATTTTTGTAAACATCTCCATAGCAAAATCTGAAATCTAGCTACGTGCTCTTCTCTGTAACAACTTGAAAAGGTGACTCGGATATGGAATTTATATGAGTAGATGACCTTGTTAACCGAGTTTATTTATTTTTATTCCAAGTACAATATAAATCCCACCTCATATCACAATTAGAAATTTTAATTAAATTCCCTATTTAGTGATGATAACTTGAAAATAGAATTTATTGTGTGATTTAAGATTATGTTGATGAGAATTATGAATAAGAATGTAATTATACACATGGAATGGTTGAGGGCTTGATACTCCAAGATACCAATGCATGTAATAGTTTTGGATATGAATACAATGGGAATTGAATCCCCGAACATAAATCAAATACAGAGGGTATAAAAACCCTGAATATGAATATAACTATTTAATGATTATCGTATTTGTACTTGTGATATATTTATTATTTCATAGTCATTTACTTATTAAGTTTTAATGAACTCACACTCTATATGATTATTTTTTAAATACAGTGGGTGAGAAAGAAAATCCGCAGGAAGATTGTAATCGTTGAAGATACTTTCCATGTTTGACTGGAGGGCTTATGAATTTAAAAGCTTAAGGAATGTACTGTAATATTTATAAGTTACCTAGGCTTAGAAAGTTTTATTGTACCGTATGATATTTGGCTGGTATTTACTATTATATTATGTTAAATTTTTCATATGTATATATGCAAAATCACTTTCTTAAAAAATTTATGTTATGCATTAATACTGATAAGAGATTTTATGGAATATTATAAAGGTACACCCTTGAGTTCATAAAATTACTCACATACTCCAAATTAAAATGTGATAATTATACAATAAAAATTTAATTATATAATTAATTTATATAAATAAAAAATAAAAAAAATTGGCCAGCTAAAGCTCAGCCACATGGAGGTCGAGCTTCAGCTAGCCTATTAAAAAAATGAATAAGATGAAGATTTATGAGTGAGTGATTTTTTAATTAAAAAACAGGTTAAGCTTTATTATAATTGTTTTTGAAAAAAAATAAAAATATTTGATATAACATATTCATGATATTTGTCTAAATTTTTTTTTCAAAGAATAATATATAACTGAAATTTTTTGAAAAAATAGCAAAGAGCCAAAAGAGGCGCTGCACATGGGTTACTCCATAGCTCAGTGAGTGAAAAAACATGTGGCTTTGATATTAGATCCATAGGAAGCATGTCAATTTTCCTTGTTTATTCAATTGCAGTTTACAAGTGGTCCTAGCTAGGTTTGAGGAGGGAAAGAAGAGTACGTAAACATAAACATATGTCATGTCATATCACATCTGGAAAAGAAAATATAAAACACAACGTAACTGTGCTCAGATAATTTGTCCATTCCCATCTATATCAAGTTATGTATGAGAATTGTTAGACAATCTCCTCCCACGCGAAAAAGAAATCCACAAAGGTTCGAATAAATCAAAATCATATTACACAAATATATTTTATCCCTAAAAAAAATCTATTGGTAGATTTTAAATCTCCTTCGTTCTTTTATATTATCTTATTTAAATTACTTATAATTACAAATTTATTAAATTTTGACTGATTAAATTGAAGTCAAAAAAATATAAATTTTTTCAACATTGATTTTTTAATTTACATTACTTAAACTTAAAATTTTATTTTAAAAAATATCAAACCACTTAAATCAAATAACATTAATAAACCTCCTTTGTTTGATTCCCAACTAAATCATAGCAATCAATCACATCATATTTAGCAATCATCTCGTTATCACTCTACGTGAGGAAAAAATTACTTACCACTGTTCTTAAGATAAAGTATTTACTAATTTAATTCTATAAATATATTATATATTGTTTAAAAAAAATTGGATTTGTCACCAACAGTAACCATTATATGAACTTACACATATTTTAATGAAATGATTTAAAAAAAATCCTTAAATTCTTAACCATACATATATTTATTAAAACTTTGTTATAAGCCCTCCTAAAATTTCACTCATATTTATTTCTTTTATTAAAGGAATGTTATAAAAATATTTTTATTAAATAAATATTATTTAAAATAAAATACTTCCATGGCAAGGAGAAAAAAAAGAACTCAGTAAACATGTCATGATCTCACATGTTTGTACATAGAATAACTGTCGTAAGTATTGCAAGAAAAGTAATGTTTGATGGCCTATGATAAGTATATTTCTGATGTCAATACAATCAACTACGTATGTTTACTTGTTGGATTACTCTCACAAATTTATAGTGTAATGCATTTTATTTGCATTCATTCATTGAGCACATAACCTATCATTTTCCATTTCTTTCATTCATTGAATTAGAAGCAAGCCTTACCCATCACTATTTTTGCTTGGAACGTTTATGGAACAATGAGCAATGGCACACACCATGGTCCCCCATCCCCCAAACAAAAAAAAAATTGCTCTTTTCACCATTAACATAGATATATATTTACATTACGACTCTCCTCTTTTTTTTTTTTGAAAATTTAAAGTTTGACTTTTCAAATGATAATGTATAAAAATGTATTTGCTTGGGAATGTAATTTTTTGTCCATGGGTTATTTGCATGTGCTGATACAACTGTACAAAATGCTCAAAAATGGATGGACATATTGAAAGACCAAAGATGACATATATTAATAAAAGTTCAAAAAAATGGATGGGAGAAGAGGAGGCGCCGTTTGTTCTCTTACAGAACCACCTCTTCTCTGTTTATCCATGGCGACAACGGCTTCAATTGTGAGGGGAAGAAGGGAGAGATTAGGGAAAATTATGCAGCTAAATGGAGAGTTGAGGAGTAGAAATACAAATCTAATAAAAGCTTATTCTTGAAGTTGAAGGCATCAAATCTTCATTTGTCTCTCCCGAGAGTAAGATACCTTAACTGTAAGAATATCTTTGACATAATTCACTTATCTAAATTTAGTTAAGTGGAGTTGTTCTTATATGAAAATATATAGGACGTATTCTCATAACATATTCAAGAAAAATGATATAACAAATGGCTACATAACTGTGTCAACTAAAACTCATATTTTGCACCTAAGTTATTATATATATTATATATATTTTCTCTCTTCAAAATAATCATAGTTGAAAGTGAATACCATTATAGATCTCGATCAATAAATATATTTTTATTAAGTATAGGTATAAGACAAATTTAACTATTTATATTATGCAAAGTAATCTACTTCTACCAAAAGAAAATACTACATATGTATAGTGTGCTATTTTATAATAATAAATTGAAGACTATTGGTTTATTATTATAAAATATTTATAAAATGTTTTAATCACCTTGAATGTATATGAACATTGGCTTTGGTTTTTATTCATTCCCTTGTAAACAGAGGCGGACCCACATTGACTTCAGGGATGCACATGCACTTCTTAAAATTTTAATTGAAATTATAGTTTTAAGAAAAATATTTTAAAAATTTATATTTTGTACCTAAATTTTAATTTTTTTCATTTTATCCTCCTATTTTTTTTAATTTTAACATTTATATATTTTAACACCTGACCTAGGGTCCTACATTCGCCCTTGCTTGTGAACGTTGTACATTAACTTTCTTTTATTGTTGTATATATGTGTTGGCATATTATTATAATGAAATCAAAACTTTTAATCTCTCACGTTCATGGTGGACAACATAAAGATGATGAGGAGGCGCTTACATCTCTCTCTCGCTCTCTATATATGTGTGTGACCGTGTGTCTGTATAATTTGAAACTGTGAATATGTATGAGATGAAAATATACATGATATGCATATATATATATATATTGTGTGTCATTTTTTGTAGAGAAAAGTGAACAAGAATCAAAGTTCTATCTATATTTTTGCTGCACGGATTATAAATCAAATAGGCAAATTTTGAATTATTGTACTCTGAAATTGACATGTTTGTATATCTACTACGCTAGGTGATGTAACAAAATAAACTTGTGAGAGGTATAAAATTACCTTAAAAAAAGACAAAATATTTAAATCTCAATCCAATATTAGGTATTTTATATTTTATTGCTAATCTTTAATTTTTTTTAATTTAATTTTTTATTTTCTCATATTGTTGTTCCAAATTTTTCGCTTGAACAAAGTAATGAAAATAATCTATTAAAATATAAAAAAACTGAGTTCTCTCACAGCATAGATAACATTGTAGATACATTGTTCTGCCATTTTTGCCCCTCTAACTTTCGCATGATCATAAATAGGCACGTGTGACTTCCTTTGCTTCTCTTTTCTTCTTTTTCATTCTTAGCCACTTCTCTGTCAGTATTCGGTTTCTCTTCTCTCTTTGTTCTTCTTTCTCTCTTCTTCTTGCTAGTCGTTGTACCTTCTCTCTTCTTCTTCCACGTCTCACCCCATCTCCAACATCCTTCGCCATCCAATCTCTTCATTACATGTATGGTCTTCTCTGTCTCTTCTCCGACATCGTCTCCCCCTCATGTGTTTTTTTTTCTCTCCTCACCCTTTGTTCTTCTTCTTTCTCTCTACTTCTCGTCAACTGATGAATTTCTAATTTGATTAAATTATGGTGCATTTTCTTGTTGAACTCGTCACTTTCCTTATGCTTAGATTAGGTTGTGCTAGTGATGTTTCTCTTGTTTTTGGATCTAATGTATGTAATATCTTCTCCATTATTCTCATATCTTCTAACTATACATCATTGCTTTTAATTTTATCAGAGATGGCCAAGGCTTTGGAGAAACAGTTGAAAGTACTACAAAAAATTAGACTTTTAGTGACGGTTAAACAAAGAGTTAGTAGCGGTTAAACCACCTTTCTATGTTTTCGTGACAGTTGTCAAAACCAAGTGATTTCTTGGCGATTTTTAACAAGGGAATAACTGCTACTAAATACATTTGCGTGACTAAATCCCATTGCTTATTTAGTAATTTAGTCGCAGTTCAAACTGTGCTATTTTGTTAAAGGATCTCTTAAAAAAAATAGTGGGGGTTTCACAATTGCCCCTAGACTGTATAAAGTTTTTTTTAAAAAAAAAAACATAGAGGCAGTTGAAATCACCTGAAGTGTAAATGAATTTTAAATAAAAATAGCAAAAATATTGATGGAGGTATTAGCTGTAGCTAAAAAACTAGTTGCTTGAATATCAACATTGAAATAAATTAAATTTAATATTAATGAAAAGAGATTTCTTAAAATAACTGTCATTCATCCTGCAAGATAGAATACCTTGCATGTTAGAATAATCTAAAGGAAAGCAATGAGAAAATTAAGGAATCAAATTGACCAATTTTTCATTATCTTTGAATTTGCGTGATGACCAGTAGATTTAGAAAATCCTCCAATAGAGTTTTGAATCCACACATAAACAAATGAAGGATATGAGCATTAACAAGTTTGCAAGTATTCATTTTATACTTTAAAACAAGCTTATAATTTGCACCCAATGCCACAAGACATGAATAATCCACTAAAAAGTAACTGGATATAATAGTAACAACCCACCAAGAGCATCACTTACAGCCCATGTGACAAGTAAAGTAACATCCGCACATGTTGGGCCAAAATTATTCAGCTGGACGGAACAATATGAACTACTAATTTTATTAAACCTGATTGTATAAACTTTTAAGTGAAAATATGTGATGAAGAGAAAGCAAAAAACAACCAAAAATAAAATAAAATAAAGATTGGAGAAACTTCTTGTAATCCAATATATATTGCTACTGAAATGATAAATCAACAAAACCTATCATGAAATATTTCTCCGTGATAAAGGTAGGACTAAAAAGTAGGAAGACGACCCTATACTAACCAAAGAACACGTAATACAAGAGGCACAAGTCAAAACCCATGTTCACTTTAGCTCTGACTTCTTATATGTCATAATTGAGTCCATATTTTCCAGGCAGAAATTCCAATTTTGACAATGCACAACATAAGAAATATAGTTTTATAGATTTATGCACCAAAAAAAAAAGAATGAAATGTCTCACATGTTAAGACATGTCTTAAAAAACTCTGTCAACAAAATGAAGAAAAGAGAGTTATCTTTCATGTTACAGATATTAGCCAAGTACTACGCAGAAAAAATAGTTACCAAAACTTTAAAAGGAAAGAAAAATTTTTAAAAAACAGGGAAGCATATGACATGAACAAATTATCATAACTTTACTCAATCAAATATTTCATAGTGGGTCTTCAAGATAGAGGTTCACATTGCAATCCATAATAGCAGCATGTTTACCAACTCAAGCAAGTTAAATACCTTTCAAATACGACATAATAACAAGTTGTGGATTAAAACAAGCAAAAATGAATTTAACCAAAATTCTCCATTGGGTAATACCGTGTTTGTTTTTTGTTTTTGTTTTTCCAGCAATACAAGCACAAATGGTTCGACATCTTCAATTCACAAATGTGACTTGGAAGGTATATTGGAATTGGTAGCTCAATATATCTAAAGTGCTCAAGAAAGTAATAATCAAACAATATTAGCACATTTAAAATTCTATCATCTTACCAAAATGAATAGTCCAGAGAATGCGCATACACAAACCTTTACATTTTCTACTTCAGAAGTATCAAAAGATTTACAACTACCAAATCAACGAAGAAAATAGGATGGAACAGAACAAGTAAAGATAGAGGTATACTAGGGAAAGAGTAATGAGGAGGACAAGCAAGCTTGATAGCACCAAAAGAAATCCAGCATACACTTAATGAAAACCAAATTAACCCTTTAAAAAATAACTCTCTATCCTCTTGATGTTTAACTACATGAAATGTCTCATATTTAACTCTTTTTTACATTTTACATTGTTTTAGTTTACTGCTCATCTTCCTATGCCAAAAGTTGAGAGCATTCTCTTAGACTAGTCTTAAAACTAAATAAACATGGAAAGATCATGACAATTACAGCTTCCAATGGTATCCCTATTAATTGAAATTAAAAGGATTAAGTTAGAAACCTCTTTATCTATGTACAAAATTAATGGGCAATGAAGTTGAGAGCTTTCAATAAGTGGCTACTGGCAGTGAGTATTTATACAATAATAGATGAATTTTGGTTAACATTGACCTCACATTCCAAGGTTAGAATAGCATCATCTCAAAAGAGAAGGGAATTAAAAAAAACAGAATATAACTTACTTGTATCTCTTTTTCATGCTCTTATCATCTTTGTAACACCAAGAAGGTTAACTTACTTGTATCACATTCCACAAGCATGCATTTTTCCAGGTAGTTTACTATTATGCTCCCCTCCCACCATTTGAAAAAGTCAGAAACAGCAACAAATCAATATATATATATATATATATATATATGCACCTTTAAAGATGAACCGAGAGATTACTGTAATGAAAATTTGACTAAAGACAAAGAGTTTTCGCCTCTTCTTTTGCTTTTTTTTTTTCTCTCCTTTTAAATATATGATTGTAAATATTACCATTAAGAAGAAAGCTAAAGAGACTGCATATAGATAGTAATCATTTTAGTCTCGATCACTACATAAAAAAGGCTTATAAAACTAAAGAGATCATGAAAACATCAAAAGTACAATTTCTGATAGTTTTAGTCTATAGAATGAATAAGATGACACAGTTTACGCGCATTTTAAGAAAATGGAAAACTTTAACTTTTGCAGTCAATCCGAGAATTAACAAGTACAACTCTCTACATAACTTTATCAAATTATAATTATGAAGCAACAGAAACCAATGCCAAGTAAATCTCAAAACCCACAAACGAAGAATGAGCAGTAACACCTGTAGAAGTGAATGTGAAGCAAGCAAAGAGTAATACAAGTAAGAATGCAAAGCCATAACGGAAGGCAACAGATCTAGCAACTGGTAAGCTCATAGACTCTATTTCTGTGTGCAGACTGGATCTGAGAAGGGAAGAAGAGAGAAAACAAGAGAAGTCTGAGGTCATTCTGCTCACATGGCAAAGCAAAGCAGGAGAGTTTTTCGTCTGTTGAGGTGAGGAAGAGTGGAAGGCAACAAGAAGGGATCGGTGGCATTGTTGACTGGTCAAACTAGAATAGATGAAGCTGGAAGCTATGGGTGGGGGCAAACGATGTTGGATAGCATTTTGCAAGGCCAAAAAGAGGTGGTCTTCGGCTGAAGGGACAAACGACGATGTGATTGGCTTGGCCGTGGTGGTCTTCAGCCAATAAGACACGCAGACAACAGAGGCATGTTGCTTCTGACTTTTTTATGATCGGGTAACGTAAGAATTAGGGTGTATTTGGGAGTTATGTGAACAAATGTTACTTGTATAAATTGAGTTGAATTAAATGTGATTAAAAAAAATTAAATTTTGATAAACGTGATTTATGTTTATAAGATATTTGAACGCATATAATTTGAGGTAGTAAAATTTGGTTTGGAACATAACAAGATGTTTGAATGTTGGTTTGTAAATATGATTTCAAGATGTATAAATACCAGAAGTGGTATAATTTTTTTTTAATTTTTTGATATACTATTATTATTTATTGTCATTTATTTAAAAGAAATTTTTTTGTTTATTTGTCTAATATAACAAATTAATAACTAATAACTCATCTTTAATTAATAAATGTATTTTTTATTTACTAATTAAAAATTTAATTAATTACTAATTACTCACAATAAATTAAAGGTCTTTAATTAAATATATGTACACATACAATCACACACATATATCTATTTATGTAACATACGTAAATATATATATATATATATATATATATATATATAAAAGAAAGAAAAGAATATGTATGCAAATTTATATCTATATTATTCACACTTTTCTGTTTGTTTATATAGGTTTCTAGGTGAAATTGTTCCTTTTATTTTTTGCTTGATATGAGATCATCTAGAATATATTTTCATTTTTCCAAAAAAATTTATATTTAAAAGATAAAATCTTTTAATTGTTACTTTTGGTCTTCTTTGGCCCAAACACATGTTTTGGCTAATTCCACCTAGATTGTAAGAAAAAATTGTTTTCAAAATTAGTGACGTGAAATTGCAAATTTTTCTTTTCAAATGGTACTTGGATTTACAATATTCTCCTTTTTTTGAAAGAAGATTTGTCCTCGAATTTGAATATAGGTTGCAATAATTCCTACAAAAGAAAAATGACAAGACTAGGTAAAAAATAATCAATGTCAAAACAAGAAAAGTAAGTGTAATACCCGTTAATTTCAGAATATAATTCGCTTAAGAGTATTTTAGAATTCTACAACGTTACTTTAGTTATTGATTTTGGTCATTTTTAATTTTCATATTTAATTGTTCTCTTTGAATATTATTTATGAAAATTGAGTTAAATGACTGGACTAAATATTTGCACAATGAGGGATATATTCTAAGAATGGTGAAATTCATGGAAAAGTGGTTTCAGAATGGTCAATTAATCCATTTATTGTAAATTGACTGGATGGGTTTGGATGTTGGGTTATGGATACCCATGGGTTATTGAATAACCCATTAGAAATATTTAATATAAAGTTTCAATAGTAATCCTCACTTTTTCACTCAGCCGAAGGAAGCAGAAAAGATTTCTCTCTCAGTTCTTCATTTTCTTCTCAAATCCTTTCCTTGATCTTCAGAAGTTCGACTATTTGTTCGGTTCAAAAGCTTTGTAAGGATCAAAGGTAAGTTTTAATCCGATTATTTTCCTTAAATTTCAGTTTATGTAGAAGATCAGAGGAGGTTTTGTTCTTGAAGATTTTAATGATAATTCATGAATCTCAGTTGTTTTAGAAGTTATATTTGAGTTATAATCGGTTAAAAGAGTTGAAATTCCGGTTTTGAAACAAGAAAGGAAAGGATGAAATTGTTAGAAATTCTGCAAAACCGAGTTACTGTAGCGACCAGAAATTTCGGGAAAAAATCTGGAAAATTTTCTTCGGGTACTGTAGCAGTACTGTAGTGTCGGCAGTCAACGTACTGTAGCAGTCAACGTTACTGTAGCGAACCGGCACTGTAGCGAACCATTACTGTAGCGAACCGACACTGTAGCAAACCGTTATTGTAGCAAACCGTACTGTAGCAACCCGTTACTGTAGCAGTCAGAAAATTTTACGTATTTTCGTGATTTTGTTTCCTTTCTTATGATTCCTTGTAATATATTTTACTAGGAAATTTTCCTACACAAATTCTAGTGTGGAACAAGGTAAACTTGGACAAAAATCAAGGTGAGTGAATAACCTTGCTCAGCTAATTTGATATTACTAGTCAAAGTACAATATAAGTCCCATTTACAATATTATTTGAATAATAAGCAATTAATTTTTCATATGGGAGTATATGATGATCAGTAGAAATAAGAGTATGAAGAAATTATTTATCTCATGACAATTGTACTATGTGATGAATTCTAACTATTTTATTAATGAGTAAAGATCTACGGGATCTAATACACGAGTGTGAAAGGGTTAAAGTCCCATACTACTCGGTGTATATCTAAGAAATCTTATACACGAGTTTGAAAGGGTTAAAGTCCCATACTACTCAGTGCATATCTATGAAACATATACACGAGTTGAAAGGGTTAAAGTCCCATACTACTCGGCGTATACCTATGAGATCTTATTCACGAGTTTGAAAGGGTTAGAGTCCCATACTACTCGGTGTATATCTATGAAATCTTATTCATGAGTTTGAAAGGGTTAGAGTCCCATACTACTCGATGTATAAGATAATTAATTATATGAGTAAATGTGGTATTTGTACTTTTGATATTTTATATAGTACAGTTATTTACTTACTGAGTTTTTAAATAAACTCACACTCCCTATGATTATTTTTTTTCAGATACAGAAAATAAAGAACAAGAGTATCCGTTTGAAGATTAGAAGCCCCTTGGGTTTATTCTCTATTTCTGTCTGGTGGGACACCAGTACTTATTAATGTGGATATTAGAAAAGCTCTGTATTTTCTATAGGTCTCCTAGGCTTGCGATGAGATAGAAATATCAGACTATGTATGTCTATATTTGCTTATCAGATGAATATAATTCTGTAGTGTGGAATGAATGATTAAGGTTGAATGTAAAACCTTACAGAATATATGCATATAACGTATGTTTGAGAATTATATCAAATGAGTAGTATCTTTTCACATGCTCAATTTTTGGGATGTGACAAATTTGGTATCAGAGGAAAGGTTTTATAGGTCCCCTATAGAGTACAGAGCAAAGTGATCTTTGTGGGCCCTTCCCTATTGTCGTGAGCCGCGGCATGACCATAGGATTAGGTTCCATAAAAGACCTTGTAGAGTATAATGTCATTTTATAGATAACTTCTCAGTGGGGCTAGTAAGTGATATTTTGTTTATGTCTGAAAATTGTTTGTTATGTGTGTAGATCTGTGACAGATCAATGTCAGAAGGATCTTCTAATAATAATGAGCATATGGGTCCAAGGAGGGCCATAAATCCACCAGTACATGTGCAAAATGATTCTAACCGTGGTGATAGTTTACATGCTCAAAGTACTGAGGGCGCAACTAGTGAGCAAGCAAGAAGAGTCGAACCTGATGCTCACGTCGGTAATGCAACTATTGCACATGTGATTCATTTGATGAATGAGCGATTTGACCGATTTGAGGCTGAAATGAGAGGTCGAGCTGCACAAGCTAACCTGCCAGTGGATCCTCCTATTGTTGAAGCTGAAAATGTACCACCAGTTCCGTTAGCGGGAGGAGTTAATGTAAGAGAGGTAAGAATGTCTGAATTCCAGAAAATGAGGCCTCCTACTTTTTCAGGGGAAGATCCCAAAGAGGACCCACAATGTTTCCTTGAAGATTGTGAAGCAATCTGTGATGCTATAGGGTGTTCTCCTACTCAAAAGGTAGAATTCACTTCCTTTCAGTTAAAAGGTAGGGCTGGTAAATGGTGGAGGAACTGGAAGAAAGCTAGAATTCAAGGCGCACCGCCAGTTATGTGGACAGAATTTTACAGATTGGTTATGGATGAATTTCTTCCGGCAAGTGAACGATCATCCAGGGCCAGAGATTTTCTGTATCTACGGCAGGGAACCATGACTGTTGATGAATATTCAGCTCAGTTTGTTAAATTATCTGAATATGCCCCTGAAATCATTCCTTCTGAAAGGAAGAAAATAGAAAAGTTTGTGGAAGGGCTTCGTGATGCCTTATATGATCAAGTGGGTTCTAATATGAACGATTACTCTTCGTACTCAGAGGCTGTTGATGTGGCCCGAAGAATGGAAAAGAGGTCAAAGAATAAAGAAGAATATCGTCAAAAGAAGAAAGCTAGATATAGAAGATCTTTTGATCAAGGGGAAGACTCAGGAACTTTGAAACCCTTTACTGCGTCACAAAATGCTCCAGCCACTCCTACTAAGTCAACTTATTCTACAGCCAGTGTGGCTAAGCCTCGTTCAGAGAACAGGAGTGGTTTTAGCTCTTCTAGTAGAGGAGGTACTCAAGGTAGAAAGGAAAAACCCCAATGTCCTGAATGTGGAAAGTTTCACTTCGGAGAATGCAGGTTAAACACTGTTGGTACAGGCTGTTTTCACTGTGGACAAAAAGGACATTTTATAAAGGAGTGCCCTCAGCTCATGACAAGACCAGGTCAAGGGTCTACTTTGCCACCTCGACCACAATCTATTACTCAAACACCAACCCCTTCAATAGGGGGTAGTATGGGAAGAGGTTCTGGAAGAGGCCAAGGTGACCGTGGAAAACAAGCTGCTGGCAGAGGAAATGCAAGAGTATATGCTCTAACCCGACAGGATGCTCAAACATCCAATGCTGTAGTTACAGGTATATTATCTGTTAATACTTTTGCTGCACGTATTTTGTTTGACCCCGGTTCTACTCACTCATATGTGTCGCCCCTATTTGCCAAGAGATTTGCATTTGATTCGATTATTCTTAAAGAACCATTCTTGGTTTCCACACCGATGGGAGAGACTTTGATGGTTAAAACATGTTATCGTTCTTGTAAAATAATCGTTGGAGGCATGGAAACTGAGATAGATCTTATGGTTCTCAATATGTTAGATTTTGATGTGATTTTAGGGATGGATTGGTTATCTTCTTGTCATGCTACTATAAATTGTCGTGACAAAGTTATTTCCTTTAATATGCCGGGGAGGAGTAATTTTGTGTTTCAAGGAGATCGAGGTGATGTACCTTGCAACATGATATCTATGTTAAGTGCCCAGCGTATGTTGCGAAAGGGATGTCAGGGATTTCTAGCTTTTATCAAAGATTTAGAAAAGAAAGAACAGAAGTTAGAAGACATTCATGTGGTTAATGAATTCCCAGATGTGTTCCCAGAAGATTTACCTGGATTACCGCCAGAAAGAGATATTGAGTTCAGTATTGATTTGGTCCCAGACACAAGACCAATTTCTATTCCACCTTATCGTATGGCTCCTGTTGAGCTAAAAGAACTCAAAGAACAATTGGAAGATTTGTTAAACAAAGGGTTCATTCGCCCAAGTTTTTCACCTTGGGGTGCTCCTGTTCTTTTTGTGAAAAAGAAAGATGGTTCTATGAGATTATGTATAGATTATCGTCAGCTGAATAAAGTCACAGTGAAGAATAAGTATCCTTTACCAAGGATAGATGATTTGTTTGATCAGCTTCAAGGAGCAAAATACTTCTCAAAGATTGATCTAAGGTCTGGATATCATCAGTTACGAATTAAGAGTGATGATATACCTAAGACTGCTTTTCGTACACGGTATGGACATTATGAGTTTCTTGTGATGTCTTTTGGGTTGACAAATGCACCAGCAGCATTTATGGATTTAATGAACAGAGTGTTCAAATCATTCCTTGATAAGTTTGTAATTGTGTTTATTGATGATATTTTGGTATATTCAAAGAGTCATGAAGAACATACTGAACATTTGAGAATAATGCTTCAGACTTTGAGAGAGCATCAGTTGTACGCAAAGCTCTCAAAATGTGAATTCTGGATGAGTCATGTAACATTTTTGGGACATGTTATTTCCCAAGAAGGTATTCATGTAGATCCAAGTAAAATTGAAGCAGTTAAACAGTGGCCTAGACCAACAACTGTGTCTGAAGTACGTAGTTTTCTTGGCTTAGCAGGGTATTACCGTCGCTTTGTCAAAGATTTCTCTAAGACGGCTCTCCCATTAAATAAGTTAACCCGAAAGAATGTTAAATACATTTGGGATGATTCATGTGAGCAAAGTTTCACCCAATTGAAAGAGTGTTTAACTTCTGCACCAGTCTTAATCCTACCATCAGGACCAGGGGGTTACTCTGTATTCTGTGATGCCTCAAAGATAGGCTTAGGATGTGTGTTGATGCAACATGGTAAAGTCATAGCTTATGGCTCACGTCAGCTTAAAAAGCATGAATTGAATTACCCCACTCATGATTTGGAAATGGCAGCTGTAGTGTTTGCCCTAAAGATATGGAGACATTACTTGTATGGGGAAACTTGTAAAATTTTTACAGATCACAAAAGCCTTAAGTACATTTTTGAGCAGAGAGATCTCAATCTAAGGCAACGAAGGTGGATGGAACTTCTGAAAGATTATGATTGTACCATCCTTTACCATCCAGGTAAAGCAAATGTAGTGGCTGATGCTCTAAGTCGAAAGTCTATGGGAAGTTTAGCTCACATTGCCACTATAAGGAGGTCTCTAATACATGAACTACAAGAGTTGGAAGCTGATGGAGTATTCTTCGAGATCACTGAGTCAGGTACATTTCTGGCTCATTTAACAGTTAGATCATCTCTTGTTGAAAAAGTAAAAGTAAATTTAGAAAATGACATTGATATGGTCAAAATCAGAGATAAGGCAAGGCAAGGTCTAGCACCAAGTTTCTTGGTAGATGAAGAAGGAGTCTTATGGTTTAATGGGAGACTCTGTGTCCCCAACATTGAATCTTTGAAACATGAAATCTTAATGGAAGCTCATGGTTCGCCCTACGTTGTACATCCTGGTGCTGTGAAAATGTATCAGGACTTGAAACAAGTTTACTGGTGGGAGGGCATGAAGCGAGACGTGACTGACTTTGTAGCTCGATGTTTGACTTGTCAGCAAGTTAAAGCTGAACATCGACGACCATCTGGATTGATGCAAAAACTAGATATTCCCGAATGGAAGTGGGAAAGGATCACTATGGATTTTGTAGTAGGTTTACCTCGGTCAACAAAAGGAAATGACTCAATATGGGTCATAGTGGATCGACTTACTAAGTCAGCACATTTTCTTCCTGTTCATACCACTTTCAGTGTAGCAAAACTTGCTCGAATTTATGTTAAAGAAATAGTGAAACTTCATGGTGTACCAATATCCATTATATCAGACCGAGGACCTCAGTTTACTTCTCGGTTCTGGAAAGTCTTTCAAGAGGCTTTGGGTACCAAAGTGAATCTTAGCACAGCATTCCATCCTCAGACTAATGGACAGTCCGAAAGGACAATTCAGACTTTAGAGGATATGCTAAGAGCTTGTGTGATGGATTTCAGTGGAAGTTGGGAAGATCATTTGTCTCTTATTGAATTTGCTTATAATAACAGTTACCAAGCCAGTATTCAGATGGCACCTTTTGAGGCTTTGTATGGGAGACGGTGTCGATCTCCTATAGGTTGGTTTGAACTTGGTGAAATCAAAATATTTGGACCTGAGATGATACAGGAAGATATAAATAAAGTTAAACTGATCAGAGAGAAGTTGTTAACTGCTCAGAGTAGACAGAAGTCTTATGCGGACAACCGAAGACGTGACCTTGAATTTGCAATAGGTGATATGGTTTTCTTACGAATCTCACCTATGAAAGGAGTAATGAGATTCGGGAAGAAAGGAAAGCTTAGTCCGAGGTATGTTGGCCCATATGAGGTTGTAGACAGAGTGGGTAATGTGGCATATCGCCTAGACCTACCTTCCAACCTAGAGGGAGTTCATCCAATATTTCATGTGTCCATGCTACGGAAGTATCTTCCTGATCCTTCTCATGTCATTCAACCCCAAGAAGTTCATTTTGATGAAACTCTCACCTACGAAGAGGTACCAGTAGCTATCCTTGATAGAAAAGTCAAGAAATTGCGTACCAAAGAAATTCCTACTGTCAAGGTTCTTTGGAGAAATCATTCTCGCGAGGAAGCTACGTGGGAAGCAGAAGATGAGATGTGGAAAAACTATCCACATTTATTTGAAACTTGAGGTAAGATTTTAATTCAGAGGACCGAATTCTTTTAAGGGGGGTAGAATGTAATACCCGTTAATTTCAGAATATAATTCGCTTAAGAGTATTTTAGAATTCTACAACGTTACTTTAGTTATTGATTTTGGTCATTTTTAATTTTCATATTTAATTGTTCTCTTTGAATATTATTTATGAAAATTGAGTTAAATGACTGGACTAAATATTTGCACAATGAGGGATATATTCTAAGAATGGTGAAATTCATGGAAAAGTGGTTTCAGAATGGTCAATTAATCCATTTATTGTAAATTGACTGGATGGGTTTGGATGTTGGGTTATGGATACCCATGGGTTATTGAATAACCCATTAGAAATATTTAATAGAAAGTTTCAATAGTAATCCTCACTTTTTCACTCAGCCGAAGGAAACAGAAAAGATTTCTCTCTCAGTTCTTCATTTTCTTCTCAAATCCTTTCCTTGATCTCTAGAAGTTCGACTATTTGTTCGGTTCAAAAGCTTTGTAAGGATCAAAGGTAAGCTTTAATCCGATTATTTTCCTTAAATTTCAGTTTATGTAGAAGATCAGAGGAGGTTTTGTTCTTGAAGATTTTAATGATAATTCATGAATCTCAGTTGTTTTAGAAGTTATATTTGAGTTATAATCGGTTAAAAGAGTTGAAATTCCGGTTTTGAAACAAGAAAGGAAAGGATGAAATTGTTAGAAATTCTGCAAAACCGAGTTACTGTAGCGACCAGAAATTTCGGGAAAAAATCTGGAAAATTTTCTTCGAGTACTGTAGCAGTTACTGTAGTGTCGGCAGTCAACGTACTGTAGCAGTCAACGTTACTGTAGCGAACCGGCACTGTAGCGAACCATTACTGTAGCGAACCGACACTGTAGCAAACCGTTACTGTAGCAAACCGTACTGTAGCAACCCGTTACTGTAGCAGTCAGAAAATTTTACGTATTTTCGTGATTTTGTTTCCTTTCTTATGATTCCTTGTAATATATTTTACTAGGAAATTTTCCTACACAAATTCTAGTGTGGAACAAGGTAAACTTGGACAAAAATCAAGGTGAGTGAATAACCTTGCTCAGCTAATTTGATATTACTAGTCAAAGTACAATATAAGTCCCATTTACAATATTATTTGAATAATAAGCAATTAATTTTTCATATGGGAGTATATGATGATCAGTAGAAATAAGAGTATGAAGAAATTATTTATCTCATGACAATTGTACTATGTGATGAATTCTAACTATTTTATTAATGAGTAAAGATCTACGGGATCTAATACACGAGTGTGAAAGGGTTAAAGTCCCATACTACTCGGTGTATATCTAAGAAATCTTATACACGAGTTTGAAAGGGTTAAAGTCCCATACTACTCAGTGCATATCTATGAAACATATACACGAGTTGAAAGGGTTAAAGTCCCATACTACTCGGCGTATACCTATGAGATCTTATTCACAAGTTTGAAAGGGTTAGAGTCCCATACTACTCGGTGTATATCTATGAAATCTTATTCATGAGTTTGAAAGGGTTAGAGTCCCATACTACTCGATGTATAAGATAATTAATTATATGAGTAAATGTGGTATTTGTACTTTTGATATTTTATATAGTACAGTTATTTACTTACTGAGTTTTTAAATAAACTCACACTCCCTATGATTATTTTTTTTTCAGATACAGAAAATAAAGAACAAGAGTATCCGTTTGAAGATTAGAAGCCCCTTGGGTTTATTCTCTATTTCTGTCTGGTGGGACACCAGTACTTATTAATGTGGATATTAGAAAAGCTCTGTATTTTCTATAGGTCTCCTAGGCTTGCGATGAGATAGAAATATCAGACTATGTATGTCTATATTTGCTTATCAGATGAATATAATTCTGTAGTGTGGAATGAATGATTAAGGTTGAATGTAAAACCTTACAGAATATATGCATATAACGTATGTTTGAGAATTATATCAAATGAGTAGTATCTTTTCACATGCTCAATTTTTGGGATGTGACAGTAAGCCTCTCTGTAAATACTCTTGAGTATTCTTTCTTTTTCAATTTCCCCCCAACTCTTTCTCTTTCTTTTTTCCTTTGATTCTCAGCCCTTTTCTTCAGATTCTTCATTTTTCTTCATCATGAGAAAACTCTCTTGTTTTTCTTTTGATTCTCAGCCCTTTTCTTTCTCACTATTTTCTCCTTTCTCTCACAACTCTCTTTTCTTTCACTCTTTATTTTTGTTTTCTTTTCACTCTTTTAATATGTCCACTTTCATAATTTTCTCTCTCACTTTTCATAGGCTCACTCTCCTTTTTCTTTTGCATTTCGACATAACATTACTTGCATCACCAATGAAAATTTGAATTTGAATATGGTTTTTATCACTTTTCAAAAATTTCCTCCATAAAAATATCTTTAGATGATGTCTCTTTTAGTGTATCTTCAACCTTAAGAATTAGTTGTAGATTGTTACATAAATGGGTACTATTGCAACAAAAAACTTGACGCCAAAGTTATTGTTAGCCCTAATGTATGATGCTATAAGTTTTGATGATGACAAATATGTGGGAATTATAGTATGACTTAATCTTCTTGGCCCAAATGAATGATTTAATCTTCTTGACCCAAATGAATGATTTAATCTTCTTGGCCCAATATATGATTTAATCTTTCTTAGCCCAAATAGTATGATTTAATCTTCTTGATCCAAATGAATGATTTAATCTTATTGGCCCAAATGCATGATTCAATCTTTCTTGGCCCAAATATATTTAATGCTTTATATATTTAAATATAGTAGTATAAATTGATTTTTGATAAAGTTTATTGGTTGTTGTAATCAACTTTGAAAAAGAATATCTTTTACTGTAGCACTTTTGAAAAATGAATTTGATTGTTGAAAAAGTATGATAAAGTTTATTGGTTGTTGTAATAAACTTTGAAAAAGAATACCTTTTACTGTAGCACTTTTGAAAAATGAATTTGATTGTTGAAAAAGTATGATAAAGTTTATTGGTTGTTGTAATAAACTTTGAAAAAGAATATCTTTTACTGTACCACTTTTGAAAAATGAATTTGATTGTTGAAAAAGTATGATAAAGTTTATTGGTTGTTGTAATAAACTTTGAAAAAGAATACTTTTTACTGTAGCAAATTTGAAAAAGATATTGATTGTTGAAAAAGGTTGATAAAGTTTTTTTGGTTGTTGTAGAAAGGTTGAAAATGATGATGAAGCTTACTGTAGCAATTTTGACTAAAGCAGTCACTGTAGCAGCAAGGTTTCACTGTATAAAGGGGACTTCACAACACCATTTAAATCAAGCTTCAATTGTTCATTTCTCATATTATCTTGAGTTTCATTCTCTCTAAATTGCTAGAGAAATATTCTGAGCTTAATTTCTGCGTTATCTACACTTTGAGAGTGTTTACCATTATTTTCCTTAAGCCTTTAAATTTAGTTTCTCAAGGATTGGTTCCTTGAGTTAGTGTTTGAGAGAAAACACGTTGTAAGGGGGAGAGACACCCTTGAGGGAGAAAAGTATGTTGTAGTGGTTTGCAAGTACCCGGATTAAACTTGCAATTATAGTGGAAATACTCAAGTGGTCTCTTGAGGACTGGATGTAGGCTTGGGATTAGCCGAACCAGTATAAATCTCCGAGTTTGCTTTCTCCATCCCTACTCTATTTACATTTGAAGTTAATTAATTAATGCTTTGCGTTTATATTTGATTTCTACCTCAAGTATTAATTAATTTATGTAGATTTATATTTGCTCCTTAATTCCTTGCACTATAAAATTATTCATCTTGATAAACATTTTGATTTTCTAAATTAAATTATTATCTTTAACATTATCCAATTTCAGAAAATCATTTTAACTTCCAATTAAGTTTTGTGAAAATTTTTATAAAACCCAATTCACCCCCCCTCTTGGGATCCAACCATTTCTTTCAATTGGTATCAGAGCTTGGGCTCTTGATTTGAGACTTAACCGTCTAAGAGTAAACATGGTTGGATTTAGTGATTGGTTTATGTCTGAAAATTATTCTTTCACAGAACCTCCAGTTTTTGATGCTAATCATTTTCAATATTGGAAGTATGAAATGAAAATGTTTTTATTTTCAGTAGACCATAAACTCTGGGAAGTTATAGAAAATGGTTTTTATATGCCTGTCAAGGAAGAACAAGGAAAATACATTCCAAAACCCAAGAGTGAATGGAATGATACTGAAAGAAGTTTAATGCAACTCAATGCTAAGGCAAAATTGATTATTTCTTGTGCATTGAGTCAAGATGAATTTTTCAAAATCTCCAACTGTGCAACTGCAAAAGAAATGTGGGAAATTCTTGAAGTTGCACATGAGGAAGATCTTATTGCTGAGGAATTAAGGTATAGAAGTTTCATTAATGAACTTGAAATTGCTCAAATGAACAATTGTAAAACCATTAATGAGATACAACTTGTGCTTAATCAATTGCAAGCTCTTGGTGTTGAACTTACAGAAAAATCTCAAATCACCAAGGAGATAGAAGAAAAAGAAAAAGGAGAAAAAGAGAAACCACAACCAAAATTTGAATCATCAAAGAAAGCTTACCTATCTTCCATTTGGGGAAATAGCAATTCTGATGAGGAGAACACAAATGAAGAAGCCAACACTTGTTTTGTGGCCAGAAATAAAGATGAGGTAAATTCATTTGACTACTCTTTTGAAGAATTACAAGATGCCTTTGATGATTTACATAAAGAATCTCTAATACTTGCAAAGAAACTAAATGTTTCAAAACAGAAAAACTCTTCTCTTGAAAATAAGTTGGAAACATTGAAAAACGAATTTTCTATTTCCAAGGAAGAGAATTTTGTTTTTGAAAATCAAAACAAAACTTTGCAAGAAGAGAATTTGATTTTAAAAGCAAATATCTCTACCAACAAAAATTGCTTTTGTACCAAGTGTGATTCTTTGAAAAAGGAAAATAATAATCTTAAAAACACACTTGCAAAATTTTCTCAAGGTAGAGAAATTTTAAATACCTCAGTTTTGAAACAAAGAAGAATGTTTAACAAAGTTGGTCTTGTTTCTAAAAAGAAATCAAACCAAAAGCATTCTAAAAACTTCTTTGTTTCTGTAAAGATGTCAAATAGTCTAACTTGCACTTGTTTTTATTGTGGACTAAAAGGACACAAATCTTACTCATGCTTTTATAAGAAAAATCTTGTTCATGGAGTTAAAATGAAATGGGTTCAAAAAGGAACTCATGACCCAGGCGGACCCAAAGAAATTTGGGTACCAAAGACAAAGGATTAATTTGCAGATTTGCCTCGAAGCAAGGAGCGGAAATGACTTTTCAATGGCTACATCATTCAAACTCCACTCTCTTGCATCAAAAGGAGGCAATGGACAAGTAAACATATAAGCTGGAATGTATTGTAAGAAATTTGATTGATATGTTTACTGTATCAAATGCTTATGTTTGTTTTCTAGCATGTCTTTCATCTATCTTTGATATTCATGCATGCTATTTCTAAAAATGATTCTTAGGTGTGCGGCCTAAGGATATGATTTTTGCTTTGAGCTAAAATCTTTCTTCTAAATTTAGCTTGAACTTTATTATTTATCGCATCACGACAACTTGCTTTCATTACATGCATATTTCCCTTGGTTTCACATCAATAAGATTACTCTTACTTGTAATGTTTATCTTTATTGTAATCTTATTTAAATATTTTCAATAAAATCAAAAATCCTCACACATGCATTTTATGGAAGCATGGCATACTTTGAACATAATGTATTGTTTCTCCTGATGGTTGAAGATTTATTTGAACATCACTAATTTGAGAATCAAAGTACTCCATTAAAAGTGTCTTGCAGTTGGTTGGTCGACCAGCTAGCTCATCAGTGGTTGACCAGCAAGACTTATATATGTCAATTTGTGAACCAACGCCTAACGCCAGATGCCAACACTAGACGCTAAGTAAAGAGGATCTTGCAAATAATCAATCAATGAAGATCATTAAAATTGCAAAAGGAGATGATCAAAAGAAGGGCAATGAAGAAAATAAAGATATCAACATTTTAAAGAGGAACTTCAAGAAGCAATAAGAGTTTGCCAAAATTGATGAGTATCTCTATTCTTTACCACTTTACTATTTAATTAAGTGATACTCCTTGATCATAATTGGCTATGTTGGCAATTTTTTTTACTGACACACTTTCATTTCAATGATATATTATTCTCTAATATCTTACATATTTGATCATATCATTGTATATAAAGAAATTGTCTTTATACCATTCATCATGGTTTGAGCATTATACATGTCATATCCTTTGTATAAGATATAGCTTATGAACGATTGTTTATGGATTATAATTTATATCTGATTATATCTTATTAATCCATATTACCTCAATTATTGTACTACATACTCAGGTTGTAATATGTTTTATCTTGATAAGTATGTAACTCGCTTTTGCTTTGAAATGATGATATATATATCCTTGTCAGAAAATTCTTTCCATCTTTAAAATGGATATATATTTTTCAATATATATATACTCTGCTGAATTTGTGTGGTTGATTTCTTTTATCTTTATTATTATAATTTTTTTGAGTACCGTCCAATGAAAGAAACCACTTGCATTAAAAAAAAAAAAACAAACCGAAGGAGTACATTGCAAAAAAAAAAAAAGGAAGGTTTGCTCATGCATGAGCAATCTACAGGCGAGGTGGTCTTGGATTAGGAGGCCCGTATTGTATCATCACCCCTCGGCCATTCCTTGGAGCAAGAGACTGAGCAATGTCACGGAGGGTAGTGTAAATCCCATTCATACAATCAACACTTCTTTGTTGTTGATTGCAGAAGCATTGGGTAGACCAATAGAAGAACCTATCTATTCTTGAAGTCAGTGCCGCATTGTTACGTTTAGCTAACTTCTCTTGGTCCTCTATCATCTTCTTGAGTTTCTTCACCTCCTGCTCCAGACAAGCAATTTTGTCTTCTGACGTATGGCCTGTACTAATCTCTTCAGCTTCTTCGATCTTCATCTTCTTCTTTCGATTCTCCTGAGATCCCTCCAAAGGCCTTTTACCCTTGTCCCTTCCTAGACTCAAGTTTAAGTCGAGCTCTTCCTCCCTGGCCTCTACTGTGAGATCAATGAACTTTCTTGCTGCCATGGTTTGAAATTTTTAGAAATTTTTGTAGGAGTATGAAGAGAGAGGAATGTCAGGAAGTTGTAGGCTCAGAGATGAATACTCTTTGTGGTGTGGTAATTGAGAGCTCTGGGGCAGTCTTTATAGAGAGAAAATGATGACTTAGAGCCAACGAAGATATCTCTTCACCGCACCCCTACACGCTCATCCTACGGATTTTGCTAGCTGGAAGCCAGAACTCTAGGGTACGCATGCACACCAACAACGCGTCGCATTAATGGCAAAACCACGAAAGTCAATTTTCGGTGGATTTGCGGCTGATTTAATTTGTTTTGATTAAAAATTTTAAGGATTAATAAAATGGTGATAAATAGAACCGTATTTCTCTGCTTTGTTGTGTTGTTCTTGAGAGCTTTCAGTATAATATACATGATTGATTGCATCATGCTATGATTACATGTATCTAAGAACATATGTTGTGTATGCTATTCATGCATCATGAGCGAAGGCTATAAATAATATGTCATGATTCCACATGCACTCATAGAAAATGAGAAGTCAAAAAAAAAATTTTTTTTAAATAAAATGAAATGTGTAGAGGATAATACATCTTCATAGTTACACATACCTACATATAATGCTTTTGTGGGCAAATGAAAGGCAATGATTTCCTTGCATTATGATAATGCTTGATGCATGCGACCGTAAGCAGTTAATTTTGCCTTTAATCCTTGATTTACATTACTAACTTAAGCATCGGAGTGGTTGTCAAAATTTTTGCAGGTGCTCATCCTCAAGATACATATATGAATACATCTTGAAAATTACATTTGTTTAATATGCATTGATTGAAGGGGAGCCTAATCTATACTTAAATGCTCTATATTTTTAGGGTCACTTTATATGAGATGCAATGTTTTCCTTAACTATATATTTTTGGCATATCAATGATAAGTTTTGATGAAATTTTACCCTATGACGTCATATGATATTCTTGCTTAAAGAAGGAATACGCTTTAGCCTTTATATATTGCCTTCCTTATACCTTTTTGTTGATGTCAAATAGGGGGAGAAGGATATGGAAAGAAAAATATGTGTATATTGTATAATGATTATTACATTGTAACAAATTTTTCTTTGGTGATTTGTCATCATCAAAAAGGGGGAGATTGTTAGCCCTAATGTATGATGCTATAAGTTTTGATGATGACAAATATGTGGGAATTATAGTATGACTTAATCTTCTTGGCCCAAATGAATGATTTAATCTTCTTGACCCAAATGAATGATTTAATCTTCTTGGCCCAATATATGATTTAATCTTTCTTAGCCCAAATAGTATGATTTAATCTTCTTGATCCAAATGAATGATTTAATCTTATTGGCCCAAATGCATGATTCAATCTTTCTTGGCCCAAATATATTTAATGCTTTATATATTTAAATATAGTAGTATAAATTGATTTTTGATAAAGTTTATTGGTTGTTGTAATCAACTTTGAAAAAGAATATCTTTTACTGTAGCACTTTTGAAAAATGAATTTGATTGTTGAAAAAGTATGATAAAGTTTATTGGTTGTTGTAATAAACTTTGAAAAAGAATACCTTTTACTGTAGCACTTTTGAAAAATGAATTTGATTGTTGAAAAAGTATGATAAAGTTTATTGGTTGTTGTAATAAACTTTGAAAAAGAATATCTTTTACTGTACCACTTTTGAAAAATGAATTTGATTGTTGAAAAAGTATGATAAAGTTTATTGGTTGTTGTAATAAACTTTGAAAAAGAATACTTTTTACTGTAGCAAATTTGAAAAAGATATTGATTGTTGAAAAAGGTTGATAAAGTTTTTTTGGTTGTTGTAGAAAGGTTGAAAATGATGATGAAGCTTACTGTAGCAATTTTGACTAAAGCAGTCACTGTAGCAGCAAGGTTTCACTGTATAAAGGGGACTTCACAACACCATTTAAATCAAGCTTCAATTGTTCATTTCTCATATTATCTTGAGTTTCATTCTCTCTAAATTGCTAGAGAAATATTCTGAGCTTAATTTCTGCGTTATCTACACTTTGAGAGTGTTTACCATTATTTTCCTTAAGCCTTTAAATTTAGTTTCTCAAGGATTGGTTCCTTGAGTTAGTGTTTGAGAGAAAACACGTTGTAAGGGGGAGAGACACCCTTGAGGGAGAAAAGTATGTTGTAGTGGTTTGCAAGTACCCGGATTAAACTTGCAATTATAGTGGAAATACTCAAGTGGTCTCTTGAGGACTGGATGTAGGCTTGGGATTAGCCGAACCAGTATAAATCTCCGAGTTTGCTTTCTCCATCCCTACTCTATTCACATTTGAAGTTAATTAATTAATGCTTTGCGTTTATATTTGATTTCTACCTCAAGTATTAATTAATTTGTGTAGATTTATATTTGCTCCTTAATTCCTTGCACTATAAAATTATTCATCTTGATAAACATTTTGATTTTCTAAATTAAATTATTATCTTTAACATTATCCAATTTCAGAAAATCATTTTAACTTCCAATTAAGTTTTGTGAAAATTTTTATAAAACCCAATTCACCCCCCCTCTTGGGATCCAACCATTTCTTTCAATTCTTCATCTAGATTATTTTTACCTTGAAAGGAGGGTAGGCTTAGTTTGAGAGATTCGATATTTCTGTCCACAACTTCCCTTTCTCTATGCCTCCTTTTTATTGTATTAAGAGGTGGTTGTTTCCTTGAGGAACTATTTTCCACCATGTCTATTCACTTCTTCATGTCTCTCAATTGTATATTAATACTTTCGAATTATTGGCTCATGGTCCTCCATAAAAGATTCATGTCCACCTATTCACTCCTCCTCCTTGTTCATTGCTAGCCTCTATTTTGTTTGAACCTGCAAGATGGTTAAAAATAGAAAATTCTTTGGACTTCACTTGCACACAATCTCACGTGTTTACACTAAAGATGATATTACTCTTTTTACTATTGTTTTCTCTCTTTTTGGCTTTTTCAATTATGAGCTTACCCTCTCTTTCCTTTTTTCTCTCTTTACTATTAAATGAACTTAGACCTTTCTTTATGCCTTAAGTATCACAAATTACAATACAAAGATTCAATCAACCTATCTTCAAGTATGTTTAAGACTCAAATCACTTGAAAAAAAACATGTTTAATGTCAATTATTTCGTGTTAGTTATTAAAAATTGATGTTAAATTAATAAAAAATAATTTTGTTAAAATATTTAATATCAGTTTCATAGTATCATTTATAACTAACATTAAATCCTTTTAGAACATTGTGATTTTTTTAAAAATATTCAATATCAATTTTTAGCTCTTTTTTAATTTATAAAAAGTGTATTTAATATTGAAACGCACTTGTGTCATAAACTTTTTAATTTAAAAAACTAGGCCAAGATCTGAAAATCACGCCTCAATCGTCACTTTCGTCATCTCATATATGATTCCTACATCATTCACCATTTCTCAATCTTCGTCTCATTGTCTCAGTCTCACTGTCGGCCAATCTCCATCGTCTTCTCTGATTCCATCGTCGCCGAATCTCTATCGGCCAATCTCCAATCTCCGTCGTCTCACCGTCTGCCAATCTCCATCGCTTTCATGAGGCTTTCGTAATGCGGTAAGTAACATCCTCTGCATCGAAATTTTGCTTTCCATTCTACTTTTCGGCCGTCGTATTTCGGTATGGCTTTCTCATCCTCAACCCCTCACCTGACACTCTATATCCTCAAGAATACTAGAAAAGGATTTAAATCAAAATACTCTCACTTACACTCTATGTATCCTTTGATAGAGTGTGAGTATTTTGATCTTAATAATAAATAAGGTTGGATAGTTGATTTGACAGTGAACATAGTGTTTTGAGATTCAGAAACCAGAAAACCCAAATTGCTTGTCTTTCATCACCTAGTTAACCAGCCAGCTCACCTAAGTTTACCTAAAGACTACTAAATCTTGGTTCAAATGCGAGTTAACATATTTCCTAATTTAAGCTCTTAAAACTCGATTTTGATGATTATTGGTTTTCTGCATTTTATCTCTGCTTTGGTGTAAAGGCAATTCCACCATTCCAGTGGTTTGACTCGGTTTTTCTATTTAATACCATAAATTTGTTATTTCTCATATATATTCTAGAGTCTTGTTTAGGTTCCATCAATTAAAAACAAGACATAAACACGTACTATGATGCAACGAATATTGGGCATGTGTCAGCTAAGAAGAAGATTTCTTTTTAAAATGTCCATGCCTCATAGAGTAACAGTTATTCTTCAGTTTTATCGTACCTCAGCTTGAGGGAGGCTAAAAAGCAGAGAATAATGTCAAGTACTTTCAAGTTGTGAGAGATAAACCCAAGTGAGAGTTGATGGCAAGACGAAAGATCTAATACAAATAATTAAGTATAGTCAGCAATAATGAAAAGACAAGAAAACCATCTATTCAGTCAAAGATCACTGGAAACAGATTACAAAGTCTAGTCCTTCACAAGAGCACAAATTCTGGATGCCATCAGTATTCACCAGAGCCATTGCAAACAACGCCTTGTGGAAGAAATTACTCATAGACACACGTTTTCAGAAGAACTTCAGAATCATCATTTCTTTTTGGTCAAACTTAGTAGTTCAATATCAAATTTAATGCCTGTTCTAGCTAGTCTAGGGTAGAATGATAGAAAGATTCATGCTTAATGATTTTCCAAAGGCTTTAGTTGCCCTATTTTGTATAATAAAGAAGGTTATGCATGTGAAGTAGCAAGCAAAAATATAGAGGCTTCAGAATAATTCACCAAATCAACCAACTGATTTTCTTTGGAGGTTCAGAAAATTATATTATTATAATTAGAGGTCCAATTGAATATTGACCATGGGTCTAACAGTGGGATGAAAAATAAAGAGGATGATTAATATGAGTGCAAATACATTTTTCCTATGAAGTTATGAAACTTGAGTATATCACAGATAAGTGTCAAGGTACTTCTTTACCAAAAATGTTGGTCACTCTGCTCCATTCGCTTTGAAACATTCCCTAGGTAGTTGAATAAAGCTATATATAGTTGAACTGTTTTTGAAATATGATGCTTTTCTAGAATTTTGGTTAGAAGTTCCTTAAATATTTGGTTTCACGGTTGTCAAATAGCAAATACTTGAAAATATATCTAAGTTTTATCCTTTAACAATTTGGGGATATTATTTTCTTAAGCTGCATATATTCACTATCTGAATACTGAGGTTATTGTTGATCATTAGTTCTCAACATTTGCATAAAAATCAACGTTGTTCTTCTTAATACTTTTGATTAATAATTTGGTTCTAATAAATGGACATTGGCTGGATTTAGTAACCATTGCAAACAACGTTCAGTGCAGCTTATCCTACCTGGTTCTTTGCAAGTTTGTTATCTATTCTAATAAAGATTTTCTTTTGGTGCTTGCGGGCTATTGGTTTAAAGTTTTATGTCCCTGAGGATTAAAAAGATCTAATTAAATCTGCTCATTGGCTTGTAGATGGGATGAGGGCCAGTCTGGTTTTGAATTTAGATTGCTGGCTGGGAGGGTTCACTTTGCTTTTCTTTATTTGTTGAATGAATTTAGATGGATTAATCATTGTACTATAGATGAGTAATTTTATGAAATTCTCGGATTTGGCAGTTATGAGTTGCTACCTACTATGATTTGAATACTTGAACTTTTCCTTATAATTTTAAATGTTATTGAATATAAATTCTCTTGTTTTATGCATTTGAAGTTATGAGTTTTGAACATTTTCAGTGAGAACAATTCTAGAGCTAATAAAAAAAGAAGGGTATGAGGGGATAGAGGAGACAGAAGAATTATATTTATCATTAATGTTATCCATCATATTAATTAAACACATATTTTGGTGTTGTGACTTTGTAATTGATCGCAGTGGCTTAAGAAGAAGCACAAGCCTGCTCTTTATGAAGCACTTGAAAAGGTCAAAGGAGGTAAGTATTAATTAGTAATTACTGACTACACATCCTCTGTTCTTCTGCTTCCTCTGTTATATTGGATATGAATTAAAAGATTTTACTTAAAGAGATTACTTAAATAATATGCTCTTTCTCTCACTATATATACATACTTACTTCCTTGAATTGTAACATATATATATATATATATATTGCAGAGCTAATGTTGATGGGATTACTTAGCCAGCAGGAAGTATCTTAAATTATATTTATATTTTCATTTCGAGGATAATTGTGAGGCTCCCAAGCTTAGAAGATCTTGAGGCTTATGCTCTAGAACAATGGGAGGTGCAGTCTGTAACCTTTTGATTCCAATCTTTCACATTTATTTCGTAATTTTATTCATACTATTATTTGTTCAATTATCACTTTAATATTGTGATACAATTAATTTTAGCGCTTGATCGTTTAATTTTATGACTAAAATAAGCCCTCACTCTTTAGTGACTTGTTTCCATGATAAACTAGTGTTCTTATAAGCTCAAATCAAGCTCAAAGCCATCAAACATTAGTGCTTCTTTGATGAAAGTTTTCGAGAGCATGAGTCAAAGGTTTTGTTTACTTAGCAGCATTGTTTCTCATTTCCAACACTACAGCAAATTTGTGATGATATTACTAATGTTATTTTGCATCTGGTATATGTTTCAACATAGAGATAAAGAGCCGCTGAGGTTAACTGAAAGCGGATTTCAGTTTTTGGTATGTTTCTAATGATTTATAAGCCACTTGCACTTAACATTGTGTCTTCTCCTAAAATGAAGTTTTATCCTGATAAATTACAGTCAATGGATACAAATGCAGAGTTGTGGTTCATCATCAGAGACTATATATGTAATTCTAAGGTATCAAATAGTGTGAAAAGTTTTATTTAAAGTACAAGTTTTACTTTTAAATTTAAATAAATTTATTATTTAGAACTATTATTTAATTTAAATCTTTTATGTTTATAGGTTCTAAATGAGAGAAGTGTAAAGAAAGCATTATCAGCAAGTAGAAGATCTTAAAAGCTAGTCATGCTTTGTCTTAGTAAATATTAGATTTGATATTTTGATTAATCTGTTTGTATTGACCGATTAAACAATATGTTACATTTGTTGAGACTTAGTATATATTTTATATTGAATATTGTATAAGATAGTTTCATTATTAATTATATATAGCTGAGACTTATTCTTGAGAATTTGTTAATTGTGTATGAGTATTGTAATTTAGACCATTATATAATTAAAAAAAAGAAAAATCTAATAAACAGAGATATAAAAACTAATATCAGCATTAATTGAGGTTAATGTTAATTTACGTAAAAAAAAAGAAATAAATGTTTAATAATAATATTAGTTATAACTGATATAAAATCTTGCGTCAGTTATAAATGACGCAAATAAATACTTAATAATAATATCAGTTATAATTGAAATTAAACTGTCAGTTGTAACTGACACTAAAAATGAAGTTTTATATTTTTTTTGTTATAATTTAACGTCAGGTGTAATTATCACTAGATATTTAATTTAATATCAGTCATTTCGACAGTTGTTATAACTGACGCTGTATTTCTTGTGACATTGAGTGTAGCGTCAGTTATAACTGATGCTAATAGTAAAAAATAACTGACGTTAAACTATATTTTTTTGTAGTGAATTCTAACAAAAGAAATGGCCAAGCAAGGCTAGAACAAATTTTTAACAAGAATAAGAATACAAGGAAAATTTTAAAAACACACAAAGAAAGAAATAGCTAACAATGAAACAAATCTTACCACTGCTAATTTGAGTACTTAATTTTTAATTTCTTTCTTTATTTTCTAATTTGTTTTTTTTTTGGTAATATTCTATTGTGACTTATCCTTTTTTTTAAATATTATTCTCTTTTCTTTTGAAATATTCTTTTCTCTTAACCTAGGGTCAACTTTTTTTTTTTCTAGTCACATCACACACGTTGCAATACAGGACAAACGTAGAATAGATCTGAAACATAGATTAAATGATGATACATTAGACATAATTGAAACCGGCAAACCAGAAAAGCAGAGACAAAATAGAAAACACAACACATATTTAGAAATGGAGAATGGAAGAAATAGAGAAAAACAGAGAAAAGAAGAAGCAATAAAAGAAAGGAAGCAACGAACCAAAAACACATAAAAATAAGAGCAAAATGCAAACGGTAGGCTAGAAATTTCAAAATCAAAAAAATCACATGTATAGCGCGATGAACATTAATGCTAAAATGATGATGACCAATGACGCTATAGTGCAATGAATAGTATGCTATAATTACGATGAATAATATAGACCAAGAAAACTGAATTTGATTAATTTGAGTTATGATATTAGATGATATGAATCTCCAATATAGATTGAAGACTTAATAACAATGTTAGAATCAATGCCTTAAAATTACCAAACATAAATCGCATGAACCCAATACTTAATAAAGTAATAACTAAAGGTATAAAACCAAGTGCACAAGAACCTTAAAAACTCTACAATGGAAAAAATAACATAAATCAATTCTATTTCATAGAAATAACTCTAATATTATTGGGCTTAGCTAACAATGTACACTTTTAAATGGCAATAAGGCCCACATAAAAACTAGAGTACCATTGGGAGTAAATAAAATATACAATGGAAAGCCCAACTAATAAAATACAATTCATATTTAAAAGATAAAATCTTTTAATTACTAATTTTGGTCTTCTTTGGCTCAAATACATATTTTGGCTACTTTCACCTGGATCTAAAGAAAAAATTGTTCTCAAAATTAGTGGTGCGAAATTGCAATTTTTTCTTTTCATTGGTACTTGGATTCACATCAGTTTCACTATGATGCTCTATTGATGAAATAATTTGTTGAGACAAAATCTCTGATTTTAGATTAAATCTTTTCTACAGTGGAAATGCTTGTTTATGTTTAAAGAGGGACGGATGTAATTTAATGAAATAAATGTGGATTGAGAACTTGATGGAACAATGGGAGGTGCAGTCTTTAACCTTTTGATTCCAATCTTTCACATTTATTTCATAATTTTATTCATACTATTATTTGTTCAATTATCACTTTAATATTGTGATACAATTAATTTTAGCGCTTGATCATTTAATTTTATGACTAAAATAAGCCCTAACTCTTTAGTGACTTGTTTCCATGATAAACTAATATTTCTTATTGCAACTTATAAGCTGAAATCAAGTTCGAAGCCATCAAACATAAGTGCTTTTTTTATGAAAGTTTTCGAGAGCATGAGTCAAAGGTTTTGTTTACTTAGCAGCATTGTTTCTCATTTCCAACACTCCAGCAAATTTGTGATGATACTACTAATGTTATTTTGCATCTGGTATATGTTTCAACTTAGAGATAAAGAGCCGCTGAGGTTAACTGAAAGCGGATTTCAGTTTTTGGTATGTTTCTAATGATTTATAAGCCACTTGCACTTAACATTGTGTCTTCTCCTAAAAATGAAGTTTTATCCTGATAAATTACAGTCAATGGATACAAATGCATAGTTGTGGTTCATCATCAGAGACTATATCTGTAATTCTAAGGTATCAAATAGTGTGATAAGTTTTATTCAAGGGTAAAGTACAAGTTTTACTTTTAAATTTAAATAATTTTGTTATTTAGAACTATTATTTAATTTAAATCTTTTATGTTTATAGGTTTTAAATAAGAGAAGTGTAGAGAAAGCACTATCAGCAAATAGAAGATCTTAATAGCTAGTCATGCTTTGTCTTAGTGGATATTAGGCTTTGTATTTTGATTACTATGTTTATATTGACCGATTAAACAATATGTTATATTTGTTGAAATTTAGTATATATTTCATATTAAATATTGTATAAGATAGTTTCATTATTAATTATATATTTGTTTGAGACTTATTCCTTGAGAATTTGTTAATTGTGTATGAGTATTGTTATTTAGACCATTATATAATAAAAAAAATCGAATAAACAGAGATATAAAAAATAATATCAGCATTAGTTGAGATTAATGTTAATTTAACATCAGTTCTAATTGACATAAAAAAAAGAAATAAATTTTTAATAATAATGTCAGTTATAACTGATATGAAATCATGCTTCAATTATAAATGACACAAATAAATACTTAATAATAACATCAGTTATAACTGAAATTAAACTGTGTCAGTTGTAATTGACACTAAAAGTGAAATTTTATATTTTTTTTGTCATAATTTAACGTTAGTTGTAACTATCACTAAATATTTAATCTAACATCAATCATTCCAACAATTGTTATAACTGACGCTGTATTTCTTGCGACACTAAGTGTAACGTCAGTCATAATAATTAACGCAAGATCCCTTAACGTCAGTCATAAGTAACTGACGTTAAACTATATTTATTTGTAGTGAATTCTAGCAAAGGAAATGGCCAAGCAAGGCTAGAACAAGTTTTTAACAAGAATAAGAATACAATGAAGATTTTAAAGACACACACAGAAAGAAATAGCTAACAATGAAATAAATCTCACTAGTGCTAATTTGAGTACTTATTTTCTAATGAAAGAAATGTGTTAAAAAGAGATAGGAACTTTAGGTCATGAATAACTCTCAAATCTTTTTTTTTATTTTTAATTTCTTTCTTTATTTTCTAATTTGTTTTTTTGGGTAATATTCTATTGTGACTTATCTTTTTTTTTTTAATGCTATTCTCTTTTCTTTTGAAATATTCTTTTTTCTTAACCTAGGGTCAACTTTTTTTTTTCTGGTCACAGCACACACGCTGCAATACAGGACAAACGTAGAATAGATCCGAAACATAGATTAAATGATGATATAGCAAACATAATTGAAACCAGCAAACTAGAAAAACAGAGACAAAAAAGAAAACACCACACAGATTTAGAAATGGAGAATGAAAGAAGTAGAGAAAAACAGAGAAAAGAAGAAGCAATAAAAGAAAGAAAGTAACAAACCAAAAACACATAAAAATAAGAGCAAAATGAAAACCGCAGGCTAGAAATTTCAAAATAAATAAAATCACATGAACAGTGTGATGAACATTAACGCTAAAATGATTATGACCAATGACGCTATAGTGATGATAAACAGTGCAATGAATAGTATGCTATAATTACGATGAACATTATAGATCAAGAAAACTAAATCAGATTAATTTGAGTTCTGATACTAGATGATATGAACCTTCAATATAAATTGGGGATTCGATAACAATATTAGAATTAATGTCTTAAAATTACCGAACATAAATTGCATGAACCCAATACCTAATAAGATAATAACTCAACGCATAAGACCAAGTGCACAAGAACCTTGGAAACTCTCCAATGGAAAAAATAACATAGATCAATTTTATTTCATTCGATTTATCTATTACAAAAGAAGAAAACTCTTTTAGTTAGAAATAACTCTAATATTATTGGCTTTAGCTAACAACACTTTTAAATGGCTATAAGGCCTACATAGAAACTAAAGTACCATTGAGTCTAAATAAAACATACAATAGAAAAGCCAACTAATAAAATACAATTCATATTTAAAAGATAAAATCTTTTAATTGCTAATTTTGGTCTTCTTTAGCCCAAATGCATATTTTGGCTACTTTCACCTGGATCGTAAGAAAAAATTGATCACAAAATTAGTGATGTGAAATTGCAATTTTTTCTTTTTATCGGTACTTGGATTCACATTAGTTTCACTATGATGCTCTATTGAGGAAATAATTTGTTGAGACAAAATCTCTGATTTTAGATTAAATCTTTTCTACAGTGGAAATGCTTGTTTATGTTCAAAGAGGGACGGATGTAATTTAATGAAATAAATGTGGATTGAGAACTTGATGGAACTTGGTTTTATGGGAGAACACGTGAGTTAAGCTACTGGAAGTCAGTGACTCTAGCTACTTTCTTCATATGAGTTCTTTTCCTTGGTATCCCATGAAGCAAGGATTTGACCCTATAACAATTTGCTAAACTATTCACACTCTTTGTCACTAAACCACCACCCAGTGACTTCAAGTGATTATAGGTGTATTTCGGGGGATTTATAACTTTCCCTGGGTGAAGTTTAATGGGTTCAATTATTAAGGACTGAATTCGGTTCTTTGATGTGGCATTTGGATCCCCATGTCCATCTCCATACTGGTAGGTGCAATGCGAAATTCTTGCAAGATTGATTGCTATTTCTTTGAAAATTTTTGAAAATATTGGAGAATCAACGGCTCGTTCTTTATTCATCTCCTTCCAAGTTTCATCAATCAAACTCTCCATGTGATCATAAGCACGCTCCTCATGTACTCCAGTTTCGTGCATGTAGCACACTATTGAACCTGCTGTTTCTCCTCTCTCTAACTCTGCCTGCATGCAGTTCCAACAACAAACGATTTATATTAATGAGACCAAAAAAAAAAAATACTTCTTTGATGCTTTATTTCATATATCTATAATACCTTTGATGTGCCCATGTCGTTGCAAAGCCGAAAAATAATGGATGGCCAACGTAAGACGTCATGGTGGTTGTCCAATGATTCAAGTGCTTCCTTTGAGATATTTTGATTAGAGAAGAAGTAGGCATGCACAAGTATTAGCACTCCCGACACCGACACCCATCCATTTCTGAAGTAGTCCTTGAATGGGGGTAGATATTTGTCATGTGACCACTTGGCTTCTTGTAGGAATGCTTTCAACATGTCTGTCCACTATAAGGAAAAATAAAAAAATAAAACAACAACTTTAATTTGGCGTTCTCTACGTTGAAATTAATCAATTAAAATGTAACATTTATACATGCGTGAGAGAGCACATGGTGCATTGTATAGTACATACTGCTTTTGTGAGGTAGGGTAGGATGTTATGTCCATGCTCTTTCAGAGCGTGATAAGCCATCTCATTGACAGTGTTGTAAAGAGCTATGAAACAAATCTTCATGTACTCTGGCAGAACATGTATAGCATTGATGTCCCATCTGAAATATCATTCACATTTCATATATTATAAATTGTTTCTTTCAAAAGAGACAAAGATAATACATATATCGCAAGGTAGAAATTAAATTAATTGGAAGGAAAGATTAACCAAACCTTTCAACAATGGCGGTGAATAGCTCAAGCTCATCCAAAGTCCCATAAACATCATAGACGTCGTCTATTGCTGTAATGAAACAACCCACCTTAGTTAATGCTTTACGGAGATCACTGAATTGAGGTTCGGACACCATTCCCACTGTCCAAAAGAAGCACTCCACTAGTCTGTCTCTGCTGAAGCTTAACTTCGCTGCTAGTCCGATCCCCTTCCACCACCTATAATACACACACTTATTGAATCCAAATTTCACTTTTAAACCAGCTATTAATATTTAAGTTGGAAGATTGTCAGACATGTTAGAATAAGGTGAAAGAATCTGAGATACTCGATGTGTCATACATGTCATTCTCACACATTTTAGGATGTGGACCTTTTTCTTTATTTCCCTCTCAAGGAAGGACAAGGCCTAATTGTATCGGTTTTTAGAAAAACAAAAATCATTCTTTATTGGATGTGCAATGTGGAGGGTATCATCATTAGAATTAAATTAACTAACCTTAACATTTCTTGAAGATCTTTTTGAAGCGTTGACTGCACTATGTTAAAATCCAATTTGGCCGCTTCAAGCAACACCTTGTTTGCATCTTTCCTTTTACTGTATGCATCTATATACCATCTTGCTTCCAACTTTCGTGTGTTGCGATGCACTGGAAGCTCCAGTGCGTGAGCTACTTGTTCTAACAAATCATTGCTTACTCCTCCTCTGATGTGTTTGAGATGCATAATACTAAAGGCCTTGGCTTCGTCCAAAATGTCTTCACCTTCGTATCCTAGATATGTTGCTTCATACAAACTCAGCATCCCTTTCACATCACTACAAAGACTTGCCTTAAAATTACCTTTATCATTCTTGAATCTCTGAAATATATCTGCGTTATTCGCAAAACATCATTAATTAAATGATAATAACACATCAACATGTGTGTGAGTATACCCGTAATTAAGTGGACCATGTAGTAACACCAATTTTAGAGTAAAAGAAATATACAATGTACAGAGTACTCGTGTATTTAATAAGACAAATAACGTATACTAACTAAGTGCTAAATTCTACAATTTTCTCGAAATATTTTTCTTGTTAGCTAGCATGAACCATAGGTACCTGGTGAGACATCATAGCCGTGATCTCTAAGGAGCCTGAAGCTCAAAGCAACTTCATATAGGCTTTTGTTCTGCGTTGTGTCAAAACGTGTTTTCAGAGAGACAAAACTGTCAAGGACTTCCACTATGTCCTTGTCAAAGTGATAGCCGAGGCCTAAGCGTTGGACATGGTCGATGAGCTCAAGCTTTGCCCATATATCTGCTGTTTGATCCTTCATCATCCTCCTCACTTCCTCTAGTAGCTTCCTTGCTCTGTCCATGTACTTGCCATCCTATATATATCATATAAGAGTTAATTTAACTATATATTTACGGAACAAAAGATGAACGCAAACGCTCTCTCTTGTCATGTAAGAAGGTAATTGGATAAGAAATATTACCGTATATACACTGTTCAAGGACTGCACAAACTCATAACTCCAGACGCTTGGCTGGTAATTGGCTGAGTTTCTTTGAGGTAAAGGGTGTGAAACACTGTGTTCGCTTGCGGCATCAGTAATTTTGTGAAAGAGAAGAGGGCCTCCTTGTTTTTTATGTCTTCCAAAACCAAGCGAAACGACTGAGGTGGGCAAGAAGGCACCCACTTGGGCCATTGTTATTGCCAGCTGATATTACTGCTCTCAAGTAATGCGAATGTGTGAATTAATTGTCTGCGTTCCTTGCTAGCATGTTAGGGTATATATAATACTCGAAGAAGTTCAATTCCTGTCTCTATCCATGACGATTTAATTTTAATTCAATTAGATCACGTTTCCTCTGTACCTTGTGCGTGAATGAAACTGTAGATTTCAAACGGCACACCAGCTTGGACAGTGACTAATATATCTCCTGTGTCCATCATATATCTTAAGGATTTTGCTCCGTAGCCATCAGCACAGGTTGAAATGCGTACTAAAATAAGATTTTTTTAAGGGTCCCACCCCCAAATGTGTATGTGTAGGGAGGCGACTTCTAGAAAATTGGACTTCTTAGAGATGACAATGGGACGGGACCCTTCAAATTTTTACCTGTCCCCACTCCCGATCCCCAACGGGAGAGAAAAAATTCCCTCATCCCTATTTCCCGCCTCCCTGCAGGGCCCCACTAGTACCCTGCGGGGTTATTAAAAAAAATTGTAAAAAACAAAAAAAAAAGAAAAAAACCTGTAATACATAAAAATATATATAATTAAACATAAGAGGCTAAATTTAAATATTAAAATAATCATTCAATAACTCCAAAAGGACCAAAACATCATTACATCATCATATTAACATATGTTCAAGAAAACAAAGATAAAAATTCAAATACATTGTCCACAATAAATATAAAAGATCAAAACACATTAAAATTCCAATACAATATTCTTTCTTGATCACACCAAATCATCATGGATTCATGCGTTTGATTTACTTGTTCTTTGGTACTTTCCTACAAAATAAAATTTAAACAAATCAACTATAAGATATATATAAGAAATAATACTTTAAAACAAGATAAGAATTACAGTACTTTAATATGTATGAGAAATCATACCTCGAAACTTTAATATATTCTCTTGTTCATCACATTTTAGCTATTTAAATTACGGTACTTTCCTACAAGATAAGAATGAAACAAATATTAGTAATTAAATATATTAGAAAAGGATAATAAAAATTAAACCATATTAACTTACTGCATCATCATCATCACCATCATCATCCATTTCTTCAAGAATACTATTGATTTTAATCATTTTTTTTTGCCTAACAAGAAAAATTAAAGAGTTAAACAAGTTTTGAAAAAAGAAAAACAAAATATAAATCAATGTTAGAATATATTATTATCTCCTAGTCCTACTTCATAGCGTAACCAATTTTGAGTACACATCAATGCTTCTAATGTTTTCTCAGTCAATCTACTATGATGTGGACTCAATACACGACTACCAGTACTAAATGCAAACTCTGAAGCAACTGTAGAGATTGGAATAGCCAAAAAATCTCTTGCAATTCGTTGCAAAGTAGGATACTTGAAACCATTTTGTTTCCACCAACCCAATATGTCAAAGTCTTCAGTAGTTGTTATATCAAGCAACACAGGCTCTTCTAAATAGTAATCTAATTCAGACTTGCATACTGTACTTTAAACATTTTCTCTGACATACTGAAACCACTTATTTTTCCAACTTTCTTTCCTCACATGAGAATTGGGGTCGGTTGAAGTTGAGGAAAAGGTATTATCAGCATTAGAAGAACTATGACTTTTATTCATAACTTGATATTCATTAACAAACCCCTGAAACATATCTTTCACCTTGTGCAATTCAACAGAAGCATCATCTCTATACATCAAAGGAAAGAAATAATCCAACATAGTCATTTTATATCGAAGATCCAACACAACATCTATGGCCATAACTCCATTAATTGATCTCTAATATTTGTCAAACTTCATAATCATATTAACAGCCATATTTTTTATAATGTCACAAGAACTATCAACCCACTCCCTTAAAGCCAATCTAATTTCACAAACTTTTGGGAAATAAATATTTGAGGTCGGGTATTGGGAGCCCGAAAATAATTCAGTGATACTATAAAACAATTCTAACTTCCCACAAATATCTTCTACCATTTTCCAATCCTCTTCACTAGGCAAACTCTTATATTGAGAATCATGTTGGCGCCGGGATCCTGACATGTGCTTTAATCTTTGGAAAACGTCTTGATATGGTAAAGCAGAAGCAATCATCAAATAAGTAGAGTTCCACCTAGTTCTACAATCAAGAACAAGCTTCTTTGAATATTTTTTGTTCAATTGAAGGCAAGTATCACTAAATTTTTCCTCCCTCTTTGGTGTTGCAGTCCAAAAAGCACAACTTTCTATAACTTTTTCAATTGCATCAGAAATTACTGACAACCCATCTTTCACTATCAAATTTAGCACATGAGCACAACAATGCATATGAAATAATTCCCCTCTCAAAATAAATGAAGAACTTGGAATCTTATCAAACAAACGATCGATTATGGCATCATTAGTGCTAGCATTATCAACAGTCAAAGTTGACAACTTTTTATCAATATTCCAATCCAATAAACATTCAACTAACACATCAGAAAGAACTTCAGCAGTGTGTAGTGCAGGCACATAAACAAACCTATAACAAATTATAATAACTATTACAAAGTAGCACATAAACAACCATAGAACAAATATGATAAATATGACAAGAGAGAAAAATATTAAAAGAATAGAACATTACTTCACAATCAAGCTCTGCAAAGTCCAACTATCATCAATGTAATGTCCACATATCAGTTGTTATTACAATACACCCTGAGTTCTTTGCAAGTAATTTCATTACTCTAGCCTTCTCACTCTAATATATTTTCACAACGTCGCCCTTTATTGTATTGCGAGAATTTACTTTGAACATTGGTTGAAGAGAATTGACAAATCTCCTAAACTCGACTTGATCAACCACAACAAGAGGATGCTCATGCATTATAATCATTCTTGCAAGTTCCCTTCTTGCATTATCATGATTAAATGTGAATGTGCCAACCATAACTGATTCACCCCTAGTTCCTATTGAAGAAGAGGATTGTTGCAAAGTATTTATAATTGATTATCGTGGACCCCTCACAGTACGAAGCTTACAACTCTTAATGTGGTCATGTAAATGTTTTGTGCCTTGTTTAGTGTCCCCACCAAGTTTCTTATTGCAATATTTGCATATTGCTTTCCACTTATCATCTATTTTCTCCCTTTTAAAGTGTGCCCAAGCTTGTGAGGTCAATCATCTTTTATTTGGACTTCTTTGTACACTAACATCTTCTTGTTCTAAATCAATACTTACTTCATTAGAGAGAGGAGTTTGATTTTCATTTTCTTGTGTTCCTTCCATTGGATCTGAAGTAGGTGCAAGTGGAACTTGCTCCTTTTCCATAGGAATATTAGATGATTGATCTTCAGCCATCTTTAAAAAAAAACCAACCTAAAAGAAAATAACTCAATGTATTTAAATGTAATCATTTATAATAATTACTAAAGATTCAAAAATCTAATTTTTCTAAATACCATTTCCAAATGAATTAATATGGGCTAAGATAGTTTGGCTTTCATAGTTGTTGCTGAGAAGCTAATTCCTTATGTATTTGTGGAATTTTGTCCCTTTTTTAAAAGTAAATCTGAATTCATTCTAAAAAGTAAAAACAACTGGTTTTATTCGTAGACAGTTCCATCCTTTTAGATTTTGAGTTCTTCATTATTAAATCTCTTCAAAATATAATTCTAGATAGGTTAGTAAAACATTATATTCATTATAAATCTCAAAAGAAATCAAACAATAAAAAACTTAAAACTCTTAATTAGTCTGATTCCCCTAAAACTTCAACATTAATTATATTACCCAGTTTGTGGCCTTTGGGTTGAAGCTACGTACCCTACTGAAATCAATAGCATATAAATTTATGAGGATTAACTCTAAATTATGAGGATTAACTCAGCAATTCAACACATTATGTGGATTAACTCTAAATTAAACACTAATTAGCAACTTAGCAATTCAGCACATTTTCATGAGGATTAACTCTAAATTATGTTATTTCACCAACTTACCTCGCTTGAGAGCATGATGGATCGATGGAGCAGTGGGGATGAAGGGTCGAAGGATTGATGAAGGAGGAAGGATTGGGATTGACGAAGCCCGAAGGAGGAAGCCACCCACAACACGCCGCAAGCACGGCCGGAGGGGTCTAGTCCTTCCCTGGACGAAGACGACGACCGGCAGTGGGCACGCCTCTCACCTTAAGCATGGTAGGGAGGATCTGGTGCCTTGGAAGAAGACGAAGGTAGAGGGCTGGCAGTACTGCAGTAGGCACGCCTCACGGATCACGCACAGGCACGGCCGAAAGTCAAACACTAGAAACCAAGAGAGGCAGAGGCAGTCGCAAGTCAGAACTTGGAATCAGAAGTTGCAGAGAAATGAGAATTGGGGGAAAATGAACAAAATTAGGGCTTAGACGCTTAGTAGATACTATCAGTTAGTATTTAGAAATATTTTAGTTTCTTTTTATTTAATAGTAAAAGACAAAAAGTATTATTATTTTATCTTATAAAATTACTAAATTACCATTAACCTTTATATTAAATATATATATTTTTAGGATATTTTAATAATTTCATACGAAATTACTAAAATGACCTCGGGGACGGGAACCCTACGGGCGGGGAGAGTGATCCCCGTCCCCGTCCCCATTTAGTTTTCGGGGGGGTTTTTTCCCCCGTTCCTATCCCCGCGAGGGGAAAAACCCCCGATCGCGGGGAATCCCCGAATTCGACGCCCTATTGCCATCCCTACTTCCTATAGTATTACCCATATTTTAATTACACGTATCACATTTTATACATAAAATCATATATATGAGTCTTTTTAAGTAATCAACAGTAAATATAATGCCATATATACGAGTCTTTTTAAGTAATCAATAGTAAATATGGTTGCCAACAACTATATATATGTGTGGGGGGTGGTCTTAATCTCTTACGTACAAATAAAAGGACATTAATTAACTACTAATGGTATCTATTAGAATTTAACTACCAATGAAAAATTTACTCTCAAATCTGCTTACAACTCTCTCATTAAAAAAACTCCCCAAAATGCAAATACCCTCTAGATCTGGAAAACCTGCTACAACCAAAGGGAACATTTTTTTCTATGAAAATGTTTGATGTTTAACAAAGGTATTTCAAACTCTACAATACTCCACAAGGAAACATCACCCCTTCCCCTACTTGCCCCCTTTGCAACACTCATAATGAAACTATCAAACATGCATTTTTGAAACTATCAAAACGCCTCTTCTGTTTGGGCAAACTTCACAATCCCTCCAAATTTTTACAATGAAAACCCTAAAATCTGACTTTTTTCAAATGCTATAACTCACTCAAAAAACAAACTAAACATTTCATGGAGCACTATTTTCCTTTTTATCCTTCATACCATTTGGATAGCTAGAAATAATTTTCATCTTTTATAATGAAACAAAACCTCCAGATCAAACTGCAAACCTTACTATAGGCAAAGTTATAGAATTTTGGTTGAACCTGGAAGAAACTACCTATTTACAACACCCAAATTCAAACCAACTTATCTTCGTTGGAAACCCCCTCGCCAAATATGGATTGAACTAAATAGTAATGGTTCCATGTCAAATTCCCAACTAGGTATGCTGGTCAATGTTTGAGAGATAATTCTGGAAATTGGTTAGTTGGCTTCTCCAAATATATTGGCATGGGAAGTATTCTCCGAGCAGAGCTCTGAGTAATCCTATTGGGACTAAACCTAGTAATCCAACTAAATCAAAATTCAAAATTAGAAATTGAGACAAATTCAACTCAGGCTGCTCAACTTCTTTAAAACCATTCTCCTGGAATCCATCCTTTAGACTGTCTTATTAGAAATTGCAAGTTCTATCTTTCTTGCCTGACATGTTATAAGATTACCAAAGTGGCCAGGCAACAAAATAGATGTGCAAATATCCTAATAAAGGAAGAAAGAAAGAAGAAGCCCTGTGTCACGCCTCCAACTTACGCACGTGACCGGCATGATAGATGAGCTTTTACCTCACCACCGTAAGCCTAATTCCGTACCAATTTGATATATATAAAAATGCTATTTCATGAAAGATAGTACAGTAAATATTTCAAATATATCAATTTATTCATTAATAAATAATATTCTCAACAAGCATTATTCGTCCAAGATTTACCTACCCAAATTACAGAGCTACTACTAGAATACTTTTGATAAAGTTTTACATAATAACAAATATTTACCCCGATCAATGGGGTTGAGGACTCAAACGATTAGCTGGTTGTGCCTCTACTTCTTCTTGAAAATCTGTGAGGGGAGGAATGGCATGAGTATATTTTACTCAGTGAGGAAATATATTATTCTATCACATTAACATAAGAAACAATCATATAAAATCACAAAACATATCATATGGTTCCAAATTAAATTTCCAGACATTTTTCGGGTCCAATCCACATAAGGTGGTCGTTGTCCCGCGGCCCCTGCTGCATCCTCCCTTATTACTTCTTTCATAAATGCCTCCCTTATTTCACCCCTATATTTTCAATACTCTTTGTATTGGAACAAATTTTTGTTTAACATGATTTGCCACCCTTATTATCTCATGCTCCTCCCTTTTTACTCCCACACAGGGACTCGTTCTCGTAACATTTTCCGTCAATTACAAACATAACAATAATTCAACCTTACACACAATACTACCCATGTATGTGATGTTGTTCACATATATAGTAATGTATATGATACTATTCATAAAAAAGGTACTGTTCATATATACGGTATGATACTGTTCATAAATATGACACTATTCATATATATGGTATGATACTATTTATATATACAGTATAGTACTATACATATATATGGTATGATACTATTCATAAATATGACACTGTTCATATGTACGTACGATATTGTTCATATGTACAGTATGGTACTGTTTATATATGCAATAATCAAAAATAATTTTCAAGTAATTGAGGATAATTCCTTTCTGATGTGGAGGATCGGCTAAGGCCGCAACCACAGAGCATACTAAGAATTTATCACACATGTATTTTTAAAAATATAGTACCATCACAGTATCTTAGTAATCAATAAATAATTCTTAAATAATCGAGGTTAGTTCTTTTCTGATATGGAAGATCGGCTAAGGCCGCAACCACAGAGCATACTAAGAATTTAACCTCTAAATTATTGCAAAAATTTAAAAGAGCATAGTAGAATATTCCCTCAGCTCGAATCCAAGCTATAAAGGAGGACTTTTATAATAACCCAGAATCTTAACACCAGAATCAGAAGAATTAGAGGAGATGAGAGAATAGAATCTGAAGCTATGAGTTTAGAAGTGAAATGGAAGGGCCTATTTATAGGAGAAGTTATGGTACTATTTGCTACTATTCCATCTACCATCCTCTTATACTATTTCATCTACCAGTTTTCATCTATCATTCTCCTATACTATTTCATCTACCAGTTTCACTTACCAGTTTTCATCTACCGTTCTCCTATACTATTTCATCTACCAGTCTCACTTTCAACTATACATTCTAGATTCCACTTTTGAATTGTATTTTACTTAATGGGATAAATTCCATATCGTACCATTCATTATATCTCACAATTTATTCAATTTATAAGTGAAAATTCATATTTTCAACATCATACACAACCAAAATAATAAAATTTATGTAAAAATTTAAACAGACAGAATTTTTTTTTTAACGGGTATTACACCCTGTTTAACTATCTATGAAGATGTCCCTACCTATGTTTCACATTTCTATCATGAAAACAAAGCAAGCTCTATACACCCTCCCCAAGCTAATTTTCCTAATTCCTATAATTTGTCTTGTTGGCTACCACCTCCGTTTTTCTCTCTCGTTGCAGCATGTTTACTAACTACGCTTTACCTTTGTTGTTGTCTCAAACTCATTTTGTTTAGCTATGAACTTAGAATTGCAACCTATGCATTATGTACTCTTAAGTACTTCGCTTGTTTTATCTATATTTATTGCTATCTTCTTTTAATCTAAGTATTTTTCTCTGTTTATAAAAAAAAAAAGACATTAACCAATAAAAAAGGAAGCCTATGTCTATACATATATAAAGCACTTTTAATATATATAATATTTCAAAATAATAATATCCAATAGCTGTTGCAGACATTCCGATTAAAAAAGGTGAGAACGAAATTGACAGTATGTATTGGATACAAAGAACCGATTAAGGCAAATCTAAGGATTCCAATGTGTAAAGATCTCACGATTAATGAAAGGTTTTGGGAAAGAGTCAAATTGAACCAATTTTATGATACAGAGACCATCAGGGATATAATATGAATCCCCATCTCATATGTTGATTGATATTTTGGACAGATTAATCAGGAGAACCCTTTCTTTTCTTTCTTTTTTTTTTTTTTCAAAGGAGGTATGGGGTTTGGGGAGAGAGAAGTGGGAAAAAGTGTGGAAGGATTCATACCTACGATCATCAAGATTCTTTAAACTCATGTCCGTGAGAATTAGTACTTGACTCTTGAACTTTCGTGAATAAGTTTTAATTAAGAGGTGAGTGCATTGTCAAACAAAAATAAAAAAATTATAAGACGTTTCACAACATATACTACCCTATATATATGTATATGTATATTATGTAATTTGACAACGTAATGTCTTAAAATAAGATTTAAAACAATTATACTTTTAAAAATAATAAAATGGATTCATGCAAATTGCTCAGAAAATGCATATAGAAACTTAAAAAAAAATAGATACAATAATAATAATAATAATAATAATAATAATAATAATAATAATAATAATAATAATAATAATAATGCTCGATAAATATATCTTTTCAATTTAGCCTATCAATATTTTTCAATTTAGTTTTTTTATAAATAAACATGTTATTAATAATGTGTATTATATTATGAAATATGTATTATATTATGAAATATATTAATAAATTTAATGCTATATACTATATTTTTAAAAAATTATAGTTTAGTTATTATTGTATAATATGTAGACAATTTTAAGAGAAATTAAAGTGAGAAGTATCTAATTATAAGTGATGAAAATGAAGTTTTAGTCAATATTCTTTTATTTAAAATTCAGCAAAGGTAACGAGATGATATGAATTATTTAGAGAAATCATTTAACCCTATTAAAATCAATAATAATATTAGCTAAGTAGATTATGGTTATATTGAAGTCAGACCACAGCTCAGTGAATGAAAAACGTGTTTTCACCAAAACTAAAAATGAAAAACGTGTTTTATATGTTGCGATGTTTTTGAAATTCGTCTGGTCATTGATCCGAACTGACTTTTGGGTCACTAGTTCAACTATCGGGTTATAGGGTTAATTGCTGAATTGGATAAATAAATTAAAAGGTTAAAAATTATATATATATACTTACATTTATTTATAAATAAAATTAACACTAAGTAAAATAAATAATTTATATATAAATTTCACACTTCAAAGTTCGAAGTCTTAAAACTATAGTCATTAGTCATAAATAATTAAAATATAAATATCCGTAAATAGTTTTTTGTCATAAAATTACAAATAATTTTTTAAAAATATTTTATTTTTATTTTTTAAATTAAATGATTATATAAATTTTTTTGTTTATGCTCTTTGATTTTTCTTGATTTAATTTATTTGACATCAAATAATTATATATATATACATATATATAATTATTTTTTTTCTTATCTACTAATTCATTATTAATAATATACTTATTTTTTGTTAAATTAAATGTCTTTTCTATTTCAGTTTTTATCAACATTAACTTTTTTTTTTCCATTTACTTCATTCAAACTTAAAATTTTATTTTAAAAAATTATCAAACTGCATAAATTAAACAACATTAATGAACCGATATGTTTGATCCCAACTAAATCACAACAATCACATCATATTTAATAATCATCTTGTTGCCACAATAGGTGAGCAAAAACTTGCTTACCATGGTTCTTAAAATAAAGTATTTATTAATTTGATCCTAGAAATATAATATATATTGTTTAAAAAAACATTTGGACTTGTCGTCAACAGTAACCATTAACTTACACTTATTTAATGAAATAAAAAAAACTCCTTAAATTCTTAACCAATACATATATTTATTAAAACCTCTTGATAAGCCCTATAAAATTTCACTCATATTTAATTCTTTTATTAAAGGAACGTTATAATAATATTTTTATTAAATAAATTATTATTTAAAATAAAATAATCCCATGCCAGGAAAGTAATAAAAACTCAATGAACATGTCGTGATCTCACATGTTTCATGTTCATACATAGATTGAAAAGTGGATATTTGAATAAATGCTGTAAATATTGCAATAAAAGAAATGTTTGATGGTACTTGATAAGTATATTTTTTATCATGAACGAATCTTGAACATAATTATTGAGAAGGTTAAATATTTTTTTGAGAGAGTTAATAAAAATAATTAATTAATTAATATTTTTTTAAAAAAATTACTTAAAAAAATTTTAGGGGGAGCAATTACCTCCTTGTCTCCAAAAAGATTCTTTCCTGTTTTTTATGTCAATTTGAATAACTATGTTTATTTATTTGTTGGATTACTCTAGCAAAATTATAGTAACATGCATTTTATTTGCTTTCATTCAATGAATACATAACCAATCATTTTCCATTACTTTCATTCCTTCAATTAGAAGCGACGCGAGCTTTACCCATCACTATTTTTGCATGGAAAGTCTATGGAAACATCGAGAATTGGCACTAACAGAGGCTAGGGGGTGCCATGGTCCCCCCCAAAAGAAATTTCCCTTTCTATTGTTAATATTGAAATATATTTACAATATGGCCCTCTTTTTTTTTTTTTGAAAATTTAAAGTTTGACTTTTCAAACGATAATGTATAAAAAAGTATTTTCTTGAGGATATAATTTTTTGTCCATGGGTTTCGAGTCTAGATCATTGAATTTTAGATCGACTTGTTGGACCGTTCTAAATATTAAAAAACAAACAAACATTGATACGAAGCTTTGATCCTAGTAAGGATGCCAATTTTCCTTGTTAATTCAATTGCAGTTTACAAGTGTCCCAAACAAGTCTGAGGTAGAAAAGAAGAGTTCATAAACAATAAATGCATATATGTGATGTCATATCACTGGAAAGAAAATCCACACACAAAATAATCGTGCTTAGATAATTTAGTCATTCCCATCAGTTATGTATATGAAATTATGAATATTTGTTAGACAACCTCATCCCCAGAAAAAAGAAATCCATGAAGGAAACAATATTTTAATAAATTCAAATTCAAACTAGAAAAAGATATTTTATTTATATCATTTCGGTCTTAAAATTTTATTTGCATTCATTTATTAAATACATAACCTATCATTTTTTATTTCTTTCATTCGTTGAATTAGAAGCAAGCTTTACCTATATCATTACTTTTATTTGGAACATTCATGGAACGAACAATGGGACAGACAAGGAAAGGCTAGGATGTCATGGTCCCCACTAACCCCCCCCCCAAAAAAAAATTCCCTTTTTACCATTAATATAGGTATATATTAACATTATGGCCCTCCTCTCTTTTTTTTTGGAAATTTAAAGTTTGACTTTCAAATGATAATATATAAAAAAGTATTTTCTTGGGAATGTAATTTTTTGTCCATGAGTTATTTGCATGTGCTGATACAAGTGTAAATGCACTAAGGACTTCATTACTTTTAATCTTAAGTTGATAAATTCAGCTATGTCTTGAGTAATCATCCAAAAATTGTACATAATACTTAAAACTAGAGATAAATTGGACTGAAGAAGGACCCCAGACATCATTGTGGATAAATTCAAGTGGTGTCTTAGCATGAGAAGTTGATAAATTAAAGGGCAAGGCATGCATTTTACCAAATTGACAAGGTTCACAACAGAAGATTTCTTTTCTATTCAACTTAACATTACAAAGTTGTAATACTTGACATAATACTTTATCACATGGAGGCCCGAGCTTTATATGCCACTTTTCTTTTATTGAGCTAAAACAAGACTCCATGGTACAATTATTAGCTCTGGTATTGCTTACTTCATTTTTTATAGCAGCAAAATAGTTGTGTTATTGATGCTTCTTAAACTCATGCAGTTTGTCTTTCGTCTGTCCCTTTAGCAATAGCTCCCCCATGATCTTGTCCTTGATATAACATCTAGAAGAATCAAACTCAATAAGTATATTTTTATCAGAGGTCAGTTTGGATACACTGATGAGATTTTTAGTAACTTTAAGAGTATGCAAAACCTCTATTAATTTCAGTTTTTGATTCTTTCACGATAAAGAAGACATACCAGATTTTTGAACATGTAATTTGGCACCATTGCCAACCACAATTTCTTCCTTACCCTATGGATTTGTTACTTGCTCAATATTAGTTGAATCCTTGGTGATTTGACTACTAGCACCACTGTTCATATACTAGTTAGGGTCAGAAACTGTATTGGATGCTGCCAAATAAGCTGGATGCCCTCCTGCCTAGGTTGAAAATTGTGTTACCAGTATTTGGAGTTGCCAAATGTAATTTTGGTCATACTAAAGTAGTAATGAGCAACTGTGTGTCTAATTTTTCCACAAACTTGGCACAAAGTTCCACTATTGTTTGCTCTACCACATTTGCCATGTCCTCTGGTTGCCTAACCTCCTCTCTGATTGTAAGTTTGATTTCTCTAGTTGAAAGGTCTTACTTTGATATCCTTCTTTTCATGTTTAGGTTTGGCAACAACATTGGCTTGAATCTATAATGAAGCAGTCAAATTGGTGAGTTATTCTAACTTACTCTCATAGGTTAGGAATATAGTCTGTAAGTCAACCCAAGATAATTCAGCTTTATCAATTGATTAGACTACAAAGGAATTATATTCAGTATCCAGACCAGCCAAAGTTTGAGTTATCAGGTCATCTGTAGAGCTTGGACAACCAACTAAGAGAATATTTTCAGAGATGGATTTCATTTTGTTTATATATTCCGCCATTTTGAGTCCTCCTTTTCTAGTTCTATACAGCTTTCCTTTTAGCAGGGTTATTATGGAACGTGCATGTGCTCTAGAAAGATCTTTGATTGCTTTTCAAAGTTCCTAAGATGTTTTATAGCCACTGACTTATGACGCAACTTTAGGTGTCAGTGTATTGTAGGTCCATCGAAGTAGAAATTGGTTGGTTACCACCCCTTCTTCAAATGTTCGATTCAGTTTACTCTCTACATCTTCAAAGACGAATTGTTGTGGACAAGTCTTTCAGCCAAGAATGAATCCTTCAAGTATAAAACCCCTTATGATAGGTAAAACACTTGATTCCCAAAGCAAGAAATTATTTTTGTCCAGTCTGACAGAGCATAGTTAAGAGAGAGAAGAGCTGTCACGACCCAATTTCTAAGCACGTAACCGGCACGTTGACACGAGTCCCGTGTCAATGTAAGTCTAACCAACGTCTCTGATTCTAACTCATTTTGTTACTCATGTAAAATACTTAGTATATATTCCTTATCATTTAGTTATTAGATAATATAGCATTCATAAATAGAGACAAATCAGAGTTTGAAAATACACACATACACACACACACACACACACACACACACACACACACACACACACACACACACACACACACACAGATATATATATATATATATATATATATATATATAATGAAATAAAGATTAATATTAGGAAATAAAATTTAAATATGAATAAACATTAATTAAGGTAAATATTAATTAAATTACATTTTAATTTACAAATGAATACTAATTAAAATAAATACAAAAATCTAATATTACTTAAAACAAATATTAATTTATAGTGTAAATAATATAAATAGTTTGAAATATATATATATATATATACACATATTTATGTATGAATATATATATATATATATATATAATAACATAAAGACTAAAATTAGACAATATTAATTACGTATAAATAAAGGTTAATTAAAACAAATAGTAATTTATAATTGAATATTAATTGAAATAAATATAAATAAATATCACATATTTGTTAAAATAATTATTAATTTATAATATAAATTATTTTAACCGTATACCACATGCACACAAGAAGAGATGAAGATTTACCCGAATTCGTTATAGTCTCCCATATTACAATTTTAATATTTAAATAAAATAATCAAAACTTCATTCATTCACAAAATCATATCAACTTAAATAAATTCATAATTGTAATATCAACTTCTACCGTAATTGTAATATCCTAAGAATTTTCATGAATATTTAAAGTCTATTTGAAGTTTATTGAAAAATTTAATTACACGAGAAATGTTCTTTTTGAATTAGTGAAGGAAATTTGGAAATAGAAATTTCAAAAATTTTAATTTGGGACATTTTACAAATTCTCAAGGACTAAAATGAAAAGAAAAGAAAGTATGGAGTACTTTTGAGAAATGACCAAGTAGGAACCCGAGAAGAAGAATAGAGCTTATGGGAATGAATTATGAGTCCGGTACCAAAAAGATGATGGATTCGAGGTTAAAGTGGAGTTTGAGACTCTGAGAGGGACTAAAGTGAAATAAGAAAATTGTGGGGCAATTAGGATTTAGAATCACCCGAGGTGAGATTTTATGAATTTGCTTTTACTAGTCTTGACTGAGGGTCAACTGAAGAGCAAGTGATAATTTCACCCCGAGCGAGTAAATAGGCGGCCTCACCTAATTTTTCTTCATTTTCTCCTTTCCACTCTCTCTCTTCACTTTCTCTCCTCTCTTTCTCTCTCTACACTTCAACTCCACAACCAGGCTTAGAGGGTGGATCTCGGGCTACGGGGCGAGCCTCTAGGAGCCAAGCAACGTAGGGAAAGTAAGGAATTGAGGTAGAAATTTCTATTTCTCAAGCTTTTCCTTATTTTATAGTTTTCAGAAAGTTTGGGGTAAAAATATAGATTCCGACTTCGTTTCTCGATTAAAATTGGTGTTTTTGGTGTCTAAATGCTCCTTAGACATTAAGGGTGAGATCCTATGGAAGAAATCATGGAAAACGGTGAAGATTTGACCGGATCTGAGCCAAAACCGAGAGGAATCGCGAAAGGTCGCGATCCTGGCACCCAGGCGCCAGCTCTGGCGCCCAGGCGCCAAGGTTCAGAAGATTTTGAGAAGAAAAGGGGCTTGGCGCCCAGGCGCCAAGCTTGTGTTGGCGCCCAGGCGCCAGGTATGCTGAAAAGCCTTAGCTTATTTGCAATCAATCATAACTTCTTCATCCTGACTCCGTTTTGGGCAAACTTTATATCGTTGGAAAGCTCTTTGAGTCTAGTTTCCAATGGTATAAATGTCATTTAGAAATTCATTACCGGTTAGGAGTTATGACTTAAGATGTGAGTAAAGGTCGAGAGTAGTGATAGGAAATTTCTCTATTTTGTAACCCTAATGGTTTTTACCTGGTTACAATAGGGATGTTTGTGGCGCAAGGTGGGAACGCTGAGAGCGTGGAATCCAGGTGAGTAGGCAACCTTACAAAATTAATTTAATAAATTAGTCAAAACACAATATAAATCCCATTTGCGTTATTTGTGAAATTGAGAAGATTATCAGTTTGTGTTCAGGTTGAGAAAAAGTACAATATCATTGGAAAGTATTTTATTACCTTTGAGAATTGATTTCTCTAGTTGACTAAAGAACTAGATGTGATTGTTCCTTGAATAAATTGGAACATTTTGTAAGTGAATAACCTTACTAAACTAATGTGATCTTATTAGATAAGGTACAATACAAGTCTTGTTTATAACATTATTGAAGTGAGAAATAATCAATCTCGCTGTTGATAATATATGATAATTGTTATGGTTGATGATAGACATTCAAGGGAATAAAGGTATGTGTAAATTCATTTGTTTCATAGTAATTATATTGTGATAAATTGTCACTATTTTATTGATGAGCAAAAGATCTACGAGATCTAATACACGAGTTTGAAAGAGTTAGAGTCTCATACTACTCGGTGTATAACTGTGAAAACCTATGCACGAGTTTGAAAGGGTTAGAGTCTCATACTACTCGTTGTATAAATGTGAAGACCTATGCACGAGTTTGAAAGGGTTAGAGTCTCATACCACTCAGTGTATAACTGTGAAGACTTATGCACCAAGAGTTTGAGGGTTAAATTCCCAAGTCAATCAGTGCAAGTATCTATGGCATATAATGCAAAGTGATTGAGGGATTGATCACCCAAGAAATCATACGCAAATTCAAACAAGTGTAATACTATAATTATTTACAATAAATGATAGATTGATTGTATTAGTAAATGTGGTGTTTGTGCTTATGATATTTTCATATACAGTTGTTTACTCACTGAGTTATGATAAACTCACACTCTCCATGATTATCTTTTCAGATACAGTGGTTGAGGAGAAGAATTTATAGCCTTCAAGGATATACTCCACTTTTGTCTGGTAAACAATTGGTAAGGATTAGGAAACGCTCTGTAATCTAGTAGGTCACCTAGGCTTGGGAGGTTGTATAGTACTGTATAGTGTTTGAAGGTTGAACATTTTCTGAATATGTATACAAAATATCTTTCTTGGAATATTTATGATTCACATAATTATGGATATTAAGAATGTTCACAGAGATTATGGGGTACCACGGAGGTACACCCTAGGTATTTTATGTTTATATCACATGTAAGTTTTGGGATGTGACAGTAATGCATATCATAAGTTTTCAAAATAAATCTTCGAATTTAAATCAAATTAAATACAATAATTAAAGTAATTTAATCGCCCAAGACTCCCTAGATGTCCTAGTTGATCACAAATTTTTCTATCTAGATAAAATAAATACCAATGACTCGGGATCTACTTAACAATAGGATGATCCAAAGGCAAACCTAGTCTACTTGTGAAAATTCCTCTTCCGCTACTTGATCTAAAAAAAAATAAGTCAACGAGTGTGAGATAATTATCTCAGTGAGCGAACCAATCCCCACCCTAATAAAATCTGCTATACAAAAGTAATAAAATAATAATATAGGCATAAATCATAAAACCACAAAGAAAGATACACATCAAAGAGTTTGCAGTTCAATCAAACAATTCAGACTAACGAAACTAGTATTCGTCAATGGCAAAATATCTTCGAGTACCCGTAGGCCTACTCAACGAATCTCATCGTACCTAGGAGAGCCCATAGGCTCGCTCAACCAATTTCATCAATCTCATCAAAACCTGCCATGAAGCACAACCTGATCCTCAACGGTCAGGGTGCTCTATGGATTAAATCCGAACTAAGGTCTTATCGAGGGAATTGTTGTCTCTGCTCTCAGAAGTTAAGTCATTCTATCACCTGGATATCTAGCTTGACATGAGAGAGGGTACTATCCCACTCAAACACAATCAAGGTTCAAAAAAATTCCAAATAATCATTAATATATTCAACAATAAATTCATCAATATAATCATAAATATAATCGTCATTATAATTTCTATCAAATAACCATAAGTAAACCAAATCACAAATAGTTTTATTTGCTTCACGGACCATGTCTCTTTCCTAACGTATTTCATTAGCAATATCATCAATATTCGAATTATACAAACTCTCAAAACTCGAATCCCTTAACTGGATTCTCCCTTTCCCATCATGATTGTCACCTATCTTATTATTCGATCACTTTAACACTTAAGATAATATTAAAGAAGGGTTAGTTCACTCACCTAGATTCCAACTAATCTTGCCAATCAAACTGATCAAATCCTCCTTGATGTGAAAAAAAGGACTTGTTTACTATAGGTATTGTATTTTTTTGTAGAAGAAAAAAGAGAGAAAAAGAAAAGAAAAAAGGAAAGAAAGAACAAGAAGAGTTTAAATTAGGAACCCTGTTCTAGTCGTATGTATGTGTGTGTGTGTGTGTGTATGTGTGTGTTAAGGCTTCCAAAATTAATCAAGCGAGTTTTTTACTTACCTTGTTGTCTTTCTTATTTTTTGGGTCCTCTTCCTATTCCTTTTTGTGAATGTCGTAGGTGAGTTTTGGGTGAGATGTGGTAATGATGTATTTAATATATAGAGTATATCTCATACATGAAGAGGTGGAAGAGGTGACGTGATGGTTGATTGGAGATGGTTTGTAATTAGAGAAGGGTATTGGGATTGAATATGGGAGGTTGAAGTCTTGGGAGGTGGCGGTGGTATGTGTATGAGATTATGTGTATAAGTGCTGGTAATGAATAGGCTAACATATGGTTTAACTTTAAAGAGATGGATAAATGAGAGAGAGATGAGAAAGGTAGTTGACGGTAATGTGAGGGCTCAAGTTCTTAGGGTTTTTTCTAAATTAGTTTGAAAGGATTTGTACATTAAAATGATTGTTGTTCAATTTAGTTATAAAGTCTATCCTTTGATTTACCAAAAGCCAAAATAAGTGTCTTTAATTTGATAATAAACTAGATTTGGTTAATTAGATAATTACCTTATTTCCTTTATTTAAATTTTTTTTTGCATTATCTTTTAGTTGATACCTACCATAAAATATTATATATATATATATATATATATATATATATATATATATATTCAATTTCCACTAACTGCGTCCACTATTCATATTCTATTTATTTTAATTTCCTTTATTTCTTTAATTCACTTAATAAGTTAAACATACTATTTATTTCAAAAATTAATATCTTAAGATGTAGAAACTATTTTCTACTTCCTATCTCACATGAAGGTTCCCTAAAATTTTCTCCATTTATTTCTATACTTGTACACATTTTTGCTACACCCTGTAAGACTCCAAAATCTTTCACTTTATTCACTCAAATTTTCTCTTTAGTCCTTTTATGATCTAGCATCTCACATTGCTAGTCTATAGCACAAAATCTTATGCTAAAGTATTACCACATCACAATACAACATTACAAACACACTGCACACAATTTGCAAACCCATATTTGTGAAATAATAATTTTTTAATTAAAATAAAAAATTAAATGGCGGTTATTACAATATTACTCCCTTTAAGAAATTCGATCCTCCGAATTTAACTTACCTCTAGTCTCAAAAAGGTAAGGATACCTAGAGCATATATCAGCCTCGGCTTCTTACGTGACTTTCTCATGAGTCTGATTCCGCCATAAACATTGACTGATAGGATCTCCTTTGACCGAAGTTTCTTTATCTAGTTATCCAAGATAGCCACTGAGAGCTCCTAATATGATAAATCCTCATCTAATTGTATGGTATCCTGACTAAACACATGCGAAGGATTAGGAAGATACTTTTTTAACATCGATACATGAAAAACTAGATGAATCCCCTTTAACTCTGTGGGTATGGCTAGTCGATAGGCCACCTTCCTAACACGATTCAGAACCTCGTAAGGTCCGATGTACCTTGGACTTAATTTCCCTTTCTTCCCAAATCTTAGAACACTTTTCATAGGAGAAATTTTTAAGAATACCATATCACTGACTGAAAACTCTAAGCCATGTCGCCTGTGATTAGCGTAAGCCTTCTGTCTACTCTAAGCTACTCGCATTCTAGCCTGAATCATCTTAACTTTGGCTAGGGCATCCTGAATAAAGTCTAGTCCTATTACCTTTGCCTCACCTACCTCGAACCAGCCAATCGAGGATCTGCAACATCGTTCATATAATGCCTCATAAGGTGCCATACCGATGGTGGCCTGATAGCTATTATTGTATGCAAACTCTGTCAGGTATAGATGCCTCTCCCAACTACCTCCAAAGTCTAAAATACAAGCTCGTAGCATGTCCTCTAGTGTCTGTATAGTCCGCTTAGACTGTCTGTCTGTCTGTGAATGGAAAGCAGTACTGAGGTCCACTCAAGTACCTAACGCCTCCTAAAAGCTCCTCTAAAAATGGGAGGTGAACTAGGGACCCCTATCGGAGATGATAGACACGGGTACACCATGTAGCTTCACTACCTCTTTAATGTATACATGTACCAACTTAGCTACTCCATAGGTAGTGTTGACCGAGATAAAATGAGCTGACTTGGTCTACCAATCTACTATAACCCATATCAAATCATAACTGCCCATAGAACGGGGTAACCCAACTACAAAGTCCATCATCACTCATTCCCACTTCCACTCGGGAATTTCTAGCTGCTATAACAGACCTCCTGGTCTCTTATGCTTGGCCTTAACCTATTGACAAGTCAAATAACAGGACACGAATTTGGCTACATCTTATTTCATACCTTCCCACTAGTATACTTGCTTTAGATCCTGGTACATCTTGGTAGCACCCGGATGTACAACATATGCGGCACCAGGGCCTTCCTTCATGATGTCTCGTCTGAGAGTCTCGACATTTGGTACATATATTTGGTGCTCAAACTGCAACGCTCCAACATCATCTAATGTAAAGCTACTTGTTCCACTATTCTTCACCTTATCCATAATCTTAACAAGTTTTGGATCCTCAGACTGAGATGCCTATATCTGATCTGTAAGAGACGATCTAGCCTTAAAGTGAGCTAAGAACGACCCTATCCCCATCACCTCAAGGGTAACACCCTTCGCCCTCAGTTCTTGTAATTCCTGAATCAACAGCCTCTTTACCACTACTATGTGGGCCAGACTACCCATGGATTTCCTGCTTAAGGCATCTACCATGACATTTGGCTTTCCTGAATGGTATAGAATATTACAATCATAGTCTTTTAGCAACTCCATCCACTTCCCCTGTCTCAGATTCAAATCCCTCTGGTTGAATATGTACTTCAAGCTCTTGTGATAAGTGTAGATCTCACAAGTCTCTTTGTATAGATAATGTCACCAAATTTTTAAGATGTAAACCATAGCTGCCATCTCCAGATGTGGGTGGGGTAGTTTTGTTCATATTTCTTGAGCTGTCTCGACCCATATGCCACTACTTGGCCATGCTGCAGTACACACCGCAATCCTACTCTTGATGCATCACAATATACGGTAAAACCGCCAGATCCTGAAGGCAAAACAAGTTAGGTGCCGAAATCAATCGTTCCTTCAGTGTGTAGAAACTATTTTTGCATGCATCATCGTAAACATACTTTACTCCATTCCTAGTTAACCATGTGAGAGAAGCGACTAACTTAGAGAAGTCTTGAATGAAGCGACGGTAGTATCCCACCAATCCCACGAAACTACGAATCTCTGTGACAGAAGTAGGTCTAGGCCACAATAAATGCATATACGTAATATCACTTGACAGAAAATCCACACACCAAAATATCTCGTCCGCAAAAAAAAAAAAGAAATCTACCAAGGTTTGAATAAATCAAATTCAAATTATACAAGGATATTTTACAAAAATAAAATCTATTATTAGATTTTAAATCTTCATTGTTTTTTTATATTTTTTATATAAATTATTAGTATTTAAAAATTTATTAAATTTTAACTAATTAAATTAAATTAAAATTTAGTAAAAAATATATAATTCTTTCAACATTAACTTTTTTTATTTACATCATTTAAACCGCATAAATTAAACAACATTAATGAACCGATCTGTTTGATCCCAACTAAATCACAGCAATCACATTATATTTAATAATCATCTTGTTGCCACAATAGGTGAGCAAAAAATTACTTACCACGGATCTTAAAATAAAGTATTTATTAATTTGGTTCTAGAAATATAATACATATTGTTTAGAAAAACATTTGGACTTGTCATCAGCAGTAACCATTAATTATATGAACTTGCACTTATTTTAATGAAATAAAAAAACTTCATAAATTCTTAACCAATACATATATTTATTAAAACCTCTTGATAAGCCCTACTAAAATACTCATATTTAATTCTTTTATTAAAGGAACGTTAAATAATATTTTTATTAAATAAACTACTATTTAAAGTAAAATAATTCCATGCCAAGAAAGAAAAAAAAAATCAGTAAACATGTCATGATCTCACATGTTTCATGTTTATACATAGATTGAAAAGTAGATATTTGAATACATGCCGTAAATATTACAATAAAAGAAATGTTTGATGGCATTTGGTAAGTATATTTTTTATCAGGAACATATCTTGAACATAATTATTCAGGAGGTTAAATTTTTTTTTATGGGGCTAAAAAAATTAGTTAAAAAGATTTTAGGGGGAGCAATTATCTCCTTGTCTCCAAAAAGATTTGTCCCTATTTTTGATGTCAAGTCGAATAACTACAATTATTTATTTGTTGGATTACTCTAGCAAATTTATAGTGACCGGCATTTTATTTGCTTTCATTCAATGAGTACATAACCAATCATTTTCCATTACTTTCATTCCTTTAATTAGAAGCGATGCGAGCTTTACCCATCACTATTTTTGCATGGAAAGTCAATGGAAACATTGAGCATTGGCACTGACAAGGAGAGGCTAGGGGGGTGCCATGGTCCCCCCCCCCCCAAAGGAAATTTCCCTTTCTATCGTTAATATTGATATATATTTACATTATGGCCCTCTCTTTTTTTTTGAAAATTTAAAGTTTGACTTTTCAAATGATAATGTATAAAAAAAGTATTTGCTTGAAAATATAATTTTCTGCCCATGGGTTCCGACTCTGAGTCGTTTGGCTCCAAATTAACTTGTTGGACCGTTCTAAATATTAAAACGACAAACAAACAAACATTGATATGTAGCTTTGATCTTAGTAAGGAAGCCAATTTTCCTTGTTCATTCAATTGTAGTTTACAAGTGTCCCAAACAGGTCTAAGGTAGGAAAGAAGAGTTCATAAACAATAAATGCATATAAGTGATGTCATATCACTGGAAAGAAAATCCACAAACAAAATAATCGTGCTTAGATAATTTAGTCATTCCCATCAGTTACATATATGAATTTATGAATATTTGTTAGACAACCTCGTCTGCAAAAAAAAAAAAAGAAATCCACGAAGGAAACAATATTTTAATAAATTCAAATTCAAACTATACAAAGATATTTTATTTATATCATTCTGGCCCTAAAATTTTATTTGCATTCATTCATTAAATACGTACCCTATCATTTTTCATTTCTTTCATTCGTTGAATTAGAAGCGAGCTTTACCCATATTACCACTTTTATTTGGAATGTTTATGGAACAACAAGCAATGGAACAGACAAGGAGAGGTAGGGTGTCATGGTCCCTTTCCTCACCCCCCCCCCCCAAAAAAAATTTCCCTTTTTACTATTAATATAGGTATATATTTACATTATGGGCCTCCTCTTTTTTTTTTTGTGGACATTTAAAGTTTGACTTTTCAAATGATAATGTATAAAAAAGTATTTGCTTGGGAATGAAATTTTTTGTCCACGAGTTATTTGCATGTGTTGATACAAGTGTAAATGCACTGAGGGCTTCATCACTTTTAATCTTAAGTTGATCAATTCAGCTATGTCTTGAGTAATCATCCAAAATTGTACATAATACTTAAAACCAAAGATGGATTGGACTGGAGAAGGACCCCAAACATTAGTTTGGATAAGTTCAAGTGGTGTCTCTTAGCATGAGAAGTTGATAAATTAAAGGGCAAGGCATGCATTTTACCAAATTGACAAGGTTCACAACAGAAGATTTCTTTTCTATTCAACTTAACATTACAAAGTTGTAATACTTGACATAATACTTTACCACATGGAGGCACAAGCTTTCTATGCCACTTTTCTTTTATTGAGCTAAAACAAGACTCCATGGTACTATTATTAGCCCTGGTATTGCTTACTTCATTTTTGACAACAACAAAATAGTTGTGTTATTGATGCTTCTTAAACTCATGTAGTTTGTCTTTCGTCTGTCCCTTCAGCAATAGCTCCCCCATGATCTTGTCCTTGATATAACATCTAGAAGAATCAAGCTCAATAAGTATATCTTTATCAGAGGTCAGTTTGGATACACTGATGAGATTTTTAGTAACTTTAGGAGCATGCAAAACCTCTATTAATTTCAATTTTTAATTCTTTCATGACAAAAAAGACATACCAGATTTTTGAACGTGTAATTTGGCACCATTGCCAACCACAATTTCTTCCTTACCTTGTGGATTTGTTACTTGCTCAATATTAGCTAAATCCTTGGTGATTTGACTACTAACACCACTGTCCATATACTAGCTAGGGTCAAAAACTATACTGGATGATGCCAAATAAGCTGGATGCCCTCCTGCTTGGGCTGAAAATTGTGTTAGCAGTAATTGGAGTTGCCCCATGTAATTTTGGTCATACTGAAGTATCAATGAACAATTGTGTGTCTAATTTTTCCACAAGCTTGGCACAAAGTTCTACTATTGTTTGTTCTGCCACATTTGCCATGTCCTCTGGTTGCTCGACTTCCTCTCTGATTGTAAGTTTGATTTCTCCAGTTGAAAGGTGCTACTATGATATCCTTCTTTGCATGTTTAGGTTTTGCAACAACATTGGCTTGAATCTATAATGAAGCAGTCAAATTGGTGAGTTATTCTAACTTACTCTCATAGGTTAGTAATGCAGTCTGCAAGTTAACCCAAGATAATTCAGCTTTATCAATTAATTGGACTACAAAGGGATTATATTCACTATCCAGCCCAGCCAAAGTTTGAGTTATCAGGTCATCTGTAGAGATTTGACAACCAGCTAAGAGAAGATTGTCAGAGATGGATTTCATTTTGTTTATATATTCTGCCATTTTGAGTTCTCCTTTTCTAGTTCTGTGCAGCTTTCCTTTTAGCAGGGTTATTATGGAATGTGCATGTGCTCCAGAGAGATCTTTGATTGCTTTTCAAAGTTCCTAAGGTGTTCTATAGCCAATGACTTGTGACGCAACTTTAGGTGTCAGTGTATTATAGATCCATCCAAGTAGAAATTGGTTAGTTGCCACCCAATCTTCAAATGTTCAATTCAGTTTAATCTCTATGTCTTCAGAGATGAATTGTTGCGGACAAGTCTTTCAACCAAGAATGAATCCTTCAAGTATATGACCCCTTATGATAGGTAAAACACTTGATTCCCAAAGCAAGAAATTATTTTTGTCCAGTCTGACAGAGTATAGTTGAGAGAGAGAAGAGGTTAATGATTTGCTTGGAATAATAGGAAACGATTCAATAACTTAGGTCTGGGTATTGTTGTTTAAATTAGTAAAGGTTGACGAGCTCATGATGAAATAGCATATGGAGGCTTTGAAACCAAGTTTAGAAAAAACAAAGAGAAATGTGTATAAGAAAACATTGATTATATTATCATTGATACATAATATATATACATTGTATATCACATGATTTATAGATAATAACCAAATAAAGTTGTATAACAAAATTCCTAGAGTCAAGGTTATAGCAACATCTATACAAAGGTGAGTTATGCTGAGCTGTTTAGATGAACTGTAAGAGAAATATACAGTGTGGTCTCATATATTGTTAACCGGCGTTGAGCCAAACTGAACCAACATTGATGTCATGGGTGTGCCTTTTATTGTTGAGTGGCTTGGAAAATAGAGGGTTTAAATTAATTATTTCGCTTATTGATACCCCGTCAAATTATCAGAGGAATCATTACTTGTTCTGAAAACTAAAAGAAAATAATGGGTTGTTATGACATCCAGTTGTCACATCACAAAAGAAAAATTGCGTGTTTGAAACTTCGCCAAATCAAAAGAATCATTGTTTATTGTGAAAACTAAAAGACAAATAATGGGTTGTTATGACATGTTGTTGTCACATTACAAAAGAATTAAAAAAAAATTGCTAACCAATGTTCTTAAAATGCTAGATAAGAATGTATTTGTTAACTTTTGATTTTACAAACATAATAATATTTTTGCCAAAATACACTAAAATTCCCTAATTTTAGGGGCTGGTACACTTTACTTCCATCACCCTTAAAACTCATCAAAAGATCCAATTTAACTTCAATTTTATTGCAAAACACTTCCTTTATTACTCAAACCATAAAAACAATCAACAACCACATCATTTAAAAAAAAAAAAAAACTAGTTCAGGGAGAAAAAATTGCATATGTGGATGCCCAGTTTACAAGGACCTATTTGTTATCACTCAATTCTATTTTCCTCCCAAATTAAATAAGCATTTTAATTTTATCAAAGCCAGAGCCCCAATTTCTCCGCCAAGTAATGGCATCTGATTGATTTTCTCTCTCTTTTTTTTTTTGTTTTTGCAATGATAAAATATACGGAAATGAGTAAAAGGAGATTTTATACATCCTAGCCTACTATTTTTAAAAGAATAATTCGACATGTCAATTATGACCTTTAATAGAATTAATTACTTATATTTAAATGAACTAAAAATCTTTAAATTCCTAACCAACTACATTTTTATTAAAACTTTGGATAAGCCTTACTAAAATTTCACCCACATTTTTTTTAATTAAAGGAACTTTAGAAGATTTTATTAAATAAACTACTATTTGAATAAACTACGTCCATTGCAAAGGAAAAAAATAAGCTCAGTAGCAACTAATTAATTAAATAATGCACTTTTGTTTGTTGGCCTAAAAATAAGACTTACTTATACACAATACGATGGGTTGACAAATAATATTTACCTCCAAGTGAATCTCTATTCAATAAAAGTTTAAATTAGGTAATTAACTAAATAGCCATTTTAATAAAAAAATCTAATTACCCAAAAAATTTAATATAATAAGACATATCTCAACAAGTTTCAATATGTTTATAGAAAATTTAAGTACTTAAATACTTAACCGATATTTTTGTCTTATAAAAATATAGATAATTTCATTTGTTGATCACACGCGCAAATTCTCTGTCTGGCATATGGCACTTGGTTGAGAAATCATATTCATTGATCACTATTGATGAGTCAGACTTTTTTCTTAAAATAATAATAATAATTTCATGAAACTGAAATTGACGAATATAGATTTAATCTTTGCCAAAGGCACTAGATAAGAAATATTAAATACTGATGAAAAGTATACAAATTACGCACAATTTTACGGTTAATTAGTTAACATTTTAAATTAATCATCACAAATAATTAATCTTTTTTATGGTCTTGCTATAAGTTGGGTAATGCGTGGATAGACTACTTGTGTGGGGGTAATAAGTCTATTATTAATTCTATGAAACCTAAATCACGAAACCAAATCCACTTGAACCTTTGGATAAAGCAAATATTCGTCTTGGATTCGTCTAAAACATTCGTCTTTAATTTTTATTTTCTTTGTAGTGTATGAATTTCATATAGCAACTTTATTTCATTTTCACCAATTTTTTCTAATTTCAGGAGTGAAACTAATTAGGTGAAAACCAGAAGACAAGAAAGATGCAAGATATTGGAACTGAATGCTTCGCTCAACTTTATTGTAAAATTGAAGTCAATAATATGTAGCACTGTGACACAACCACCATCTGAAATTAACTACCTTCTTCCTAATCTGTTAAACTCAAATACAACTTATGTCATTTACAGGGTAGAGATTAGTCTCATTTTCTGTGGCTGTGTTGATGTTTCTTAAGTTAACATGGAACATTACAGGTTATGAGTCACAAGTTTCAAACAAACTTGGAGTTTGGTTTCCTAATAATTATCTTATGGATTTTGGGATTTAATTAGAGATTTGGAATTAAGTTGAGATCTTGGTTCTGTAATGGTATATTGAATATTTATACATTTTTGTCATGGTTTTGTTAGTTTTTGTGTAAATTGGGCCGTGCTCATTTTGGGGCTGTATAGGACTGGCCCAGTGGGCTTGAACAAGAGTGGGGCCCTCCAGGGAAGGGTTTGTTAAGATTAAAATTGATGGTGCATTTTGTCCCTACTAGGTGGGTTGATCAACCCCCATTCTCGTTCCCCAAGGTTTTACCTTCAAATGCCTTGTGTGTGAAGGAGAGAGATGGATGATTTTTGTGTTTTTGTGTTTTCTGATCTTTGTATGGTCTTTGTCCCTAGTTTCTTTTCTCCCCAAAAAAAACAAATATCCTACTTCCACTTAATGTTCTTCCCACTAATTAACTAAACATGTCATGATCTCATATGTATGTATGTTCATATATATATATATATATATATATAATATTTGATTAGTTGACAAAAAGATTGCAAGAAAAGAAATATTTGATTGTATGTAGGTCTATGATACTTTCAAAGGGATTAGGATCATTTCCTGTTCTTGAAAGGAACAATTAGGGTTCTGTTTTTAAATTTGGACCCTGGAAAAAAAAAAGCTAAGATTTTAAAAATGAAAAAAAAAAGGCCAAAGAAAAAAAAAAGCAAGTGAGAAAAAAAATCAATGAGGCAGATGAAACACAATCTTCATATACAAAGTACATTTTTTATTTTAATATAATTAACTAGCATTGCTCTCTCAGTTTTGGAATGTGATATATATATATATACATATATATATAATCTTTAATGTACAAAAGTTAACTAAAATTTATTAAAAAATAAATAAATACATTTTATATTATGTGTAAAATATTCTAAGTGATTTGTGTTATGTCATGCAATAGTGACTAACAGATTTTTTTTTTCAAAAAAATGTGTTGATAATGTGACTGTTTTAATCATGATTGGTGTCTCTATAGTGGGTACGCCAACTACACTTTGTAGTTGGGGCGCTACCATTCGATCAAGTAAAGATTTGCACTTCGTGTGGTGCCAAGTAATATCGTCTAATACGTGTAGCTTTACTAAAATGATATATTGTACTTTCACCTTTGCTAGATTTTCACCTATAACCTCACTAAAATGATATATTGTACACTTTATCTCTTATTCTACTTATAAAAATTAACTTGTGTAGTACTTAATTATTTAAAAAATAAAAAGATCTATTTTAAAAAATAATTTATATATTATTAAAAAAAAGTAAACACTCGTTTATTGAAAAAATAATTTATATATTTATTCAAAAAATTAAATTGTGTAGTAGTTAATTATTTAAAAAATCAAAAAATAAAAAGATCTATTATAACAAAAACTAATGTACATATTTATGAAAAAACCAGTTTTATCTTCTTTTATGTAATTTGAACAAATAACCTTTTCTAGACTTTATCTTCTTTTATTCAAAAAACTAACTTGTGTAATAAAAAATATCTACACCAGTGCATTGTAGAGTATACATAATAGAAGCATTTTACAGAGTGTGGCAAAGTATAAATATATATATACACATATCCCACCAGTGCACCCCAAAATACTTTTATATATATATATATATTACTATTACACACCAGTAAAATAAAATAACAGATGTATACTGTCACGTCCCAAAATCTGAGCACGTGACCGGCACGAAAAATAAATTTCATTTCACCTTTGTAAGCATATCTTTCTCTTAAGGATCATACCATTCTTTTTTATGCAACCATACCGAGTTCTCTATACACACTATAGTCATTCACATTACATCACTGAATAAACCTACCCGATTACAGAGATTTCTAGATTTATACAACTTAGAATAAGACTTAACTATTATACATTTATCCTGAACAAATGAAAAGGTAATCATGGGCTAAGGATCCATAATTCCTTGTACAGATATTTACCTTCAGCTATCAACTCTAAAAAAAATGTTAATAAGAGGGGTATGAGCAAACCACATGCCCAGTGAGTAGACAACACAAAACTATGACAAAAAAATATCATGCATCATAATGATAATATGCAGCAATCATACGTAATCGATCATAATATAATATAATATAATTCATAATACTTCACAACAATATCCAAGTAAATCAAATACATTTCAACATAATTCAAATAATTCACAACAACAAACAGTGAAATCAATTTCACACATTTTTCGTACCAACCGGGTCGTCCAGGGTATCTCTGGATCGTTGTCCGCGTCCCCCGCCGCATCTACCCTTATCGCTCCATATATATTCTCCACCCTTATAGCTTCACGTAGATTTCTCCATGGGGTGCACCACCATGCCTTTCCTTTCTAGTCAAACACAATCACAATCACATATAAGAACATCCTCAATCATAATCATGAGCCACATACACAACTCAGTCATTTACAATTCAAGTCACAACATAATCAATATGGTTCCAGCAACATAGCATGTATACAACATAACCCATAATATAGATTAATTATTCAACAATAACATACTTCAATTATCCGCATATGAATTAACTCAACAATCAGAGTATGACACATTTCAACTCAGTTCACATGCCATTCACAATCCATCATATAACCTCCATTCATGAGAAAATAAGAATCACCAGACAAGTTTCACAATTGTTTATGTCTCATCGTCCCACATCATCCCCTTCAAACTTGGATATAAAACATATTTTCACTATGATGCAAAAAGTCAATAACAAAGATATTTAATCATAGCAAGTATTAACCCACTCACCTGGATTTCATGCTCTCGACACTCCCACCTTGCACCTTGACCATTCCTATTGTAACCAGATAAAAACTATCAGGGTTACGAAATAAAGAAATTCCTTACCACTACTCCCGACCTTCATCCACTTCTCAAATTATAACTCCTAACTAGTAATGAATATCCAAATGAAACTTATACCATTGGAAACTAGACTTAAATAGCTTTTCAACGATATAAAGTTCACCCAAAACGGAGTCCGGATGAAGAAGTTATGGCCGATTGAAAATAAACTAAGGTTTTCCAGCACATCTGGCGCCTGGGCGCCAACCCAAGCCTGGCGCCTAGGCGCCACACCTTTCTTTATCCCCATCGAACCTTGGCGCCTAGGCGCCACGATCGCGACCTTTCGCGATTTCTCTCGGATTTGGCCCCAAATCTGGCCAAATCTCCACCGTTTTTCATGATTTCTTTCATGGGATCTCTCCCTTAATGTCTAAGGAGCATTTAGACACCAAAAGCACCAATTTTAATCGAGAAACGAAGCCGAAATCTCGATTTTACCTCAAACACTCTTAAAACTAGAAAATAGGGAAAAGCTTAAGAAATAGAAATTTTTACCTCGATTCCTTGCTTTCCCTACGTTGCTTGGCTCCTAGAGGCTCGCCCCGTAGCCCGAGATCCGCCCTTCAAAGTCCGGTTGTGGAGTTGGAGTGTAGAGAGAGAAAGTAGAGAAGAAAGAGAGAAAGAGAGGAGAGAAGGTGAAGAGAGAGAGAGGAAAGGAGAAAATGAGAAAAAAGAGGTGAAGCCACCTATATACTCGCACGGGGTGAAATTATCACTTGCTCTCCAATTGACCCTCAGTCAAGACTAGCAAAAGCAAATTCATAAAATCTCACCTCAGGTGTTTCTAAATCCTAGGTGCCCCACAGATTTCCTTATTTCACTTTAGTCCCTCTCAATGTCTCAGACTCCACTTTAACCTCGAATTCATCATCCTTTCGGTACCGGACTCATAACGCATTCCTATAAGCTCATTCTTCTTCTCGGGTTCCTATTTGGTCATTTCTCAAAAGTCCTCTATACTTTCTTTTCTTTTCACATTAGTCCTTGAAAATTTGTAAAAATTTCCCAAATTAAAATTTTGAAATTTCTATTTCCAAATTTCCTTCACTAATTCAAAAAGAATATTTTTCATGTAATTAAATTTTTCAATAAACTTCAAATAGATTTTAAATATTCATATAAATTCTTGGGATATTACATATACACAATATATACTCAGAAAATGAAAAAAAAATCTAGGTTTATAGTGATGAATGATGATCAGATTAAAACACCTGTGGCTTCTACTTAGTTACTTTTGAAACATGGCCAAGGGGGCAGCTTCTACAGTCTGTGGCTTCTCTCATTGTTCATCGTCTATTACTGTCTATAGAATCAGTTGTGGGCTTCCTTCAACAATTGTGTAAATATGACTATAATGATTTATAGTCAAGTACCCACTAAGAGGCTTTTATATGGAAGGACAGGAAAATAAAATAAATAAAGCAAAGAACCTCACCAGTAATTGCTGACGAGATGCTTCAATGGCGAAATCGCAGAAGGGACAGGCGGTGCGAAGAAAGGAAGGGGGCAATGGTCACCAGTGATGGAGGAAACAGGCAACGTCGACAGCACGGAAGCAAGGAGGCCCGGAAGCAAGGAAGAAAGGAAGCAGAAAGCCTATGGAGGAAGCAAAAGACGATGAACAGTGGAGAGAGAGAAAAAAGAAAAAGAACTTCGGGCAGCGTTTTAAGTGTGTATTCGGCTAAATGCAGGGGGCCACGTGGCTCACGCATAACGAACAGATCTTCAGCAATCAGACGGTGGAGGCGCGAACTACAGAGTGTAAAACTCCAAAGAATCTACACTCGTTTCAATTTGGCTTGTAATTTTTTATCAATGGATGATGGTGAAGAGTTGAGGACAATGACAACAGAGGCAATTAACGAAGGCAGACTAAGAAAGCGGAGACACGTATCAATATACATAATTTCTTTCCATTTGTAGAATTTTTGACTGTATGAAGTTTGTATTCTTTAGTTCAGATGGCCTGCAATAATTTTTGTTACGATGTTTTGTTTGGAAGTATATAGGTTTGAAATAAACTGATTAAATCTTATAAAATTTAGGTGAGTATGTGTAAAGGAAGAGAAAATCACATGAATTTGTTGTATTTATATATATATATATATATATATATATTGATTGAGTCATAAAAATTCCTGCAAGGAGGGGTTATTGCTATTAGCTGCAATTCAAACTTCAAACTTCTGTCTTCAATTCATAGAAACCATATAATATGCCCTATTTAATTGATTTAATAATTATAATTAGCTGTGATTGATTTAATTCATAGAGTACCTTTGATGTACCCAAATCGTGGCAAAGCCGAAATATAATTGATGAGCAACGCAAGAGGTTTTGGTGGTTGTCCAACGATTCAAGTGCTTCCTTTGAGATATTGTGATCAAGCAAGCAACGGGCATGCACAAGTGAAATTTCCCACACTCACCTCTTACTGTTATTATTAAAAATTGCAGGCTCCTTCTCTAATCTTTTGAGGACTTCTCTGTGACAAAAATTGCTAGATCCCAAAACCTGTGTGTAGATTTTTTGGCCAAGGAAGCTAGAATCAGGAAACTTCCTATGAGCACTTATTTTGTAACTCCTTGTTTTGTAAAAGATTAATATGATCATGACCTTCTTCACTGCACTGATAAGGTTTTCTTTCATAGGGATAGTTGGCTTGTCCTGCTGTTCTTTTGCTTTGCTTTTTTAGTCTTGTAATATGTTTTCCTTTTCTTAATATATTTCTTTTTTCACCAAAAAAAAAAGCAATGAATGCAAGGTATCTGTACAGAGAGATAATGACAAGCGTGTCGCTCTGCTTTTTCTTTATCACTGTAATGTATACAACTAGCCTAGTCGCCCACAATGCTTGTTTGGAAAATAATGAAAGAAATTTAGATTTTTGACAAATTAAAATTTGAATAAAAGGATAAGTTGCTTCATAGTAAATTAAATTTTAGGTAAAATTAATTATGCAAAAACTTAGTTCTAAACTCTGAACTAAATATTATATAGTGCTTGTCTAGATTGGTGTTTGCCTTCCTAGCTTCAACGTGCATTGACAAAGTGTTAACCATGTTTTGCATCAAGATGGATATGTTTGGCTCTATGGTGGCTTATCGCATTAACCACGTTTTCCTCTTCCAACCAAGGTTTTATCCACCATGATGTCGTCTAGCTTCAGGCCTCATTTTAGTGTGGTTTGGTGCTGTATTAATTCTAAATTCCCCCTTACCCTTTACTCTATGTGTATGAGTTCATTAAAAGAGAATGATTCAAAAAGAGAGAGAAAGCAGAGGCAAAACAAAAGCTGAAAAAGATGAGAGGAAGAGAAGAGGAGAAGAAATAAAGAGAGAAAAAAAAAAAAAAAGAGCAGGAGAGCTTGGTAGTTGTTGCAGTGGAGGATGTAGTTTTGGCTAAAATTATAGTTTAACCCAAATTTTAGCAAAAATTATACTTTCACCCTAATTTTGAAACTTCTTTTCATTTTAGTCTGATTGGTCCCTTTGACTTAGTTATGTTGCTTTTAATCCTTATAATATTTTGTTATCTTTGAATGTTTGCTTAACCCATGCTTTTATATTTTCTTTTCACTCTAGTCCTCATGATATTTAAATAATTAAGAATTTAACTAGTAAATTATTAATTGATAAAAAAAGTAATTAGTATTTAAATAATTAGAAATTTAACTAATAAATAGTGATTAATTTGTAATAGTACTTATATTCTTTTTGGTAATACAAGTCTAACAAGTTCTCGTGCTAATTAATATTCAAATATAGATCACATACACCCAAAATTTTGTATACTAAAAATTAATTCTAGATATCATTTAAACGAAAAGGCCACTGAGTAAGATATTGGGATCAGGTGAATGAATCTTTATTGATTCGAAGTTTTTTCTCTTTCATTTGTTCTTTCTGTAATCTTGAACTAATGTATGTCTAACTTTTTGAAAAACAAAATGCTAATTTCTATACACAAAAGAGAATTAGAGATTTCTGATATCTCTTACAGATCGACGCGAAAGCAGAAGAAGAACAAAGAAAAGTAGATATGATGATTAAGACAATTGAACTGTGCATCAATCTAGTGACATTGGTCATCGAGTTCATCATAATCATCACTAAAACTATTGTAATCATCCAAGAAGAAAGCTCCAAGCCTCTCACCGCTCTAAATTGCGCAAGTACCCCTAATACCTTTCTCTGGTTTTCTTCCTTAATTCTTCGTCTTCTTCTTTTTTCTTCTTGCTTTGGCCTTTCCTGTAGGATTTTTAGTTTAGGTTTTTACTAATACAATATTAAACAATTAAATAGTTTTTTACTCTTTTACTCTGTTAGGCATTACTTTCTTATTATGAGGTTCACAATGTATATATACCACTTTATGCTTTGAATAAAATAACGAGAAGTATTTTCATTCGTCAGATTTTTATATTGTGATTTGTAATATTTCCACAAATTGTATAGATCATAGATAGTTATAGATAGATAGATGGAGTATCTTCTTAGTAGATGAGAAGGTGTGTTAATTTGTAGAAAGAATAACACTCAACTTACAGAAGATAAACGAGTTTGGAATCCATTATTTTTTTTCTTCTGTATTATTATACGTTAATATATTAGGTACTTAAAACATACTGTTTATGTGGGTTTACTTTTTTCTATTGACACTCCTCTTGTTTTAGAGGCTTATTTTGATGCGGATTGGGCGGCTTGTGGTGATACAAGGAGATCAGTTACAGGGTATTGCATTTGGGTTCCACGCCAGTTTCATATAAGTCAAAGAAGCAAACAACAGTCTCTCGTTCTTCTACTGAGGCTGAATACTGGAGTATGGCTACCATTGTATGCGAATTACAATGGATTACCTATTTGCTACATGATCTTAACATTCCTATTCAACTTCCTATCAATTTGAAATGTGACATTCAAACTGCTATATATATCTCTAAGAATGTTGTGTTTCATGAACACACTAAGCACTTAGAAATTGACTGCCATATTTTTCGGGACAGATATAAGGATGGTTTCATTCATCTACAACATGTTTCTACAAAGGATCAGATTGCAGACATTCTAACCAAACCCCTTGCTTACATTGTTTTTCGTCCTTTTTTTGGCAAGTTAGGTCTGATTCAGCTTATCAAAGCTCTAACTTGAGGAGGAGGTGTAGAATTTTTAGTTTAAGTTTTTACTGATACAATATTAAACAGTTAAATAGTTTTTTACTCTTTTACTCTGTTAGGCATCATTTTAGTGTTATGAGAGTCACAGTGTATATATGCCACTTTGTGCTCTCAATAAAATAACGAGAAGTATTTTCATTCATCAGATTTTTACATTGTGATTTGTAATATTTCCACAAATTGTATAGATCATAGATAGATATAGATAGATAGATGGAGTATCTTCTTACTAGATGAGAAGGCATGTTAATTTGTAGAAAGAATAACACTCAACTTACAGAAGATAAACGAGCTTGGAATCCTTTCTTTTATTTTTTTTCTTTTGTATTATTATACGTTAATATATTTATTATTATTATTATTATTATATGGAGGATGATAGAATTTGTAATGTTGATAATAAGCTGGGCAAAGAAGATTACATGGAATAAATTTTGGGCTAGTCAATATTAGTTGCTGATTCGAAGCTAGAGACCAGAAGGAGGACTACTTCATTGCTTAGATCTGCGAGCTTGAATACGCTTGAATTTATAAGTGAATATTTGAAAACAATACAACAATGTATCTAATTTCCTTCTCATTTTTTGTTTTGTTTTGATGCCAATATTTTGTTAATTAAGAGTGAAATATGATGCTTTAATTAAATACCTGGCCTATTCAATGCTCCCCAGTGGTAAATTTCTCAGAACTTTATGTGCGATAATGTAATTTAGGTGAACGATGCAAGCTGCCATTATTTTTGTAATGTGTTTGAGGAATGCATACTCATCCATAAACATCAAGGGTCAAGATGCTACTCTTTTTCTTTCATTATTCCTTCTTTTTTTTTGGGTGAAAAGGGAAATTTTAATTACTGGAAAAGAGTAAACAAGAGTAGCATAGAGTTAGGTTTAGTACAGTAATCCAAAGATAACAAAAATAGCTAGAAAAAGGACAATAGACCACAGTTCTCAGAGACAAAAAGCAAAGATCTGAGAATTCCAACAATTATTCCTATTATTTAAGTTGTGTTCGGCAAACGAGCTTATAGTTTATTTAACTAACTTATAAGCTCATTAAAAGTGTTCGGTAAATAAATTTATTTTAGCAGCTTATAGCTTATTCTGATAAGTTACTTTGAGTAGCTTATAACTTATAGTTTAAAACTTTTTGTCCCTATTTTGCCCTTACTATTTTTTCAAAATACTCATTATGTCCATTACTTTATTATATCCTATTTACTTATCTTTTATTATATTTATATTTATATATAATATATTATACATATATAATATTATATATATATATATATAATAAAAATATATAAATATATTATAAATATGTATAATATATATAAAAATAATAAAATATGTAAATATATTTTATTATATATAATAAAATATAATCATATATATAAATATATTATATATGTAAAAATATATTATTCATATATAAACATATATTTTTAATGAATTTTATATTTATAATAATTTAAATTAATTTAATTAAAAACAAAAATAATATATTTATTTATATTATTTTAGAATTAAAAAATATATGCCCTTTTATGTCATTTTATACTTTCAGCTACTTCAACAGCTACTTTTACCGAACACTTCTTATTCAAATAAGCTAGCTTATAAGCTATAGGCTATCAACTATAAGCTATAAGCTAAAAATTAGCTTATAAGCTATCAGCCAGCTTATAAGCTATCCGCTAGCTTATAAGCTAATTTTGCCGAATAGAGTCTTAATCTATTGCTCACTTCTCCCATTTTAAACTTGAATTTTTCGTGTGTTCATGATAGGAACCCAGAATTGAAATAAACAAAAAACATATTTTATTTATAAAGAAAACATGGGCATAGACTGACTACAGACTGAAACAGAAATGAGAACCACAGAATACTGAATTAAAATAAAAAAAGTAGCAGTAACAGCAAGGTAAACTCAGTCTAGAGACTCAAGGCTTCTTCCAGAGGATGCTGTTCTTCCTAACAACCCAAAGGCATCTAAATATTTTTCATGACGATCTACTCTCTCCCTCTCCCCTCCTTTTATAACAAATTACCCTATAGTGAAATTCTTTCCCTACACTCCTAACAGAATCACACCACCCATTCCACACACACCACCCTTTTCCCAATTCCCACTACCCATACATAACGGAATGACAGACTATCCCACTACACAAAATAACCCACTACAACACGGTAGCTATCAGTTCATAATTTTAGGCAAGACAAATTAACTTCATCATTGATGTTACTTTTTTAGCCCCAAAACAAATTTATCAGCATTTGATTTTTGACTCCAATTTGGATGATCGTTGAAATGCCCTAAGACAAATTTAATGGTGATTATGTAAACTATAAGATTAGCCAGTAAGGTTAGAAGCTCTTATTTTCTTTTAGATCCTGAAGTTGCAAAGGCTATTTAAAGTACAGTTCAGAAGTTTTCATTTTGCAATTTTTTAGTCTTCTTCCTCTTTTTGTACTTCCGAGACTTGGTAACCATTTTTTTTGCAATTACATTCATATTTTCATATTGCAGCCTATTTTTTTCTTTTGTTTTTAAGACTTCTCTACTTCAGCCTTAAAGAAATGCCAAGGGTTTTGGTTATTCAACACGCCTTTTCTGGTCCAGGCCAACCTATATTTTAAATGATATGCTAACAAATTAAAATCATGTTGCACAAAGCATTAAACTTTAATGCGTTGTTGACTTCTATATTTTATTACAGCATTAAACTTTGCCAGTGCCTTAAAGCTTCCAAGGCACCTCAGAATGGCCAATTAGAAGCCAAACGCTACATTCATGAATATGGAAAATCAAGTAACCACATACCAGCTCTTCTGGAATTGGCCAAGTTAGACTTTGACATGGTCCAATCTCTGCATCAAAGAGAATTAGCAGAGATCTGCAGGTGAATGAAACATCTCTGCTCTTAATGCTTCTAACTCACTAACTGTCTTACTATTTTAAGTTTATCACAGAAAATGTTAAGCAAAGACATGCTGCACATACAGTAGATAAGAAAGAGTTTTTGATTCGGTTAGGTGGTGCAAACAACTGGGACTTAGTTGATAAACTTGGTTTTGCAAGAGAAAGAGACCAACACAGTGCTTCTTGTGGACTGTAGGGATACTTCCAGAGCCATACCATTCAGATTGTCGCATTGAATTAACCAAAACTATCTGCATTTTGTTCGTTATGGATGATGTCTTCGACTTTTATGGCTCCTTAGATGATCTTGTTCTTTTTACCCAAGCCATCAGAAGGTTGGTCTGCTTAGCAAGTTATTTCTGGATAACACAAAAACTTAACAAATGGGATGCAAAATAGATCAAATTGTGAACACTTGTGTACTTTTACAGGTGGGATCTTGGTGAGATGGGGGGGACGCCTCAATATATGAAGATAGGCTATATGGCATTGTATAATGCTACTCATGAAATTGCCAATAGAGTTCAGAAAGAGCATGGCACCGTTGTTTCACACTTGAAAAGAACCGTAAGAATATCTAAATATCCACATAAATTAGTGCAAGTAAAATCTATTTAAGAGAACGAGGTTATTTAATTAATGAAAGACTTTGCTTAACTGGTGCAGTGGATGGACATATTAGAAGCATTTCTTGAGGAAGCCAAGTGGTTGAACGGTGGATACATACCAAGTTTTAAGGAATCTTTGGAGAATGGAGTGACTTGTTCAGGGTCATGCATGGCATTGGTGCATGCAATCTTCCTAATTGGGGATGACCTCTCAAACCAAACCATTTCCATGATGAATCCATATCCCAGGCCCTTCTCCTGCTCTGGCCAAATCCTTCGCCTTTGGGATGACTTAGGAACCTCAAGAGGACGTACCTCTCTAATTATCCTTAAACACAGTCTCTGTTTGATTAACTGATGTTTAAGTTTCACTCCCTGTAAATAGGAGGAACAGAAAAGAGGAGACAAATGCATGCAGTATACAATGTTACATGAAAGAGAATCTTATTCAGGAAATACATAAGACAGCTTATTGGGAAGCTGTGGTTAAAGCTGAATAGTATTGCAATGGCATCATCAAACCCTCTGACCTTACCGATTTCCAAGGCATCTCTTAACAAGGCAAGAACTGCGCAGTTCATTTATCAGCATGCAGATGACAAAAGCGCGTATAGGGTAGATGATTGTGTGCAAGCATTAATCTTCAGACCATTTGCAAACTACTGATTTCAGAGAAATTCTTGTATTGTTCTATTCCAAGTGAGAAATTTATTAATATAAAGTATACAGAATCACTCATCAAAACACTCCTACGACTTATTAATACAAACTCTGAGACTGTATCAAACTAATCAGCAGTAACTTGACTTAACATGGTGTGCTTAGTTCTTTGTGTAAGTCTCATACACTAACTGTGCCGCAAGCATATCTACAACAGCAGAACCTACAGACTTAAACACTGTAATTTCCTCAGAATTGGTTCGTCCAACCTTCTCTCCTGCAGCTAACTGCACTAAACTCCCTCCAATCTCATCTTTCTTCATTACTCCTCTTTCAAAAGCACCCACCAATTCTCCTGCTTCCACCAAGGCAGCCTCATTGTCCACAAACACTCTTCCTCTCCGGATGGCCTCGTCGTCACATTCCTTCATCGAATGCTTGAAAGAACCCACCAAATCCAAATGAGCTCCGGTTTTCAATTTCTCTCCTTTCACAAGCGGAACCTCTGAATTCGTCGCACAACTCACAATATCCGCAAGTCCAACGATCTCCTCCAAAGACCCAGTACTGTCGAAGCTGACCTCCTTAATCTCATGACAAATTTCTCGCATCTTCTCGGCCAATTTTGTCGCCTTTTCCACCGTCCGATTCCAGATCACCACTTTTCTCAAGCTGGGTATCGCCGCAAGATGGGCTCGGATCAAATGGGGTGCCATAGCTCCCGCGCCCACCATCACGAGGACTTGGCTATCGGGTCTTGCAAGATACTTGGAAGCCAAACCGGAGACACACGAGGTTCGATAAAGGGTCAATTCAGTGGCATCCATGGAAGCCAGAGGCCGCCCGTTGGTGGAACTAAAGAGGACATAGATCGCCTGAACGCCTGGTAAATTAATCGCGGAGTTCTCTGGGAAATGGGTGACGAGCTTGACGCCTATGTAGGGGAAAGAAGGGGAAGAGGACCAAGAGGGCATGAGAAGGAGAGAGGAAGAAGGGGAAACGGCGTAGGATTGACGAATTGGGGATTGAAGAGAGATTGAGACTTTGGGGAGAGAAGATTGAAAGTGAGTGATTAGAGTTTGATGGGTGAGGATGGAGTGTAAGCGATCAGTGGATATGAAGACTGGGCAAGAGACTGGAACAGAGGTCGCCATGGGTGACTACGAGTGGGAGTATTGAAAAGGAGAAACAGACGCAGATATGTTAGAGATGTGCGAAATGTGGGAGGTTTAGTCTATGGAGTGATAAATGTCGTTTTCGGACCTGTTATATTGAATCGGTCATTATGCCACGTACCCGAACCGCGTTTTGTGGTCCTCGGAACACTTGTAAGTTGTGTGTCTTGCTACAGACGCACACAGATATACACACGTTCATATATTTTGTAGTCCTCGGAACACTTGTAAGTTTTGTGTCTTGCTACACACACACACACCTACACACACACACACACACATATATATATATATATATATATATATATATATATTTAGTTAAATTAATTTATAGATGAATTCTTATACTTTATTTTATTATAAATTAATTCCTATAATTTCTCAAACTATTAAAAATGGCCTTTGCCTTTGGTGAAAGTTAATTTGCCATTAATTTAGATCCATATGGAGATAAAGTGGCAAGATGTGGCCTATATCAGCATGTCCATTCAACAATTTAAGCTACATAATATTTCACATAAAATGTCCAAAGTATCCCTTGGTTTTCAAGTTCCACCACTCAATGCTGTGAATCTTGGTACTCCCCTGCAAAGAGCCAGAGAAAGCCACATACATGAATTCATTAATGTACTGATTGAATTCAAGACTAAATGACAATAGGAGATCTTCCGGTTTCATATTTAAATAGAACAAGCCACTAATAGACAAGAGTCCTCCAATGAATCACACCCATTATACAATTCATCACCTAATTCTGCATTTGATGATCTCTAAAATCCACCACTCTTGCTTATCTCTTCACTTTTAATTCCCATTATCTTCCTACCAATTCACGTAATTCTTCCCCATAATGTTATTGTTTCTGCTCCTAATGAGATTCTGCTCACAAACTGCACTATCTTCACTTGGGCTTACCACCCCCCCCCCCCCCAAAAAAAATCAAATGTATAACTGAGCTTCATTCTTTTCTCATCGCATAGGCACTATTATGGTCCCAAGTCCTCAACTTTTCCTCCTTCTCCTCCTCCATTGTTAATGCTTGGGCATACTACTGGAGCTTCTATAGCAACAGCTTCAGATACTACTTTAATAAAATAACTTTATATGGTTGGTTTTGTTTGAGACATTTTGTCGAACACCTTGCTTGCGGTACCTTGTCAATGAGAGTTCTGGATTAGAGAAATGGAGTTGTGGGGTTTGACGAGAGAGAATAAGGAAAGAATGAGGATGGGGGATGATGAGGGCATATTGAATTGCCTCCAGATCGACACAGGGGAGAATCGAGTTTGACATTGTCAAGTGGTGGAGTTTGAGAAGTACGGGACAATTTGGGCATTTTATATAAAATTTTATATGGCTTAAATAACTAACTAGACATATTGATATAAGCCACATCTTGCCACCTGCTATGTTAACTTAAGTCATCGACAAATTAATTTTCGCCGACTACAATGACCATTTTTAATGGTTTAAAAAAATTATAGATACCAATTTATAACAAAATTTTAAATAAAATATAAGAACTAATTTATAAGTTGGATAAAATTATAAGAACCAAAATTATAATATATATATATATATATTGTGTGTGTGTGTGTGTATTGTTGTGGGGAAATTGATGAATCAAGGAAATATGAACGTGCCTTACTGCATCAATAAAGTAGTATATATGTCTCGCATTGAATAGGCAAGTTTCACAGAGACGGCTTCAACGGCACATGACAATCTAGGTGGAGAATGAGGAAGTTGAATGATAAATACTAAAAGGTCATAAAATTATATCATTATAAGTGAGATTTTTTTCTTCTCTGAGCCCTATTTTATTATTCTTTTGTGCTTGTTATCTTGGCTTTCATTTAGTTTTTTTTGTGCTTTATAGTTTTCTTATTTTCTTGTTTTATTTTCCTTTTTCTTATCTTTTTAATTAATTTTAGTTGTTGTTTTTTATAGGTACATTTTTTGAAAAAAATAAGAGAAGTATGAAGACAAATAAAGCCTCCAGTACTTGGTGCCTAAGCACCAGACGTAGCGCTCAGGCGCCAAGAATATGAACATAAAGAAGCCTCTGCCTAATTGGCGCCCAAGCGCCAGACGTCGCCCAACTCATGAACTTACTTTTTGATGTTGCCGGGTGCCAAGTCACGAAACTGACAATTTAAAAGCTTTTTTTAGAGTTTTTTGACCAAATTTTGGATTAGGAGATTTTAGAGCTTAGAGGTAGCAAAAATGAACAACTTCTGGAGCTAGTTTGGGAGGGGGGAAGAAGGCCTTCCCTCTTGGGATTGGCCTTCCTTCCTCCATCTCTTCTTTTTCTCTTCATTTTCTTCTAGTTTAATGTTGTAATTTGTTCTCTACATTAGTTGTAGGGAGTTGTAACTCTAGGGTTGTTGTAAATATGATTTTAGATTAGGTTTTGTGTAATTTCTTAAACTCTTGTAATTGTTGATTGGTTAGTACATATTTATTTATTCCAATCTTAATGCTTTCCTTTAATTTGGTCAATTATTGGGATGATATTATATTTCTATTGAACTTGGGAAAGGGAGGTAGAATCTAGACTTGAGGAATGAGTTGTATGAGTTCTTAAACCTTAAAGGAGAGAGGATTGATTTCCTAATGTCATAGGAATATAGATATTAGGCTCATATAGTCAAATTAGAGTTTGTTCATTTAATTAATTTGATTTTCACTAAGAAATTATGAAAAATTAGGTTTTATCTTAGTTAAGGTTTGAAAAAATCCTTCTAAAAACATGTGTGCCCTAAACTAGCATGTACAATTGATGAAAACAAGAGTAAGAGAATGATAATGGAAATTATGAGAAATGAAAGGTTTAGTGCTTGATGTAGTTTGATTTTTATAAAGTTTTGTTCTTGAATGATTCTTTTCAATTGCATTTCGTATTTTGTTAGAGTGGATTTTACCAAATTGAGTTGCTCTAAAAATGCTTGATCACCACTTTTATGAGTTTGGGGTTTTTATCTATGTTAGGAATAGCTAGATATTAACTTTGCCCGTTGTAACTTTTACCATAAATCAGATTAATCTAGGGATAGATAATCTTATTTATGTGATTTTTATGAGTTCCTAAACTTAATCACCTACTTGAATGATTGGATTAAGGAATTAGACAATCATTTGGGTTAGGTAGGTTTGTTTTTCTAAGGGATTGGGTGTAAACAATTTTGATAACTTAACCAACATCAAAATGATTTGTAATTGAATTGAATCATTCTTTAACAACTCAAAGATTAATTTGTCTAAGAATTAGTCAGATTAAGAGTCAAATGAAGTAAGTTCCATCAACCCTAGGTTTCTGTTAGTAAGAGTAGCTTAGTCTTAGGTTTTAGTTAGTAGTTTTAGTTTAATTTATTAGCTTTAGATTTATATTTCTGTTTAAGTTTGCCCTTTTGATTTCTGCCAATTTAATGGTACTTTAGCTTCGCGGGTATTTGACACTTCAAATATCGTGGAAACGATACTCTACTCACTCTGTATTACTTGTGCGATTGGTGCGCTTGTCAAGCCGTCAACATTGAACCTTTGTTATGATAATATACATGCACAATTGGTTATCCATATGGCATTATATAGTTGTTTCATCTACTTTAAGTATCGTAAAAGACCATATCACCATTGAGGTAGGTTGATCAAGAAAAAAGATTTTTCTTTTCAAGTCAAGATAGTTTTAAAATTTGTTTTTCTCAGTTGGAACCGTTTTGGATGTACACCTATTCACATTGGGCTTCAGTTATTTAAGATTTTAATCTAAAGTACATTTAAAAAAATGAAATTCAATTTACCATTAAGAGACACTATTATCTTTTAAAATACATTATTGTTGTTTGGAAAATAAAACATGAAATACATTTTAGTACTGCAATGGAATCACCAAATCCTCTGCCATTTATCAGCACGGAGATGATGGAAGCGCTTGTGGCGTTTATATGCTTAGAAAACTAGCTAGGAGGAAGCTGTAAAACTAAGCTTTTGCTTCAAAACTAAGGTTTTACAACAACTCAAACTAAAGTTTTACAAAATTAATTCTATCTAAATCTTAGTTTGTCATGAAACAACTCTAATTTACTTATATCTAAAACCTATTTTTTTTTTTACTATTTTTCAAACAAACACTATGTATGTGCCAGCATTAATACCGCTTGCAAACTACTGATCCTAGAGAAAAATTTTTTTCTTTTCTTTTTTTTCTTATAGGTTCTTAACAAATGTAGTATAAAATAGTAGATTATCACTAAAATCGTAAAAGTGTATCAAGTCAATTCATAGTTAATAAATGTGGTTTTCGGACCTCTTCTATTGAATCAGATCATTATGTTAAATTCGTAATGAAATCAGTCTTTACTCTTATTTAGCCATTAGCAATATAAAAAATAAATCTGAAAGTTGGGGCATTCCATTTCTCCTTAATCAATTGATTAATCAGAGAACCATCAGGCCCCTGTCAAATATGAAATGGAAGAAGACCCCAAAACAATAAAGGAAGAGGCTGAATCTTCTATTATGTCCTTTGAATTGGGCTTCAGAAATAGACATCATGTGGTGTCAGTCTTCCTCGGCCCAAAGAGTATTTTTCCTTCTCTCCTTTCTATTCTTTTTTTCCTTTCCAACCATCCTTTTCTTTTCATTCCTAATATATAATGCAAACCCAACGTGCCGAAAGGTTGGACTTCAACCATGGCCCATCTCTCAGTCACACTTTCTCCATCACAATTGCTGCCTTTGTCCGAAAAATAAAAGGATAAAAATTCCTACCTTCAAATTAAAATATGTGCTATACTCACACTGATTTTTCCTATAATAAAAAATTTATAATTACATTTATTTTGACTAAATGTATTTGTTAATTTTGTATACAATATAATAAGTATCAAATATATATTTTGTCCAAATAAAAATAATCAATTTCATAATCATAATAAATTAAATTTATGATTTTCATTAAAAATAAGTTTGAAATAAAAAAACTGTTTAAAAACACATTAACGAGTTATATTTTAAATATAATAAATTAATAGTCATTAAGCGCATTTTAATTGTATTTTAATTTGAGAAAACAATTATGTATATTTTGTGAAAATCAAGAAAAATTTGTATAATTTAAAACATATATATGTACTGCTAAAAGACAAGTTAAACGATTATGAGTAGTCTAAATGCATATTAACAAAAATAGATTAGAGGGGTAAGGGGTTGGTTGGATTTTTATTGGATATTGTTGGTCACGTGGGTGAAGATGGAGCACCACATTCTACAAGTTCAACATCTAAATCTAGGCTAGGCAGACGTATTCACTCACGTGCCATATTTGGCCATTTTCTCTTTTGGCCTTTGTCTGGTTTCTTATTTTAATCAAAATGTCATCATTTTTTACCTGTGTCTCTATTACACCGCGCTTTTCTTTTCCACAACTCCACACCCACTCCAGATTTTTTCAAACACCCATTTCACGTGCCTCGCTTAATAACTCCCTCTTCAGCATCGGTACCCTGTAAACACTATCTCAACGACCCCACCACGCATCCAATAAGAGCTTGACACATAAGCTCTTAATTGTAGATCTATAGTATTGTACGGTCCAGATGAAGCACGAGGCAATTCCATGGTGCAATAAGGGAACCTGCATGTGAGTGCATTGTTTTCCAAATTCTAATGGTTGTCCAAATTTTGAGACAAGGGAAAGGGATTCACAGAGTTTGAGAATAATATGGAAAGCCTACAGGCTACAGGCTACCAGCTACGAGGGCAAGAGTGATGTATCTATGTATAGGCTCTGTCATCCACAAGAGATGTTCACGTCAACATGCGTGCACTCTACTTCATCTCATTTATTCCTGTATTTTTTTTTTGATAACTTATATAAACTTCTTTATTTTTTTAAAAAAATTCTCCGACAAAAATATTGTATGTGTAAAATTTTTTAAAAAAATTAATTATATAATAATGAGTTATAAAATTTATAAAATTATTTTTTAAAAACCATACACTTGATATTTTTATTAGAAAAATAAAATATATATCATATTTTAATTAAAAAATTTAATAATAAATATATAAAAAATTACACCTAAATTTTTTTTTGTTTACTCTTACTATTATCTTTTGAATGTTATTAAAAGAGAAATTCACTTCTTGCAAAATTGAGTTGGTTATCTTAAAATTTCTTTATATATATATATATATATATATTAAGTTTCTATATAATTTTCTAAAAAAGTCTAATAGTAAAAAGAAAATTCAATTTGTCTCTATTCTATTTTCTTTAAAGATAGGAGCGAGTATCAAGCTAGCTAGATCAAGTTTGATTGGCTCCCTAACTCTCTGTATTGCTTATTAGATGAGAAAATTTAAAATTCAAAATTAAAACTAACCGTTGCTTAAATTAGCCCATATATCATGTGTCCTGTTGTGTTATGGGTGAGCTGAGTTAAAAAAATAAATAAATACAAAAAATTAAATAAGATATATTATATTTATAATTTGTTATATATCATGTCGTTGAGTGGATAATATAAAAATGACCATATTTTCTCTTTGGTATACCATTTAAATTTTAAATAAAACAATGCACTTGTTTGAATCATGTCACTATGTCAGGTTCAAATGATTCAAATATCAACTATCCTAACTAGACTATTTTTTTTTTAAATGCTTAACCTATCCTATTCCACTAAGACAAGCGATCCATCTATCAAAATTATTAAAATTTAGCAAATTGAATCAAATTGGATTGGTTTATTTAAGTTATACTCATCCATACTAACATAGGTATAAATTTGTGGGCTTGTGGATTCATGGTCCTCTGCTTAATGGTTAAAATATGAGAAACCATATTAAGCATAGTTTTTTAGCGATCTGATTCGTTGTCTGTTTGGAAGGACAAGCAATATATCTTTTTAAATCCTAATTGTTTGATCTTCGGACTAGACAATCTAAATGTATGAGAAGAGACAAGTTCATCATCATTGAATCCAACGGTCACGATAAGTTTTTTACGCGTAAACCCCCAGCCACCCAGATATTGCAACATGTTAGCGAGATGTGACTGAAACTTAAACCCTATCGTCCTTCTTGGCTATTATTATTTTTGGCCCCTCCTTTAAAAAACTTGGTTTCAGTAAATTCCCTTTTGAATCCCTTAAATTAGAGTTTGAATCTCTCAGAAGAATTTTCTTTTCAGATAGGTCCTATAATTTTCATATAGGTCCCCCAGATAGGCCCTCCTTTATTTTTTAAAAATACTCTTAATTTTAACAAAATTTTTAACTACACTAAGGAAAACTACTAGTCTATAATCAATTCCAAAATGATTAAATATGTTTTTTTAACATTTTAACTGTAAACAATGTATTTTGTTTTGATCATTTCTGGCTTTTAAGAAATTTAATGTTCTTAATAAGGAAAAAATTAAGCATAAAAAATAATGATCAAAAATTAAAAAAAATTAATAATTACAATTAAAATTAAAATATTAAATTTTCAAATTTTGAAATGCTTTTTGAAAAATGGGTTATTTTGAAAAATCTCAACAAGTTGGAAATTAATTTTGAAAATGGCATTTAATTGAAATGAGCTTAATATGAGTTAAAAAAATAAAAAGTGAAAATTAAAGGGACTTATCTAAAAAGAAAATTCTTCTAGGGAATTCAAACTCTAATTCAAAGGATATAAAAGGGACTTCAATGAAACTAAACTTTTTAAAAAGAGGGCCCAAACATAATAATAGCCAAGAAAGATGATGGACTTTAAGTTTCAATCCCCATCTTGCTAACATGTGGCAGGTTGGTTCGGGTTTTAGGCAAAAAAAAAAAAGTTTCACTAACTCTTATTATGACCATGGGATTTAAAAGATCCAACAGCTATGAACTTATCCCTCCCTTTTTACCCAAAAAAAATTGCCCTCCCATGCATTTAGACCCTTTGATCAAAAGATCAAATGATCAAGATTTGAAAAGGCACATTGCTTCCCTCAAATAGGCAGTGAATCCATTCGCAATTTTTTTAGATTGAAAAATAAAACCAAGTAAATAAGGAGACATTTAATAAAAATAATAATAAATACATAACAAAATTGTAAAATTTATTAATTAAATTGGGTGACAAAAATTTGTTGGGCTACCCCATGTTAATGATGAGGGTGAGCTACAGAAGAGATGTGGCATGTAGACTTTTTGACTGCCAAGCCTTACTTTTTCATTTTATTTTTTAAGGTGATTTTTTTTAATATTTTAGGGTATAACCAAATTTTATTATTTACTGCTAAGTAACCTTCTGATAAATTAACTAAATTATAAGTAAGTCGTCTTTTTTTATAGGTGATTTATGTAAATCAACCTTCACAATAGCTACTTACATGCATTTGAATTTTTTAATTATATTTTTATTTTTATTATTTTATTTTATTATTAATTATTAATAATATTAATTCATATTATAATTATCATATACATCATCTTAATTGCATTATATTTTATTTATTATTATTAATTGTTAATAATAGTGGACCCGACTCATTTTTATGCTAAATTCGAGACAACTAACCTACTGCAGTCTCTCAAAATTTTGAAGAGCGGCTTATGTGTTTTTGTATCCTATACTAGATAATAAGTACTTTTGGAAAAAACTATACATGCAAAATAAAAAAAAATTAAACAAAGAGTGACCATCCGATCCTAAATATGCCTAAAAATTGAAAAGGAATTAATCCAATAAGACCAATCCAAAACCGAAAAAATCGGTCGGGTGTCACGATTAGATACATTATATATTATTTATTATTATCAATTGTTAATAATAATAATAACTAGCTGGCTCAACCTGATCATATTATTTAGTATGAAATACAAAAAACACATAAGTCACTCTCAAAAATTATGTGAAACTTCGATAAATGACCGTTAAGCATGCACATTGTTAGAATTATTAAAACGAGTTGGGCTATCTATCTCAGATTTAACAAACAACCGATCAGGCCAAACTAGCAGTTATTAATAATAATAAATAAAATATAATGTAATTAAGACGATGTATATAATAATTATGATATGAATTAATATTATTAATGATTAATAATAAAATAAAATAAAATAATAAAAATTAAAATATAATTAAAAAATTTTAAAAATTCAAATATTAAGTGACCCTTTTAAAAAGTAATTTATGTACAACTAAATCAATTTGTTAAAAGACAATTTAGGAGTAAACAGTAAAATTAGGTTATATGCATAAATTAAGAAAAGTCACCTTGAAAAATAAAATAAAAAAAATAGGTTCAGGAAGTCAAAAAGTCGTGGTATGCACAATGCAAGAGTAGTGTGTCCCATTTCTAATGAATATGCATGGATGGAAAAATAGCAAGATGAATGATGAGTGAGCCTTAATCATCCAGCAGTGCTCAAAAAGGAAGCCTATCCCCCTCACCGAATTTGTATTTATTGCCCTCCCACTCGACTCGTCGTTTCATTTGTATTCCCCCACGCGCTTTCTCCATCTCTAATTCTCTACTGCGATATCATATCCCATTTCAATTTCATATTTCTCCAGTTTCAATTTTTGCCTTGTGCGGTGACAACTTGACTGTAACAAACTTTTACAACGCAACCATGAAGCGTACGAATTCTACTTTTCTTGATTTGCGCCACTCCGCCTTTCCCTCTACGATCCCGTACAATTATATTATTCAACCATACGGCACCACCCCCCCCCCCAAATTACCATTCTATCCTTTGGATTTCCTGGGATTTCAACTTTCTTTTTATTTAGCATATGGAATAACTCCTCTGTTCAGCATTCATTCTCCACGCCACTCGTGACTCAGACCCACAGAGAGAGAGAGAGAGGGGGAAAGTGCTTAGGAAAACAAGAAGATTTGCGTTTGTGGGTTCGTAGGGGTCAAGATGGGTTGAGCGAGACAAGTTTTCATTATAAAAGTCGCCAAGCTCTTTGAAGTTTAACCTCCCTTGCCCCATTCCCCAATATTAGTAAAAAATTACACATCCTCCCTAGATTGAGCGACTCATTCGAAAAGCATCCACCTCTATATACATATCAATATTTATGTATGCGGTAATATGTATCTTTTTAGAGAATATGCCCCTCCTCTCTCTCGTGTAGTGCGCAAGTATAGTACTATCCAGCTGGAAATGTGGTCAGCAAAAGTAAAACAACACACAAAGCGGATAAGCGGAAACCCATGCAAGCATCATTCTCTACTCTCACCCAAGCACGCACTACATTCACTTAATTGAAACTACAAGGGCTTAGGGACATGAGAGATGAGACGCGCGTCTCATCGTCAGCGAGTAATCTGGTCTTTGTACGCGCGCGAGGACCGATCCTGATGTCTGAGATGCTTTCTGTGAAAAAGCAGGGCCCTTTTTAAAACTCATTCAACAAGTGACAACTGGACGACGAATGCAGCCAGCTGTATTCCTTCACGTGGCCCGATTTTATTGGACGGCATTCTGACACTGGATGCCCCTCTCCCCCCTCAAGCTCTCTGATTCTGTGAAAATCTTTACCTGGACACTGTAACGGCTATTTTCACATTCACTTTGGAGTGGGATTATTCAACATTTTTCACTCATTTATCGCAATTTGAAGTCCATCGTGTCAGGTGATCTGGCATACACATCTCGATGATGTGGACATCGGGATAGGAGGAGGAGGGTTGGGCTTGTGTCACAAGCCAATTGAAACTCGCTATAAAACCCACCTCCCTCCCTCTTTTGAGCCTCCACAAAGCATTTCAGAGTAGAAGCTTCGTTCTGCTTACTCTCCTAATCTCCTTCTTCATCCCTCTGCTTCCACTGTTTCAATCTCTAAAATGTCTGGGCTTTTGGGTTTTCTTGTGGGCCTTGTGATGGTGGGATTGGCTAACTCTGCCAAATTTGATGAGCTTTTCCAGCCTAGTTGGGCCTCAGATCATTTTATCATTGAAGGAGACCTCATCAAGCTTAAACTTGACAACTATTCTGGTAAAAAATAACTTTTGTAATCCCCGAGTTCAACTTCATTTCCTAATTTTCCATGCTGAGCTTCTCATTAAATTCTTCATTTGCTGTTAAAACACATTTTTGGTCGACTGTAAGATAATTGCTAGTAGGGCTAAACCGCTGAAGCAGTATAAGAATATGAAGCAATCTGATATGGCTATTCTTGCAAAACTCTTATTTATTTATTTTTTTTTGGGTTTTATTTACGATCTTCAAATTCGAACATTTCAGGTGCTGGTTTTGGATCCAAAAGCAAGTATATGTTCGGAAAAGTGACCGTTCAGCTTAAGCTTGTTGAGGGTGACTCTGCTGGAACTGTTACTGCTTTCTATGTAAGTGATAAAAGAACAGCTTTAATCACCGCAAGTTTACTCCTATAATATATTCGTATGGGGATTACTTAACTAACAACCAATTTAATATCTCCTGAAATTCTGCTATTGAACTCCCACTAAATCTTTTTTTTTTTCAATTGAATTCCTTGATCATTTCCCAAGTGACTGTATATCTACTCGTTGCACCACCTACTATGGTTTTCCGTCCGGTGAACTACTTTACTCACCCTATTCATCTTTCATTTATTACATTTGTCTTATAATTTATTCTGGAGTTGGTAATAAGGTTATGGTATCAGAATAACAATGACATTGGTGACCAATTCAATTCCCTGATTTAGATGTCATCCGACGGTCCAACTCACAATGAGTTTGATTTCGAGTTCTTGGGCAACACCACTGGCGAACCATACTCTATTCAGACCAATATCTATGTCAATGGCATCGGTAATCGAGAGCAGAGACTCGACCTCTGGTTCGACCCCACCAAGGACTTCCACTCCTACTCCGTCTTCTGGAATCAGCGCCAAGTAGTGTAGGCACACTTCACACTTCCAATTATTTATCTCTTTATAATAATAATAATTTATGCATGTTTTAATCAATGGTTGTTGAGCTATCATGAGCCATGTGTGTCATGAAGCTAGCTTTAGTTGGGTCACACAAAAACAACCCAAGGGGAAAGAGAAAAGGAATCTTGGGAAAATAACGCTGATGGGTCCATGGCATAACACAGAGGTACATACAGACAGACAGTCACAAATGTCAATTTTCACCTCCCTCTGTTTCTGGCCTTGGACACATCAGCAACCACAATACCCATCATTGACTTTTACCCTAAGATATTTTTCACCGGGTAAATCTTTTCGACTTTTAATCTTTTTCCCCAAATGGTCCAGATTCTTAGTTGATGAGACGCCGATAAGGGCGCACACGAATATGGAACACAAGGGAATACCCTTCCCGAAAGACCAAGCCATGGGAGTGTACAGTTCCATATGGAATGCAGACGATTGGGCCACTCAAGGGGGACGAGTGAAGACAGATTGGAGCCACGCACCATTCGTTGCCACGTACAAGGGCTTTGAGATTAATGCTTGTGAGGTTCCAGCCTCAGTGGCAGCAATGGATAATGCTAAGAGGTGTAATAGCAGTGAGGATAAGAAGTATTGGTGGGACGAGCCTAGTCTGTCCCAGCTGAGTCTGCACCAGAGCCACCAGCTGATGTGGGTTAGGGCTAATCATATGGTGTATGACTATTGCTCTGACACCACTAGGTTCCCTGTTATTCCTGCCGAGTGCGTTCATCACCATCACTAGTGAGAATCAAAAGAAGCTAGGAACATGACCTTCATGTTTCATGCTGTAACATATTTTGGTAGCCATAATGTGAATCTTTATTTTGTTCTTTGTGTAATCAAGCATGATCATTGTTTTGTTTGGCTTTATATCTTGACTAGTTAAAAATTAAAAATCTAGTGAACAAGTGATCTTGACAAGTAAAAAATTTAAAATCTAGTGAACAAGGGAGATAGGTTTATAATCCACTTGGCTATGGCCTAAAGGGGTATTACCAAGCTCGGGGGTGGCTTTCACTGGGGACGATGAAGAGGAAAATAGAGATAAACTAGTACAATGGAAGCAAACAAATAAATTTAACACAAAAGAACAAGAGCAAATTTAGATGCCTATGATTATGCAAAACATTGATATGATAAGAAGTTACTGTTCTGATTCAATTTCTGATTCCCAAGTCATTAATGTGTCTTGGTTTGAAATTTGGGACCGCCCTTTTTTAGGTGTTGGAATAGGGACAAAGGTGATTGTCATTAATGACACGTGAGGCTGTCAAAATAATCAAATTTCCTAAAATAAAGTGATGAAGGGAATAATTTTCGGGGTAATTCTTCTTTGTTCTTTGTTCTTTTTTTAATTTTTTGCTTATTAAGTGATTCATTTTTGAACCGTAATAATGCATTTATTGTTAAATGCATGTTTCTCTAGGTAAATCATAAAACAAGAGTTTAAACTATTCATATCCTTATCACTCACAATTTACCAATTTGATCTATAATCGAACTCAGAACAATAGTGATATTATGGTAACTTCTAATTATACCACAAACTTTCTCATTTTAATTGGACAGCCAAATGAATGAAAAAAAAAAATAATAATGGGGCATCTTAATAATAATATTAAGATGGTATAAGATGGCCCGCAATGGTTAAGTATGCATTAAAATATATTGCGATTTTTAAATTTATTCTTGAATATTTTTTTTGAATATATAGATAAATTGTAAAAATTTTTATTAATTAAAACTTATTTAACTTGTCGCTTTCTAACATGTAAAAACTTCTTTATTTTACATTATATGTTTTATTTTATTTTATTTATATAATAATATATAGCTTTGAGATAATGGTCAAAAAGATTCTAAAGTAATAATAATAATAATAATAATAATAATAATAATAATAATAATAATAATAATTTATTTTCCAATTTTCAAATATATTACTTCAGATAGACAAAATTGATAGTCTACAAAATAAGATATTAGATGTCACGATATAATTACATAAAAGTGGCACAAAATTGAAATGGGAAAAAAAATTATATGGAGTTGCTTATTTTATTATTATTAGATTTTCAATTAAAATATGATAAATATATGATTATCTAATTAGAATACAACAGATATATGAACTTTAAAAATAATTGTATGACTTTTTATAATGTAGTATTGCATTATTGATTCTTTAAAAATATATATATATATACACTCTATTTTTAATAAAAAAAATTAATAATAAAGAAGTGTATATAATCCTATTATGTTAAAAAAAAATAATAATAAAGGTGTGACAACATGAATGGAGCTGCTTTCGGCCCAAAGGAGCCTCTCTTAGGGTCCTACTAACCAGGAAAAGGCCTTTATATCACTACTGTTTTCCCTCTCTCTTTTTGGTGTGTGGCATGTAACATAAGATATCGTCTGCCTTTTTGGAGCTTTGTTTGATAAGGTAAAGCTTCACCAAAGCCCAGGGTCAGCAATAGAAATCGAAGAAGTCAATAATGTGTTATGAAACGGAAAAAAGGAGCGCCCATGAAGACACAGTAACAGACACCAACACAGTTAATTATTCCACTTCCAGAAATTAGTGTCTAAATACTGCTCAAGCATCAACATCCTGAAAATGACCTATGTTTTGAACAAAGTATCAGCGTTGATGGACCCACGCTCCATGATAATGATCATAAGACATACATTTTGTTACGTACAAAAATAAAAATATCTCACTCTGAAATGATTATCTTAGAACTCGTCTTTCTATCTCTATTGTTGATTCGAGAAAAGCAAAATGGAGAGTTTGGAAATTATTCAAGGACGGAAAAAGACGAGAGGTTTAAAGTTTGAGGACTTTAACAAATTTAAAAAACATGCTTCAGGTATAATAAAACAATATTTAATTGTATTGGCTATTAGAGATTCAAAGACTACGGATACATTTCTATTTAGTGTCATTCATTTATACTTCGTAAAAACTTACATGTGTATTATATTACAACCAAAGTTTTGCTATTTGGCGCTTTGTCATCGGTGTGTGGATGCATGTGTGTATATGTTCTTTTTTTTCTAGATATTAAGCTATATATGACGATATATATATATATATATATATATATATATGGGCTTCATCGCCTATCATCTCATAAATATTTTTCGATTTTGCTAGTTAATAGTAATTTTGTATTAAATAAAATTTAAATACAATTTCTAAATATTTGTTATAATTTTATTTAATAAAATATAATGAATAGATATATTTTACTGTATTATATGATTGTATTTTTTTTTTAAAAAAATATCATCTACATCTTATAAAAACTACTTGATAGAGAACACCTAAATTATTTTAATTAATTCTGGCTTCTTTAATAGAATGATTTTTTTTACTTTCAAGTTCTTTGATGAAAATATAATAATTGATTTTTTTTTTCAGAAGACATCATGCCCATTTTACAAAAATAATTTGAGACCAAGCACTTGAAATATTTTATTTAAATCTGAAAGATTAAACGACACATCGTTGGTTGCCGAGTAATAGTAATCATCTGGGCCCTGTTGGGTTATGAAAGTGGGCCTAAAACATCCTCGAGGCCCATACAAATGGATTTCTTCAATAATTTTTACTATAAGCTCTTTTGAACAATTTTCTGTTCGATGCAAAATACAAATTAGAGAAAAGGAATACAGAAAGAGATAGATCCAAGTCCCTAGTTAGCCAAGATGGAAAGACTATAATAATGCTAAGTTTGATTCATGCAATGATGAGAATAAGCCAATTCGAAAAGTCTGTTTCTATTTTCATTTGTTATTGTTAAAAGCCTAAAAACACTTATGACATTGAATTTGAATTATTTTGAAGTGCTTTCCTTTCTGATATAAAGTCTCACTTTTAGTCCGTGAGATTTGTCGTTGATAGGTTATGCTTTAGAGAACAGGATTGCATGGAACAGTAAAGTTAAAGTATCATTTTCATGAAGTTAGAAGACAGACACAAGGTGTGTAAGGTAGTTGCGTCCATCTTAACCTTATTTTCACATTAAGCCAGCCCCATCACTTCCTGGATATTCATCATACCGACGTACCAATAGTAAATGTGTATATGAATGACTTACTAAATATGTACCGTAAATCATCCATTTTATGCTGGGAATGGGATTAAAAATTGTGAAGATGATAAAAGAAAAAGTATATATCTAGTCACTTCAGTTTACTCATGATAATGAAACCAAATGCAGTCATAGTGTTCTCAATGTCACTGTATGTGAGCTCTGAAATACAGAGTCATATATTAGGACTGTAATATGGAAAGCTCGAGCTTTTTCAAGCTTGAATTCTTAACCATTAAATTAATCTTAAAATTTGTGTTGTTAATAATTTTTAGCACATGCACAGATAAATATAAATTTTTAACAAAAATATACCAATTAGAGGTCAAGTCTTAAAAACTCTTAACTCTCCATGACATAATCCTGTATATTATTAGATTCTGGTGCTGCTACTGCTGACACACAACCAGAAGAGGGTCCAGGGATTGATGGCCTAATTGTATCTAATGGGCATGAAACATCACAGCAATCACTTGTAAACTTAAGTTGAGGGAACATCTTTCCAACAGTAATACAATCACTCAACACACAACACAAGCATCGTTAGTGGGCCTTTCCATGCTCCAAGGGAATCAACTAGTGCTTTCAAATCAAAATATATCAAAAATTTTTGAAAAAATCATTCAGACAGAACAGGTCCTACTTTCATTTCAGAGAAAAGAGATCACAAACTCTTGACAACACGTGTCGTAAAGAAATGCAAAGTAAGGTTACACAAACATTAAAATACCTGGTTATGGTCTGCCGGTATGTTTACTTACATATTGTTGATTTTCTTAAAAGAAATTAACAAATGCCTAGAAAGAATAAACAGCAATATTCAGGGCCGACTTTGAATGAGTGGTCAACGAGTGCTTGGGAACATCTAGACCATGAAATGTTGGGGACCATACTTCCTTGAGTTGACTATGAACCTACTCACTTGCCACCCCAATTTCATAAAACACAAGGCTCCACTCCATTTTAGGATTCTGCAATTCCGCTATGCCCCATTTTCCATTATAAAAATGTAATTAGGCCACGTGTTTCCTTTTTGTGTTCTTGATGTATTACATTTTGGGCTTCTTTAATTACTGGAATCAGCTTGATGTATTAGATTGACTGATATTATGTGAGTTACTAACTCTAACTAAGTTTTTAGTAGACTATGTCAACATAAAATGGATTCAATAAATCAATAAAGAATATTCTGATGATTCAGTTGTTGAAAAAGTTCTATGGTGTATCCAAACTGCATATGTGTGAGGTCATGATTTTGAGATCTAAAACTCAATTTCGGGTTGGTAGCAATCCATTAAATTTTAATCTCACAAGCCATGACTTTTTAATCGAAAAAGGAGAAGAGATTAAGAACACACTGCTCCACCTTTATTTGATTACAGAATCTAATATATAAACCCAGTCCCTTTTACAATCATACACAAAAAATCTTATAATCCAGAAATTGCAATAAATCGAGCACAAAAGCAACGAGATCGAACAAACCAAGATATCTGACTAAGATAGCCAGCTTCCATACAGATCGTGGGAAGTAGGTAGAACTCTTTAACACTATTATGAACTGTGACCCTGTTTTTTATGATTATGAACTGTAAAGCTTCATCAATATTCTGTCCCCAGAAAACCAAAAAGCTTCATGGATACGAAAAGTAGAAGCAGCATATCTCAAGGTTTGGGTTTGGGAGAAAAAAGAATCATAACAAAAAAAAGCAAACAGCAGGATCGGCGTAACTTCGGTTGTGTTGGAAGTAGAGCAGTGAGATCGCTTTTTCCTTATTTTTCGTCCTTAATTAATGCGTATATACAGAGAGCAATGGAGTTGAGACTAATAATTAGTAAGCAAAAGAATTAGTTTTATCCTGACTCAAATTTTAATTTATTTTGTATTAATTTATTTTATATTTTTTTAATTAGTTTTAATTTTATCTTCAAGTCTAATATGATCTAAATAATTAATATTTGACGATAGTATAACTACTTCTATTATACATGTTAGTCCTAATTTATTTAATTAGACATGTTTTATATTAAATATTTTTTTGAAATGATAAAATTATTTTTTATTATTTAAGAGGATTGAAAAAACACAATGAATAATGAATAACAATTTTATTATTTTAGTAAAATATCTAATGAAGAAGGTGCTTAATAAGATGAGTTGACACTAATAAAAGTAGCTACATCAATTTTTAACCGTAGGTTCAAAAACAAATTTAAAACTAATAAAAAAATGTATAATAAAATTGACACAAAATAAAATTAAAACTTGAGCTAAAATTTTTTAAAAAAATATTTAGTAATTTCGCCTAGTTAGTAATTACAGTTACAATGGCTGCAGGTCTACATCCACATCTGCAATCTTGGATTTTTTCCGATCATTATGACGAAAATGCTAGGAGATGAATGCGCCTGCTAATTCCCAGCTAAATATATCTCCACTGCCAACTGTTTCCCTTTCCTTTTCAAACCCACAAAAGGGCATCTTCAGCTCCTATAACCCCTATTCCTCATCCTCAACCTGACACCACATTTATGCCTATTCCACAACACTCACTTACAATTGTAAACTTGTAATAATTAGCTTTGGGAAAAGAAAAAAGTGGGTGTTTTTGGCCCGGGGGGGGGGGGGGGGGTTAGTTTTTAATTCTTAGGTTGAGCGGGAATTCAGTGGTTGTTGTTAAGTAATCCTTGTGGTCCCCCCATGAACTGAATTGTAAAGATTGAGACTGAAACCTTTTCTAAACCCCGAAACCAAACTTGTCTTCCTGTGCCATATCTCCTTTATGGATGGGACCCATTTCATTGTGATCTGAACCTTCATATCATGTGTTTCGAACCACATATTCAACCACAAATAGAGATCCAGCTCCTCCACTCCTCCGTCTATTTAAATACGCTCAATTTCACTATAGTATTAGCCGAGGCTTTCTTAATGCTGACTCTTTCTCTAAAACCCTGAACCTTAGTCTTACTACTTCTCTAGCAGCTAGCTCAAGTTGCTGCATCAGATACACATTTTGTTCATAATGGGCAGATTCAGACTTCGTTTGGCTTTACTTCTACTAGCTCAGGTCTTGGTGCTTCAAGCCATGGCAGAGGTAAAGCCTTTGGAGATCAAGACCCAGACAGAAGTTCAGCCACATGAGAAGAGTGGTCATGGAATAGCAGATCAGCCTGTTTCTGGGGTTACAGTTAATTCATCAGAGGAAGAGGGAGAGCATAAAGTAGCAGAAGCTCCAGAGACTAGAAGGCTTGGGAAGCATCATTACAATGACAAGTCTGTGGCAGGTGGGGGTGTGATTATAGGTGGTCTTGTTACTGCTATTTTTGCTGCTGTTTTCTGCTACATTCGAGTTACCAGGAAAAGGGATCCTAATTACTGAACACTTGTCCTCTAAGTGAGTACTAGTTTGTTTAATTAGTTCTTAGAAAGTTGAAATATTGTTATGGATATAGAAAGATTAAAGATTGTTGCCACAACTGCCATTATATTGTGAATATGAAAATAGATTGAAGCTCTCTGCTTTTTCTCTATTTTGTATCTCCCCCTCTCTTGTTTCCTTCTGTCTGTTTCGATCAAATTCCTCTAGCCATGCTGTGTTTAAAAAGAAAATGAATATAAGAAAACCAGCTCAAGACTTATCTGCTATTTTCTGTAAGACTGCAAGCTTATGCTTTCTGTCAAGGATCCTTCTGAAGCGGAATAGTTTGGAAGTGAATACAGAAAGATTTTCACAAACGCAGTTTACTCATTTAAGTCATTTAAATCGCAGAAATTATGTTTTTCAGATTAGCAGGTAATAATTATAAAAATAAATATTATGTTGACTTAATATACCAATTTTTGGTACTAAACCAGAGAAAAACAGCGATGTACATGTCAAGTAATTTTTCGATGAGTTCTGCTATTGTCTGTCTAGCTATAGGCTTAGACTACCAAAATTGGCAAAGTGTTTTTAAGAATTTCCTGATCTATAAGTTCCTCAATCTAATACTTAAAATCACGCTGTGCTCAAAATGCAATTGGTTAAAGTTGGCAGTGGTATTAATCCTTCAAAGCTGACAAACCTTCAAACATTACATCATGAATTTGCTAATCAACTAGCAAACTCATTTCTAAATGATAGATTAAGAAAAACGACTTTTCCTCCACAACCATTCAAGATGGCTGTGAGGGCTAAAAAGGGCTAAGGAGGAGAAATCTCAGAGAAGAGACCTTCAATCCCATTTTATACAAGCAGCTGTCACCCTTTAATTTTGTAGAAATACAACACCTGCCATCTGCTCTTTTATCAAACTTTCTACTTCATCTAAAGTATTTTTAACCAATAATATATTTATTACTTTATCATAAGCGTAGTGCCCAGCAGAAGGCACATTATACCTCATTACATCTGAACCTGATCTGACAATCACAGCAATCATTGACCACCAAAATATAATAAATCGTCTTGAATAATGGAGAATCTAGTCTAGTCTATGTGAGTAAATGACTTTTAATCCCACTTAAGAACCACCTCTAGATTGTCGGTCCCCACTCTCTGACTCCAATTTGCACGATTATGATATCTGAATCTTGATATAACATATAGATCTAAACTAAACCATCCAAACAAGCTGCTGTGAAAAACAGCTCTAACATGGAACACTACAGTTTACATCCAATACCCATCTAAACCATCTATTAGAAGTTACCATTTGTTAAAAATTAAAGTCCAAAAATACTTTGACTCTCTGTCCTGCAAGATTATTCATCAATATGCATCTTTTTAAATTCAACCAATGGAGCTAAAACATTTCACTTCTATTCCTCTGACAAGGATGGGTGTGTGTAAAGCATCAATGCTCTTTCAGCAGCCGGCCATCACAAACACCCAATATCCAATTTGAAAAAGATACAAGCGAAAATAATTGGACATGGATCTGATCAAACATAACAAACCCATCTAGAGTTCTGGACAAGGCTAGAGTTTAATCAGCCTCCATATTTCATCTTGCCAAACTTTTCTTTCACTTTGATGGCAAATTTGTAGTGTGAAGTTCACATAAGTTAGTGAAGGTTCAGCGCATGAATCAATTTAAACCATTATGAAATGAACAGAGACAGGTATCCAAATATCAACAATGAAATAATAGTATACTCAAAAAATTTGGAACTTTAACCAACAGTCATGGAGAATTCCTTGTTTTCATAATAATTCTTGTCAATTTTAACCCAGTCAGGGTAACATTATCTGAGCTAATGAATCGTGAATTTCTAAACAAACCCACAATCTCCTTAACCTCATCATCCCCACTTTCCTCAACAAGAAGCACACATACCCCTCCGGCCTGAACTGTCCTTTCCATCTCCGACGCAAATCGGGACGGAAACAACGCCTCGGCGAAATGCGCACTGAATGCGAAATCAAAAGAATCGTTAAAGAACGGCAAGTTATGCGGATCGGCCCGACTCACCAGTGGCGGCGAATCAATCAATTCGATTCCTGTAACGTCAAGCACCCCCATATTGTTCAGAGCCATGACCTCGTGTCCGGCTCCGGCGAAAACGCAGAGAACTCTGGAGTTCTTATTGAGAAGACCCAGATCTTGAATTGATTTGAAGAATTTGATATAGGAGTTAACTTTCTTCCGCCATTCGTTGGAGGACCACAGGCGTTTGTTCTTCTTGTCGAGGGGAACGTGGGCGCGTGAGGTGAAGTCGCAGGAGGATTTGGGGAATCGGAGATGCGGTTTTTGGGGTGCGTCGGGAGGAACACAGGTTTCAGGGGTTTGGAGGAAGAGAATGAGAAGAGTGAAGGAAGCTATAGCTATGGATGCCCATGAGAGCCTGTTGAGGACGACCGGTACTTGCCTATCGATTTCCCCCATTTGATGCTTCTATTTCTCTTCCCTGTTATCTTGACGTGTAGAAATTCAGAGGTCATGTAATGTTAAGGAATGTGAACGATGATGAGTCAGCAATGCTGGAAAGTCCTCATGCAGACACGGGATGAAGAAGGAAATGCCGGATCAAAGGGCAAGAACATCCATTCTGAAAGGAAAATGTTGGATGAAGGACAAAGGAGTGTCGAGAAAGGCTACTAATTTTTTTAATAAATTAAATTGGTAATAAAAGATATATTTTAAAATAAATATAATTATAATTTATTGGACGAGAGCTCCACCTCCATAAAAATTGAGTTTAACCATAAATTAGAACAGTGTATATTTTTAACTCTTTGAAAAGAAAGTATAATTGAGTCTCAGTTTCATCCATAGTTTCCTCTCTTCAAACGTGCAAAATGAGATTTGAATATGTGAAGCAGTCGTTTTTTTTTTTTTTTTAATTATGGGTAAAGAGTATAATTGACTTTCAGTTTCATCCATAATTTTCTCAACGTGCAAAATGAAATGTGAATATGTAAAGCAGTCTTTTTTTTTTTTAATTATGGGTATATGATTAATATGGGCCTCATGCAATGAAGATTGAGGCATCTATTGGAGAGCGTGCTTTTTTTTTAAACCTCAATATGAACAAGACATTTGACCTACTTAAGTGGAGCCTTACAGAACAAACGCTTTAGCTTTTGGGTTTCATCCTTGTTGGATAAGCTTGATCATGAAATGCGCTAGTTCAGTGACCTTTCGTCTTAAGATCAATGGTGAAGTCACGGATTTAGTCTCTCCACAATAAGAGATTAGGCTGGGGGAACATCTTTCCTCGTACTCGTTCATTTAAGCATCAGAGGCTCTTTCTTATTTCATCAACAAAGCCATGTAAGACGGGAAGCTTTCAGGCATCAAGCTAGCTCGATCCTCTCCTACACTCTCTCGCATACTCCTTGTGAATGATGCAATTCTTTTCTCCCAAGCAAATGAGGAGGAAGCGAGGGAAAGGATTCTTCAAGTTCATACAAGCGCCTTGGGCTAGCTACTTCATGTAAGCTGATGAAATTCAAGTTGACAAATAAATTCTACAAGATACCCGTTGTAGTTAGTTGTGATTCAGTTATGTTTTCTGTCAAACAACTCTTGTTAGGTTACTGAAATGCAATTAATCAAGGAGAAGGATAGAGAATAACACACAAAGAAATTACGTGGTTCGGTCAATGCGACCTACGTCCACGGACAGAGAGAATATCTGTATTATTTTCTGAAGGAGGCTATACAGAGAGAAATTACATCAACCACTCTTACAATGAATTCCCTCGCACTCATATATATAGAGAAAATAATGGGTTATGGGTCGTGGGTCGGGTTACAAACCGGGTCACCCACAAAATTCAAGTCAAACCCAACAATTTCCCTCCTTGACTTGAATTCTCTCAAATCACCAGAACTAAGTACAAATTCATCTCTGTCATTCAAGCCCTGTAGGGGTTCATGGAATGCAAACATTCACCAAGTCCAAGCTATGCTTGAACTTCTCTGAAGGTAGAGCCTTTGTCAACATATCTGCTGGATTATCTGCTGTGGCTATCTTCTCGATGGATAATTTCTTGTCTTCTATCACATCTCGAATAAAATTCAATCTGATATCAATATGCTTCAACCTTTCATGGTAGACTGGATTCTTGGCTAAACTTAATGCACTCTGACTATCACAATAAATGATAGGTCTCTGAATATTTAACCCCAGACTATCAATCAAACCATGTAACCACATACCTTCCTTAACTCCTTCTGCCAATGACATGTATTCTGCTTCAGTGGTAGACAAGGCAACTGTAGATTGAAGTGTTGCCTTCCAACTGACAGCACATCCATTCAGAGTCAAGACATAGCATGTTAAGGATCTCCTCCTCAAAAGATCTTCAGCATAATCTGAATCTGTATAGCCAACCAAGCCACTATCAGATTTATCAGCACCATAAACCAAGCAAATATTACTCGTACCTTTCAGATACCGCATAATCCATTTAACTGCACTCCAGTGAGCTCTCCCAGGATTACTCATAAACCTACTTACCACACTGACTGCATGAGCCAGATCAGGCCTAGTACACACCATTGCATACATCAAGCTTCCAACAGCATTACAGTAGGGCACTGAACTCATGTACCCTTTTTCTTCAGCTGTAATAGGTATTGTACTAGCATCAAGTTTAAAATGTGCCATCAACGGAGTACTAACCGGCTTAGAATTATTCATTTGGAAAGACTGCAACAATTTTTCTATGTATTTCTGTTGAGATACATACAGTAAACCTGCACTTCTATCTCTCCAAATCTCCATGCCCAGTATCTTCTTGGCTGCACCCAAATCCTTCATCTCAAACTCACTGCTCAACAAGGCTTTCAAACTATCAATTTCAACCTTGTTCTTTGCAGCAATTAACATATCATCAACATATAGCAACAAATAAATATAAGAATCATCTGCAAGTTTCTTAGAGTAGACACAGTTATCAAACTGATTACGCAGAAAACCATGGGAAGTCATGAATGCATCAAATTTCTTGTACCACTGTCTAGGAGACTGCTTCAAACCATACAAGGACTTTTTCAGCAAACATACATGATCTTTCTTCTCAGAATCAAGAAATCCTTCTGGCTGTGACATATAGATCTGCTCCTCTAAATTTTCATGTAAGAAAGCAGTTTTCACATCCAGTTGTTCCAACTCCAAGTCAAAAACACTTACCATGGACAAAAGGACACGAATGGTTTTATGCTTCACAACCGGGGAGAAAACTTCATGATAATCAATTCCCTCCTTTTGTGAAAAACCCTTTGCCACAAGTCGTGCTTTGAACCTTGCTGGTTCAACTCCAGGAATACCTTCTTTCTTCTTGAAGACCCATTTGCATCCTACCGGTTTCACTCCCTTTGGTAACGGTACAAGATCCCATGTTTCGTTCTTCTCAAGAGATTGCATCTCTTCATTCATTGCAACCAGCCATTCTGATGCTTCTCTACTCTCAACTGCTTCTTTATATGATCTCGGGTCATCAGAATCAATACTTTCACCTACTGCCAAGGCATAAGCAACTGAATTAACATCAACTATATCAACACAATCTGCATACCTCATAGGTTTTCTGATTTCCCTTCTTTCCCTCCTTGTTGCTATAGGTTGTGATTCTTCTTCTTCCCTGGGCTGCTGTACAGGGTCTGTTATAACCCTTTTTGAAGTTTGAACTTCAATTTCCACCTTCTGGTTGGCACCTTGATCATTATTACCTGCATGACTACCAAGCTCCTCCTTCTGACCAAACATAGCAGACTCATCAAAAGTTACATCTCTGCTAATAATAAATTTTGGAGTTCTATCCTTTTCAGTACACCACAGTCTGTACCCTTTAACTCCATGTGCATACCCTAGAAATATGCATTTCATTGCCCTAGGCTCTAGTTTACCATCATTCACATGAGCATAAGCAGGACAACCAAATATACGCAGGCCAGAATAATCAGAAGGTTTACCGGACCATACCTCTTGAGGAGTCTTAAAATCAATTGCAGTAGATGGCGATCTATTCACCAGATAACAAGCAGTGTTAACTGCTTCAGCCCAGAATTGTTTTGGCAAGCCAGCGTTTAATCGCATGCATTTCGCACGCTGCAACAGTGTTTGATTCATACGTTCTGCAACTCTATTTTGCTGTGGTGTATGACGTACAGTGCGATGCCTCACTATACCTTCTTTCTTGCAAAATTCATCAAATAGAGCGTTACAGAACTCCAACCCATTATCAGTTCTGAGTGTTTTGACCTGTTTTTCAGTCCGTTTCTCAACCATGGTCTTCCACTCCTTGAACTTCCCAAACACTTCATCTTTGGATTTCAGAAAATATACCCAAACCCTTCTAGAGTAGTCATCAATGAAAGTAACAAAGTACTTGCATTTGCCCTGAGATTCAACTGGAGAAGGACCCCACAAGTCTGAGTGAACATATTGCAGAACATCCGTAGAAGTATGCTTCCCAGAACTGAACTTAACTCTGCGTTGTTTACCCATAACACAAACTTCACAGAATTTCAGTTTCCCAGTTTCTGCTCCTTCTAACAATCCTTGTTTACTTAGTTGACAGCCCTTTCTCACTCATGTGTCCCAATCGGCAATGCCACAACTCTGTATAATCATCATTCTTCCCTAAAGATTTAGATACAGCCACTGTCCCCATCACAGAACTACCAATCAGAAAGTAAATGCCATGCTGCAATTTACCCTTCATTATAACCAGAGCACCTTTGGAAATTCTCAACTGTCCATTCTCTCCAGAGTACTTGTACCCTTGTTTGTCTAGAGTACCAAGAGAAATCAAGTTCTTCCGTAGACCAGGAACATACCAAGCATCAAGCGTCCTGACTATTCCATCATACATCTGAATCTGTACAGAACCACTGCCCTTAACACTAAGCTGCTCATCATCACCCAATCTCACAACACCATTCCACTCCTTGAAAGAAGTAAATAGTTCACGTGAGAAAGTCATATGATAAGATGCACCTGTGTCCAAGACCCAAGTATTTGCAGAACCAGAGGTGCTGACTGTGAGAACATCAATGTCTTCTTCAAGGTCAGAACTATCTTGCACCACCGAAGCACTACCACTGGTATTCGGTTCCTTCTCGTCATTTCCCTTCTTCCTCTGTGGACAATTCTTCCTGATGTGCCCCTTCTGTTTACAGTGATAACATCGAGGTCTTCCTTTGTTCCTCGACTTAGACCGTGACTTGCTTCTTTTTTCATCATCCCTTTTAGTGTCTCTGCCTCTGCCAACATACAAACCTGCTTCTGCACCATCCTCATTAGAACTAGAGACTCTTCTCTTCAGCTCTTTAGACTGCAAAGCATCTTTGACATCATTAACAGAGATACTATCTCTACCATACAACATAGTGTCAACAAAGTTCTCATATGAATTTGGTAGAGAACACAAAAGAATGATAGCCTGATCTTCATCATCTATCTTAACCCCAACACCCTGTAAATCCAGGATAATCCGGTTAAAATTATCAAGATGATCTTTTACCTGTATATTTTCTGTCATCCGCAGGGTATACAAACGCTGCTTTTGATATAACCGGTTTGTGAGAGACTTTTTCTGGTATTTATCATCCAATTTCTTCCACAAACCTGCAGCAGTTGATTCATCAACTACTTCTCTCAACACCTCATCTGTCAGACTCAATAGTAATGCACTATGAGCCTTTGCCAAAATTTCCTTCTTCTCCTCTTCTTTCAACGTGTTAGGTAGACTACTTTCTCCTTCTAATGCCACTGCACATCCCTGCTGAACCAGAAGTGCCCTCATTTTTACCTTCCACAAAGTGAAATCATTCGATCCATTGAACTTCTCAATATCGAATTTATGAGTCGACATCTTCTCAAATAACAGCAGATAAATTACTAGCAAATTTCGCAATCAGAAATTGAATTTCACAAAACTGTTCAGAACCTTGCAAACTGACCAGAACTTCACTAACAGAAATTCAACACAGCAGTCCAACAAAATTCACAGCAGTAAACCAGAAATTCAATCCAGCACAATCCAGTAAATTCACACAGAAATTCAGAATTCTTTTCTGAATTAAATATAAACTTACCGGAACTGTGTCGAGGAAACAATAACGATCGCAACAGAAAACTTGGTCCAAACAACAACAATGACCAAACAGCAGCTTTGACCAAACAGCAATTTTTGACCAAACAGCAGCTTTAACCAAACAGCAGCTTTGACCAAACAACAGCTTTGACCAAACAGCAATTTTGACCAAACAGCAACTTTGACCAAATAGTACCGTTGACCGTTGATCGTGCTACAGTGCCTCGCCGTAGAAGACGATGAACAGTGCTTCCGATGAAGATTCCGACAATGAACAGTACTTCCGATGAAGATTCCGGCGATGAACAGTACTCGCAACAGTAAAAACTCACCGAAACAACTGAAAAACGATCTCCAATGCACTAGAAATGCAATAAACGGTCTCTTTTTCCCAAAAAACAAGCGAATCAAGCTAGATCTGAGATTTAAAACTAGATCTGAAAATTTTCTTACCACCAAAAATTGGTCTCCGACGTTCTTTAACGCACCAAAGATGCAGAGAATGGTCTCCTATGCTCCAAATCAACCAAATCGGGGCAAGATCTGAAATTTTGGAGCCGGATCTGAAAATTTTCGGATGTGCTACAGTAACCGACGAACCAAAAATGAACCAAAGCTCTGATACCACTTGTTAGGTTACTGAAATGCAATTAATCAAGGAGAAGGATAGAGAATAACACACAAAGAAATTACGTGGTTCGGTCAATGCGACCTACGTCCACGGACAGAGAGAATATCTGTATTATTTTCTGAAGGAGGCTATACAGAGAGAAATTACATCAACCACTCTTACAATGAATTCCCTCGCACTCATATATATAGAGAAAATAATGGGTTATGGGTCGTGGGTCGGGTTACAAACCGGATCACCCACAAAATTCAAGTCAAACCCAACAACTCTGTATATAGATCCCAAGGTTTGGCCAATAAACAAGCATGCAAGAACATAGATTGTTAACTAGTTAATGAAGGATGATGGAAAGTGGTGGAATAAGGAAATTGTTAAGGAGAATTTTTCGAGGGAGGATGCAAGGAGCATTATAGCAACTCCTATATGTTTATAGGAACTAGGAGATAGTACTTACGGGCCACTATCAAAGAACATCAATTATATAGTGAGAATTGATATTACAAGGCGTTGGAAGATGCAGAGGCCAAGGGTGGTCATCTTAGTTCATCAAATAGGGTAAACTCTTTTAAGTTTCAGGTATGGAGGGTGATCTGGTCAGCTAAGAAAGAATAAAACGTTCATGTGGATAGTGTGTAAGAATGTGATTCCTTCAGCAGCAATTCTATTTAAAAAGAAAATTATTCAACAAGATTTTTGTCCTCTTTGTCACAGTGAAAAAGTAACAATTGAGCCATCTGTTTTTTAGATGCCCATGGACACATACAATTTGGTTTGGCTCTCTATACAATTGGCCAAGGGAGGACCTTGAAGCGTTGTCTTTTCAAAGCTGGTTAGAAGAAAAGTTGAAGCTAATGAGTGATGCTATGTATGAGGAAGAATACGACACTGCTTTATTATTTTATCATCTCTAGGAACCTGGGAAGGTAGAAATAAAAAGGTTTTTGAGGATGATCATTTAGATCCAAGTTTTTTGATTTACAGGGCTCTGGGAGCTGCCATGGAATGTTTAGATTAGGTGAAGCTAAAATCGAATGCGAGTTAGGATCAGAGGATCGGAGTTCCTCTAGTGCAAGGATTCAATAGACTCCATTGTTGGGGAAAATTCTAAAAATTAATGCTGATGCACATGTGGAAGAGAAGCGATGCAGGGGAGCGATCACTACTATTGTTTGGATGGTAAAGGGAGTATGGTGGTTGGCTCAGCGAAAAGTGTCCCATGCATTTTTGTGTTGCACTGGAGGCTAGTGCAATTCATGAAGCTATTAACTTTTCTAACAACATGGGAATCTCAAAGGTCTGCATTAAAAGTAATTGTAAGGAGGCAATGAATGCTTTTGACTCTTGGTTGGTTGACGCGATTACAGGGAAGTATTCGGATTTGGGGTGTAACTTCTCAGAGCTAGACTTGTTACTCTTGCCCTTAATAAGGTTGATTGCTTCATACAAATAAATAAACTTTTCTTGGCTTGAATGTCTTTATTAGGTATGATTCGGTAAGATATATTTTTGTCTTAAACTCTTGAGATCAACTCTTCAATGCTTCGTGATTTTCTGGCTTCGTGATTTTTTGCGAATTAGGTCCTTAAAAAAAAACTTTGTTACGCTAAGTTAGGAAACATATTTTCTCAGCATTGATCACATGATTTCTAACTGAAGTCATCATATCTTGATTGATTTTTTCTTTTTATGTTGTGGCCGCACTTAATTTGATTCATTCCTTATTTAGGGATCTCGCTCTTTATTGTGAGATCTTTCTTTTTTTGGATTAACGACTTCTTTCCTTTTCTTATTGCAGTATTTATTTCCTTTTTTTGTAAGATGTTAATTGATTTCATTTTCTGCACTGTTGATTTCACATGATGAATAATACATTCTATATAAGCTGCAAATCTTCCCTTAAATGCATCATTTAAGTCAATCAATATTAATGCATGATCTTTTCTTTTCTATCAAGATACGAAATCAGCCCATTAATTTCATAAGCCTTTCTTTTCTACTTCTGCATCTATAATGGATAATTTCCTTATTCCTCTCCAGCATTTATTCTGACCAAAATATCTTCGAATTCTTTTCTTATTAGGCAAGATACTAATTCTAATTTAGTGCATTAATTTCTCATTGCATCAGCGCTCTAATAGATACATTAATCAAAAACTATGCATGAGGAATCTTACTCTAACAATTTCCTCCTTTTTGAGTAATGTCAATCAAAGTTTGAAAGCTCCCCCATAATGGTTGTCAAATAACTTTGTTTTTGGCCTCCCATACTGGGTGCCGAATTTCAAAACTCCTAAAACATGATGGTTGCATTAACAAAAAGCTTCATGATGGAGTCTTGTATCAACAAGACTTCTTTTGGGCTAATAGGAATTGTAATAAAGTTGCCAATCTGATGGCAAAGCTTGCTCTGAGTCTAAGGTTACCAATAAATTGGGTTTAGTGTCCCCCTATAAGTGTTAGAGCCCTTCTGCTGGAGGATAGTCTTAGCTAATGTTTGTGATTGAGGTGTGTTGTCAATTCTTCTAGTACGTTGGTTCACCTTGGCCAAGTGTTGGCCTTGTGCTTGTGTTGCTGTTCTGGCCTTGAGGCCCTTTCTCATGAATGGACAAATTAAAAAAAAAAAATCTTTGGGTGAAATATTCAGTTGAAAGAAAAAAATGCGAAAATATCATTTTAATCGCTTAGTTTTGACACTTATTTCATATTCGTTCCTTATCTTATTTGTTTCACGTTGGTTCCATAACTTTCATTAGTGTTCCATTTTAATCTTTTTTGCAAACACCGTTAATATATGAAAATTACAGACATGGTTGTTGACATAAGTCCCTGTAAAAAATGCTAACTCATATTATCAAAGTTAAAAAAAAAATCCAAATGTACGTATCTTTTCTGACATTCAAACGTATCTTTTTTTTTTTTTTTCATCTTCACATTTTTAACTTCTTTCTTCTTCTAGGGATGCCTTTGTGCAGGATGGAGAATGTGAGAAGTGTAATAATTGACAACATTGAAATAGTGCATTCAAAATAAAATTAGGCAAATTGAATCCTTTTAATTTGAAATAGACATGTTTTTTTTATACATAAAGCCAACTGTGTTTGTAAAAAGGATCAAAATAATTAAATATAATGCTCTTGAAAGTTAAGAAATTAATATGAAACAATAATTAAAGTTAAGAGAGCAAAATGATGTTTTGTCCCAAAAACAGTGTTTATTGTGCCAAAAAAATTGTTTATGGTGATGCTAAGCCAAAAAGTGGTAAAAACCTTTACATGGTTGTTTCCAAATGCTATTATTGAAAGTTATAATTTATGGAATAATTTTAAGCTATATATTAAATTAATTATGTGTAAATATATAAATATTTCAGATATAATTCACCTATAACATGATTATATGCTTCCTTATTATTGATTTGTTTATTTTATTAATATGTTGAAATTATGTAATTTTTTTCAAACATTTACATGCATCTTCTTGTCACCCAATTATGCTAAAATACTGTTTCAGGTATATAAAATAGACAATTGGATGAGTTTAACTAAAAAAAGAAGTTGTACGAAGTCCGACATGTGCCAATTAGGATTATTTTGATTTGTAATTGGGTAGGGTTATTGGAAAGTTCCAAGATTTATGAACACTATTCTACAGCTGTTCTATTCCAAGTTGGACACCATTAATGGACCTGCGCTCACAATTTTCAATTCTCTTCACTTTATATGAAATTATCAAACTATTCCTACATAGAAAAACATTGCGATTCAAGTCTTCCAGTATAATTTATTTGTTTTCAAATCCTTATTCTTCTTACTAACATTGCCAGGTCTAAATAATTCAACATTATTTTTTTAATAAGATTTTGGGTTTTAACTTTATGAATATTTAAAATAATTTTACATTTATATAATTTGACCTGACTTGAATAAAATTAATTAGATTTCAATAAATTTTTAATACTAGTGGTACAAAAATAAATAAATAATCCTTATTCTTCCAATCATGAATAAGGAAAAACTACTCTCTTTTTTTTTTCTTCCTTTTTAAGCATATGATTCACAATGGCGAGATTTGTCATGTAAAAATAAAGATGGACACAAATTTACTTGAGTGTTAAGTTTTACTTGAACAATGAATCCTTTCAAATGCATAACTGGCATACATTATTTGTATATGATATTTGTAATGTTAATTTTTGATGTAAAAGCATCAGAATCAAAATTAGCACAGAAAATTGGGATGACAATGAAAATAAATCTACTCAAGACTCTTCATTTCAAGATCAATATCAATATCAGCATGAGTAAGAAATTTATGTATCTAGGAAACAACAGAAACAATAATCAGAATGAATTGGAATGGTGACTGAGTTCATGGTGAAGAGACTGTTGAAGCCAAAGCCAAGACTGATCCATGAGATCAGGGCTTAATCTGAACATCAAAACGCAGAACTCCATCTGAGAGAGAGCTCCGTCGCCGTCAAGATCTCCTACCTTCATCATGCCCAGAAGCTCGTCGTCCTTGAGGTCCTGGAGGCCCAGAAGAGCAGAGTTGGCCCTCAAGCTCTCCAAAGTGATCACCCCTTTCTCTTTGTCCATCAGCAATTCAAACCCATTACACAGCTCTCTTATCAGACCCTCCCCTCCAAGATTGTCAGCCATCACAGGCAGCAAATCTTCAAAACCAATCCCACCCATCCTTTCAATGTGAGTTTCTCTGGTGAAGCAGAGAGGGAGGTGGGTCATATATATATATATATATATGGATAAAGATAAAGAATAGAAGAATTGGAAAAGGTCTTGAGGAAGGAGTTCAAGAAAAGCCAGGAAAGTAGTGTGATCCATGAACGTAAAATTATTAGGTATTAGCTGACAGTCTTCGATTCTGATTCGCTACAAAAAGATCGCAATTGCCTCCCTGTTTCCTAGAAGTTTGTCTGGGCACGAGTTTGTATGTTGCGCTAAGTTTTCTCATAAAGCCCGCAAAAAAAAAAAAAATATATATATATATATATATATATTTAAATTTAAGATAAGCTTAATTTATAAGAAATAAGGCTCCGTTTGAAAGAACTTCTTTTAAATTTATTTGACATATCTTATAGTATTAGCGCTTATGCACGTATTTAAAAGAATTTATAGAAATAATTTATAACATGATCATAAGTTATTTTTAACTTACTTTCATAAGCTCTCCAAGATAGTTTATAAAAATAAGTTAAAAACAGTTTATGTGAAGTTTGTCTTCATAAACTTTTCAATTATAAAAATAACTTATATATAAACACTTATTCTGTAAGCGTTTAAATAAATTTATCCAAACATAATATAAATAAGTCGAATTAACCATAATTAAGTATAAAAATTATATTTATTTATAATTGATTCAGTTATTTATATTTTATAAATTGACCAACATTTTTTTATTCATTCACTTTTCGTATAAATAAATAAATAAAATGGAATAAGACTTAGGATGAAAAATTTTAGAGTAAAGTATACTCTTTTCGCTTGCATAAGTTTTCAAAAATTACACTCTCCTTTCCAATAGGCGCCTAAAACAATAAAATAATAAAATTAATATACTTTAATCTAATTTTATTTCTTTTTTAGAGAAATGTATTATAGTATGTTCTTGACATTTGATAACCTAATGTCATATATTTCTTAACTAAAATAGTATTGATTTACCTAAGAACATTAATTTTTACATATTGTGATCCCTTTTTTTTAGTGTCTAATATATAATTAGGTTAATGGATAATATTAAAAAAATGTGATATTAAGTTAATGAATATATATATATATATATAAAAGACTATAAGAGACTTCTTTGAGTAAAAAATATAAAATTGAATTAAAGTGTAATAATTTTATAGTTATAGAGAGGGAGATTGTAGATTTTAAACATAGAGAAGAAGGCAGTATAATATTAAAAACTTATAAGGGAGGGTAATGTAATTTATTTAAAATTTTATGAAGGCTTGTATTGTATCCCATGTATACCCCGTGTGCATGTGAAAGTTGACTCTCACCAGTTAAGACCAAAAGATTGTTGTCAAAACGGGGCTTGGCCTATTTTATATATTTTTTTTTGTTTCTAAATTTTTGTGGACCAAAATGGCATTTGGTCAAAAGTTGCAAACACTTTTGTGAAAACTGGCAAGGAACCCAAGGCTGAAGCTAAGGAATTGGGAACTGGCATTTGCCTTGTTATTGGAGGAATGATGGAATCTTCTGTATTCGAAACACCCACAAAATTTCCCCTCAACTACTTTTTGGGCTAACATTCATTGTACCCTACAAATTCATCTTTCTGTCTTGTGCCTCCATTGTTATCTTCTTCTTTCTCATCTAAGTTGTTGGAATACTTACGAAAAATGTGACTTACACGATACGAACACATTGCTTCACATTACCATGGGAAACCATGTTTTCCCTGTAGCCATAGATTATATATAGAATAAAAGAAGGCAATTTATACTTACTGGTTCAAATAGTTTAGGTGAAGTCTTGAAATTGAATTTTGTGAATAAAGAAATTTAATATCGAAATTTTTTACACTTTTTATAATGCAACTTAACTCAAACTAAATTAATTTGAGTCTAGTAGATCTAAGAATCAAGTTAAGAGCTGCCAATTAATTTTTGGGTGCCAAAGTGGGATTGATGCATAAGGGTTGTTACTCTCATGAGTAAGTTACAGAAAATCGACTGTTTGGGGCATTGAATTTATTTGAACTCTTCATTGTATTAATATAAAAATTAAAATAATGACCTGAAACTAAATCTAATGTTAAAACATTTTAATCTCTCAAAAGATTCAACTTCTCATTAAATTATTCTTCTCTCAATCTCAGACATGAAGATGCCCTCTCCTTCCACATGTGGGTTGTAAAGGCAACAGCTATAAGCAAATCTTACATGTTCAAATATTAAAATAGATATGCAAACTCGTGACGTTCAAACTTTCTGGCATCTGGGTAACAATAGAGGACCAAGGCAAGCATTCATACTTTAATTTGTTTCCTTTGCTCCTTTCTCGAATAAAACTAGAATGTGAATGCAGCGCACAATTCTGAACCTGTCTTAGTCGGGCAACCCCATGAATTGTTGACCAGTAATAAATAACAGAGTAAGTTATTAATTTAGTCCCAATAGACTACAATTATTTCAATTTAGTACTTGAAAGATTAAGTGTCTCAATTTAATCTTTAAAATATTATTTATTTCAATTTGATCCCTCTTTTTATCAAAATAATTTTTAACCATGAAAATTTTGAGATTTAACAATAGTAGATTTTGGTGATTCAATAAAGAAAATGATCAAATTGAGACAAATATAATATTTTAAAAATTGAATTGAGACATTTAGCCTATGTTTGGCAAAAATAGTTGATAAGTTGGCCAAAAACTTATAAGTTAATTTTAGTTGAATGCTGAAAGCTATTAAGCTAGATTATTGAATTAGAAGTATTTGATAAAAGTAACTTTAAATTAACTGATGATATAAAATGACATAAAATTATATATATTTTATAATTTCAAAATAATACAAAATAAACATATATTTTTTTAATTAAATCTATATATATATGGGGCAAGAGAGGAGATCGACAGCGGGAGAGAAAACGACGGTCGACCCTGATTGACAGAGATGGAAATGAGACAAAGGGATCAAAGCGAGATAGAGCATGATAGAAGGGTTTTGAGGACAACGGACAATGGATGATGCAGTGAGAGGCTCTGTTTGGGATAACGATAGAATATGAATTTTAATAAAATAATAAAGATAAAAAAAGAAGAAAAATATAAAAATTATAAGGTACTCAAAATAGCGTTTTAAAATAAATTACAAGTTATTCAAATAAGCTTATTTACCAAACACATCTATTTTAGTCAAATAAGCTTATAAGCTAGTCAAATAAGCTATAAACTAACTTAAAAGACATGCCAAACACAGCCTTAATCTTTTAATGATAAAATTTAAAAAAACTAAAATATTTGAGAAACTAAATAATTTAGTCTAAATAATAACCCAGTTTCACTGCTTTCGGCAGGTCAAAACTGTTGGCAAAGGCATAGAATGGGTCAAAATGCCTGAGAGTATTATCTGACAATTTCATGGGTAAGAACGAATTCTGTTTAGGAAATTCTCCAGTGGCTGCCTTCTTCACATTTTCCAAGCTACCCTAAATGAAAAGCAAGTGAGATTGAAAGTGGCCAGAAAAAGAAATACTTGGTTAGAAATTAGAATTACGAGTGCTATCTATTTTGGTTAAGCATAGCTGGGAGTCAAGGGAATGACTAGCATGCAAGTTGCATATGAATAAAGAAGAACAAATAATCTTAACGGCAATCTTGAAAATTTCAACAAGGAAACCTCTGGTCAAAAAGATATTAAGAGGTAGAATTCAAATTATGTTCATTTTCGTTAGTCATCAGATCCCTTCCTTTGATTTGATGTCCACATACAACGATGAAACAGGGATACCATCCACAATATACATTCAGAAGATTATCACAACACAAGATTCCAATGAACAAATTACCAAAAACAAAATTCAATGCTCATGCAGAAACTTCCATCATTTCTGCAAGCAAGCATCAGAGCTGGCTACCTGCCATTTTCTAAAGTGACAGTCAAATCATTATGTGAACAAGATTCCAGTTTACTGGAAGTAGAAGCCCTACTAGAAGGGCATCTCCTAACAACAAAGGCTGGCTGCTTGGGAGTTGGAAGAGTGCTGGAATCACTTCCAAGCATGAAAACTACATTGGACATTATGGGACGGTCATTTGGATCTTCTTGTACGCATAACAGCCCAACAGTTAGACACTTCAAATATTCATCTGCGTTGCATGTTTGAGACAATGTCTGATCCATAAAATCTAGTCCCCTCTCTACTTTCCATAAATGCCATGCCTGAAAATATATTATAGTTTATGAAGTATGTGATTTCCTGAAGATTTTGTTTTGGAACCAAACTGAGTTGGTAAAGAAAGTATATGAGAAGTTAGTATACTAACATAGCCCAGAAGACTCAGTTCATGATCTGACTGGTAAAAACCGATGTTCCTTTTTCCACTGATAATCTCAAGCACCACCACACCGAAACTGAACACATCAGACTTGACTGAAAAAAATCCATCTAGTGCATATTCTGGAGACATATACCCACTGTATTGCCCAAAAAAAAAAGCTGAAATCAGATAGATAGCTACAATGATTTGTATGCTAATGCTTTTTCATGAAACTTACTAAGTTCCAACCACTCTATTTGTGTTTGCTGCTGTTTCTTTTCCTCCAAAAATTCTAGCTAAGCCAAAGTCTGAAATTTTAGGATTCATCTCTTCATCTAGCAGAATGTTGCTTGTTTTCAGGTCTCTATGAATAATCCTCAATCTTGAATCTTGGTGAAGGTAAAGGAGTCCTCGAGCAATCCCTAGAATAATCTTGAAGCGCATATTCCAATCTAATAGAACACATGACTTCCGGTCTTGGACATCAAAGTACAATTAAGAGTATCTATTTTAGCCTTTGTCCAACAAGAATTTACAAATACAGGATATTTATCCAACAAAATATTTGGAATGCAAGAAAAAGCCTTACCGAATATGAAAGAATCTAGACTTCTATTTGGCATATATTCATACACTAACATCTTTTCATCTCCTTCAAGACAATAACCCAGAAGCCTAACCAGGTTCCGATGTTGAAGCTTGGCAATCAAAACAACTTCATTTTTGAACTCTTCTAAACCTTGTCCAGAGCAACTTGACAGTCTCTTTACTGCTATCTCTTGTCCTCTTGGAAACTTTCCCTGATAGTTGTCCAAATATGTGTCCATTTCAATTAGAGAGAATTTGAAAAAAGAAAATCAAAATCCATCTCAGAAAATTTTTATTACCTTGTAGACAGGACCAAACCCTCCTTGTCCAAGCTTGTTTGCATTTGAAAAGTTACTGGTAGCACCAAGTATGCTTTCCAAATGAAAATGTGGGACATCTATGGCCTGTCCGTCATCGTCTTTGAACCTACCCAAGTCAGTCAGATCTTTAACATGTCTCTCACTGTCATACAAATTAATGGCTGAATTTTTCTGAACATATCCCCTGATTTCTGAAGTTAAACAGATAAACTGTATATTTGAGTCACAAGAAAATACTGATGAATTACCCTTTATATATTGGAAGAACTTTTCCATAGAGATTCAGAAATTAAGTTACCTTGTGTCTTGGCCAGCCTCCTCTTCCACATGTAAACATAGGTAACAGTACTTGACAGAAGAATTAACACAATCACAGTTGTAGAAGTGACCGCAATAATCAGAGGAACGGACAAACGCCTTCCAGTTTGATAGCCATTACTGGCTTCTGCAAAAGATGAAAAAGACACTACTTACATAAAAAACAGAGAAAAACTAATGTTTTTCTTTCAAAGTGGTGAATTTATACTATAAAAACTTATTTTAATTGCATCTGGTATCCACTACATTTGATCAATAACATCTAAAATGTTGCAATACTGGTTTGAATCGATGTTTGGAATTGTGACAATATTGAAAAGTCTGGAAATGGAAAGCTGCAATTCCCTCCCTAACAGTCAAAGTCAGGTAGGGTTCATATTTTTGCAGAACTGAGTTCCTCATAGGTAATAATAAGCAGCATTCACTGAGTCCTTACCGATGGTACAATTTAAATTCAAGCCGTCCCAAAGAAAGTTTGTATTGCAAAGGCACCTCTTTTTCCCATCTCTGGTGGTATTGCAAATTGAATTTGGCCAGTCCTTGCAGTCAAAAGAATAAGAACAAACTGGCTCTAGTGGTGGATCCCAGCTCAACTCTATTTCCTCTCCAATTTTCACAGGGGCAATAGGATTAACGGTGCTTGGGTCAGCATTGCACTTGTCAGTAAGATGAAATGGAGATGACTGATTTAAACGCAGAAGCTTGTCCCTCTCACAAACAACTATGTTTCTGCTGTGGATCATGAAGTTTCGTGTTTCGGGGGTTATGCTTATCACTTGATAAGTGCCCGCAGGAGTTTCAAAGTTAAGCTCGCCTGTGGTAATGTTGCAGTGAAAACTAGAGTACAGGGGGTCACCACAATTTGGCCCCGTGCTAAGTGGATATGGAATGAAGTTTGTACCACAAGTCCCACAGTTCCTCCCAGTTGACTCTGCAAACGAAGAATCTTTAGAACTTCAGAAAGAATAGTTTGCAATCTTGAGCTAACTTTCCATCACAAGTGCCATGACTGACTATTTTATGAATCTAATTGTTCCTCCTGAAAGCTACCCTAAAATCCAGCAGGATTCCAGACTTGCTCTATATGATTCAAGAAAAGAAACAAGCAAAGATGAATTGGACCCAAAGCTTGAAGAACAAGAAGATAGACCTTCTGTTTTCATTCAATGGTCAAATTGAAAGTCCAACTACTTATCTAAAGCTTGACAGTTAAATTCAACTAAGCGTAATAGTGATACTCTAGGGATTTAAGACAGTGATAAGGAAAAGTGATACCTATATCAGAAACTGCCACACGTACATGTAGATCACAGCCATTCTCATACTCTTCTTCCAGATTGTTCAGGTCCTCATACCAAATCCAGCACGCTGCATCACCACGAGCGCCCTGCGTTGCACTTCTAGGGTCTTCATATGAATATGCATAGCACTGGCAATTGTTAAGGCACTCTAGCTTGCACTCCATTTCATTCTTAGCATTGAATTGAGCATCTGGGTTCCCTACTTTCATCATTTTTAAACTCAAAAACGTGTCACTCTCGGCATTCTCACTGCACACCGTTGTTTTCCTGCTGCATCCACCTGAGAAGTCACCGAAATTCCAACTCTCCGGAGAGTTAGGCTTGAAGCCCGGTAAACACTTGCACATAGAATCATACTTACTATTGCAGGTGCCAAAGTTTCCACAAGCATTATACACACTACATCTATCTCGGGGCTCTGCCCAAACTAAGGACCAAACTTTCTGTGAATCCATCTTCATATACTGAAGCTGACCCGAGTATGTCATAACTAGCCTTGTGCCACCATATAGTGATGAAGTAAGGAAGGGTACAGAGTTGTTTGGGAATATTCTCAAAGTGAAATTAGACAATAAGTAAGATATTGCAGCAGACATTTCACCTGACGCAAAAAATGCACTTGTCACGCTGCTTTTCCAGTATCTGATAGATCTTTTCCAAATGATATATTGGTTCTCTCCTTGATCTTGCCGAAATGAGAAGTTTCCTGGTGCTGGGTCGTCATAACTTCTCCAAGAAGTTAGTACCAAACATTCATCCATTTTCATACCCGGAAGAAATGTGTCTGTTGGATTTGCAAAACTCTGCCACCGCATCTTCACTGAGTGATTTGCTTGTTCTCCATCGCTTACAATGAGGTTGCCACTATCCATTAGCTTCACTATCCTATGCACTGAAGATGATTTTTCAAGATTTGTACCCCAGTAAGATCTCCCACTTCCATCCAGCACTCTGAGATTGCCATCCTCTGCAATGGCAAAAGCACCCGCAGCATCAGGAAGTGGATGATCTCGATTAGCAACCCACACAACTGTAAGTGGATTTGACAGGTAGTACCATATTCCCAGATATCTTCCGCTACTTGAGCTTCCATTAGGAGTGAAGAATCCTAGTTCAAATACCTCTCCAGCTGAAATAAGAGTATCTCCTCTCTCATCGCTTATGAAGTTGTTAAGGGTTATGGTATCTCTAGCAGAGCAATGCACAAGAGTGAAAAACAATGCATGCAAAATGAAGATAGGCAACATGTGATTTGCAGACCAGTTGAGGATGATTGTCCTTCCGATCTTTCTCCTTGTTTTAACCGTAGGACAGAATGAAAATGGTTAGTTTTTCTTGCCAAAGTGCTATATGTATAGTGATGGCTAATCATTTAATTTTCACAGGGCTTGTCCCCACAAATTGAAATAAGAGAAGCTTCCTGTCTCTGCCTTCTTTATGCATGCCATAGTCTAAAATGTCACTATGAGTAAAGTTTGTTAACTGACAGTATTGTGCTTTTAGACTTCGTTGGTTGAGCAATTGACGCATATTTGGGTAGGATGTATGTAACTATTATTCAATGTGACATTTAAAAGGTAGTCCAAAATTAGTGACATGGTGCACTTTTATGTTATATGCATAATTGTTTAGAGGTAGTTCAACAAACTGTCCTAGTTAGGGCCATGCGAAATCGAGGTCAAAAACCATCCCGTATTGCCCCCATCGACATTTAAAAGGTTTAATTGTTACGGCATTATGCTGTCTCTTATCTGAATGCATACAGCCATTTTAGGGCAAATATCGTTTAGTTGGTTCTGAGCATATATAAGCGGTCAAATGGAAACAGAAACTCTGTCGCAGTTCTATTTGCTAGTGCCATTCTGTAATATTTTGCAGAGTGATTAATATATTGTGGCTGAAGTTGAATAATTGATGGAGAAAAGCAAGCTGAGTAGTGAGGTCAAGATCACCCCCACCCCCATTTTTGTCAATTTTATCGTTTTCATGTGGGTCCCTAGGCTTACTTTTTTTTCTTCATCCTACTATGAGAGAGATTTTAAAACTATTGAGCGGGGTACCTTTAATCAGCCATCATATCCATATGCCTCTAATATTTTTGCAGATATACTAATAATTAATTATTTTTTTACAAATAGCCATGAAAATTGTGGCCTATATGCATGGTTCTTCTTGACACAAACAGACAACCACCCTACCCATTCCGCCCACCAGATATTGAAAGCTTGCCCTTTCCCTTAACTAAAAGGATTCTTGCAAAAAGAGAAAACAGTCATCCAATGCTAATGAATAAAATTACCAAATATTCTTACATAAATAAAATTGATTTATAAAATTTATAAAAATTAAGTAAATCAAGCTACTTATAATTTTTTTTTTTAAAAAAAAAGCTTGTAAAGGATATTTTTTAGTATGACTTGCCTCTAATATGTTCAGATTTACTTACTCTAATTATTTTTTTTTATAGGTATGTAAAAATCTCTCTCAAATTACAGCATAGTGTGAACCCTTCTCACTTTGCTGGGAACACCAAATATTTAATGTGACATGATTGAGTTATTTTAGGATCAACTTACACGGAGTCGACTTTTTGCTTTTAGAGCTTAATAGGTAATAGCCAATCCTCCAGGCTCTACATGCCTATATACAACAAAAGAGCTCGGAGCTCCAGGCATGGAAGGGTTTAGACGTTAGACTGGTTTGAACACTTACACCAAGATTTTGTCATGAAAATTTTGTCAACGGTCAAATAACATTCGGATAACTAATAATTCTCATATATTATAGCGGTAGTAAAGAGGAAATTATTGATTCATAGTGTTCATTTACATCGTAAGCAGATAAAACAAAAAACCAGACCTGCATCCATTAATTGTGAAAATAAATCTTAATTCTCATGTTTATTATTACATCCTTTAACTTTAAATTTCACGATTCAAATAAAAGAAAGAAATATCTCAGTATGATTTTTTTTTAAAATTAATTTTTACATTTGATCTAGATTATTGTACAATTTAAAATAAACAATTGTGATCAAGAATATGAGAGCCATATTCCATTGTAAAGATGAAATAATTCATTTTGAGTGTCTCATGCGAGTGTTGTGCTCCCATGGTTTAAATCAATTAAGGCTAGGTATTTTATATTCTTACATCTTTTAATTTTTATCGTATATATTATTTTTTTTTAACTCTTTTAGTCAACTTAATAGAAATGCTTATTGAATTGTCATATGGCAAAAAAATCTGCCACGTGACAGCCACGTGAACTTCCTAAAATTTTTTTAAAAAAGTTTCAATTTATTCATTTGTATCTTTGGTGAAATTTTTTTTTGTCCAATTTTTTATATAAACTCACATTCTATTTCATCTAAATCCTTAGTTTAACAATATTTTTTTTTGTCAAAATCATCTCCTACAAACTTTTAGTTTATTCACTTTTAGTCCATATTCTTCAGTTTCATGCTTTTTTCTCATGTTCTGGTCTTCCAAATCACTCAATAATTTTTTTAGCCATAATATAATTTAATCTATCATTTCTACCAATAAAAAAAATGAATTAAAATTTAACGTTCAAAACTTATCTTTTTTTAGGGCTGCCACGTGATTTATACTTTTTATCATGTGGTAGTTCAGTCAATATTTTTCTTAAATTGATTGATGAAGTTATAAAAAATATATATATGACAAAAATTAAAAGATATGGAATATAAACAAACTAAAATTTTTTTAAGAATATAGATAAAATTTAATATAAATTTTAAGGACATAAAGCAACATCAATTAAATGAAAATTCTTTTTCGATCAACGGTTGCTACAAATGTATCATTTTTCTCGGTGATGTTTTGAAAGATCTTCACAAGCTAATAATGTAAACCTTCTTTTCTACAAGGAAAAAACAAAATCGGGCCTCCCGATGTCAAGTGGCCACTACCACACTTTGTCTTTGTGACCCACACAAATTGACTCGTAAAATCTTCATTAGCTCTCTCTAAACATCGAAATGATGAGCCAATGAAAGTGGCAGAACACCATTCAAAAAAGGTGCTTTAGTTCGATCTACCGATACGAAAGATAATGTTTTGGATTTGAATGGTATTCCTGTGAGTAGTGAGATCCAAAGTAATGGCTGGATGCTCAGAATTTAGTATATAGCCTCTATTATTTTTAAATCGTAGTGCAATTTTCACGAGATCAATTCTATTTAACTCGGACAACCCACACAGCTCAAGTCTCGAGCAAAGATACCCCACTTCCTTACTTTTAACATTTTACAACATTTTTATTTTAGCAATAAAGCATACGTCGTAATCCTCTTTGAGTTTCCTAAAATTCTTCTGTTAGTCATCCTAAACTGTGACTTTTTTTTTTAACTTTTTGAATAACATTAGCCTACTACTAAGTCTATTTTATAGTTTAGAGTAAGAAATAAATAATAAAAAATAATTTTTATATGACAATCATCTGAAATTATGCATGGCAATCTGATTAATTTACGTACATACAATACTCATAGTATAAATATTCAAGTATTTTTCATTAAATCCTTCAATATAAATATAACATAATTTAAAAAAAATGCGTAGCTATAAAAAAAATTCACTTGTCAATTTTTTACTGAAGAGCTGACAGTTAAAAACCATAGTAAAATTTAACCTTCACAGGCCTTTTTACTGAGTATACAAGAATATCTCCCTATAAGTCAGCAAATAGTCAAAGTCGTTGAACTCTTCCCAATATTTGACTAATCTATGTAAGGATTAATGTTTTCAAAATAAGATCGATCTTTGAATTGATAGAGTTATTGGTTCAAGATTCAGTAGTTAGTGATCAAATTCGTGGTAATTAAAAAAATATTAAAAATATACATAATTTAAAATATTAAATATATATATAATTTAAAATATTAAAATACTTAATATAATTGATAATTCATAACAATATATGAAGGAAATAAAAAAATTAATCCATAATTGATAATTCATCACAAGTCATAATATCCACAATTTTAAACTAAGTTTTAGTTGTGAAAAAAATCTTGTAAAAAAGTGAATAAGTCCCACATTACTTAGAATAAGGAGTCAAAAAAGTTTTATATACTAATATATGTTAATGGACTCATAAAAGGTTAAGGGAAGTGGGGGGTTCACGCGCTCACAATTTCATGCCAAAATAATGCAAATTGTTCAATCTGTCGTCTGCGCGTGTGATAAAGTGAATTCAGCTTTTTTTTTATTCTCCTTCTTCGGTTTTTTCATTTTTATTTACTTATCTGAATGGTGATATATTTGACAGTTGCAAAATTAACTTGGGTTACTATGTGCTTTTTGTCCACTTCCCTCCACATTTTTTACCACACCTCCATAAAAAAAAAATTGCCAAAAAAAAAAAGAAAACCGGTTCAATCACTTGACCGACCGGTTCTGACAGTTTTTCCCGGTTCAGAGCCGATCCACCCGATTCAGCACCGATCGAACCACCGCCCAACCAAATGACAAAACTAGATTGATGACTCCTTCGGTTCCCCGTCAGACCGGTCCAACCGACCAGTTCGGTCTGATTTTGCCAACTATAGTAAGGACATATTCCATCAATGAAAGTGGTAAATAATGGAGGCGTAATTTCTATGAAAGTTTCAACGCAACAAAATCAAACCCTACCTTTCTGTAAGAGATGACTGGATAGAGACTTCTATGAAAAAAAACAAAATATATATATAATGGACGCAAGGTAATAACAAGAGTCTAAAATAATTATCCTCGTATCTCTTTGTGAAAGCAATAAAATGAGATCCAACAAAAAACAGAGTAAAGTATTTTCCACGAAGTTTCGTTAGTTGACAAATAATACACACATTGGATGCGAATTATAACCTTAGATTACGAGAACAATATCTGCAATAACTTGATTCGACAAATGGAATGATGAAAAGATCATAACACTTGATTCGAAACTTATTTTACATAAAAAAAAAAGTCACTTTCTTAAGAGAATATATAGCCAATAATTTCTGGCCCCCTTAAAAATTTGTCCTCGTAGCATATGGGACACATCATATATACTATCGTCCTTCCCAATAGCTACTATCAGTTTTCAGAATTGTTTCAGGTTTACTAGAAGAAGAAGCTGTACTGGAAAGGGCTCTGTTCATGAAAAAGGTTGGTTGTTTAGGGGTCGGGAGACTTGCAGTGTCGCTTTCAAGCATTATCACTACGTATGACATGGTGGGTCGATCTCCCGGTTCGTCTTGTACACACAAGAGACTAACCTGTGCACATCTGATAAATTGATTTGCATTGCAACTTCCACTCAGGGACTGCTCCATCAAATCCATCAACTTATTCTCTGTCCACAGCCTCCACGCCTGCAGGTTCATTCGTGCAATAAAATTATCACCATAATGTAATAGAGCAAGAAGCCTAGAAAAGAAGAACAAGATGAAACTCACGTAACCCAGAAGGCTGGAAACTTGTTTGGACTGAAAGAATCCTGTGTTCTTTTTCCCACTAATAATCTCAAGCACCATTACACCAAAGCTGAAAATGTCTGATTTGGTTGAGAATTGCCCATCCAACGCGTATTCGGGAGACATATATCCACTGCAAAAAGAAAAAAAATTATATATATGTCTTGATATATATGGATCAATTGCAATCAGAGATAAAATAATCTTACTATGTTCCAACTACTCTCTCTGTGTTGGCTTCAGTCTCTTTGCCTGCAAATATTTTGGCTAACCCAAAGTCTGAAATTTTCGGTTGCATCTCCTGATCTAAGAGAATGTTGCTAGTTTTCAAATCTCTATGAACCACTCTCAATCTGGAGTCTTGATGAAGATAAAGCATCCCTCGAGCCACTCCTAAGATTATGTCAAACCGCATTTGCCAATCTAAAAGCACACTTCGTGTTGGATCTGCGTCAAAAATTCCTAGCTTCCTTAAATGATCAAAGTTGTTGTGTTAATGTAATGCAATGAAAGTATTGAGAATTAATGCATTTGCAAACTGACCAAATATGAAGTTGTCTAAACTCTTGTTTGGCATATATTCATAAAGTAAGATTTTCTCATCTCCTTTGATGCAATAACCTCGAAGTCTGACAAGGTTCCGATGCTGAAGTTTGGATATCAAAATAACCTCATTCTTGAATTCCTTTAAGCCTTGAGATGAAACATTCGAAAGCCTCTTTACTGCAATATCTTGTCCTCCCGGAAAAGTACCCTGAAACAAGAAATTCCCATATGGCATTACCCAATGTTAAATTGGCAAGTTAACTAAACTGGAGACAACACAAGCCGGGTTAATTACCTTGTAAACAGGGCCATAACCCCCTCGTCCTAGCTTGTTTGCGTCTGAAAAGTTATCTGTGGCTGCTAGTATGCTTTCGAAATCATAATATGGTACCTCTATGCCCTCTGTATCTTTTTCTTCGAGTTCTTCCAAGTCTATCAAATCTTTCATATGTCTTTCACTGTCATACATGCGTTCTTGAACTCTCTTAACTCGTCCCCTATCTGAAAAAGAGAGACTTATAGTATGGCACTAGAGTGTTTATAAACAATTCAGAATGCATAACTAATTACCTCTATTACGAAATATTTTCCTTCTCCATGCATAAGCAAAAGCGATCAAACATGCCATGAAAGCCATGCTTGGAAGAGCTACCGCAAGAATTAAAGTCTGTGTGTTTTTTCTTTCAGATGGCGGCTCTTTTGACCCCGGAATGGAACGATCTGCAAAACAAACAGTAATCCTAGAAAACAGAGAAAACCAGAAAATTGCCTGAGGCACGTAATATGAAAAGCTAACCTTCAGCGCAAGTTGACTCGTTCCAGCGATAGTTTGCATCACAGAGGCACCTTCGTTTTCCATCACCTGTAACTTTGCAGGATGAATGACGCCAATTGTTGCAGTATGTGGAGTCATTACATAGAGGCTCCAATGGTCGTTGCCAACTAATCTCTATATCATTGTTGCCATGGCACCAGTCGGTGACATTAAATGGCGGATCAAGCGGGTCTCGTTTATCTTTATCATCACATAAGTTTGTGTCATCAGTTTGGACAATCAAATTCCGAGCATCTGAGTTGATCCTCTTTACACTCAGATTGTGGCTGGGCATCATGAAGCTAAGCTCGCCTGTGGAGTTGTCGCAGTTTAGCTTCAAGTACATGGGATCTCCACAGTCTGGCCCAGTGCTCAGTGGATATGGAATTATTTTTGTACCACAAGGTCTACAGGTTTTGGCAGTTGGTTCTACACAAACATTGCATTTCAACAGCATTCAACTTTAATTTTAGGTATTCGTAAATCAAGCATGTTTAGGAAAAAGGAAGGCAATATGAAGAAAATGAAAAATGTAGGATACAAATTATTATTAAGTGATTTGGCCGTTTTCACTCTCGGATGTTGTAGTTTGAAATTAATATTCTACACTCTTCGGTCTGTTTCCTTACCTTAACACTACTCTTTACTTTGATTAAATATCAGTGCAACTATCTTAGATTTTTATATTTTCAAATTTTTCCGTGTTTTTGAAATCCTATCTCCTTCCAAACCAGTCCCCCCGCCCCCAAATTGTTCCCCAACCATTCAATGTGAAATTACCAAATCAAAGCCTTCAAAATCTTTAATTTCTTTCTTCCTAACCAAGCTCAACATTCCTAAAATTTTATTCCAATCCTCAAATTCTTATCTAATTGTTTAATCTAACTTAAACAAGTTCCTGCCTCAACCCAAAATTCTTAGTCCAAAGTGTTTTTTGGCAAAAAATTTGGGGAAATTAATTAATTAAAAATTAGAGATTTTCATTTACTATCTAATAAAAATTAAAGCACATGCTAATGTTGAACAAAACTCAAGACAATATGATAAGAAAAAAATTACCAATGTCCGAAATTTGCACCCGGACAGAAAGATCAATGCCATCTTCTGGAGAATTTTCTTGAAGAGTAAGTAATTCCTGAGTCCAGATCAAGCAAGCCACTCTTCGATCCGAGTCCGACCACGTACCACTATATGAATAAGCCTGGCAGGTCGAGCAGTCGTTAACGCATCGAGAATGGCACTTGTCTTCACTGTCTACTTTAACGTCCGCGCCGGAGTTCCCCACTTTGACCTTCGTCAAGTTTAAGAATATTATGTCTTTCGTTTCGCATGATGCTGATTTTCTGACACACCCTTTTCCAGATGACCCAGTCCCACTCTCTGGCGACGGCTCAAATCCCGGCAAACAATTGCACTTGGGAAAATTCTTGTTATTGCAGCTGCTAAAATTCCCGCAATAGTTATATATTTTGCAGTCCTCAGATGGTTCACTCCATTGTGTAGACCATACACCTCCTAGATTTTCTTCATACTTAAAAAAATGGATCTTCCCTGTATCATTCATAACTAGCCTCGTAAAGTTATAATCCGTGTCTAGCTCTTGCCCTCCACAGGAGGAGGAATTGTTTTTTTGTTTTTTTCGTTGAGAGGAGTATATGTCTTTCATCGAACAATTGACGGGTTTTGCGCGGGAGTTTGTCAACAAGTTCGATATTCTGAGTGGTACGTCTGAATTGAGATTTCCAGCTTTCCAGTATAGTCGATCTGGGTTTTTGGAAATGATATAGCCGTCCCCTGTTGGAGCTAGCTGAAAGGTGAAGTTCCCAGGTGCAGGGTCGCTGATGCTTCTCCAAGAAATTAGCTTTATGTTTCTATCCATTTTCATGGAAGGCAGAAATGTGTCCGTTGGATGGTCAAAGCTCTGCCATAGGATCTTTCCCGTGTGAGTATCTTGTAATACCAGGTTTCCTGAGTCCATGAGCTTCACTGTCCGGTTTGAGGACGAAGATTTTTGGAGTCCGGAAGACCAGTAGCTTTTCCCAGAGATATCTGATGATACTATGAGGTTTCCATCCTCTGCAATACGGAAAGATGCTGTGGAATCTAAAACAGGGTTGTCTCTGTTTGCAACCCATACCACTGTTTGTGGTTCTATGTTGTAATACCATATTCCTAAGTACCTTTTTGTGCTTTCTGGAGGGGAAAAGAAGTCCAGTTCATATGTTTTATTGATTGAAACTAGGGTTGAATTGCCAGTGATGTTTTCGCCGGGATTCAAAGTATCTTTAGCTAAATGTGGTTGAGATAAGCATAGCAACCAGCCAGTGAAAGAGAAGAGAACAACTGCAACACTTCTCATAGTACCTGACGATGAATTTCCTTATCATCCTTCTTTAGTTTATCATGCAAGTAATAAGTCATCAAATCCCATTGAAGCAGGGTTGTAGCTCTCAGAGTCTGAAAAAAAACAAAAATTCATCGGAGATAAACTATTTGTGGCAGCCTATGAAAGTAGAGGATGCAATGGCTGGAATGCAAGTCAAAGTCGTCCAATCCATACTTTTAAGTCACGAGCCATCTCTTTTGACGTTTCTTCTCCTTGTGCTCTCATTCATTTGTCTTCGGACATAGAAATTTGACACCAAAAATAATTTATAATTTATTACTACCCATTTGGCCATTTCGCATTATGGTTTGAAATATTTAAGACAGCACAGAATCTAGGGGTCTCGCTTGCCTGTTGTGCAGAGTCTCCTATGTAATTAAATTTGATCTAATGGTTATTATTATTTTTTTTTATTTTATATTTTTAAAAAAAATACAAAAAATTGGTTTTTCTTAAAATTTAACAGTAAATAAATTAATATAAATATTATTATAGACCTTAAATATTATTATAAACTCAAAATTCAAAATTCAAACTAAAATTTTAAATTACAAATCTATAAATTAAATTAAATATTATTATATATTCTAAATATTATTGTAAACTCTAAACCCTAACTCTAAAGCTAAATTTTAAATTCAATAAATTAAATTAAATATTATTATAAATTTTAAATATTATTGTAAATCTTAAAACTTAAATTTTAAACTCTAAATACTAAAATCTAAATTCTAAATTCTAGATCTTAAATCTTAAACACTAAATTAAATATTATTATAAACTTTAAACTCTAAATTTTAAATTAATATTATTGTAAACTCTTTTAAAAAAATAATTTTTTTTAATTTTTTTAAATAAAACTAAAAAGAAAAAGCGCGTAGGACCTCCTCCGCATAGAAGGAGATCCACACGCAGAATCTAGATCACGGGTAGGCTACAACATTTATTGCTTTGTCATTGCCTATCTCCATATCTTTGATTGGAGTCGTCAACTTCAATTTACATATGACTGGAGACAAGAATATTAAAATCAATGTTCAATTGACAACGAAATATGTACTGCTAGTTTCATCCGTAACACACTCTCAATTGTCAAAAAAATGGGAGTGTGTCAGTGTTAATATATATAAATTATTTTTTATTTATTTATGGGTTTTAGTTGGGCTTATTTTATTTCGTAACCGGCACTATGCCTATATATACCCAATTGTCAAAAAAATGGGAGTGTGTCAGTGTTAATATATATATAAATTATTTTTTATTTATTTATGGGTTTTAGTTGGGCTTTATTTTATTTTGTAACCGGCACTATGCCTATCTATATGTGGGCTTACTGTTGCGTTATTATTATCCAGATATATTGACAGATGGAAAAGATGAAAACTTTCATTGTCTAAAATAATAATAATAATAATAATAATAATTTATATATATTAACAGAGTGGTTTGGAGGCAGACTCGAAATCTGTAGATTTGAATCCTGTTGTTGACTGTTTTTATTTACTTGAGTTGTTCTGAATCCTGTAACTGTCGTTTTTGAAACTTGTTTGTCGTGGATTAATGGTCTATATTTGTCTTCTTTGATTCCTCCATCCAAGCTCAATGTAATACCCGTTAATTTCAGAATATAATTCGCTTAAGAGTATTTTAGAATTCTACAACGTTACTTTAGTTATTTATTTTGGTCATTTTTAATTTTCATATTTAATTGTTCTCTTTGAATATTATTTATGAAAATTGAGTTAAATGACTGGACTAAATATTTGCACAATGAGGGATATATTCTAAGAATGGTGAAATTCATGGAAAAGTGGTTTCAGAATGGTCAATTAGTCCATTTATTGTAAATTGACTGGATGGGTTTGGATGTTGGGTTATGGATACCCATGGGTTATTGAATAACCCATTAGAAATATTTAATATAAAGTTTCAATAGTACCCCCTCATTTTTCTTTACGCAACCGAAACTGATATTCGTTTTCTCTCTCCTTTCTTCATCCTCTTCTCAAATCCTTTCCTCGATCTTCAGAAGTTCGATTATTTGTTCGGTTCAAAAGCTTTGTAAGGATCAAAGGTAAGCTTTAATCCGATTATTTTCCTTAAATTTCAGTTTATGTAGAAGATCAGAGGAGGTTTTGTTCTTGAAGATTTTAATGATAATTCATGAGTCTCAGTTGTTTTAGAAGTTATATTTGAGTTATAATCGGTTAAAAGAGTTGAAATTCTGGTTTTGAAACAAGAAAGGAAAGGATGAAATTGTTAGAAATTCTGCAAAACCGAGTTACTGTAGCGACCAGAAATTTCGAAACAAAATCTGGAAAATTTTCTTCGGGTTACTGTAGCAGTACTGTAGTGTCGACAGTCAACGTTACTGTAGCAGCCAACGTTACTGTAGCGAACCGGCACTGTAGCGAACCGACACTGTAGCAAATCGTACTGTAGCAACCCGTTACTGTAGCAGTCAGAAAATTTTACGTATTTTCGTGATTTTGTTTCCTTTCTTATGATTCCTTGTAATATATTTTACTAGGAAATTTTCCTACACAAATTTTAGTGTGGAACAAGGTAAACTTAGACAAACATCAAGGTGAGTGAATAACCTTGCTCAGTTAAATTGATATTACTAGTCAAAGTACAATATAAGTCCCATTTACAATATTATTTGGATAATAAGCAATTAATTTTTCATATGGGAGTATATGATGATCAGTAGAAATAAGAGTATGAAGAAATTATTTATTTCATGACAATTGTACTATGTGATGAATTCTCACTATTTTATTAATGAGTAAAGATCTACGGGATCTAATACACGAGTGTGAAAGGGTTAAAGTCCCATACTACTCGGTGTATATCTAAGAAATCTTATACACGAGTTTGAAAGGGTTAAAGTCCCATACTACTCGGCGTATACCTATGAGATCTTATTCACGAGTTTGAAAGGGTTAGAGTCCCATACTACTCGGTGTATATCTATGAAATCTTATTCATGAGTTTGAAAGGGTTAGAGTCCCATACTACTCGATGTATAAGACAATTAATTATATGAGTAAATGTGGTATTTGTACTTTTGATATTCTATATAGTACAGTTATTTACTTACTGAGTTTTTAAATAAACTCACACTCCCTATGATTTTTTTTTTCAGATACAGAAAATAAAGAACAAGAGTATCCGTTTGAAGATTAGAAGCCCCTTGGGACTATTCTCTATTTCTGTCTGGTGGGACACCAGTACTTATTAATGTGGATATTAGAAACGCTCTGTACTTTCTATAGGTCTCCTAGGCTTGCGATGAGATAGAAATATCAGACTATGTATGTCTATATTTGCTTATCAGATGAATATAATTCTGTAGTGTGGAATGAATGATTAAGGTTGAATGTAAAAGCCTTACAGAATATATGTATATAACGTATGTTTGAGAATTATATCAAATGAGTAGTATCTTTTCACATGCTTAATTTTTGGGATGTGACACTCAAGATGGTATATACGACCTTGGATGGTTTTAAATTGCAACCGCATCACCATGATGTGGCCGCAAAATTGCGGATGCGACAGGGACCGCATCCGCATCACCACGCAATTGCGGGGTGAATTCTAAATAGTGTGTTTTGATGCCAAATCTGCTTATATGTGATTGTGTGTGACTGCCAAGCGACTATGTGATGCTACGAAGGGTGATTATAGCAAAGCAAAGATTAGCAGAGTGAGTCGCATGGGCCATAGGCATGGAGTTGATACCACATTCTTTATTCTACTCAAAGACTTGTAGAGTTGCAGTTGGCCGATTATAGTAGAGCAGGAAGAGGAACGCATAATTTATTTGATTCAGTGTGTGGTTTGATTCATGGCCTTCGATTTGGGGCATTTGGCTATGAAACGAAAATCATAAATGGGGAGAGAGAGAGAGAGAGAGAGGGAACAAGCAAAGAAGAACATAGCAAGCGCAGAGAGAGCTGAGAAGTGAGAAGAAACACAAGAGAGTGGACACTGACATTTGGATAAGGATGTAAATTACAAATTTGAAGAATTAGATAAATAAGCTAATTGTGGTATGAAGGGACGACATTTGGCAAAAGGAAGGAAATTAGGAAAAAAAACTAGAAGTAGGAAAATTTGAAAAAGAAAATTAAGGCAGAAAAAATTAATGAGAATTCCAGGAAATGAAAAGTATTTTAATAGGAGTGAGGAAGAATGACAAAAAAATACAAATTTAATGAAAAAATTATATTAAAGTTTTATTTATTTATTAAATAAATATAGATATTAGATCTAATATGGCTTATATATATAAAAGATTTATAATAATTATATACTATTGTTTTATATTTTTTGCAACTCAAAAAAATTTTACGACAACAATGACCACAATCACATCACAGCGTTCGCAATTCTCACAATCGCATCAATACGCAACACAACCGCAACCGCAATTTAAAACCATTCAGCTTGGACCAAAAGTTACTCACACTTGATCTTGCTTTGATGTTATGTTGGGGTTGGGCTCTAATAAAGTGGTCCACTCCAACACAACTGGTTCCTCTCGGCCTCTTAACCACGCAAGAAACAGTTAGTTGCTTTTGAAATTGCTTGACCCAAAAAGAGAAATGGTTCGGTTTGTTATTGGACGTGCAAATTGGAAGTCAAAGATTAACAGTCAAGCCCAGGATTGTTTGGTCAATGCCTAGTCGATGCTCATTGGTTCTGATGGATTCAGGCTGTTCATTTGCAATAGAATTAATATTGCTGCTATGTAATTTCATCATCGTTAAGCTTAAGAAACTGATGCTTTCTCCTCTAATTAATATAATTAATATTATGTTGAATTGACACCATTTGTGACCTTTAAGAAACTTTCTTATCTCAATATAGAATTTTATCTCCCACCAGCAGAATTCACTAGAAGCCTTATGTGTGTGTGTGTGCGCGCGTGTGTGTATCCCAATGACATTGCTGCTTTTGCGATGTTCTTGTGATGTCAAGTAATCTGCTGATTGACTGTTATTAGCAGCCCAGCACCACGAAGTCGTTCTCATTTCCTAATAGAATGGGACCTTTCCACTTCGTTAGAGTGCTTCCTCTATCTTTCCAAGTATTTTAAAACTAGTTAAATTATTGTGATCATTTTATATACAATTTCTTCATTTTTAAAATATAAACTTAATTTGTAAAATAGCACAAAAATTTCATAGGTTTTCCGATCAGTTCCATTTGACCAAAAAATTGACTTTGCTTTGAAAACTTGTTAGAACAAAAATAATACTAATATATTACCACTTACTAGCTACCTTTGTCTTGAAGAACTCTTAGTCAACCGAAACTGAAAATTTTCCTCTCTCAAAAGGTGATTATGTCTTACCATCTTTTTAAATATTGTTTTATTTTTATAGGAATTAATTTAGGTTATAGTTTCTTGCTAGTAGAATAATTGTTTATGGTTATCATTATATAATTATTTATCTTATTATTTCTATCTACATTTCTTTTAAGATGAGTAAATTAATTTATGGAGTAAGTATGATTGATCAGCTCTTACTTGCAATCTAGCTAATCACTATTCACTTATAAGGCAATTGGGCATGCCCCCAGGCCTTCAACTGGTGGATGTCAAAATGACCTTCCATTCCACACTTAACAAAAATATAAAATACTTGTATTAACAAAAATAAGCCAGAAAAGTTATATTTATGAATCAATTCCTTGTACATTTAGCAGAAATAGCATTTACTGCAGCCTAATTTCCCCTACCATCCAAATCTTTGTTTTCAAATTTATATGCTCATGTTTGTATGCCCATGTGTTAGGAGAGTGGATCCCTTGCTTGTCCTAAAGAGAAGCAGAGACTATTGGATCTATAGATCCAATGGTCCTTAGTTTCTTTTTTTATTTTAAAATTTTTAAATAGATTCTAATACTTTCTTTTTTTGCTTGTGCTTATTTTCATAGACTTATTTGAAGAAAAAAAAATAATATTTTATTTTTTTCTCAAAAAATCATTATTTTCTTTTAAAATATTTTGTTTCTTCAAATAAGTCCATGAAAATAGACACAAAGAGAAAAAGAAAGTATTAGAACCTATCTAAATTTTTTTAAAACAAAAAATATATTTAAAATAAAAAAAGAAACTGATGACTGTTGGATCTATCCAACAGTCTCTGCTTGTGCTAAGGTCAAGCAAGGAATCCTCTCCCATGTGTAACGCCTTACTGCAGTGTAATTTCCCCTTTTACTAAAAGAAATAAAAATTATGCTTCACTATATATTTTTAACTAGCCTATGTCCCGCGCATTGCACGGGTTTTGTTGTTCACTAAGTATACATTTTACAACTGTTGGGTTGAGGTCTATGTCCAATAAGATTCAAAATTTATGGGCTAGAACAAGATCAGTTCAAGTGATGGATATGAACAATAACTATTTTTTGGTTCCATTTGTTGATGAGGGTGATTACAAGCATGCATTATATGAAGGACCATGGCGTGTTCTGGATCATTATCTTTTGGTCCAGCGATAGAGACCATTCTTTAATTCTAAAGAGAACCAAATCAAGAAGGTTGTAGTCTGGATTCGTGTTCTAGATCTTTCAATTGAACTATATAATAGCAATTTTCTATGGAGAGTGGGTTCTCATATTGGTACCATGCTACGTATAGATGATCTTACATCACTTCATTCCAGAGGAAAATTTTCCCAAGAAGGGGATGAATTAGGTTTATAAAAAAATTTGCTAAGACTTGATGGAAGTTTAAGAAGTTTTAAAAACAATGCCAAGCTTTTTATAAAAGTAAAATAAGTATGATCAAGCTGAATAAATATGGAGAAGAATTAATTAAGCATAGAGCTTTAAACAATTAAAGAGATAAATGAATATAAAGTGTAAGGAAGTAAAGAACATACAAATAATTAAAGAGTAATGGAAGAGAAAGTCAAACAACGAGATTTATACTGGTTCGGCTTAAACTAAGCCTACATCCAGTCCTCAAGATAACTTCTTGAGTATTTCACTATAAACCACAAGTTTATGCAATTGGGAATTTGTAAGCCACTACAACATAGATCTTTTCTTTCTCAAAGGTGTCACTCCCCCTTACAATGTGTTTTCTCTCAAACACTAACTCAAGGAACCAATCCTTGAGCAACTAAATTTGAAAACTTAAAGAAAATAGTGGTGGACACTCTCAAAGTGTAGATAACTCAGAAATTAAGATCAAAATTTTTCTCTAGCAATTTAGAGAGAATAGAACTCAAGATAATATGAAAAATGAATAATTGAAACTTGATGCAAGTGGTGTTGTGAAGTCCCCTTTATATAGTGAAGCTTTGCTAATACAGTGACTGCTTTAGTAAGAATTGTTGCAATAAGCTTTATCATCATTTTTCAACTTTTCTACAACAATCAAAAAACTTTATCAACCTTTTTCAACAATCAATATCTTTTTTCAAATTTGCTACAGTAAAAAGCATTCTTTTTCAAATTTTATTATAACAATCAATAAACTTTATTAACCTTTTTCAACAATCAATATTCTTTTTCAAATTTGCTATAGTAAAAAGTATTCTTTTTCAAATTATATTACAATAACCAATAAATTTTATCATACTTTTTCAACAACCAATAAATTTTATCATACTTTTTCAACAATCAATAAACTTTATCATACATTTTCAATAATCAAATTTCTTTTTCAAAGGTGATACAGTAAAAAGCATTCTTTTTTAAATTTTATTACAATAACCAATAAATTTTATCAATATTTTTCAACAATCAATATTCTTTATTATACTTTTTCAATAATCAAATTTCTTTTTCAAAAGTGCTATAGTAAAAGATTATTCTTTTTTAATAACCATTTTTCTTTTTCAAATTTGCTACAGGAAAAGTCATCCTTTTTCAACAATTAATAAATTTTATCAAAAATAAATTTATACTACTATATTTAAATAAGGCATCAAATATATTTGGATCAAGAAAGATTAAATTATGCATTTGGATTAAGAAGATTAAATCATACATTTTGGCCAAAAAAGATTGAATCATGCATTTGGACCAAGAAGACTAAATCATATATTTGGATTAAGAAAGATTAAGTCATACATTTGGGTCAAGAAGATTTAAATCATACTATAATTCTCACATATTTATCATCATCAAAACTTATAGCATAATACATTAGGGCTAACATGAGGAGGATGTATGATGTAAAATTTTTCATTCTTATAAAGACCCATACTAGTGGAAATAGAGTTGCATGAATTATCAAGAGAATTGGTTTTAAAGGCAACTTTATCCAGGAAGCTCAAGGTCACTCTGGTGGTATTTGGTGTCTTTAGGATACTAATCACTAGGCGGTTGATGTGTTAGCACACTCTTCTTAGTTTGTGCATATGAAAGTTCATTTTAAGAATTCAACTCCTTAGTTTTTAACTACTTTTTATGGGCCCCCTAGTTTCCCATAGGCAGCAACTCTGGGAAAACATTAGTTAATTGACTCTTTCAATTTCTGGAGAATGGGTAGTTTTAGGTGATTTCAATAGCACTTTTGCAGCCCATGATCATCGGGGGTAGTGTTATGGCTTACTACAATAACGATTTAGAGGCCTTTAGGCGCACTATGCAGGATTGTGAGTTATTAGATGCTGGGTTTCAAGGACATCCATATACTTGGAAGAAAGGCAATTTGGAAGTAAGGTTGGATAGATGCCTCATAAATTTGGCTTGGAGTCTGGGGTTTCCTGAGGCCTATGTTCAACATTTAGATCCTCTCAAATCTGATCATAGACCTATGCTTCTTTGTTTTCAAAAAGGGATGCGTAGGAATCAAAGGAGAAGGCCTTTTAGACAGCTTGTTTAACACATGATGCTTTTCCAGCCTTTATTAGACAAAAATGGGGTCTGGAAGATGGGACGTGGTGTGACAAAATCTATCAGCTTTAACACAATCTAAGAAAATAGAATTATTGTAATACCCGATAATTTCAGAATATAATTCGCTTAAGAGTATTTTAGAATTTTACTACGTTACTTTAGTTATTTATTTTGGTCATATTTAATTTTCATATTTAATTGTTCTCTTTGAATATTATTTATGAAAATTGAGTTAAATGACTGGACTAAATATTTGCACAATGTGGGATATATTCTAAGAATGGTGAAATTCATGAAAAAGTTGTTTCATAATGGTCAATTAGTCCATTTATTGTAAATTGACTGGATGGGTTTGGATGTTGGGTTATGGATACCCATGGGTTATTGAATAACCCATTAGAAATATTTAATATAAAGTTTCAATAGTACCCCCTTATTTTTTTCTCACGATCGAAGCAGCTGAAGTGAATAGTAAATTCATTTTCTCTCGTTTCTTCACCCTCTTCTCAAATCCTTTCCTTGATCTTCAGAATTTCGATTATCTGTTCGGTTCAAAAGCTTTGTAAGAATTAAAGGTAAGCTTTAATCTCATTATTTTCCTTAAATTTCAGTTTATGTAGAAGATCAAAGGAGGTTTTGTTCTTGAAGATTTTGATGATAATTCATGAATCTCAGTAGTTTTAGAAGTTATATTTGAGTTATAATCGGTTAAAAGAGTTGAAATTCTGGTTTTGAAACAAGAAAGGAAAGGATGAATTTTTGAAAGATTTTTCTGCAAAAATTCGAGTTACTGTAGCGACCAGAGATTTCGGAAAAATTCTGAAAAATTTTCTTCGAGTTACTTTAGCAGTACTGTAGTGTCGGCAGTCAACGGTACTGTAGCAGTCAACGTTACTGTAGCGAACCGTTACTGTAGCAATCAGGAAATTTTGCGTATTTTCGTGATTTTGTTTCCTTTCTTATGTTTCCTTGTAATATTTTACTAGGAAATTTCCTACACAAATTCTAGTGTGGAACAAGGTAAACTTGGACAAACATCAAGGTGAGTGAATAACCTTGCTCAGCTAATTTGATATTACTTGTCAAAGTACAATATAAGTCTCATTTACAATATTACTTGGATAATAAGCAATCAAGTTTCATATGGGAGTATATGATGATCGGTAGAAATAAGAGTATGTAGAAATTATTTTATTTCATGACAATTGTGCTATGTGATAAATTCTCACTATCTTGTCAATGAGTAAAGATCTACAGGATCTAATACACGAGTTTGAAGGGGTTAAAGTCTCATACTACTCAGTGCATATCTATGAAACCTATACACGAGTTGAAAGGGTTAAAGTCCCATACTACTCGGTGTATATCTAAGAAAGCTTATACACGAGTTTGAAAGGGTTAAAGTCCCATACTACTCAGTACATATCTATGAAACCTATACACGAGTTGAAAGGGTTAGAGTCCCATACTACTCGGTGTATACCGATGAGATCTTATTCACGAGTTTAAAAGGGTTAAAGTCCCATACTACTTGTTGTATATCTAAGAAATCTTATTCATGAGTTTGAAAAGGGTTAGAGTCCCATACTACTCGATGTATAAGACAATTAATTATATGAGTAAATGTGGTATTTGTACTTTTGATATTCTATATAGTACAGTTATTTACTTACTGAGTTTTTAAATAAACTCACACTCCCTATGATTATTTTTCAGATACAGAAAACAAAGAAGAAGAGTATCCGTTGGAAGATTAGAAGCCCCTTGGGATTACTCTCTATTTCTGTCTGGTGGGATACCAGTACTTATTAATGTGGATATTAGAAACGCTCTGTACTTTCTATAGGTCTCCTAAGCTTGCGATGAGATAGAAATATCAGACTATGTATGTCTATATGTGCTTATCAGATGAATATAATTCTTTAGTGTGGAATGAATGATTAAGGTTGAATGTAAAACCTTACAGAATATATGTAAATAACGTATGTTTGAGAATTTTATCAAATGAGTAGTATCTTTTCACATGCTCAATTTTTGGGATGTGACAAATTTGGTATCAGAGGAAAGGTTTTATAGGTCCCCTATAGAGTACAGAGCAAAGTGATCTTTGTGGGCCCTTCCCTATTGTCATGAGCCGCGGCATGACCATAGGATTAGGTTCCATAAAAGACCTTGTAGAGTATAACGTCATTTTATAGATAACTTCTCAGTGGGGCTAGTAAGTGATATTTTGTTTATGTCTGAAAATTGTTTGTTATGTGTGTAGATCTGTGACAGATCAATGTCAGAAGGATCTTCTAATAATAATGAGCATATGGGTCCAAGGAGGGCCATAAATCCACCAGTACATGTGCAAGATGATCCTAACCGTGGTGATAGTTTACATGCTCAAAGTACTGAGGGCGCAACTAGTGAGCAAGCAAGGAGAGTCGAACCTGATGCTCATGTTGGCAATGCAACTATTGCACATGTGATTAATTTGATGAATGAACGATTTGACCGATTTGAGGCTGAAATGAGAGGTCGAGCTGCACAAGCTAACCTGCCAGTGGATCCTCCTATTGTTGAAGCTGAAATTGTACCACCAGCTCAGTTAGCTGGAAGAGATAACGTAAGGGAGGTAAGAATGTCTGAATTTCAGAAAATGAGGCCTCCTACTTTTTCAGGGGAAGATCCCAAAGAGGACCCACAATGTTTCCTTGAAGATTGTGAAGCAAACTGTGATGCTATAGGGTGTTCTCCTACTCAAAAGGTAGAATTCACTTCCTTTCAGTTAAAAGGTAGGGCTGGTAAATGATGGAGGAACTGGAAGAAAGCTAGAATTCAAGGCGCACCGCCAGTTATGTGGACAGAATTTTACAGATTGGTTATGGATGAATTTCTTTCGGTAAGTGAACGATCATCTAGGGCCAGGGATTTTCTGTATCTACGACAGGGAACCATGACTGTTGATGAATATTCAGCTCAGTTTGTTAAATTATCTGAATATGCCCCTGAAATCATTCCTTCTGAAAGGAAGAAAATAGAAAAGTTTGTGGAAGGGCTTCGTGATGCCTTATATGATCAAGTGGGTTCTAATATGAACGATTACTCTTCGTACTCAGAGGCTGTTGATGTGGCCCGAAGAATGGAAAAGAGGTCAAAGAATAAAGAAGAATATCGTCAAAAGAAGAAAGCTAGATATAGAAGATCTTTTGATCAAGGGGAAGACTCAGGGACTTTGAAACCCTTTACTGCGTCACAAAATGTTCCAGCCACTCCTACTAAATCAACTTATTCTACAGCTAGTGTGGCTAAGCCTCATTCAGAGAGCAGGGGTGGTTTTAGCTCTTCTAGTAGAGGAGGTACTCAAGGTAGAAGGGAAAAACCTCAATGTCCTGAATGTGGAAAGTTTCACTTCGGAGAATGCAGGTTAAACACTGTTGGTACAGGTTGTTTTAACTGTGGACAAAAAGGACATTTTATAAGGGAGTGCCCTCAGCTCATGACAAGACCAGGTCAAGGGTCTACTTTGCCACCTCGACTACAATCTATTTCTGCTTCTATTACTCAAACACCAACCCCTTCAATAGGGGGTAGTATGGGAAGAGGTTCTGGAAGAGGCCAAGGTGACCGTGGAAAACAAGCTGCTGGCAGAGGAAATGCAAGAGTATATGCTCTAACCCGACAGGATGCTCAAACATCCAATGCTGTAGTTACAGGTATATTATCTGTTAATACTTTTGCTGCACGTATTTTGTTTGACCCCGGTTCTACTCACTCATATGTGTCACCCCTATTTGCCAAGAGATTTGCAATTGATTCGATTATTCTTAAAGAACCATTCTTGGTTTCCACACCGATGAGAGAGACTTTGATGGTTAAAACATGTTATCGTTCTTGTAAAATAATCGTTGGAGCCATGGAAACTGAGATAGATCTTATGATTCTCAATATGTTAGATTTTGATGTGATTTTAGGAATGGACTGGCTATCTTCTTGTTATGCTACTATAAATTGCCGTGATAAGGTTATTTCCTTTAATATGCCGGGGAGGAGTAATTTTGTGTTTCAAGGAGATTGAAGTGATGTACCTTGCAACATGATATCTATGTTAAGTGCCCGGCGTATGTTGCGAAAGGGATGTCAGGGATTTCTAGCTTTTATCAAAGATTTAGAAAAGAAAGAACAGAAGTTAGAAGACATACATGTGGTTAATGAATTTCCAGATGTGTTCCCAGAAGATTTACCTGGATTACCGCCAGAAAGAGATATTGAGTTCAGTATTGATTTGGTCCCAGACACACGACCAATTTCTATTCCACCTTATCGTATGGCTCCTGTTGAGCTAAAAGAACTCAAAGAACAATTGGAAGATTTGTTAAACAAAGGGTTCATTCGCCCAAGTTTTTCACCTTGGGGTGTTCCTGTTCTTTTTGTGAAAAAGAAAGATGGTTCTATGAGATTATGTATAGATTATCGTCAGCTGAATAAAGTCACAGTGAAGAATAAGTATCCTTTACCAAGGATAGATGATTTGTTTGATCAGCTTCAAGGAGCAAAATACTTCTCAAAGATTGATCTAAGGTCTGGATATCATCAGTTACGAATTAAGAGTGATGATATACCTAAGACTGCTTTTCGTACACGGTATGGACATTATGAGTTTCTTGTGATGTCTTTTGAGTTGACAAATGCACCAGCAACATTTATGGATTTAATGAACAGAGTGTTCAAATCATTCCTTGATAAGTTTGTAATTGTATTTATTGATGATATTTTGGTGTATTCAAAGAGTCATGAAGAACATACTGAACATTTGAGAATAGTGCTTCAGACCTTGAGAGAGCATCAGTTGTACGCAAAGCTCTCAAAATGAGAATTTTGGATGAGTCATGTAACATTTTTGGGACATGTTATTTCCCAAGAAGGTATTCATGTAGATCTAAGTAAAATTGAAGCAGTAAAACAATGGCCTAGACCAACAATTGTGTCTGAAGTACGTAGTTTTCTTGGCTTATCAGGGTATTACCGTCGCTTTGTCAAAGATTTCTCTAAGACAGCTCTCCCATTAAATAAGTTAACCCGAAAGAATGTTAAATACATTTGGGATGATTCATGTGTAATACCCATGAAAAATCAAATATAAATGCGTGTTTTCAAACTACTGTTACTATTTACGTATATGATACTATTCATTTATACAATCAAAATGTCAAATACTAGATGTGGTTTGGTCATAAGAGAAAACTAGAAAGAAGTTTGTAGTAGAAAATGACGTTTTATGTGTAAAAATACCCTCAGGGACTAAATTGAAAGGACTGAATTGAAAAGAAACTTAAAGGTTTAAGGTGAAAGGATAGTTTTCCCTTTAAAGTTTCTAATAGTAAATAAACGAAAATTTTCCATCGTACGCGTAAGGTGCACAGTAACTACATTATTAGAAATGTCATTTTCATAAATAGTAAATTGAATATTTTATTAGTGCATAGTATCAAATAGTACCCTTGACTTTTACTATAAATAGGCCCTTCCATTTCACTTCTAAACTCACACCTTCAACTTCTCTTCTTCCCTCCTTAAGTTTCTCTTGCTCCGACGCTAGGCTTCTGAGATTTTAGGCCTTTCCGTTTTTGCTTAGGTAAGGATACTATGCCCTTTCTATGTCTTTCAAATTTTAGAAGTTATTTTCTTAAGTATGCTCTGTGGTTGCGGCTTTGGCCGATCTTCCACATCAGAAAAACTGTCGTTAGCTGTTATTTTGATTCTCTGATTACCGAAATAGAATATAATCTGTGGAGAATACATGTCTAGGAAAGTTCTGGCTAAGGAAAGATCTGGTTTTTAAGTGTGTCCAGTGTGACCCTCCACTCTTTCCTGGGAACTTACCTGGTGTACTCTTTTATAGATTGTATTCTGTAATTCCGGTATGAATAGTACCCGTACGTATGAATAGTGACCGTATGAATAGTACCCGTACGTATGAACAGTATCTGTACGAAAACGATCTTAACGTATTTTCTGTAATCTTTCATGAAAATCTCTGTAGCGGAACACTGAAATTCACCTGCGTACTCTTGTCCGTAACGATTTAGAGAAGTGATACTCGTACGTAATCCAGGTGAGTGAAACGACCCTGTTTTAATAGAGTTTTAGCATTACTGGTGATAAAAAGTATGTCGTAGGACACTCCCAAGATTCATAGGGGGAAATTGGATTCAGAATGACGAATATAATGAGATAATTAATCCAGAAGTATGGATAAGACAAAGCAAGTATCTCATGATGATATGAAATTTGAATCATATAGTTATATACTATACCTGTTATATGGATGAGTATTATATTGTGCTTCTGATTATGATATGAACTGTTGTACTATTGATTGTGATTGAGCGGTACAGTACCCCTTCTCACGGCAAGGCGAAAAACCCGAGTTAAAGGGTGTCTTGACCAATGAGTGTGGAGACAATGATTCCCTCAGTAGGGATATAGCCCGGATTGGTGATAAATCCGTGAGGCGTCCTAGCTAAGAGGATGAGGTTGTGCGTCATGGCGGAAAAATACAAAATTGGTGAGTCGGCCTGTGTGCGCTCTCCGGGATATATTGCCATTGACGAGTACTAGTATCGTTTGTTGAATTGGATGAATTTTTCTTGTATGTAATTTCTAACTATGTCTATTGGTTGAGCTTGAGCCTTCGGATATGCTTGCATGACTGGTGATGTATTTGAATTTTATTAACGCGAGGTCGATTTGCTCACTGAGTTTAAAAGCTTACACTGTTTGTACAAACTTTTTTGTTCAGATCAGGTTGCCGCCGAAGTACATCCGCTAGAGGAGTAGATCACGTTGGACCTTCCCGCTGTCGGGTAGGCCCTTCTTTTGTTATACAGTATGTTGCTCTGTAACCTTCTAGGACATCTAGGTCAGGGGTTTGGTATTTGACTTGTATTTCAGTATGATAATGTATTTTGTACTGAGGATCTATTATTTTTTTATTAAGAAGATCTGATGTATTTTCTTTGTATTTATTAAGGAATGGTATTTTGAGAATATAGAGATAATGACTAACAATTTTACTTGTGGGAAGAATTTATCGAAAGGCTTACAGTGATGGGATATTCATCATTGTGCCGGTCATGTGCCTAGAAAATGGGTCGTGACAAAGTTGGTATCATAGCATAGGTTGTTAGGTCTCCTAGTGATTACAGAGCAAGGTGTCTTTAGTGGGCCTTCCCCTATTGTCGTGACTGCAGCACGACCATAGGATGAAGATCCACCAAAAGCCCTGTAGAGATTAAAATCCCTTTCTTTCGTGTCTTTACTTGAAGCATAATAGTGACGATATATATTATTCTTAATTGTAGAATAAGTTTAGATGGCACCTAGAAAATCAAACGCTTCTGGAATCCGCACAAGATCTGGCAGGGCCTTGGTCCCTCCAGCTGCTCAGTCAGAAAATGCAAGACTGGAGATGCCTAACCGTGCAGAAGATAACCATGCACAAAACAGAGAAATATCCACTGAAAACCCTGGAAGAAATGCTGGAGAACTATCACAAATCGACGCGACTGTAGTGATAGAAGCATTAGCTGCAATGCAGAACGAGGTGAATGGGCTAAAGGAACTTCTGATGGGACAATCATCTGAAGATGGCTCACAGGCATCAGTACATGCTGCAAAAGTACAAGAGACAGACCAGATGCCACCTCCACCCCCTCCTCAGGATTGGGTAGGTACAGAGGTCAAAATCTCAGAATTTATGAAGCTAAATCCGCCAACCTTTGCAGGAGATGTTAATGAAGACCCACAACGTTTTCTAGATGACTGTGAGAAAATCCTTGACACGTTAGAATGTCCTGAACCTCGAAAAGTAACCCTTGTTACCTTTCAGTTAAGAGGTAAGGCCGACCGCTGGTGGCGAACATGGAAGAAGGGCATGGCCAGAAATGCTCCACCTATTAAATGGAATGACTTTAAAAGAATTTTTCGAGAACAATTTATTCCGGAGAGTATACGAGAAGCAAAGATGAATGAGTTTGAGGCACTCCGGCAAGGATCACGAACCGTCGATGAATACGACAATCTGTTTATAGAGTTGTCTGAATATGCTACTCACATGGTCCTAACTGAGAAAGAAAAGATCTGACGGTTTATTAAAGGCCTTCGAGAGTCTTTATTTGACAGGGTAGGATCGAAAATACGAGATTTTTCATTTTACACAGAAGCCGTCGACATTGCCCGTATAATGGAAGAAAGAGATATGCAAAAAGAAAAATGGAATAACAAAAGAAAGAGGAAACAAGATGAGAAATCACGCTACCACGGAGAGAGTTCTGGACGTGCAGCCTCTACCGCTAGTGCACCACAGCGTCAACAAAGTGGTACAGGGGGTCAACAAAGGCCCTGGTGCTCTAAATGTGAAAGAAATCACTTCGGAGCTTGTTTTGTCAACAACAACACTAGGGTCTGTTACCAATGTGGTCAACAGGGCCACATCAAAAGAGATTGCCCCCAACTCTACACGAGATCTAGCTAAGGGTCAGTACGCCCTAATCAATCAGAGGCCACTGTTGTCAACAGAGCCCCTGTAACTGTAGGAGGCAATGGAATCGGAAGAGGTGCTGGCAGAGGACAAGGTGGTCGAGGTCAGGCTTCAGCAGGCCGAGGGAACGTTCGAGTATTCGCTTTAACCCGTCAAGATGCTCAGGCGTCTAATACGGTGGTAGCAGGTACTCTTCTGATTGAATCAAATTTTGCACATGTTTTGTTTGACTCTGGCTCTACGCATTCCTATGTGTCATCATTCTTTGCTAAGAACTTTAAGCAAAAAGTTGTTAGATTAGAATGTCCGTTTTTAGTAACTACGCCTACTGGAGGCACCTTACTAATAGAACGAGGCTATCGAGCTTGCAAGGTAAGAGTCGGAGAAATAAATACAACAGTAGACCTAATGCTGTTAGATATGACAGACTTTGATGTCATCTTGGGCATGGATTGGCTGGCATCTTGTCATGCCACTCTGGATTGCTATAATAAGATAGTTAAGTTCAATATTCCGGGGGAGCCTTCCTTCGTATTTCATGGTGAAAGGAGTGAAATTTCTGGAAATCTTATATCTTTAATGTGTGCCCAACGTTTATTGCGAAAGGGCTGTAAAGGATACTTGGCATTCGTTAAAGATATTAAGAAAGAAGAACTAAAAGTAGAAGACGTTCTAGTAGTCCAGGAGTTTGTAGATATCTTCCCAGATGATCTACCAGGTATACCCCCAGATCGAGAGATTGAGTTCCAGATAGAGTTAGCACCAGATACTCGCCCAATCTCCATACCCCCTTATAGAATGGCACCAACAGAATTAAAAGAGTTAAAAACTCAGTTACAGGACTTGCTAGACAAAGGCTTTATAAGGCCAAGTTATTCACCTTGGGGAGCTCCTGTTCTGTTCGTGAAAAAGAAGGACGGATCGATGAGACTATGCATAGATTACAGGCAACTGAATAAGGTAACTATCAAAAATAAATACCCGTTGCCTCGCATCGACGACCTTTTCGATCAACTTCAAGGAGCCAAGTGTTTTTCAAAGATTGACTTGAGGTCTGGTTATTACCAACTCAAGATCAAGGAGGAGGATGTGTCTAAAACAGCCTTCCGTACCAGATATGGGCACTACGAGTTCTTGGTGATGTCATTTGGATTAACGAATGCACCAGCTGCTTTCATGGATTTAATGAATAGGATTTTTAAATCCTTTTTAGACAAATTTGTCATTGTCTTCATAGACGACATTCTGGTATACTCAAAGACTTCAGAAGAGCACGAACAACACCTTCGTGTTGTGTTGCAGACATTGAGGGATCATCAATTGTACACCAAATTCTCTAAATGCGAGTTTTGGATTGATCGTGTAACTTTCTTGGGACATGTGATCTCCAAAGATGGCATCCAAGCAGACCCAAGCAAAGTAGAAGCAGTCAAAATGTGGCCTAGACCTACCTCTGTCACGGAGATTCGCAGCTTCTTGAGATTGGCAGGATATTATCGTCGTTTCATCCAAAATTTTTCCCAGTTAGCCGCCCCTCTCACACGACTGACTAGGAAAGGAGTAAAGTACCAATGGGATGACGCTTGTGAAGAAAGCTTCCAAGAACTCAAGAAAAGGTTAATCTCCGCACCTGTATTGGTCTTACCCTCAGGACCAGGAGGTTTTACAGTATACTGCGATGCATCAAGAGTAGGGTTGGGATGTGTTCTCATGCAGCATGGCCAGGTAGTGGCATATGCATCGAGACAACTTAAGAAACATGAACAAAACTACCCCACCCACGATCTGGAAATGGCAGCAGTAGTTTTCGCTTTAAAGATATGGCGACATTATCTATACGGAGAAACTTGCGAAATCTACACTGACCATAAAAGTCTAAAATATATTTTCGACCAAAAGGACTTAAACTTGAGGCAGAGGAGATGGGTAGAATTACTAAAAGATTATGATTGCAATATTCTTTACCACCCAGGCAAAGCGAACGTGGTAGCAGATGCCTTGAGTCGAAAATCTATGGGTAGTCTGGCCCATATAGCAGTAACAAAAAGACCCTTGATCCAAGAACTACAAGAGCTGAGAGTAAAAGGTGCTACTCTTGAGGTTACAAGGACAGGATCATTCTTAGCCCATATCAGGGCTAGATCTTCCCTTGTTGACCAGATACGGATATCTCAAATGGAGGATCCTGAGCTTGTCCAAATTATGAAAAAGGTGAAGATTGGTGAAGTGAATAGTTTCACACTCGACGATACAGGAGTCTTACATTTTGAACAACGGTTGTGTGTACCACATGTTGGAACTCTTAGACGAGACATCATGGAAGAAGGCCATCGTGCTGCATATGCTGTACATCCAGGAGCCACCAAGATGTATCAGGATCTGAAACAGATCTACTGGTGGAAAGGAATGAAACAAGACATAGCAGAATTTGTGTCTCGCTGTTTAACCTGTCAACAGGTTAAGGCTGAACATCTAAAGCCAGGAGGCTCGTTACAACGATTAGAGATTCCTGAATGGAAATGGGAACGAGTGACGATGGACTTTGTTGTTGGTCTACCTCGTTCCACAGGAGGTTATGACTCAGTTTGGGTCATTGTTGACCGACTAACCAAATCAGCACACTTCATTCCAGTCAAAACCACTTATGGTGTAGTAACGTTGGCACAATTGTATATTAAAGAAATAGTAAAGTTGCATGGAGTACCTATATCTATCATTTCTGATAGAGGTCCTCAATTTACCTCTCGTTTCTGGAGAAGTTTTCAAGAGGCATTAGGTACTCGAGTGGACCTTAGTACCGCTTTTCACCCACAGACAGACGGACAGTCAGAGCGGACGATTCAGACGCTAGAGGATATGTTACGAGCTTGTATTCTAGATTTCAGTGGTAGCTGGGAAAAGCATTTGTATCTTGTAGAGTTCGCATATAACAACAGCTACCAGGCCACTATTGGGATGGCACCCTTTGAGGCCTTGTATGGGAGACGTTGCAGATCTCCGATCGGTTAGTTCGAGGTAGGTGAAGCGAAAGCATTAGGACCTGACTTGGCCCAGGATGCCCTAACCAAGGTTAAGACAATACAAGATAGGATGCGAGCAGCTCAAAGTAGACAAAAGGCATACGCTGACCACAGACGACGTGATTTGGAGTTCTCAGTCGGCGATATGGTATTCCTTAAGGTCTCTCCAATGAAAGGTGTGTTGAGATTTGGAAGGAAAGGAAAGTTGAGTCCTAGATACATCGGGCCTTATGAGATTCTAGAACGAGTGGGAAAAGTGGCTTATCGGCTTGCCCTACCTATGGATCTGGAAGGGATTCACCCTGTTTTTCACGTATCCATGTTAAGGAAGTACCTTCATGACCCTTCTCACATACTTCACCCTTCTCAGAATGATTCTATCCTAGTAGATGAAAACTTGTCATACGAGGAGATACCGGTAGCTATCCTCGATAGTCAAGTAAAGAAACTCCGATCTAAGGAGATTCCATCCGTCAAGGTTTTGTGGAGAAATCAAACTCACGAAGAAGCCACATGGGAAGCCGAGGCCGACATGCGTTCTAGATATCCGCATCTTTTTACGACTTGAGGTAATTTAAATTCGGAGGACCGAATTTCTTAAAGGGGGTGATAATGTAATACCCATGAAAAATCAAATATAAATGCGTGTTTTCAAACTACTGTTACTATTTACGTATATGATACTGTTTATTTATACAATCAAAATGTCAAATACTAGATGTGGTTTGGTCATAAGAGAAAACTAGAAAGAAGTTTGTAGTAGAAAATGACGTTTTATGTGTAAAAATACCCTCAGGGACTAAATTGAAAGGACTGAATTGAAAAGAAACTTAAAGGTTTAAGGTGAAAGGATAGTTTTCCCTTTAAAGTTTCTAATAGTAAATAAACGAAAATTTTCCATCGTACGCGTAAGGTGCACAGTAACTGCATTATTAGAAATGTCATTTTCATAAATAGTAAATTGAATATTTTATTAGCGCATAGTATCAAATAGTACCCTTGACTTTTACTATAAATAGGCCATTCCATTTCACTTCTAAACTCACACCTTCAACTTCTCTTCTTCCCTCCTTAAGTTTCTCTTGCTCCGACGCTAGGCTTCTGAGATTTTGGGCCTTTCCGTTTTTGCTTAGGTAAGGATACTATGCCCTTTCTATGTCTTTCAAATTTTAGAAGTTATTTTCTTAAGTATGCTCTGTGGTTGCGGCTTTGGCCGATCTTCCACATCAGAAAAACTGTCGTTAGCTGTTATTTTGATTCTCTGATTACCGAAATAGAATATAATCTGTGGAGAATACATGTCTAGGAAAGTTCTGGCTAAGGAAAGACCTGGTTTTTAAGTGTGTCCAGTGTGACCCTCCACTCTTTCCTGGGAACTTACCTGGTGTACTCTTTTATAGATTGTATTCTGTAATTTCGGTATGAATAGTACCCGTACGTATGAATAGTGACCGTATGAATAGTACCCGTACGTATGAACAGTATCTGTACGAAAACGATCTTAACGTATTTTCTGTAATCTTTCATGAAAATCTCTGTAGCGGAACACTGAAATTCACCTGCGTACTCTTGTCCGTAATGATTTAGAGAAGTGATACTCGTACGTAATCCAGGTGCGTGAAACGACCCTGTTTTAATAGAGTTTTAGCATTACTGGTGATAAAAAGTATGTCGTAGGACACTCCCAAGATTCATAGGGGTAAATTGGATTCAGAATGACGAATATAATGAGATAATTAATCCAGAAGTATGGATAAGACAAAGCAAGTATCTCATGATGATATGAAATTTGAATCATATAGTTATATACTATACCTGTTATATGGATGAGTATTATATTGTGCTTCTGATTATGATATGAACTGTTGTACTATTGATTGTGATTGAGCGGTACAGTACCCCTTCTCACGGCAAGGCGGAAAACCCGAGTTAAAGGGTGTCTTGACCAATGAGTGTGGAGACAATGATTCCCTCAGTAGGGATATAGCCCGGATTGGTGATAAATCCGTGAGGCGTCCTAGCTAAGAGGATGAGGTTGTGCGTCATGGCGGAAAAATACAAAATTGGTGAGTCGGCCTGTGTGCGCTCTCCGGGATATATTGCCATTGACGAGTACTAGTATCGTTTGTTGAATTGGATGAATTTTTCTTGTATGTAATTTCTAACTATGTCTATTGGTTGAGCTTGAGCCTTCGGATATGCTTGCATGACTGGTGATGTATTTGAATTTTATTAACGCGAGGTCGATTTGCTCACTGAGTTTAAAAGCTTACACTGTTTGTACAAACTTTTTTGTTCAGATCAGGTTGCCGCCGAAGTACATCCGCTAGAGGAGTAGATCACGTTGGACCTTCCCGCTGTCGGGTAGGCCCTTCTTTTGTTATACAGTATGTTGCTCTGTAACCGTCTAGGACATCTAGGTCAGGGGTTTGGTATTTAACTTGTATTTCAGTATGATAATGTATTTTGTACTGAGGATCTATTATTTTTTTATTAAGAAGATCTGATGTATTTTCTTTGTATTTATTAAGGAATGGTATTTTGAGAATATAGAGATAATGACTAACAATTTTACTTGTGGGAAGAATTTATCGAAAGGCTTACAGTGATGGGATATTCATCATTGTGCCGGTCATGTGCCTAGAAAATGGGTCGTGACATCATGTGAGCAAAGTTTCACCCAATTGAAAGAGTTTTTAACTTCTGCACCAGTCTTAATCCTACCATCAGGACCAGGGGGTTACTCTGTATTCTGTGATGCCTCAAAGATAGGCTTAGGATGTGTGTTGATGCAACATGGTAAAGTCATAGCTTATGGCTCACGTCAGCTTAAAAAGCATGAATTGAATTACCCCACTCATGATTTGGAAATGGCAGCTGTAGTGTTTGCCCTAAAGATTTGGGGACATTACTTGTATGGGGAGACTTGTCAAATTTTTACAGATCACAAAAGCCTTAAGTACATTTTTGAGCAGAGAGATCTCAATCTAAGGCAACGAAGGTGGATGGAACTTCTAAAAGATTATGATTGTACCATCCTTTACCATCCAGGTAAAGCAAATGTAGTGGCTGATGCTCTAAGTCGAAAGTCTATGGGAAGTTTAGCTCACATTGCCACTATAAGGAGATCTCTAATACATGAACTACAAGAATTGGAAGCTGATGGAGTATTCTTCGAGATCACTGAGTCAGGTACATTTCTGGCTCATTTAACAGTTAGATCATCTCTTGTTGAAAAAGTAAAAGCAAATTTAGAAAATGACATTGATATGGCCAAAATCAGAGATAAGGCAAGGCAAGGTCTAGCACCAAGTTTCTTGGTAGATGAAGAAGAAGTCTTATGGTTTAATGGGAGACTTTGTGTCCCCAACATTGAATCTTTGAAACATGAAATCTTAATGGAAGCTCATGGTTCGCCCTACGTTGTACATCCTGGTGCTGTGAAAATGTATCAGGACTTGAAACAAGTTTACTGGTGGGAGGGCATGAAGCGAGATGTGACTGACTTTGTAGCTCGATGTTTGACTTGTCAGCAAGTTAAAGCTGAACATCGACGACCACCTGGTTTGATGCAAAAATTAGATATTCCCGAGTGGAAGTGGGAAAGGATCACTATGGATTTTGTAGTAGGTTTACCTCGGTCAACAAAAGGAAATGACTCAATATGAGTCATAGTGGATCGACTTACTAAGTCAGCACATTTTCTTCCTGTTCATACCACTTTCAGTGTAGCAAAACTTGCTCGACTTTATGTTAAGGAAATAGTGAAACTTCATGGTGTACCAATATCCATTATATCAAACCGAGGACCTCAGTTTACTTCTCGGTTCTGGAAAGTCTTTCAAGAGGCTTTGGGTACCAAAGTGAATCTTAGCACAGCATTCCATCCTCAGACTGATGGACAGTCCGAAAGGACAATTCAGACTTTAGAGGATATACTAAGAGCTTGTGTGATGGATTTCAGTGGAAGTTGGGAAGATCATTTGTCTCTTATTGAATTTGCTTATAACAACAGTTACCAAGCCAGTATTCAAATGGCACCTTTTGAGGCTTTATATGGGAGACGGTGTCGATCTCCTATAGGTTGGTTTGAACTTGATGAAACCAAAATATTTGGACCTAAGATGATACAGGAAGATATACATAAAGTTAAACTGATCAGAGAGAAGTTGTTAACTGCTCAGAGTAGACAGAAGTCTTATGCGGACAACCGATGACGTGACCTTGAATTTGCAATAGGTGATATGATTTTCTTACGAATCTCACCTATGAAGGGAGTAATGAGATTCGGGAAGAAAGGAAAGCTTAGTCCGAGCTATGTTGGCCCATATGAGGTTGTAGACAGAGTGGGTAATGTGGCATATCGCCTAGACCTACCTTCCGACCTAGAAGGAGTTCATCCAATATTTCATGTGTCTATGCTACGGAAGTATCTTCCTGATCCTTCTCATGTCATTCAACCCCAAGAAGTTCATTTTGATGAAACTCTCACCTACGAAGAGGTACCAGTAGTTATCCTTGATAGAAAAGTCAAGAAATTGCGTACCAAAGAAATTCCTACTGTCAAGGTTCTTTGGAGAAATCATTCTCGCGAGGAAGCTACGTGGGAGGCAGAAGATGAGATGTGGAAAAACTATCCACATTTATTTGAAACTTGAGGTAAGATTTTAATTCGGAGGACCGAATTCTTTTAAGGGGGGTAGAATGTAATACCCGATAATTTCAGAATATAATTCGCTTAAGAGTATTTTAGAATTTTACTACGTTACTTTAGTTATTTATTTTGGTCATATTTAATTTTCATATTTAATTGTTCTCTTTGAATATTATTTATGAAAATTGAGTTAAATGACTGGACTAAATATTTGCACAATGTGGGATATATTCTAAGAATGGTGAAATTCATGGAAAAGTTGTTTCATAATGGTCAATTAGTCCATTTATTGTAAATTGACTGGATGGGTTTGGATGTTGGGTTATGGATACCCATGGATTATTGAATAACCCATTAGAAATATTTAATATAAAGTTTCAATAGTACCCCCTTATTTTTTTCTCACGATCGAAGCAGCTGAAGTGAATAGTAAATTCACTTTCTCTCGTTTCTTCACCCTCTTCTCAAATCCTTTTCTTGATCTTCAGAATTTCGATTATCTGTTCAGTTCAAAAGCTTTGTAAGCATTAAAGGTAAGCTTTAATCTCATTATTTTCCTTAAATTTCAGTTTATGTAGAAGATCAGAGGAGGTTTTGTTCTTGAAGATTTTGATGATAATTCATGAATCTCAGTAGTTTTAGAAGTTATATTTGAGTTATAATCGGTTAAAAGAGTTGAAATTCTGGTTTTGAAACAAGAAAGGAAAGGATGAATTTTTGAAAGATTTTTCTGCAAAAATTCGAGTTACTGTAGCGACCAGAGATTTCGGAAAAATTCTGAAAAATTTTCTTCGAGTTACTGTAGCAGTACTGTAGTGTCGGCAGTCAACGGTACTGTAGCAGTCAACATTACTGTAGCGAACCGACACTGTAGCGAACCGTTACTGTAGCAAACTGTTACTGTAGCAATCAGGAAATTTTGCGTATTTTCGTGATTTTGTTTCCTTTCTTATGTTTCTTTGTAATATTTTACTAGGAAATTTCCTACACAAATTCTAGTGTGGAACAAGGTAAACTTGGACAAACATCAAGGTGAGTGAATAACCTTGCTCAGCTAATTTGATATTACTAGTCAAAGTACAATATAAGTCCCATTTACAATATTACTTGGATAATAAGCAATCAAGTTTCATATGGGAGTATATGATGATCGATAGAAATAAGAGTATGTAGAAATTATTTTATTTCATGACAATTGTGCTATGTGATAAATTCTCACTATCTTGTCAATGAGTAAAGATCTACGGGATCTAATACACGAGTTTGAAAAGGTTAAAGTCCCATACTACTCAGTGCATATCTATGAAACCTATACACGAGTTGAAAGGGTTAAAGTCCCATACTACTCGGTGTATATCTAAGAAAGCTTATACACGAGTTTGAAAGGGTTAAAGTCCCATACTACTCAGTACATATCTATGAAACCTATACACGAGTTGAAAGGGTTAGAGTCCCATACTACTCGGTGTATACCGATGAGATCTTATTCACGAGTTTGAAAGGGTTAAAGTCCCATACTACTCGTTGTATATCTAAGAAATCTTATTCATGAGTTTGAAAGGGGTTAGAGTCCCATACTACTCGATGTATAAGACAATTAATTATATGAGTAAATGTGGTATTTGTACTTTTGATATTCTATATAGTACAGTTATTTACTTACTGAGTTTTTAAATAAACTCACACTCCCTATGATTATTTTTCAGATACAGAAAACAAAGAAGAAGAGTATCCGTTGGAAGATTAGAAGCCCCTTGGGATTACTCTCTATTTCTGTCTGGTGGGATACCAGTACTTATTAATGTGGATATTAGAAACGCTCTGTACTTTCTATAGGTCTCCTAGGCTTGCGATGAGATAGAAATATCAGACTATGTATGTCTATATGTGCTTATCAGATGAATATAATTCTGTAGTATGGAATGAATGATTAAGGTTGAATGTAAAACCTTACAGAATATATGTAAATAACGTATGTTTGAGAATTTTATCAAATGAGTAGTATCTTTTCACATGCTCAATTTTTGGGATGTGACAATTATGATGTTTTTAGCTGTATTGGTAAAAGGAAAAGAGAACTAATTTTAGAGTAAAACGACTTGATCAACGTGTTTCTTATGTTAATAATGGTCTAGAGGAGGAATTTAGGAGAACATAAAGGGATTATGAGATAGTTCATGCCCGTGAAGAAATCTTGTGGTTTCAAAAATCTCGAGCTCGACGGTTACAACACGAAGATCGTAATACGAGATATTTTCATGGAGTCACTACTATTAGATGTCAAAAAAATAGTTATGATATGTTACAAAATGATGTAGGGGATTAGATTAGTGATATTACACAATTGAAGATGTTGGTTACTAATTATTATAAAAACCTTTTCCATGATGATGATCACTTTTGGCCCCTTGGTTTGTCTGGTTCTTTCCTAATTATTACTAAAGATGAACTGCTTGCTCTTGACAGAAGAGTCTCTAAAAAAGAGGTTTATCAAATTATGAAGTGTATAGGGAGTTTCAAGGTGCTCGGTCCAGATGATTTTCAAGCAATCTTTTTTCAGAATTAGTGGCATGTTATTGGTGAGGATTTTTACAACATGGACAGTAATATTTTTTATGATCCTTCTAGAGTTAAAGCCACTAATGATACTCTTATTACTTTGATTCCAAAAAAAGATTTGGTTGTCTCCATGAAAGATTTTCATTTGATAAGCATTTGTAATATTTCTTACAAGGTTATAACTAAAATTGTTTCTCAATGTCTGCGTGATTTGATGGATAAACTAATTGGGCCGTGTTAACGTAGTTTGGTTCCCAGAAGACAAAGTGGTGATAATATTATTGTTTCTCAATAGCTTTTCCATTATATGAGGAAAAAGTCAGGCAGAATGGGTTAGATGGCCATCAAAATTGATCTTAAAGATCTTGAAAAAGCTTATGATAGGCTTAAGTGGGAATTTATTAAAGATACTCTCCATGATATTGGTATTCCGACAAAGTTGATTGAGATTATTTGGCGTTGTATCTCAACCCCAACCATGCATTTGCTATGAAATGGGGAGGCGCTTAAAGCTTTTAATCCATCTAGAGGTATTGGACAAGGTAATCCTCTTTTGCCCTATCTATTTGTCCTTTGTATTGAACGCCTTTTTCATATGATTTCTCTAGCTATGGAGCATAAATTTTGGAAGTATATTTGTCTTAATAGAGGTGGTCCAAAACTTTCTCATTTAGTGTTTGCAGATGATCTTCTTTTATTCGCAGAAGCAAGTTTGGATCAGGTTCATGTTTTCCAACATATTATGCAGATTTTCTGAAGAAGTTCAGGGCAAAAAATCAATAGGGAAAAATCTAGAGTCTATTTTTCCAAGAATGTGGGATAGCAAGTCAAGCATCAACTTAGTGATGCTCTAGGTTTTCAATGGACAAAAGACTTGGGAAAATAACTTGGAGTCCCCATTCTGCATAAAAAAGTCAACAAGGATACTTATAAGTTCATCTTGGATAAGGTTAATCAGCATCTAAGTTCGTGGAAAGCTCAAAATCTGTCTTTTGCTAGTAGGGTAACTTTAGCAAAGTTTGTTCTTCAAGCTTTGCCTACTGATGTTTGCAAATTGTTAACCTTTCTAAATTTATTTGTGAGGAGGTTGACAAAGTTTGCAGGGGATTTATTTGGGGTGATTCGGATCAAAGTAGGAAGACTCACTTAATTGCTTGGGATATGTTTGTCAGCCAAAGCAATATGATGGTCTTGGTCTTAGAAGAACAAGAGATGCAAACATTGCATTTATGATAAGAGCAAGTTGGAGACTTTGTACCTGTAAAGATGCCTTGTAGACCTCTATTGTCAGAAGCAAGTATAATTGTGGGCTAGATGATGTGCCGAAAGTGAATAAGTTGTTAGGAGTAATTTCTGGTGTGGGATAGTTATTGTTTATGGGGTTTTTTTGATTTGAATGGAATTCGACAACAAATCTCTTATGTGTCAATTTGATAAATTAGTGTAACAAATAATAATTATTTAATTTAAATCATAACCATTAAAAAAACATAGTAAATAATCAATATGAATTATAAAAATTAAATATTTTTACATAATTGTGCATCCAAGTATATATTTATAATTATTTATCAACAATTATTAAATGTATAAAACATTATCAATTCTAGTAGTTAGTTAGAATTTGAAGTGTAATTGTCAATCAATAAATATCTAAATTAGTTAACATTAAAAAGAAAAGTGTCATAATATATAATTTATGTAGCGTACAACTTAATTGAAATAGTTATAGGTCTCACAATGCAGTCGCGTAATTACTCGTTGTGACCGTCAACGTCGTAGTTCTTCCTGCTGTACATACTCTTCTTCTTCTTCTCCTTCTTCTTCTCCTTCTTCTTCTCCTTCTTCTTCGTCTTCACCCCTATCATTGCCTTCTCTTCCTATATCGGGAACATCAGTGATATAATTCAAATCTAATACATGAGATTGAACTGGAGGTATCATATGAGGCAGTGTCATAAATTCCATTCCAAATGTAGCATTATCCAATGAAGACCCAGCAAATAATAATGAAATGTCATAGTGTTGCTGCATTGACACCAGATTGAAGAAGTCACCCTCTGCTGGGTGTGTTGGCACATAAGGGAAAGAAGAGGAGCCACTAATGCCTGTGTATGAGGGACCAGCCCTATAGCATCCAAAGCAAGGTTGGGTCTGATAGTCAGTTGAAGTCGCACCATGATATGGCACAGATGCACCCGGTACTTAGCATGGATCATAAGGGATATGTTGTCTAGCCGCTACCAACCCACGAGATCTCTTCCTTGGAACCTCCTCCGGAATGATGGCCTCTAATAAGTACTAAGTAGGTGGAGCTAGATGAGAGAGGGTGTGGTCTCTAAGTTCATTCATTGCAAAAATAATGATTGTCATCCCAAGTTCAAATTGTTCGAAGACATCCTTAGGTCTCGGGTCTGCACGAATAAGACCGCGCATGTACTTTGCCACATCAGCATATCAATGACAAAAAAATTAAAATTAAAATAAGCGAATAAAATGCATAAAAAAATATAAATGACAATAAACAAGAAATCTACCATATAACCCTGAGCACCGCTAGCTCGATTAATCCACCTTCTTGTATGTGCCCAATACCATTGCATGCATTGGGAGCTATGATCCAGTGGATATGCTGGGGATTACCGTGGGACCAGCCATTCTTACCATTGGTTTCATTCGTCAACCATGGGCCGAAGCGTTAATGACTAGTTAATGTCGATTTTGCTATGCATTTACAGTGTGTGCCATCGACCAAAGTGGACCAGTTGGTCAAAAATTGGCAAATCCTCTCCAGATTGGCGAAGCACTCGATCCACCTAGTGCCACTCGAGTATGTGATAATAAATGAGTGAAACATATGCACGCCATACATCAGAGTCAGCACGGTAATAATCTAGAATCACTCCAGACACTAATTGGTCATATAGGGCACCAAATAAACTGAAATAAAAAGACAATTTAGTGAAATAAATATATATTATCATTGTGTTTGGAGCATATATTTATCAAATATGATACTTCGTGAGGTGCCAATCTATCCAACAGAATTCGGTAATTCTTTAAGGCATTTGTGGTTGTCACGTCCCAAAATCTGAGCATGTAACCGGCACGGAAAGTGAATTTTATTTCACCTTCGTAAGCCTATCTTTCTCTTAAATATCATATTATTCTTTTAAATACAACTAATTTAAATTACATAATTTAAGAATTTAAAATAAGAGAAATATTCTTTTTTTTTTACAAAAGATAAGAAAATACGGCTAAACCGAGTTCTCTATACACACTACAGTCATTCACATTACATCACTGAATGAACCTACCCGATTACAGAGATTTCTAGATTTATACAACTTAAAATAAGACCTAAATATTATACCTTTATCCTGAATAAATGAAAAGGTAATCATGGGCTAAGGATCCATAATTCCTTGTACAGATATTTACCTTCAGCTATCAACTCTGAAAAAAATGTTAATAAGAGGGGTATGAGCAAACCACGTGCCTAGTGAGCGGACAACACAACACTATGACAAAAAAATATCATGCATCATAATGATAACATGCAGCAATCATACGTAATCAATTATAACATAATATAATATAATTCAAATAATTCACAACAGCAAACAGTGAAATCAATTCCACACATTTCCCGTACCAACCGGGTCGTCCAGGGTACCTCTGAATCGTTGTCTGCGGCCCTCGCCGCATCCACCCTTATCGCTCCATTTATATTCTCCATCCTTATAGCTTCACGTAGATTTCTCCATAGGGTGCACCGCCATGCCTTTCCTTTCTAGTCAAACACAATCACAATCACATCTAAGAGTATTCTCAATCATAATGAGTCACATACACAACTCAGTTATTTACAATTCAAGTCACAACATAATCAATATGGTTCCAGTAACATAGCATGTATACAACATAACTCATAATATAGAACAATTATTCAACAATAACATACTTCAACTATCCGCATATGAATGAACTCAACAATCAGAGTATAACACATTTCAACTCAATTCACATGCCATTCACAATCCATCATATAACCTCCATTCATGAGAAAATAAGAAAATATAACTATATACATCATCAGGCAAGTTCCACAATTGTTTATGTCTCATCGTCCCACATCATCCTCTTCAAACTTGGATATACAACATATTTTCACTATGATGCAAAAAGTCAATAACAAAGATATTTAATCATGGCAAGTATTAACCCACTCACCTGGATTTCATGCTCTCGGCACTCCCACCTTGCGCCTTGACCATTCCTATTGTAACTAGATAAAAACTATCAGGGTTACGAAATAGAGAAATTTCCTATCACTATTCCCGACCTTCACTCACTTCTCAAATCATAACTCCTAACTGGTAATGAATATCCATATGAAACTTATACCATTAAAAACTAGACTCAAAGATTTTTTCAAAGATATAAATTTCACTCAAACGGACTCTGGATGAAAGAAATATGAACATTTTAAAACTGATACTACAATAACGGTCAACGGTCAATGCTACAGTAACATTGACCGAGTCAATGCTACAGTAACGAGAAAATCTGGAAAAATTTTCTCGGTGAATAGTATTTTCTAGAAAATTTCCAGAATAAACAGTGACGTTCTTCATGTTCTTCATCCAAAAATCCTAAAATCACATCTAAAACAACATTTCTTTTGATTTCTTCCATGGGTTTTCATCCTTAATGTCTAAGGAGTGTTTTAACACCAAAATCCCCAATTTTTAGCAACAATCCAAGCTCAAATCTCAAATTTTCATCAAGAACCCTAATTTTTTTCAATTTCTAAATTCTATGGATTTTTTCCTAATTTTCTCCAAATTTCTTGTTCAAATAACATCATAAACCACCCAAAAATGTTTTAGATTAACACCCAAACTTAAATTCATCCATTGAAATATTCTACAAAAATTTTTCAAATTGATAACCAAGGATTTGGTCTTGTAATAAGAGGAAGAAGAAGAAGAAGAACATCAACTTACCAATCCTCCTAACTTTCATGGCTTCCTTCCCCAAGCAAAAATTGCATAAATTGTTTATGAAGAAATTCCCTTGGGATGCATAACCGAGAGTGAGTGAGAAAGCTACGGGAGAATGAGAGAAAGAAAAGAATAAGAGAGAAGTGTATACGTGTGGAGCCCACTACTTTTCTTGGAAAAATTGCTCATAGCCACTCTAACTTTAAAATTTGTTCATTTAAGTCCTTGAGAATTTGTAAAAATTTCCTAAATTAAAAATTAAAATTTATATTCCCAGATTTTCTTCACTAATTCAAAAAGCACATTTTTCACGTAATTAAAATTTTCAATAAACTTCAAAATAGATTTTAAATATTCATAAAAATTATTAGGGTATTACAGTGGTGCCACCAGACGGATCTCGAGCACCTTTCTAGCTGCAATGATTTATAAATAAATATATGAGTTATAATAATAAATACTAAATAATAGATAATAAATTGAGAAAAGAAGTAAGAATTGCATACCGATGACTCAAAGATGGAGGCAAAGGATACCAATCTAGATCCAGATCTGGGGTGGGGTGTATCTGGGGTGCTAACATGGGGAATCGGTCCCATGCCCACAAGTGTATCAGAATATGATACCTACCGATTTCTTTTTGCTTGGGGTCAGTGGCCAAGCAAAGTTCTCTATAGATGTGAGCCAATACCGTCAATCCCCAACTATAACAGCCACAATCCTCAAAGTCACGGAAGAACTGCAGATATAGATTTAAATTTTATAGTGCAAAATATATACGTTTACATTCTATATAATTATTTTTTAAATGTTTTAGGAGAAAATATATATTTTTTATTTCTTATAATTATTTTTAAATCTTTTCTAAAAATTATATTTTTACATTATATAAATCTTTTAGTAATACAAACTAATTTAATTTTTTTAAATCTCATATTTTTAAATATTTTAATATCACAAACTAATTTAAAATTTTCACAACCATAGTCTATACCTAAATAAATTTGAAACAATAGAATTTACTTTAATTTTTTTTAAATCTTTTAGTAAAAAAATATATTTTTATATTATATATATATATGTATATATATATTCACTTTTTAAATATTTTATTATCAAAAAAAATTTAAAATTTTCACAACCATATTCTATGCCTAAATAATTTTGAAACACTACCATTTAATTTAAATATTTTTATATCTTTCAAAAAAATATTTTTATATTTTTATATATTTACTTTTTTAATATTTTATTATCACAAACTAATTTTTAAAATCAGTAAAAAAATATACACAATCTAAATTACATTTTTTCAAAATTTTTCAATTACAATTTTGTAATTGTAAAAATATATTTCTTCTACATTAATAGCACAATCTAATTAGAAATATATCTTTAAATTTTTTACTGATACAATTTTTTTAAAAAAAATAGATTTTTACCTTAAAATAACACAACTTAATTTACACTTTTCAATTTAAATTTTTTTTTTTTGAAAACTAGTATTTTTCTTCAACTACAATTTTTTTTCAAAGTACAATTATTTCTTAAATATTTTAGGAGAAAATATATTTTTATATTATATATAATTATTTAAAAAAATTTTAGCAAAAAAAGTAATTTTTTATATTATATATTTATTTTTGAAATCTTATAGTAGAAAATATATATTTTTACATTCTATACGATTATTTTTAAATCTTTTAGGAGAGCATATATTTTTATGTTATTTATAATTTTTTTTAAAAATTTTAGTAAAAATTATATTTTTAAAATCTTTTCATGAAAAAAATTTACATTTTTTTTATAATTAATTTTTAAATCTTTTAGTAAAAAATATATTTTTATATCATATAAATATTTTAATAAGACAAGATAATTTAATTTTTTGTTTAAATATTTCAGTAAAAATATATTTTTATATTATATATATTCATTTTTTTAAATCTTTCATTATCACAAATTCATTTAACATTTTGAAACAATAGCATTTGTCTAATTATTTTATAAAGAAATGTAGTATCTCACCAAAAAAAGTCTTAAATGGATGTCTCAATCTATTTTTACCAAAATTATCATTTTATTATTTTAGTTATTTATAGATAATGTCATATATATTATCTAATCATAAAAAGAAATTAAAAAAACTATCTATATATAAACATAAAAATTAAAAAATCATATAACATCTAATCACAAATATTTTAACATATTATTCTAACCATAAAAATACTAATCTACATTTTAAAATTTAAACACAAAAATTTAAACATAATCTAACAAAAAAAAATTAAAAATACTCATCTAACTTTAACTCCCTTGTAAGCTTCTCCTTCTTCTTCCCTTCACTGTGTTTCCACTCTCTCGCTCATTCTGCGTCTCTTCTCTCTCACAACCTCTGTGTGTGTGTGTGTGTTTTTTTTTTTTTTTTAAGAGTGAAGCATGGAGCCCCTCCCCCTCCATACATAATACCCAAACCCAATATCATTTACTTCTCACCAACATTTCACCCATCGCCCATGCATCATCAGTCCCATTCGTCTCTCTCTTTTGCAGCAGAATCTTTGTACCATACAGAGATTCCCTCAGCTTTTGCAGAACTCGATTGTTGACAGGCCGAGTTCTATTTTTTTTTTTTAAGAGTCTTGGGCACTAAGTGGCCGAGACTTTGAAATTTTTTTAAAAAAATAAATATCAAGAACTCAGACACATGTCAAAATAAAAAATAATAATAACATAAAGAATGATGTGATAAATTTAGTAGTATTTAACTAATAAATTTTAAGAAAATAGTATCTACCTAATTATTTTAAAAATGAGTAGGGTTGACCTTGAAAACTCTAAAAGTGAGACCAAAAGTTCTCACACTTGATCTTGATGTTGTGTTGGGCTCTAATAGAATGGTCCACTCCAACACAAGTCACAACTGCTTCCTCTTGGCCTCTTACCCACGCAAGAAATAGTTAGTTGCTTTTGAAATTGCTTGACCCAAAAAGAGATATGGTTCAGTTTGTTATTGGACATGCAAATTGAAGTCAAAGAATGTCAGGCAAGCCCAGGATTGTTTGGTCAATGCCTAGTCGAAGCTCATTGGTTTTGAAACAAGGCCTATTTATCACTCTGATGGATTCAGGCAGTTCATTTGCATTAGAATTAATATTGCTGCTATGTACCTTCATCATCGTTAAGCTTAAGAAACTGATGCTTTCTCCTCTAATTAATCTAATTAATATTATGTTGAAATGACACCAGTAGAATTCATTAGAAGCCTTGTGTGTGTGTGTGTGTGTGTGTGTGTGTGTGTGTGTGTGTGTGTGCGCCCCAATGACATTGCTGCTTTTGTGATGTTCTTGTAATGTCAAGTAATCTACTGATTGACGGTTATTAGTAGCCTAGCGCCACGACGTCGTTCTCGTTTTCCTCATAGAAGGGACCTTTTCACTTTGTTATGCTTCCTCTAAAGTACCTTAAGACTAGTTAAATTATTGTTATTTTATATACCAATCTCTTACTTTTTTTAAATATAAACTTAATTTGTAAAATAGCACAAAAATTTTAGGTTTTTCATTCAGTTCCATTTGACCAAAAAATTGACTTTGCTTTGAAAACTTGTTACAAGAAAAATAATTCTAATTTTATTACAACTTACTAGCTACTTTTATCTTGAATAACTCTTGGTCAACCGAAACTGAAAATTTTCCCCTCTCAAAAGGTAATTATGTCTTACCATCTTTTTAGATATTGTTTTGTTTTTATAGGAATTAATTTAGGTTTATATTTCCTTCCTAATAGAATAAATGTTTATGGTTGTCATTATATAATTATATGTTTTATCTCTTATTTCTATCTACTTTTCTTTTAAGATCCGTAAATTAATTTATGGTGTAAGTATGGTTGATCGGCCCCTATTTGCAATCTAGTTAATCACTATTCACCTATAAGGCAGTCAGGGCATGCCCCACGCCTTCAACTGGTAGATGTCAAATTGACCTTCCATTCCAGACTTAACAAAAATATAAAATACTTGTATTAACAAAAATAAATAAGAAAAAGTTATATTTATGAATCAATTCCTTGTACATTTAGCAGAAATAGCACTTACTGCAGCGTAATTTCCCCTTCCGTCTCATGCTTTGTTTTCAAATTTATCTATGCTGGAATTTGTATGCCCCCATGTGTCCCGCCTTACTGCAGCGTAATTTCCCCTTTAAATAAAAAATAGAAACTATGCTTCACTATATATTTTTAATTAGTCTCTCCAACATACCCAGTCTTGCACTTGAGAGTCAGAAGTAAAAAAAAAAAAAAAACAGACTCCAAAATGTAAATTCCAGAACCTTCTCGGCAAAACGTTGAAAAAAAGAATCTAAAAGCGTTCAAATAATAATAGCTTATTAAAAAAACAAAACTACGAAAGAGACGGCCACATGAAATGATTGAAGAAGCAAGAGAGAGGAGAGAGAAGGGAATCGCAGTTTATCCAGTGGCTCCTGGCTCCAAAACTTCATGTCTTCCACATCCCTGAGGAGCGCGTGAGTATCAAATATCGGGGAAATCGCGAAATACGTGTGGGCGGATGTACACGTAATGAAACCCAAATCAAGGAAAGCTTGAGCCTTTGGCCCCCGTGGGCATGTCTTTACTAGTGAATGATATAGCGCCACGTAATCAAACCGGAATCTGGGAAGATGCCTAGATGCCACGTAGACAACAAATCACCGTCTCATTAGAAATATCCTACAGGAGCCACTACAACAACCGAAAGGATCTTATGTATAGAGTATAGACCACAGAATTAATTTTTGCTTCATGAGGAGCCGACACCTGGCATCACCCAACACCACAAAACCACAGTATTGATTTCGTGATATTTTCATTCATTTTTCATGGTTACTCTAACCCCTCACACTACCCTAGGTTCAATCGTCCGTACTCGCTGTCAATTTCGCAATTATAACCCTACTGCATCCCATCCACGCCTTTTTTCTTCTTTTGTAAATTTCATTTCTTTTTCTTTTCAGAAAATAATTAAAGAAATTATCGTCGTCCTTTCTTCCACTTTAGTTCTCGTTCCATCCACGCCAGCCAAAGCCAATGGAATGTAAGCCTTTGTTTATTCCGCAGTTTCACTCATAACATTGCACCATTCAATTTCTTACACCTTTTTGCTATATTTATAAACTTTATATATCCAACAATATAATTTTTTTTTTAAATTACAGAAACAGCTTAGAGGAAAGATTGCAGTGAAAATCTCGCATATTGTTGAGGACTGTTTCGGGATCCTAGTAAACTCTGGGATTTCTTTTATAAATTTCAGCAAGTGGGCTCTTTGTTTCTCTTCTTTCACCTATCTTTCTACTTGCAAAGCAGAGAGACTGAGAATATTCGCAAAAACGTGGAAGAAGGAGAAATCTTATAGAAAGACAAAGAAGAATAGAACATCGAGCATTCCCTTAGTCTTGACACCAGGAGAAGATGAAGAGCTGCGAACTATGCAAGTATCCGGCGAGGGCCTACTGCGAATCGGACCAGGCTAGCTTGTGCTGGGACTGCGACGCTATGGTTCACGGGGCTAACTTCTTGGTGGCCAGGCACTCGAGGACTCTTCTATGCGATGCGTGCCAGTCTCCAACTCCGTGGAAAGCCACCGGTGCTGAGCTCGGAAACACTGTTTCGGTTTGCCTGAATTGTGACGGCGCAATGAACTTTAGCGGGGAAGATGGCGAGGAGAGCGACGGAGATAATGAGAGCAATGTAGACGCGGAAGACAATCACGATGAAGATGATGCCATGCTTGGCGAAGACGACGGCTGTGCGGAAGGCGGTGATGAGGACGGATACAATCAAGTAGTGATGAGTCAGTTTCCTTGGTCCTCCTCGACGCCGCCGCCGCCGCCTGCAAGTTCTTCGAGTAGCGATGAGTCAGTTTCGGGGCCTAATAATTGCAATAGGGATATTTCTGAATCAGCAACAGCAACTTCCTTGAAACGAAGGCGTCATCAGGATGCATCCGATCCTAATTTCCAGGTTCTCCTTCTTTATTTTCAGATTTTTCACCTGGTATTTCTTGCTTGGTCTTTCATTATTTCCAGATTTCCCCTACATTTTGAGTTTTGAGATTCATCAATTACGAATTTGAGAACTTATGATTTTTGTTGCATAAAATTAAACAGGACGGTCCGAGTCCAAGAGATATCGGGTGAAGCTACCGAGTTGACGAAGCTTGTGAGTTGATTAGGTGGCGAAGGGCTGACGGTTGCGAAACCGGAGAAAGACGGAGAAAGCGGACCGGCGTCGACGAACAGATCGTTGAACGGCCCAAATAGTTTCTGGTCAGGTGTCGGAAGGCGTTTGATCTGGGGACACGAGCCAGATGGAATTCGTACTATGGAATATTATTTTATGAATTCTTAATTAGGTTATTGTATTTCATGCTTTGAAATTAAACATTGTTGTGCTTGCGTTGAAAGATTATTGTTCAATTTTTTAATTATAAAATATATATATACATTTTAATTAAATATTAAGAAACAATTTTTTACGCTACATGGTACACGGGTACTGTATCACATTGGAAAAGATGATAGGCATAGCACCGACTATGCGCCTATGCCTATTGGATGTCCTCAATTTCCTCAAGTATCCCTACCAGTAGGGGAATAATGCCGGGGATCCAAGGTCAATTTGGTAACTGCACCGCTTAGGCATCTCCGGTTTCGCATACGCTCTCGACATTAAGAATGAGTCGCCGAGTTGGGAAGAGATATTTCATATTTTAAATACTTTATTGGATCTGTAAGCAAATATGTGGGAGCTCCACCTTCATTTGAGCATTAGTTAGCTGGCTTATAGCATTAATTAATGTTTATAAAGAGAGGTACATTTTTGCATGATCCCTCCAAATCCCTCCCTGTAAGAGCAAATGGGGGGTGGCCGGCCATCCCATTAAAACAGCATTGAATTTCATCTTTAAACAAATTATTATTTATCATTACCACTCACAACCAATTAAGTTTTTGCGATTATTGTACCATATTATTTGTATGCTGCTCAATAACAGAGTACCGACTCATTTAGTTGACGTATCATCTGATCAATATGTACCACTTGTTAGATAATAGTTGACAAACCATGTTTTTGTAATTAAAAAAAAACCATACTTTTGGAAACTTTATCTGATAACTATTACACTATATGTGTTCAGATTTCGTGCAAATATAAATGAATGAATTAAATAATTTTAAATCAAAGGAATAATAACATTAAACGGGAGTCTAAATTAAGAATACAGAAGACAGGGACGAATCTAGAAATTTTGTTCAATGGGGACAAGAAATAGTCTATGAATATTTTTATTAAAAAATATTATAAATATATATATATAAGTGATAAAAATGATATAAAATATATAAGACATAACATAATTCAATTTTAATGTGGGGGTAATATTTAAATTTTTGTAAGGTAAAAAAAAGTTTACTACATATACTTAAGTAATAAAAAAAAAAGTTGTGGGGGCAATTGCCCCCACATGCATGCATGTGGATCTGTCCATGACGGAAGATAATAAAAATAAGCAAATTAACTAGACTAGCACTTTTCAAAAAAATAAAATCAAATAATAATACTTCAAAGGAATAAAATTAAAAGAAATGTCAAAGAATTAAATACTTCAAAGGCGGAAGAAATTTGTTTCATTTTAACTAGTATTATGAATAATAATAATAATAATAATAATAATAATAATAATTAACTAATAGCAAACATACGGTGGTTGGCAGAAGAGACGAATATTTTAAAAAATTTACATGCAACATGAATAAAAAAAATTAAATTATCCAACAACAGAAATACTTTTCCAATGCAAATACACCTTCAATGTGATATGTTGTTTACAAATGTTTTTCAAATACAATATCCTTAAACTAAAAAGAAGGAAATAAAATAGAACAAATTAACAAATGATATAAAATAAATTTGAATCAATATAATAACATTATGAAAAATATTAAATCTATTGACCAGACCGATAACATCTTAAACACAATAATATTATTTATAGAAAGTTAAAATCAACAACAAATAAAATATAATCTACAAAACAAAAGATAAAAACTAACTTTTCTCATCGGCAGCACGATTCAAAATATCACTGAATGGACAAAATTTGAAGACATATTTTAAAACACTCAAATCAACTTTAACTAGTCGGACATCAGTTGAAAATTGAAATTCAAACATCAATGGATGCTTTGTTGTACAATACTCACTATTATTCTTAACTACATCAAACATAAATTTTTTTCTCGATTATTTGACGCTTGAACTTACTTACAAATATTTCTTCACATGACCTTGTATTGAATCACCTTTAGAATACAAAAAATAAACATAACATTAACAAAATGAACAAAATAATATATATAAAAAATTTGAATATAATGAAATTAAATTTATGTAATAATTTTACAAAACCATTTTCAGAATAAAAATCTCCTAAGACATATTGAACAATGAAACTATCCACAACGTCACAATTCAAGCCTTAATCCTCCAATAATTCCTTGATGTATTAACATCAGCAATGTTACTAAATTTAGCCATATGCGAAGCAAAAACTGAATAAAAGTTAATTCTGCAAGACGAATAAACAATATAAATATGGAAGCAATACATGACAGTTATAATAAACCTTTATTTATATAACATGAATATTGAACATAATAAATTAAATTTAATAAATGATAATAATGTAGTAAATAATAATATCAATTATTAATTATTAATACACATAATAAAAGATGTATATAATTATATAACAATCATATATAAACACTTCATGACAACAATAGGTTAGTTTTTATACAAAAAATATATAACAATTAATTATTTGATTATTTGTATATAATAAATGCTAATTTATCAAATGACAACATATTATATTTCAAAATTGAAAAGTTCATCTAATTTACTAATTATATAGAAATTAAAGCAATTATATAGCAATTATAACAATTACATGGCAACTTACCCAAATTTTTTCAAATTCATTTAATGTGATTATATTGCAATTATATAGTAATTTATCCTAATTTTTTAAATTCATTTAATATGATGTCATTCTATAGCAATTTACCTTAATTTTTTTGAATTTATTTAATGTGATTATATAATAATTATATAGCAATTTATCCTGATTTTTTCAAATTAATTTAGTGTGATGTGATTAATTTACTAAATTTATTTATTAAATTTATTTTATTATACATAATTCAATGCCCTACATATAATTAATATTCTAAAGTGAAATTATTTTAATCTATTACATAGATTTTTTCAAGTTTAAATTTATACAAACCGTTACTCAAAGTTATGCAACCAGACAATTAGAGATGAAATTGTGAGAGTTACATACCTCACATTTTCAACCTATTGAAATTCTTTTCTCTAATAACTTTTATTGTTTTTCATAATTTTTTTGGTAGGCTAATTTGTTTCTCTGTGAATCTAAAAATTAGAACCCCAAAACTCTAGGGCACACCTAACAACTAAACTTACAAGAAAACACACACGTTAAAAGGATAAATTGATCATAAGTTATTGTTGTAAATGTTTGATAATCAATGCAGTTTGAATTATATTATGAAAGACACTTTTTTTAAGGAGTTATTTCGCGACTACAAAATTTTTTCTTAGGATAAAACATGCTCTTCTAAGTTTTACTCAGGTACCAGAATAACAGAAAAGATAACATAATAACCCAGTGGAAACAAAGAGTACAAAACGTAGAGGAAGAGAAGTAGTGTTTTAAATCTGAAAAAAAAGAGTGTCTTTTATAATTGCGAAAATACATAACTGAAATAGACAAGGTTAAATGAACAGTTATCGAGATTAAGGGATTTAAAACAACATAAATTTGAAACAGTTTGAAACGTCTGAAAATGTTTGTAATAGTTCTTTAATTTTTGAAACTGATCCAATCAATTTTATAACTGACATATTCTCAAATAGACACAAAAAATAATTAAATTAAAATTATTTTTATATCCAAAAAAATTAAAATTAGACCTGGTTGACATATCTTGCACGTAAGAAGGGCAAATTGTTAATTTGTATTACACTGCTTTAGGCTTGTAAGTACCTAAACTCACCTCTTTCCTTTAACTCTTTATGAGCCCACTATAACATGTTAATATATAAATGTCTTATCCCTTTTTTGTTTTAGTCGATGTGAAACTAATTTTATTCTTTTAAAATACAAAAATTTTTTATAACATAATTTTTAAAATAGTTATACCATAAATTATAGTTTTACTTCATTAAAAAAAATCAATTCAGATTTAATTAGGCAAGATTTCAAGACACTACCTTTTTTTAAAAAAAAAAAAAGAAGAAGGTAGAATTTGACAGAACTTGTGAAAAGGAATGTCAAAATCAAGTGTGATGAGGTATCTGAAAAGGGTATCTTTGAAACGCGGAGTGCGATAAAACAAAAGTAGAAATGTAAAAAATGACATAGAATTTTAGTCTACAGGAAACAGAAGAAGAAAAAGAAAGGAAAATGTGTAGTGGGCTGAGTAGTTCATGTGGCGCTGATTCGTTAGAGAGATTTGAGAAGAGAATGAATTGCCTCTTTCTTTATGTGGTGGTCGTCCCTCCTTTCCCCATTCTTAATTTTTTTGTTGTCTTCTATCGCTCTATTCTCCACTCACCGCCATTAATTCCATGGTACACAACACAACACGAACTTCCCTATGCTTTTTCTCATTCTACTGAAAACGACAACACAATTCACTCCCTTTACGCTTAATTTTCCTATTTCCTAGTGACGCTTCTTCTTTGTTCTTTCTCTACTCTGCTTTCCCCTTTGGACGCCTTCAAGCCCACATGTCACCATGTCCTATTCGCATTTCAGTCATCTGGGTCGGATTGAGAGTAATTTAATCATTTATCACGTATCATTCATCATCATTATCATCATCATCTCCATCGCCATCATCATCGTCGTCGTCATTTGAGTATGGTGCAACATAACACTTGGTTTTAATAGTTGTTATTGTACAAGGTTTCTTTCTGCGTTTGCATTCCTAAAACAGTGTGCTACCTCTTATAATTGATGACCCACCAACCGCTTCAATAATCAAATACCACGCCTTTGTTTTTCTGGCCATTCATTCGTCTCCAGATATTTCTATGTTTATTTAATTTCTGGCTATATTCCTTCTTCCTTCGCCTCTCTCTCTCTCTCTCTCTCTCTCTCTCTCTCTCTCTCTCTCTCTCTCTCTCTCTCTCTCTCTCTCTCTCTCTCTGACCCTGTTGAAAATATTGATTGAAAGTGGTGGGACCCACAGAAGAAAATTTGCAATGTGAATAAGGAAATCCCACATCGCCCAGAACATTAGATGAGAAGGAGAATGGAGGTTATATATAGAAGCCTTGTCTCTTTGTAATATTTGTACTAATACAAGACACATTAGCTTGTATTTAATTCTTTCTTTCTTTATACTCTTGTTCTAGAGTGATGAGAGATGTAAGTTAAATACATGCTTGAGAGTGTGTGGGTGTATTTGGGTATCAGTTGGTATCTAGTATTGGGTACCGGGTATTTAAGAGAAGTTTCTGTGTGTTGTAAAAATTTACACATAGTATTTTCTCTGGTTGTCTTTGACAACGGTCGTGGTTTTTTCTCCGATTTTGGAGTTTCCACGTTATTTTCTTGTGTTGTGATTGTGAGTATTGTTTCCTGTTATTTCTCTGTTTTATTTGTGCCAAGGTATTTTTCAAGGGGGAAAGGTGTTTTTCCCAACAACCCCTTCGTAGCCACGCATTTTTCACTTTCCATGATGAAGGTCCATGATAATAAAAAAAAAAAATTATAATATTAAAATGTTGAGATCTAAATAGTAGAATTAGCAAATATATGGGCCCACAATGATGCTCTGTTAAGAGTAAGATCCATTAGAGCATGGTATCACTTTTTTGCATGTGGCAAATAACAGCAAGTATTTTGGAATTGAGTGGTCTTCGAATCAGTGGCTGTGGGGATGGATTTTCTGGGGAAAGTTTCTATTCTAAGCTCAAGAGTTTTGCCCATGTGGGTGCAAATTTAAAGCCCCACCAATCCCAAATCAAAAGCGTAAGCTAAATTTTGAGTAAATTATTAATTTGGAAAAACTCTAAGCATATACAATTTTAATGAGTTGTTTATTGTAGGTCTAATAATGTTACATCACTATTTTTTACTTTAAATAACTTTTTATTATTTTAAACAACTTTTTACTCTAATAGTGTAACTCTAAAGAATTCACAAATGAATCCTACAAGTTATCACATCTTTATTTCTAATGGTTAATTTATAATTTTTTTAATTGACTTTTGCTGTAAGAACCAGTTGTTTAGAGTATTTCTAATGATACAACCTTAATGAATTGCTTATTATAAGTCCCATTATACAACTGTCATCACTTTTAACTTTAAGTAACATAATTTATCCATGAAAATATATTCCTGAGCAACACATCAGGGACTAAGATGTCGTAAAAAGTAAAAAAAAACTCGTCATCGTGTCCACAAATAGTGATTAAATTTAAACTTGAAGAAATCGTAGTCCAAGTCCAAGTTGTGCGGTTGAGGTTGAAGCAAAACTTTACATGCAACACGAAGCCTATTCTGCCTGCTAATCTCCCAACATTAACTATGAGCGATTGTCCTAATAAGTAATTACACCTCACATCTCAAAAGACAGCCTCATCCATGAAAACGGATCTCATGTTTATTAGTTTTATTTAGACTATTAAATTTTTAATTCAATGATTTAGATATTAAGTGATAATTTTTTTAAAAAAAATATTAAAATTTAAATCGTTAGATCTAAAATTTTACAGTTTAAATAAGACAAATAATATATTTATCCTTATAGGATAAATATGAGATCTGTTCCATCATTCACCAAATTGGTCAACAAGTTCAATGTCAAAATTAGTGAATGCTTCCAATGTCCCCCTTATCACCAAAAATGGATGGAATGTAAATATTACTATAAATAGCACTGCAGCCAGTGATTATTGATTAATCAAAATAAACAATAGTTGGAGTAATACAATTCATGATATACGTAATTAATTTTAGGCATAATAAATATTTTAGGATATGATGGAAGACTTTTGAAATATTGGGTTAATTAGTTTATTTAGGAATTATCATGTTACTTAGTGCACCTGAAAACTATTGTATCTTGGAACTTATTTTCTATATTTTCTTTATTTACTATTTTTGTATTGTTTCTCCCTATTTTTCTCTCCTCCTCTTCCCCATCTATGGTCCTACAATCATTTAGTATTAGAGCAAGGCTTCCTTGTTTCGCCTACACACTTGAATTACCATTGCGAAGGCTATGGATATATATGTCTTTTTGCTCAAGAATAGTTTGAATTAAAGTCAGCCATGAAGCAACACATTCAAAATGTCCAAACTAGCTTGGGTAATCTTGAGGAAGGACAAGGATTGACAGAGAAAATATGAACTGCCAATTTGATGAGATTATGAATGTTAATAGGTTATTAACTGGGCAAATTAAGCGTAAAAATGTGGAAGGATCTCCTAACTGCGTTCACACAATACACCAAAATGGTTATACAAAATGTTAAAGGAATGCTCGGTTTCCTAATGGCACCCGTAAGCTTTTGATGCAATAGAGGACATTGTCGAAGAAGAGCTCACTGACGTTATAATAACGGAATTGATAGATTGCCTATATGATGATGGTAATACTGTCAAGGTAGATTTTCAAGAGCATTTGCAAAAATGTTACGAGTGTGAAGATTCTAAACAAACATTTGGAAAAATAAAGGTGTATTTGTTGCACCTTGAGACTTGTTCTCTGTATTTATTTATTTCCCTTTTAACTCTGTCAACAAGCCATCTCTTTTCTTCTGAGCAAATAGATAACATATCGAATACATATTTACACATGAAAATTTTTAGGAGATTATTCTTTAGAATTAGAAGCTACAATCGAATTTTAGAAATCAGTACAATTGATGCAATCAAGTAAAAAGAAGGAAAGTACATATCAACATTAACAATTCATCATCAACAATTTCTTCTTTAAATTGAAAGTCATGATTGTGGGGAACCTACCCTAACAGCTTAGGAAAGAACTATGGGCTTGCCACACAATTGCTTCAATTCAGCTTCTAAAACTTTGTACAAGTTTGCTTTGTTCCGCCTATAAATCCAAGCTCTAGCATCCCGATCCCAATCAAACCTCGACGGACCACTGCAAGCAGAGACGAAGTCTATTAGACAGGCGCGAGGGATCTAAGATTGTAAATTATGTATGGGAAGAAGTTGATAAAAATACATTTCGTCTAGCTCACAAATGGTGTAGACAAACGGAAGAAAAGCACAGAAATGTTAGTAAGAACCCACTTCAAGGCAGCAGTTTGAGGGATAATATGCCCATGATAAGAATAAAACTTAAAAGCGCCAGATACATGTCTAGAGGATCCAAATCCGTTCCCTTCAATAGATTGAACTAAACCTGAGGACTGGGGAGTCAAAGAGGCCTCTAAATCTATCAAAATGTCACTGAGAGCTAAATTTGTTGTATATTGAAGCGAACTCCAAAGAAGAGAGGACACGAGATGATTGTAAGATGCCATCTCTATTGGATGTGAATAAATAGATTTGCCATCTTGGGTAGATAGCTAGTAAAGTCTCTACATACAAGGCATACTACAACTATGTCTTAATAAAATTATAAGATCAAAGCCCAAGTGCCTTGGCTCAAGTGGCGATTCCCTGGTACTCAAGACTCGAGCCAAGGGGGACCTGACCTGATGTATTGTGTTCGTAGTTCAAACCCTACCATATTCACACCTTTCCCCTCTCCCAACTCCCAAGGCCTTGTTTGTAACAATATATAAGATCAAATATAAATGACAAATCTCCTTCCTGCACTCAGTTTGCAAATGAAGATGTTAAAACTTTTTCCAGAAGGAAAAAGCAACGTAAGTAAATAGGTCAATTCACAAAAGCTACACAGCAATCCAGTTATCACATCCACTATGTCAGAAATTTCCATACCAAAAAAGGCTATTTTACACCAATTTAGTCAATTGGCAGAGTTTTGCAAAATAGAAAAGCCCGTCTCCACCCCATCCATCTTTCTTTTGTACGAATAAACTCAAAAGGCTTCAACTATAAAGATTAAATAACACATACGCATGGCTGTTAAGACTTAAAATTAACATTGTTTCCTTGAAGAAGGAATGTTTCAACCCAAAAAATGATTCATTTTGCCCAACTACCTCCTCATATATCAAAATCAAATATCCAAAGTGCTATACTTCATGAGTTATGAGAACCTTTTAAGATGATCTTTTAAAAGAAATCTGGCATTTGTTTTTTCAAAGGAATATTTGCATTTGGCTATGACAAAAGTACTCAGCAGTATGTAAAGCTTGAATAACTAACATAGTTCTTACATGACAGGATCAAATATTTTGCTTGCAAACTACAGAATGAATATTGAAAATTGATGGTACAAAAAGGAGAAAGAAAAAAATAGACAAAGTTAAAACCATGCACAGAGCAGTCTAAAAGGCAGACAACCATAGACAGAGAAAAATTAATACCTGACAGGAGAAGACAGCCATATTTGTCTATTTGGTGTTTGTTTGTTCAATACATAGGTACCAAGATCCCCCAGTTTAACGGTCAGTACATCATTCTGCCAAATTCAAAGCCATGTTAAAACACATAATACACCTTCCAAACAAGGAAGTCGCTTCTAGAAACCAATATGGAAAATTAGTCACAGAAACCAATAACAAAAATTACCTGTAAGCACCTAACAAAAAATATAGCTTTTAGGCAGGGGACCAAATTATGACCTCAAGCTTTGGTTATTAAGTTATAAATGTGATTATTTGAATAGGCAAAATTACAGTAAAACAACATTACTTTGGTACTTTGAAATATTTATAAATTTGAGTGTGATTTCAATAAATAATTGTCATTGTCAATTCTTCTGTAACTAATCCCAGATAATTATGCTCACCCCATAGTCTATGTCAAATCCATCAAAATCAATAGAGTCTCCGTAGTCCTGCCAATCAACAATGCAAAATCAGATGATAAGTGCCTAAGTTCAAAACATTAAATAATATAAAGCGAAAGTTTTTATCACCTTTCCTTCACAAGACTATTTTCCGACAAGTTTCAGAATTACTATATAAATAAGCCGATAAGGATACCTCGAATTTCTCTTGCAGGTGGTGTATTGTGAAATCTGCCAGTCTGTGGAATTCATCCTCCTGCAGCAGAGAACTGTTTTCATATTAAACATTAGCAAAATCATTTTGGTCCATTTCCAATGAACCAATGCGGTATTATTAGTAAATTATACAACTTCTTGCATGTAATAAGAAAGAAAAGCCAATTAACAACTTTGGCGGAACTCAGTACTGAAAATTTTCCAAGCAACTTTATTCCAGCTCATCCATGATGGTTAGCACAGTAACTACAAATGAAGCAAACCAACAGAAACTACCAATAAATTTGAAATTTTCATACAAAAACTCTTCTTCTCTTCACCGCCCCCCCCCCCCCCTTTTTCTGTGGTTTCGAGGATCAAACAGAGAATTATTTACACATGGGTAGGAAGCTTTCAATAGGAAAGTATGAGCTAATGAACGAAGGAGAAGACGTACCGGTAATCAATAGCAGAGGGACCTTGAGATTCGTCGTTGAGATTCAAACTGCGAGAACAGAAGCTTCTAGTATAAGTAGAACGAGAAGGCAGATTGAAATCCTCCAAGAGACCCAGAATTTCCGACGCCTTTAAAGGAAGAAACTGGGACCGATAAATTAAAGAGTAAGGAGAGTGTAAAGATGGGGATGCTGGTGAGGGTTCTAAAAACCTCGAGAGCCTTCTCAGCAAAAGCAGCTTCGAAGCCATGGCTATGATTTCTGGAATCGGTTCTGCTCCTTGCGTCTCCGAATGTCAGACTCGAGGCCAGAACCAAAAAGGTTCAGAATCTGGGCTCAAATTTTTTTTTTCGGGCTGAGGCTCTTACATTCTTTATTTTGAAACTCCATCAAAACTATTAATAAATAGCCCAAGACTGAAAAGGCCCAATTGGGCCCAATGGTTGTCCATGAGAATAAGTTACAGTTTTTGTCTTTAAAATTAATTAATTTTTTAATTTGATATATTAGAATATACATTTTTTAATTTAATCTCTTAATTTAATTATTTGTGTCCTTTCATTTAATAAATTTATAAAATTTTCCAATTTAATTTCCAAAAAGACAAATATACTGTCCAAAAAATTAAAGAATTAATAAGAAAGTAATCATTTTTCAAAATTAAAATTCGTGATTTACTCGAAAATATTAAAGACATTCCAAAAAAAAAGGGAATGATTCTAAAACAATTTTGCGTTTTCGCGTTATCAGAAAATTTTAATATTTTATCATAAAGATGGCTCTGGTAAATATTCTCCTCGGTATACGTTATTCGCCCACTGAACTACTATTTGGAGTTTTGGACGGTCAAAGTTGGAGAGTTGTCTATTTAAATTTCTATTCGTAACTTTAATACGACAAAAGCTGGAATATGTATTATTTCCTCTGCTTTGTTCTCGGAAGTAAGTGATTCTGTTTTTCACCCGAGGAAGACTAGTTCTTTTTCTTTTTCTTTTTCTTGAGTAAATTGTTTAAATTTTTTTGAAAGATAATAAATAATTTAACTTCGTTAAAACCGCATTCGTATTGCTTTAATTAATGAGTTGTATTTTGTTTCCTAAGTTTGCGTGTTTGCAAAGATGATCAGAAAATTTGGAACAAAATTAATATAATTTACTCGCGATCAAATTGTTTTCAATTCGTCACATGGAATAACGGATTCAAGTGAATTGGTTTTTAGTTTATAATAACCGAATAAATTTTGCCAAAATGGCTCTCCTAGATACTAGTTTTAGAAATTACGTACTTCACGAAGAAAGGGTTAGGGTTTAAAGCATTTTTGACACCACACGCCGTTTATTTAAAAAAAAAAAGTATTTGTACATGTAAATTAAATTTATAGATGGCAATGATGAGAGGATAAAGAAGAAGAAAGAGCAGTGCTCTTTAATCCAATTTGGCCGCAGGAGAGAGGTCAGTTATCTATCTCGTCTATGTGCTAATCCATCTTCCCCTAACCTTTTCATAATTGGGTTCTCCTTGTTTTTTATTTCTGATAAGCAGTATGTGCTCTTTTTTTGTTTCTTTCAAATTAGTTTGTAATTTTAGTTTTGTAATGGCTCTCAAAGGTATTACTTATTGTTGCTCTTTTTTTTTATCATCTACTATTTTCGCGCGCTGTTTGTTGATGGAACATCTGTTTTCAATTTGAGTCTCCCTCGGAAGATTGGGTGATGTTATTTATTTGATTTATCTATTATGAGAAAAAGAATTCACAACGATTCGAATGTATGCGACTTAACATTGATTTGGAATATGCAAAATTGAGTAATCTTAGTGCAATACTTCCTAGCTGACGTTCTTGCACTAAATTAACAAGTTTTGTACGTATTTTGGCTCCTTGAAGCTTTTTTTGTGTCTAAACTTCTTCTTGCCTAACAGCTATGTCCACTTTTGATGTGATTTTTGGAGAGAAAATACTTAATTGATTTTCTAGATAAATTGAAAGAAACAAACAAAGAAAAACTAAACAAACAAAGAAAAATAAAGTCACTCAATTGATAAGTTAAAGGGCGTCACAACTAAGAGAAATGAGATAATATCGCCACACTCAAGAAAGAAGAACGTGAGTGATAAGAAATCTAGTTGTTCTTACCATTAATCTAAGTTAGATAAAAGAAATAACTCAAAAATCATCTTGAAAGCAAAATGCCAATATCTCATATGATTCAATGATGGTTTACAGCATATGGTAATGATCCTTTTTATAGAGGGTCTCCAAAAAAAAAGACCAAAGACTCCAACTAATGCATTAAATATATCAACTAAAAGTCAAGTACTGTAGGCTAAATGTCAAAGACAATAAATGCATAGGTAACTAAATGTCAAAAACAATAAATGCATAGGTAATAGACTACAACTATATTCAACAAATACAACATTCCCACATGCAATCTTGTTCACACTTCTTCCACTTTCAACAATGTAGTTAAGCCCTTTAGCCCTTGAACGAGTTAGAGGCCCAATTGAAGTGTTTTCCCTTTCTTGATCTGCAATTAGGTTATCCTTAATTACATTAACTTTACTGTTTTATAACATGCTTTTCATTCTTTCTATTTGACCAGATTGTTAGAGATTGATTGGTGAGAATTATTCATATAACTATTAAGTTTGAAAGAACCAATGTTATATGAACAAAGTTAATTCTTTTGTGTGCTCACAGTCTACATTGATTACATTGAGTCATTGACTACATCCTTACTTTGAATTATGTAAGGAATAGAAGGCACAAACTATTTTATAAAATAGATCTTCATAGTTTCCATTGTTACTGTCACGTCCCAAAATTTGAGCACGTGACCGGCACGGAAAGTGAATTTCATTTCACCTCCGTAAGCCTATCTTTCTCTTAAAAATCATACAATTCTTTTTCATGCAACCAAAACGAGTTCTTTATACATACTACAATTACTCACATTACATCAGTGAATGAACCTACCCGATTACAGAGATTTCTAGATTTATACAACTTAGAATAAAACTTAACTATTATACCTTTATCCTGAACAAATGAAAAGGTAATCATGGACTAAGGATCCATAATTCCTTGTTCCGATATTTACCTTCAGCTGTCAACTCTGAAAAAAAATATCAATAAGAGGGGTATGAGCAAACCACGTGCCCAGTGAGTAGATAACACAACATTATGACAAAAAAATATCATACATCATAATGATAACATGCAGCAATCATACGTAAATCGATCATCATATGATATGATATTATTCGTAGTACTTCACGACAATATCCAAATAAATCAAATACATTTCAACATAATTCAAAAGTTCACAACAACAATCGGTGAAATCAATTTCACACAAATTTCCCGTACCAACCGGGTCGTCCAGAATACCTCTGGATCGTTGCCCGCGGCCCCTGCCGCATCCACCCTTATCGCTCCATTTATAATCTCCACCCTTATAACTTCACATAAATTTCTACATGGGGTGCACCACCATGCCTTTCCTTTCCAGTCAAACACAATCACAATCATATATAAAAACATCCTCAATCATAATCTTGAGCCACATACACAACTCAGTCATTTACAATTCAAGCCACAACATAATAAATGTGGTTCCAGCAACATAGCATGTATACAACATAACCCATAATATAGAACAATTATTCAACTCAGTTCACATGCCATTCACAATCCATTATATAACCTCCATTCATGGGAAAATAAGAAAATATAATTATATACATTACCAGACACGTTCCACAATTGTTTATGCCTCATCGTTCCACATCATCCTCTTCAAACTTGGATATACAACATATTTCCACTATGATGCAAAAAGTCAATAACAGATATTTAATCATAGCAAGTATTAACCCACTCACCTGGATTTCACGCTCTCGGCACTCCCACTTTGCACCTTGACCATTCCTATTGTAACCAGACAAAAACATTAGGGTTACGAAATAGAGAAATTTCCTACCACTACTCTCGACCTTTACTCACATCTTAAGTCATAACTCCTAATCGGTAATGAATATCGAAATGAAACTTATACCATTGGAAACTAGACTCAAAGAACTTTCCAACGATATAAAGTTTGCCCAAAACGGAGTCCGTATGAAGAAGTTATGGCCGATTGAAAATGAGCTAAGGTTTTTCGACACACCTGGCGCCTGGGCGCCATGCCTTTCTCTTCCCCACATGTCCTTGAGAATTTGTAAAAATTTCCTAAATTAAAAATAAAAATTTCTATTTCCACATTTTCTTCACTAATTCAAAAAGAAAATTTTCCACATAATTAAATTTTTCACTAAACTTCAAATCAGACTTTAAATATTCATAAAAATTCTTGGGATATTACATTCTTCCCCCCTTAAAAGAATTCGGTCCTCCGAATTCAAAACTTACCTCATGATTGAAGCAAATGCCAATATTTTGTTTATATCTCATTCTCTCTCTTAGAATTTTCACAATCAAGTACAAAATATAACAAGTTCAACATATTTTTATTTCTAATACATAAGTTACAGGCAACAAGCTGAACTTGATTTACAAAACAGATAATTTTAATACTTAAACATTAGATCAAACATCAGCTTTAGGTACAAACAAAAGAAAAGATAAATTAAGAACGAGGAGGCTTTTGAAATGCAGAAGATGCTCCAGGTCTAGAAGAAGAAGGTGCTTCAGACCTTAAGGAGGAAGTTAATCGTTGCAGCCTAGAAAGAGTTTCTGGAGGAAACGTCTGGGAAATTTGGCGAAGTGCAGAAGTCACTCCATTCATACAGTCAATACATCTTGCTTGTTGGTCACGAAAATTTTGAGTTGCAAACATCGAATGTCTATCAACTCTATTCGCCAATTCCCTAAAATGACGGTTCAAAAGCTTCTCTTGTTCTGTAAAGAGACGATTTATCAATCTCCCCTGGTCCTCAAAGTGGCGGTTTATCAGTCTTTCCAAGTCCTCCATCTTTTGTCTCATAAGCGCAAGCTCATTATTAGAAGATGTTGCTGTGCTAACATCCTCTAACTCTACTACATCCCTTTTTCTTTTCTTAGCCTCTGGTGACTCTTCCATGGATCTCTTATTCTTATAATTCTCCAGGCTAAGATTTAGATCCAGCTCTACCTTGCCAGCCTCAAAATTTAAATTGAAAGATTTATTGCCGGCCATATTTTTCTGAGCTATAAAGGTTGTACAGAAGGAGAAGTTTGATGCTAGAAAGCTTATAGATATAAACTTTTAGTGTAGTGAGCAGCGTAATGGGGCATCCATTATATATAGACGAAATTTAGGGCTACAAAACCTTTACATCATACTCTAAAGATGACCTACAGACCTTATCCGACGCAATGCCAACGGTCTCAGATAAGCATGCCAGAAAATAACAAAATATAATCTAATACAAAAGATTTCCTCAAAAATTTCGGCTAACTTTTGACTCTTGCTCAAATTATTAAACTAATCGCCGCTTCAATTTATGGCTTCTTAACTCTGTATTTGTCTTATCCAATAATTCTAAATCGAGATATTACTCCATGAACGGGTAGCTTCATACTAGCCTTATCTAGGTTTCTAATCCGTGGCTTTGCCCTAAGCTTACACATTTTCAAACATACATATTAAAATAAAAACTTCTCACATCTACACATCAAGCGTTCCATAAAGTGAGAGAAAAATTTTACCTTTCACTTGCCTCTACGAGCATATATGTATATATGTATAAACATAGAGATACATCATTATCTATATATATTTTCATCTATTCAAGTTCTTTTAAATTTCAGACTTCTCATTCTCTGAATGTATGTAGAATCATTACATATTATTCCTGGCCATAACAAATAACCTTCACTCTCTATGCATGAATAACATACATACATATCATATGTATTTAGATACATATAATCACAGTATAATTCAATCAATCATGTATATTATATTTAACTGAAGGCTTTCAAGAACAATACAAGAAAGCATAGAAATACATTTTAGTTCATCGTGAAAACATCCAAGACACTCTGTAATGGCTACATTGTCGACTTCCTTCAATTTCAGAAAATGCCAACGAGAGAAATGGAAAAACCAAGTGTAAATCGGCCGCAAATCCACCGAATATTGACTTTCGTGGTTTTGCCATTAATGCGACGCGTTGTTGGTGTGCATGCCTACCCTAGACTCCTAGCTTCCAGCTTGCAGAAATCCATAGGTTAAGCGTATAGGGTGCGGCGAAGAGATATCTTCTTTGTCTCTGAGTTCAAATTTTTCCTCTATAAGAACTATCCCAACGTTCTCAGTTACCACACCACAAAGAGTAATCATCTCTAAGCCTACAACTTCTCAGCATTCCTCTCTTCTCATACTTCGACATAAATTTCTAAATTTTCCAAATCATGGCCACAAGGAAGTACATTGATCTCACAGTGGATGCCAGGAGAGAAGAGCTCGACTTAAACTTAAGTCTGGGCAAAGACAAGGGCAAAAGACCTTTTGAGGGGTCTCCAGAGAAGCAGAAGGAGAAGAAAATGAAGAAGATCGAGGAAGCTGAGGAGACTAGCACGGGCCATACCTCGGAGGACAAAATCGCCTGTCTAGAGCAGGAGGTCAAAAATCTGAAAAAGATGATAGAAAACCTAGAGAAGTTAACTAAACGCAATCATGCAGAAATGACTTCAAGAATAGACAGGTTCTTCTATTGGTCTACCCAGTGCTTCTGCAATCAACAACAAAGAAGTGTTGATTGTATGAATGGGATTTACACTACCCTCCGCGATATTGCTCTGTCTCTCGCTCCAAGGAATGGTCGAGGGGTGATGATACAGTACAACCCTCCTAATCCGAGACCACCTCGCTTTTAGATTACTCATGCATGAGTAATTGTTTTTTTTTTTTTTTTTTTTGCAATGTAATCCTTCTGCTTTTAATGCCAGTGGTTTCTTTTATGGGATGGTACTCCAAAAATAGTAATAATAAAATTAAGAAAGATAAAATAAATCAGTCACACAAAATCAATCATGAATTTAACATATAAAGCCCCATACATACAATTTGATCCGACAGCAACGGAATCAAAACAAATAATAACCTTTCCCTTACCGAGTTCAAAAGTATAGCCATAACTCTCTAAAACTAAAACTAAAAACATAATTCATAAGAAAAGACAAGTCTTGGAGTAAAAGGAAATGAAAACATCCTACAGGACCTTCAGTGGAGCCATCTCTCTATAGTCGTGCCCGGGTTCACCACGATAGAGGAGATCCCACTAAGGTTACCTTACTCTGTAATCGGTAGGAGACCTAATCCCAAAGCTCTGATACCAACTTGTCACGTCCCAAAATTTGAGCACGTGACCGGCACGGAAAGTGAATTTCATTTCACCTCCGTAAGCCTATCTTTCTCTTAAAAATCATACAATTCTTTTTCATGCAACCAAAACGAGTTCTTTATACATACTACAATTACTCACATTACATCAGTGAATGAACCTACCCGATTACAGAGATTTCTAGATTTATACAACTTAGAATAAAACTTAACTATTATACCTTTATCCTGAACAAATGAAAAGGTAATCATGGACTAAGGATCCATAATTCCTTGTTCCGATATTTACCTTCAGCTGTCAACTCTGAAAAAAAATATCAATAAGAGGGGTATGAGCAAACCACGTGCCCAGTGAGTAGATAACACAACATTATGACAAAAAAATATCATACATCATAATGATAACATGCAGCAATCATACGTAAATCGATCATCATATGATATGATATTATTCGTAGTACTTCACGACAATATCCAAATAAATCAAATACATTTCAACATAATTCAAAAGTTCACAACAACAATCGGTGAAATCAATTTCACACAAATTTCCCGTACCAACCGGGTCGTCCAGAATACCTCTGGATCGTTGCCCGCGGCCCCTGCCGCATCCACCCTTATCGCTCCATTTATAATCTCCACCCTTATAACTTCACATAAATTTCTACATGGGGTGCACCACCATGCCTTTCCTTTCCAGTCAAACACAATCACAATCATATATAAAAACATCCTCAATCATAATCTTGAGCCACATACACAACTCAGTCATTTACAATTCAAGCCACAACATAATAAATGTGGTTCCAGCAACATAGCATGTATACAACATAACCCATAATATAGAACAATTATTCAACTCAGTTCACATGCCATTCACAATCCATTATATAACCTCCATTCATGGGAAAATAAGAAAATATAATTATATACATTACCAGACACGTTCCACAATTGTTTATGCCTCATCGTTCCACATCATCCTCTTCAAACTTGGATATACAACATATTTCCACTATGATGCAAAAAGTCAATAACAGATATTTAATCATAGCAAGTATTAACCCACTCACCTGGATTTCACGCTCTCGGCACTCCCACTTTGCACCTTGACCATTCCTATTGTAACCAGACAAAAACATTAGGGTTACGAAATAGAGAAATTTCCTACCACTACTCTCGACCTTTACTCACATCTTAAGTCATAACTCCTAATCGGTAATGAATATCTAAATGAAACTTATACCATTGGAAACTAGACTCAAAGAACTTTCCAACGATATAAAGTTTGCCCAAAGCGGAGTCCGTATGAAGAAGTTATGGCCGATTGAAAATGAGCTAAGGTTTTTCGACACACCTGGCGCCTGGGCGCCATGCCTTTCTCTTCCCCACATGTCCTTGAGAATTTGTAAAAATTTCCTAAATTAAAAATAAAAATTTCTATTTCCACATTTTCTTCACTAATTCAAAAAGAAAATTTTCCACATAATTAAATTTTTCACTAAACTTCAAATCAGACTTTAAATATTCATAAAAATTCTTGGGATATTACAGTTACATTCTACTTGGTGGTGCTGTCAATTTGAATTCACAATTATGAATAGAAATATCCGTTATTCTTCTTGAAGTAAGTTATCAAAAACAAGAAGTTATTTGTTATATTGCTCTTGGTTGTGGTTTTTAAATTTACTCTAGAATCATATCAAATCTCTCTTGATCCTTGTTTCCCTTTTATTTACCAGGCCTACACCTCTTATGCATGTTTGTGTATGGATTTTACTTGTTCAAAAAGAATTCCTTTCACTTTGGTAGCTTTAACAAAATCAAATTGTTCTTGCACCTCTAGGAGGGTGTGGGTGATGGTGAGAGAGTGATTTTGCTTTGTGTTTTACGGAGGTCAAGATCATCAGACACATGGAGATTGAGCTGTGTCTCAGAGGGCTTGTCACATGATTATGGCTAAGGATGTCTTCTTCTATGTTCTTAAAAGTTCTCTAGCTTGCCTTAAATTTAAGAAAATCTTGAGTTCTGGAATAGGCTTCTAGGAAACTGATGAACAGTGTAAATTACCATTGATATTGTATTTCAACCTAAAAGAAAGAAAGGCATTCAACATCCTTTCTACAATGGTTAGGTTTTCTTGTTTCATTGCTCATGTTCTCAATAACAAAACAAGGGTAAGTGGGAGGTGCATTGCACTCTAGGTTTAGTGTAACTTGTTGATATCTCATGCCTTATTTTGACTGTGTCTCCTTTTTGTCAAATAGAAAATAGGTTAACCTTCTATAAAAGATGGTTCCCGAAAGCAAGCCTCATCAGATACATCAATATCTTCGAGCTTTAATGCAATATGTCTGAAAGCACAAGATACGGAAATCAATAACAATAAGAACCATTCTAGCAATCTGGCTTTAGTTGAGAATGGTTGGAAGTTAAAGGTTCGGAATAGAAAGGTTGTCCTTGAATCTGAGTGCGACAAAGAAGTTGGCCTTGCCACGCTTCTCAATAAAAGTCAGTTTTTCTAGAGAGTGGACTCTATCAAGAGGGAAGGCTTCATGCTGACAATGTCACTGAAGTAAAGGTCAATTCAAATACAAGATTTTATTCTAATGGTTCCAAAAGCCAACATGAGTCATCCATTGTAGATTGCAAAGAGGATGAAGAAACAAATCCCATTAATGGCTCAATTTTTTTAATCGGAGATCCTAGTCCAATACCTTCACCTGAAGATGCCTATGAAAATTCGGATACTCCTTTATTTGGTGAATATATTGATGACTCCGTTGATCTTATTCCTCCTCCTGGTATGCTGACTTCTATGGTCAAGGCAGATTCTTTACCCAATATTAGAGCTTCTACCCTTTCTTCTGTAAAATGTTCTTTTAAACATTCAACTTCATGTTCAAAATCTCCTGGGGAACTCAATGTTTTAGGCATGGTTTCAAAAGATACATTCATTAACGAGTCTGATGCTCAATTAAGGGGAGAACAATCATATAGATAGTTCAATTGATGATTGTTATGATTCTTATCTACCTTATAGTTCAACAAAAGATTGGGATACAAACACTATAAAAACCCTTCAAGGAGAGTCTTCAAATCCTTGTTGGGATGAATTGACTAATGAAGATTTTAAAGGCAATCATATTGAGGATTAGGTAACAGCTCTGCAGCATTGTGGACCTTTGGAGGAAATACATGAATCTTTAGAATCCATTAGTTCTTTAAATGAAAACTTTAACCCCATGAATGGTGTTATAGCTAATAAGATGGATTGTAAGGTGATTCCTGGCATGGAAGCTGCTAATAGATTTGTATCTTCTTTAAATGCTTATGCTACCATAGCTCAACTGTCAAATCATGGGTTGGTTGTGATCCCGTTTCTTAGTTCATATTCAAGTCTTAAGGAGCTAAATTTGCCTAGAAATGCTATCGGTTAGTAAAATCATTTATTTATTTATAGATTTCAATTATGACAGTATTTATCATTGTCATGAAGCTCGTGGAACACAATTCAATTACATTTTTCTAATTGATGTGTTTTCTTTATCTTGGAACTATCTTTCTAGCTAGGATTATTGCTGGTGCTCTTCCCCAAGGACTTCAAGTTTTGAATTTGTCAAAAAACAATATCTCCACTATAGAAGGATTACGTGAATTAACATGATTCCGTGCCTAGACTTGAGCTACAACCATATACACAAAATTGGACATGGTAGGACTGATTCTAGATTACACTCAAATATTTAAGGTTTTTTACAACATTTTCTTTGTGAGTAGCTTTCAACAACTATTTCTGTGTGGTTCGAATTATGATATTTTCTTTGGGTTCAAGGCCTTGCTTCTTGTTCATTTATAAAGGAGTTGTACCTTGCTGGAAACAAGGTTAGTGAGTTAGAGGGTCTGCACCGTCTCTTGAAACCGAGTGTCCTAGATCTCTCTTTCAACAAAATTTCAACAACCAAATCTCTTGGTCAGCTTGTAGCTAACTATAATTCATTGCAAGCCATCAACTTGGAAGGAAACCCAGCCCAGAAAAATGTTGGAGACAAACAATTGAATAAATATTTGCATGACCTCCTCTCGCATCTAGCTACTATAATAAGAAGCACATAAAAGCAGGAACCATGAAGGATACTTCTGATCGATCAATTCAGTTCAGTTCCCATCATTGCAGATCAAATCATAAGATCACAGTGAAGGGCAGTCATGGATTGGCCGCTTGGAGGCCATCATCCTTTTCAGCTCATGCTCGTAGAAGTCAAACAATGGGCTTACCAAATCTATCTAAGGGCAAGAATGACCACTTTAAACCAGTAGGGACCAAATTATCAACCAACAAATCTTATTCTTCAAATGTTAACAGCAAACTGTTAAACTTTAGAAAGGATGCCATTCGCAGGACTTGCAGTGAGGGAACTCTTGGAGCTCTGTGATATGATTTTCAGTTGCACTATCAATTTGTTCAATGCTTTATGCTTCTTTTTAAGGCTTGAGTTATACAATTTTGGTGTTTCTTTAACATAAAATTTAAATAACTTTTTTCTTCTTCTTTTTCTCATATCTTTTAGATAAATCTCCTGCAGTAGATCTGTAGGACATTTGATTGTTGATTGTATTCCTAATAAGCAGTTCTATATTATTTATATTTAGTAGATGTTGTTCCAACATTGCAACGGATGCTTATATTTTAATTGAAAAACATGATAACAAAGATAAAAGAAATTGTATATAAATTTTTTCCTTTACAATGAGCTAGGGCAGAGACTTCTTCACTCTTGAACAGTTTGACTCCAATGACTTTAGTATGAAGAAATATGATTTTCGTCAAAATTACTTCGATCATTTGAGAGTTAATTATTTTGAGACATTGTACAGGAAGATTCGTCATTCATTTATGATGACTGATGAGAAGATGATGGACAAAATATATGAGCCTTGTAAAGCCCACTCGCATTAATGCACATCAATTATTTTGCGGTGACATTGAGTGGAGTGTGTTTTCCCTTGCAGATTACATTAATATCACTTTGTCTTTTCCCAACTAACCTCACAACTTGATCACAATTATCTTCTTATTTTAAACAAATAAAAAATAATGAAAATGAAATTATCCAAAATGTCATCAAGGTATGGGTAATTTCATTTTAAAAACGAGTGTTGGGTCAGTATTAAAAAAAAAGAGTATCGAACAGTCTTCTCAACTATCAAAATAAAAGATTGAATTTGTCCAATGCGACATTTAGAATTGAAGCTGCATGTGGACCCGACTTGCCATATATTAGGCTACAATATTACTGGATTGGACCACTAAATACCAATGATAAGAAAACTAAATTGAACTGGCCGGTTTGATTGAAAAACTGGCAAATCGGTTAGTGGTCCGGTCCAGAATATACATAAAAATCAGAGAGGGATCAAATCGATCAAGAACCGTGAAAACCAGGAGAATCGCCTGGGTGTCACGGTTGACCAGTTTTTGTCAAGCTATCATAAAAAAATATAAAAAAGAAACTAAAAAAAGAAAAAGAAGAAGACGAAGAAGAAACAAGAATCGGCCGAAGAACACTGAGCTGGAGAGAAATGTGAAGATCTCGACCAAAATAAAACACCAAATCTGGAATCATGGAGAAGCCGAGAAGATGAAGAAGAGGACATGTTGAACTCAGTAGCTAAAGCGGTTTCGTCAAAAAGAAAGTGGAGAAGACAAAGATAAAAAATGGATCTTGTGCCTAACTGATGTTGAGGTTGAGTGTGCATAAAGGAGTGAGTAAATTAGTAAAGTTGAGGTTGAGTGTGCATAGGGCAGTGTGAGTAGATCAGTAGAGTGATAAGGTATGGAAAAGAAAAAACTTGGAAATTGTAATATGTAAAAGGAGAAAATGATGAAAATGTAAAATTAGTTTTTTATATTTTTTATATGTAACATATATTTAAATATTTTACTAAATATTATGATGTACATTTGAAATTTTTTAAAAAAATTTAAGTTATTATGAGAATATTTAAGACTAATATAAATATATATATTTGTAACATGTCTTGAAAATTTTAATATTATATATTTTAATATTTTAATATATTTTAATTATCACCGATTCATTACGATTCGACTATTGATCCTTGAACTGATGTTTCTACCGGTCCGGTTTTCTGAACATTGCTAAAGACATGTTATTAAAGAAATTTTAGTGAATTACTTTTTTTTTTATAAATATATTATGTTTAAATATACTGAAGAGCCCTATAGTCATATCAAAAAATAATTTTAATTCTTATAATTTGAAAACAATAAATTTAGTCCTTATAGTTTTCAAAATCATGAAATAAGTCTTCGGAGTTAGTTTTTGATTAGTCAACGCTGATTGGGATGCTGATGTCAGTATTAAAATACATGTCAGCATTGACTGTATACCACTTATGCTGATGTAGACTAGCCATGTAGATTTCTTAAAAAAAAAGTTTCAATTTATTCACTTAGGTTCTAAGTCAAAATTTTTCTTTTGTCTAATTTTTGATATAAACTTATCTTTTACTTCTTTTAGGTCCCTAGTTTAAAAATATATTTTTTCTCTATCAAAATCATCCCATACAAACTTTTTAGTTTGTTCACTTTAGTCTCTATTATTCACTTTCATGCTTTTTTTTATAATAGTTTGGTCCTCTAAATCAATCCATAATTTCATTTTTTGTCATGATATGATCTAATCCATCATTTCTACCCAAAAAATAATACAAGAAATGAATTAAAATTTAAGTTTCAAAGCTTATCTCTTATTCACTTAGGTCCTTGGTCAAAATTTTTATTTTGTCTAATTTTTTATATAAACTCATATTCTACTTCGTCTAAGTCCGTAGTTTAAGAATATATTTTTTATTTGTCAAAATTATCTCTTACAAACTTTCAATTTGTTCACGTTAGTCCCTATTCTTCACTTTCATTTTTTTTCTCACAGTTTGATCCTCTAAATCAGCCCATAATTTCATTTTTAGGCATAATATGATTAAATATATCATTTCTACCCAAAAACAATATAATCTGTCATTTATACCTAAGTGAATAAAAGGTAAACTTTGAAACTTGAATTTTAATTCATTTCTTGTATTGTTCTTGGGTATAGATTATAAATTAAATTATATCATGACTAAAAATAAAATTATGGAGTGATTTGGAAAACCAAAATGTGAGAAAAAAATATGAAAGTGAAGAACTGGACTGAAGTGAACAAACTAAAAAGTTTGTAGGGAATATTTTGACAAAAAAATATATTCTTAACCTAGGGATCTAGACGAAGTAGAAGAATAGTTTATATCGAAAATTAAACAAAAAGAAAATTTTGACTAAGGATCCAAGTGAATAAAAGATAAACTTTGAAACTTAAACTTTAATTCATTTCTTCTATTGTTTTCGGGTAGAAATAATAGATTAAATCATATCATGACAAAAAAATGAAATTATGGACTGATTTGAAGGACTAAATTGTGAGAAAAAATATGAAAGTGAAGAATATGGACTAAAGTGAATAAACTAAAAAGTTTGTAGGAGATGATTTTGTCAAAGAAAAAATATATTCTTAAACTAGGAATTTGAATGAAGTAGAAGACGAGTTTAGATAAAAAAAAAAGAAAAATTTTGATCAAGAACCTAAGTGAATAAACTAAAACTTTTTTTTAGTAAGTCTATATGGCTAGTCTATATCAGCATGAGTAGTATACAATCTGCACTGACATGAATTTTAATATTGACATCAATATTCCAATTAACGTTGACTAACAATTAATTAACAAAAAATTAATTCTAAAAACTTATTTCATAACTTTAAAAATTATAAAAATTAAATTTATTATTTTTAAATTATAAAAACTAAAATTATTTTTTATAGCTCCGATTTAATGTGATTCCTATTACGTGATATTATTTTAGTAAATGCTTAAATGAATTTTCAAGAGAGAGTGATTTTTCATTCGGCGCGTTCCAACTTTGAAGTTCATATCATGTAGAAATTAAAAATTGGTAATTGTGATTTAATCGTGAAAGGATTTAGATACTTGACTGAAAAAGTTAAAGCTGGTGACAGCCTGACAGGTGAGTGACAAGTAAATATTATTATGTTGATATCTCCCTGAGAAGCCACGTGTGCAAAAGTCAAATATGTCAACTTGATAATTACGGAAGTAAGTAAGATACTACGGTTTGACTTTTCTCTCAAATTATAGGAAACGACAATGGGCACATCAACTTGGAAAGTGAAGCCATTTCCTACTTAAATTACAATTTCCCCACCGTGAAAATTGTCAACAACAATGATATTAAGAACAATAAGTACCTAGTGAACTGAAAATTAAGAACAAGATTGAGGATCTAATTTCTTTTTAAGTTTAGTTAAATTATACTTAATATTATTTTAATTTTAAATATTATATTCAACTCTTTTACTAGTTTGATATATGTTGAAAACACTTTCTTCCCAATTAACTCTGTCAAAATAATTAACATTTTACCCACCATAAATTGTAATTTCATTCTTAACAAAATATAAAAACAGTCAAAGTAATGTAATCTAACCCACTTTTAAATACGCTACATTTTCCCCCTAAATTAGTGGCCAAGAAATTCATTTAACGGCTAAGGGTGACGTTGAAATGACTTCCGTCGAAAGGCAAAATGTTCGTGACAAGAAGGTGAGGTGACATCTCGGCCTTGTTGGCAAAGCCAGCTGTGTTTGCAGAGCCACAGATATTGCAATCAAGTCACCTCCTTTCGACGCGACCACATCACTGATCACGCCCTTCCTCTCTGTCTAGCATGTGACATAATATCTTGGCTTCTGCAGTGTCGCTTATTCTGTGGAACCATAGCAGCATGAAGAATCCATGGTTTTTCCTCTCTGTTCTTCTCCTCTGCTTCTCTTTTCACGCCAAACGTTCCCTTGGAGCTGAAGCCATCTCTGCAGATCAAACACTTTCTGGGGATCAAACTCTTATTTCTTCAGGTGGGGTCTTCGAATTGGGTTTCTTCAAGCCAGGTAATTCCTCAAACTACTACATAGGCATCTGGTATAAGAAGGTCTCTCAACAGACCATTGTTTGGGTAGCAAACAGAGAGAAACCTGTCTCTGATAAGAACGCTGCCAAATTAGTGATATCAAAAGGAAACTTAGTACTCTTAGACGAGTCTCAAGTCCCAGTTTGGTCCTCAAATTTGACTTCCACTTTGTCTAGTTCTGTAGTAGCCGTTCTCCTAGATTCTGGGAACCTTGTCTTGGTGAACAAGCCTGGTTCCTCGGAATACTTATGGCAAAGTTTTGATGACCCAACCGACACATGGCTTCCTGGTGGGAAAATTAAGCTCAACAATAAGACAAAACAGCCTCAGTACCTCACTTCTTGGAAGAACAACGAGAATCCTGCGACGGGTCTCTTCTCTTTGGAGTTAGACCCAAAAGGAACTTCCTCTTACTTCATTCTTTGGAACAAATCTGAGCAATATTGGACGAGTGGTCCTTGGAATGGCTATATTTTCAGCTTGGTCCCTGAAATGAGGGCCAATTTTTTATACAACTTCACCTTCGTGTCCAACGAGAACGAGAGCTATTTCACGTATTCCATGTATAACTCTTCCATTATATCTCGTTTCGTGATGGATGTTTCCGGGCAGATCAAGCAACTCTCATGGTTGGAAAGGACAAGGCAATGGAATTTATTTTGGTCTCAGCCCCGAAGACAGTGTGAGGTTTATGCTTTCTGTGGCGCGTTTGGAAGCTGCACTGAGAATTCCATGCCCTTCTGTACTTGCTTGAGTGGTTTTAAGCCGAAGTCACAGGCCGATTGGGATGTGGAAGATCACTCAGGTGGGTGTGTGAGAAAAACTAAGTTGCAATGTGAGAATCCAAGTTCTTCTAATGGAGAGAAAGACAGGTTTCTGGTAATTCCAAACATGGTCTTACCTAAACATGCACAATCTGTTGGGGTTGGGAATGCAGGGGAATGCGAGTCAAGATGCTTGAACAATTGTTCTTGCTCTGCCTATGCTTATGTTAATAATGTCTGTTCTGTTTGGAAAGGAGAGTTATTAAATCTGCAGCAACTTTCTCAAGATGACAGTAGTGGAGAAACGTTATGTCTAAAGCTTGCAGCTTCTGAGTTTTCTGATCCTAAACACAAAAATGAAGACATTGTTCGCATTGCGGTTGGCACAATTTTTGGCATAGGAATTCTCCTAGCTTTGCTCCTTTTTGTGGTGATCAGGAGGAGAAAGAGAATAGTTGGGATAGGAAAATCAGTGGAGGGTTCATTGACCGCTTTTGGGTACAGAGATTTACAAAATGCAACGAAGAGTTTCTCTGAGAAATTAGGAGGAGGGGGTTTTGGTTCTGTTTTCAAAGGCACATTGTCTGATTCAAGTGTCATAGCAGTGAAGAAGCTTGAAAGCATAAGCCAAGGTGAGAAGCAGTTCAGATCAGAAGTCAGCACAATAGGAACGGTCCAACATGTTAATCTTGTTCGTCTTCGTGGGTTCTGCTCTGATGGCACCAGAAAGCTTCTGGTTTATGATTACATGCCAAATGGCTCTTTGGATTCCCATCTGTTTAAGGAAAAGAACTCGAAGAAACTAGACTGGAAGCTAAGGTACCAAATTGCTCTAGGAACAGCCAGGGGATTAACTTATCTCCACGAGAAGTGCAGAGACTGCATCATACATTGTGACATAAAGCCAGAAAACATTCTTTTGGATTCTGAGTTTTGTCCGAAAGTTGCAGACTTTGGGCTCGCGAAGCTAGTTGGAAGGGATTTCAGTAGAGTCCTGACAACAATGAGAGGAACAAGGGGCTATCTCGCACCAGAGTGGATTTCTGGTGTGGCTATCACAGCAAAAGCCGATGTTTACAGCTATGGAATGATGCTGTTTGAGCTTGTATCAGGAAGGAGGAACTCGGAGCCATCTGAAGATGGCCAAGTCAAGTTCTTTCCCACTTGGGCCGCACATGTGGTAATGCGTGGAGGTGATGTTCTTAGCCTGTTAGATCCCTCGTTGAAGGGAAATGCTGATGTGGATGAGGTGACGAGGATATTAAAGCTTGCCTCATGGTGTGTACAAGATGATGAGAGTCAGAGGCCATCCATGGGTCAGGTGGTTCAAATACTTGAGGGTGTACTGGATGTGAATGTGCCTCCTATTCCAAGGTCACTTCAACTGTTTGTTGACAATAATGAGGACATAGTTTTCTTCACTGACTCAAGCTCCAATCAGAGTTCACAGGTAAGGAGCAAGGTCTCAACAGGCTCTTCTCAAGCCAAAAGCAATGTCTCTTCAGCAAGTTCCAAGTCCTTGAGAGAAAATTAAGAAAAATGGGCTTCACATATATGCCTACTTATGTTTTAATAGACCGGGCTTCCTGGTCATCGATGTATAGTTCAACTTTATTTTGATTTTGGACAAATTAAGTTTCTGTGGGGCTGTATCCCCTTGCCACGCCAAGATGTTTATGTTGTATATCAGATACAGATTAATGTCATCTATATATGTAATCTGATACTGTGGTTTGATATGAGAGACAAGATGTGATTGTGGAGGTTGGAAATGCTATATATTTATATATATTGCCACCATTCCCTATGCATGATGAATTGGATTTGAGGCAAAGTAGATGCATGAGAATCCATGGACTTGGTGTTGCTAAGTGGCATGTACACACTGTTGGGCTTCAATGAGAAAAACTGGGAAATGATATAGAAGAGAAATATAAATAAGCACATGAGCTGATGAGGATAAGTAAACCCTGTTAACACTGCAACACCTAGCGTCTTCGAACGAATTTATAGGCAGTAGTTTAAAGTCATGGGTCAACATGTTTTCTTTATTTTCTAAATTTATTGAGTCATGTAGGTGGTTATCATCCTCGTAGCTTTTCTTTGAAGTTTAAACTCTGTAGTTACTGTATAGGATCTGTGAGCGCAGACTCTGAAATATAATTTAGTTTAGCAATGAATAGGAGCATCTAATGCCTCGTGAGATAAGTAAGCAAGGATGAACGCAGAGGAAAACTTTTATTGGACTATTGAATTTCCTGTTCTGAGTCTTTAATTTGTTTATCAAAATGATTTAATCTTTTCAATTTTAATGTAAGTAATTTTGTTTCTCTAAATATTATATGTAAAGAATCATATTACAACGACAAGAGGGTAATTAATTTTTGCTTAGTCTAAAAAGTCACAAATTAAATAAACCAAACACCTCCATGTTAACAAATGTATGTGGGACCACTATATTTTAACAATTGAATCTCTGGAATATACAGTTTGATGGTTGTCAAAAATTTATTATACGTGATTATCTAGTTAGTGTCATGAAAATAAGTAAATATATTGTTTAGTCTTACAAAAAAGTTATTTTTAATTAATTAATAATTTATAATAATTAAATCATTTGATATTTAAAATTTTAGAAATTTAATAATAAAATATTATTTTTAAGAATTAATTTGTATATTTAGTTTAACTCATACAAAATGTTTCCTAAAGGATAACTAACGGCACCCTGACATTTTTTTTTCTTCCAGTTTCACAAAATTACGAGCAAATAAATAATAATCTGCGAAGAAGAAGTTGTTTGAATTCGTGATGTAATCTCATACGTGAAAGCGCTGTGCATGTTTTTAGAAGCAATAATTGTAGAATAGAGTTAAAAGAAAAGGTGTTCTCAAATCTAGCCTTTTGTTGCAAAGATAAAATCCAAACGAAAATTGTCATTTTCATATATAATGCAAATATTTTGACTACTTCAAATAATGTTATATCCATAATGGAGACCAAAAATCGATAGTCACGAGCCCATGCACCTACACCAATTAACCATCAACCATATAATTTATTCTCGTTAATATGTATATAAATATATATAATCAGGGAGTATAGTGTAGTAGATCATGATCAAATCATGGTGCTCAGTGTCAATTTCTTTATACTTAAACTTATTTCCATGCTCTCTTTGGCCAATTTTTTTTTTGGGAAAAAATTGCATGTTATTGTGGATAAGTTCAACATAACTTGTAGTACTAACAGATGCCATACCAAATCATATTAAAGAAAAAAAAAACAAGAAAAAGTGGTTTTAGCAAAAGGATAGCAATCTCCTCCTCCTTTTAATAAAGAACCACTTTCTGTCATTTTACGTGCCTCTTTCTTTTCTACTTCTTACAAAAGACACTAACTTCAGTCTCTGCATTGATAAGTCCCACTTTTGTTTCGCTTTTTTATTTTTTGTTTTTGCCAAAAAGGACAACAGAGACGTTGTTTTTACCTGAACCAAATTAATTGTGGGAACTTATTTAATAAATATCCTAAAAGCAACGCTTCTCTGCATAGCTTTTTGGTGCTCCTTAACAAATCTTTCGCTATCCAATTCAAAGGGCTCCCCCCTCTTCATTGACAACTCTGGCTTATTGGCTCCTACGCGTATTTTATATATATATATATATATATATATCAAACATGGAGTACCGTGATTTAATTGTGAAATAACTTTACATTTTTTCATGATTCTCATGTAAATATTTTATTCCTGAATTTTATAAAGAATGCATGTTTGAACAAGTAAACTATCCCAATGTTGTCTAATATTGCAAAACCAAATTCTAATTGTTTCTGTAAAACATTTGACGAGCTTTATGTACATAATTCCAGTCCCTTTGGGTCATCGAAAATGCTAATTCTATCTTACTTCAATTTTTTCCCCAAAAAAAAACTAATATTCAAATTGAATTTTGACTAATCTAATTTAAATGAAATCAGACCACCAGTGTCTTTCGATTTAAAATTCTTTGTGACCAATAATGGTTGTTTCAAATGATTCAACAATACTTGTATTTTTTAAATAAAGATGTCTATTTAATTTATGAAAATATTTTTTATTTTCATTTTCAGTTAAAAAATATATTTCCTGAAACATTACAAATATGTTTTTGGTGTTTTTAGATTTAGGCTTATTTTAAGAAATATTTTTTTAAAAAATAGTTTTATTAAACTCAACCAAACATATTTTTAAGTTTATTTTTTATTTTTAGTGAAAACAAAAATAAAAAATATCTAAATCAAGCAAACTCTTAAGTTTTGTGAATGAAAAAAATTAATACTACTATTATAATTTAAAATGAGTCAAATCATATTAGTTAAGGGACCAAGTGGATTTTCATATATCAGTAATTCCAATAAACAAAATCCCTTTTAACTCTAATTTTGAATGTATAAATAGTGTAATGGCACAGACTAACATTAAGATCTCATGCAAATTATGCAAAACTTTATTAGTTCACCATTTTTCTGTTTAAATTTTAAATCTCAATTCATGGCGGCGTATAGATTTAAGTTTAAGATATTTTTTTCTTCAAAAAAATTATTGCCATTAGTAAACTACATTCAATGATTGTAGCAAACTTAACTGCAAAGCAAGTTGGCGAAAATCAAACCTGTTGGCTTATATATTATTGTTCCCATTTAGCTCGAAACAAACGTGGCACTTCCACGTTCAAATGTCCTGTAAAAGCCATTTCATCTTTGTTATAAGGGGAATTAGTTAACCAAATATTTGAACTCATTTAAGTTATGGTGTTTGTTTAATTCTTTTTGGTGTTCTTTAATTTCACAAAAGCTAACTCATCTTTTATTTAGCAGTTGATTCACCAGTGAAGTAAAGTAGGCATTCCGTGCTTTTCCTTATAGAATAGCATTTTAACCTAATAATATGATCTGCATGATTGTTTGTGCTTTTGGTATTTGCTTTATTCTTTCCAAATGGCCAATATTTTATCCATATTATTGTCTTTCTTGTGTTCTTCTTTCTCTCTTTGATTGGCTAGGGCCTAGAAGCCACTATCAAATTAACTTTATTGATGGGTCCCTCTACCTTCTGGTCGTGAAAAGGTTTAACCAAGTCACTTGATACTGAGAAACCCAAAAACCTATGGTCTAAGAAAGGTAGGAATACAAAAAAATTCTATGCCGATCAAGGCTTTAGAATTAGGGTTAAACTTACATACAATTGTTTATATTTTATCTTTAAAAATAGAAAATGTGTACGTAAATTATTTTTTAAAAAATTAATTATGCATTGCTAAGTTGTAAAGCTACACATATTTTTTTTAAAAAATCATACATTTATTATATTCTTATTGGTGAAATATATATATACTTATTGCGTTTTACTTAAAAAACATAATAACAAAGATATAAAAGATTATATTTTAAGTTTTTCTTCCTAATTAGAGTTATTGGAGTAAATTATTGATATTGTCCTTAAAAATATTATAATTATATTTTAATTTAATAATTTTCGTTGCTAAAACATTAATTCTAATATTGCTAAATGTCAAAACCATTGTTACCAAAAGTCACATTGAGAGTTAAAAAGAATATATTTGAAATAAATATAATATTTTAAGTAATAAATTAAGATACCTGATTTTTAAATATTCCAATTAAGAAAATAGTAACATTTTGTGGTTAAATTAGTAATTTACCGATATTATTAAGTGAAAAGTTATAATTAATTGTTGGTTGAAATATAATTTCCTTTTACTTAATTGAACTAGTTCAAATGTTGCTGTTTGAATAATCTCAAGCTTACAGGTGTGTTTGACAAAAATAGCTCATAAGTTAGTTGAAAGTTTATAAGTTAACTAAAAGCTTATAAGCTAATTTTTAATTGAAAACTGAAAGTTTATAAGCTGGTTTATTAAATTAGAAGTGTTTGATAAAAGTAACTGTTGAAATAGTTGAAAAGTATAAAATAATATAAAAGGACATAGAAGTGCTTATATTGTTTTTATAATTCCAAATTAATATAAAATAAATATATTAATTTTTAAATTAAATTAATTTAAATTATTATATATTTAAAATTAATTAATATATATTATTATATCATATATATATATATATATAATTTTATATTTTATATATTATACTTACGTATATATATTTACAGTTGAAAAAGTGTAATATATACTTAGCACTGGCAAAACGGGTCGCCCGGCCCAGCCCGTAATTGGCTAGGCCAAAAAAGGGCCAGGCCGGGCCAGCCCGTTTTTCGACGGGCTTGGATTCTTATGTCCAAGCCTACGGGCCAAACAGGCCGGCCTTCGGGCTAAGTTTTTTTTTTTAATTTTTTTATTTTTAATAATATAATATAAAATTAATTTAGTTAGTTTTTTGGGTAAAAAATAAAAAATATATTAAGTAGAAAACAAAAAAAAAGTTAATATATTCTAAAATTGTATATTTTCTAAAATTTTAGAATTTATCCATTCCAAAATTGTATATTAACTCATCCAAATCAATTATTTAGGATAAATTCCAAAATGAATTGATGAGTTAAGCAAAAAAAATAAGTTAAGAATGGATGGATAAATTCCAAAATTGTAGGATAAACAAAAAAATTTAGGATAAATTCCAAAATTGTACAATATAAAATTATGAATTTATGGCAAAATTTTTTTTTTCATAAAATACGGGTTGGCCCATGAGTCCCGCTCATTTGGCCTATGGACGAGTCTATTTTTAATCTCCAAGCCTGCCCATATGCAGGCGGGCCGGGCTTGGCCCGCGGGCTAAAGTCTGTTTTATCGGTGCTATATATACTTAGATATTAAATACATCACATTTTTTATCTTTAATATATATATATATATATATAGATATATATATATTTAAATAAATTTAATTAATGATAAAAATTTAAATAAAAGTAAAAATTATTCACAATGAAAATATTTTGGAGATTTAGGTTATGAACAAAATAAAAGGACATAATGAGTATTTAGATAAAATAATAAGGGTAAAAAAGAAAAAAAATTATAGAAGTTATAAGCTACAAAAAGTAGAGTTTCAAAATAAATTATAAACTATTGAAATAAGCTCGTTTACCAAACACTTTTAATAAACTCATAAACTAGTCAAATAAGTTATAAGTTCATTTTTTTACCTTACCAAACACACTCATGTATAGAATTATGTGACAATTATTGTCACACAATAATATGCAACTCAAGGTGAAAGACATATATATTTGGAGTTTAGGAATTTTCTTTTAAAACATATAAAAAGGTCTACTTTTTAAGAAATTTTTTTTTTCAAAAAAGAAAATCATCTCATCAAATAACAAACTCAAGAAAGAATCTTGGATTATATTTAATAAATAAAAAAAAAAATCAACCTAACTATAAAGCTGCATAAAATTACTCCTTTTTGAAAAGCTATTGACTTTTTGTGGGCACTATTGGCTAAAACCTTGATGGAGCAAACCTTGCAGATAATGTCCAAAGAAGGGAAGCTACACCCTTTAAGAACAACCAGCTGCTTCTTTACATGTTCATTATACGTCCGCAAGCAATACCTAATAAGAACTAAGAAACACAGAAACCACCACTCCTAAATCCAAATTCAAGAAACTGACGGCTCTTGAACAGTTTTTCTTGGATCTTTTCTGCTATGACTTTTCTTAAAGATCATTCTTGGATCATTCAACTTTTCTTAAAGATCATACCACTCCTATATGTTATATAATTAACTCATTTATTTCACGAAAATAAAGCTGGTGAAATTTTCTTTTTTCAACAAATTAACTGATTATACAGAGACAATAGTGGAATTTCATTAAGTGTTATTGGTTAATTGTTACTGTCAGACACGTAAGAATGGCAAACAAAATTTACATGAACAGATTATGGGGATTCCGAATCCTCTGCTAACAACAAAAGAAACTTGTGTCTTTGGTCTCTGTCCTTTGTACTCAAGAACGCTTGCAGGGTAAGATGCATCAATCACAAAGCACACAACTTTGACGTCAAAAATTTAATGCCATTTATGGGGCTTCCTTTCGAGCCCACCTTCCCTTATGACTCCTATTTAGCATCAGATATCTTGCTTTCATAATAGGATATGAATAGAGCCATACTGATGTCAGAACAATCCCCAAAATCTTACCCCAAAACACCGTTAGGGTTAAGCTCAAGAGAACCAAGTAGATTCCATAACATTCCAACGTCTTTCGCTTCTTCTTCTCTAACGGGTCTCGACGGCTTCTTTTCCTCTGTTTTTCCTGAGGGGGATAAGACTCCGACTTGATTAAATACCTGGACTCTGGTGAACTGGTATTTGTTTCTTGAATGCTATAAGATTCCATCGACAATTGGCTGCATATCGATTTATCGTCACCGGTTGATGATGTTTCTGTGGATGTCGAATAACTCCGGCTTGACCCACAAGAATCTTGGCGGTAACGATTTTTCCGGCGGGCTCTTCTGTTCTGTAAGAAAAATATTCTTAATCGGATTAGAAAAAACTCTACGAACACATTAATTTAATTTTAAATTTCAAGTACAAAAGGATTATAATAACACGGACTTAAAGGACTAACCAGTATTGTTTCGCACACCATAGCTTTAATAACCCGAGAAAGGTTTCGTTTTGGAGGCATCGAATTCTCCGAAATTTCATGGTACCCTTTGTCGGAAAACGAGGATTTGGTCTCCGAATTGTTGAATCCATCCTTGTCTGCGACAGGATCACGTGGAAAACGAGAGGAGTCAAGCACGACATCGATATCAACGACAGGGCGAAAACAGAGGAAGAGCTTGTTCTTTGAAACGCTCCTCATGGTTTGCCGTTTGTTGAAAACTTCGTTAAGGAAGGCGTGGTTTGAAGATGATGAGGGATTGGACTATGATTTGTTTGGATGGGAACGAGGAAGGAGGAGAGTGATATGTATGTATGTATGAATCTATGTGTTTTACAAAGGCCGGCAGGCAGGCAGGCAGGCGTGTGTGTGTTTGAAGGAGGAGTGGGGATTATATATAATGGAGGCATGGACGTGTCTGCTTCTCCTTTGACCAAGTGTGACCCATAATAGGGATCGGTTTAGGATTTGGAAGAATCTAATGAACCTTTGTGCCATCCTATATATGATAAACTAATATTACTTAAATTGGGTGTATTACTTTATAACACTGCTTCCATAAGTATTTATTAATTTATTGTATGTTTATATGGAATACTATGCCTATATGTATATACATATGAATAATGTTGGTTAAATCCACTTATCCAACAATTATTTTTCTTCAAGTTTTAAGTTTGAGTTTTATAAGTAAAAAAAAATAGTGTTATAAGAATTTTATACTTATATGATTCAGTTTAATTCAAACTAAATTAATTAAAGTCTAGTAAATTTTTGGCTCTTGGTGATTGCAACTCAAAAAATTATGTATATGAAGTAATTTTTATAATAAATTACTAATTTGGTGTCAAAAAATTATAATTTTTTCAATTTAATCTTTGAAAGACAAATATCTCATTTTTATCTCTAAAAAATTATATTTATTTCAATTCTATTGTTTCATTTATTGAAGGCACGTTTGGATAATGACATATTTAAGATTTAGTATAATATAATAAAGTTAGCAATTTAGCCATAAAAAAATTAAATTAAAACAAATTATGAACTTTAAGAATTACATTATAGACATTTAATATTTCAAAAACTAAAAGAAATATAATATTCCAAGAATGAAATTTATAAAACTTTGTTAATGTTTTTAAAAAAAAGATTAATATGCAATATTATGGTAATTTTTTTTTTCTTTTGGTCTAAGAAGAGTGTTGAAAAATGAAAATAAAAGAAGGAGAAGGAAAAGGGAGGATCTAAGTGAGGTACAGTTAGCAAGATATCGTGTAACTCTTGTGAGAAAGACTGGTTCTTTTTTCTTTTTTTTCATTTTCATTTTGTGGGCAAGAGATAGGGAGGCAGTTTATGAATTGTGAGTTGGTTAGTGGGGTTGAGAATGTTGAGTTGGAAAGGAAGTATGCATGTGCAAGCAAGCAATTAATTTTTGTATGGACTTGATGATAATTTTTTGGTACATTAATTAAATTAATGCATCGTATTTTTTTAAAATTATTAATATTTAAAAATTTAATCCATTCTCATTAATTTAATTCGAGTAGAGATAGATCAAAAGAATACAAAGTTTTTTCAATGATAATTTTTTTTATACATAAAATTTGAACTTAAAATTTTGTTTAAATATAACAAATGTTGAACTATTTAAATTAATAAATATTGAGTAAATACTTTTTTGTACAGAATTTGAAGAATGATAGTTTTACTGAAATTTATGGTATGATATTATGATGCATTTTACTACTAATATAATAATGAATAATTAATAATAATGCTATTTATCTTGTTGCATAATTTGATTTAACATTTATACTAAAGTTTACAGTTTAGATGAAAATTATTTATTTTTTAAAATATTATTATTATTTTTTTTTAATACTATAAGGTCCAATATAAGATTATGGGCTAATTTGTGTGGGGATTGAGAGCTTACAATAAACAATTTCACAAATATTATGTGATTTTTATTTTGGGATAAACTTTGTGAATCATAATTATACATAAATTTAATGAACAAAATTATATTTTGAATTTTGATATAAATATTCCCTTAAATTTCGTGTTGAATACCAATTGACAATACGTATATAAAGTAAACTTACAAGAAAAGAAAACCTCAATTATATGATTTGGCATGGTCAAGCCCAAGGGTGGTCCAGTGCCCACCTGGGGTAAGTATTAACACCAATTCTATTGAATTCATGTACGAGGTTATTATCAGCACGAAATGTTTTATTGTTTTCCTATGCACCAAATAACAATAACAAAAGAATGTTTCTTTACCCAAAAAAAAGAAAAAGAAAAAATGAATGTTCTTTTTTTTTCTTCTTCATTTTGTGGCCACTCTCTATTCTTTGTAGTACTAGTTGGCTTGCCTGCACCAAGGAGAGTTTAATATTATTTTATTAACTGATTCGGCGGGATACAACCTACGATAATTTATTTTTTTTGTCTTCAGCAATGAATAAATATGTAAATTGTAAATAAATGATCCCAAGTCAACAAAAATATTCCATCTTAGGTATGGATTTTTACGATATTATTTACTTTGGACTTAAATTTTTATGAATTTATTTTTAGATATTATTCAAAAAATTTTATATTAACAAAGGTATCAATCATATTTAAAAATTTATGATCATTTTTTTATTTTAATAGATGTAAAATTTTGTTCGCATGTATTCACATTATGTTCAGTTGTAAAACCAAATGAGCTAATTGCTTTGAATAACTAAAAATAATAATAATTTTAATTACAAGCCAAATAATTTACGCGCCGTATAGAGAAATTGAGCAAATTGTTTTGCGTGAGTTAATAAATATGGTTTGCTTTTTCTATACTCCACTTTTCACTTCCTGATAAACATTAGAAATGTGACACTTCAAATGCGAAGTACAATAATTGGTAATTGCTGTCACTAACGTTTACGATCGTGTTTGCATTCATTGCATGCTGCTTTTACTGTTGACATTTTGTTAAAGAAAAAAAGGTTCCCATCATCTGAGATTTCTCTTTTTGCGCATTCGAAGAAAAGAGCTTAATTTAACAATTGCCTTCTAATCAACTAGATGTTTTCTTTTTTCTTTTTTTTTTTCCCCCATAGTTTTCCTATTATATTTGAGAGGCTTCATATAAATGCTGTGTGTTTGAAAAAGATAATTTATATATAATTTATTTGATTAATTTATAAATTTATTAAAAATATTCAATAAACGAATTTATTTTAATAATTTATATTTTATTTTAATAAATTATTTTTAATAGTTTATAACTTATAATTTTTTATTTTAATTTTATCCTTATTATTTTTTTAAAATATTTATTACACCTCTTATTTTATTATTTTATATTTACTTATCTTTTATTATATTTATATTTATATATATTATACATATATAATATTATATGATAATATATATAAATATAATAAATTATGTAAATATATTTTATTATATAAAAAATATAATAATATATATATAAATATATTATATATGTGAAAATATATTATTCATACATAAAATATAATAAAATATATAAATACATATTTTTAATAGATTTTATATCTATAATAATTTAAATTAATTTAATTAAAAATAAAATAATATATTTATTTATATTATTTTAAAATTAAAAATTCATATTATTTTATGTTATTTTATATTTTTTAATTATTTCAATAATTATTTTTATTAAATATTTTTAATTTATAAATTATTAATTATTAATTAATTTATAAATTATTAACTAGCTTATAAATTAATTTTATCGAATAGAATCAAGTATCTTAAAAATGAAAGAATTCATTTTGATAGACAATGGAAACAAGCATCTATTCTTTGCTCCCCCAGTATCCGATAAAGAAGCCATTAGCGTGATAAGTTGTTGAGTTGGAAATTTGGTTGAAACTTCCTCCAGAAATATCCCTTTCCAATGAGATCTGAATTTTTTTTTGAAGCATTGGTAGTCAAAGAAAGTATTTAATTTGCCAGTGATCTTTATCTACAAAGTACAAATATATGTTTGTATTTAAGAAGATTCTAAATTCACCACATACTGTCATTAATAGTACACCTCATGCATCCTCTTACTTAAAATTATTAGTGAGGACTTTTTTTTATAAGTATTTTTTATTAGAAACAACTATACTAAAAATATTATTAGGTACTAAATATGCAAACTTTTATTTTTGAGAAAACATAAGTGACTCTCTGTCCCAAGTTTTTTGTATGATGAAAGATAAAAATGACATCACATACCTCTTATAAAAAACAAGTCCGTTATATATAATAATTTAAGGAATCACCACCTAGCATCGTATCTATAGATCGACTCATAGGTTGAATTATTTTATAATAACATTTTATTATTATTATTATTTAAAGCCAATTATCTATACATAAAATATTTATACTGACACTTCATACTAACTTATAGAATATATCAAATATGTCTATTAATACAAACTTAATAAAAATCTTATAATAGATCTAATTATAAATAACACTTTATATACGTCCCAAAAACATGTATGCATAAACAACATTTAATATATTAGTCTACTCAAATAATTATCAACGTTAAATATTATTTATAAAATAAATAAATATATAATAATATATATTAAATTAATAACGCTGGAACCTTTTTTGGTTACCTAAATAGTTTCATTCACTAGATTCAACTTCATCAATACAATTAAAATTTTTTTTATTTATGTCGGTTTCGCATATATCCCTAATATGAGTGCTAACTTGACTATTCATCATTATGCTATACATGATATCCCTATAAATACTCTTTAAAACAGTGAAAAATTACAATATTAAATGATTAGTCCATTCTTCAAACTAGTCATTATTAATGTCCAATTTATCTTTTAAATATGAGAAGTTTATTCTTCAAATAATAATTTCTAAAAATTTTAGAATTTAAGAATAAATATTAATTACACTTATATAAAATATTAATTATTATTTTACAATAGTAATATTAATAAAAAAATATTATATTAATTTTTAACACTATTATTCTTGTAATATAGTATATTGATTGGCATCTAATTGAACATGTGAAAGTTTTAAATTTCAAAAAAATTTAAAATCATAAAATAAATTATAATCAATGAAACAAAATTAAAAGTTCCGATTTTTAAAAATTATTATTCAAAGGGCAAACTTGCCATATTAAAAGGGTAAGAAAAAAGTTAACTAAGAAGGCATCTATTTGCAGTGAATTGAAGTCTGAATATAATTAATTTAAATTTCAAACCATTAATTTGTTTTTTTATTTTTATTAAGATTTGAATAAATCTTAATAAATCAGATCTTATGACAAATTTAAAAACCATTCCATTCTAATTTTATCAATTAAACCAAATCCTATTATTATTATTATTATTATTATTATTATTATTATTATTATTATTATTATTATTATTATTATATAAGAGTGAAATTTTATATGCAATATAACAAATGTAAATCATATTATTATTTATATAAATTTATTTTAAATTATATAAAAATAAAACATTAATAACAAATTTTATGATACCATATAATATTAAAGATAATAATTAATTACAAATATTTTGTTACTAACTTATTTGAAAATTATTTGAATATAATTTTTTTTCTATAAGTTATATGTACTTAGATGTTGAAAAAATAAACAATCTTACTAATTTAATATTTAGATTCATAAACAATATATTAATAGTTAGATGTGTATTTAGATTTAGACATCTTAATCTTAAAAAAAAAACAAATGAACCCTAATTATTTAATATTATAAGCATTTAATGTTTTTTAACCAGTGACTAAGACTGGTTAGCAAGACTCTTATCTTTACTAGTGAAATAGAATACTGAATTGAATCTCATCCTTTGATTCTTTTGTTATGTCCCATTAATTAATATTTCACCTTAATTTGTATATATTAGAAAATCTATAGTGTTACCTGTAATTTGGGCAAAATCCCAAATAATTGACACACTGCATGCGTGGTATTGTGGTAATGAGAATGACAGAGTTATAGATATGTTTGGTAGGATAATCTCTTTCACGTTGAATATTTGGCACCTAGTCGCCAACTACCAACCTAGCTAACACTCAAAATCCAGAATACGAAGACGTTTCAAGTTTATCCTGTTCATGAATGTTGATGATCATTTAATTTGGACCATTGCAAGACCTTTCATTAACCCCTTTCCTATTAAATGAAAATTTTCAGGGTACCAAGTTTCCTTGCTGTCGGTGCAACACTATGTATCTATCACTATGCTTGATATTGTATTTACCAAACTCATTTTATGGCTCATTTTACAAGCTAAGCCAAACCGAAACTTTACTCACAAAAGAATATAATCCAAATTAAAGGTGGCCACATTTTATTTAATTTTTGATATAGTTGTAGAGGTGTGATATTCGGCGACCAATTATGTGGTGCAAGATCACGTCTTTAATTGGTTATTTAATGTTTGTTTAATTTGTTGGGTATAGATACCAAGAGAAGATAACAAGAGAAGTTGTAATCGTATCGTATGTAAGATTTGCTTTCATAAATATTGACGAACCTCTTAATGTTTGGCTGTAATCACAAGTTTCTCTTTTTCCAAATCTCCTCCTTTCTTTTTATTCGCACCGTTCATGACACTATATCACATGAATGCATGATCATATTTTACGGTGGGAAAAGAAATGTATTGCACACCATTAAGGTACGTATTCTTTGATGATGAAAGTTGGAGATAAGTTAGACATAAATTAATTATTATTATTAAATTTGAACTCATATTTCTTCGTGTTTAAAAAAAATGCACTGTATATCATAGAGTTATTTTAAAAAGAAAATGACTAAAATACAAAGAATTTCCTTTAATATAAGAGGTTACACAAGTTATTTTTTCAATTTTTAAAAACTAACAATAGAGGACCCTTCTAAACTTTTAATTTTGAGTAGCATAAATTCTCCGTTAATTTTTTCATATAAAAATATAACATTATTTGTTCATATAAACTTAGAAAGCCAAATCAGTAAAAAAAAAAAAAATTGATCTACCATTCCAAGTGACAAAGAATTTTTTTTTTGTCATTTTTTCTACATTTTTTTTGTTTTATATAATGGAGCCCTTTAAGATGTTTGATATATATATATATATATATATATAGCTAATGTGATCTTTTTATTTTACATAAACAAGTAATGTAAAAGTTTTAGATAAAAAAAATAAGACAAAAATAATATTTTGATTCTCTATGTTTATTTTAGGTTTTATTTTAGTCCTTTATATTTCAGAAGTTTTATATTGATTCTCTATGTTTCATAATTTTACTATATAACGTAATGAAATTTGACATGTTACTCTTCAAATACTGATATAACTTATTTATATAATTATTGACTAAATATTAATATTTCATGTGTATTTTTTAAAATATCGAAAATGTCCTTCATTCCTTATGCTTCCTCCACTACACCCACCTGCAGTGTAGATAAAATCATTTTGAGAATTATATATGAGACACTAATATTTAATTAATAACTATATAGATAGATTATATCAACATTTGAAGGATGAAGTGTCAAATTCGCCATATAGAATATAGTTCTAACAAAAAATGACTAAAATCGTTAAATTTTAAAATATATAGGACCAAAATGAAACAAAAAATAAACATAGAAGACCAAAACATCATTTGTGCTAAAAAATAATAAATGGGTTATATTGCATATAATCAAACTTTTAATGGGATTAATAATTAATTTTTAAAATTGAGAGAGTAAAGTACTGCACAGTTCCTTAAATTAAAGAAATTCTGTTTGCATTTTGAAGAAAAAAAAACAACAATAATAATATTGTCTTGGCGATAAATAAATAAATTAAATAAACCGACAGTTATTTTCTGAAATTATATATATATATATATATATATATATATATTTAATCCAAGACTGTATTAATGGTAATTCCACCCCACGAGTTAAATGTGTACAATGCTATGCAACTATGTATATGCTGGTATCAATTTTTCAAATTTGAGGAAGAGGGAGAACTATGTTTAAGCATTTTTTTAAGCAAAAAGCACGATTCTCTTCCACTAAAGAGAGAGACGCAGCAGTTAATGAATTATGCTTTTTCTCTAAAAAGAATGATTTGATGCATAAATTACAAATGGTGGGAACCATCAGAATGAATCAAGAAAAGTATCTACCAGCTGGTGTGGCATTAAATTCAACTTCTCTTTACCTAGGGAAGCAACAAAAACGTGCAAATTTTAGAGTAAATTAATCTAGTCCATTATAATTATTTTAATTTAATTAGTCTTTAAATATTAAACATTTTATACTTGTTTTAATTTCTTTTCTCTATAAAGTAATTTTGACATCAATATTTAAAATTTAACATGACAATATAACAATAAAAAATGATTAAATTAAAATAAATATAATATTTTAGAGATTCAATTGAAATATGATCATTTGGTTTACACATTTTTTATTTTTATTTTTACTGATAATAAAAAATGAATTTGAAAATTTATTTGGTTGAATTTATTAAAAATAATTTTTGAAAATAGGTCTAAATATAAAAACTCAAAAAAAATATTTTTAATGTTTTAAAAAATATATTGTAAAAAAAAAATAAAAAAAAATATTTTTCACAAACTAAATAAATAAACAAGTGGAAAGACCTGTTGGTTACAATTATAAGAGAGAGAAGAGGAAAAGCCTGTTAGTCTCTTCCATAATAAGCAAGTGTTACAGTTAAAAGATGGGCTTTTCTAATAGCCCAATTACTATTTGTTTAGTCTAAGTCTAATAATCTACCAAACACATTGTCAGTCCCATATATCATAAATACCTTATGAGGCCCGTAAGTAAGTCCCACATACAAACATTAGAAAAAGAAGCCTAAAGCTAAAAGCTTCAAATAGGGCGAAGGAGACATATGGTCGTCTATATTTATGCAGGTTTAAGTGTAACTGAATAGGCCCAAAGAAAATTGAAGAAGATGCATTAGCAGTATTTAAACTATTCTCGAGCTTCAACTCATAAAAACTTTCACTACAAAAAAAAATCAGAGATGGATTTTTTAATCCGTCTCTGATTCATAAAAAATTTGTCTCTGATATATTAGCGGCGAAATCAGAGATAAATTCTAATTCATCTCTATAATGGGCGTCTCAAATTTCTGAAACATTCACACATTCCGTCTCAGACTTTTGGCATTGAATAATTCCATCGCAAAAAAAAAATCTGTCTCAAATATTGTGAAATGGATTTCGCTCTGTCTTAAATAAGGGACAAAATTTTCGTCCCAAAATTCACCTGTAATTTGAAAGGGATCATTTCGTCGTAGAATTCCGTCTCTAATTTTGGGATGGAATATCCGTCCCAAATTCTGAGACGGATGGTTCCATCTCAGAGTTCCGCCTTTAATTCTGAGACGAATGGATTCGTTCAAATTTCTGCCTCCAATGACAATGTAGTTTTTTTTTTAAAAATCCATTAAATCAATTAGTCAAAACTGACCTGTGAATTAATCCAGTAATCAATAAATCAATTAATCAATTAATCCAATAATCCAGCAAATCTATAAGTGAAACAAAACTGTCTACTCATATAGGAAAAATAATTTATTCATTTACAACCACAATACTAGCAAATACAATAAACAAGTACATAATAAGTTCTTTCAGTCTATGAATCAATCACTAGTCTAAGGGATGGGAAGGGGACTAGGTCTCATCATCATCAGTCAGAAGACTTAAATGTCTATCCGTTGACTTTGTGAAGCGATTCATCATACGCATGTATCGATCAAGCATGGATGCCTAAGTCTATATTTGTCACATCCCAAAAATTGAGTATGTGAAAAGATACTACTCATTTGATATAATTCTCAAACATACGTTATATACATATATTCTGTAAGGTTTTACATTCAACCTTAATCATTCATTCCACACTACAGAATTATATTCATCTGATAAGCAAATATAGACATACATAGTCTGATATTTCTATCTCATCGCAAGCCTAGGAGACCTATAAAAAGTACAGAGCGTTTCTAATATCCACATTAATAAGTACTGGTGTCCCACCAGACAGAAATAGAGAATAATCCCAAGGGGCTTCTAATCTTCAAACAGATTCTCTTCTTCTCTGTTTTCTGTATCTGAAAAAATAATCATAGGGAGTGTGAGTTTATTTAAAAACTCAGTAAGTAAATAACTGTACTATATAAAATATCAAAAGTACAAATACCACATTTACTCATATAATTAATTGTCTTATACATCGAGTAGTATGGGACTCTAACCCTTTCAAACTCATGAATAAGATTTCATAGGTATACACCGAGTAGTATGGGACTTTAACCCTTTCAACTCGTGTATAAGATTTCTTAGATATACACCGAGTAGTATGGGACTTTAACCCTTTCACACTCGTGTATTAGATCCCGTAAATCTTTACTCATTAATAAAATAGTAAGAATTCATCACATAGTACAATTGTCATGAAATAAATAGTTTCTTCATACTCTTATTTCTACTGATCATCATATACTCCCATATGAAAAATTAATTGCTTATTATCCAAATAATATTGTAAATGGGACTTATATTGTACTTTGACTAGTAATATCAAATTAGCTGAGCAAGGTTATTCACTCACCTTGATGTTTGTCCAAGTTTACCTTGTTCCACACTAGAATTTGTGTAGGAAAATTTCCTAGTAAAATATATTACAAGGAATCATAAGAAAGGAAACAAAATCACGAAAATACGTAAAATTTTCTGACTGCTACAGTAACGGGTTGCTACAGTACGGTTGCTACAGTAACGGTTTGCTACAGTAACGGTTCGCTACAGTAACGTTGACTGCTACAGTACCGTTGACTGCCGACACTACAGTACTGCTACAGTAACCGAAGAAAATTTTTCAGATTTTGTTTCGAAATCCCTGGTCGCTACAGTACTCGGTTTTTGCAGAAGTTTTTGCAGAAATTTCTAACAAATTCATCCTCTCCCTTCTTGTTTCAAAACCAGAATTTCAACTCTTTTAACCGATTATAACTCAAATATAACTTCTAAAACAACTGAGATTCATGAATTATCATCAAAATCTTCAAAACAAAACCTCCTCTGATCTTCTACATAAACTGAAATTTAAGGAAAATAATCGGATTAAAGCTTACCTTTGATCCTTACAAAGCTTTTGAACCGAACAAATAATCGAAACTCTGAAGATCAAGGAAAGGATTTGAGAAGAAAATGAAGAACTGAGAGAGAAATCTTTTCTGCTTCCTTCGGCTGAGTGAAAAAAAATGAGGGTTACTATTGAAACTTTATATTAAATATTTCTAATGGGTTATTCAATAACCCATGGGTATCCATAACCCAACATCCAAACCCATCCAGTCAATTTACAATAAATGGATTAATTGACCATTCTGCAACCACTTTTCCATGAATTTCACCATTCTTAGAATATATCCCTCATTGTGCAAATATTTAGTCCAGTCATTTAACTCAATTTTCATAAATAATATTCAAAGAGAACAATTAAATATGAAAATTAAAAATGACCAAAATAAATAACTAAAGTAACGTTGTAGAATTCTAAAATACTCTTAAGCGAATTATATTCTGAAATTAACGGGTATTACATTCTACCCCCCTTAAAAGAATTCGGTCCTCCGAATTAAAATCTTACCTCAAGTTTTAAATAAATGTGGATAGTTTTTCCACATCTCATCTTCTGCCTCCCACGTAGCTTCCTCGCGAGAATGATTTCTCCAAAGAACCTTGACAATAGGAATTTCTTTGGTACGCAATTTCTTGACTTTTCTATCAAGGATAGCTACTGGTACCTCTTCGTAGGTGAGAGTTTCATCAAAATGAACTTCTTGGGGTTGAATGACATGAGAAGGATCAGGAAGATACTTCCGTAGCATGGACACATGAAATATTGGATGAACTCCCTCTAGGTTGGAAGGTAGGTCTAGGCGATATGCCACATTACCCACTCTGTCTACAACCTCATATGGGCCAACATACCTCGGACTAAGCTTGCCTTTCTTCCCGAATCTCATTACTCCCTTCATAGGTGAGATTCGTAAGAAAACCATATCACCTATTGCAAATTCAAGGTCACGTCGTCGGTTGTCCGCATAAGACTTCTGTCTACTCTGAGCAGTTAACAACTTTTCTCTGATCAGTTTAACTTTATTTATATCTTCCTGAATCATCTCAGGTCCAAATATTTTGGTTTCACCAAGTTCAAACCAACCTATAGGAGATCGACATCGTCTCCCATATAAAGCCTCAAAAGGTGCCATCTGAATACTGGCTTGGTAACTGTTGTTATAAGCAAATTCAATAAGAGACAAATGATCTTCCCAACTTCCACTGAAATCCATCACACAAGCTCTTAGCATATCCTCTAAAGTCTGAATTGTCCTTTCGGACTGTCCATCAGTCTGAGGATGGAATGCTGTGCTAAGATTCACTTTGGTACCCAAAGCCTCTTGAAAGACTTTCCAGAACCGAGAAGTAAACTGAGGTCCTCGGTCTGATATAATGGATATTGGTACACCATGAAGTTTCACTATTTCTTTAACATAAAGTCGAGCAAGTTTTGCTACACTGAAAGTGGTATGAACAGGAAGAAAATGTGCTGACTTAGTAAGTCGATCCACTATGACCCATATTGAATCATTTCCTTTTGTTGACCGAGGTAAACCTACTACAAAATCCATGGTGATCCTTTCCCACTTCCATTCGGGAATATCTAGTTTTTGCATCAATCCAGGTGGTCGTCGATGTTCAGCTTTAACTTGCTGACAAGTCAAACATCGAGCTACAAAGTCAGTCACGTCTCGCTTCATGCCCTCCCACCAATAAACTTGTTTCAAGTCCTGATACATTTTCACAGCACCAGGATGTACAACGTAGGGTGAACCATGAGCTTCCATTAAGATTTCATGTTTCAAAGATTCAATGTTGGGGACACAGAGTCTACCATTAAACCATAAGACTCCTTCTTCATCTACCAAGAAACTTGGTGCTAGACCTTGCCTTGCCTTATCTCTTATTTTGACCATATCAATGTCACCTTCTAAAGTTGCTTTTACTTTTTCAACAAGGGATGATCTAACTGTTAAATGAGCCAGAAATGTACCTGACTCAGTGATCTCGAAGAATACTCCATCAGCTTCCAATTCTTGTAGTTCATGTATTAGAGACCTCCTTATAGTGGCAATGTGAGCTAAACTTCCCATAGACTTTCGACTTAGAGCATCAGCCACTACATTTGCTTTACCTGGATGGTAAAGGATGGTACAATCATAATCTTTCAGAAGTTCCATCCACCTTCGTTGCCTTAGATTGAGATCTCTCTGCTCAAAAATGTACTTAAGGCTTTTGTGATCTGTAAAAATTTTACAAGTTTCCCCATACAAGTAATGTCTCCATATCTTTAGGGCAAACACTACAGCTGCCATTTCCAAATCATGAGTGGGGTAATTCAATTCATGCTTTTTAAGCTGACGTGAGCCATAAGCTATGACTTTACCATGTTGCATCAACACACACCCTAAGCCTATCTTTGAGGCATCACAGAATACAGAGTAACCCCCTGGTCCTGATGGTAGAATTAAGACTGGTGCAGAAGTTAAACACTCTTTCAATTGGGTGAAACTTTGTTCACATGAATCATCCCAAATGTATTTAACATTCTTTCGGGTTAACTTATTTAATGGAAGAGCCGTCTTAGAGAAATCTTTGACAAAGCGACGGTAATACCCTGCTAAGCCAAGAAAACTACGTACTTCAGACACAGTTGTTGGTCTAGGCCATTGTTTTACTGCTTCAATTTTACTTAGATCTACATGAATACCTTCTTGGGAAATAACATGTCTCAAAAATGTTACATGACTCATCCAGAATTCACATTTTGAGAGCTTTGCGTACAACTGATGCTCTCTCAAAGTCTGAAGCACTATTCTCAAATGTTCAGTATGTTCTTCATGACTCTTTGAATACACCAAAATATCATCAATAAATACAATTACAAACTTATCAAGGAATGATTTGAACACTCTGTTCATTAAATCCATAAATGCTGCTGGTGCATTTGTCAACCCAAAAGACATCACAAGAAACTCATAATGTCCATACCGTGTACGAAAAGCAGTCATAGGTATATCATCACTCTTAATTCGTAACTGATGATATCCAGACCTTAGATCAATCTTTGAGAAGTATTTTGCTCCTTGAAGCTGATCAAACAAATCATCTATCCTTGGTAAAGGATACTTATTCTTCACTGTGACTTTATTCAGCTGACGATAATCTATACATAATCTCATAGAACCATCTTTCTTTTTCACAAAAAGAACAGGAGCACCCCAAGGTGAAAAACTTGGGCGAATGAACCCTTTGTTTAACAAATCTTCCAATTGTTCTTTGAGTTCTTTTAGCTCAGCAGGAGCCATACGATAAGGTGGAATAGAAATTGGTCTTGTGTCTGGGACCAAATCAATACTGAACTCAATATCTCTTTCTGGCGGTAATTCAGGTAAATCTTCTGGGAACACATCTGGGAATTCATTAACCACATGAATGTCTTCTAACTTCTGTTCTTTCTTTTCTAAATCTTTGATAAAAGCTAGAAATCCCTGACATCCCTTTCGCAACATACGCTGGGCACTTAACATAGATATCATGTTGCAAGGTACATCACCTCGATCTTCTTGAAACACAAAATTACTACTCCCCGGTATATTAAAGGAAATAACTTTGTCACGACAATTTATAGTAGCATGACAAGAAGATAGCCAGTCCATCCCTAGAATCACATCAAAATCTAACATATTGAGAACTATAAGATCTATCTCAGTTTCCATGCCTCCAACGATTATTTTACAAGAACGATAACATGTTTTAACCATCAAAGTCTCTCTCATCGGTGTGGAAACCAAGAATGGTTCTTTAAGAATAATCGAATCAAATGCAAATCTCTTGGCAAATAGGGGCGACACATATGAGTGAGTAGAACCGGGGTCAAACAAAATACGTGCAGCAAAAGTATTAACAGATAATATACCTGTAACTACAGCATTGGATGTTTGAGCATCCTGTCGGGTTAGAGCATATACTCTTGCATTTCCTCTGCCAGCAGCTTGTTTTCCACGGTCACCTTGGCCTCTTCCAGAACCTCTTCCCATACTACCCCCTATTGAAGGGGTTGGTGTTTGAGTAATAGATTGTGGTCGAGGTGGCAAAGTAGACCCTTGACCTGGTCTTGTCATGAGCTGAGGGCACTCCCTTATAAAATGTCCTTTTTGTCCACAGTGAAAACAGCCTGTACCAACAGTGTTTAACCTGCATTCTCTGAAGTGAAACTTTCCACATTCAGGACATTGAGGTTTTTCCCTTCTACCTTGAGTACCTCCTCTACTAGAAGAGCTAAAACCACCCCTGCTCTCTGAACGAGGCTTAGCCACACTGGCTATAGAATAAGATGACTTAGTAGGAGTGGCTGGAGCATGTTGTGGTGCAGTAAAAGTCCCTGAGTCTTCCCCTTGATTAAAAGATCTCCTATATTTGGCCTTCTTCTTTTGACGATATTCTTCTTTATTCTTTGACCTCCTTTCCATTCTTCGGGCCACATCAACAGCTTCTGAGTACGAAGAGTAATCATTCATATTAGAACCCACTTGATCATATAAGGCATCACGAAGCCCTTCCACAAACTTTTCTATTTTCTTCCTTTCAGAAGGAATGATTTCAGGGGCATATTCAGATAATTTAACAAACTGAGCTGAATACTCGTCAACAGTCATGGTTCCCTGCCGTAGATACAGAAAATCTCTAGCCCTGGATGATCGTTCACTTGCCGGAAGGAATTCATCCATAACCAATCTGTAAAATTCTGTCCACATAACTGGCGGTGCGCCTTGAATTCTAGCTTTGTTCCAGTTCCTCCACCATTTACCAGCCCTACCTTTTAACTGAAAGGAAGTGAATTCTACCTTTTGAGTAGGAGAACACCCTATAGCATCACAGATTGCTTCACAATCTTCAAGGAAACATTGTGGGTCCTCTTTGGGATCTTCCCCTGAAAAAGTAGGAGGCCTCATTTTCTGGAATTCAGACATTCTTACCTCTCTTACATTAACTCCTCCCGCTAACGGAGCTGGTGGTACATTTTCAGCTTCAACAATAGGAGGATCCACTGGCAGGTTAGCTTGTGCAGCTCGACCTCTCATTTCAGCCTCAAATCGGTCAAATCGTTCATTCATCAAATGAATCACATGTGCAATAGTTGCATTACCGACATGAGCATCAGGTTCGACTCTTCTTGCTTGCTCACTAGTTGCGCCCTCAGTACTTTGAGCATGTAAACTATCACCACGGTTAGGATCATCTTGCACATGTACTGGTGGATTTATGGCCCTCCTTGGACCCATATGCTCATTATTATTAGAAGATCCTTCTGACATTGATCTGTCACAGATCTACACACATAACAAACAATTTTCAGAAATAAACAAAATATCACTTACTAGCCCCACTGAGAAGTTATCTATAAAATGACGTTATACTCTACAAGGTCTTTTATGGAACCTAATCCTATGGTCATGCCGCGGCTCATGACAATAGGGAAGGGCCCACAAAGATCACTTTGCTCTGTACTCTATAGGGGACCTATAAAACCTTTCCTCTGATACCAAATTTGTCACATCCCAAAAATTGAGTATGTGAAAAGATACTACTCATTTGATATAATTCTCAAACATACGTTATATACATATATTCTGTAAGGTTTTACATTCAACCTTAATCATTCATTCCACACTACAGAATTATATTCATCTGATAAGCAAATATAGACATACATAGTCTGATATTTCTATCTCATCGCAAGCCTAGGAGACCTATAAAAAGTACAGAGCGTTTCTAATATCCACATTAATAAGTACTGGTGTCCCACCAGACAGAAATAGAGAATAATCCCAAGGGGCTTCTAATCTTCAAACAGATTCTCTTCTTCTCTGTTTTCTGTATCTGAAAAAATAATCATAGGGAGTGTGAGTTTATTTAAAAACTCAGTAAGTAAATAACTGTACTATATAAAATATCAAAAGTACAAATACCACATTTACTCATATAATTAATTGTCTTATACATCGAGTAGTATGGGACTCTAACCCTTTCAAACTCATGAATAAGATTTCATAGGTATACACCGAGTAGTATGGGACTTTAACCCTTTCAACTCGTGTATAAGATTTCTTAGATATACACCGAGTAGTATGGGACTTTAACCCTTTCACACTCGTGTATTAGATCCCGTAAATCTTTACTCATTAATAAAATAGTAAGAATTCATCACATAGTACAATTGTCATGAAATAAATAGTTTCTTCATACTCTTATTTCTACTGATCATCATATACTCCCATATGAAAAATTAATTGCTTATTATCCAAATAATATTGTAAATGGGACTTATATTGTACTTTGACTAGTAATATCAAATTAGCTGAGCAAGGTTATTCACTCACCTTGATGTTTGTCCAAGTTTACCTTGTTCCACACTAGAATTTGTGTAGGAAAATTTCCTAGTAAAATATATTACAAGGAATCATAAGAAAGGAAACAAAATCACGAAAATACGTAAAATTTTCTGACTGCTACAGTAACGGGTTGCTACAGTACGGTTGCTACAGTAACGGTTTGCTACAGTAACGGTTCGCTACAGTAACGTTGACTGCTACAGTAACGTTGACTGCTACAGTAACGTTGACTGCCGACACTACAGTACTGCTACAGTAACCGAAGAAAATTTTTCAGATTTTGTTTCGAAATCCCTGGTCGCTACAGTAACTCGGTTTTTGCAGAAGTTTTTGCAGAAATTTCTAACAAATTCATCCTCTCCCTTCTTGTTTCAAAACCAGAATTTCAACTCTTTTAACCGATTATAACTCAAATATAACTTCTAAAACAACTGAGATTCATGAATTATCATCAAAATCTTCAAAACAAAACCTCCTCTGATCTTCTACATAAACTGAAATTTAAGGAAAATAATCGGATTAAAGCTTACCTTTGATCCTTACAAAGCTTTTGAACCGAACAAATAATCGAAACTCTGAAGATCAAGGAAAGGATTTGAGAAGAAAATGAAGAACTGAGAGAGAAATCTTTTCTGCTTCCTTCGGCTGAGTGAAAAAAAATGAGGGTTACTATTGAAACTTTATATTAAATATTTCTAATGGGTTATTCAATAACCCATGGGTATCCATAACCCAACATCCAAACCTATCCAGTCAATTTACAATAAATGGATTAATTGACCATTCTGCAACCACTTTTCCATGAATTTCACCATTCTTAGAATATATCCCTCATTGTGCAAATATTTAGTCCAGTCATTTAACTCAATTTTCATAAATAATATTCAAAGAGAACAATTAAATATGAAAATTAAAAATGACCAAAATAAATAACTAAAGTAACGTTGTAGAATTCTAAAATACTCTTAAGCGAATTATATTCTGAAATTAACGGGTATTACAATATTAGTGTTGATTGCTCCTCCAACCGTTGGGTCACCGTTGTAAGTTTGTCCTAAGTATTTTTGAGGCGATCTTGCTGGGTCTTGAGCTGCTCCAACAGAGGCTCCATGCGATGCTGCAACTCCTCCTCAAAGTCAGGATGGGGATTAGATGTCTCACCAGAGAAGTGACTCGATGATCCGATCTGACGGGCCTTAGACCCCGTGCCAAAGATGCGGCCCTTCTTGTTTTTTCCTCCCAGCACTTTGTCATCCCTAACTTGAGTTGATCTCAACCACGTGTACTCCTCCTGGCAAACATAAATACATAAATATGCAAGTTTAAACCAAAAAACACTAGTAAAAGATCTTTAATGAATTGACAACTTAGTATACTCATGAAAACTTCTTGCAACAGGTCGTCCATAAACTCGCCTTTGGTCCTTTTCTTGTGAATGTGCATGAACAAGTCCAACAACTTAGGCCTCATCCCGATTTCAGCCTCTTGCATTGAAAAACAGGATCAAAAGAAAATAATAATTTATCTTAACTTACCATTCATTTAAAAAAACAATAAAAAAGAAAATAAGCGACTCAGTTATGCTTAATTACTAGGTGACATATGTGCTTGGATGCCGGGATGTTGCCACTGATGTGAAGTGTTCCCCCAGTAGTAAAGGCCCTATTATACTTTGCCTGATTGCACTTTTGCTTATACTCTTCAGTGCTCCATTTCTTAATCAGCTGTTGCATTAAAACCTTGCTGATCCACTTAGGCTTCTGTTTCTTCACAAACCATTTATCCCGAACACGGCCTATCATGCGACTCAAGACCTGGCCGTACTTCACGTCCCAGTTCCTTCTGACGTGAATTGCATATTCTGACAACCACTTGTTATGTTTCTGCAATAATTCATTAGGTAAAGTACAAACAAATAGTATAGTAGACATTACCAAAATCTAAAAGAGTCACAGATTAGCTCACTGCCCATTCTTCAAACCATAATCTCATAAGTCATCAGGAGTGTGGAACAATTGAATGTCGAATTCTCGAACTTCCCCTTTATGATGGAGGAAATCTCTCAAATGGCTTTTACAACCATAAAGAGACTAAGCAGTTCGAATATTTACAGTAGTAATTAGAAAGTATATAATTATACTTTTAAAGACTGATATATCAATATATATATATATATATATATATATATAACTTACCTATCTCCAACTGGTCGTATCCAAAGTCTACCATCAACCGGATTGGCCCCGCTTCGGTGCAAGGTGGATTGTACACTGACTGGGGTTTGCTCACCATTGGCTGACCTAGGAAAAGTTGAAGGGACCTTCGTGGATGTTGTCTACTTAGAGTCAGTGCTCGATGGCCTAAAGAGTATAGGAGGGGATGAGGTAAGTGGCACAGATATGGACAGTAGGGAAGAAAGACGAGGTAAGCGGATAGTGAAATGGCCTTCTACACACCCTCGACCTCGACTTGAGTGACTACTCGACATCTATATCAAATAGTACATCAAACTATTATTCAAATAGTTAATTAAATAGTTATTGGGAAACCTTATACATGGCTACAACATGCTAGTCCAAAACTTTAAGTTAGACAACTATATGCTATTAGGTAATTATTTTATACTACGATATAAGTATCTGAATTAATTAGAAGAATCTTCTTCTTCTACATTGACATCCTCTTCACTTTCCCTTTCAGACACTATGTCACCTTTGTCTTTTGCAGAGTCATCTTCCTCGTCTCCATACTCTTACTTTTTGTTATTGATGAACACTTGATCATTCATGTATCCAATAAGCTCCTCATATTGGCCATCATCTCGTAAGATTTGGAGGTCAATGTTATTTTCCACTGCAGCAGGCGTTACCGAACTCATTTCCTCTTCTTAGAATGCATCGATACCGACATAAGTGCTTTGTGCATCAACAATTCTCCTAGCCTTGATCTTAATCACTGCCAGCTAGTTGGCCTTATTACAGTTTGTAGGATAAGCGCAGTAGCATACTTGTAATACTTGTTGGGCAAACACAAATGGGTCATAAGTGGTTAGCCTCCGAGACTTATGAACTTCAATAATTCCCATTTCTTGGTCAACCTTTGTGCCACATCCGATGGTTGGATCGAGCCACTCGTACTTAAATAATACCAGACATTTTGGTGATGACCCTGTGAACACCAACTCAACCACCTCTTGGAGTACTTCATAATAGTCATACTCGACGTCCTTATAGTTGGATCCCTTGATGCACACACCACAATTATATGTGTGTTTATGAATATTAAACTATTCGGTGTGAAACTTAAACTTGTTGATGAAGTACATGGGCCATGTCTTGACCTTTCTAACCAGTTCCCATGCAATGTTTTTCATAAATGGATTTTGAACTGAGTTTGTCAGGTCTAGCACCTATTGAAAAAAGACACAAATACATCATATCATGAGAGGAACAAACATTGCATATTTCAAAAGACACAAATACATTGTATTTCGGAGTTAAATTGTATACTTACATATGCACAAAACCAAGCTAGAAATTATAAATCTATTAACTAGTGTACCTTGTTACTAGAAATATCAGGCATTGAGGCTTGAGGTTCTTAAGGAACAAACTGCATTGATGTAAGAGACCGATTTAAGAATCCATCAAATAGACATTTAACTTATAAAAACAGGTTTAATTATTCAACCTACTCAAGATAAGGTTGCACTTCATCACAGTTCATTAAAATATATTTTGTGGCAACCTTGGCCTCTTCATCAGTTAAGAAACGTGTGATGCAGTCACCACCCGTACGACCAAGATAATTAAAAATAGAGCATCGGTCAGATGGTTCCCCCCCATCATTTCTAGGGACCTTAGTTGTTCTAGTGACTGTAGTCTGCTCAAAATAGTGAGAACAAAATGTGGCTGTCTCTTTAGTGATGTATGCCTCATAGATAGACCCTTCCACTCTAGCTTTATTTTTCACTTTACATTTTAAAGTGTGAAGGAACCTGCACCAAGTTTATGATCAAATTAAAGCACAATGCATAAAATGTTTTATGACACAAGAAACATATTAGATTGGATCAGTGTTTACCTCTCGAAAGGATACATCCAGCAATATTGTACTGGGCTGCCAACTTTCGTTTCATATGCAAGGTGCATTGGAAGATGCTCCATGGAGTCAAAGAACCCAAGAGGCAATATCTTCTCTAACTTATATAATATCACTGGAATGTTTTCCTTTAGCTACGTTAACCTCTCCATCGTCATTGTTGTGCATTAAATGTCCCTAAAAACTGATTGAGTTCTGCTAGCAGTCTCCAAACAACCTCTGGAAGCTCTACAAATGCAATGAAGAGTACAACCTCTAGAAGCTCTATGAATGCAATAGGGAGTAATCACTCTAAAAAGATATGATAGTCATAGCTTTACATGCAATGGAGCTTACCTTCCTTTAAGTCAACGCATCATGATAAGTTAAAGGCATACCCCTAAGGAAAGCAGAGCTTCTTAACACACTGGCACACATCACGTCTTTGATCTAAATTGAGGGAGTAGCGTGCCTTCAGTTTGAGTTGCTTGTTACCCCGAACAACTAGCTCCAAGTCCTTACGATGATAATATTCTTTGACGTCCATCCTAGCCTTTGCATTGTTTTTTGTTTTGCCCTTGATAGCCATTACGATATTGAAGACATTGTCAAATACATTCTTCTCAATGTGCATCACATCCAAGTTGTGCTGTATAAGATTTGTCTTCTAGTACAGGAGTTCCCGAAAAATATTTTTCTTAGTCCAGTTGTGTGTCACTCCATACCCAAAAAAGGTGTCAGCTTCACTAGAATCACAAACCATAGGAACATTGCATATTCGGCTCCAGATCACTGTCCTGTCTAGCCAAGGAGGTGGTGAAGATCTCTCATCTCAGTTTCTCATGAAGGCAGTCTTGTTTCTCTGGTATGGATGATCCATTGGCAGAAATTGTCATTGACAATCAAAGAACGACGTTTTCCGCCCATGCTTCAGTGTATACACCTTTGAACCTTCTATGCAAATGGGACAAGATAACTTCCCAACTGTCATCCAGCTAGACAACATTCCATAAGCTAGGAAATCATTTATGGTCTACATTAGCATTGCACGCGTATTAAAATTTTGCTTTAGTGAGGCATCGTATGTCATAACACCTTTAAACCACATTTGCTTCAGCTCATCGACTAGGGGCTATAGATAGATATCTATCTTAGCCTTTAGATTGCTTGGCCCAGGAATTATCAGTGTCAAGAACATATATTCCTATCATATACACTTTCCAGGAGGTAAATTATAAGGCGTAACGATAACGGGCCAATATAAATATACTTTTTCAGACTGACCAAATGGCGTGAACTCATCAGCACATAACCTGAGCCTCACATTACGAGGCTCTGCAGCAAAATTTAAGTATGTTTGGTCAAATGTTTTTCACGCAAGTCCGTCAGACGGGTGGGATAACACTTTAGCTTCACAACGATTTTTGTGGTACCACTGCATTTCCTTTGTCACCACCTTAGAAGTGACAACCTTTGAAGTCTTAGGACCAGAGGAAGGTACCATAGGTGCCATTCTTCTTATAGTATCACGACGATTTCTATGAGTGGTATATCTGGCACAACCACAGAACTTACACTCTTGTGCATCTACATCGTCCTTGTAGTAAAGCATGCAACCATTCTCACAGTAGTTGATTTTCGTGTAACCAAGGCCCAACCCAATAAACATTTTCTTTGTTTTATAAAGTTTATTGGGATAATCAGTGTCCGGGTGGCAGGACCTCACCCATAAGTTGCAAGAATGTATTGAAATTACCCTCAGCTATGTTGTAATCTGATTTGATGCTCAATAGTTGTATAGCCGTTGACAACGCAAAATGGGTACTGTACCCTTCCAATAGAGGGTCTTGAGTAAACTGTAACAAATTGTAAAACACCTGGGTAGCTGGGTTGGGTGCCTCGTCTAATGTTTGGGAAAACTCAGTACTAATTATATGCCTAGTTGTGTCACATACCGTTTATTCATACCGACCCTTCAGTAATTCACTGCCACCAAGGTCAGAAGGTTAGTTAACTATGGACGAATTTCCCATCAAAGATGATTCACCCATTCGTGGCAACCATTTCCCATGGGATGTCTAATAATAGTAATTTGGTTGGAAACTCTTCTAGTAGAGGTGCAACCTTCCATCATCTGGTTCTATGAGATTCCTACATTTGCACTGTATACAAAGACGTCTTATCGTCCCTTCCATCAAGTAGACTTGTAATTTCTCGGCATGACTAATAAACGTCTCTACCCCCTCTAGAAACTCTTCCGTAAACCCCAATCATATTAGATCCCACCTGGTTGTACATCCATTGACGATTTTCTGGCACATCCATGTTGTCCACCTAGGATTTCCTTGCATTCTAAGATTAAATTTACAATCTAACATTAAGTTTGGCTTACGCTTGTTTTTGATAGGTCTAATAAATTAGTATATTCGTCTTTGAGATTAATGTTTTTATTTAATCCTAGTCTACATTCAGTTCCATATTACTATTATCAGCACAATGGTTAGCATCTTAGCACACATACAAGTGCTGACCATTAAATATAAAATAAACTATAATATTCAAAAATCTCACTTTAAGTACTTTAAAAATGCCATACAATGTGATAAAGATGGTAATCCAATAAAACAACCTAATGGTCAGCACTTTAGCTCACACACAAGTGCTGACCAACAAAAAAAAATGACGCTAATTAGGATAGATTAAAACATAATATAGCAAGACAAAGTAATCTTGGTAATCTCAAAGGCAAGATAGGATAGATTAAAACATAATAAAACAAGAACAAGTTCCTATGAACTTGAAAGTTTTGGGAAAACAAAAGTTACAAAGCAAAAGAAATCTCTAAAGATCCAAACCGAGAACGAGCAGTGCATAATTCTACGTGGATGATATCCTTAAGTCTAAATCTTCTGTATTAAAATTAAGGTAGTTTTCATCTCATAAAATTTAATCCTGACTATAACTATTGTCTATAATTATTACAAAGGAGTCAGATTCATTGCATGGTAGTACACTGACGTTCATTAAGAAAGATAATGAAGAAATGGTGCTGCGGCTAAAAAGACAATGTCAAAGAGGTTCGTCGTATATATATGCAGTACTTCTGGTGAGGCAAATAAAAGATAAAATATGTGACAAATTCTAAAAGCTAATCGATGGAAGCATGAGAGAGTAGTCTAGACTTTGAGATGGTCATGGTGGTCTATGTAATTGTCAAGGACAATGGATGTGGATCAACACAAGTGCCTTAAGTCAATAAAGATGATCAAAATGTAGTAGACATAAGGTAGAAAATATATGTACATTCTAACTTCCAGTCGTTACCTAAGGAATTAATGGTTCTATTTTATTTTTCATATTTATACCATATGTTAATTTAATGATTATAGATATTGACACGATTAATTTTTTGGATAAATTATACTCATCATTTCATTCATTTACTCTGTTTCTTTTTGTAAGTTCATTTCTTTGGTCATCACTCATTGCTTCAGATAATAGTATTATATATAAGTATGATGTTATATATATATATATATATATATAACCAAATCTTTAATTAAACAAAAGGAAAATATTAGACTCGACATGGCATAATGTAATGTAAGAAATCTTTCTACTCTCTTATTGGACGATAATATTTAAAAAAAGTGTTTAATTTTTATCTATTAACCAATTATATATATATATATATATATTTGTATATAAATGAACTTGAATACGTTGTTTTTTTCCAGCCTTAAAGGGATGCTAATTTTGTATAAAAATGCCACAACTATTTTTTAAATAGGGTATTTTAATTGGAGAAAAATGTTCAAAAATTAAAGTGAGATGTTTAATTTATTTTTAAATGATGACCAAATTAAAAATGAGAATGATCTTTCTACGTTGCATTGGGCTCCATTAAATTTTTTTTTTATTTTAATGACGAGGAAGTTCAAACCTTGATTTCTAACTTACAATACAACAATTTCATATTACTTGAGCTAGCTATAAGCTCGGTAGACAGAGGCTCCATCAAATTTTAATTAACTAAAAAAGAAATTGTAATTTACACTCTTGGCAAGAAGATATATATGAATTTAAATTTCCAGTACTAGATTCCTATAATCACGCTACTATATACATTGCATTGGCATCAAATGAAAAAAAAGAAAACAATAACTACTTGAAATCTTAAAAAGTTAAAAATTAGAAAAATAAAGCACGTTTTCGTAATTAAGCGCAATGTATACCATATGGCCAAACTTTTTTACATTTTTGGGTACCTGTTTTAGTCTTCTCTTTCTTAGTACTAGTGAAGCATTATCCAAACTCAAAATAAACCATTTAGGATTTACAAAAAATTACGTTAATGTCAAGCACTTTAAGTCCATCCTTTTATATCAACAGTGGAAACTTGAGCCCAACTTTGCTGACAAAATCTCAAAGCAAACACCTTTCTACAATGCTCATATTGTATAACTAAGTCCTCTACCAAACCTATAAGCAAACTCCAAATAAATATTTATATAGATTTTCTCCACCAAATTTATGTCTAGCTCACAGTTCTGACACCAAGTCCTCTAGCTACGTTCAATAAAGTACGACACTAAAAAGCTTCATAAAATAACAACTACTTTTTGGCCGTATATATAGATAGATTAGGCTTAGCTAATACAAAATCTTAATTTAATACATCATAGACAATGAACACGCAAAATTAGTCAACTTATGGGGAAATTACCACAAAGTCAATTTAGAAATTCTTTCTTACTCTTTTCCTTTCCCATTTACAATATTAACATGTTTGCATTGCACACTACAAATCTTTAACAGCTAGCATTTCACATAAATCTAATTTTGACAAAATCCTATTTTCTATGGGATTTGACAATAAATCCATCTCAACAACATCTGAACAAAAACTCAGTACAACTCAACACAGAAACTCAGTACAAGAAGAAAATTGAACAAAAAATTCAAAAAAAAAGGTAACATAAGTATAACAACGTACCTTGAAGCAGAAAACGAAGCCTTTGTCTTCAACCACTCGGATTTGAGAAATTTTCGTTCAAAGCCAAAGAGATAAAAACCCTAGTGCGACTAAGAGAACAGACCAAAATTCAAATTAAAATGCCAAATTTTTTTTTTCTAAACCCTTGCCGAGGAAGAATAGATATGAGGGAGTAAAGAGATAGATAAAGTAATAGCATCGGTGAGAGAGATAGACGGTCAGAGAGAGGGTGGAGAGACAGAACACCGGCAAGAGAGTGGAGGTAGAGTGCACCACTGATCGCCAGAGAGGAGAGACAGAAATGAGGGGAAGAGACAAAGACGCGGAAGGGAAATTTCTGATATAAGATTAGAAATTAGGGACGGAAGTTTGAGAGGGATATTTCCGCCTCTAAATCTTAATACGATGACATTTTACTTAAACCATTCTGAGATAGATTTTATGCATGGATTATTTTCGTCTCTAATATTTCAAATTATAAAACAAATAAAAAACTTCAGAGACAGAAATTTGACACACCGAAGTCCGTATCTGAAATTAGTGACGAACATTCGGTCAGAGACAAAAAAAATCCGTCTATGAATTCTAATTTTCTAGATTGCTTTCAGTGACAAAATTTGTAGCAGATCAGAGACGGATTTTGAGAAAGTATTATTTCGTCTCCAAAATCTATTTCGCCTCAAAATTCGTCTCTAATTCAAGCTATTTTTATAGTGTTTGAACTCAAAACAAATTTCAATAATATATTCAATTGGTTTAGTTAAGTAAATCAAATTCAATATTTTAATATTTTTTCATTAAGCACACAAATGATTTGTTTATAATTATATAATTTCTTGTAAACAAATTAAAGAGATATAGATACAAAAAATTATTATACCATTAAAAATTTGTATCTGTGCGTGTGAGACGCACAAATGCATGCACATACATAATAAACATATAAATATATGATTAAAAAAAGTATAATTTCTTTTTTCATTGTTTTTATCAGTTCTGTTGACCTGTACAAATAAAGATATATGTTGGCTGAATGTGAAAAGAAGAAAACCAAGCGAGACTGAAGACTGAAGGGGAATCTTTGTACGCGTTGACTGACTATCAAAGCCTTTCATTAAGATATGTATGTTTGTTCTAATCTTCTAGAAGAAATAATTTAATGTTATAAAGCAGGAGGGGGAGTAAGTTGACCTTCATGTCACCATGCATGACTTTCAAGAAACTTGGTCCACACTCCATATAAGGTTTTTGGTCGGCGAAATTTGGAATTTTTATGAGCCCGCTAGTTTAATTTGTCATTTACTTGCCTAAATTTGCTTCAAAGTATAAACATAACCAATAATTTTAAACCATACGATTTTCCAACTCACCCTTTAGAGATCAAAGTAGTTGAATATCAAAAGCTAAGTAATTACTCATTAGATGTGATTTTGTGAAAAGCGATCTGAATAATTAGTGAACAAAGATTAAATTCCGATATATATATATATATATATATATAATAGTTAAAAATAATGTAGCTTGAATTGACTCTGAGGTATGATAAATAATTTTTTTTAAAGAGTTTATGTCTATGTATCAGAGAATAAAAAATAAATTCTTTCAAGATATAACAAAATTCTTTGGAACCTTTAGATATTTTCTATCTTTCTCACATATTTATATATAGAATCTGAAAGGATATTTGTAAGTCTCAACAATTATATCTATTCAACTTTTAAGAAATATATTAGTTAAATAATTGTGTCTTTTTATTTTCAATAGACACATTAATTTAAATGATATTGTCTATTCAATTTTTAATATATGTATTAATTTATATTTTAAATTTAAATAAAACAATATAACTATTAAAATTTTAAAAGATCTTAAAATCTAATCAATAAATTAATTCAAATAATTTCAACCAACACATTATTTCGAACTAACACATTGATTTAAAATAAAATTAATTAGACAAAATTTTAATTCTATATAATATTACAAACTATACAATAATTAAATGACAAAAATGTATATTAGAGGCTGAGCAATCAATGGGAATCTAGCACTCAATCCCTAATCTTCAATATTCGATAATATTATATATAGACTAAAACATCATTTTGATCCCTCAAATGCTTTTTTTTTCAAGTTAACCCCTCATAAATTTTTATTTTTAATTTAGTTTCTTATAAATTGATATGTTATCAATTTAGTCCCTCATAAATTTTTATTCTCAGTATATTTTTTCATATACCTTTTTTCTCCAATCGATTGTTTTTTTTGTCATTCTTTTGATCAAATCTTTTAAATAACAAAAAATTTTTAAACAAAATTTATTTCATTCAAAATAAAATTTATAGATAGAGCTGTCCTAATAAGTCCAAAAAAAAAGTGGAGCGAATTGGATTAATACATTTTTTAAACAAGTCAAAATTTTAAAAACTTAACTTTTTTTTTATACGAGTTAAAAGGGTCAATTAACTTTTTTTTGTTAACATCTGAAACAAATGTTGAAATTGAAAAATAAGTCAAATCAGATCTGGGCACCTTTTTTTTTTTTTCTGATATTCTTCATCTTTCTTCTCTTTGATATTCTTTCAGATCTTCTTTCTCTTCTTCTTCATTTTCAAATCCTTCTTCTTCCTTCTTCATCTTCAAATCCTTCTTCAGCGACAGACGGACGAGTGCGACAGTGAGGACTGAAGGAGGGTGCGGCTGCTGCTGTGAGGTGAGGGACTGAGGCAGCGACAGACGGAGACGTGCGAGTGCGACGCCGGTGACGGACGGAGGGGCTGAGGCAGAGACAGCATCTTCGCTCTGATCCTCCAGTAGATTGAAGGACGGCGCGGGATCGGGACGAGTGGACGACGACGAGGCAGGACCGGGATGGGCCGCTGCTGCGGCTGTGGCTGTCACTGAAGGCGAAGGGAGGCCAGACTTGTTCCGGTTTGTAGTATCACTGTCTCAGATTTTTGCTTGGTCGGTACGCCGTACTTGTTCCGGTTTGTAGCTAATTTTTCTTCTGTTTCTGAATCTGAGAATTGTGTATGCTTCCGAGTATCATAAATTGCGAGTGTCCAAGTTTGATTGGGTGTTCGTGTGAGGGTCAATTTTCTATGAGTTCTCTGTTTCTTGCTCCAATTTTGATTGAGGGTTTTTTGAGTTTTGGGGTTTTTATTATTAAATTAAATACTGGGAAAGTGTGTGAGAAGATTTGAGGACAACAGTAGTAAGAGAATTCTGGAATCTGGAATTGTTCTGCTGAATCTTCATGTTTCTGATCGTTTAGATCACAGAAGTGTTGAAGAAGTAAAAATTTATTTATTTATTTTTATAAATTCTTCCCAATTTTCTTGTGTCAAAGGCTGAACTCATTCTATACCATTTTCGGCTCTGTATTTGGACCCACAAATATTGTCTTTATTTTAGATTGTCAAAGAAGCATTTTAGACCCTAGTTGCAGAGGCTGCTCTGTTCTGGATTTCCATGAAGGAGGACGGCGGCTGCTGAAGCAGAAGTCTGTAAATCCTAAGGCTAATTTGAAATTACTATTTTTTTTAATATATATATATATATATATATATATTGAGTAGGTTGGCGGTAGCCCCGGCCTGCCGGGTTTAACCTGAATAACTCATAGGTAATATGGGTCAGATCTAAAAAATTTAATAAAAAATGAGTCTATTTTTTCAAAACTTAGCCTATTTTAAAAGTAAGTTAAACGGACTCAATTTTTCGTGTTAACAGTTCTATTTCTAAATATTTTCAATAGTATGTCATTTAGTTGAAACATAATTTAAATAAAAAAGTTATAAGTGTTTAAATTGAGTTGTGCTATACAAACTCAATCAATTCAATTAAATTTATCAATTTAAAATTATTTTAATCAAATTTAACCAAATTTTAAGTTTAAAATCAAGTTTATTTGATTTAAGAAGCTAAGATTGTAAAAACGAATGAGTTTACAACAATTCAATTAAATCAGAGATTCATCAATTACTCAGGCAGTGGGAGATTCATCATATATATATATATATATATATATATAACACTATTCCTTTAAACGTCGCATTTAGTTTCCATCACAAGCGATACAAAATTATTTATACATTTACATGTACACATAAGATCATTGAATGACAAGAAAAAGACTAATTCATGGATAGATTAGATTCGACTAGGTGGATGCTTAGAAAAATGCAAATGACAGATGTATAAGAGGAATAATATAAGTTGCCTTCTGCACGCTTATTGTTTTTTTTTTTTTTTTTATTTCTGAAGATTGAAGAATATGCGGGAAGCAGACCGGTGAACAACCACAAATAAATAAATGAATACGAGGAAAACTCCAATCTCAACTACCATGTCACAATCATTGTAGTAGATATATATTAGCAAATTTTGGTTGTAGATAAATTGAAAATTATATGTAGATTATTCAGCTTTTACTAATGCGAAAATTTATGCATGGTCAGTTGTTATATAAAAAATTTTTCTATGGAAACAAATTTAACACTTCAGATTTAAATACAATTAATTAAATATTTATATTTAATAAAATAACAATAGACAAAAATCACCTGTAAAATAAGTAAAAAAGATTATCGAATTTCTTCTATCTTTTTTTATTATTATATCTCAATAGTATTTAAGTTTTATTTTTATTAAGTTTTTTATGAGCAAGTAATTCTTATTTAAAATTTAAAATTAAATTATTATTTAAAATTCAATTATATGAATCTATTAAAAAAATTATAATAAATTATTTATTACAAAAAAAATAATACCAATTTTTTTAGTATGCTAAGAGAAGTGTTTTGTCAAAAATTTCTTACTCTATATATATATATATATCCTATAGCTATGCACTGATCATCCTCATGGGCTGCGACCACATACGGCATCACACGCCTTCAAAGGTCATTTTGCCCTACAGGCCTCTTTCAGTACTATGCTATCAGAATATACATACATATATATTTCGTGGATCTGGAGACTATGAATAATCATAGCTCTATCAATAAATATCTTCTAACAACATACTAACCAGTAAACGGCCCTTATAATATCATTGGATCCTAAGTTAGAAACTAACTACCCCTTGAACCTAAAAGGAATTTAGCAAGCCATTACCTTATTCTCCAGCTTCTGAAAATTTTATAGTTGAGAAAGAGAAAGAGGTTGTACACAGGTCAAATACTTGAATTTGCACTATTATTGATAATAGAAAATTTGTTACAGATAGTGGGAAGGGGTTACAAGGATTTGAGAAAGGCAAAAGGCTTAAGTGCTCAAGGCTTGATGGATACTCGATGAGAGTCTATGTCTTTACTCTTTTCTTGGTTGTCTATTTATAATGGAAGTTCTGAGTTAATATTAACTCAGGTTTACAAATTATGGTTTTCTCTTTCCTAACTCTGGTTACTTTTCCGTATTGCCTTTAGTCTTCTTCAATCTTTGTCTTGTCACCTTTATGTCTTGCTTTAGTCATGTCCACCTCTTTATGTCTTCTCAGTCTGCTTCTGCTTTTTGTCCAAGATTCCTTGTTATCATTTCTTTTGTCTTGTTGTGCCGACGGTTACTGGTGCTGTTATAATTTCTGTCTTCAGATTTTTTTTTAAGTGTGCCAATAATTCTTTTTGTGGCATCTTTTTCTTTTTTTTTTCTTTTTTTCTTTTTTTTATATTATTGATAAGTCTATACTGGGCTCATCATAATCTTGAGTCTTTTCTTCGTTACAATATTTACATATGTGGCCTAAATGGTCTAATAATATTTGACAAACTCTTCTTTTAGTGGGCTCAGATAAATTCATTTCATTTTTTTCTTATTTTTTCTGCCCATAGTTGAAATTCTTTCGGTAATCTACTTGTGCTGAGTAAATACATGTTGTGGGATCAGTAAAATAGGTCCATTGCTGTTCTTCTTTTTCAGTTAGTGTCCAAGATATTTCTTGCATAATAGTGGCCACTTCTTGAGCTCTAATATTGTGCAATCGATACTCAAGATCTTCTTGGTCTTCAATAATTTCTTTGACTTGCTGGTCGCAATCATACGGCTTTCTTGTTGTTCTCAGTTTAATGAGGTTGATAGGGGATAATATTTGTCTGGAGTTATTTCACAGATAGTTGAATAAAATCGAATATATACTTGGTATTGGGTTAATATTTTGGAATAATGTTTTGCAGACTCAATAATGTGTTTAGGTAAGTCTGCTAATTCGGTTAAGTCCTTACTAGGGTAAATGGTTTGGATGAAACCATAGTCAAATAAGGTTTTTACTAGTTTTGGGTTAGTTCCAGGAAAGATAATGGTTTTATTCAAAGCATAATGTGAGGCATATTTAATGGTAGTTGATGGAATGGTTAATGTACAGGTCTTCTTGATTAGGACTAATAAGAATTCATATTGATCTTTTCTTTGGAAATTGGATTTATTTGGGTCAGGTATAGTCCTTTTTGGCGTTTGGGTTTTACTGGATTGGGCTTGTTCTTGGATAATTTTGGAAAGTGGTGTTATTTGGGGTGATATCACCATAGTAGGTGTCAATAATTTTGGTTCTTGGGCCTTGGTCTTGGGTACAAGGTCCGATACTGTTCTTTCAATACTTTTGATTCTTTTTTCTAGTCCATTTGGACCAGTTATTTTTTCAGATAGTAGTTTCATCTGGTCATAAAGGCCATCAATACTGGATGCTAAGTGGTGTAACTCAGTATCCATTATTCCTTTTAACATAATAATCTGAGATTCGAGGATATTAATTTTTAATACTTCTTGATCAACAGGAATTAATTCCTGGTTGGTTTTCTCGGTTACTGGACTCGATGGATGCTTACTTGCCATAATAATACTTGCTCAAATAATCAGCTATTAGATTATTTGTTCCTTTAATATATTCAATAGTATAGTCGTAATAAGCTAAATCCATTTGCCATTTAATTAACATTTTATTACTAAGCTTACAATTACTAATTCCTTTATCTAACCAATGTTTTACTTGAGTATTATCAGTTTTAATAATAAAAGTTGTATTTACTGTGAATAATTCAAATTTTTCTACTGCTTTTATTATAGCATAAAATTCTTTCCAATTATTATGATATTTAGTTTGGCTATCATTTAATTTTTCACTTGAATATCTAGTAATATATTCTTCTCCTTTATATTCAAAATATAATGCTGCTCCCCAATAATTATCACTTGCATCAGTGTAAATAATCTATCTAATATTTGTTGATTTTGGAATGTATAATTTTGGTAGAGTTTTATATAAATATTTTATTTCTTCTACTACTTTTTCAGTTTTATCATCCCAAGTCCATATACTTTTTCTCCTGCTAATCTAGATATTTTTGAAGCTAATTTTGATAAATTGGGAATATAATGTCTTGCTTGATTTACTAGTCCTAAAAATGATTGTAATTCTTTTTTATTTGTTATTTTCTTAAAGTCTAATACCTTTTCACTAATATGTTCTTGGAGTTCTATTCCATCTGGTGTAATAGTTTGTCCTAAAAATCCTATAGTGGTTTTTCTTAATTCTGTTTTATGTGGTGCTATATTTAATCCTTTTGTTTCTATAATATCTATAAATTTGCTTAAGTGTTTTTCATGTTCTTCTTTATTTTTTGAAAATATTAATATATCATCAATGTAAATGACTGCAAACTCTCTAACTAGTTCTAATAATTTAGTTACATAATCTTGAAATATACTGGGACTATTATTAAAGCCCATAGACAATACGTTCCATTCGAATAATCCTTCTGATGTACTAAATTCTGTATATTTCTTACTATCTTCTGTTAATTTAATTTGATAAAATCCTGACTTACAATCAAATTTACTAAATATGTTCTTGCCTTTTAGTAAGTTAAATAATAGATCTATTTTTAGAATTGGATATCTATTTTTTACAACTATCTGGTTTAACTTTCTGTAGTCTATTACCATTCGTGATTTTCCTCTTTTTTTTTTCACTGTGTTTGATTACTATCATTGCTGGTGATGAATATTCAGATTTACTATCTCTAATTAAATCATATTTTTTGAGTTCATTTATATGCATTATGAATTCTTGTTTTTCTTTCTCTGTCCAAGGATAAGGTTTACAGTTTATTTGTTTACTATAATCTTTTAGTTCTATGGTAGCTAATGGTTTAGATTTCTCCCAATGAATCAATGGGTTTTTGCTGTAATTTTTCTTAATTCTTTGTTCTATAGTCTTACTAATCATAATTCCTATCTTTGGTAATTTTTCTTGAATTTCTATAGGTTTATTATTTGGTATAAATTGTACTTCATTATCTTGGTGTTTCTTTTGGAAAGCTTCATCTTTTCTCCTATATGGTCTAGTTATTCTAATTCCCCATGCTTGGTGTTTACATGGTGTTGTTAAAATTAAGGCTTTATTATGGAATGTTAAAGGATAATATTGTTCTAAGAAATCTAGTCCTAATAATATATCACAAGTAATTTCATTATACTGATATATTTTTGGTATTTTTAATTCATAGTTTCCTATTTGTATATATACTTCTTTTGCTGCTAATTCTAGCATATGTATTTCATTTCCTGCACTTGTCATTCTTAATGGTGTATTTTCTTTTTTCCAATATTCAGGTGGTAATACATTAAATTTACAAGTTGTTAAACTAGCTCCTGTATCTACTAAGGCATGATATTTTCTAGATCTATATTTTTTATAATTCAATTTTACTAAAATATAATATAATATCATATTAATTGTACTTTTTGGATTATTATTGTTTGGTGATTAATTGTTATAAGTATATCCTTACTCCTAATTTTATAAGGCTTTACTGAGTCTAAAAAGTCTTTTCCTAATATCATTTTATGTTCTGCATTATTATTAACCATATTGTCTACCCATATTCTTAATTGAATCGTATCTCGATTATTAAATCTTATTGTTGCATTTGTAGTTGTTCCTATTTCTTCAATCATTATATTATCGTTTGTTAATTGTAATTGCATATTACTAGTTTCTTCTGTTGGATCTATAATTGCTAATATTTGTTGCCATTGATTATTTCTTCTAATTTCTAACAATATCAAATTCTTATTATTAGTTAAATCTATTTGGGGGGTTGTTATTATTTCTTGTAGTCTAGAACTTATTGGTATTTCTTCTAGTCTTAATCTTTCCATGTCTAAGGGCCGTTAGTTTCTAACTTAGGATCCAATGATATTATAAGGGCCGTTTACTGGTTAGTATGTTATTAGAAGATGTTTATTGATAGAGCTATGATTATTCATAGTCTCCAGATCCACGAAATATATATGTATGTATATTCTGATAGTATAGTACTGAAAGAGGCCTGTAGGGCAAAATGACCTTTGAAGGCGTGTGATGCCGTATGTTGTTGCAGCCCATAAGGATGATCAGTGCATAGCTATAGGATATATATATATATATATATATAGTAAGAAATTTTTGACAAAACACTTCTCTTAGCATACTAAGTAGTCTGACAACTCGTATGGTATCAGAGCATCTGAGGTTAGAAATTAATGAATCTTGAACCCTTTAAGTGATTCAAAGTTAGCACCCCCTCTGTCATTTAAATTAATTATCTTGTTTATATTTTAATATCATTATCATGGATGTATTAAATAGAGTAGAACCTCGCATGTATGATTTAGATCAGTATGAATTACCTTTGTATTCTTATATTCCAACTATTAGTGATGAAGATAGATGTTCATTAACTCCATACTGCTTAGGTGGAGATGGTGAAAATTTAAAGAATCAATTAAATTTTACAAATATGTTTTTAATGAAACAATTAGGATGCTACATAGATGAAGCATCAGCACAAGGATTATTTGATTACGATTATATAGATGAAATGGATAGATTACCCGAAGAAACCCTAAAACAAGTAAGATTAGTAGAAACTTCAGAAAAAGAAGAAAGAATAATAAAATTAGCTAAACCTTTAGAACAAAAAATATATGAAATAAAACAAGAAGTAAAAAAGAATGGAAAACAAATATCAGAAATACAAACTGATATAAAGAAAATAATGAAAGCTTTAGGAATAATAGAAGAAGTAGAATCATTAATTGAGCCTATAGAAGATACACACCAAATTAATATGTTAAATATAATAGACATATTAAATAAAGAAGAAAGACTTACAGAACAAGAAATAAGGAGACAAACATTAGATGAAAATACAAAACAAACTAGAATAGAAGTAGAGAGACTACACCGAGGACAAGAAACAATAAATAAAAATTTATGGACAATATTTGATGAAGTAAGAAAATTTGATGAAGAAAGATTATATGAAAAGATACAAAATGAACCACCAAAATTAGAATTAAGAGATGAAATAATATTATTAGAAAAAGGAAAAGAAAAATTAGAAGAAGAAAAAGAAATTTATGTAGAAGACGAAAGATTTAAATTAGCTGAAATGATGTATGACGACTCAGATGATTTCCTATTAAGTTTAGCACAAATAAAACAAAAGCCACAGATTAATGTTAGATTAGGAGAAGAAGATTATGACACTGAAGATGAAGATGAGATAGATAGAATAATGAGTCAAGAAGAAAAAGAATTAGATATAGAACAACTGAAATTAGAATTAGAAGAATTAAATAAAGATTTAGAAATAACAGAAGCAGAAATAAATATGCAATCAACAGAATTTAGTAGAATAACTTCACAAACCACAGCACAACAAGACTCACACAACCCGAATATACAATCAGAATATATACCACAAACTCAAGTATTCCAACCCACTGATATTAGCCAACCATCATTTAATATAAATAGAACTGAAACTAGTATCACTAGAGAACAAGAAATAGAGCAAGAAGAATTAAGACATAAAGAACCTAGTAGGACACCAAATTGTAATCATATAAGAATGAATACTGATTATGAGACACCAAAAAATAGTAGATACACACCAACGCCATTAGACCAATATGAAACAAGATCAATACCAAATTCAGGAACATGGTTAAATCTAGATTGTAATCTAGATAATCATAAAAGAATAGAAGAATGGACTAAATCCCAACTAGTAGCCCTATTAACTAGAGGAATAGATTTACAAACCACTAGTATATTAATAGAAGCAACATTTATAGGAATAGTACACGAATGGTGGAAAAGTAAGGATTATAATTTTAGAGACAACGTTAGAACTGTCAGAAATATAGAAGGATTAACTAGAAGACAACAAATTGCAACATTAATTAGACAATATGAACAAGTATTAAGAAATGAATTTGTAGGAAGAAATGTAGCTTTAGAAGAAAAAACTAAAACAAATAGAGCAATCACAAATATGCATAATATAGAATTATGTTCTTTAGATCCAAAATATTTAAACCAATATATATGTGAATATAAAAAATATTATTATGAAGCAAGATTAGGAGATAATTATCAAAACCAAAAATATTATTTAGATTTATTTTATAGACAAATTCCAAAATTAATCAGCGAACCAATAATGGAAGAATATTATAAAACTTTAGGAAGTAAAAATATGAATATATTAGAAGTAATAGAGACGATGGGAAGAAGAGAAGATTATTTAAGAGAATACCTATCAGATAAATGTAAGAACGCATGAAGAAGTCAAAAGTATTATAAAATTAACAAATACCTATTAAAATGTGGAGAATTACAGATATCTCATAAATGGGGATGTGAGATGAGTAGATATAGAAAGAAGAAAAGAAAATTTAAAAAGAATTATAAGTTTAAGAAATATCCAAAAGAAAAATATACAAATTATTATAAAAAACGAAGATTTAAACCAAAAAAAACTAAAAGATATTTTAAAAGAAAAACTAATTATAACAAGAATCCAAAAACCTGTAAATGCTATAATTGTGGAGAATTAGGACATATATCAACCAACTGTAAAAAACCAAAAGATAAGAAAACTATGAAAATCTTAGAATTGGCAGATGAATATGATTTGGAACCATTAGAAGATTATGATAGTGAAATAGAAGAAAATATAGAAATTTATAAAATTTATGAATAAGAAGAGGAACTTAGTAGTAATAGTGACATAGACTATTCTGACATAGAAGAACAACCTAGTATTTATATGATGAACACAGACCTAGGAGAAATGAGTAGCGCAGCAGAAGACTATGAGTCATATAACCAACAAATAGAATCAGAAGAAGGAATAACAGAAACGAGTATAACATTTAATGAAAAATAATATGATAAAATATCTAAAATTAATTTAGATTTACAAGAAACAGACTTAAAGCATGAGAATATCTTTAACAAAGTAAGTAAGATAATAAAAAAGAATCACAAAGAAAAATATCATTGTGTAATATTAGATAAAAAATAACCAATATAATCTGAATTAGCAACAGGAGTATTAAGGATACCACTAATAAATAAAACATTAATATAAAATGAAATATCAAAAATACCATTTTAAAGATGAAGTATCAGAAATATATATTCAAGGAGTACAATTATTAGTAAAAGCTTATTTTAGAGAAGGAATAGATACCTCAGTAGAATTAATATTAACAGATGGAAGAATAATAGATGATGTAAGAAATAGTATTTTAGAAATACGTAGTGGAAATCTAATATACCAAAAATTAAAGTTTACAATAAATACAAATTTTGCAATCAGTAGAGCAGAAGGAAATATGGATAAAACATTAAATGTATATCATAAAATTAAAGGAATAAAAATGCCACCTCATAGTAAAATTATTAGTATACAAGTAAGAGTAGGATTAGTTTTTACAAATCAGCATAAGATTTATAGAAAAAGACAAGGAAGAATATCAATAGATAGATATTTTGCACCAGTATTAAGAGAAGTACCTTTAGATAATCAAAGAATAACCTTACCTTCAGAAATTCAATTTAATATAGACAACACTATAACAAATCAAGAAGCATTAAGAAGATAATCAGAATTCAACAATACAATGAGAAATAGATCAATAAATATAAATTTAGGACAACCAAGATATAGTATAGAATATGAAAGACCACAAAGTAGTTATAGTAATAGACCTATAACAAGAGCACAAAGTCATAGAAATTATCCAGACCTGGAAAGATTAAGACTAGAAGAAATACCAATAAGTTCTAGACTACAAGAAATAATAACAACCCCCCAAATAGATTTAACTAATAATAAGCATTTGATATTGTTAGAAATTAGAAGAAATAATCAATGGCAACAAATATTAGCAATTATAGATCCAACAGAAGAAACTAGTAATATGCAATTACAATTAACAAACGATAATATAATGATTGAAGAAATAGGAACAACTACAAATGCAACAATAAGATTTAATAATCGAGATACGATTCAATTAAGAATATGGGTAGACAATATGGTTAATAATAATGCAGAACATAAAATGATATTAGGAAAAGACTTTTTAGACTCAGTAAAGCCTTATAAAATTAGGAGTAAGGATATACTTATAACAATTAATCACCAAACAATAATAATCCCAAAAGTACAATTAATATGATGTTATATTATATTTTAGTAAAATTGAATTATAAAAAATATAGATCTAGAGAATATCATGCTTTAGTAGATACAGGAGCTAGTTTAACAACTTGTAAATTTAATGTATTACCACCTGAATATTGGAAAAAAGAAAATACACCATTAAGAATGACAAGTGCAGGAAATGAAATACATATGCTAGAATTAGCAGCAAAAGAAGTATATATACAAATAGGAAACTATGAATTAAAAATACCAAAAATATATCAGTATAATGAAATTACTTGTGATATATTATTAGGACTAGATTTCTTAGAACAATATTATCCTTTAACATTCCATAATAAAGCCTTAATTTTAACAACACCATATAAACACCAAGCATGGGGAATTAGAATAACTAGACCATATAGGAGAAAAGATGAAGCTTTCCAAAAGAAACACCAAGATAATGAAGTACAATTTATACCAAATAATAAACCTATAGAAATTCAAGAAAAATTACCAAAGATAGGAATTATGATTAGTAAGACTATAGAACAAAGAATTAAGAAAAATTACAGCGAAAACCCATTGATTCATTGGGAGAAATCTAAACCATTAGCTACCATAGAACTAAAAGATTATAGTAAACAAATAAATTGTAAACCTTATCCTTGGACAGAGAAAGAAAAACAAGAATTCATAATGCATATAAATGAACTCAAAAAATATGATTTAATTAGAGATAGTAAATCTGAATATTCATCACCAACAATGATAGTAATCAAACACAGTGAAGAAAAAAGAGGAAAATCACGAATGGTAATAGACTACAGAAAGTTAAACCAGATAGTTGTAAAAAATAGATATCCAATTCCAAAAATAGATCTATTATTTAACTTACTAAAAGGCAAGAACATATTTAGTAAATTTGATTGTAAGTCAGGATTTTATCAAATTAAATTAACAGAAGATAGTAAGAAATATACAGGATTTAGTACATCAGAAGGATTATTCGAATGGAACGTATTGCCTATGGGCTTTAATAATAGTCCCAGTATATTTCAAGATTATGTAACTAAATTATTAGAACCAGTTAGAGAGTTTGTAGTCATTTACATTGATGATATATTAATATTTTCAAAAAATAAAGAAGAACATGAAAAACACTTAAGCAAATTTATAGATATTATAGAAACAAAAGGATTAAATATAGCACCACATAAAACAGAATTAAGAAAAACCACTATAGGATTTTTAGGACAAACTATTACACCAGATGGAATAGAACTCCAAGAACATATTAGTAAAAAGGTATTAGACTTTAAGAAAATAACAAATAAAAAAGAATTACAATCATTTTTAGGACTAGTAAATCAAGCAAGACATTATATTCCCAATTTATCAAAATTAGCTTCAAAAATATCTAGATTAGCAGGAGAAAAAGTATATGGACTTTGGGATGATAAAACTGAAAAAGTAGTAGAAGAAATAAAATATTTATGTAAAACTCTACCAAAATTATACATTCCAAAATCAACAAATATTAGATGGATTATTTACACTGATGCAAGTGATAATTATTGGGGAGCAGCATTATATTTTAAATATAAAGGAGAAGAATATATTACTAGATATTCAAGTGGAAAATTAAATGATATCCAAACTAAATATCATAATAATTGGAAAGAATTTTATGCTATAATAAAAGCAGTAGAAAAATTTGAATTATTCATAGTAAATACAACTTTTATTATTAAAACTGTGAATACTCAAGTAAAACATTGGTTAGATAAAGGAATTAGTAATTGTAAGCTTAGTAATAAAATGTTAATTAAATGGCAAATAGATTTAGCTTATTACGACTATACTATTGAATATATTAAAGGAACAAATAATCTAATAGCTGATTATTTGAGCAAGTATTATTATGGCAAGTAAGCATCCATCGAGTCCAGTAACCGAGAAAACCAACCAGGAATTAATTCCTGTTGATCAAGAAGTATTAAAAATTAATATCCTCGAATCTCAGATTATTATGTTAAAAGGAATAATATATACTGAGTTACACCACTTAGCATCCAGTATTGATGGCCTTTATGACCAGATGAAACTACTATCTGAAAAAATAACTGGTCCAAATGGACTAGAAAAAAGAATCGAAAGTATTGAAAGAACAGTATCGGACCTTGTACCCAAGACCAAGGCCCAAGAACCAAAATTATTGACACCTACTATGGTGATATCACCCCAAATAACACCACTTTCCAAAATTATCCAAGAACAAGCCCAATCCAGTAAAACCCAAACGCCAAAAAGGACTATACCTGACCCAAATAAATCCAATTTCCAAAGAAAAGATCAATATGAATTCTTATTAGTCCTAATCAAGAAGACCTGTACATTAACCATTCCATCAACTACCATTAAATATGCCTCACATTATGCTTTGAATAAAACCATTATCTTTCTTGGAACTAACCCAAAACTAGTAAAAACCTTATTTGACTATGGTTTCATCCAAACCATTTACCCTAGTAAGGACTTAACCGAATTAGTAGACTTACCTAAACACATTATTGAGTCTGCAAAACATTATTCCAAAATCGTAACCCAATACCAAGTATATATTCGATTTTATTCAACTATCTGTCCAGACAAATATTATCCCCCTGTCAACCTCATTAAACTGGGAACAACAAGAAAGCCGTATGATTGCGACCAGCAAGTCAAAGAAATTATTGAAGACCAGGAAGATCTTGAGTATCGATTGCACAATATTAGAGCTCAAGAAGTGGCCACTATTATGCAAGAAATATCTCGGACACTAACTGAAAAAGAAGAACAGCAATGGACCTATTTTACTGGTCCCACAACATGTATTTACTTAGTAGAAAGAACAAGTAGATTACCAAAAGAATTTCAACTATGGGCAAAAAAAATAAGAAAAAATGAAATGAATTTATCTGAGCCCATTAAAAGAAGAGTTTGTCAAATATTATTAGACTATTTAGGCCACAGATGTAAATATTGTAACGAAGAAAAAGCTCAAGATTATGATGAGCCCAGTATAGACTTATTAGTAATATAAAAAAAAAGAAAAAAAGAAAAAAAAAAGAAAAAGATGCCACAAAAAGAATTATTGGCACACTTAAAAAAAAATCTGAAGACAGAAATTATAACAGCACTAGTAACCGTCAGCACAACAAGACAAAAGAAAGGATAACAAGGAATCTTGGACAAAAAGCAAAAGCAGACTGAGAAGACATAAAGAGGTGGACATGACTAAAGCAAGACATAAAGGTGACAAGACAAAGACTGAATAAGACTAAAGGCAACACGGAAAAGTAACTAGAGTTAGGAAAGAGAAAACCATGATTTGTAAACCTGAGTTAATATTAACTCAGAACTTCCATTATAAATAGACAACCAAGAAAAGAGTAAAGGCATAGACTCTCATCGAGTATCCATCAAGCCTTGAGCACTTAAGCTTTTGCCTTTCTCAAATCCTTGTAACCCCTTCCCATTATCTGTAAAAAATTTTCTATTATCAATAATAGTGCAAATTCAAGTATTTGACCTGTGTACAACCTCTTTCTCTCTCTCAACTATAAAATTTTCAGAAGCTGGAGAATAAGGTAATGACTTGCTAAATTCCGTTTGGGTTCAAGGGGTAGTTAGTTTCTAACTTAGGATCCAATGATATTATAAGGGCCGTTTACTGGTTAGTATGTTATTAGAAGATGTTTATTGATAGAGCTATGATTATTCATAGTCTCCAGATCCACAAAATATATATGTATGTATATTCTGATAGCATAGTACTGAAAGAGGCCTGTAGGGCAAAATGACCTTTGAAGCCGTGTGATGCCGTATGTGGTCGCAGCCCATGAGGATGATCAGTGCATAGCTATAGGATATATATATATATATAGTAAGAAATTTTTGACAAAACACTAATAAATTATTTATTACAAAAAAAATAATACCAATTTTTTTAGTACTATATAAATATTAAGAATTAATACACTTCTCTAAAGTAGTCCATAACTTATTCAACGAAATTTAATTATCCTTTTTTTTAGGGATCAATCTGAATGTCTTTCCAACGGGTTTGAAATCTACCTAGTGAAAAATCAGACAAATTAAAAATTTTATAAAGATATAGACTGATAGACATAGTTTCATATAGCTTCGTAACATTGAATCCTATTAAATCAAATGGCAGCAATATTATTATTATTATTATTATTATTATTATTATTATTTAAATAAAAGCCTTGCATGCTGGAACATGCAATGATGCATATCTTTTTTTTAATGAATTATAAAATTTAATTAGTCGTAAATTACAGTTGAATTAAATTTTAAATTATCAATTGAAAATGGTTTATTTATTTATTAAAATAAAACAAATAATAGTGTTAATATTATACAAATAAAATAAATTTTTAGAAAAATAACACTTTATCCCCCTAAACTTTTTTCTATGTGCAAAAAATCTTCTAAAGTTTCAAACTCAACAAAAGATCCCCCTTAACTTTTATTTTGTGTAAAAAACTTTCTCCCGTTAGTTGACCATTAGTCCATGCTGACGTGAACTATGACCTGTGCCATGTTACCAGTAAATTGTATACTTATTTGCCACATCATCATTTTCTTTACACATTAGCTTGCCACATCTTCATCCTTACCACGTCACCTATTTGACATTGCCGATGTAGCTTGATGAGATTCAAGTGGTCAATAGAAGAGAGAATCAAAATTTCGTTGCAAAAAGACTTGGTGAAAAAAGCTCGTATTGTGGCTGCCTCGGCATGGTGCTTGTGGAGAAACTTTACGGCAACTATTTGGTCATCGTGGAGGTGACCCATAAACACCGACTCGAACCCACCATCACCAATTTTGCATTTCGGGTCGAAACAAATAGTATGGAAGACTCCAGTTCTTCATAGGTGAAGATAGGAGGAAGAAGACTAGCAGAGCGCTAGTTGTGAAGAAACAGGATTGCAAGTTCTTCCTCTGTAGAAGATGTTTGAATTGCCTCGAGCAGAAAATGACGATAATGATGGAAACAAGAAGACGCAACGACATAAAAGCGATTACAAGGGACAAAATAACGATTCGATTGGGACCGACCATTTCAATCTAAGCTAGAAAGAGGCTAGATTGGGAGTGAAAGTAGATGAATTGAAAAGTAAGAATCTTAGGCTTCGTCCCACTCGACCATGTTCACCTTTGTTAACATTTAATCAGATATCCCAAAACATCCCTTTGGCAGCCAGTCTCTAGATCTGATGGATGACGTGGCAGGGATGAAGATGTGGCAAGCTGATGTGTAAAAAAATGATGACATGGCAAATAAGTGTACAATTTATCGGTGACACAGGTCATAGTCCACATCAACATGGAGTAATGGTCAACTAATAGAAGAAAATTTTCTGTACAGAATAAAAATTAAGGGAGGTCTTTTGCTAAGTTTGAAACTTAAAAATTTTTTTTTGCACATAAAAAAATACTTAAAGGGTAAAGTGCTATTTTTCCTAAATTTTTTTGTAGAAAGAAGTCCCTTTGTCAGGGGTGCACATGGGCTGTTGAGCATAGCCGCAAAGGAATCCTTGTTGCGCAACTTGCTTGGTAGTAGTTATGAGAAATTCTTCTGTGGCATAGTAAAAAATAAAAAAAAAAGGAAAGAAACTAGAATTTTCCCTTATTTTACAAGTGATTTTTTTGTTTTTATTTTATTAAGTGTAAATATTTGCTTGATTATGCCTAAGACTAAGTTGTTAAGTTTGTACCCACAGAAGAATTTCTCTTGTATTTGATAGTGCAGAATCTTAGACGTGAGAAATACAATTATATAATTCATCAGACCTTATAGTACGTTTTAATTAATTTCAACCAATATTGGACATATGCTCCAAATAAAAAGAATATAATTGGATAGGCCATTTCTTGAAAACAAAGTATGAAAAAACTCATCACAAAATAAAAAAAGGTTATATAAATGAACTCAAATATGACCATATATATATATATATATATTGTCATTAGATTTTTTTTAATTAAAACATGATAAGTGTAAGCTTAATTTTTATATTTCAATATCACAAGATTAGATCTTTCAATAATTTTTTTTACACATCATATTTATCTTGTAAAAAAAAAAGTATAAAAAAACTATATTCAAGCCTGTTACCAACTCGAAAAGTTGTACTGAGTGACTAGGTTTGAGAACTAGTTCTTCCCTAACCTAAACAATATGAAGGGGATAATTATGCTTATTTAAATAAGAGGAGTCTTCACCAAACATTGGTTGGTCAAAGTAGCAGCTATTTAAATTTTAGAGAAACAATAAAGGTTTGATTATTGGACATATCAATTTGTGGAGAATTTTATCTTTTACATTTAATAAATTTGAAAGTGATTAATCTTCTATCCAATTGAGTGGGGGCGTACCTTTGACAAAATCAAAAAAAAAATATATTAACTATATCTAACATCAAAATTTCAATTCAAGTAAGCTTTAATCATCAAGTTGTGATTTGATTCAAACCAATTAACTACATATTCTACAAATTATATATTTCATAAATGGATGCTCCTTTTGACTCCAAATGAAGTGTCATGTGTTACACATCGGTTTGATTAATTCATAAAAGAGTATGACCACCCCGCCCAAAATATTTCATTTTTTAAAAGATATATACATCTAGAAAGAACGCAACCCACAAAAAAAGAATATGTAATAAATATTTCATTTTTAGTCTTCAATAAACAATTTGAATAACAAACTAATAAGGCGAATAGTATGTCTAAATTACTATATCTGAAGTCTTATAAAAAAAAAAAAACAATATATATTACGCCTGAATACGTAATACACTACGTAATAGTTATATCTGAAGTCTACTTACAGAAGTAATAAATTCTTAAACATATCTTTCATATGGGGCTTTGTCCAAACATGTCTCAACTTAACAACGACAATCATAAAGTAATTAATTTTTTATTAACCAAAAAACTTAATGTCTTTAAAATTGTTGTCGACGAACAAATTATTAGTTGAAATGATAAGCAGTCTCACCCTGTAAAAAGAAAAATATAAATTTAAATTCAAAGAAGTACACTTGTTGAGAGAACTTTTGGTTTAAACGTTTCATGCTCAATAATAATTAATTTCAAGTTCAATATGGCTTGACCGCTTGATGATACCCGAGGTTAATTCTCACCAAGAAAAAATTGTTGTCATTGTTCATAATATAAAATACACACATAAAAGTTACCTATATTAAATGTTAATTTTATTCTTTCTTTTTGTTTTCAAATTGGATGAATTTATTTAGGTACTTTTACAATAATTTTATTAAACAATTGATACAATATACATAATTTGTCTTATTTATCTTTCGATGATAACTTTTTCAATGTACTTTAGTACAATCGATTTGGAAAAGTAACAAAATTATTAAAGGGGTTCGTATTGGAAATATAGAGCAATATTGTATATATGAAAACCCCTAGTAGTGGGGCATCACCATAGAGTTTATTTATATATAAGGAACTGTGAGGCTTGTCGATCTACTTAGAGAAATTAACCAGACTAAACAAAGGCCAATTTATAGCACACGCAGAGATCTGAGACCTCACTGTCTCACGCAGACAAATTAAGATGGTGAGAACTCCTTGCTGTGACAAAAATGGACTCAAGAAAGGCACGTGGACACCTGAGGAAGACAGCAAGTTGCTGGCTTATGTTGCTAGGTATGGCCATTGGAATTGGCGCCAACTCCCCAAGTTTGCAGGTAAAATTTAACCTTTTGATGCATAACATATATTACGCATGGTAAACCATATATTGGAAAGCTCAACTTTCAAGCGATTGAATTCTCCGTATATCACATACTATATGCTATATAATGTAAGATATTGATACCGATCAATATCCGTACAGGTGGATCAGAAAAATCTTTCTTTTCTTTTTGCCAAATTCAGTTTTGAATCTCTTTGATACGCAGGTGCTCACACCAATCACTTCCTTCAATTCTTAGGTCTTAGCCAGCTAAGTTCTACTATAACTCTAATGTACGTACGTGGAAAGAAATTTGAGAAGGACAACTAATGCCCGCCATTAATTTTGTGAGCAACACTGCATATATATGCTGTTATATATGTTAGTATACGTACTGCATCTATCGACTCTATTTTTTCCAGAGGCTTTTTAAATTTAATTGCAAGTCACGTATATATGTTTTTGTATGTATTGTGTATATATGTATATTAAAAGAGGAAACTATTATATATGTGCGAAACGGAATAGGATTGAATTCATATATATCTAAAGCTATCTACATATCTCGTATATATGTTGTTGCATGGGTTTCCAGGTCTTGCAAGATGTGGAAAAAGCTGCAGATTGAGGTGGATGAACTATCTGAGGCCAAATATCAAAAAAGGGAATTACACTCTAGAAGAAGACAACACTATTATTAAACTCCACGCAAAGCTGGGTAATAGGTATGGGTATCACACAATTGATTCATTGCTCCATTATCGACTTTAATTTAATAAACAATAAGTCGAACGAGCCTTCATTAATTAATACTACATAAGTAAACTAAAAAATTTTAATTTATACCATAGAGGGACATTGATCCTAAATATATATATATATATATATATAAAAAGTCAAATTATTAATTTTGACCGTATTCTCTTTAATTTTAGATCCTTGACAATATGTATGTGAGAATTTCTTACATAATTAGGAGATTCATCTATAATCCTTTTCCAAGGATTTTCCTCTTCCATATTTAGTCAGCTTAGGAGATCTATTCCTCTCCGCATGACAGGAAACCAAGACACATGAATCCTTCAATATAATACCATCACTCTTTTTTGAAAAAAGAATATATTTTATCACATGCCGAATTTGTATCCCATCACCATGTTCATGACTTTCGTCAGTTCGTCTTCCTCGTATAAATTAGTTGCTTCTCTACTTTGATATCATTTTGTTAGGAGAATAGAAATCTTTTATCACTTGCTATAAATAGCCAAGTTGTAGCTTGTGAACTTTTAACGTCTCTCACATAAATTCTTAATGTATTCAAGAGTTAAATAAATTATATACACATCAATATCAATTATCAACCTACAGTCACTTACGAATAATGTTAATCGTGACAAGTAATTAAAACTATCAAATTATTGTAACTTCAAGACAACAAGTCTAGGAATGACAAATTAATTTTTAACTGTGTAGATGGTCTAGGATTGCCGCTCACTTACCTGGAAGATCAGATAATGAGATAAAAAATCACTGGCACTCCACCCTTAAGAAGCGTGTTCTTCAACGGAATCAAGAGAGAGACTCACAAGCAAACCCTGTCACTTTCCTAAATACTCCGGCTGATCCATCACCTTCCCATCACATTCAGAATAATCTGGTTCTGGAACATGACTTTGCTTTCCTAGGCGTCTACACTGAAGAACCTGTAACTGCAGATTTCTGGCCCGACATTTCCTACTTACCGAGTGAATTGCTCGCGCCATTTGTGACTGAACCCGAAATTTTTAGTCCACTCTATGATGAACAACTTTGGACTCACACTCACTCACAGTAATTGCTCGAGGAATGTAACGTATCAGCTTATTCCAGTAACAACAGCATGCGGGCTTCAACTTTGTGTTGTAACGTATCAGCTGCTAATTTATTTTCCTCCATTTCATGAATTACTCTGATCCAGAACCTTATGTGTTGCATGTGGGTTCAACTTTATCTAATACTTTTGCTTTAGGCTGTAGCAATGAAGTTTATATATTAGCATAATAGCATGTATGGATGAGTTTCTGGTTAAAACGAACTTGAAAATGTATATTGTATACTTTCTTCCATCATTGATAAATGATGATCGGGAGACAACGAAGAATGAACTGACCTTTTAGGTATGTGTAAAATCTTTCATATTAGCTGATAATATATATAAATGATTAAATTAAGGATTTGTGAATCAATGAAAGAGGTGGCAACCATATGCGCGTGACCAATGAGTTAAAGGGCTTTTTAATCATTAGGATTATGAACCCAATTTATTAGTGTGAGTTCTCTAAGTTACCCAAAAAAGGGTTGAATTGGAACTTGAAACTTTATTAACTTTTATTAACTGTATTTTGATGAAAATACAATTTAACATCAAAATTTAAAAAAGTGCAGCAAAACAAAAATTTATCAAAGTTTTAAGCCTTAGGATTGCTAATCTCGTTTAATTTTTCTTAGAATTGATTATCTCTCTCACTCTTGCTCTCATTGGCAATTCAAGCTAGCCTAAAGTTATTGTTAGGTCTTAGAAGATTTTTTCTAAATTTTATCTAAAGTATTCCATAATTCTTTATGTGAATTTTAGGTTCAATTGAAGTGCAACCCCTAGCTAATTTTGGCTATATGAGATTAATACCCATAGTCCTATGTTATTAACTTATCTATTCCCTTAATTTCTAAGGTTATTTACACTATTCAGCTTTTTGTCTAATTCCTACTTCCCTTTTCTAAGTTCAGCAAAAACTATATAAACATTCCAATAATTGGTCAAAATATCAGAAATCATTAAGAATGAGATGAATAAACTTGTATTAATTAAATGCCAAATGATTATAAGATTTCAAGAGATAATTAAATATCCTAATCCATATCAAGGTTTATAACAATCCTAGAAGAAAAAATCTGGCAATACATGACAGCAAAATAGAAAAACAGGGTAAAGATAGGAAATCTTCAAGATTCCAAGAGGAAAATGAGGAGAAATGGCTTCAAACTAAGGTCTTGCAAGGTTCCTTGTCTAATTTCAAGCCTTAGCTGTCACTCCCTCTTAGCCGCTAAAGAATAACCAAAGTTAAAGAGACAACTAGGATCCATTATAAATACCTTTATGGCATGAAAGAGGAATCTTGGTTGTCTTCTTAGCTTTGAAACTAAGGAGAAGATCCCAGTCCATTTATACTCTAAGTCATGTGTTAGGGATTTTAAACGCCTTCCAAAGTGTCCATTTGTCCCCTCAAGCACACAAAAGGCAGGGATAAATATTGATTCTGTCGAGTGTTGTGCACCATGGCGTTCAGCTTCCAAACAACACTTTCTTCAAAAGCATGTATTTGCTTTTGTTAAAACTTCAAATCTTCCTTTTTGCATCTTTTCCCAACTCCACCATGGCTTCTTCTCATTTTGGCTGACTTTGGGTTCCTTATACTATAGTTTGTTAGGGTTATTTTATTATAAATATATTCTTATATATTTATTATTTATTTTATAAATAATTTTTAACACTAATAAATATATTTGCAGACTGACATGTTAAATATTGTATATATCTAAATATTTTTTGAGCATATATATTAATGCTATCTTTAATTAGATCCATTTAAGATCTTGATTAATTTGTGTTCAGGGACCTATTTGATATATATTTGTCTTGGTCTAAGGTGTTAGTAAAAATAATAAATGTGTAGATGTTTGACCCTAAATAATAATAGTGCTGAGGTGTTATTATATGAGTCGACCCATAGGTAAATGAGATAGTAATTTCTTAGGTTATATGAGGTTGGTTCACTTTTGAATAGATTATTGGTTATTTTTGTTTCCATCAGACAAAAGTAAGTTGAAAGTCATCTATACCTTCCTAGAAGAGCTTACGCTCATTTGAATCGCTTTTGAGTTAACGATAAATAAATGTAAACTCTTCTTGTCATTTTTTGTATTTTTGTTACTTATCAAAACCAACAAACAGTAAGATTATGATTAAAATATTTTTTGCATTTGTGTTGTCATAATTCTTGACTGTTTGGCTTGTGATTATTCAAAATATTCTTTCATAGTTTTCCATAATCTAGACTTACAAAAACACAAATTTAAATGAGTCTATAATTTGTAATCACCGTTATGTTCATTGTGTCAAAATTTGCTTTTTTAGACTATGTACAAAGTATATACACAAATGACAAGAATTTATATGTTTTAGCCTTGAAAATGGTCAAAATTGTTGCGAAGAGAACCAAAATTTCTGTAAAATCTATATGAACAATGAAGAATTATCGGTGAACAATTATAAATTTCAATTTACATATATATCTAAATAAGACTCTTACTGTTGATCCACGTTTTCGATGGAAATAGAGTGGCCGTGAAAATTATGTAAAACTCTTTGGCTTTTAGATATGAAATAAAAGTATTTAGAACCAGCCGGCGTATATATCTAATATCAAATTGCATTATATGTAAGTTTAATTAACAGAAAATAATCAAGTTTTGACCTTATTCAAAGAATTTAACAGCGCATATTCTACAAAATAGATATTTTGTCAATGCATGTATTCTCCGTTTGTCTTCAAGCGAAGACTTTGAATCACACGCAAACGTCTAGAAGTGACTTTGAATATTTCGGAAAAAGCTGACCGCGCAAAATAATATTCCATTTTTAAATAAACCCAAGAAAATCTATTTTATTTTTAATTAGTTAACAATGAACAATGTGAACATGGAATGGAATAACTGACCATGGATTGGCCAATCATGGCGAGTAATTTCTATTACGATATGTTTGGGTCAGTGGTCTGTAGAAACAGTGGTTGATTTCTGGGATGTAGGACCAGATTAGGTGTCCCAATATAATTAATTTGTTTCGAACAGTTATTATCGCTATATAGGGATATGATACATTATCTTAGATTCACCTCATTTACAAAATTGACATAAAATGACTTTATGATTTTAATTTGTAAGTATTATAGTTTTTATCTCAGTAAGTTGAATATCCAAATAGATGCTTCTCTGGTTTTGAAAATATTATAGTCTTTGCAAAAACTATGATGTATGACATTGATTTAACAATAATGGTAGACATTTTAGTGTTTTTGGGTCTACTGGATTAATATTAATATAATAAAAATGCGATTTTTCAAAGAAAAAAATGAGATTAAGTTAAATGTTTTTTTTTTGGGCCCAAGAGAGAATTTTCATTAAAGCAACACGTAGCATTACCCCGTTCAAAGCTCCAATAAAACGACAGAAAAAAAAATTTAATTTGTTAACCTACAGCCTACGTAGGCCAAACAGCATAACTTGTAAACTAAGCGAGCTAGGTTGATTTTAGTCGGTTAACATTATACGAATCGAATGTAAGATTTGTTCTATTGGGCCCCCAAAAAAAAAATCTAACATTTGCTTTATGGTTAAATGGGGTCCGTCTACTGGCTTGACCTCAGGAAACTTCGAATATCTTCTATTCAATTGTCGAAAGTTCCAATTTTTGTGAGAATTTATATCACATGTCCATAGATTCTCTTCTGCTCATGAAAAACGTTGTTAAAAGTTTAAAGCCTAGTCTTGTTGCTCCCCAATCGTTCTAGGCAAGAATGGTGACGGGAAAAGTTCAGTTTAGAATAACATTCCAAGTTAAGTTATGTTGATTCAGTAAAAATAAGTTATTTTGACAGATATTATAGAATAACAAATTTACATTAAATCACTACAAAAAAATTAATTTTCGGTGATGACTTAGGTCTAAAAGTCGCTACCAAAGGATCTTCGGTGACGATTATAGAGTCGTTGTTGAAAGTTTCGTCGCTGAAAGATTTTTGATAGTGACTAAAAGAGTCGTTATCAAAAGTTAAATTTTTTGCATAAAAAAAATTTCGTGATCAAAAGCAACTTTTGATAGTTATCAAAAGTCATTTAGTGGCGACTTTCAAAAACAACATTTGGTAGCGATTAAAAGTTGTTAACAAAACCGAGAGTCGCCACTAAAGGCTACCTTATGTGGTGACTTTCACTCGTCACTATTATTGAACCTGGATTGCTCTGACAGGTCCACCCGACACCTAACAATTCGGTCAAGACTTGTGCAGGTTTTGGCTGGCCCACTGACTAGAGGCCTTGGGGTGACTTGATCTTTTGTTTGTGTAATATTTAAGTTTATTTGAAATTAAACAAAACATATGCATGCTTGAGATTCGAACCTAGGTGCCTTTGCTTGAACCATGTGTGTCTTGCCATCTTGCCACCACTTCATTTGTGTTATATAAGGGCAAAACATTTTATATATACATATAATCTGTCAAAATTATTTTAAGTCTAAAATCTAGCAAAATCAAAATGAAACAACATCTAACTTAACAAAAAGTAAATATATTATTACTAATAAATTAAGAGATAATAAATATGTAATTTTTTTTTTGCTTGAATCGAGTATGGATGCAAATTGTATGTTTATTGGCTTTCCTGTAGATAACTCCCTAAATTTCTCAACCTGTGCACTTTACCCCATCTTTGTTAAAGTTGACTAATGGTCAACAATAATTTAGCATATTTCCACCATGTTAGAGAGAGAGAGAGAGAGAGAGAGAGAGAGAGAGAGAGAGAGAGAGAGAGAGAGAGAGAGAGAGAGAGAGAGAGAGAGAGAGAGAGAGAGAGAGAGAGAGAGAGAGAGAGAGAGAGAGAACCTACATTTTGATCTCTAAAAGTATATGTTGGTCATGGATTAGTCCTTTAAAGATAGTAGCTAACCATTTTAGTCCTTAAATTTTGAAATTGATACAAAATAGTCCATCTACCCCCTTGTCATCACAATCAGCATTATTTTTTTCTTGGCAGAAAAGGAAATATATTAGATATAGAAGGTTCAGTATAGCAAGAAGGAAAGCAACAAAATATTGGCTATTACAAAAGTCCTCCATGTAAGATTGTTCAAAAAAAAAGGAGGAGGTGTAATATAGGTGCTTGAATGCTTTCCATTAGTCCTTCCAAACTTCGCCAATTTGTCAGCACAAGAGTTTTGATTTCTATTGATCTTAGTCAGATTTTCATTATCAAATTTGTCCAAGAGGAGCCTGCAATTTTCAATAATATTACAAAGAGGATGAAAAATAGAAATTCCTTTGCTTATGAAGGAATGAAGAGTTTTGCAATCAGTTTCCACTTCTAATAGCTTGATTCCAATATCATGAGCTATTTGAAGACCTTGGTGTAGAGCCCATGCTTCTATTAGTTGTGGATATTCAATTCCAATGTATTTTGCAAAGCCAACTATTCATTCTCCCTTATCATTTCTTATAATACCTCCAATAGCCATTTCCTTGTTTTTAGTGGAGCCATCAATATTCAGTTTTGACCATTGTCCAGGAGGTTTTTTCCAAAGAGGATTAAGAGGAATTGTAGTTGAGTTATTTTGATTTAAAAGAATCTGAGAGTCCAAGGAACTCCATAATTAAGCAACAAGATACAAAATGTTATGCTTGATTTTTGAAGATATGAAAGGTTCGTTTCTGAAAGTTTTTTTTTTGTTTCAAGCCATCCATATTCTTCTAATTGCAAAACCAAAGATGATATTCCAGAGAATGCCAAAAGAGCTGCTAATTGGGATTTTTACATTTTCTTCAATCCAAATTTGTAAAAGGGAGTGATTAAAATTAGTAGGGGGAGAAAGAGTAGTCCAAATTGTGCTAACCAGGGGACAGTCATGTAGGATATGTAAGTGGGTTTTGGGTTCATTGTTGCATAAGAGGCATATAGGAGAGATGCTGGTGTTGAATCTTGAAATGGTGGTATTAGTTGGTAGACCATTTTGAGTTATTTGCCAAAGGAAGAATAGTTCTCTAGGAGGGGCTTTTTGAGACCATAGCCATGTAAAGTTATTTAATTGCTCTCAGGAGATGTTCTCATTATCGTTAATTGAATTAATGATGTAGAGGTAAGCAGACTTTGTAGAGAATTCTCCATCATTTGTTAATCTCCAAATGGTTCTATCTTTAGGGGAAGGGGAGTAGCAGTTATTTTCCAGTGAAGGTTATTGGGAATTTCAAAGGGGAGGTTTTTCAATTTCCACGAGTTTCCAGTTGTAGTGAAGGGTATAATTTCTGTCAATTTCTTTTTAATTCATCTTTGGGTAGGGGGCCAATAAGGTTTGAATGAAGATTGGAATCAAGCTATCTATCTTCCCGAAGACTTATATCATTTCCATTGCCTATGTTTTTCTTAGTACATTTTGCAAATAATGGAATCATTTTTTGTATGTTACGGAATGAGTGGGATTTGAGAGATTTTCTGTTAAGGAGATTTGGGCTATATTTACTTTTGATTACTCTTGACCAAAGTAAAATTTTTGGAAGAGAGGATCTATAGCCTTTTGAGTGTTAAAGCTTTATTCTGATGGCATATTAATCTAATGTTGATTCCTCCTAAAGATTTAGGCTTACAGATTTTTGACCAATTGACAGTGTGTAGTTTTTTGATAGTGAAGTTGTGACCTCAAAAGAAATTCCTAGCTAAAGAGTCTATTTTTTATCTAACAGACTTTGGGAGGAGAAAAGCATTCATGGTATAGAGTAACATTATTTGCTAATCTTTATTGTTATATTCTGATGTGGTAGTGATGTGGAGCAATGTGATACCTTAACATACTAACTTGACTGACCACTTTAGTCCTTGAATTTTTAAAATCATTACACAAAATGGTCCCTTTGTTCATCAAATAATGGTGTTGTGATAGAGATGATGGATGGAAGGCCATATAGTATAAAGTTTCAAAACCCAAGGACTAAAATGTTCGGTAGCCATCTTTCAGGAACTAAACCATTACCAAGGTATACTTTCAAATATCAAAAAGTGAGTTTTCTCCCAAAAAAAAAAGTTGACATAGTCGCATATGAGACCCAAACCCGTCAACATATTCCTTACCCAAACCTAAACCTGCCTTATGCAAACTCGAACCGAATTCACATAATCCTTGTTCAGCTCACCTTTCTCCTTTGTTGAAGTGGTCGAAATTTAGGAACCATGATAGCAAGTCCTTTGAATTCAATGAATCCTTCTCTAAATGCTCTTGCTTCTTCTCCCTAATGATTCTTCTGGCTAATTTGTGTACTTTTGATTTTGCAATGTTGAATAACTTCTTCACTTTCAAGAACAACATGATCACCACATTGAACATTCCACTGTTGAGTTGGTACCCTCATTGAAAGCCTTAGAGGCTCTATCTAGTAAAGGCCATTAGTGCTAGTGTACATCATGCCCTTGTGCCTCATTGCAATTGTATTACTTGGTACCTTGGTTTGGTCGTGTAAGGAATTAATGGCTACAATGGTTTTATTTAGGGTGAACCCACATATATCATCATTGATGTCTTAAAAGAGTCCCCAAGATCTCGTTGCATCTTTGATTTGTTGGATGATTCTGGGATGATGGATTTGGGAGCATATGTTGGAGAAGAAAATGACTAGGACAGTGACGTTGGTGGTGGCAAAGGATGGCTTAAGGTTAGAGAGGGTGTTATTAGTGTATTATATCAGTTTAGTTAGTTAGGCGTGTTAGTTAGTTAATTATCGTTAAGCAAAAGCTCAATGTATTATATATGTATTCCCCTATTTCTTGTTATGAATACAGAGTGATATTCAATTGCAATATTTTCACTACCAAAACTTCTCTTTGCTCTCCGTTCAAGAACACTTTCATGGTATCAAAGCAGACAATTCACACAAGAATGGAAAGCATAGCAAATCAAACGGAGATAGCATGACAAAATAAATGCTCTAAGTCTTCACACATCCTATTATTGTCAAATTACAAGAAAACAATTTTCTCCCATGGAAACATCAAGTTACAGCAACAATCAAAGAATTCAAGTTATAACAATTCATCCAAAAGGATGGAAACAAACTTCAGAAGTTCAAGAACAAAGAAGATCAAAGAACTAGTAAGGTCAATGAAGAAGTTCTCATATAGGAACAACAAGATCATCTCCTGCTATCTTGACTTTTGGCTTCCATATCAGAAAGCATAACAACAGAATGGTCGGTTGTGATTTTTCCTATCAAATTTGCATAAAACTCGAAACATTTTTTGCATCTCAAACTCGAGCAAAAATAAGATAGCTAAAGGTTTAATTAAGAACCATCAAGAAAGGAGGAGATCTTGTAAATGAATAACACTTTAAAGTCAAGAAAATAATTGATTCTCTTGCATCTATTGGAGCACCCGTCTCTATGACTGAGCACATAAAAGCTATTCTTGATGGTCTCCCTAAAGAATTTGAAGGCTTTGTTACCTCTATTATTACAAGAATTGACCTATATACAATAGAGGAAATTGAGTTTATGCTGATGACTCAAGAGGAAAGATTCAACAAGATCAAGAAAGAATTTGATATTATCTCTGCAACTCTAGCCTAAGCAAGCATTACAAAGGAAAGAAAGCCTCAGCAAAATCAGAATAACACCTAAAACTACGGCAGAGGTCAAGTCAATAATCCCTTTGGAAAATTTTTGAGAGGTACTGGAAGAAGAAGAAGAAGAAGAAGACGGCAAGGATGGAACAACAATAGACCAACATGCCATGTCACGACCTAAAACTGGGGCTGTGATAAATGCAGACGATGTGACATCCACTCCGTCACAAATTAGGATTTTTCAACTTAACCAAACTGTCATAACCTACATCTTAGGTGGCAATCCGATTATAGAGTATACTAGAAAGAATACATTAAAAGTAAGTAAAATTACCTGACCCCGAGTAATGGGGAGGTATCTTTGATCCACAAGTCCTCAAACTAATCATCCTTCCATACCTGCAACTATGAAGGGGGTGAGTCTAATCTACTAACTTACCCAAAATAGTCATATTCTACACAACTTTATGAGACTACACACACGTGCGACATCAAGCCGCCCTGAAAACAAATCCATAGCATCGTACTCTAAACTCTTGTGCCACTACATCCAAATCTCCGACCTTGACCTTTTCAGTCGCATACATATCATACACATATGCTACCATACACATAACTCATCCACCTCACGTAAGTCTGTGTCCCTACAAGAAACTCACTCAAGAGCCACGTTATTAGGGGTTTCCTAATTTCCCTCAGATATTCCGCTCAAGAATTTCATTATATAGGTATATATCCTTATATTTTTGTTTCTCAAGGCTTCATCAACACGGAACTACTTTCCCACGGATTCGTCTTTGAGATGTTGTCTCATGGAGCTACCTCTGCATGGACCAACCCGTGGATTCTATGTCTACTAACCCTATGGTACGACTCCCAATCTGAGTCCTAGCCCATGCCCTGATCAGGAAACTCCAACATCTGACCCCAATAGTGCACCACTAGGCTTCATCTTTTAACCGTAGGTACATCCCTCTTGGCCCTAACCCATACCTTATCCCGATAACTACTAGTATCCGACCTCAGGAATGCACCACTAAGTCTCATCCAAACATAGTCACAAACACAATCACCGTCACAAATAATAACAATAATAGCAACCCCAGCATGGGAATCCCACATCTAGTGGATACGTCATTGGCAAGTTGCCATTTGAGAAATTGAATAGCCAACCTTGGCGTTTTTCAAGTTGAGCCTCACCTTGTCATGACATTGGCCCTTGGGAAGATCATGAAAATCGTGAAGCCCACCTTGGCTTCCTCTACTCAGGCACCCCATTGTTATACCATACACACAATCCCAATTAAAATTATAAATCAGTCTCACCCCATTTACCATGCTCAAGTCGAGCCTCACCTGAGCCAAACACATACTTAGGATATTAATCCTAAGGGTTATCTCTAACTAATCATGTTCTCTGCCTATACATTTATACTCACCAGTGCATTATACATATATACCTTATACCAATGTTTTCAAAACTGGACCGATCATTGAACCGGTGGAGCCATTGGTTCAAGGTTCAGAGGTCGAACTGTGGTTGAACAATGTTCGAACCGGTGGTAATTAAAAAATATTAAAAATATACATAATTTAAAATATTAAAAATATATATAATTCAAAATATTAAAATACTTAATATAATTGATAATTCATAACAATAAGTAAAAAAATAAAAAAAATTAATCTATAATTGATAATTCATCATAACTCATAATATCCACAATTTAAAACTAAGCTTAGTTGTGAAAATAGCCTTGTAAAAGAGTGAGTAAGTCACACATTACTTAGAACAAGGAGGGAAAAAAGCTTTATATACTAATATATGTAATGAGCTTATAAGAGGATAACAGAAGAGGTGGGTTCACGTACTCATAATTCCAGGCAAATGCAGTGCAAATCATCCAATCTGTCCCCCCTGCACGTGTGATAAAGTGGATTCAGCTTGTTTTTTTTCTCCTTCTTCAATTTTTTCTTTTTTATTTGTTTATCTGAGTGGTGACATATTTGACAGTTGCAAAATTAACTTGGGTTACCATGTGTTTTTTGTCCACTTCCCTATACATTTTTTTACCTACTTCCATAAAAAAAAAACTACCAGAAAAAAACAAAAAAGGACAAAACTGATTCAACTATCTGACCGGTCGGTTTTGGTCAGTTCGTCTGGTTCAACACCGGTTCCACTAGCCGGTTAAATGGTAAGATCGGACCGGTACCCTCTCTGGTTCCCAGCTGGACCGGTCGGTCTGGTCTAGTTTTGCTAACAGTGCCTTATACAATTAATTATGCTCATCCATAATCATGGCCGGTTCCATTCCTTTTATGTTTAACATATAAACATTTAATAATTAAATGCATTTTATTAGATTTAGGAAAACAATCCTAAAAAATTAAATCACACAAAGTAGAGCTAGATTCCTCACTTGGATTGGAGCACCTCCGGTCTTCGAAAGGAGTCTCGGCCAACCCCTAAACCATTGCCTTGCCTCTGAAACCACAACATAATATTTCAGTATACAAAAAATGGAAAAACACTATGTTAGGTGCCACAGCACTCCCAAAGCCTTCCCTACACATCAAGCTTGGGTGCCTTGGGTGTCCATGCCTGATGCTCTCTATTTGGGTGGTGTCAGCCCTCTAGTTGATGATTTTCCTCTGATATGGTGGTGCCTTGGGTGCCTGCCACTGACGCACCATGATGGCTTTCGATTTTTGATGAATTTGAGTCAATTCTTTACTATTTAGCCTAATTCTTTTCATAGGTTTTCAACCTTGATGTTTATGGAGTGTTTTGACACTAAACACCCCCAATTAATTCCAACTAGAAGATGACAAATTTGTGGGATTTAGACAGTGATTATTGCTCCATGAAAAATTTAGATGATTTTTATTCCTCGGATGGTATGAGTTGGAATAAGGGTTATTTTGGTTCTTCTGCTGATCACCCATATAGTTCAACTACTCTAACGAAGCAAATTTCTCACAACAACCATTACCATGAACTCCACCAAAAAAATCACATTTGGGTTCGGAGTGCTTACAACATAACTCTTGAAGGTTCTTGTTGCCTCGAGCACAACATATCTACCTTCTTAGTCAATGCTTCATTTTGAGCCAAAAGAGCATTGAGGGTATCTAATTCTAACATCCCTTTCTTTTCACCGCTTCTTGCTCGAATGGAAGTATTTTGACCAGCTTCCATTGTTTCAAGTATTTCCTAAGCTTGTTCAATGGATCTAGCCATCAATGATCGAAATTTGTTGCCACTCCTGAATACCATGGTTGGGGCATTTTCTCAGCATTTTCTTAAATCTCTCCCAAGCAGCATACAAATTTTCACCCTCTTGTTGATAAAAAGCTATAATTTCATTCCTCAATTTCACTGACCTTGAGGGAGGGAAGAATTTGTCTAGAAATTTCTTTTGAAGCTCAGCCTAAGTAGTAATGCTTCCTGGCAGTAGAGTCACCAACCAACTTTTTGCACTGTCCCTTAAGGAGAAAAGGAATAGTCAGAGACAAATGACATCATCAGTGACTCCATTAAGCTTGACCATATCACAAATATCAGGAAAATTCGTGTATGGTTATTTGGATCCTCCATGGGGCTTCCCCCAAACTGACTCTGTTGGACAAAGTTTAGCATCATAGCCTTCATCTCGAAGTTATTAGCACCGATAGCAGGCTTCACTATGCTTGAACTATTTCCAGCGTTATGCGATGAAGCATAGTCCCAGATTGCTATATGTTCTTCCTAAGGCTCATTGCCAACCTCATTACCAACATTAACTCTAGTACTCCGATGATTCTGGTTATCATTAGCCATTTCCTCTTACGTAGCTTGGCTCACTTGAGTTCTCCTAACTCTCGTTTCTTTTCTAGTTCTCCTTGCGAGTCTTTCGATCTCAGGCTCGAAAAGAAGATCAGAATGATCAAAGGTACCACGCATACAAAGAAGAAATAACCAGTCAGAAGTGACAAAAAGAAATCAGAAAAATAACTCTAAAAGCAAAAATGACTACTTAACGAAAACAAATAAAATAAGAAAATCAAGCAACTAAAACATAACTAAAAAATGCCTAATCTAGCACCTTTAAATTTCTTAGAATATTAGCTAAAAATTGTTAATTCTCGACAATAACGCCAAAAACTTGTTAAGCGAATTGGCAAGTATACCAGGCGCACAAGTAATATAGTGTAAAATGAGTAAAAGTGTCAATTCCACAAGGAATAACTTGCTAAATACTCCAGAAATTTAAACATATTAGTCAGACAAACCAATTTGATTTAAAAGCCGCTCTAATTGTAAATTGAAAGGTAACATTCAAAAGAGCAAAATATTTTTCTTAACTTTTTCGCAATTAAACAAAGCGCACACACTAAGTTGGATGAAAGTAATTTGACAAAAGACCTAGGGATACTAATCCCCTTCTCCTGTCTTATGAATTGCTTACTCTCCCTAACACTTGCAACTCTGTTCAATTATACACTTTAATCTTTGGTTTTCTAATAGCTTAAAATGATTCTCGCGAACCTAAATTAATCTGCTTAACTCTAACATAATCCCTTATGTGAGTTTAAGCTGAATAAACATTAACCTAATTTGATTAAATGATGTTAATTAATATTCCGATTAATTAACAAACAAAACCCCTAAGGTTCAATCACTCGCCCTATTCACTCAGTATTCTACCAACATCTCCTTTGCCAAAGTTCGATGAAAGCAACAAACAAATCATAAAGTGACCAGTTTTAGAACAAGTTCAAACTATTTAAATGATAGGCATGTATTAATTATATAGGAATCACAAAGTTAGAGAGAAAACAACTCCTAATTAGAGATCAAGTTCATAGCAACCATAGAATGAAAAAATCAGCTAATCATAGCCCTAAAACTACAGAAAACAGTAAAAGATGAAGCAAACTCCATGCTAAACCAAAATTAATTAAAACAAAAAAGTATAGATCTCCAGGTTTAAATGTTAAAAGAAGAAGCAAAGAATACAAAGGATGGAAGAGGAACCTATGTACGCGTGTGTGTGTGTGTCTTTGACCAAGTTCAAGATCTTCATTATAATACATTCATATTCTCCAAGAAACGGCGTTTATCAACAACTTAATTATTTGGTCGTCGACCAATCAATAAATAGCAAACTTTCTTAGGTTTTGTAGGCCTAGTTTGATTTTTTGATATATGACCACGTTTGTTTGTTAGACTATCTACAGTGGTGGTTCTTAAGAGGATCTTAAATTTAAGAATCGGTTCTTATTTCGATTTACTATTGTAGTTCGTCACGTAAGAACAGTTCTTATACAAAAAGTAATAATAAAATAATCAATTTACAATAAATATTAGTAGAGAATAATAAATGTTAAAATAGTGAAGAGTTAATTATAGGATCCATTTGTGATTTTTTAAGAGGTTCACCACTGTAGTAGAGAGTTATATAAAGTGGTAGGGAATTACTTAAACTGATGTGATACTGTAAAACTCACAATAAAAACTTAAGTGAAGTTCACTATTATAGATACTTTTAATTATGTCTGGTATGTCAAACAAATTCAATGATTCAAAGTTGTTGACATGGGTTTCCAACTGAATCTAATTAAGAAATAAAAGTATAGATTAAAACCACTATCTATTAATTGAACAATAAAATCTACAAAGCAGGCGATGCATATCAAATCGTCTAAGGTATATTTGTTATATTCATTTAATCGTCTAAAGTATGCATATCATATCTGCTGTCTTTCTTCTTGTTTCATTTCTTCTCGATTGTAGCAACCAAAAAAAAAAGTGCTTTTCAATTGAAAAATGAATGCTTATCAAATGCTTTTTTTTCTTCTTTTTTTTGTATTGGTCAATACAAGAAATTCCCGTAAGCAATGTGACCGACATTGACGTACTGACAAATATATCGAAGGCTAATTGCATTTAATACTATCTAGCTAAGAAAAAAAAATTGTATTTCAGGTAAATTGAAACAAGGGATATAATTAAGCTATACGGCTTAATTCAGTTAAAAACAGTTGACTTGATAAATTCTACGCTATAATATTTACATAAATATTGAAATCTCAAATCCATTTGTCGTGACTCATGCTCATACCTCTACAGTCCCAGTTTGAATGATTCAGAAAAGATTACCTCGAAAAATCAACGAGTGGGTGAGGAGAACGAATTTAGTTATCATCTAAATAAACGTTGTATTTATTTTTATTTGAATCATTGAATTTTAAATTTAATGATTTATATTTAAATTTTTAAAAAAATTATCAAAATTATTATTTAAAATTTAGACCGTTTCATTTAAAATTTAATAGTTCAAATAAACATCGTGTTTGTCTTTACAAGATCAGTATCAGATTCATTTTTGGGAAGATAGATGTATCCGAAATGAACAACCATGAAAAGAATGTATTAATTTTGTTACACACTAAGTTTTTGAATATTAGGTACTATTAAACAAATTAATTATAATTAATTTAATAAGTCATTCGCAGTTTTACCATTTGAATTAGTTATAGACTAACTTCCACATTTTATAACCGATTGCCTTCTTTTAAACCTGAGTCCGAGCGACTAATTCCAGCATTTAACTTAGCAAATCTTGCACCTTTAGATAGATTTACACAAGCAATTATATAAATTATGTGATTCAATATTAAAATCAAAATAATCATATCAAAGTTTTCTATGTTTTTAAATTTTGTACAAGTCTTATGATTTGTATACTAGCTGCTCTCGTTTAATTAGTTCAATTCTATTGTCCTATACTCCTATTTGTTAATTTTATGACACCCTAATTAATATTTACATGTATAGAAAGTTTTGGTAAAGGTCACGCGCATATGCCTTCTAGGCTCAAGCTCCATATATAGATGAAGCAAGAATATGCATACAGGTCATATGTAAGGAAAAGTTATTTAGTAGATTGTAGACGATCAGTTTGTCAAAATAAAATTTAGCTATTTTAATTGAAACAACAATTGATTACACAATTATATTGTAAATTTAGTTTTTTTAGTCCTTGACCCTGAATGTCCACCAACTTTGTCGGTAACTAATTTCAATTAGAGTATTGGCTGGTGGATAGGTTGTCCCTCCCAACTGCATTGTTTTTTATACACAAGGTTCGAATCCGAGATCTCGCTTAAGGGAGCTAACTCTATAACCAGTTGGACCAACGAAATGTTGGACTGTAAATTTAATTTAATTTGCTCACAAGATGGTAACAATAAGAAGAAGATAAAATAAACTTCTTAAAACATATTAAAAACAATTAAGCCGAGTTATATAGGAATGCTAAAATTTCATTAGGAATCCTAAATTCAAGAACGAATGCCTCCCGGATTGTAGGTAGAGGCTGTCAAAATCTGCACCATACCTCCATATATATATATATATATATATATATATATATGTGTATGTGTGTATGTACGTATATTATATGGAACATATTTAATGAAAAAGTAGTTTAATGAGAAAGATAAGAAGAAAAAGTAATTATTATTAGACCATAAATCAATATTTTATATTAATACAGAACTCATTTTAAAAAAAAAGCCATAAATAGGTGACAATATTTTCTTGGAAGTGTATATTTGTGTGTGAGTAGGAGAAGGAAGAGGGAGGGGGGGGGGAGAAGGGGGAGTATGGTTGTTAAATTCTCAAATTAATTTTTAAATTTATCTGAGTTTGTGAATTTAGATTTTCAAATTGAATAAACTTAGTTTTAAAATTAGAACTCGATTAACCTTGATACAAACTTAGTTAAACTCAGTCAAACTCTCAGCTGCAGTGCAAAATGTGTTTTTTTTTGGAATATTTTATGTTATTTAGTTAAATGAAGAATTAAAGCTTGTATTAAGACTTAAAATGTTTGTTAATTACACAATATGACTTAAAATAATAAATATTTTTTTATGTTAATTATGAATTAAGATATTAATATGTATTAATATATATAATTTTAATAATTTATTAAAAAAAGAAACATATATAAATTAACTCTTATCAATTAAGTTTACATTTCAAATTTATTCCTAATTTTTAAATTCATATAAATTCTCGAGTCTTCAAATAGAAATGTGAACTACTTTTGAAGTGTTTTGGGACATTATAAATTATCGAGTTGATGGTGAAGGTAAAGTAGTAATTTAACTCAAATAGTACGACCGCGGGATAAGGGAAATTTCAAATTAGTGCTAGTCTCGTCACAAAAATCATTTGGGAGATTTTTCAGATTCGTCATTGGTGGACTGTGGCGGAGGGATGCCCACGATTTGCATGCTAGATAGATGACTTATGGGTGTGGACGTGGTCCCTCAATCCTGGCAATACATTGATATTCTTAAACTCTACAGTGTATAGGAGGTGTCGCAACCACAAGCGGAGCTCAGGTCAAGTCATTTCATCATGGGTTGTGATGACTATGACTTTGAAAACTACGTAATCTTCCTCAACTAACTCGGTAGTTTGTTCTATGTAAACTTTTGTCGGATAATTTATCTGCGTTTTAATTTTTTAAAACAAATTTTTTACATACTAATTATTTAAAACATATTCCTTATATACTAATTTTTAACTAAATTCGATTTAGCCATAGTCAAATTTTACACAAAATTCAACTTGCTTTCAGTCGAATTTAGTGTGAGGCAGTTAAAGAAGGAAGAATTTGACCATGGTTTTGTTGAATTATGCCTATTTTATTATGTATTTTTTATTTTATTTTATATAAATATTGTTATTTATTTTTTAAATGACTTTTATATTTGATTTTTTATAGCAGAATTTTTTTAGGTGTTAATATTAATGTAGGAATTTTTTTTATATGTGTTAACGATTTACCTATTTATTTTAATTATGATTTATTTTTATTTGTTGAATATTAAATTAGCTTACATTATTAAATTTTTTATTAAATTAAATTAATCATATAAATTAATGATATTTTTTTATTTATATAAGATTTAGATTTATTTAAATATATATTTATCGTTTATAAAATTATAATATTAATAAAATATATAATTTTATTAAATTATGATAATAATGAGATTTGCATGTGTGTTGATGATTTATTTTTAATTATTTTTAATTTTTTTAAATGATTTAATTTTATTAATGTATATAATTATTATTAATTTGTAATGATTTTCATAATAGTTTTAATAAAATGTATTTAATATTTTTGAACAACTTGAAAGATTTAAAATTAACTTAACTTTTATTTTTTTTTAATTTTAAGAATATTCCTAATTTTTATTTTTGTAAGTTTTAATGAATCAATATTATAACTATATTAATGCTAAATTTATTTAATTTTTTATTTTAATTATAGTTTGTAATTAAAAGAAATATTGTAACTAAATGGTGGTAGAATTTGCTCATCTGTTTTTTAATTTTTTTTAATTTTATACCATGGTCGAATTTCATTCGTGTTGGGTTTTTTTATAAATTTCCTATTAAATTTGATATATGTCATATTTTTTTATATATAATAAATTTTTTTGAAGTTATATTTTTTTCATGTATATATTTCTTTAAATTTTCATTTAATTTTTACATGATATTTTTAATTTTTATACAATAGAAATTAAGTTATTATGGTTTTATTAATAATTTATGTATTGGCAAAGATTTATTTTTATTATCTTGTTAAGATTTATAGAATATTCATATCTTTTTAAGTAAATTAAAAGAAAGAAATTATATCAAATATAATTTAAAACTGGATATAAAATAAGTTTTATACAAGAATACATTCAATAATAATATAAGCAAGTTCTGCGACGGCGTCTAACGACACGTCTCTTTCCAAAACCGAGTGCTTAATCCTCCTCTTCCTGATCGCTATCTTCGACCAAATCGTTATCTTCAGTTGACTCATCGTTCAGTTCAAGATATATATTGTCTTGGTGAGGTTTGATAGGTTGAGCTCGGACTAGTATCATTCCCCCTCGCGGTGCTCGGGCCAACTTCGGATGCCACAAACCAACCACCACATATCCCCCACACCCTTCCGCCTCACCTGCCTTGGGGTGGCCTTGCTAGAATATGTGGTTGCAATAAGTCTTGTGCCGCTAGAGCTAGGTATTCCATAGTGTTACGTTCTCCAAGAGCTTACAGGATCTTGTCACTATTCGTTACAACATAATTCGAGGGAACCGCTGGTTCTTGCAGACTGCGTACACGCATTTTTCTCACTAGAGTAGCATGTAAATAATACAATAAACAAAATTATTATTCAAGTAATTGTAATATCTCAAGAATTTATATGAATATTTAAAGTCTAATTTGAAATTTAGTGAAAAATTTAATTACGTGAAAATGTGCTTTTTGAATTAGTGAAGAAAATCTGGGAATAGAAATTTTAATTTTTAATTTAGGAAATTTTTACAAATTCTCAAGGACTAAAGTGAAAAGAAAAGAAAGTATAGAGGACTTTTGAGAAATGACCAAATAGAAACCTGAGAGGAAGAATAAAGCTTATGAGAATGAATTATGAGTCCGGTACCGAAAAGATGATGGATTCGAGGTTAAAGTGGTATTTGAGACATCGAGAGGGACTAAAGTGAACAAATCTTATAAGCTAAGGTGGCTATGAGCGATTTTATCGAAAAAGAAATTAGTGGGGCCCACGCATACAATTATTAGTTTTTCTTCTCCTTCTTCCTCCCGAGGCTTCATGTTCTTCGTTCATTTCCATCTTCCCTTCTTCAATCATTTCTCAAATTTTCATCCGGCGATCTTGTATTTTCTAACCATACTTCCGATTCTCAGGAGTTCTAGAGGTAAAGAGGTAAGTTTTATCTACTCTATTTCTCTTTTTCTCTATTTTCGGACCTATGGAAGAAAATTAAGATTTTGAGTTTTAATGAATGAATTTAAGTGTGGATGTTAATGTAAAACATTCTTAGGTGGTTTATGATGTTATTAGAACAAGAAATTTCGTAGAATTTGGATATTTGAAAAAGTTAGTGTTCTTGATGAAAATTTGAGATTTGAGCTTGGATTTTTGGTAGAAATTGGGGGTTTTGGTGTTAAAACACTCCTTAGACATTAAGGATGAAAACCCATGGAAGAAATCAAAAGAAATGTTGTTTTAGATATGATTTTAGGATTTTTGGATGAAGAACACGAAGAACATCAAAAATTTTCCCCAGAAATTACTGTTCACCGAGAAAATTTTTCCAGATTTTCTCGTTACTGTAGCGTTGACTCGGTCAACGTTACTGTAGCATTGACTCAGTCAACGTTACTGTAGCTGCGTTGACCGTTGACTATTACTGTAGCATCAGTTTTTTTTTATATCGTTGAAAAGCTCTTTGAGTCTAGTTTCCAATGGTATAAGTGTCATTTAGAAATTCATTACCGGTTAGGAGTTATGACTTAAGATGTGAGTAAAGGTCGAGAGTAGTGATAGGAAATTTCTCTATTTTGTAACCCTAATGGTTTTTACCTGGTTACAATAGGGATGATTGGGGCGCAAGGTGGGAGCGCCGAGAGCGTGGAATCCAGGTGAGTAGGCAACCTTGCAAAATTAATTTAATAAATTAGTCAAAGCACAATATAAATCCCATTTGCGTTATTTGTGAAATTGAGAAGATTATCAGTGTGTGTTCAGGTTGAGAAAAAGTATAATATCATTGGAAGGTATTTTATTACCTTTGAGAATTGATTTCTCTAGTTGACTAAAGAACTAGATGTGATTGTTCCTTGAATAAATTGGAACATTTTGTAAGTGAATAACCTTACTAAACTAATGTGATCTTATTAGATAAGGTACAATACAAGTCTTGTTTATAACATTATTGAAGTGAGAAATAATCAATCTCGCTGTTAATATATATGATGATTGTTATGGTTGATGATAGACATTCAAGGGAATAAAAATATGTGTAAATTCATTTATTTCATAGTAATTATATTGTGATAAATTCTCACTATTTTATTGATGAGCAAAAGATCTACGAGATCTAATACACGAGTTTGAAAGGGTTAGAGTCCCATACTACTCGGTGTATAAATGTGAAAATCTATGCACGAGTTTAAAAGGGTTAGAGTCACATACTACTCGGTGTATAAATGTGAAAACCTATGCACGAGTTTGAAAGGGTTAGAGTCCCATACTACTCGGTGTATAACTGTGAAAATCAATACACGAGTTTGAAAGGGGTTAGAGTCCCATATCACTCAGTGTATAAATGTGAAAATCTATGCACGAGTTTGAAAGGGTTAGAGTCCCATACTACTCGGTGTATAAATGTGAAAACCTATGCACAAAGAGTTTGAGGGTTAAATTCCCAAGTCACTCAGTGCAAGTATTTATGGCATATAATACTATAATTATTTAAAATAAATGATAGATTGATTGTATTAGTAAATGTGGTGTTTGTGCTTATGATATTTTCATGTACAGTTGTTTACTCATTGAGTTATGATAAACTCACACTCTCCATGATTATCTTTTCAGATACAGTGGTTGAGGAGAAGAATTTATAGCCTTTAAGGATATACTCCACTTTTGTCTGGTAAACAATTGGTAAGGATTAGGAAACGCTCTGTAATCTAGTAGGTCACCTAGGCTTGGGAGGTTGTATAGTACTGTATAGTGTTTGAAAGTTGAACATTTTCTGAATATGTATACAAAATATCTTTCTTGGAATATTTATGATTCACATAATTATGGATATTAAGAATGTTCACAGAGATTATGGGGTACCACGGAGGTACACCCTAGGTATTTTATGTTTATATCACATGTAAGTTTTGGGATGTGACAGTAATATTAATTAAAATAAATGACAAATAATTTAAAGTATATTTTACCACGTATCTATCATAGGCGTTCGAAGCACGAATCCATCACCATATGTGAAGGTAATACCACTACATGTATCGTGAGTATAGTCCAAGAGGCTGGTTTGATAGTGTTAGAGAAGCAATGCATACTCAATCCTGCCACTGGTCCCACGCCTGGATGAAGTCAGCATGCTCTACCTTCCAGTTAATATCAGTCTTCCCGGTTAACTTTTTGAGATGCTAGTTCCCTAAGTTCATCGGTGGGACTGGAATCGGTTGTTTCATCCCAAATTGACACATGTGGAAATTTAAGAGAGGAATCGAGGCACACCATACGTCAGGGTCATTTAGGTAATATTGTGAGACTACTTGACATGCATATCGGAGCCAAATAACCTAATTTTGGCAAATATTAGCATCACATCCACTAATAAGGAACAAAATATTATCAATTTAAAAATAAAATAAATGCTAATACCTCATCATCGGTTATGTGATCCAACAATCGCCTATATCGATCTAAAGCATGAGCAATGAGGGCTTGGTATAGGAAAAATCTATTCCACATATTAAAAGTAAATCTTTATTTCAATTTCCAATTTAGACAAATTATCACAAAAAAATACAATGATCTAAATTTTTAATTGAAAAAATAATGTAAATGATTCAAATAAAATATCTAAATAAAATAATAATAGCATATGACATATCTGTGTGCTATAAGAAGGGGCCACGAATGTTCTTCATCATCATCAGGTTGAATTAATACTTGCGACCTTAGTCATGGAAATCATTCAAATGCCCACACATGCAATAAATGAACACACCCACTAATTTGATGTGCAGTAAAATGTGTTGCCTTACATAATTCACTGTATAGGTGGGTCAAGACGGCCAAGCCCCAACTATACTTTCCCCATGCTTCAAAGTCTTGCAACAGCGGGAGGTACATTAAATGTACGTTCATGCCAGATTTGTTTGGCATTAGATAACCGCTGATGATGAGCAAAATATAAGCTTGTGCATGTTGTTCAATTGTAGCGTCATTTGCATTCTCCGACAACTTTGAGAATTGTTCTTGAAGCCATGTCATACATAATCTTTGGCCCTTCAACTTGTCTTCCGGTGGGTTAATCTCCAAGAATTCAAGACATACAAATTCCCAGGAGAGGACAGAATCTTCTACAACAGCTAGTTCATTGCAAGGGAGTCCAAACAGCAGTGCCACATCATGTAATGTGATAGTGCACTCTCCCTGTATTAGATGGAATGTGTGAGTCTCTGGACATCATCTTTCTATTAGCGCTGTAACTAATGCCTAGTCATACATAAAGAATCAAATACTTGGCATTCCATAAAATTCTGCTTGTTTCAAATATGATACAATTTGGGGGTCTGCTCGTAGAACTAATTGACTAGTGTGTCGACGAACTTTTGATACTCTATCAGACTGTATAGAAAACAAAAATATATGAGTAAAATAAAATAAAATAAAAGAGCAACATAATAACAACAAATAATAAATAAAAAAAGCAACATAATAACAACAAATAATAAATTAAAAATGAGCAATACAATAACAACAAATAATAAATATAAAATATAAAATCAACAAAATGATAACAACAAATAATAAATAAAAAATAAAACGAGCAACATAATAACAACAAATAATAAATAAAAGATATAAAATCAACAAAATGATAACGACAAATAATAAATATAAAATATAAAATCAAGAATGATAACAACAAATAATAAATAAAAAACTAAAATGAGCAACATAATAACAACAAATAATAAATCAAATATAAAATCAACAAAATGATAACAACAAATAATAAATATAAAATATAAAATCAGCAAAATGATAACAACAAATAAAAAATAAAAAATAAAATGAGCAACATAATAACAACAAATGAAAATAAAATGAGCAACATAATAACAACAAATGAAAAATAAAATGAACAACATAATAAAAACAAATAAAAAATAAAAAATGAGCAACATAATAACAACAAATAAAAAATAAAATGACCAACATAATAACAACAAATAAAAAATAAAAAATAGAAAATCAACAAAATGATAACAACAAATAATAATTAAAAATTAAAATTAAAATTAAAATTAACATAACATATTTGTAAAAAAAACAAATAATATGATTAAAATAAAAGTAAATAAAAAAATACAACAACATGATTAAAGTAAAAAAAATATCATCAATAAAATAAAAAATAACAAATAATGTAAATAAAACAACAATAACAAAAATAAAATAAAAAAATAATAAATAATATGACTAAAGTAAAGAAAAAAAATATTACTTACTAGGTTTTCATTCCATGTTTATTCAGATATATGTTTATCTTGTAGATATAATAAATCTTGTCTGCCGTTATGAGAAAATAATTTTAACAAAAGTAGAAAATGGAGAATTGAGTATTAAAGGTAGGAAAGATTTGAGTGAGAATTGAGTATTGTGGAGTATGTATATGGTGGGGGAGGGTTTATATAAAGGGGGTTAGGGGGGCTTGGGGGTTACGTTGCGGGAGGGGGTTTAACCGTTCAACGATCAAATTTGGCCATTAAATAAGGCTAAATTCGACCATGTCATGGTTGAATTTGGCCCTATTTATTGTGACCAAAATTGACTACAGTAGGGTCGAATTTGGCCCAATAATTGTGTGGCCAAATTTGACACTTTTAGGGTTGAATTTGATGCAATTATATGAATAAAGTTTGTCCTATCTCCCACGAGGCCCAACATTTCAACAAAATCAAAGGAAATCGGTGGTTTCAGAGCATGTGTAAAAATTATTCAGTGTGAAGTCTTCTCAAATATACTATTTATATCTTCTCAATAGTATTTTTTTTGATTTGTTGTCTTATCAAATATACTAATTTCAGATAACAAAATATTTTATTAGGATTCTTAAAAAAAAAATTCAATCTTTGTTTTAGATTGTTCAATCTATATATACAAGACATACAAATTTCTCAGAGCAACCCTCTCTTTGTTTCAGATTCATTGCTCTTAGTTGCTCTTACAAGGTTAGTGAAAAAAATTTCTTTCTCATTTTTTTTTCTGTCCAAATAAAATGAGTCGACAAATTACTGCGTATTTATATCTCAACGGAGAAATTACTATCTCAGATGAGGGTGACACTTTCATGTCTGAAAACATGACGATGATGAGGCTGTCCGAAGGAATTACTATGGATGAGTTCAAAGATTGTCTACGTGTTTAGTCTGGCTTACTCTATAACTAGGTTGTGAACAAGGTTTGGTACCGGTGCCCGATGAAATTGTCGCCACTCTGCTATCGGAAGGTCAAAATGGAAAATGATTATCAACTTCAAACTGCGGTGATTACACACCTTGATTATTTTCAAGGCCAGGCTATGATGAAATTATTGGTGGAGATCAACACAGTGTAAATGGATGTCAGCACTAGCATATTGACCCACATGACAAATCTGGAATTGATGTCTCAAGTACAACAAGGTCTAGACTCTACTATGTGACCCAACAACCCTCTCAATCCCCCAGTACTACACACAATCAAGTTCATCGGACCAACCACTTTTACTATCTGCTGCATATGATACGGGCTTAGAAGATAACATGTTAGACGAGTTAAGTGATTCCGACTACGATCCAAAAAATTTTCACAATTATGCCGATGACGATGATGCAGACATAATTATGCCTTCGAACCTAGCTCTCATGACGGGCATATTGTCGACTTTTTTTCATTACGTTGATGTTGATTGGATAGGAAACAATGATACTTGGCATACCGATGACTTGGCCCCTCTTAATATTCAACAGGAGCTATATAAGGACCTGCAGTTTGCAGATGTCCTGAACACACCAGACGTTCCAAGTAATATTGTCAAAGTGTGGGACCAAAGATTACATGTGTCTAAATTAGGAAAATGGCTGCGAGTGGAGGATCAGAGCAGTGAAAGAATCACTTGCACACCCGTATAGGACACCAAAGACAATGGAGATCATACGTGTCTGTTGGCTACAATGTCTCAAGATCATGAAAAGCTAGACTTCGATTTGATAGCCTCTTGTATTACTCCTTTGGTCTTTGAAAAGGGTGATATGGTGATTAGCTAGATAACAAACATAATAAGGACCACCTTTGGATATATTGTATCGTACAAGAAGGCTTGACTTGCAAAACACAAGGCATTGTCAGCTGTTTTCGGAGGTTGGAAACAATTCTATAATTTGTTACCCTGCTGGTTAAACATTGTCCGTCATTTTAACCCTAGCACTATCTATGAATTGGACACTCACCCTCCAACATGTAACCAAAATAGGAAAGTCTATTTTCGTTGTCTTTTTTGGACCTTCAAGCCTTGCATTGATGCTTTCATCCATCTGAAGCCTATAGTGCAAATAGATGTGACATACTTACATAGAAAGTATACGGGACAATTGATAATAGCTGTGTCACAAGATGGAGACAGGACAATAGTTCCCATAGCATTGGCATTGGTAGAGGGTGAGACTAAAGAGGCGTATCAGTTTTTCTTGTCACGCTTGAAAACACATGTGACTAAGAATGAACGGGATCTTTGCATTATCATAGATAGAGGAAAGGGTGCGACAACGGCGTTAGAAGATCTAGAAACTGGGTAGAAACTTCCATATGCCCATTGGAAGTTCTGCATTCGTCATTTAGGGGACAATGTCAAAAAAGAAATGCACAATAAATACTTGCAAGAAAAGTTTATCAGTATAGGTGAGTTTTTTTTTTTAATCTCATAGTATAGTTAGTTTCTCAACTGAACTTGTGTATATGGATAGCAGGATACTATTTTGAGCGGCATAGAGTGGATGCAGAACTAACAGCTATATGAACCTAGTCTGACACAGGCCCAAACTATATAGCATATATACCACTAAACAATAGTCTTGTGCATATGACACAAAAGGTCTGCGGTAGGGTCAAATGACTACAAACCTTGTCGAATGAATGAATGGAATCTTCCTAAGGATGCGACACCTGCCTGTACTCAGATTGGTAAAAGCAACAATGTATAAAGTGGTAGAATATTTCACAACACGAGCCACAAGCATACAGGCATAAATTTCAGCTTGTAACACCGACTTCTTAGAGATAGTGATGAAAGAATTGCAAATAAATTGCAAACGCGGCAGAAGGTGTGTAGTGATTGATTTCGATCTACAAAGGTCCCTATTTGAAGTGGAAGAACCATTTGATGAACTAAACAGACAATTTAGGCGTACTTGCAAGCTAGATCTTAGTGCTGAAAAGTGCGATTATGGGAAATTTTAAGCTCTGCACTTTCCATGTCAACATGCGATAGCGACATGTTTAAAGTGGGGCTTTGACTACCACCGACTGGTTGATAATGTTTTTCGATTAGACACTATATTCAAAGCATATCAAGGAAAATTTTATCCAATTGGAAGTCACGAAGATTAGCCAGTCTACAATGGAGACAAAGTGGAGTCTCACCCTGAAATGACTCGAAAGCAAGGATGTCCAAACTCTACATGCATAAATAGTTCAATGGATTATAGACAATGTGGAGAACCTTCATGATGTGAAATCTACAGACAAACTGACCACAATCGATCAACATGCACATCCTACCCTGTCTTACCAGACTAATGAGATTAAATAACATTTTATTTGAATGATTATATTATCTATCAATATTTTTAAAAAATTCTCATTCTAAAATGTTAGACTATTATTTTGTTGTATGTGGCTTATGGTGGAGAGAAAAATATTTAACAAAAAAATGATTTAATAAACAAAATTAAAATCTATAATTAAAAAATTTATACAAAACTACAAACTATATTTAAAATAAAAAATTAAAAAATAAAACAAAAATTAGTATTAATATAGTTACAATATTGATTCATTAAAACTTAAAAAAATAGGAATATTCTTAAAATCTTCAAAAAAATAAAAGTTAAGTTAATTTAAATCTTTTAAATTGTTATAAATATTAAATACATTTTATCAAAATTATTATGAAAATAATTACACATTAATAATAATTATATACATTAATAAAATTAAATCATTTAAAAACAAATAAAGAATAATTAAAAGTAAATCATCAACAAATACAGAAATCTCATTATTATCATAATTTAATAAAATTATATATTTTATTAATATTATAGTTTTATAAACTACAATAAATAGATATTTAAAATAAATAAATCAAAATCTTAATAGATAAATAAAAATATCATTAATTTAACTTACACTAAATATAATTAATTTAGTTTAATAAAAAAAATTCATTATGTAGGCTAAATTTAATAATCAACAAATAAAAATAAATTATAAATAAAATAAACAAATAAAATAAGTCAAACACATATAAAAAAATTCCTGTATAAAAAAATATAATACAAAAAAAATTCTTCTATAAAAAAATAAATATAATAATCATTCAAAAAATAAATAAAAATAACACAGTAATTTTAGTTAGGCAGAATTTGATCAGGATGTGGTCAAATTCTACCTAATTTGAAATTAGGCAGTATTGGACCACTATGGTCGAATTTTGGCTATAATTGAATTATGTGTGAGTTAAATTTGACAAAAAATTAGTATATAAAAAATATGTTTTGAAAAGTTAGTATGTAAGGAATTTTTTTTTTAAAAGGTTAGTACCTGCATAAATTTGCCACTTTTATCGTACACTATGAACTTGCATGCTTAATTTCTTATTAGAAAAATTAATTAGTGCATTATTGGAATTATGCGCGCGGCCAGGTGCGGCAAGAAAGCTACGTGAGAATAATTTTGAATTATGGTTGATCAATTATATGCCGTATGGTGTTGAAAGAACGTATAGCATATGATAAAGACCAATGGACCGTGTGTGGAGCACGTTTCAATCACATGAAAACTTTCAAGAGGTGTGCGTGTGTGTAATTATAGCAACAGCCTCTGCGTGGTTCACACTCACACTGAAAGATATGAGGAAGGTAAGCAGTGACAAAAGTGGATTATTGAAGAAAGGCACATGGACGCCGGAGGAAGACAGAAAGTTAATTGCTTATGTCACTAGATATGGCTGCTGGAATTGGAGCCAGCTTCCCAGATTTGCAGGTACTTCATAAATAATTAACAACTGCTTTAACATATATTTTATTAGCTGCATGCCTTCAATTTTATCACCAAATTCACATATAAACACATCATAATTAAGGCTTCATGGGATTGGTTAATTTTTCAGGTCTAGAAAGGTGTGGAAAGAGTTGCAGACTGAGATGGCTCAATTATATGAGGCCAGGCGTCAAGAGAGGAAACTACACTCCAGAAGAAGATGAAATTATTATCAGACTCCACCAACAGCTTGGTAACAGGTACGCACGTGAAGTGATTTCTAGTAACAAAGGTATATACATATAATTTGTTGTAATTTAGTATGAATTTTAGGAAAAGATTTGAGTTGAAGTTAACAGACACAAATGAAATGCAGAATTGATTTGATTATGATAGAGGAGTACATGTGCGCTCTGTCACTCACCGTTGATAATCAACGGAATTAATTATACAACATAATGCTATACAGAATTATAGATGTACACACGTGAGAGGTCAACTTTGAGCAACTAACTTCTTCGTACACTATGCTCCAAACGTGGGTTCACTTGCAGATGGTCTGCTATAGCGACTAAGCTACCGGGAAGAACAGACAACGAAATAAAGAATCACTAGCACACCAACCTCAAGAACAAGCACCTTTCCCAACTTCATCAAAACAAGTCTGACGTCGATACTCATGACAGAGATGATATAAATATAATCTTCAAACTGAGCAAAGTCGACGATCATTGTGAAGGCATTAATATTACTGGCGCAGGGATGAGTTCCCAGATCACCGATGTTGGGAAATCGAGTCCATAGATAAAGACAAGCTCAAGTGAGTCGTCATCGGACATAACCGGAGAGAGTAACGAGGAATTTGTTACGAAGGAACACGAGGACTTTGGTTTTGTGGATCCGTACGATGAGGTAATGGGAGGAAACTTCTGGACAGAGCCATTTGTGGATCACGACTGTGTCATTTCCCATGTGACTCATGATGAACCCCAACATTACACTCCAAGTCCTATGTCTGATAATGTTGAAGAATTTTGGGCTCACGACAATTTCTATGACCATTATTCTGGCTTCGTCTAGTCCTAATGAATGAAGCCATCGATCATTCCTATTTTCTGTTACGAAGAAAGACCTGAGTGTTCGTTTCCTTCTTAGGTGTGGGATGCACTTTTTGGAGATGATTTGCATGTGATGTTTAATTTGTACTTAACGTACGCAAGGGGAAAGGAGGTATGTATCCAAGTTTTAACTTTATTTTTTATTGTTTTAAGCTTAGTTGTGAATCAATTTTTTTCTTTATAATATAATATTAATAGATATTTTTTGTTACTGTTTGACGTAAGTTCTTTTTTCAAACAATTTCAAAGAATTACTCTCACATAGACTTAATGAATGCATTTCATTAGAATTTTATTATCAGAGTACTTCCTAAGATATTTCAGCCCATATTGATTAAAAATTAAAAAATATATAATATTTCTAAGAAAACTAATCCCTCAAGTATATTTAATTAAATTTATTTGACAAACGCTTCTACTAATATTATAATATTCGAAAATAATAGAAATTTATGATTTTATTTAACTAGTACCTCTGTTTTAAAATATTATTTTTTGTTTTCAATTTAACATTTTACTCCTTAAAATATTACAATAAAAAACCTTACAAGTTTGTCATAATGTCTTATAACTTCATCATCTTTTCCAATTTGCTAACTTTTACGATTTTTTACTTTTATTTCTTAAAAAATTATGCAAGTATTTACACTACTAGAAAAATATGATATAATAGCAATTAAAATTGCTACTACAACTAATTAAAAATGTCACTAAAACTTATATCAGCAGCTTTGTTAATTGTCACTATCTGGTTAAGAGTTGCTGCTATAGCCTATCTTTTTAATAACAAATATTTAATTGCTGGTATATAGTTGCTTTTTACTAACCTTAGCACAAATGCTATCTTAGAGTAAAAAAAATTACTAGTAAATCTTAATTTTTGTGACATCAATATTTGCTACTACAATATAAAAATCTATTACTAATTAAATTCTATTTTTTATTAAATACTAAAATAAATAAAATTAGTAGTATATGTTTTCAAATTTAGAAATAAAATACATAAGTTAAATTTACTAAAACACAAACAAAAAATATAATTAGACCAACCAATTCAATAGAAAAACTAATAAACCATCATTGGTAAAAAATAAGATTCAAGTTATGTTCCACACCTATAAAATTATACGTAAGGTCCTATCTTTTATAGTACTATTAGTCTCATATTTCCAAGTTAAGTGATGAGACTTCCAAGTTATACAAGTTTTTTTCTTTTATATTACAATCACTAATTTTCATTTACAAAACTAACCAGTGTGGGAGTTGTTGAAATAGAAAATAAATATTTTTCTTTTTTTCTTTTTCTCACTTTAGTAGCACTTGTGAGTTGCTAGGATATAGATAACATTTTCTAACACATTGAAAAAAAATTGTAAGTAAAGCTAGCAGTTATTTTAACAATGAAAAAAATTGTTAGTATTAGATTATAAATATATTTTATAATATTTTGTTAAATATATTTTATAATATTTTGTCTTTTAGTTATAGTCGGTTGTATCTGTGCTTTATTGTTTTATAAATAGAACCCGTGTGTTGTAGCGACAAGTGTACTATGTAACACTGCTGTAAAAGGGCCTTTTTTTTTTCTGCGAGTAAAGTTCTTTTTCCTTTCTCCCTTCTTCTTGACTTTTCTTTCCTTGGGTTCAATATAGTATCAGAGGCAAATCTTTGCAAAACTTCACTAATCAACCCAAGCGTCACACTGAATAGTTGATCCACTGCATGCCTGATTCCCTCCTCGCAAGTTGTTCTTTTCCTTTCCGATATGGCGACTTCGTTGGCGACTCCTTCCTCGATCAGGGATTCCAATTCTGGACAGCGTACAAATTCGAACCATTCCATCATTGAAGAACTATCAAATCCCTATTACCTTCATCATTCTGATAGTCCTGAGCAAGTGCTTGTCTCGTAACAGCTCATCGGTGATAACTACACCAACCGGAGTTGTGCGATGTTAATTACCTTATCTGTCAAGAACAAATTGGGTTTTGTAGATGGTTCCATTCCAGAGCCTCAAGGTACTGATGTCAATTTACTCAATTCTTGGATTCACAATAATAATATTGTTATATCTTGGATCTTGAATTCAGTATCAAAAGAAATTTCTGCCAGTATTATTTTCACTACTATAGCTCGAGATATTTGGTTAGATCTTAGGGACCGCTTTCAACAGAGGAACAGACCTAGAATTTTTCAGCTTAAATGGGAATTGATGAATTTGCGTCAAGAACAGAGTTCTGTTAGCATTTACTTCACAAAACTGAAAACTATATGGGAAGAATTGAGTAATTACCGTCCTAATTGTTCTTGTGGAGGAGTCAAAAATCTTAATGATCATCATCAAATGGAGTACATAATGTGCTTCTTAATGGGGCTTGATGAGTCTTTCTCTCAAGTTCGTGGTCAATTGCTTCTCATGGATCCACTTCCTCCTATCAATCATGTTTTTTCTCTAGTTGTTCAAGAGGAACAACAAAGGAGGATTAATCCTCCGTCTGATTCAAACAATTCTACTGGCACATTGGCCTGTGCTGCTAAAACAGATATAGTTAAATATAGTGGGTCTAGTTCTCAAAGTAACTAGAAGTCCAATTCCAGCACTTCCAAGAATCAGAAAAAGGACAGACCATATTGCACGAATTGCAAGATTCTTGGACACAGTATGGATCGCTACTACAAGATTCATGGATACCCTCCTGGATATAAATTCAAATCAAATAACAATTCAAAAGCCGTTGCCCATCAAGTTTCTTCTTCTGATAATAAAATGGATCAGTTTGATTCTTTTGAAGGTTTTGTTCAAAATTTGAACTCCAATCAATATCAGTAGCTTATGTCCATGCTTTCTACACATTTGAGTAACTCAGGTAAGGTCACCAAAGCTCCTGATTCATCTCAAACTAATTTGGTTCTTGTTAGGCAATTTGGCAAGCGCACCAATCGCATAAGTAATACTGTGTATAATGAGTAAAGATATCGATCCCACGAGGACTAAGTGACTAACTACCCAAGAGATTTGACCGAATTAGTTAGACGAAAATATTGGATTGAAGATAGCTCTAATCAATGAATGATAAAATAAAATCAATGACAATAAATTTTTATAAGGATTTTCTCAATTTGACAGCAAATAAACCACAACTGACGAAATTAATCTAATTAAAAGCCTAGGGTCACTAATCCCTCTTCTCCGTCCTAGAAATTACAAAATCCCTCTCATGCACTCGCAACTTATTCAACCATATAAATTAATTCTAGGTTATTCTAATAACTTAAAAGAATTCTCCCGAATCTCAATTAAGTTACTTAACATCTACGCAATTCCTTGTGTGGGTTAAGCCTACTCTCCCCTCTCTCTGTCGAGTTCGAAGATAGTTTGATCAAATCCATATAACATAGCAATAAAATGAATAGAAAAACTTATATTAATTGAAATAGGGTTGCAAATACATGAGAGAATGCAAAATTTATTCAGGAGTCAAGTTCATAGTAACCCTAGATAGAAAATCTAGCTATTCATGAAAAATAAACAGCAGAAAGCAGAAAAAGGGATAAAGATGGCCATGAATATGATGTTAGATGATGGATTGAGCCCCAAAAGCCTTGAAAATCATGTTTCCCTTGCTCTTCTCAGTCAAAATGGCGCTTCCCCCTTCTTTTCGGATCAGAATCCCCATTAAAAATAACATAGGAAGCTATTTAAACTAATACTGAGGTGGTAGGGAACGCGTCCCGATGCTGCAGCGGTGCGAACTCACAGCTGCAGCGGTAGAGAACAGAGAAAATAGCCCAAAAATGAGCTTTAGCAAAGGTCCAGCACTGCAGCGGTACAAACCCACCGATGTAGTGGTGGCGGATAGAAACAAATGTTGCAAAAAATTCCAAATGCTGAAATTTTGCTTCCCTAGTATCGGGGGCTAGGCAGCTGGTGCTGGGCACTGGTCTTGCGCTGCAGCGGGCTCCTTTTTGCACTGCAGCACCGTGTTGCAGAGAAGCTCTAGCGCTGGGCACTGGATAGCCAGCCCCGGGCGCTGGCCACTAAGACAGAATGCAATTTTCTGGTGATGTGATTTTGCTTTCCTTCTTCTTATTTCCTTGCTCCCAAAGTAGTTTCTTTTCCTCTACTTGATAGTCCTTCTTTGCACCCTAAAATGCAAGATCAAACATCAATAACTAGCATAAAAGTGAGGGTAAAAATAGAAAAAAATTGTAAAGACTTAGGGAAATTAAAATTAGAGAGTCTTGAGGCCAGAAGATATTAAATAAGTGAAAATCAAGCAATAGTAAAGTTCATATGTTAAAAAATAATGCACAAAAATCATGTTAATTGGGAAATTAACATTTCCCCAAACCTGAACCTTTGCTTGTCCTCAAGCAAAAACTTTTTATGAGAAATTCTTATATGAAAATGTGCAACCAAGAATATATGCAACTACGAGGAGTAAAGATCTGAAAATATATGACTTAAATCAAGCCAAGCCTCATCAAACCATTACCCATAAGATTTAACTCAAGAGTTTGCAATCTTAAGAATTCAACAATAAGTGTTAACCAAACCACAAGAAAACTTGAAATCAAAGCACCACCTCTTAGAACAGTTTATAAAACCAAATTCACAAATATTCTAAAACTCAATTACTTCTTTGTTCTCAAAAGCATCGTTTTATTTCGATTCTCAAGGGCTTCACTGTTTTGTTCTCAAGGATATAGTTTCCTTACTTTTCTTATTTCCTTTGGAAATTTGCAAATTGCTCATTTTATTTTAATTATAGGAGCTTACCCCTTATTAAAACTTTTAGCTATCCCTTTATTGAATCCTTTTTTTCACTAACCCCTTATTGAACACTTTTTTATATATATATATATATGAAAATGATCTAAAAACCATTCAAAGAGGCATGAACATGATTACTGAAATTTTGAAGTAGTTAGGCTAACACTCATAAAAATATGTAAAACTTAAAGATTTGCAAACTCAAGAGGTAAATCTTATATGCTTTTGTTTGAACAGGTTTAACTTGCTGAAGAATTTTCAAATTTTCAGATTTCAAAAGTTTCAAAAAAAAAAATTCCTCCTACAACACATAATCATATGGATAGCACAAAACCAATCAGAATTTTCTCAATAAAGGAACCCACATACATGCTGAACCACTCCCCCAAACCTGAATCTAACATTGCCCTTAATGAACTAAGGAGGGTTCAAAACATGAGAATGCAATCATCAATTTTTCTATGAAATACACAAACAGTAGAAAAGTGCTTTGCACAGCAGAAATATGTAACATGACAACACAATATCAACAACCAAACAAAGTCATAAGCTCAATACCCTATCATAATTTACCACAGCAACATCATGTCCCAAGGAAACATAGTTCACATCAAAACTACCTCAAATTCACAGCAAAGCAATAAAAACTACAAAAACCAAGAAACAACACAACCAAAACAAAATAAAACAATTAAAACTCACAAAGCAAGGAAACTTGGGTTGCCTCCCAAGAGCGCTAAGTTTATAGTCTTCAGCCAGAATTTACTGATGCTTGTTCAAGGTGGATCGTCCAATGTTGGCTGCTTTTTAAATGATTTTGGTTGAGTCAAAACCATCTTTGCAAAGTCAGGCGGTTCTAATTCACGAGGATCATCAAAAAGCTTTCATATGCCTCAAAAGTTCCAAGAACGCCCTTTGTTCTTTCCCCCACATCATCAGAATCCTTCAAATAATTTTTATCCATCCCATCATGAAAATACCCATGAGATTCTTTATCAATTATCTTCACGAAGTAGCACTCCTCCGGCTTATCAGAAGCTTTCGTTGCCTTGTTCATGTTGAAGGTGACTTCTTGATCATTAACCGTCATGGTTAACTCACCTTTTTGAACATCAATTAAGATTTTTTCGGTTGCTAGAAAAGGTCTTCCCAAAATGATCAGGATTTCCTTATCTTCCTCATAGTCCATGATGATAAAATCAGCCGAAAAAATCAACTTGTCCACCTTGACAAGTATGTCCTTAATGATTCCGTTCGGATAGCACATCGAACGGTCAGCTAACCACAAAGTTACTGTGGTAGGCCGAGCATTTCCCAAATCCAATTTCTTGAAAATAGAGAGAGGCATCAGATTCACACTCACTCACAGATCACACAGTGCTTTTCAAGAAAAGTTGCTCCTAATGTGGCATGGAATGACGAAGCTACCCAGATCTTTCATTTTGCTAGGCAACTTCTTTTGGAGAATGGCGCTGCATTCTTAAGTCATAGCTACAGTTTCAAACTCACTTAAGCGCCTTTTCTTTGACAACACATCCCTCATGAACTTTGCATAACTGGGCATTTGTTCCAATGCCTCTACGAATGGGATATTGATGTGAAGTTGTTTCAGGATCTCCAAGAATTTTTTATATTGCCAATCCAGATTAAATTTTTTCTACCTCTAAGGGAAAGGTAATGGTGGAATAAAATTTTTAGACCTAATGTCTTGCCTTGTATTTTCCCTTTTACCTTGATCACCTGAAGCATCAATTTTCTCAGTTGCCTTCTGTTGAGGCTTAATAACTTCTTCATTCTCTTCTGCACTAATCATCCCTTGCCTCTTATCATGTGATTTAACAATATTAAGGAGCTCTTTACCACTCCTTAAGGTAATGGCCTTGCAATGCTCCATGACATCTCTTCTTGGATTATTTTTTGTATTACTTGGGAGGCTACCTTGTTCCCTTTTGTTCAAAGCACTTGCCAATTGCCCCATTTGAATTTCTAGATTCTTGATTATAGCACTTTGAGTCTGACTTATTGTCTCAGTCCTCTCCATAAATTTCATGAACATTTCCTCCATTGATGATTTATTTTCCACCTGAGGTGGTGGAGCTCTATTTTGAGGAAAAAAGTTATTCTGACTGTTGAAACCAGGAGGATGAGATGGCTTACCAGAAGATGAAGTTGAGGGATTAAGGCAGTGATTATTTCTCCAGGATAAATTCGAATGATTCTGTGAACTCAGATGATAATTGTTGGAGTACTGGTTGTTATGATTCCTTTGCATGTTACCTGTAATACCCAAGAAAAATAAAATATAAATATTTGTTTACAAACTACTGTTACTATTTCAGTATACGGTACTATTAACCCGTATAATACTATTTACGTATACGATACTGTTCATTATACAATCGAAATGTCAAGTACTAGATGTTGTTTGGTCATAAGAGAAAACTAGAAAGAAGTTCGTAGGAGAAACTGACGTTTTATGTGTGAAAATACCCTTAGGGACTAAAGTGAAAGGACTGAATTGAAAAGAAACTTAAAGGTTTAAGGTGAAAGGATATTTTTCCCTTTTAAGTTTCCAATAGTAAAAACAGAAAAATTTTTCGCGTGAGGTGCACAGTAACTGCATTATTAGAAATGTCTTTTTTATGAATAGTAAATTGAATATTTTATTAACGCATAGTGTCAAATAGTACCCTTGACTTTTGCTATAAATAGGCCCTTCCATTTCACTTCTAAACTCACACCTTCAACTTCTCTTCTTCTCTCCTTAAGTTTCTCTTACTTCAATGCTAGACCTATGAGATTTTGGGCCTTTCCTTTTCAGCTTAGGTAAGGATACTATGCCTTTTCTATGTCTTTCAAATTTTAGAAGTTATTTTCTTAAGTATGCTCTGTGGTTGCGACCTTGGCTGATCTTCCACATCAGAAAAACTGTCCTTAGCTGTTTATATGTTATTTTGATTCTCTGATTACCGAAATAGAATGTAAACTGTGAAGAATACATGTCTAGGAAAGTTCTGGCTAAGGAAAGACCTGGTTTTTAAGTGTGTCCAGTGTGACCCTCCACTCTTTCCTGGGAACTTACCTGGTGTACTCTTTTACAGATTGTATTCTCTATTTCTGGTATGAATAGTGATCGTACGTATGAATAGTGACCGTACGTATGAATAGTAACCGTACGTATGAATAGTGACCATATGAATAGTAACAGTATATATGAACAGTAACCATACATATGAACAGTATCTGTACGAAAACAATCCTGACGTATTTTCTCTAATCTTTCATGAAAATCTCCGTAGCAGAACACCGAAATTCACCTGAGAACTCTTGTCTGTAATGACTTAGAGAAGCGATGTTCGTACGGAATCCAGGTGAGTGAAACGACCCCGTTTTAATAGAGTTTTAGCATTACTGGTGATAAAAAGTATGTCGTAGGACACTCCCAAGATTCATAGGGGGAAATTGGATTCAGAATGACGAATCTAAATGAGATAATTAATCCATAAGTATGGATAAAATGAAATAAGTATCTTATGATGATGTGAAGTTTGAATGTTTTCAAAAATGGATTAATTGTTATCTTGATATGTGGTTTATAAATCCATAATATAGTTATATACTATACCTGTTATATGGATGAATATTATATTGAGCTTCTGATTATGATATGAAATGCTATTGATTGTGATTGAGCGGGACAGTACCCCCTCTCACGGCAAGGCGGAAAACCCGGTTGACAGGGTGTCTTGACCAATGAGTGTGGAGACAACGATTCCCTCAGTAGGGATATAGCCCGGATTGGTGATAAATCCGTGAGGCGCCCTAGCTAAGAGGATGAGGTTGTGCGTCATGGCGGAAATATACATAATTGGTGAGCCGGCCTGTGTGCGCTCTCCGGGATATATTGCCATTGACGAGTACTAGTAACGTTTGTTGAATTGGATGAATTTTTATCTTGTATGTAAGAGGATGATGTTGTGCGTCATGGCGGAAATATACATAATTGGTGAGCCGGCCTGTGTGCGCTCTCCGGGATATATTGCCATTGACGAGTACTAGTAACGTTTGTTGAATTGGATAAATTTTTATCTTCTGTCTATTGGTTGAGTATGAGCCTTTGGATATGCTTGCATGACTGGTAATGTATTTGAATTTTATTAATGCGAGGCCGATTCGCTCATTGAGTTTAAAAGCTCACATTGTTTGTACAACCTTTTTGTTCAGATCAGGTTGCCATCGAAGAATATCTGCTAGAGGAGTAGATCACTTTGTACCTTCCCGTTGTCGGATAGACCTCTCTTCTGTTATAGATTATGTTGCTCTGTAATCGTCTAGGACATCTAGTTCAGGGGTTCGACATTTGGCTTGTATGTCAGTATAATAATGTATTTTAAATTGATAATCTATGATTACATGCAAATCATCTCTATGATTTTCAGATAAGAAAATTTGATATATTTATCGGAAGGCTTACAGTGATGAGAGATTTATCATTGTGCCGGTCATGTGCCCAGAAAACGGGTCGTGACAAAGTTGGTATCAGAGCAAAGGTTGTTAGGTCTCCTAGTGATTACAGAGCAAGGTAACCTTAGTAGGACCTCCTCTATCGTTGTGAACCCGGGCACAACTATAGAGAGATGGCTCTACTGAAGGTCCTGTAGGATGTTTTCATTTCCTTTCCCTCCGAGACTTATCTCTTCTTGAGAAGTATGTTCTCAGTTTTAGTTTTATACAGATGTGGCTACACTTTTGAACTTAGTCAAGGAAAAGTTGTTACTTGTTTTGATTCCGTTGCTGTCGGATCAAATTTATATATGGTGGATTTTATAAGCTGAATTCATGATTGAATTTGTGTAGCTATATTATTTTAGGGTACCAGCCAATAAAAGAAACCACTCGCATTAAAAACAAAAAAAAACTGAAGGATTACATTGCAAAAAAGAAGAAGTTTACTCATGCATGAGTAATCTAAAAGCGAGGTGGTCTTGGATTAGGAGGGTTGTATTGTATCATCACCCCTCGACCATTCCTTGGAGCAAGGGACATAGCAATGTCGCGGAGGGTAGTGTAAATCCCATTCATACAATCAACACTTCTTTGTTGTTGATTGCAGAAGCACTGGGTAGACCAATAGAAGAACCTGTCTATTCTTGAAGTCATTTCTGCATGATTGCGTTTAGTTAACTTCTCCAAGTCTCCTATCATCTTTTTCAGATTTTTCACCTCCTGCTCTAGACAGGCGATTTTGTCCTCCGAGGTATGGCCCGTGCTAGTCTCCTCAGCTTCCTCGATCTTCTTCATTTTCTTCTCCTTCTGTTTCTCTGGAGACCCCTCAAAAGGTCTTTTGCCCTTGTCTTTGCCCAGACTTAAGTTTAAGTCGAGCTCTTCTTCCTTAGCCTCTACTGTGAGATCAATGTACTTCCTTGAGGCCATGATTTGGAAAAATTTAGAAATTTTTGTAAGAGAATGAGGCGAGAGGAATACTGGGGGATTGTAGGCTCGGAGATTATTACTCTTTGTGGTGTGGTAACTGAGAACGCTGAGAAGGTTTTTATAGAGAAAAAATTTGGACTAAGAGACAAAGAAGATATCTCTTCACCGCACCCCTACACGATCAACCTATGGATTTCTGCAAGCTGGAAGCCAGAAGTCTAGGGTAGGCGTGCACACCGATAGCGCGTTGCATTAATGCCAAAACCACGAAAGTCAGTATTCGGTGGATTTGCGGCCGATTTTACTTGGTTTTCCCATTTCTCCCGTTGGCATTTTTCGAAATTCAAATAAGTTGACGATAGAGCCATTAAAGATTGCCTTGGATGCTTTTATGATGAACTGAAATACATTTCTCCGTTTTATTGTGTTGTTCTTAAGAGCCTTCAGTTGAGTATAACATACATAATTGATTGAATCATGTTGTAATTACATTTATGTATGTTATTCATGCATAATGAGTGAAGGCTACGATCAAGGAGAATATGTGATGATCCTACATATACTCATAGAGATGTGAAATCAAAATGACTTGGATAGAATAAAATGTGTAGATGATGATATATCTTCATGGTTACACATACTTACATATAATGCTCTCGTGGGCAAATGAAAGGCAGTGATTTCCTTACATCATGATAATACTTACTACATGTGACCGTAAGCAGTTAACTTTGTTTTAATATATTGATATACATATATTATGTGTAAATCCAGAATAAAGACACTGATCAGAATCTAAGATAAGGCTAATATGAGACTACCCGATCATAGAGGGACATCGTGATATGGGATTACAGGATAAAACAAGTTAGAGGGAGAAAATCTCAGACTGAAGAGCGTAGTTAGTCAAAAGTTTGAGAAAGGTCAAGATTAGCCGAAAATTTTTTTGAGGAAATCTTTGACTTATGTTAATTGCATTTACTATTTATCTGCATGTCCGACATTAATTGCTGGCATTGCGACATATGTGATCTGTAAACCTTATAGCAAGCGGCGTGTAGGTTGTGGTGGCTTTAGCTCCAAGGGCTTCGGGTTGTCTATAAATCTTGTATGCCCGTTACCCTACTCATCGCACCAAGCAAACCTACTTCTTTCATTACATACCTATTTCTCAATCTCCATTCCTTTCTCATTCGAAGTTATTTCTGAGATCCCTAGAGCAATGGCCGATAATAAGTCTTTCAACTTGAATTTTGAGACTGGCAATGTAGAGCTTGATTTAAATCTAAGTCTCGGAAACAACAAAGGGAAGAGACCTGTAGACAGGTCACCAGAAATTAAGAAGAGAAAGAGGGATGTAATAGAGTTGGAGGAGGACAGTACTGCAACATCCTCAGAAAATAAGCTTGCATTCCTGGAACGTAAGATAGAGAGCCTGGAATACAAGATAGAGGACCAGAAGCGACTAATAAGTCGTCTCTTTGAAAACCAAGAGAAACTGATAAACCGTCGTTTCGGGGAACTGGCTAATCGAGTTGATAGACATTCAATGTTTGCAACTCAAAATTTTCGTGACCAACAAGCAAGGTGTATTGACTGTATGAACGGAGTGACTTATGCTCTTCGCCAAATTTCTCAGGCGCTTCCTCCAGAAACTCTTTCTAGGCTGCAACGATTAGCTTCCTCCTTAAGGTCTGAAGCACCTTCCTCTTCTAGACCTGGAGCACCTTTTACATTTCAAAAGCCTCCTCGTCCTTAATTTATTTTTCTTTTGTTTGTACCTAAAGCTACATTTGGTGTAAGCTTCACGTATTAAAATTATCTATGTACTAGAAATAAAATTTAAGTTAGTATCTAGATCTTCTTTGTTGAAGTGATTCATTTTACTGAAAGAACTTGAGGAATGAAAAGATATTGGACTTGTTATATTTCATACTTGATTCTAAAGCATAGTATAGTAATATCTTTTTGACTGAGCAGAGTTACTAAAATGATATTTCATTGCACTTCTGAGCTATGGAGGAATGCTGAATAAGTATTTTATGAACCTATAGAACTATGGGTTTGCCTCAATCATTGAAGGGATGCGACTCTATATGAGTCATTGAGGTGAGAGGAATTTCCATATATATAATTATGCATGAGGAGTATGTTATTTACTTAACACATTTTCTGGGATTGTTCTTCCTAGATATTTATGTAATAATTTTACGTGATTTTTCCTTTTATATGACGCATTCAGCTGAGAGTATCGCCTTAAGGTAGAAGGATCGCCTTCGGGCAAGAGTATTACCTATGGCCAAAATGATGCCTTCGGGTAGGGTACTTGTATTCGTAAAAGTTATAAGCTATGTGTATGGTAGCTTGTGTTCTGATATTCAGTATAAACTGGAAAGACCACGTGCCACTGTTGAGAAGGCACCTATTTGAGGTTTTACATAGAGACAGAGTTCGTCTCTGATTAGGTGGTTTGAGTTTGGTAAAGGTTATGAGGATGTGACACTTTATGGTACAAAAGGTTGTGGAGAAGATTAAACTGATAAGGAAGAGATTACTTGCTGTTTAGAAAAGGCAAAAGTCTTATGCAAATTATTGATAATGTGGTTTAGAGTTCACAGTCAATGGTATAATGTTCTTGTAAATCTCACCAAGGGTGTGATGAGGTTTTGGAAAAAAAGAGATACAAAGAATGAGATATAGACGAAGTAATCACATTTATTTCAGTCTTGAGATGAGTTTTGAATTCGGGGGACCGAATTCTCTTAAGGGGGTGATAATGTAATACCCAAGAAAAATAAAATATAAATATTTGTTTACAAACTACTGTTACTATTTCAGTATACGGTACTATTAACCCGTATAATACTATTTACGTATACGATACTGTTCATTATACAATCGAAAAGTCAAGTACTAGATGTTGTTTGGTCATAAGAGAAAACTAGAAAGAAGTTCGTAGGAGAAACTGACGTTTTATGTGTGAAAATACCCTTAGGGACTAAAGTGAAAGGACTGAATTGAAAAGAAACTTAAAGGTTTAAGGTGAAAGGATATTTTTCCCTTTTAAGTTTCCAATAGTAAAAACAGAAAAATTTTTCGCGTGAGGTGCACAGTAACTGCATTATTAGAAATGTCATTTTTATAAATAGTAAATTGAATATTTTATTAACGCATAGTGTCAAATAGTACCCTTGACTTTTGCTATAAATAGGCCCTTCCATTTCACTTCTAAACTCACACCTTCAACTTCTCTTCTTCTCTCCTTAAGTTTCTCTTACTTCAATGCTAGACCTATGAGATTTTGGGCCTTTCCTTTTCAGCTTAGGTAAGGATACTATGCCTTTTCTATGTCTTTCAAATTTTAGAAGTTATTTTCTTAAGTATGCTCTGTGGTTGCGACCTTGGCTGATCTTCCACATCAGAAAAACTGTCCTTAGCTGTTTATATGTTATTTTGATTCTCTGATTACCGAAATAGAATGTAAACTGTGAAGAATACATGTCTAGGAAAGTTCTGGCTAAGGAAAGACCTGGTTTTTAAGTGTGTCCAGTGTGACCCTCCACTCTTTCCTGGGAACTTACCTGGTGTACTCTTTTACAGATTGTATTCTCTATTTCTAGTATGAATAGTGATCGTACGTATGAATAGTGACCGTACGTATGAATAGTGACCGTACGTATGAATAGTGACCGTATGAATAGTAACAGTATATATGAACAGTAACCATACATATGAACAGTATCTGTACGAAAACAATCCTGACGTATTTTCTCTAATCTTTCATGAAAATCTCCGTAGCAGAACACCGAAATTCACCTGAGAACTCTTGTCTGTAATGACTTAGAAAAGCGATGTTCGTACGGAATCCAGGTGAGTGAAACGACCCCGTTTTAATAGAGTTTTAGCATTACTGGTGATAAAAAGTATGTCGTAGGACACTCCCAAGATTCATAGGGGGAAATTGGATTCAGAATGACGAATCTAAATGAGATAATTAATCCATAAGTATGGATAAAATGAAATAAGTATCTTATGATGATGTGAAGTTTGAATGTTTTCAAAAATGGATTAATTGTTATCTTGATATGTGGTTTATAAATCCATAATATAGTTATATACTATACCTGTTATATGGATGAATATTATATTGAGCTTCTGATTATGATATGAAATGCTATTGATTGTGATTGAGCGGGACAGTACCCCCTCTCACGGCAAGGCGGAAAACCCGGTTGACAGGGTGTCTTGACCAATGAGTGTGGAGACAACGATTCCCTCAGTAGGGATATAGCCCGGATTGGTGATAAATCCGTGAGGCGCCCTAGCTAAGAGGATGAGGTTGTGCGTCATGGCGGAAATATACATAATTGGTGAGCCGGCCTGTGTGCGCTCTCCGGGATATATTGCCATTGACGAGTACTAGTAACGTTTGTTGAATTGGATGAATTTTTATCTTGTATGTAAGAGGATGATGTTGTGCGTCATGGCGGAAATATACATAATTGGTGAGCCGGCCTGTGTGCGCTCTCCGGGATATATTGCCATTGACGAGTACTAGTAACGTTTGTTGAATTGGATAAATTTTTATCTTCTGTCTATTGGTTGAGTATGAGCCTTTGGATATGCTTGCATGACTGGTAATGTATTTGAATTTTATTAATGCGAGGCCGATTCGCTCATTGAGTTTAAAAGCTCACATTGTTTGTACAACCTTTTTGTTCAGATCAGGTTGCCATCGAAGAATATCTGCTAGAGGAGTAGATCACTTTGTACCTTCCCGTTGTCGGATAGACCTCTCTTCTGTTATAGATTATGTTGCTCTGTAATCGTCTAGGACATCTAGTTCAGGGGTTCGACATTTGGCTTGTATGTCAGTATAATAATGTATTTTAAATTGATAATCTATGATTACATGCAAATCATCTCTATGATTTTCAGATAAGAAAATTTGATATATTTATCGGAAGGCTTACAGTGATGAGAGATTTATCATTGTGCCGGTCATGTGCCCAGAAAACGGGTCGTGACATTACCTATGTAATTTAACTGTTCCACATAAGGAAATTCTTTACAACAACCGTTAACATGAGCCCCTCCACATAAATTACAATTTGCTTCCAGCATTGCTATTGCATTTACCTTCGCCTGTTCGTTTTGTCTAGAGCAAAGCATGTTAACTTTCTTTGTTAATGCTTTGTTCTGAGCTAACAAAGCATTTAGTGTGTCTAATTCCGTGACTCCCCTTCTTGCAACACTCTTGGCTCGACCAGATGTATTTTGGCTTGCCCTAATTGTCTCAATTATTTCTTTTACTTGCACTATTGATTTCGCCATCAAAGTACCACCAGCTGCGATGTCCAATTTGTCTTGAGTCTCATATGTAAGACCACTGGGAAAAATAGTGAGCTGCTACCACTCTGGGAGACCATGATTAGGACATTTCATCAGTAAGTCTTTGAATCATTCCCAAGCCTCATATAGGCTTTCGACTTCATGCTGATAAAATACTGTGATTTCGTTCCTCAGTTTGATTGATCTTGATGGAAGATAGAACTTACCCAAGAATCTTTTCTGTAGCTCATCCCCAGTTGTTATACTTCCTCTTGGCTGAGTATTCAACTAACTCTTAGCCATATCCCTTAAGGAAAAGGGAAACAAACGTAGACGAATAGCATCATCACTGGCTCTATTAATCTTAACCATGTCACAAATACCTAAAAAATTTATGATATGATTGTTCGGGTCTTCTATCGGGCTACCCCCAAACTGGTTCTGCTGGACCAAATTCATCAGGACTGCCTTTATTTCAAAGTTATTTGGGCCAAGCAGAGGTTTCACTATGCTGGAGGCATGTCCAGCATTGTTGGGTGAGGCATAGTCCCACACAGCTCTATTTTCATCTTAGTACAAATTTGCAGCTCCATTTCCTCCATTATTTTCAATACCCCCAAGATTTATATTATCTTCTGCCATTTCTTCTTGAGAACTTTGTCCCTCTTGGGTTCTTCTAATTCTAGCTTCTTTTCGAGTTCTCCTTGTAAGTCTCTCGATTTTAGGATAAAAAGGAGATCAGCTTGATTAATGGTACCTCGCATGCACAGGAGGAAGATACCAATTAGCAATGACAGCAAATTCAGCAGTAAAAATCAACACAGTAAAAACTAAAAATGACCCTATAATAAAAAAGAACAGAAATAAAAGAAAACAAGATAAAGCGTCAAAGCTAACACCTTCAAATTTCTTTGAATATTAGCACAATTCTTAGTCCCCAGCAACAACGCCAAAAACTTGTTAGGTGATTTGGCAAACATACCAGTTGCACAAGTAATATAGTGTATAATGAGTAAATATATTGATCCCATGAGGACTAAGTGGCTAACTACCCAAGAGATTTGACCGAATTAGTTAGATGAAAATATTGGATTGAAGATAGCTCTAATCAATGAATGATAAAATAAAATCAATGACAGTAAATTTTTTTTAAGGATTTTCTCAATTTGACAGCAAACAAACTCACAACTAACAAAATTAATCTAATTAAAAGCCTAGGGTCATTAATCCCTCTTCTCCGTCCTAGAAATTACAAAACCCCTCTCACGCACTCGTAACTTATTCAACTATATAAGTTAATCCTAGGTTATTCTAATAACTTAAAAGAATTCTCCCGAATCTCAATTAAGTTACTTAACACCTACGTAATTCCTTGTGTGGGTTAAGCCTAATCTAACCAACCTAGCCTTGATTAAACGAGATCAACTAACATTCTTATTAGCTAACAAGGAAAAACACTTAGTAAGGTTTACACATTCATCCTCCCTATTCAGTGTTCTATTCTCACCTCCCTCTCCCGAGTTCGAAGACAGCAATAAGCATAAATATAGGTTGATCAAATCCATATAACGCAGCAATAAAATAAATAGAAATACTTATATTAATTGAAATAAGGTTTCAAATACATGAGAGAATACAAAATCTATTCAAAAGTCAAGTTCATAGTAACCTTAGATAGAAAATCTAGCTACTCATGGAAAATAAACAACAAAAAATAGAAAAAGGGATAAAGATGGCCATGAATATGATGTTGGATGGTGGATGGAGCCCCAAAAGCCTTGAAAATCAGGTTTTCCTTGCTCTTCTCAGCCAAAACGGTGCTTCCCCCTTCTTTCCGGATCAGAATCCCCATTGAAAATAACCTAGGAAGCTATTTAAACTGATATTGAGGTGGCAGAGAATGTGTCCCGGCGCTGCAGTAGTAGAGAACAGAGAAAACGGCCCCAAAAACGAGCTTCAGCGGAGGTTTTTCGCTGTAGCGGTATGATCCCACAACTGCAGCGATGGCGGAAAGAAGCAAATGCTGCAAAAAATTCCAAATGCTGAAATTATACTTCCTCAGTGCCAAGCGCTAGGTAGCTGGCACTAGGCGCTGGTCTTGCGCTGCAACGAGCTCCTTTCTACATTGCAGCACTGTGTTGCAGAGAAGCTCCAGCGCTGGGCACCGGATAGCCAGCGCGGGGCGCTGGTGACTAAGATAGAATGCAATTTTCTGGTTCTGTGATTTTGCTTTCCTTCTTCTTATTTCTTTGCTCCCAAAGTGGCTTCTTTTCTTCTACTTGATAGTCCTTCTTTGCACCCTAAAATGCAAGATCAAACATCAATAACTAGCATAAAAGTGAGGTTAAAAATATAAAAAATTGTAAGGACTTAGGAAAATTAAAATTAGAGAGTATTGAGGCAAGAAGATATTAAATAAGTGAAAATCAAGCAATAGTAAGGTTCATATGTTAAGAAATAATGCACAAAAATCATGTTAATTGGGAAATTAACAGTCCTCGTAGGTACTTGCTTCTCTGTATCTCTAAATCCTTCATTTTCATCAAATCATTTATGGATTGTAGACTCAGGAGCTACTCGTCATATCTGTTCACAAGCCAGTGCTTTTGTTTCCTTGCATTCTATTTGTCATATGACTGTTACTTTGGCAAATTATTCTCAGATTTTGGTTCACCTTGCTGATATGTTATGTTGCACTATGATATTATGCTTAAAGATGTTTTGTTTGTTCCTCAATTCAAATTCAATTTAATCTCAGTTAGTGCTTTAGTTACTGATTATGGTCTTACTATTAGTTTCCAATCCTGACTACTTTGTTATCCAGGATCTAGCAACGAAGAGGATGATTGGCAGGGGTGACAAAGTTCAAGATTTTTACATTCTAAATGTTCACCATTTGAATTCTATTTCAAATGCTTTTGTTAATAATGTTTCTGCTCATATTTGGAATAATAGGCTAGGACATATTTCTTTTAAGAGACTTGATTCATTGAAAGATCAATTGAAATGTGATGTAACTAGATTACATAAGTCTGTTCCTTGTTATATTTGTCCTCTTGCTAAGCAAAGAAGGCTGCCTTTTGAATCCAATAACTATTTGTCAAAATTTCCTTTTGATCTTGTGCACTGTGATATTTGGGGGCCATATCAAACTGTTTCTTATACTGGTCATCGTTTTTTTTTTAACTATTGTCGATGATTGCACTCGTTTTACTTGAGTTTATTTGTTGAGGAGTAAATCTGATGCTATTTTTGTAATACCAAAGTTTTTCCACATGATTTCAATGCAGTTTAATACCACAATCAAAGTTTTTCGTTCTGATAATGCACCTGAGTTATCTTTTACTGAGTTTTTCCAAGATAAAGGAGTTTTGCATTAGTTTTCTTGTGTTGAAAGACCTCAGCAAAACTCGGTTGTGGAGCGTAAACATCAATACCTCTTGAATATGGCTCGGTCATTGTTTTTTCAATCCAGGATCTCAAGTTCCTTTTGTACAGATTGTATTCTTACAGTAGCTTTCTTGATTAACAGAGCTCCTTCTCCACTATTGAGGCACAACACACCTTTTCATTTGCTATACAAAAGGGCTCCTAATTACACTCTCTTTTGAGTTTTTGGCTGTTTAGCATTTGTATCCTCCTTAGTTGTTCATCGAACAAAATTCCATCCTCGTGTCAGGGTTATGTTTCCCTTGGTTATCCGCATAGTGTAAAAGGTTATAAATTTTATGATGTAGAGACCAAACAAGTATTCTTTTCACGAGATGTAGTGTTTCATGAGGAAGTGTTTCCTTTTCATGCCATCACTACTTCAGACCAAGTCACTGATCCTTTTCTAGATTTGGTTCTCCCTAACATTTCATTACAAGCTCCTCTTATTCTAGATGTTTCTTCTTCCTCTGTTCATGATCCATCTGTTACTACATCTCTTTCAGCAACCATTCCAGTAGATAATGTTCCAGCAATTGCTCCTGCTGCATCTGGTGATGTTGCTCTTCAAAAGTCCACCAGAATGATTCGTCAACCTGATTACTTGAAGGATTATCACTGCAATTTACTTACAGGTTCTTCCACTCATGCTTACACTTCTACTTCGTATCATATTTCTCATATGTTTCTTATTGTGGTCTTTCTGATTCACACAAGCAATTTGTGCTCAGTATATCCTCTCAGGTTGAACCTCAATTCTATCACCAAGCAGTAAAGTTTCCTGAGTGGAGGCTGGCTTATGCATCAAGAGTTGAAAGCTATGGAAGCCAATAATACATGGACTATTACTTCTCTTCCTCATGGTAAGCATAGCATTGGATGCAAATGGATATATAAGATCAAACTTAAATTAGATGGTTCTGTTGAGCGCCATAAGGCTCGTTTAGTAGCTAAAGGCTACACACAACAAGAAGGTTTGGACTTTGTTGACACTTTTTCCCTAGTGGCAAAATTAGTGACTGTGAAGGTTCTTCTTGCTCTTGCTGCCTCATGTAATTGGCATCTAGCTCAACTTGACATTAACAACGCCTTTTTAAATGGCGATCTTTTTGAGGAGATATATATGGATCTCCCTCTTGGGTATCTTGGACAGAAGGAGTCCTCTCCTTCTCAAGGCAAGCTAGTTTGCAAGCTTCACAAGTCAATTTATGGTCTCAAGCAAGCTTCGAGGCAATGGTATTCAAAATTTTATCAAACCTCGCTCAAGTTTGGTTTTCTTCAATCAAAATCTGATTACTCTCTCTTCACAAAAGGTCATGGATCCTCTTTTATTGCTCTTTTAGTTTATGTGGATGACATCGTCCTTGCTAGCCCTTTTTCTCAATCTATTGATGAACTTAAACATTTTTTGCATACACAGTTTAAGCTTAAAAATCTTGGTTGTCTCAAGTACTTCCTTGGCCTTGAGATTGCTAAGTCCTAGCAAGGTATTGTGCTTTCTCAACGTCATTACACCTTACAATTACTTGAAGACACTGGTTATTTGGATTGTAAGCCTACTGATGTTCCAATGGATCCAAAGCTTTGTTTGAATGCCAATGACGGTGAACTGCTTCCTGATATAACACACTATCGTCGGCTTGTCGGGAAGCTTCTTTACCTCACTTTGTCTCACCCAGACATTACTTTTGCTGTTTATAAGCTCACTCAGTTCTTGGCTCAACCTCGTCTTCCCCACCTCAAGGCAGTACATTATCTGCTTCGTTATCTGAAGAAGAGTCCTGGTCAAGGGTTATTCTTTTCTTCTACTACTTCCTTACAGCTAAAAGCATTCTTTGATGCTGATTGGGGTTCATGCCCTGATTCTCGTCGCTCTGTCACAGGTTTTTGTGTTTTTATTGGAGACTTTTAGTCTCTTGGAAGGCAAAAAGGCATACCACTGTCTCTAGATCCTCAGCTGAAGCTGAGTATAGAGCTTTTTCTTCTACTACCAGTAAGCTCGTTTGGTTACAACAGCTTCTTGCAGATTTTCAAGTCAAGGTTGATTCTCCTGCTTTGATATACTATGATAATTTGGCAGTAATACAAATTGCCTCTAATCTAATCTAATCTAATCTTTCATGAACGAACTAAGCACATCGAGATAGATTGCCATTTTGTTCGTGAAAGAGTTGCTTCGGGAGTGCTCAAATTATTGCCCATCAGATCTCAATACCAATTGGCTGACTTATTTACTAAGCCTCTCCATTCTGCTCCGTTTTTTTCGTTGCTGTCCAAGATGGCTGTCAAGGACATTTACAAGCCACCTTGAGGGGGAGTATTAGATTATAAATATATTTTATAATATTTTGTTAAATATATTTTATAATATTTTGTCTTTTAGTTATAGTCGGTTGTATTTGTGCTGTATTGTTATGTAACACTGCTGTAAAAGGGCTTTTTATGAGAGTAAAGTTCTTTTTCCCTTCTCCCTTCTTCTTGACTTTTCTTTCCAAGGGTTCAATAGTTAGTGTATCATAATTCTAGTAGCAATTATTATATTTGTTAGTAAAAAAATTCTATCATTGTCTAATTTTGCTATAGTGTTAAATATTAATTTTAATTGATATATATGTAATATTTTTATTTTTTGTTATATTTTATAAAATAAAATTTTACGTTTTAAAGTCTAGGTAACTGAAATTATAACTAGGCCACAATTAGGAGTTATATGTAATTTTTATATTTTAAAAAAAGTTATATTATTTTTTACTTATTAAAAATACATAATTAAAATTTTTAATTCGATAACTTCTTAAGAAATCTCATAGAATGGATTGAGGCAAATTACTCAAAAGAATCTTAGAGAAACTTTAAGAAAAGGTGTATATAAAAAATAATTACAGAAATGCTAGATGAAAAACGTGACTTGAAATTTAGTGATTATTAGTTGCCATTATATGTACGTGTGAAATATATTTAATCATATAAACGTCATTAATAAATTTGCATAATTTCAATAAGGCAAAAGCACTATTTTTATCTTTAAACTTTGATTCTTAAAAATTTATTTTGTGTTAATTTTGTCCTATATCTTTTTAATAGTTAGTTTCATTTTTTTCAACATAATGTCGTCCAAATTGTTAATAATAAATGTTAATATGGTCATCACTATTATATACATCAATACCAACTCATTTAATTAGATACATCCAAACTTGCAGTGAAAAAATGATCCTCTATTTTCTACTTTGTCCTTTCAATTTCAAGAGTAGAGAATGATTTTCTGACTATTGATGAGAATGGATTTCTTTCTTGATCACCATTTGGAAAATAAACAGATGAGCACTATAAGAAAATTTGGATTTTGTGACGGAAATTAGTGATGGACAAAAATCCATCACTAATTCTTAACATTTGTGATGGAAACCAAATTTGTGCTTTTATGAATTTTATGTTCTTCGCTAATTTCGTCACTAATTGAAAATGAATTCATAGACAAAAAAGTTGTCTCAATTAGAGACGGATACATTTTCCTGTTTTACAATTTTTTTTTTAAGTTGCAATAGATTTTCACTTTTGAGACAGAATTTTTTATCTAAAAATTCGGCAATGGATTAACTTTCTATCCCAAAAACCAGTCACAGCAATATTAGAAATGGAATTTCTTCCGTATCTGATTCCATCTCAGATGCATCTGAGGCGAAAATTTTCATATTATGAGATTGATTTTTCCATCTCGAGTTCCGGATTTTCTTGCAGTGGTCGGGCGATCTCTTTCATAGAACTAAGTGAGGTTGTGAGGGTTTCCTTGGTTCGCTCCTAAAGGAAGGTTTGGTTTTCTAGAGAGATGGAAGGTTCTGGAGTATGATCTTTGTTGTTATTAAAGAAGAGATCTATAACAAGATTACTGATCTTAATCACTGCCACAGCCAATAATCAACCACTAAATATCCTATAATAAGATAATTTGGCCAAGCTCTAAGCAACGATAATTTGGCCAATCATTGGTGGTGGAATTAGCAGCGGTCTAATCAATTGAAGATCCGTAATTTAATTTCTATCGTCCCCTGTTGTTCCCAGATCTGTTCCTTGTTCATTCAAAATGGCGAGGTTGATGTTTTTCTCTGGACTCTGGCCCATATTCTTGATCCATGTTAGGTATTTGCATAGGATGACTTCTTTAGTTTCCTGAACTCCTATTAAACCTTTTCTTTTAATTGTACGGTGAGCGTATCTTTTGGTTGATATATGTATTAGTCGAGATTAAGGTGATGTTTGATATGGAAAAAATATCTTGAGAGAAAGACAATTTAATGGAATCTAATAACTTCAATGGAATGGAATTTTCTTTCTATCTAATCATTCTATTGTCTTTCTATTTTAGATACTAAACATGCATAATAAATAATAAAAAGGAGATTCATCTCCATTAATAAATATCAAACTGGGCCTAAATTCCTCCCAAACAATTTTAAAGGCAAGCTACATCAACATGATCCATTTAGAATCAAAATTTTACATTAAATGAAGATTCTATATTTTATTTTCTCAATATATCATCAAACTTATCCATAATATAATTCTGCAATTAAAAAATATCAACTATTTGATTGCATAATTGATGTACTCTTGTTATTTATTTCTTTTCAAAAAATTGAGATTGAATTAAGAAATTAAGATACATAATATACTTCCAACTTAAAGGTTAGATCAATAAAATGCTTTAATGTGATATTGAGAAGCATATGCAGTCACAAAAAATTCTTTTTAAGAGAAAAAAATACTTTCTTATTTTTTTTATTTGTGTTAATAAAATTGTTTTTAAAAATATATAATAACAATTATTATTATTATTATTATTATTATTATTATTATTATTATTATTATTATTATTATTATTATTTTGCTATAAGAGAGGAAGTTAGGAACTATAATTTCTCTTGTAAAATAATCAGAAGTAGCAATTAATATATTTCGACAAATATATACTCTTTACTCAAACAAAATGTTGAAATTATTATTTTAATATTAATAATATTGTCAAAAAGGTTAAAATGTTATTTTAATCCATTACCCTTATCTCTCAAGTCTCATCCTCATCCCCTAACTTCAATTTGCTCCAATTCCACTCTTTTACTTCATTTCAAATTTCATTTTTATCTCACAACTTCTTTGAAACCAATTTAGCTAAACAAGAGCAATACAAAGCAAGCAATGAGGAAAGCCCGTACAATGTTTGAAGTATCGATAATGAAGGAAAATTATGACAAATAGAGTCCATGTTGACAAGAGGTTATTAAAGTCATCAAAAAGTTACATATACTTTTTTGTTTGGGCAGTTATACCAAAATAATGAGGACAAAATGAGAAAATATGTTAACAACTAATTAAATGAATTAATCATATTAATTTTGAAATTTGAAACTGCAGCTATAATCATAAAACAGTTGTTACCATATTATAATTGTATCCACTTCAAATTTTAGAGCCCACTTATTTTCTTAACTATTTATGAGGTCAAATAAACAAATTAACCTATAAAGGAATAATGCCCCCCTATTCCTATAATAGACTTGAAACTTGAGAGTATTTTTTAGAAATATTTTCATAGGGTGTGTTCTGTAAAATTAGCTTATAAGCTAGCTGAAAGCTTATAAGCTAATTTTTAACTTATAGCTGATAGCTGAAATTTAAAAACTTATAAGCTAACTTATTGAATTAGAAGTGTTTGGTAAAAGTAACTGTTGAAGTAGTTGAAAAGTATAAAATGACATATATTTTATAATCCCAAAATAATACAAATAAACATTATTTTTTAATTAAAATAGTTAAAATTATTATATATATATATAATTAACTAAATATATATTTTTTATTATATTATATATATAAATATAATATATATATATATATATATAAATATAATATATATATATATATATATAAATATAATATATATATATATAGACCTATCAAAACAGCTCGTTTTAGGTTATGCGAAATACAGGCTGGAAAATAGCCAGTCCAACTCGTACAAGGGCCAAATGGGCCAGCCTGTAAAGTTTTTTTTTTTTAAAAGAAATGTTATTAACTTTGGATCTATCACTTTGTTTGGTCTTTGCTGGTGTATTTTGGGCTTTTGTAGCTCATGTTTCTCCTTCTAGTTTAATACTAGAGGTCCAAAAAAAAAAATCTAATTGGCTATATGAGACTCTGTGTTTGTGAGAGGTTTTGAAGTTGAGACTAAGAGACGATTGAGAGACAAAGACTGAGGGAGACTGCGCCGCTACGAAGAGTTGGAGATGACGGGCGAAGGTGACAGGCGAGTGGTGACGATTCACGATGTTGATCTCTGATCTCGATTTGAGATCTCAATCGGATAAGTCAAGAAGAGGAGAGATGGTTAGAAGTTAAAACTCCGATGGACGTCGCCGGCACATGAACTTGAAGTCGAAGGTGAAGATCTCTGTCGTGCTTCAGTGCTCTTTGTCACGTTGCCCCTCTGTTCTCTCTTCCTCTGAAAATCTGAATCTCTGGCCCTCTGACGCATAAATTTGTTTTTTGCTTTTCTGAGAATTAATGTCTCCCTCCTTGTGTCTCTCGTCTCCAGTATCCCTCCCTGTGTCTCCCATATGAACTCTAAGAGTTTAAAATCTAAGAATCGATGTCTTCCGTCACTACAAAAAAAAAAAAGACTTTTGTAGTCTAAAAGTCGCCACTAAAAGTCTTTGGTGGCGACTTTTAGTGGCGACTAAAGTTGTTGGCGTAAGTCCATGGCTGATTCTTTTGGTGGCGACTTTCAAAGTCGCCACCAAAAGTTACCTTTAGTGGCGACTTTAGTCGCCACCAAAAGTCATTTTTATTGCAAAAAAAAAAATTCGTGAAAAAAATGATTTTTGGTGTCAGCAAAAACTACCTTTGGTGGCGACTAAAGTCGCCACCAAAAGTCACTCGTCATCTTTTTAGATCCAGATTGGCCCGGAAGGTCGACCCAAGATCCATTCGACTCGTGCGGGTCTTGGCTGATCCAATAACTCGCTATCCCTAGCTGACTCAATTTTTTTGTGTGCAATATTCAAGTTTATTTGAAATTAAACCAAACATGTGCATACCTGAGATTCGAACCTGGGTCCCTTGCTTGCTGCCATGTGTGTCTTGCCATTCTGCCACTGCTTCATTTGTGTTATGTAAGTGCAAAATATTATATATATATATATATATATATAATCTGTTAAAAATATTTTAGGTCAAAAATATTATAAAACAAAAATAAAATAATATTAAACTTAACAAAAAGCAAATATATTATTACTATTGGAGTCACCACAAAAGTCCAACTTCAACTAATTTCATAAAAAAAAAAAACGATTTCACTTAAAAAAATAGACTTCAGTCGTCACTGATAATCTAATTTTTTAAAAAAATTAAAAAATTAAAAAATTAAAAAAATTAAAAAATTAAAAAATTAAATTTCTTTTAAATAAAATTAAGAAAAATAAAAAAAATTGAATTTTTTAAGTAAAAAATGACTTTTTTAATTTTTTTTAAAAAATTAGACTTTTAGTCGTCACCAAAAGTTTAATTTTTTATTTTATTTTAAAAAATCTGACTTTTTTTTATTTTATTTTAAAAAATACTTTTGGTGGCGACTATAGTCTAATTTTTTATTTTATTTTAAAAAATCTGACTTTTTTTTATTTTTTTTAAAGAAGACTTTTGGTGGCGACTATAGTCGCCACTAAAAGTCTAATTTTTATTTTATTTTAAAAAATCTGACTTTTTTTTTATTTTTTTTAAAAAATACTTTTGGTGGCGATTATCTAATTTTTTATTTTATTTTTTAAAATCTGACTTTTTTTATTTTTTTTAAAAAAAGACTTTTGGTGGCGACTATAGTCGCCACCAAAAGTCTAATTTTTTATTTTATTTTAAAAATCCTGAGTTTTTTTATTTTTTTTTTAAAAAAACTTTTGGTGGCGACTATAGTCGCCACCAAAAGTCGACTTTTAGTGGCGACTATAAGAGTCGCCACCAAAACTCAACTTTTAGTGGCGACTAAAGTCGCCACCAAAAGTCGACTTTTGGTGGCGACTTTAAAAGTCGCCACTGAAATTCAATTTTCTTGTAGTGCGTCTCCGGTCTCCCTCCCTTTGCTCTATAGAACATATATATATATATATATATATATATATAAATAAAGAAATGTAAGGTGGGTTATAAGGATCGGGCCAGTTCGACCTAGTCTTTTGCAGGCTGGGATTCAACCAACCCAGCCCGGCTTGAAAGTGGGTTAAACGGCGAGCTGAATATGTTTTGATAGGTCTAAATGTATGTGAAATAAGGATGCCATAGGTATTTTGATAAAATGATAAAGGAAAAATAGGAAAAAAAAAGTACATAAGTTATAAGTTATAAGCTACTCAAAATAACATCTCAGAATAAGTTGTAAGCTACTGAAATAAGTTCGTTTACTAAAAACTTCTAACACGTTTATAAGCTAGTCAAATTAGCTATAAGCTAGCTTATTTTGCTAATCAAACACAGTCATACTGTCAACACAAAAGACCAAAATAAAGCAGGGAGCCAGATCAAAACAAGTTAAAGTAATATTGAAGGACCAAAGTGAAATTTAAGAAAAAAATAGGAGATCAAATTAATTGAAACAAAATTAAGTGACAAAAATGAACCCTGAAATAAACTTTAAGGGAGTAAAATGATGTTTTAACCAGCCAAGTCTAATTCCTATTTGTCTGACAGAAGGCTTCTAGATTTTATATATCAGATCCCAGGCTAAACTAAAATTAAAACAAAAAGTCTGGATCCAGGTTTGAATGTATATATGAGTGTGCGTATTAAGATACATGCATGTTCTCCAAGAAACACTATAAGCAAGAGGAGACTTACTGAATAATTGACCAGCATGTGTGTATTTCAACCATTTTAATTAACCAATCAATATATAGCAAACTTTCTTAGATTTTGTAGGCCTGATTTGAATATTGATATTTAAGTTGTTTGTCAATTACGTTTGGTGTGTCAAACAAAATCAATGATTCGAAACTGTTTGACTTGAGTTTCCAACTCCCTCGATCTTAATTAAGAAATAAAAGTACAGATTAAAACAACAAAATCTACAAACCACGCTATTCACATCTCAAATCATCGAAAAGATATTTGTTTTTTCATCTATAGTCCAATTTTTTAAGCATAATGTACCTTTCATGCCAGTACATGCTATTCAAATTGAAAAAAAAAAAAATGCTTGCTCATCAAATGGAAATGGATTCCCTCAAGGTCTTAGAGGGTGTTGTTTTCTTTAGGATCAAATCTGAATCATTAATCTAGATCATTTAATGTTCCAGATGAATTTTGTATTTTTTTTTATTTTTTAAATTACATAATTAATTTTTAATAAGTTTAATCTTGTATTTTTTTTTTATTTTTAAAAATTAAACATGTAATTAAAAAATAATATAAAATTAATTTAAACCGTTAAATGATCTAGAACAACTATCTAGATCTAATCCTGAAGACAACAGTACTCTCCAATAAATTTAGATCCTTTGCAATATTGTAGAGATGAAATACTTTTAGTAACAATGTTTTCTGTTGCTAGCAACAACAAACTGTTACAAAATATATTACGCGCTGTAATACTCCTCCAGGTCCCTCTCCAATATCTTGAGGAAATCCCTTTTCCAGTCAAATGCTATTGGATTGGTCTATATAATAAATTGCCATAAACAGTGTGACGTTGATGTATAGACAAGTACATTGGAGGCTAAATGCATTTAATACTATCTAGCTAAAGGGAAAATTTGTATGTCAGGTAAATTGAAACAAAACATATTTCAGCTGACCTTTGTTGTCTCTTTCTAATGTTTTAATTAAATTTCCTTTTCACCAAAAAAAAAAACATATTTAAGCTATGGCTTAACTACGCTATAACATTTCATAAATGAATTCCTCTTTTATTTCGAAATCCATTGGTCGTGACTCATCCCATAGCTCTACAGTGGACCCCAGTTTGAATAATTCAGAAAAGATTACCTCAAAAATAAAAAAAAAGTGGGGGGATGTATCCAGAGTGAACAGCCACAAAAAAAAAATGCATTAATTTTCTTGCACAAACACAATAACTCTGACATTTTATGATCGAATGCCTTCTCTTATAAAGCTGAGCCTGAGCGAACATTGCCATTTAAACTAGCACATCTTACATATTTAGTTAATTTCCTTAGATAGATTTACATAAGTGACTATATATATAAATTTACATGATTAATTCAATATTGAAATCGAAATAATCATATCAAAGCATTTTGTTTTTAAAGTTTGCACAAGTCTTATGATATGTAATAGCAATTCTCGTTTGATTTGAATTCTCTTGTCGTATTTGTTAATTTGAGGACACCCTAACAGATAATAATACTTATGTTAGAGTTACGGTAAAGGTAACGCACGTATGCCTTACAGGCTCAAGCAACATAGATGAAGCAAGAATATGCATAGAGGTCATATATGTCGTAAATTTAGGAAAATTTTCTCACAGAATGGTAACAATTAATAAGAATAAGATAAATTAAACTAATTAAAAAATATTAAAAATTAATTAAGCCGAGTTGTATAGGAATACTAAAATTTCACTAATAAGATCCTAAATTCAACAACAAATATTGTTGCTTCCCAGATTGTAGGGAGAGGCTGTCAAAATCTACAGCAAGTAGTTTATGCTTCTTTCAGAACTTAAATTCACGTGCTGAATTGTTGATGAGGTGGGAAAAGGGAGCAGCAAACCTTCTAGTTACTTGGAAAACAAGAATTGTAGGTGTATGTATATATTTTTATCTTTATATATATATGTGTGTGTGTGTGTGTGTGTGTGTATTTTTTTTTAGAAAAAAGATAAAAATGTTTCAAGTACAATATGAATATTGCTTCTTTGGAAATAATTAAGTGGGTATTTGAATTTAATTTAAAAATAACGCAATTGGCTATATCTTGATGTTTTTGTGTGAGGTCATCTCTGATATATATATATATATATATATATAGTTCTGTGTTTTATTTTTATAAGGGGAAACCGCGTGTTTTGGGGTCAGGGAAGTCATAGAAGGTATACTCGAGAGAGGGTAATACTAATAGTAATACTGCAAAGAAAGGTCACTGTGTGAGGCTCTCAAATAGACAAAGCAAGATGGTAAGAACCCCTTGCTGCGACAAAAGTGGTCTGAAGAAAGGCACGTGGACACCAGAGGAAGACAGGAAATTGATTGCTTGTGTTACTAGGTATGGCCACTGGAATTGGCGCCTTCTCCCCAAATTTGCAGGTACTGATCAATTAATTCAACATTTCGCTCCCAAAAATAAGCAATTTGATTGCTTATGTTACTAGGTTATGTCATATGCGAGGGTTTAAATTCTTACTTCGTCATGTCTAAGCATCATTTAACACTATAAAATGATATACTCATATACAGATCGATGACAAATACAATCGATATGAATGTTGCACCTTATTTAATTTACGGCCTCTGTAGAGGAAACTCAACTTGACCACATCAATTGGTGCAGTCTGACTTCTGAATTAATCTACCATCTCAAAATCCTTAATTATTGTCTTGCTTAATTCTCAGGTCTTGCAAGGTGTGGAAAGAGCTGCAGATTGAGGTGGATGAACTATCTGAGGCCAAATATCAAAAGAGGGAACTTCACTCCACAAGAAGAAGACACCATCATCAAATTGCATGCAAAGCTGGGTAATAGGTATGTGCGTGTCACTGTGACGCTCCCACAGTTGATTGGTTCTCCAGCTAATACATATATGAGATCAAAATCAAATCCAGTCTACCAATATTTTTGCCAATTAGGGTTTAATTAGAACTTGAGTTTAGATCAAATTTGTTACATGTGGTATCAGAGGTAGGTTTGTGATTTTCATGATTCACCATGAAATTTATTTTTTGGAAAATGTAGAAATTCATGATGTTACTGTTTTGGATGTTACTGTTTTGCGTTAATGTTTTTTGGAAATTATTGTTTCTGCAAATTGCCGTGTATGCGCATTACCGTTTTGTTTTCGCAATTACTGGTTCTACGCAATCTATGATGGTTTTTGGAAATCATTATTCGTTTTCTGCGTTTTATAGTTTGTGCAATTTCTGGGTTTGTGTGATTATATGAAAAACAACAATTTCTGGAATTCTAGAATTGCATGAAGTTTGAACTGACTTTTTTGAGTTCTGGGCGTATAACTGTTTTCTGTGAAAATCGCATAATGGATTCTGTCATATACCGCTATAGTGGTGGCTTATTACCGCTATAGCGGTGGGTTTTTAAATCCTAGATGCTTCTGTCACATGCCGCTATAGCGGTAAGTCTTTAAAAAATATGATCTTCTCGGTCAAATACCGCTATAGCAGTAGTTTCAGACCGCTATAGCGGTGGGGGAAGACTTAAACTGCCATGTATTAATGAATTGTGCATTTCGTTTAATCTAATCTGCGTAAGGAACATTAAAGTGAATGTGATATAAATGTTCTATTACATATAAAGTGCCGGATTATATTGATGCGCTATTTCCCGACAAGTGTATCGGGTCGCACAAGTAGTAAAGTGATGAGAAAAAGTTATCGTCCTCAGGGATTGACTTTAACAATTACCAATTTCACTAGATCAAATTATATTTGGACAGAGGAAAAATGTAAAGATAAACCGAAAATAAACTAAACTAACAACAAGGAATTAACTAAACACCAAACGAAGAACTACGTCAAAACACAACGGGTAGGGGATTGACTTTCTTAACTCCTAATCCGATTAATTCATAGACAAACCAATCTTTGAATCGTTAAAGGATGCTTAGAAACATTCACAGATTCCATTTAATGTTGGTCGAGTTCACGAAAATATTTGAACCCAATGTCTTGGTGAGCAAATCTTCCTAGCCAAAATAATTAGCTAATGTCTTAGTCCAATTAATTGGTTCGGAGTTTAAGTTCAAGAACTCATATGACCACGCAAACAAGATTATCTATGTCTAGACTAACCCGATTTACGGTAGAAGTTACAAGGGCATGTTTATATCAAGCTATGTCTAGCATTAATACAAACCCCAAATTCATCTAAGTGAAATGATCACAATCACCTAAAACCAGTTAAACCAATAACAACTACTCCAATAATCAGAAAAGCAATTGTATTTAAGCATCCAACAACAAAGCTTCATAGGTAGTTAATATACATCAATCCCCTAACCCTAGAGTTTATAACAAGAGGAAGAAATACATAACAAATACACAACAAAATATGATCAAGAGGAAGGAGAAAAAGGAAGAAAAGCTTCAAACTCAGTAGAGAAGAGGTCTCCCAGCTCCTCCATCCTTGCCCTAGCAGAGCTCCCTTGCCCTCCAACCAAAAGATACACAAAACATCAGCAAAAGAGCAATATATACAAGAAAGCTCGCAGGAGCAGAACCGGGGCGCCTAGGCGCCAAGCAAAAACAAAGAGGAAATGGGCGCCAGCCCAAAATAGCTGGAAACAAGGAGTGGCGCCTAGGCGCCCTGGGTGGCGCCTGGGCGCCACGTTCTGACTCTTTGGCAGAGAGTTGAGGGGCTGGCGCCTGGGCGCCAGCCATCAGATGTGCTGCAGAACTTCAGTTTCCATGTTCCAGACCAGAATGGAAGGCCTACTAGAATGTACAACAAAAAGGCGTAAAAAGGCAAGGAAAAAGATTAAAATAAGATAAAGCAAAGCAACAACTATGTACAAAGAGGAAAGCCAAAATAAAGGACAAAGCAAGCAAAAAGCTAACAAAAATGGAATCAAGGAGAGGAAAAAGCCCTAAAGAAACAAACAAAATTAATCAAAATAGAGGACTCATCATATATAAAGTGCCGAATTATATGAAAATCAAGATTTAAATAAAGAAAAGTTTTACTTACACTTTTTTCCTCAAAACTACATGTTATATGGTGGCAATACTCAGATTTAATTATTTTCACTTCCCCTATCCAAGATTATCCCCCGTTAACAAATATGATTATTAAGACACATAACATGACCTGCACTGACAAGTTAATTTAATAATAAATTTCTTCGAGATAGATAAGTTTTAAGTATTATATGTACAATGTATATGATAGATTACGTTACGGTATATAATATAAATGCTAATATCGCAGGTGGTCTAAGATTACGGCTGAGTTACCAGGAAAATCAGATAACAAGATTAAGAATCACTGGCATTCCAACCTTAAGAAGCGCCTTCCTCAGAAGACAGTGGCACATGAAATTGCTGAAGTTTCAGAGCCAAAGGATAAGTGCTCATTTGAACCGGTGGCCTGTGATTTCTACTGCATTATGCAGCATTACTGGGATGACCGGACCAGCCGGTGACTCAGCTTTGCCGGAGGAATACACAGAGCCTGTAACGCCAGATTTCTGGACAGATCTTTATTGTTGTGTGGTTGACATTTCCTACCTTCCAGGTGAATTAATGGCACCTACTTCGCTGAATGAACCTGAAATTTTAAGCCCAGTTTATGGTGCACAACTTTTGGGGTCACTGCATATAATCAATAAGAGTACTAATATTAATATATTTAGTTCTGTCACATTCAGTTATATATTCTGATCCTGAATATAGTGCATTTTGGTTTAATGTTATATATTACATTTGGGGGTGGATTTGTATATTGTTGAAACTTGAAACAACTAGCTAGGACATCATTATAATGCTTTTACTCTGTTGGCACGTTCAGTGTTCGATTAAAATGGTCAGTAAGCCAGATATATACGTAATCTAGTATAAACTCAATAAATTGGCCAATATACATACCTAACGCGGGGATTCGTATATAAACATTATACGTTTTTCAAAATTCGAATAGAATACATACAGAACATAAAATTTAAAAATTTTCATATTTATTATATTTAAACATATGTATATAAGTTCTCATATTATACGATAAACGCCTAAAGCACAAACACTTGTCCTTCATCTTTCTGCGGTATCAGGATTAATGCCAATGGATTTAAATATTTTGGGTATATAATATGTGCCTAAGAAAATATTTGATATATATATATATATATCAAATATATATATATATATATATATATTGAATTTTGGGTAGGATGCAAATAAGAAGAATAGTTTAAATTTTCCATCAAATTAATGAGATAACCATTTTGAAAAATTTTCTGACTCTTATGGTTGCACCATAGATATGAGAAAATTGTAATGTTAACAAATCAAGGTGAGATGTTAAAATTGTATAACTTTATGTCTAATGCTAGAGTATCCGTAACTTTATGAAATAGAACTATTTGATCTTATTTTGTATTTAAATCATGCGTGAAGAGATATTAGTTTAGAGTCATTTTTTGAACATGTTTAAGTTCTTTTAGCTAGTTTGATTTGTTTAGTTTCATACTAAAGTGTGGTGTTTTTAGATTTTCTTTTTTTTTTCTTTTTGATGCATGTCAATGTTAATTTTGCAAATCTTTACGTTAAACCATTCTTTTGCAATAACGGTGTTTTTCATCTTTTTTCAATAAGAGGATCTAAAAAAGAAAAAAAAAATGGGCTTCTTTCTCTTGGGAATGATGATTGGAATTTTAGAATAAAAGAGGGAACTATTTAGGGCTCGACTTTAACCATTTCTTCCCACTCTACCGTTGATTTTTTATCTTTCAGTCATGAGTGACTAGATTCTTTTGAAGATTATGTGATTGGAATGTGTTTTTTAATCAACGTTTTATTCTTTGAATTGAGTATTTAATTATTTTTTATCTTCATACTTTGTTTGGCCAACTATAAATTGATCTAGGGTTCATGTATGAGATTAGAAAATCTATATATGATTATATTGTTGCTTCTTGGGGTGAATGTTGCAAGCTAAGTTAAATGAACCTAAGAATAGACTTCATTGCTTGTATGGTTTTGTTTAGAAACTCTTGCTCTTGTAAAGCCTTTTCTCTTTCTAATTAAGGAATTAGTTAATTTTAAAAGGGCAAAAGAGGGATGATTCACCGTCGAATTGGGTTTTAACTAACTTTAAGAGTTTTAACCATCAATTTGCAGAATTTAAAACTTGATTAAGTGCAAGTTCATTCACTAATAATCAAATAAGTTAAGTGAAATTGAATCCTAGCATTTATTGGTTTATTGTTTTCTTTTAACACATTTGTTGAATCACATGTCTTCTAAATTGATTTTTTTTTTAGTTTACTTGTTTTTAGTTCAAATTTCCATTTGGTCCCTTGATTTCATAGTTTAGATAGTATTGAAGTGGTAAATTGCATACTTGACATCACAATCCCTACGAAATGATAATCATTAAATTACTTTTCAATTTGATGTGCTTGCTAATTCGACAACAATTGAGTATGATTATTTTTTCTAATATTTTGGATATAAATAGCATTAAATGCAGATATTAGAATTTTTTTCATTTAAAAAATTTTGCTAGGCTTCTTAGATATTTTGGATGAATACACGTTAACGTAATGAAAAGAAAAGAAGTTATATCCATGTATTGCTATTCAATGTAATGCAAGTGATGTACTTTCTATTTGGGGCACATCTGGCCTCCTTTCTCTTTGTATCACAAAAAATATATAAAATATTAAAATCTTAAAGTGCCAAAATAACGTGACAGTTTTTAATTAAAATACTATCCATTAATCAAAAGATATGTGACAATTAAGTTACTGAATGTATAAAAAGATATTGTAATAGATTTTTTTAGAGAAAAAATATAAAATAATTTACTCTTTAATATGAACGTAGCATTTTATTTTTTTAAAAAAAAGGATAAAGTATGCGCTCCTGGGACACAAATAATATGGCTTCAAAATCTGGTAGGCTTGGGTGTGTGCCTGTATATTTTATAGATTTTAATTAATACTAGTTTTAGATACTTCCGTATTAGCTTTTTCGGTATATTTAAAAATATGACACATTAAAAAAAATTCCTGAAAGATGCAATGGTTGTAACTCCGAGCTAAAAAAATCATGTCCTTATTATGTTTTATTTATAAAAATATGAAAATTAATTTGTATCACATCCTTCGCTTCATTTTTGGACCTACATTGTCGGCCTTAATTAGGCTGAGTAGCGATATGGCCCATTGCTGAAATTTACTGTGTACCAATAGAAATATCTCAATACAATTGTGGTCTTCAACTATGAGGCCCATTGGAGAAGTCATTTTATTTTTTATTGAAAAAAATATACTTAAAAGTTGCTATAATTTTTTTTATTAAACAATAAATTTAATTTTTATATTTTAAAAATAATAAATTTAATTTATATATTTATTAAAATCATGAAATTAATCTCTTCGAATATTAGTCAATAGTGAAATTAGTAAACATGTCAACATTAATATGGTGAGATAGCGTTGTCTAATTTTTTTTTTTCTTCTTTTTTTTCTTTCTTCATGAACGACATCAAATATGTAGAGTTTTTTCTTAGTTTTTGGCTGCAACTTTTTGTTCTTCAAGCACCACCATCGCTCAGGGTTATGCTTAGAGAATTCGGTGCCTAAATCAAAAATATTAGAAAAACTTAATATAATTTAAATAATTAATCTTTATATTATTTTTCTAGTTTTTTTAACTACGAAATCATTTATCAAAGTTTTATAATTAAGTAATTATAGTATTTCACTCTCAATAGATAATATGGCTAACGCATTCAATCTATCTTGTAACATTATTGATCTAAGATAGGATTTAAGCAATTTTAATTTTGAAAAACTTATTTCAACAGTAGCAACTGTTACAGGTATTATTAATAATATTATATAAGCAATGCATATATTTGAAAAAGAATATAATCTTTTGATATAACTTAATATTTCTATTGAAGTATCAATTTCCCTTGTTAACACTTCTCTCAATACTTTTAATTCTAAAAATAAATCAAAACCATCAATATCAGAATGTTCACTAAATTTTAAAAAGTTTTCAAGGCTAATACAATTTTTTTAGTAATTCATCCTCATCTAAAGTTCTAAATTTTTTTGGATTATGCAAAATCAGAATTTTCACTAAACCATCAATATCAGGATGTTCACTAAATAATAAAAAATATAAAAAAAATAAATTGTGCAATGTAAATAGAAAAAGTGATAGAATGATAAAATCTGGAGACAGAGAATTGTACGTTGATATTATATATTGTACTGCAACAATTTTAGGTCAGCTATCTAACTATCTCCCTTCAAAATTTAGTCAAAAAATGAAGAAAAAAAAAAAGAAGAGGAGGAACAGGTGTAGTTGACAGAGGAAAAAAAAATTGAAAAGGCAAGAAGAAGAAGACGAAGAAGAGTTGGTGATATACAGATAAGATGAGAGATAAAGACAATATGTGATATACTGATTTGATATATGTGGTTGTATGAGTAGACAAATTATTTTTATATTTCTGTGTTTTAATTCTTTTGACAAAGCTTGCTAATATTTATTACCTATGCAATTTTTTTAAATCGTGATGATTCTTATTAGCTAGCATCGCAACTTTTAAAGTCACATGTTAGCTGCTAAGTCCATTCACTTCTTTTTTATTTTTAAATTTTTAAATATATCCTTGAACATTAAATTAAAGCAGAAGCTAATTGGAAGCTTCCTGAGAAAGCTGCCTTAGTTGTCTTATCCAAAACACGGCCTACCGTCGCTGCCGACTGACTTGGAGTATCAATCTCTAGTGCAGGAAGTTCGAGTGCAGAGACGAGAGAGAAGCACTGTCGCGGTCTGTAATTTTTCTCCGTCTTTCTCTCTCCTCTGCAATTATATATATATATATATATATATCTCTCTCTCTCTCTCTCTCTCTCTCTCTTTCTCTTTCTCCTCTATAATTCTCTTTATGGCTTCTCTCGCTCAAGTCTCGTCTCTGTTTTGACTTCCCTTCATCCAAATTTATGGCAGATGTAGCTGTACAAGTCATGTAAAACCAGAGGAATTAATATAAATAATAATTAAAAAATGGAGAACGAAAAGTTCAAATCAGTAAGCATAGGGATCTATCTCATTTCATTATTGAACTCAGCGTAATCATATGGTATCCCACAGATGATACATCTCACTTTGTTGACAATGTAGCAAGTGTTGAGAATATTCAACAAGATAGATTAATTAGCACTAGACCTAGTAGTCCTACCCCTTCAGTGTTTAGATAGGTATTCCAACAATAATGGGTCCCATAGGATGTTTAATTTTGATGCTGACCTTTCTTGCAAGCATCATTGGCAGTAACACAATGGCAATGCAGAATTGACTTTTTGACCGCCGTATATTAAATTTTAAATTAAATTCCTTAATTATACCAAATTGAAATTAAATTATGGATGTATGCCAATTTTATTGTAGTAATTAGAATGCATTTGGGAAGTACAAATTACTGATATATAAAACATACCTCCAAAGTGCGTGCTTGTTTCAAAATGGTTAGTACGCACTTTTTAAGTGCGTACTTAGCAGAATACGCACTTCTGAAGTACGTACTAAACGTTGACCGTTACGTTCTTCCCATTTAAAAACATGTATAAAGTGTGGCAAAGAATAAGTAAGTTCACATTGGCGAAGAAGAAGAAAAAGAAGAAAAATTACTGAGTGCAGAAGAAAAAAAAGGTAAATATTAATATTATGATAATTTATAATTTTGTGTTGTCTTAATTTGATGATTTTATTATTATTTAGCTTTTTCAAATGTTTTTGTTGTTAGTTTTATGAATATGTTTCATACTTGTGAAATTAATTTATGAATTTTATTTTTAGTACATGTTTGATATGTCATGACTTTTTATAATGTCTTTAATTTTTGTGAATTTTTAAACTAATATATGTCATGTATTTTTCTTATGACTTTTTTTTATTTGTATCCTTAATTTTATAATTAATTTATGAATTCATTATCTTTTAAGTTTTATACTTTTTATTCTTCATTTATGTAATTGTTAGTTGTAAATCGTATTATAGTCCTTAGTTTTATAATTATGATTATTTGTTTTATATTTTTATAATAAATGTAATTTATGAATTTTTATTCTACTTAATAGATTTAGTTAGGTATAAATTGTATTATATTGTCGTCTATTGTTAAAACTTTTTATTTTTTTTAATTTTCAATTTTGTTATGGATTTTGTTCTTAGTTTTATAATTAATTTATGATGATTTATTTTTCTTAGTTTTATATTTTTATAATGATGTAATTTATGAACTTTTTATTCAGCTTAATAGATTTAGTTAGTTGTAAATTGTAATTATATTGTGGTCTATTCTTAAGACTTTTTTTTTATTGTTCAATTTTTTTTAATGAAATTTGTCCTTTGTTTTATAATTAATTTATGATTTTTTATTTTTCCTATATTGTTTTTCTTATTTTTTTAAATTTTGTTTCATATGTTCGTGAATTTTTTTCTTAGTTTTTTATAATTAATTTTTTATTTTTTATTTTTCATATATTATTTTTTCTGAATTTTTTTTAATTTTGTTTCATATTTTTGTGAATTTTTTTCCTCAAGTTTATTATTTATTTATATTTTTTAATTTTTGTTAGTTTTATTTTTTTATAATAATAATTGTAATTGATTAATTTTTATTCTTCTTAGAATGAGTCGAAGTGAGACACTTCTAGTTCGTATTTACTCGAATGGGACTATAATGAGTAATGGTTCTAATGGTGTATCATTTGAAACTGATAACACTGTAGTGGTGAAAATTCAGTGTAATATTTCTTTACATGTTTTGTGACAAATAATCCACCGTAAGTTGAGGCTAAGAGAATATGAGAAGATATTTCACTTACTATATAGATATCCTATACAAATGACGCCACTTATGTTTGGACAGCTCCAACTAAACGATGATGATAATGTAGAAATGATGATTGATTGTCACCTACAATTGGGGGGGACGTTGACAAGTATAGAGGTCTATGCAGAAATTGAGGTGACTGAAATTCAATTAAATCCTAACATTCCAGACTTGAATGAGCATGCCACGTGGGATGAGGAGAGCGGACCATCAATACAGTTTCATATGTCACCGAGTGCACAAATTCAGCTCATAGAAGATGATGATATAAACATTCCGCCACCTGACCCACCTTATGATATTCTGGATGATGTAGACGTCGATGACATAGAAGACGTTGAGGAGGATGATGTTGCCAAACTAGAGCTTGAAGAGTTTGGAGGAAGCATACAAGAATTAATGGGTGGAGATGACGAGGTTGAGCTAGTTGAGCCCATCACATTCTATACACCACCCGATTATATGACACAAGCAAATACAGCCCCAACAGATGAACTGGAAATTCCAGACGTTCTTGACGCCTATACATGGGATGATGATTCAGACCTTGCTGTTAGATTATTATTTCCTGACAAAGATGCACTACAGGAGCGCTAAAATCATACTCAATCAAGAGGCACAACAGTTTCAAGGTAAATAAGTCGTGTAAGAAGTATTTGCAGGTAAAATGCGTGAAATTTGGGGATGGTTGTAACTGGCGAGTGAGGGCTTGTTTGAAGAAGAATTACGACATGTGGATGATCACAAAGTACAGTGGAGATCACATATGTGTTTCATCATCCATTTCCCAAGACCATCGCCAGTTAGACTTTGATTTGATCGCGACAGCAATTATGGCTCAAGTGACTCAATCTCCAGACATGCCTATCTTTCAGGTGAAAGAGTGTATTAAAGAGTAGTTTGCGTATACGGTATCCTATAAGAAGGCATGGATGGCAAAGCAAAAAGCCATAGCTAAGAACTATGGTGATTGGGAGGCCTTATATTCGCAATTTGGTAGTTGGTTTGCGGTAGTGCGACAATTTCTCCCTGACACTGTGATTGATTACAACTGGGACTACGATCGACAAAATGATAGGAGAATACTTTGTCGTGTTTTTTGGGTGTACAAACCATGCATCGATGCATTCGATGATTTAAAACTTATGATTCAAGCTGACGGAACTTTCCTTTATGGAAAATACAAAGGGACATTGTTGATGACATGTGGCCAAGATGGGAATCGTTATGTTCTACCACTTGCCTTTGCAATTGTGGAAGGTGAAACTCTTGAGGCATGGTTTTTCTTCCTGTATAGGTTACGTCAACATGTTGTGAAGAACAATTCTGTTTGTTTAATTACAGACAAACACGCATCAATTAGGGAAGCCGTGGATAAAGCAAAGAATGGGTGGCAAGCACCGCTAGGATACCACGTTCATTGCATGTGACATTTGGCAAGCAATCTAAACGTAAAATTTAAAAATAAGTAGTTGAAGCAACATTTTGTAAAAATAGGTATTTTGATGACCCTATGATTTTGTTATCTCTGTTGTTACATTTGACATTAATATTTTTTACTTACAATGTTATTACCTATACAAGATACCCATATGAACGACCCATAGTTGAGCGAAAGATGATGAAGCTTCGAACACTTGATGTTCGAGCTTATAACTGGGTATTAGAACATGCAGGTGATAGATCTTTATGGTATCGACTGTATGATGATGGAAGACGTTGGGATCACATGATGACTAACCTGGTGGAATGTATGAATGGCGTGCTGAAGGGAGTGAGGAGTTTGCATGTGACGGTATTAGCTCAATCTACATACTATAAATTAATGAAGTACTTCACAGATAGGGCGGAAGAGGCATATTCCCAGATCGTCGGTGAACAAAAGTTTTATACCTACGTGCGAGATCAATTGAAAGAACACGAGTCGAAGGCAACTGTTTGTGTCATGACAACCTTCAACCTTGCCCAGCTTTGGTTTGAGGTTCAAGAACCTTATGACAAACGACGAAGGCAATTTGGATGTCGTTATAGAGTTTTGCTATAAAACATATATTGCGATTGTGGAGAGTTTCAGGCACTTCGATTTCCTTGCGCACATGTCATTGCAGTCTGCTTAAGCGTCCACCTTGATTGCACAAATTTCATTGACCAAATGTATTGCCTAGAGACGATATCAGCTTCATATTGAAGTCCCTTTCACCAGTTGGGGGGAGGAATATTGGCCACAGATTCCAGGACCGATTTGTACCTAACCCCAAAGATATCCAAAAAATAGGAAGACCAAAGTCAAAACATTTCAAAAATGAGATGGATTGGAAAGAATCAGGTGAGCCAGCAAGGTGTGGAGTCTGTCAAGAACCAGGGCATTATCGCAACGCTTGTCCAAACCGGCACCGTTTTGAAGGACCTAGCAATCAGTGATCTTTTGTGTAGTACAGGTTCATTGTATCTTATAAATGAGTCAGTATTTTTGTTTCAACTTAATTATATTTAAAATATTTATAATAACATTACAATAATGTTAAATTATAAATAACGTTATGAGTTCTTAAATTATATTTAAATTATTTATAATAACATTATAATAAGGTTACATTATAAATAACGTTATAAATTATCTATAATATTTAAAGAGTATCGATCGTGAATTCGTGATTCTTTTTTATTTTAATTAATTTAAGTTCTGTTAAATAACTAGATTGAAACCAAACAAAATAACTAGAAAATAAGCTTACATTCTGGATATGTTAAATAAAAAAAATGAAAGAAAATAAAGTATTATACAGATAGTAATAACAAACTACAAATAGTGGCTCTCAGTACCACATCGAGTGGGCCTCCTGTCTCTTTGTGGTCAATCACGCTCAAGAGGAGGATCATTGCCCTGGTCCTCTTGTTGATCTTCACCTTAGTTGCCCCTCCTCATCCAATTCCTGACGACGAGTGAAGCCTACCTGAATCTGAGCTAAAGGAGGTGACTGGAACTGCGAAAATCCAGACGACTCTGAACCCAGCCACAGGCCAAACCCAAGATCCACAGACGGGTCTTGTGTCTGTGGTGGCGTCGTCACACTCTGGGTAAACCAATCATAAATGGATCCCTCATGTAAAGATGGCATGCTGTAAGTAGAGGATCCCTCACTGGTAGAGATAGTCGGCATCGGTGGCATAGTGAAAGTAGAGGGTCCCTCATCGGTGGGCATAGTCAGCATAGGTGGCATGGTAAACGTAGAGGGTCCCTCATCGGTGGGGACACAAGGGACTGAAGCAGCTAGAGGGGGTACAATGGCCTCTTCTCCAGATGGTCGTCGTAGCACTGATCTTCGGGTGTGTGTATACCATCCAGGTCGCCAATGGTCTTGTCTAGTCTCTCCTCCAGGCACCTCTACAAATGATGTCTGAGGTGCTATGTGTACAGGAGGATCAGGCTGCAACAAATGGTCATCACCCAATGCCCGTAGCATATCCGCGCTGAAGCTCCTAATATCTCCCAACAGGGTCGACTGAAGGGTCTAACTAGACTGCAGTGTCGCAAGGTAGATTGATTGGTACCCAAGTGACTGTAGCACAAATGTAATTCATAATAATCAAAACACAACACCATGCAGAAAAATAGAAAGTTTAACTATGCGTAATAAATAACAACTTACAATCGCCAAACTTGCAGCTGCAGTGCGTGACATCCACCGCTGCATGATGCGCCAATACTATGTCATGTATTCTGAATTCCTATGCAGCAGTGCTTGGAGCGGTTATGATATGACCACCCTCTGTCTCTGTGCCTGCCACTAGACAATGTATTCATGTTGTTCAGTTGGCCAATTGACGTCCATCTTCCCCGTCAACTGCTGTGTGTGCTGCCAGTCATTATTCGCAGGAGCTGATGAGATTGGTTAATCTTGACCAAACTGTCGAAGACATCTATCGGGCTGGTGCCACTCGATGATGTGGAAGCATATCAAGGGAACGACCACCTATCAAATGTCAGACCCACTGTAGCAGTAATTTGGTATCGGGTTCTGATATACTTCCTGTGCATATGGTTGCCACACGAATCGCAACAAATATTTGTAGTTAAACGGTGAAGTGACAATGAAAAAAATAAAATAAAACTCATTGTTACAAGTTTAGAACTCACATCGCTTTCCTTTAAGCGGTCAAACATCTCGTGATATTGTATCAGCAAATGTAGCAGGTAGTCACTCAGTCCTTTGAAATTGCTCCACCTACCTAAGCGTTGTAACGTAACATGTTAAATTAAATTAAACATTAGTTGACAAGATAAATAAGATCAACAGAAATATGAACCTGAAACTCAAAGGCGGATGACTGGGGTAATGAGCCTCTTCGTCATTTGGGACCAATCGTCACACATGTTGATTGCGAATCTGGGGTTGGATCAATGGGAGTCAATCCCATGCCCAAGCATGGAGAAGGCGCACACATCTTGCAAACTTCTTCTTGTTCGCGTCAGTGGCTCCACATAACTCCCGATAAAGGTTTGCTAGCACAGCAGAGCCCCAACTGTACTGGCCAGCCAACTAGAGGTCCTGAAGCAGAGGAAGGTACATCAGGTGCACAAACATGCTGGACTTGTCACTCATTAGCATTCCCCCAATTAATTTCAAAATATACGCCCGAGCATGTTGTTGCAATTGCTCCTCTGTGGCGTTCGGGGGTATCTCACTAAATTGGTTACCTAACGAAGGCAACAATATGCGCACTCCTCTAATGGCTTCTACAGGAGGACTGACGCCGAGTAGCTCCTGACATTGATCAGCCTAAATGTAATTGGTTCGCCCAATCACGGGCAAATCATCTATTAGAAGGCCTATCTGAATGGCCACATCTTCCAAGGTAATAGTATACTCACCAACTGGCAAGTGAAACATGTGTGTCTCGGGCCTCCATCGCTCCACTAGAGCAGAAATTAGACCATAGTTAACTTCAAAATTACCCATCTGTGATGCTCTATAAAATCCTATCTCCTAAATATAAGGAACAAAAGGCAATTGCGAGTAAAACGAACTTTGGGTGTACTGTAGCAACGTCAAACTTTCGTAAATACACAATTTTTCTGTCACCACAACGTTAATCAACTTAGTATTATTGTAGTAATAAAAAACTAAATAAACGAATTAATTTCATACACACTTACTCCGTCCTATACAACTTCAGATACATGTCTATCTTGTAGGTATAAAATTGAAGGATCCTCAGGACTAAGTTTTGGCGGCACCAAATTTCTAGCGTTTTGGTTCATTTTACTTCTTTTATGCAAAAAAACATGAATAATATTTAGGTTAAAGAGACCAATAATTAAAATAACAAATTATAAAATTTAACATAAATATTTATTATATATCTAACTAAACAAAAAAAGTAAAAACAAATAAATATAATAAAAAGTTTAACATTAACAAATAGGAAGCCTATTTATTCTATAAATAATTATTTCAACATAATAGGATTTTAAAAAATAATGTTAAAAAATTAATATTACAAATTATGCATATAATAATATTTAAATTAAACAGACCAATAATCTGGAAATAAAAATTATAAACACATAAAAAACATATACAATATCTAAATTTAGATTAAAGAGACCAATAATTAAAAATAACAAATTATAAAATTTAACATAAATATTTATTATATATCTAACTAAAAAAAAGTAAAAACAAATAAATAAAATAAAAAGTTTAACGTTAACAAATAGGAAGCCTATTTATTCTACAAATAATTATTTCAACATAATAGGATTTTAAAAAATAATCTTAAAAAATTAATATTACAAATTATGCATATAATAATATTTAAATTAAACAAACCAATAATCTGGAAATAAAAATTATAAACACATAAAAAATATATACAACATCTAAATTTAGATTAAAGAGACCAATAATTAAAAATAACAAAGTATAAAATTTAACATAAATATTTATTATATATCTAACTAACAAAAAAAAGTAAAAACAAATAAATAAAATAAAAAGTTTAACCTTAACAATTATTCTACAAATAATTATCAAAAAATTATTTCACAAAATGAAACGTAATATCAAAAAATTACTTTTACAATTTACACAAATAATTATTTCAATATAATAACATTTTAAAAAATAAGATCAAACAATTACTGTTACAATTTATACAGATAGTGAGTAAAAATAATAACATTACATATTTAATTTCACAAAATGAAAAATAATCAGAAATAATTTTAACAAAATAACTGAACAAATTAAAACAAAATCCTAAATTATTCAACAAACCAAAAAAGTAAAAACCTACTATCTTCCAAAAAAATAATTTATAAAATCTCGAGATATCAGGCAATATTTCTACTAGGACCCAAAGACATATATCAAAACAAAAAATGCCTACTAGGACCCAAGAGATATATACAAAAAAAACTACTGGGACCCAAGATCAGAACAAAAAAAAAAAACTACTGAGACCCAAGAAATATATCAAAACAAACAAAACTATTGGGACTCAAAAGATATATCAAAACAAACCAAATTACTGGGACCCACAAAGATATCAGAATAAACAAACTACTGGGATTCAAAAATATCAAAACAAGCAAACCACTAGGACCCAAATCAGAAAAAAAGAATTAACTCAAACCAAATAGAATTGAAAATATTACCTTGAAGACCACGAGCACGATCAAATGGCAAGGAGAGACAGAGATCGAAGACCACGAGCACGCCGGAGTCGAGAGCTCCGATGACTGTAATTTCCAGGGGGAAACCGGGGGGACCACGAGACGAAAAAGAAGAAGTTTTAGCTCTTGGTTATTTCGGACCATGAACACACTTCATAAGTGTGTGTTCCATTCAACACGCATCTTTAACGTGCGTACTTCATAATGATCGCACTTCAGAAGTGCATATTATTCTGGTCATATTCACACTTTGTAAGTGCGTTTTCATATCCTATAATAAATTTAAGTTATGTCCAGAATTTATATTTAAAAGGGGTTATATTCGGAATTTAAAATTTAAATTGATGTTTGGCGGTCAAAAAATCATGCAGAATTTGCACCTGTCTGTTTCAAATACATAGTTCTCATTAATCAACAAGTTTGCTATCAAGCTATTAAGACACACCCAAATACTATGCTTTCTCCATCTTTCCACTTCTTGTCTGCCCGATGAGTCCTTTGACAGTTTAAACAGAGACGAGAGACTTGAGTGAGAGAAGCCGTATATTTGGATGAAGGGAAGCCATAAATTTCCCTGTTGGGTGAAGGGAAGCCGAAACAGAGACGAGACTTGACCGAGAGAAGCCATAGAAAGAGAATCGCAGAGGGGAGAGAGAGTGAGTGAGAGATACAGACGGCGACGGTGCTTCTCTCTCGTCTTTGTACTCGAACTTCCCTGTGCTGGAGACTGATACTGGAAGTCAACCGGCGGCGACGACGGTGCTTGACGAAGAGAAAGGTGCAGCCAAGAGAAGAAACTCTGCATGTTTGACGGTTCAGGAAGAAAAGAGAAAAGACAAAAATAAATATAGAAAAAAAATTAGGTGGCACCAATTCAAACCGGTAAATTAGTGAACTAGTCACCAAAAGAATTATTTTATTTTTATTCTTATTTTTTAAAATTTTTTCCATACATTTTGCAATTACTAATGTGTTATTTTATATATATATATATATATATATATGGATATCACTGATCTATTATTTTGTGACTAATTTTAAATTTTGTTTAACATTCATATAGTATGCAGATTATGTATTATTATTAAATGTGCATAAAAATAATCAATAACTTGTCTGAATCTTTTGTAACTTTGTCAATTTAAGTATGGAAAAGACTTGTTAATTTATTGTATTAGATTCTTAATGTATAAAATAAAAAAATATATATTCAATTACAACTGATTCAATTACGATTAAAATAATATAATAAATTTTAAATTAATTTTTTTATTGATTCAATAATCTGTCCAGTTTAAAAAACCTTGATATGGTGTTAAGTTATAAAATATATATATATATATATATATATAGAGGAGAATATCTAGTGAGAAGAGTAGTTAAGTGCGAGAGATCAAAAGAAAAAAGAAAATAACTTAAATTACAAATAATTGGTTCAAGTTAATTAATGTATAATCCATTTATGCGAAAGTCAAAAACAATATTATTAATTTATATTAGTAAATTTGTATCAATTTGAAAAATTGATTTTTGATATAATATTGATTGTTATTTTTCTCTCTCACTCTCACATTAAATTATTCTTTTCATCAAAATTTAGAAAATCGGACCTATCATTAAACTAATAGAGATACTAATTCAAAAATCAATACTCAGATCGTGGTAGAACTACAATCAAACCAATGATACTTAAAATATATTAAGATATTAAAATATATAATTAATATATATTTTTTAAATATTAAATTATTAAAATATATAATATATAATATTAAAATATTTAAAATATGTTTATGATATATATTTATATTAGTCCTAAATATTTACTTAATAGCTTATACTATTAAAATTGTTTATCATTTTTATTTTTAAAAAATATTATTATATATATTTTATATAAAAATTATTTAATTACTAATTTTATAAATATAAAAAATTGTTAAAGTAAATAGTATTCAATACACATAAGACCCTTCTGTTCTCCATAAACTTTTATTTCCAATATCTTTACTTTTTCCAATGCTACGAGTGGGTAGACCTGCAGACTTTGGGAAAAGCATTTGGAAGAGTGAAAGGCTAAAAGGAATTAAAACCAGTGAGAGACTTCACTGGATCCAGATTCTCCGTCAAACTTATAGCAACAAAAAGTTTTGTTGCTAAAATTTTTAGCAACAAAAAATACTGTTGTTAAAAAGTCCAGGCAGAGAGCATTAAGGCAGAGAACCTGGATTTGACTTTACTTTCTCTTTTAGCCTTGTCTTATTCTTTCTTCTTTCTTCTTCTTCGCTTCTTCTTTTTCTTCACAGATGCTTCCATGGACAAACGCTTCGTTCCTTCTTCTTTTTCTTCACGGCAGATAGACACTTCATTGCTCGAGTGGCTTTTTTTTGTTTCCTTCTACTTCTGATACTTTTTTTTTTATTTGGCTGTACCTCCTTCGTTGTCTTGTTCTTCTTCTATTTTTTCTCAGTGAACTATTATACCAATAAAACGTCATTTTTTTTATAAAAATTAATATTATCTGAACTAGTGAAATTGACAAACTGGCTTGTTTTTACCACTTTGGTCGGTTTGAGACTGGTTTAATTGATTTTTTATCGATTTTTTAATTCTCTAATTTTCTGGATTATTTGAATTGAACGAATGATCGGTTTACCAATTTTTCAATCTAACCGACCTGTTCGGTTCGATTTTTAGAACCATGCTTCTCACTATAGATGCCCCAGTGTATATATATATATATATATATTATATTCATGTGTTTTGTTTTCATTAAAATAATTCAAGCAAATATTTAAATAATATTATTTTGATTTTTTCCCATTTTAATTTACTTCTTAAAATTTTGGTCAATATCTTATTATAATTATTTGATTAAAATATATTGCAGATTCCTGTAGTTTCACTAAGGAATAAATTTAGTTCTTATACTTTAAAAGTAATGATTTTGATCTCTGTAATTTTAAAAGTCATAATTTTAGTCTCATAAAAAATTAGTTAACTGTTAGTCAATCCTTTGACCCTAACACATGGCACCAATTAGGATGATGATGTTAGCAAAAAAAAAATTGAAGTAGGCTAAGGATACATCAGCAAGGAGAGCCATGTCACCTATGCTTTCTTGACTCAGCAATTGTTTTTCCTCTCTTTTTTCTTTCTTTTTTCGTTCTCTTCTTCCTCCATTGCAACGCCCCTTTCTCTAATTCAACGCCCCTTTCGATTTTTTTTTTCTTCCATTCTGATTCTCTTCAGAAATGTGAACCCCGTGGCACCTGAACCTTCCATCCTCGGCTGAGGCATCGCCGTGCGGGTCACCCACGGCTGTTTGCGTCTTTCTCCTATGCGAACAATGGTGGAAGAAATGTTGAATCAGATGAAAGCGGCAAGTTATTTTCAGAGTAATCGCTTAAATTAATGAAGGGAAGAGTGTGTAGTTAAAGGTCTCACGTAGGAATCTGTGCTTCTTACTTCACATTACTTTTCCTGCATTTTCCATCTCTCACAACAAGGGAGAAAGCCCCCCCGTTTAGTTTGATCACTCTGAAACTGCATGAACATTGCAAAGAACAACTCTTTCAATCTGATTTTGCCCCAGCTGCTTGACCCAGTTCTGGTAACCAAATTTCAAGTAATCTGTTCTTAAATGCTTTCTTTTGTTCTGTTGTTCTCGTGATTCTCTTTGATTTTTGTTTTCTGCTCTTCCATCGCCATGGTAGCGCTGGGTTCAGTTATCATTAGAATCGAACTTCTTCTTTCATTACATGTATCAGAAACCCACTGGTTTTTGTAATTTGGTGGGTGTTAAGTTTACCTTTTAGAGGATTTCTAGGACAACGACCTTTTTCTTTTTCTGGGATTTTGATTTCTGACTGTATAGCAAAGCAGGGTTGCTCTGTTCTTTGCCTTTTCTTCTATGGATAAGAAAATTTATCAGATGAGAGCGGCAGTGAAAGACGCGAACGGTGGTGGGTGACGCGAACGGCGGTGTCTCAGCTGAGGATGGAAGGTTCAGGTGCCATGGGGTTCAAATATCTGAAGAGAATCAGAATGGAAGAAAAAGAAAATAGAGAGGGGCGTAGAAAAGGGGTTTGCAATAGAGGAAGAAGAGAACCAAAAACCAAAAAAAAAGAAAAAAAGAGGGAAAAAGATTGCTGAGTCAGGAAAATATAGGTGACGTGGCTCTCTTTTATAATGCGCCCTTAGCCTATGAATTTTTTTTTACTGATGTCATCATCCTAGTTAGCACTACATATCAGGGTTAGAAAATTAACTAACAGTTAAATAATTTTTTACTAATTTTAAGACTAAAATCATAACTTCTAAAATTATAGAGACTAAAATTATTATATTCAAAGTGTAGGAACTAAATTTATTTTTTTGTGAAATTATAAAGACTTATAATATATTTTAACTTAATTATTTTCACATTAATATATCTGAAATAATATGTATGGTGCATGCACGTACACGTGAATATGCCGCTGAGTTTTCCTGAATTAAATGACCAAATTTTCTTGAGCTGTCACATCAATACACTCAACGGTATGTTACATTTCTTTTTCTGTTTCTTGACGCAACTGTGAAAAATAAGCACAAGACATGTGAGGGTCACCATTCACACTTCACAGCAATTTCATATTTATAATTGTACCTTCACTTCAAAATCAAATAACAAAACTGTGGCGCACGCACCACCATATACGCACGTAAGTACAGCCATGGCCCCACACAAACATTTGTGAGTCACTAATATTCTGAAATTAATTAAAGCATATTTATATTTTTTATTCCAAAAATATATTTAATTTCTTTTACGTTTAGATATACATTGTAAAAATTTCTCTTTTAATTTACTTTTTATTGCAAAAAAATATTTTTTCATATGGTAATAAAAACAATTAAATTAATATTAAAATCTGACAAAAATTGTGACTTTGCTCTTAAAATTGTAACAGTACAGACTATTAAGTTATCTTATTTTTTGAAAGAAACAACATTATACAAAAAATTAACTTTAATACATAAAATACGATGAACAAAAGTTTTTTAAAAGTATATTTTGACCAAATCCAGAGAAGACAAATATATTTACTCTATTTTTTAAAGTATTATAGTTACATTATGTATGTATGTATGCATGTATAAATTTGTGTATATTTTATTATTTTATCAAACTGTTCAAAAATAAATCAGTCACATTTAAGAAAAAACTCATACTTTTTTTGTCGCAATTTAATTTCATTATCTTCTACCTACTTGTCTTTATTGTTAGGCTAACATTTCATCATCAAATGACGAGAAAAAAATTAATTCTCAACTAACTAGTGGGTGTATATATATAAAAATTAATGCATCCATAGACATGACTTGTGAAATAGTTGGCTTATAAGAAATCATGCATGCATGCATGGTAACAGAAAAAATGACTTATTTTCTGTCCTGAGCTGTATGAACTGAATAGTCAGATATATAAAATAACCCTGAATATTAATTAATAGTGACACTTTAACTTCCGAAATTATGAACTGAATTATGCTTAAAATAATTCATTCTAGTAGCATAATACAAAGATATTTTGTAAAAATTTCGTAGGGGGAAAAAAATAAAAATTGAAAGAATATTGAAGAGAATTCTGATGATTTGTATTAAAACTGAATTGAATGTTACATAAATGTCAAAGAATTTAGATTCGATGCTCCTAGAAAACTACACAAAAACATTATAACTGTTAGGAACATAGAATATATAACAGAAGTAACAAACAGTTAGTAATTAGTTCGGTAGTTAGGCATCAACTTGATCTCCACACCCCCCTAAAGTTGATACTAAAAATATATTTTTCAAATTAAGTTTGTCCCTCAATAACCTATGCTGCTAGCCTTCCTAAGGCTTTGGTTAACAAGTTAGCATTTGTTGGTACAAACATGAAATGTCTTAATGATACTATTATGAACTCTCTCTTTAATAGAGTAGAGAGAAATTGTATAGTTCGTGTATATATTATTGATAAACAAGGAGTATATATATATACAACAGAATATAGGAAAGTAGTTATATACCTAACATAATCGTAAACCTAACAATACATGAACTAATGTGGTATATTATCTGACATCCTCCCTAAAAAGAATCTGTCTTCTCATGATCCTCCCTCAAACCCAGCTCGTCAGGATTGATCACACTGAGTTTAATACACAGGAGTTGAAATCGAGGACTCGATAATGGTTTTCTTAGACCATCAACTATTTGAAATTGAGAAGTGATATGTTGTACAACAAGTTCCTTCTTTTGAACTTTCTCTCGAACAAATTAAAGAAGAGGTCAAGCTCCAGGTGTTTCATTCTCGCATAGAGTACAGGGCTTGCTGTCATATGAACAATGCTAATACTGTCACAATAAACCACATGTTTTTGTGTAAAAGAGACTCCTAGTTCTTGCAGCAAGGACTGAATCCATAGGACTTCAGCCACAGTATTAGTGAGAGAGCGATATTCTGCCTTGGTTTTAGAACATGCCACCGTTGTTTGTTTCTTCGAACCGTAAGAAATTGGATTTGGTCCCAGGAAAATACAGTGACCAGAGATTAATCAACGATCCTCTATGTTAATTCCTAATTCTGCATCACAAAAGGCATGGATGGTGAGGCTGGGCGTTGGTTTAAGAATAAGACCATGTGACATGGTAGTGATGAGGTATTGAAGTATCCGTTTTACACATTTCCAATGATCTTCAAGAGGATTATGCATGAATTGGCATGCTTTGTGGACAGAAAATGCAAGTTCGGGGTGAGTTATTGTTAAGTATTGGAGTGCACCAACAATAGATTGATATTCATGAGGATTTTCCATGGGAGTGCTACTGTAACTAAGGAGTTTATGTCCTGGATTCATAGGAGAATTGATACCTTTGGCTAAATGCATTTTTGCCCTAACTAGGAGATCTTTAATATACCTCGATTGGGAAAGATGAAGCTAGCCTTCAACTGTACATTTAACTTCAACTCCTAGAAAGAAATTTACTTGCCTCAGATCACGCAAATAAAATTCAAAGTTGAAAGAGATGATGAGAGCTGATATCTCTTGTGGAGAGCTACTAGTGACAAGAATATCATCGATGTAGACAAGTGGGAACAGCTTGTGATACTTAATGATTATGACAAATAGACCTGTCAAAACGACGGGCTGAGCTCGTTTAACCCTCATCAGAGGCGGGCTGGACTGCTAAGTGCCAGCCCGTATAGAGCCGGGCCTAATTGGCCTAGCCCGTGTAACCTGCAGGTTACATACCTAATACTAAACTACGTCGCGCGATCTCCTTCCCTCCATTTTCTGATTTTTCTCCAGACCTCTTTCTCTCTTGCCATTTTTCAAATTTTCCTCTCTCCAAAATCCCAAATCAGATCAGCCAAGCCAAATCCCTAAATTGGTAAATCCTTTTCACTCTCTTAGTTAGTCGAAGGCCGCTACTGCCCATCTGAAAATTGAAATCTCATCGGTCATCGCGTATACGACAGCTGATAGTGGCAAGGAAGGTTCTCGGCCATTCTCGCTAGTTGCCGATGCTGTGGCCCTTGGATTTGCTTCTTTGACTTCGAGGCTCGAGCTACCATCAAAGAAAGAAAAAAAAAGGATTGGATTCTACTTGTTCAATTTTTTTTAATTAGACTTCAGTTGTACCCTTGTACTGTTGATTCATTGATCTCAGCTACTTCTCGCATGTATATATTATATATATCGAATTTGATTTCTGCCAGAAGTAGATTGTTTTGGTATTTGAATTTTAGATATGTAGGAAATGAAAGTAGTCTTACCTTGATGATTTAATGTTAATTTTGTTAGTCTGATTTCACTATTATGAATCTGATACTCATTTGTTTAATTTGCTTCTCTTTTATCTCTATTGGATATTATCCTTTTATGGGTTGTTAAATAAGTTTACTGCTGATCCTGAGATGCTTAGTCTGTTTATATTGATTTTTAAGTGTCCAACTTGAAGTCCTTGACTCCTTGTATTGCTTGTATTGATTTTTAAGTATCAAAGTGACAAAGTGTCAACTGTCAAGTGTCAAGCACTTAAGCTAGGGGAAAATGAAATAGATGGACTAATAAAGATGTATAATCTCACCCTGTCAATTGTCATAATGTCATTGCTTTGCATTTGATGTGGACTGGAAATCTAGGGGTCTAATAGTATTACTTTTTGAAATAACAGTATTAAATTTTTTAAATTGCAGCAATTATATGGCATCTGTTGATGAAAGTGATATTGGTAATTCAGTTGATATGGAGAATGAAATAGATAGACTAAATGAATTGAATGAAAGTGAAACTCCTACTACTACCAAAACTTATACTTCTGAGAGAACACCCTTACCTAGAAAGGCCAAAGCTAGTACTTCTAATGCATGGCCTTCTTTTACAAAAATAGGTGTTGTTGAGAGTAAAAAAAAGGCAAAACGTAATGGTTGTGGGAGAGAATATGTGATAGGGAGTAGTAGATATGGTATATCAATATTTTTGCGTCACAGTCCTAAGTGTGTAGCTCTTCCTAAGTTTCATGATATTGGTAGAATGATGGTAGATGAACAAGGACGATTGAGGTCTAGAAAACTTAACCAAAAATGCCATAGGAATCTTTTGGCTTTGACTATAATTAAGCATGCCTTTTGTTGAGTATAAACGGCTTAGGGAGATATTTGAGAATTTGAATCCAAATGTGAAGCACATTTCTCGAAATACTACAATGTCTAATGTATGGAGTGTTTATCTAGAGCAAAAGGAAAAGTTGAAACATAGTATGATAAATAGTCCTGGTAGAATCTGCTTGACTTCTAATTGTTAGACTGCATATACTGTTGAAGGTTACATTTGTTTGACGGGTCATTTTGTGGATAACAATTGGAAGTTAAATAGTAGGATTCTTTGTTTATGTAAAATTCCACCAGCACACACTGGTCAGGAGTTGGCTAGAAAGCTTTTTACGGGCCTTAAGGAATGGGGAATTGACAAAAAAAAAATATTTTCTCTTACTTTAGACAATGCCTCTGCTAATGACAGCATGCAAAATATATTAAAAGAGCATTTGTCTTTGCAAAATAGCTTGTTGTGTGGTGGAAAATTCTTTCATATTCATTGTTGTGCACACATCTTAAATCTAATTGTTCAAGAGGGGTTGAAGGCGACTTCTGAGGCTCTACATAAGATAAGAGAAAGTATCAAGTATGTTAGATCTTCTGAGTCAAGGAAAATAAGTTTTTATAAATGTGTTGAACAAGTTGGTGGTATTGATACTAGTATAAGCTTAAGGCTAGATGTCGTTACTAGATGGAATTCAACCTTTGTGATGTTAGAAAGTGTATTAAAGTATCGCCGTGCTTTTGGAAGCTTGGCTTTATATGACAATAACTTTCTTACTTGTCCATCATAAGAGGAGTGGAGAAGAGGATAATTGATCCATGATTTCTTACATCCTTTTTCTATTATCACTGACTTGTTTTATGGTTCTTCTTATCCCACTGCCAATGTGTATTTCATGCAAATTTGGAAGATTGAATGTTTATTGAGGGAAAATATGTGTAGTGATGATTTAGTAATTAGAGATATGGCTTCAAGGATGGTTGTCAAATTTGAAAAATATTGGAGTGAGTACAGCGTCATCCTTTCTATTGCATGCATTCTTGATCCGAGGAGTAAATTGGAATTCTTGACATTTTGCTACGGGAAGCTTGATGTTGTAAATGTGAATGAGAAGACAAATCACATTAAGGAGGAGATATATAATCTTTTTTCTTACAATGAGAATAAAGGTTCTGTTAGTGGCGAAAAAGAATTGTCACAAATTGGTCCTCAATCTTGCACTACTGAATTACCAAGCTCCTCAACACAATCAAGTACAAGCTTCAGTGTATGAAGTGATGTAAGTAACTAAATATTCATTAATTTTTCAATCAATATGAAACTTACACTTTATAGTTTATTGACTTTATTCCTTATATAATTTTTAATTTTGTTTCTTTATTTTGAATGTAGTATTTGACTAGTGACTTTGTGAACCGAACTGATGATCAATGTGGGAAGTCTGAGTTAGATAAATATTTAGAGGAGCCAAGACTTAAACGTAAATATCATCTTACATTGGATATCTTACAACATTAGAAAGGTCTTCATGTTAAGTTTCCATGCCTTTCGAGAATGGCTTGTGATGTTCTTAGCATTCCAATTACTACCATAGCAAGTGAAGGGACTTTCAGTATTGAGTCTCGAGTGCTGAGCAATTATAGATGCTCCCTTCTTCCAAACAATGTTGAAGCACTTATATGTGCCCGTAATTGATTACATGGGTTCAATTTTGAAGGTAATTACCAATTATTATCTCAAATTAGTTTTACTGTTTTAGTTTTAATTTTAATTATAAATTTATAATGATTTGCTTTTAATTTTGGTTCTTAATTTCTTACATTAATTTATGATATTTCAAGGTGTAGTAGATGATGATATTGTTGATGATGGTGATGAATCCATTGAGAAGGGTTCAAATATCCCTCTTTCAAGTTAATGACGAATGATGTTGATGGAATCATGGAATGATGGTAATTAATTTTAGTTTTAGAATTAGTACTTGAAACTTTGAAAGCTTGATGATTTTGTTGAAATTTGGTATGTTGATGTTTGTTTTAATTAGTAATATTCTTTTGATTTTTTGTTTTGTAGTTTGATGGATGGAATTATGAAAGATTCAAGATTGATGATGGATTTTGATGTTTAAGTATTGATTGTGGAACTTCTGTATTTAAGTGCTTATGTTGAATTGGATGTTTCATACTTTCATGTATTTAAGTGCTTATGTTGAATTGGATGTTTCATTCTGGAACTTCTCCTAAGTGTTTGTCATGCTTGTTATACTTTTAACTTTCTTGCCTTCTTGGATTAATAATGAATTAATTTTCTTGGATGTTTATAGTTCTATATTGCATTATTGCTCTTTTCTAGTTATGATATTATTCATCCTACTATACAATGACTTTTGTTGAGTTGTGAAATGAAATAAAGTGAAGAAGCATAGAAACAAAAAAATATTGGTTTCTATTTTTAATTTTTAACCCCTATTATATTAGTTAATTTAGTTGCAAAATGCCTCTTCTTTCAAAGTTATATCATATTCATATGATTAGGTGTCTGTGTCAAGTTGAGACTTTGCTTCTCTTTTTTAACCTGAACCTTTATATAGGGACTGGGGTATTCTTGTTGGAATAAGCATTTTACAAGAGAAAACAAAATTGTGGGCTGGCAGGCTGGCCCATATAGCCTGTCAGCTCGTACTATGCAAGCCGGGCCTTGAGTTTTTCAGCCCGTTTAAAACAGGCCATCCTGGCCCAGCCCAGCCCGACCTATTTTTTGTGAGAAAAAATATAGGCCAGCCTATACGGGCTGGGTTGGCCCGTATTTACAACTCTAATGACAAATAATGAGCTATCATATCTGTTGGAGGAAAAATTGAATTTGTGAAGTACAAATGTGAGTTTCTCAAACTAGGCCCGTGGTACCTGTTTGAGACCATAAATAGCTTTATCCAAGTGACAAACAAGGGTCTTATCTGTTTGTTCGAAGCCTGGTGGTTGTGTCATGAAAACCTCTTCCTCAAGAATGCCATTGAGGAAAGCATTATGAATGTCCAACTGGTGAATTTTCCAGTGATAAGTGATAGCAAGTGTTAGTATGATTCTTGATAGAGGCAAGCTTAGCAACGAGGCTGGAAGTTTCATGATAATCGAGGCCTTCCTTTTGGTTAAATCCTTTGGTAACAAGGCGTTCTTTGTAATGCTGAATAGTTCCATCTGCATTTTTCTTAAAGTCTAAAAATCCACTTGCAACCTATTGCTTTCTTATCTATTGAAAGGTGAACCAGAGTCTAGGTATGGTTTCTTTGGAGAGCTTGGAATTCATCAGCTATAGCTTGATTCTGGTTTGGATTTGAGAGAGCATAAGTAATTGAGGTAGGCTCGAAGTGCGCAAGAGACGCCTTTGGTTTGAATGTCCTTGCCTTTGCTCTGGTGATCATGTGGTGAGATGGGGCTGGAGCAGAAGTAATGGTGGGTAAGATGTGAGTGATTATTTGAACTTGAATTAGTTGTACCAGCAGATAAAAGTAAAGAAGTCGATATAGGGCATAGAGATTGATCATGTTGAGCGTTGGAGGAATGAGTTGTTACTCCTATTGATGTGCTTTGATTAGAACGTGGTGCGATGTAAGGAGATAGGCACAATGTGGCAGGAGAAAAATTCGTGGTATTTGAAGGTTGTTGAACAATTTTAGTAGGTTGTGCCAAAGTGGATGGCACTAAAAATGGTTTGGCTGGAACAGAGGTGTAAGATATTGGTCCAGAAATAGAAATAGGAGAAGTGTGAGAAGTAGATAAAGGAAAGCGTTGTTCATTAAAGATAATATTTCATAGTCTATAAGTAATGAGATATAAGCACTTGTAGCCTTTATGGCTTAAGCTGTAACCCATAAACACACATTTTGTCGATCTAAAAGAAAGTTTATGCGTGTTATATGGTCTTAAAAGAGGGAAGCAGACACAGCCAAAAATTCTCATAGTTCCATAGCCATGATTGATTCCGAAGAAATGCTAAATGGGTGATACTCCTCCCAATGTCACAGTTGGTAGTTTATTGATTAGAAAAACAATAGTATCAAATGCTTCAGACAATATTTCAGAGGCATTGATGAATAACCAAGCATCGTAACTCCTGTTTCAGTGATATGACAATGCTTGTGTTCTATCATATCGTTTTGTTCATGTGTACGTGGGCAAATTAACTTGTGCATAATACCACATTATTTTAGAATGTTAGAGAAATGTCTATACCCCCCTCCCCAGTCAGATTGAATGACTTTAATTTTGGATTGATGTTGTAATTCAACCATTTGTTTGAACTGAATGAATACAGATAGCACATCAGACTTCTTTTTCAGCATGTAAATCCAAGTAAACTTAGAATAGGCATCTAAAAAAGTAACATAGTAAGTATAACCATGCAGACTGACTGAGTGGGTGCAGGGCCCCACAGATTTGTGTGAATAAGATCTAAGGGATTTGAATAAATTGTATCAGAAGTGGGGCATGTTAATTTGTGAAGTATTCCTAAACGACAAGCATTACAGAAAGATTGAGTTTTATTTGAGACTTTGAGATTACAATTTTTAAGAATGGAAGCCACAGTTTTTGAATTTGCATGACCAAGGTGTTGACGCCATACATCAAAAGTGCAAGAAGTAAAAGTTACTGAACTAGGAGAAATAACAGAGAATACATGAGTATTGCTTTTGATATTTGGACTATTGCTAGAGGTAATATGTGCCAGATCCATATTATCAAGAGTTTATAGTCCACTTTTAACCTTCCCTTCCAAAAGAGTTTCCTTGGTAACCTAAGATTTAACACAGCAAAAATCTGAGTGAAATTCAAAATATATTGAATTATTTTTGCATAGTTTAGATACATTAACCAGATTCTTCGTTATTTGAGGGACATGTAAGATGTTTTTAAGAGTCAGAGTTTTAGCTATAGAAGAAGACAATATATTAATAAGGGAATGATTAATGGAGTTGATAGACAAACCTATGCCGTTACCTACGTGAACCTAATCTTGTCCTCCATAATTGCTTTTAGTCATCAGATTTTAAGCATCTGGAGTTAAGTGACTAGAGGCCTCAAAATCAACATACTAGTTTAGGTCACTCACCAATGTCTCAGTAGAAGCTATCATTGCTGAATGTTGTCCTTGTTGTTTGTATTTTGAATTTTGATTGAAGCTATTGTTGCTATTTCCTTGATTAGTGTATTGAGTGGGATAAAAGTTGTAGTCAAAGCGGTGGTAACAGTTTCATACTGTATGACCATTCTTACCACATGGTTGACACATCACTTGTGGTCTTTGTTGGAAAGAAGAATTTTGATTGGGAAATTGAAAGTTTCTTCCACCTCATTTGTTGTTCCGTCCAGAGGACCCTCTATATCCCCTTCCACGACTGTTGTTAAAGTTATCATTTGACCCTTTGGCATTATTGCCATTTGTCTGTACGAGATTCGCACTCAAGGTAGCATTGAGTTTAGATTTTAAATTTATCAGTAGTCTGAACTTGAACTTTCTTTTCAAGCCTGCTTTCATGAGCCATTAGCAGTTCTTTGATTCCACCTATTATGTAGGACTATGTTTTAGAGATCACTGTGGTAACAACAGAGTCATATTCATCAGGAAGGCCATCAAATATTGATTCAATATAATTAGTGTTCGAAATGGGATTACCCATAGCTACTAAAGAATCTATAATGCCTTTAACCTCTAATAAATACTCATTCATGTTTAAAGACTTTTTTTTTACAGTACGAAGTTGAGTCTTGAATTACTTCACTTTAGCTCTAGTCTGTTAAGCAAAATGCACAAGAACACATTCCCAGATTTCATAGGCAAAATTGCATCCGACAACGCCTGTGAGCACTCCTTCAATCATGGACGCAATGAGCCAAGATACTAAAAGTTGATCCTGCCTCCTCCAATCAACAAAATCTGGATTGAGCATCTCAGCTTCTTGATCTTAGGGAGTCTTGAATACCAAAGGCATCTGTTTATCTGGTGATAGATGCTTTTCAAGGCCATAGCCATGAACTGCAGCAAGAACCTGCTATTTCCAGAGCAGGTAATTTCTTTCGTCAAGCTTGATCGAGATATTGTGGAAGAAGGTAATGATACTGTTGTTGTTCCTAATATTTTGGTTCTTTGATTACCCTTTTATTTACTTTTTTTTTTTTTGGGTTTTTCAATAGATATCAAATTACAGACCATCTGGTGAAGACTTGGACTATCTTGAAAAATTGCAGTTACCTTTTGAGAGTACATCAGAAACTAATCCTATAAAGATTCATTCCCATCGTTTCCTTTTTATTTTTTTAAAGCTTGAATATATAATTTAGTTTTCAATCTTTCTCATTAATGATAAATATATGTTGATGTTGCATGTGCTAGTGTGGTACACTCTCTCTGTGTGTGTTTCTGAGTGCTGTAGCATATTTCTTGTTTCTTCATGTACCGGAAGGGTACAACTAGAGTTTACTATGTTTTGTTATTTTTGTTGGATGTCTTAATATATTTTCTTTTCTGATAGAACCAATTTACTTAATTTGATCTAGAATGGTCTATTTGTCTATCTTCCATATTTTGTAGGCTGATGATAGCCCATTTGTATTTACGACTTGGTATCCACTTCTAGAGAAAACTATACCATGTCTTTCAAAGTTGTATCGTTGTTTGGAGTCAGTAGTTTTCACAGGTTTAGCACAGGTACTAGAGGTTTTTATTTTAAGGGAGTAGGTAATCCTGCCTTTCAGACTTTTTCCATACGTATTTTTCTGTTGATAACGTATTGTAATTAGTAACTTTTGTGGTCTCTCAAATAAGCACATTTTGATATTGAATTTTCAGTCACACACAAGGAACTTGATTTCTCTCATTTGCTGGTTAGTGTCTCTGTGCCTTACAATTTACAAACTAAGGTATACTTCTTAGGTCAAGTACAATTTGTATGCAATCTTGTTTATTGTGAGATTTTGCTCTTATTTCATTCTTTGTTATTTCACTATTATTAAGTTTTCATTTCTTTTGTAGACCGTTATATACTTTTTTTAAAAAAAATAAATTTTAATTATTAGTCATGGTTTAAACCGTGGTCAATAATGGCACAAAAATGTCTTTTTAAAAAAATTTAAATTATTAGCCACAATTTAAACTATGGCCAATAATAACACAAAAATGTCTTTTTATAATTGTTTTAAAATATTTTTTAAAAATAAAAATTAAATAAGCAGCCATAGTTTAAATTGTAGCTATAACAAAACTTGCCATGGTTTCAAGTAAATCTTACCACAGTTATTAAAATTATAACTAATAAAAAAGTCCATGTTCAATTGTCCCATAATTTCCCCAACCATGATTACATCATATTAGCCACAGTTTTTGTCGCTTAGCTACGATTATATAACCGTGGCTATAGGCCCTTTTTTTTTTGTAGTGTATACGCCAGATTTCTGGAAAGAGCTTTATTGTTACGTGGTTGACATTTCCTACTTTTCAGGTGAATTAGTGGCACCTACTTCGCTGAATGAACCTGAAATTTTAAGCCCAGTTTATGATGCACAACTTTGGAGTGACTCCCTATGATCAGTACTAGTAGTAATATACATATAGAGAGAGGCTAATTAATAAGTAGTTCTGTCACATTCAGTTATATAGTCTGATCCTGAATATAGTGTGTTTTGGTTTAATGTTATATATTACATTTGGGGGTGGATTTGTATGTCGTTGAAACTTGAAATATTAACTAGGACATCATTATAATGCTTTTTTCAATGTTCGATCAAAATGGTTAGTAAGCCATATATATACATAATGTAGTATAAACTCAATAAATTGGCTAATATATATACCGAACGCGGCGATTCGTTTATAAGCATTATAGATTATACATTTTTCAAAATTTACATACAGCACATAAATTTTAAAAATTTTCATATTTATTATATATATGTTCTCATATACGGTAAACGCCTAAAGCACAAACACTTGTCCTTCATCTTTCTGCGGTATAAGGAATGCCAATGGATTTAAATATTTTGGGTATATAATATGTGACTAAGAAAATATTTGGTATATATATATATATATATATATATCTACTGAAGAAAATATTATATATATATATATATATATATATCTACTGAATTTTTGGTAGGATGCAAATAAGAAGAATAGTTTAAATTTCCCATCAAATTAATGAGATAACCATTAATTTGTTGAAAAATTTTCTGACTCTTATTGTTGCACCATAGATATGAGAAAATATAATTGTAATGTTAACAAATCAAAGTGAGATGTTAAAATTGTATAACTTTATGTCTAATGTTAGAGTATCCGTAATAACTTTATGAAATAGAACTATTTGTTTAGTTTCATTCTAAAGTGTGTGTTTTTAGATTTTTTTTTTATGCATGTCAATGTTAATTTTACAAATATTTACGTTAAACCATTCTTTTGCAATAACGGTGTTTTCCATCTTTTTCAATGAGAGGATCTAAAAAGGAAAAAAAAAATTGGTCTTCTTTCTTATGGAAATGATGACTGGAATTGTAGAATAAAAGAGAGAACTCTTTAGGAAACGACTTCAACCATTTCTTCCCACTCTTCTATTGATTTCACCATGGATCAATTCTTATATTTCTATCATGATTTTTTTATCTTTTTGTCATGAGTGATTAGATTCCCTTGCTAGAGTGAAGATGTAGTTTAATTTTTTTTTTGGAAAGATGCCGAAGCAGCAACCTGAAAATAAGAATAAATACAAAATAGAAGAATTTGAAGGTTAGAGTATAAATATAATTTGTGGTACTGGGCTAAGGTCCAAATGTCTCGTCTTTTTTAACGTAATTTTTCATGTTAAATCCTACAAAAGCAGCAAATAAAAAATAAGAAGGGTGAATGAAGGTTTTTTAAAAAAAATAATTTTTTGAAGGGATTTTTTCAATTGTGAAATTTCTTTCAAAAATTTTGTAATTCACAATTTGAGTAAATCAATGGAAATACTTTTGGTTTTTCTATATGGAGTTGTAAATTTATTTCTGAAGAAATTGCATAAATATTTTTTGTGGAATATTTATCATTTTAAAATAATTCATAAATTTTCTATGAGTTTTGGGATCCAAGTATATGGTATATTTCTGACACCTTATTAAAGGTGACAACAAAATTTGATTTCCAATATATATATATATATATATATATATATTTCCCTTGGCATATGAGGCCATTAATGGTTTGTATCTAAATAAATAACCAATCATCTTATTAATCATTTTTACATCTAATGATTGTTTATGAGTGGTCAAAAGATTTTTCAACGAATAAAAATATATCTTTTTTACGAAATTTTCTTAATTGTAAATTTTCTCCATTAAGGAAATTTTTGTGATTCTCAATTAAGTAAATTTATGTAATTTTGTGGGCTTATAAAAATATTATTATTTTTTATTTAGTTGTTGCTCACAAAAGGAGTTTTTTTTAATGGAAAAAAATTTTTCACTGTATGAGATACCCATGATGAGCTACGTTGTTGCAAAACTTTAGATTTGGCTATATATATTATCTTGTATATATATATATATATATATATATATATATATTATATAAGGGAAAATGTTATATGAGAAATAACATATTCATTATGTGTAAACTATGAGTTTTAATCTTATAGTGAGTATTTGATTCTTGCTCCAAAGGCAATGCAATGGTTTTTTCTTCTCTCTACATCTTGAAGTATGTGTTATTTTTTTAATCTTTCTCTTTTTTGAGAATTTTTATTAATAGTGGGGGCAAGAAAAAAGATATTTTTAGGTATTATTTTTATAACAACAAGTGGGGGATGAAAGTATGTTGTTATAAAAATATACAAATTGTTGTTAAAAAATGTTTTATGATCAATAATTAATATTGTTGTGGCTTAATAGAAATTTTATGGGTTTAATATTTGAGTATTGAGTATATCTCATAAATTACTATTGACAAAACTATGGATAATATGAAAAGGCTTTTTTGAAGCTTATATATAAACAAGTATTCAACATTTTAATGTTGAAATTTGTGTTTGTGGAATTTTTAAATTCTACATTAAATTTTTATGACCATATTATTGAGAGTTTTCTAAAACTATGTGAAATATGAATTTCCACTTTGAGAATTTGTTTTAATTCTACATTTCATTTTTTTTACCAATGGTCAAGAGAATTAAAAATAAAATCTATTAGTAGAATTTTGTTTTAATTATACTATTGTGGGCTATATAAAGCCATATGAAAAATAAAGTGAATTTTGTGAAATTTTTTAATTCTACTATTGTGAGCTTTATGAAGCCATGTGGGAAATTGTACATTGTAGAAAGTACTTTAATTCGTGAAAAATGTTTATATCTAGTTTAAATATTTGATGACATGTATGCATATAAAAAGAAATTGTGAATTTTAGAAAATTCACTATATATATAAATTGTGATTTCACATGTATGTGATATTTTCCTAGTTCCGCAAGAATATTATATTTTTGGGTAAACAATAAAAAGTTTTTGAAATTCTTGTGAAAAGGCACAATACCCATATCAATAGTGGCGGTACATAATTTTGTAGATATCCAAAAATGAGTTCACCAATAATATGGTAATTTTATTGCTATATATGCAATATTGTGAATTGCACATATCATTTTGAAACTAATTTTATTGTGAATTTGTGACCATATTTTTAGTGATTTTTGGCATATATATTTTTAATTATGGACACCATCTCATTAAATTTGAGATGATGATATATGCCATTGATAAATTTTTGAGGAAGCATATTTTTATGCTATTATATGAGAACATTCTTATTGTACAATAAGGTACAATGATATTGAGAATTTTGGTCACAAAATTAAATTTAAGAAATTTCATAAATGATTATATGTTCATAATTATTATATGGTGGGAGAATAAATATTTGAATATATTTTATGTGATTGTATATCCTCCTTTAATAATTTGAGATTACTTATTGAGATAAATACCGTCTTATCTAGATTCTTTGTTTTTTGAGATTTTCTAGAACTATAGCTATAATCAAGGAATTTAGAGATATTGAGGGAAATAAATATCAAGCCCATAGAATTAAAAGTAACCTATGAGGGTAACCTACCTGGTGACTAGAGATCTTAAGGGACTTGGTTTAAAAGAAAAAATGAATCATATGATTGCTTGATGAATGCACATTTTTATAAGAGTTCAAATTCTTAAATTCATCCCTTATGGTGTCAGTGCATTTTACTGCAGTGAATATGTGAGGTTGAGTTTTCAAAAAACTCTTAATTAAATGTATAGCTCTATAAGAGTGGAGCGTCTAAACTGTAGGAATACCCTTGATAGAATTCACCTATTTGAATATGGTGGAGTGGGGCCGCTACTATATAAAAATATACAGAGCGTATTGTCAGAATATTTTTAAATAAATAGGATAAGGCACAAGGCTGCATAATCGTGCTAGTTAAGGCTCATGATTTGCACCTAGATTGTTATATGCATGATATATATTTTATCTCCCTTAACCAGCCCATAGTTCAAGGCGAATACCAATATGACTTTGGATCAAGAAATATATATTATTGTGTATTACTTTATAATAATAAGTGGGGGATTGTTGGAGTTCTATTATTATAAAGTATTAAAATAACAAATAATGTTTTGTTTTCCTCTCTAACCATTGGCTTTATGGAAATATGAGTTAATAGCTTTTATATATATAGACGTTGCAATTCATATGTTAATGTCATTAATCATAAGTTTCATATTATTTGGAGATTAATGGCATCTATTGAAGCTTCATTATGTAGACGTTGCCTCAATTGTGATAAATTCACATAATGCCTTTTAAAGTCTAGTAGCCAATGGGAAGTGGAAAGACAAGCATTATATATACATGTGTGTGCCTTTGAGAAAGGGGTGTGTTAACGTGAATATGTACATACATATGATAGAGTTGATGAAAAAACATATACATATTATGTGTGATATTTGGATAGAGAATGTGCAAAAGAAAACGAGTTTGATTTACTTCTTACGTATAGAAATAATAAACAAATAAGCGAGTCATGAGCTATTATATCTTAAAAATAACACGTGTGAATACCTTTACACTGGGTAATATAGCAAAGTTATCCTATGAGAGACGTAAAAATTATCTTAAAGAAAGACGAGATATTCGAATATTAGTCCAATACCATGCAAATTATATTTTTACTCTAACCTTCAAATTCTTCTATTTTGTATTTATTTTTATTTTCAGGTTACTGTTCCAACAAAAGAAAAGATTAAATTAACTTAAACACAGTAGCAGTACAAAGAAAGAAAAACTAGCTATTACAAAGGCCTTGCATATAGACAGAATCACGAGGAGATTTGGGGGCAGCATAAGGAATTAAAGGACAGTTTCTTCTTCCTACCTTCTTCCGCAAGCCGATCAGCACACAAATTTTGTTCCCTCCTGATCTTCTTCATTTATCATTAAATTACTCAATTCCTTCTATTCTTATTGAAAACTGCAGGCATTTAATATCTAGTTTAATTTTGAAGATTATGTGATTGGAATGCGTTTTTTATCAATGTTTTTGTCACGTCCCAAAATGTGAGCACGTGACCGGCACGGAAAGTGAATTTCATTTCACCTCCGTAAGCCTATTTTTCTCTTAAGCATCATACAATTCTTTTTCATGCAACCAAATCGAGTTCTCTATACGCACTACAATCATTCACATTACATCACTGAATGAACCTACTCGATTACAGAGATTTCTAGATTTATACAACTTAGAATAAAACTTAACTATTATATCTTTATCCTGAACAAATGAAAAGGTAATCATGGACTAAGGATCTATAATTCCTTGTACCGATATTTACCTTCAACTGTCAACTCTGAAAAAAAATGTTAATAAGAGGGGTATGAGCAAACCACATGCCCAGTGAGCAGACAACACAACACTATGACAAAAAAATATCATGGGGGTGAAAAATCGCCTGTCAAGAGGAGGAGGTGAAAAATCTGAAAAAGATGATAGAAGACCTGGAGAAGTTAACTAAACGCAATAATGCGGCAATGACTTCAAGAATAGACAGGTTCTTCTATTGGTCTACCCAGTGCTTCTGCAATCAACAACAAAGAAGTGTTGATTGTATGAATGGGATTTACACTACCCTCCGCGACATTGCTCTGTCTCTTGCTCCAAGGAATGGTCGAGGGGTGATGATACAATACAACCCTCCTAATCCGAGACCACCTCGCTTTTAGATTACTCATGCATGTGTAATTTTCTTTTTTTTTTTGCAATGTAATCCTTACGCTTTTAATGCCAGTGGTTTCTTTTATGGGATGGTACTAAAAAAATAGTAATAATAAAATTAAGAAAGATAAAGGAAATCAGTCACACAAAATCAATCATGAATTCAACATATAAAGCCCCATACATACAATTTGATCCGACAGCAACGGAATCAAAACAAATAATAACCTTTCCTTTACCGAGTTCAAAAGTATAGCCATATCTGTCTAAAACTAAAACTGAAAACATAATCCATAAGAAAATACAAGTCTTGGAGGAAAAGGAAATGAAAACATCCTACAGGACCTTCAGTGGAGCCATCTCTCTATAGTTGTGCCCGGGTTCACCACGATAGAGGAGATCCCACTAAGGTTACCTTACTCTGTAATCGGTAAGAGACCTAATCCCAAAGCTCTGATACCAACTTGTCACGTCCCAAAATCTGAGCACGTGACCGGCACGGAAAGTGAATTTCATTTCACCTCCGTAAGCCTATTTTTCTCTTAAGCATCATACAATTCTTTTTCATGCAACCAAACCGAGTTCTCTATACGCACTACAATCATTCATATTACATCATTGAATGAACCTACCCGATTACAGAGATTTCTAGATTTATACAACTTAGAATAAAACTTAACTATTATACCTTTATCCTGAACAAATGAAAAGGTAATCATGGACTAAGGATCCATAATTCCTTGTACCGATATTTACCTTCAACTGTCAACTCTGAAAAAAATGTTAATAAGAGGGGTATGAGCAAACCACATGCCCAGTGAGCAGACAACACAACACTATGACAAAAAAATATCATGCATCATAATGATAATATAATTCATAATACTTCACAACAATATCCAAGTAAATCAAATACATTTCAGCATAATTCAAATAATTCACAACAACAAACAGTGAAATCAATTTCACACATTTCCCGTACCAACCGGGTCGTCCAGAATACCTCTGGATCTTTGCCCGCGGCCCCCGCCGCATCCACCCTTATCGCTCCATGTATATTCTCCACCCTTATAGCTTCATGTAGATTTCTCCATGGGGTGCACCACCATGCCTTTCCTTTCTAGTCAAACACAATCACAATCACATCTAAGAACATCCTCAATTATAATCATGAGCCACATACACAACTCAGTCATTTACAATTCAAGTCACAACATAATCAATATGGTTTCAGCAACATATCATGTATACAACATAATAACTCATAATATAGAACAATTGTTCAACAATAACATACTTCAACTATCCGTATATGAATGAACCCAACAATCAGAGTATGACACATTTCAACTCAGTTCATATGTCATTCATAATCCATCATATTACCTCCATTCATGAGAAAATAAGAAAATATAATTATATACATCACCAGGCAAGTTCCACAATTGTTTATGCCTCATTGTCCCACATCATCCACTTCAAACTTGGATATACAACATATTTTCACTATGATGCAAAAAGTCAATAACAAAGATATTTAATCATAGAAAGTATTAACCCACTCACCTGGATTTCACGCTTTCGCCACTCCCACCTTGCACTTTGACCATTCCTATTGTAACCAGATAAAAACCATCAGGGTTACGAAATAGAGAAATTTCCTACCACTACTCTCGACCTTCATCCACTTCTCAAATCATAACTCCTAACTGGTAATGAATATCCAGATGAAACTTATACCATTGGAAACTAGACTCAAAGAGCTTTTCAACGATATTAAAAAAAAATTGATGCTACAGTAACGGTCAACGGTCAACGCAGCTACAGTAACGTTGACCGAGTCAACGCTACAGTGACGAGAAAATCTGGAAAATTTTTTTCGATAAACAGTAATTTCTGGGGAAAATTTTCGATGTTCTTCGTGTTCTTCATCCAAAAATCCTAAAATCATATCTAAAACAACATTTTTTTCTGATTTCTTCCATAGGTTTTCATCCTTAATGTCTAAGGAGTGTTTTAACACTAAAACCCCCAATTTCTACCAACAATCCAAGCTCAAATCTCAAATTTTCATCAAGAACACTAACTTTTTTCAAATATCCAAATTCTACGAATTTCTCCTAGTTTTCTCCAAATTTCTTGTTCTAATAACATCATAAACCACCTAGGAATGTTTTAGATTAACATCCACACTTAAATTCATCCATTAAAATATTCTACAAAATTTTTTCAAAATGATAACCAAGGATTTGGTCTTGTAATAAGAGGAAGAAGAAGAAGAAAATCAACTTACCAATCATCCTAACTTTCATAGCTTCCTTCCCCGTGCAAAAATTGCATGAATGGTTGATGAAAAAATTCTCTTGGATGTAATCGAGAGAGAAAGTGAGAAGCTACGGGAGAAATGAGAGAAAGAAAAGAAAATGTATACGCGTGGGCCCCACCAATTTTTTTTTCGATAAAATCGCTCATAGCCACCTTAGCTTATAAGATTTGTTCACTTTAATCCCTCTCGATGTCTCAAATACCACTTTAACCTCGAATCCATCAGCTTTTCGGTATCGGACTCATAATTCATTCTCATAAGCTCTATTCTTCTTCTCGGGTTCCTACTTGGTCATTTCTCAAAAGTACTCCATATTTTCTTTTCTTTTCACTTTAGCCCTTGAGAATTTGTAAAAATTTCCCAAATTAAAAATTAAAATTTCTATTTCCAAATTTCCTTCACTAAGTCAAAAGAACATTTCTCATGTAATTAAATTTTTCAATAAACTTCAAATAGATTTTAAATATTCATGTAAATTCTTGGGATATTACTGTTTTATTCTTCGAATTGGCTATTTAATTATTTTTTATCTTCATACTGTTATGATTTGACCAACTACAAATTGATCTGGGGTTCATGTATGAGATTAGAAAATCAATGTATGATTGTTGCTTCTTGGGGTGAATGTTGCAAGATAAGTTAATTGAACCTATCAACATAAGAATAGGCTTCATTACTTGTATGTTTTTGTTAAGAAACTCTTGCTCTTGTAAAGCCTTTTTCTCTTTCTAGTTAAGGAATTAGTTAATTTTAAAAGGGCAAAAGGGGTTGATTCACCATTCAATTGGGTTTTAACTAACTTTAAGAGTTTTAACCATCAATTTCCAAAATTTAAAATTTTATTAAGTGAAAATTCGTTCACTAACAATCAAATAAGTGAAATTGAATCCTAAGATTTGTTGGTTTATTGTTTTGTTTTAACACACATTTGTTGAATCACTTGCCTTCTAATTTTTTTTTTATTTACTCGTTTTTAGTTCAAATTTCCATTTAGTCCCTTGATTTCATAGTTTAGATAGTATTGAAGTAGTAAATTGCATACTTCACCCCCATAATTCCTACGAAATACTACTCAAACACCATTAAATTACTTATGCAATTTAATATACTTGCTAATTCGACAACAATTGAGTATGATTAATTTTTTTTTCTAATATTTTGGATATAAATAGCATTAAATGCAGATATTAGAATTTTTTTCATTTAAAAAATTTTTCTGGGCTTAGTAGATATTTTGGATTAATACACATTAACATAATGGAAAAAAAAAGTTATAACCATGTATTGCCATTTCAATGTAATGCAACATTTTTTTAATTAAAATACTATCCATTAATCAAAAGATATGTGACATTTAAGTTACTGAATGTATAAAAAAAATATTGTAATAGATTTTTTTTAGAGAAAAATATAAAATAATTTACTCTTTAATATGAATGTTTCAATATTTTTTTTAAAAAAAGGATAAAGTATTCGCTAATGGGACACAAATAATATGGCATCAAAATCTGGCATATTTGGGTGTATGCATGTATTTTATAGATTTTAATTAAGACTAGTTTTAGATAATTCCGTATTAGCTTTTTTGGTATATATAAAAATATGACATGTCTAAATTTTTTTTCCCTGAAAGATGCAATGATTGTAACTCCGAACTAAAAAAAATATTGTCCTTAGCATGGTTTTCAAAACCGGACCGGTCATTGAACCGGTGGAGGCACTGGTTCAAGGTTCAATAGTCGGATTATGGTTGAACCGCGGTTGAACCGGTGATAATTAAAAAATATTAAATATATATATATAATTTAAATATTAAAATACTTAATATAATTAAAAATTCATATCAATAAGTGAAAGAAATAAAAAAGAAATTAATCCATAATTCATATTTCATAACATCAACAATTCATAACATCCACAATACTCAAACAAATCAAAATAACATCCCCAATAAACAAAACCAACAAAATGACATTAATTAATTTATATTAAATCCAAGAGGACCACTGCTATCTCTATCAAATCCAGGCATAAAACAATCAAGTGATTCTTCATTTGGTTGATCTTGATCCATAATGTCCTCTTCATCACCTAAGTAAGAAATAAAGTTAAAAAATACATTACATAACAACTAACAAGATTAATACTCATACATAATTTATCTAATTTGTTTTTTTAAAAAAAAAAAACTAACCTCCATGAGGTCTTGAAGATTCACCAAGTATAGGAATTGCAGTCTCGTCATAAATATCATTCTGAAACTCATTATCATCAAATTCAGGGGGTGTTTCTTCAATAATCCAAAAATCAATTTTGTCAATAGATTCATAATCAATAGGATCATAATTCCTCTTCTTGTATTGCAACCTAAAATAAATCATGAAAATAACAATGATTTAATTATGAGTCATGACAAAACTAAATGACATACTAAACTAAAAAGAAATCAATATACCTATTCTTTAAACACAAATTATATGTAACATAAACATGGTCATTTAATCTTTGATGTTCTAATTTATTTCTTCTCTTTGTATGAATACGTTTAAAGAGACTCCAATTACGCTCATAGCCCGAAGAAGATGATGTTTGACTAAGAAGTCGAATTGCCAACTTTTGTAAAGTTGGAGCACTCATGAACCACCATTTATCTACAAAATCAAAAGATTCAAATCATTAAAATATACTTGATAATCCAACTAAAGATTAAAATAAGAAAATATTTATGTTAAAATAATACTAACCAGGTCGTATAGTCTTGCTAACCTTATAAGCACTTTCCCGACTAAATGTTCCTTCACGATCACGATATAGTTGGAGTTCTTTAATGGCACCTGATATGTCCTTACATATACTTCTGATGTCAAACATGTCAAGAAGTGCTTGCATGATCTTATTGCTCTCAACAAAAGATGCATCATAAAAGAAGGTAGGATTTAAAAAATACGCTACTGCATGAAGATTACGCTTCAAGTGCTTATCCCATCGAGCCTTAATGATATCTGTGTAAGGCTTATACATATGCTCCTTATTCTTAAATATTTCTTTTATAGCATGTTTTATCCTTAGCATCCCTTCATAAACATACCCTAAAGAAGGCTGTTCATCTGAATCAACAATCCGTAACAATCGGATTATAGGACCCACAAGCTTCACTATAATGAAACAATCATTCCAAAATTTACTATCAAGTATGATAGCACTCACAACCTTTCCAGTAGCAGTCTTTGCTAACTTATGACATGTAAAATGCTTATCCACCACCAAAGCTTGCAAATCAATCTTATGATCATGAATGCTTTTCAAAGTAATAAAAGTGGTGGCAAATCTAGTCACTCCAGGACGCACAATTTCTCTCCAACCTTCTCTTTTTCTGAGCCAAGATAAGAAAACCATATGATTATAAATAAAGACAGTTATCTTTGATGCCTTTGATGCAAGATCTGCTATATGAGACATACTACAAATGTCCTTTAGAAGTAGGTTCAAGCAATGTGCAGCACAAGGAAACCAAAAGATGTGCTCATATTTATCATGTATCAATCTGCCCGCAGCTACATAATTGGCTGCATTATCAGTCACTACATGAACAACATTAGCTAGTCCCACCCACTCAATGATTTCACAAAACAAGTTACACAAGTTAGTTGCATCTTTTACTATATCTGAGGCATCAACAGATTTCACAAAAGCCATGCCTTTAGGACAATAAACTAAGAAGTTGATCAAAGTTCTTTGTCTTTGATCAGTCCAACCATCAGCCATGATAATACAACCCGTCTTAGCTCAATTGCTTCGATAACCATCAACGAGTAATTGACATTCTTTTTTACAATTTCCTAACAAATTTGTCCTCAATTGATAATAATTTGGTCCTTTATACCCAGGTCCAATAGCTGCAATCGCATCTAAAGCATGAGGAAAATAAAGAGATTGTATTGCATTAAAAGGAATACATGCATCATAAAACCACCTAGCAATTGCCAAGTCAGCATTATTTATGGCTTCCTTGCTAGATAATACACTTTTAAGACTCGGTTGGGATCCTGAAGTTGTCCTAGGAGCAAAATAATGGCCTACACTTTTTCTTTTCCCTTGAAAAAGTAATTGTTTTTTAGCTGGTTGAACTTCCTCAACTTCTTGTACATTTTCATTTTTATCAAGCTCATCATATGCTTCATCAATCTCATCATTTGTTGGCTTCTTTTGCACTTGTTTCAAAGACTCAATCATTCTATAACGAACATCATGCGGCACCTTCTTACAAGAACTAATTTGACTTGTTTTGCCAGCAAGATGTTGCTTCATTCTATTTATGCCTCCTCCTCTATATGTTGATGAACAAAATAAGCAAGTATACACATTAGTTTTCCCCTCTTTTTTATAAGCAACATATTCCCACCCTGGATCAGATTTCCCACGAACTGATGAAGCAGAAGAGGCTGCTGTAGATTGATTTTCCCCTCTTTCTGATGATTGATTATTATCCATGACTAAGAATCAATCAATGGATAATTAAATACTGTAATTTCCCAATAAAATAAACTTAATTCATCCAATCTTTTTTCACTTAATCAAACTAAAATTAATTCATGTCTAATAAGGAATCAAAAACAAAAATCAAAAACTAAGAAAACAAAATTGAAGCAATTATAATTCACAAACCACCAGCACCAACAGCAAGAATCATCAACTAAAATCAAGAATCATAAAAACACCACCAGTAAGAATCATAAACAAAAATCTCTCCATATTTCATCAAAAATAAAAAAAAAAGGCAGAAGAAAGGGAAGGGTTGGCGTCGGGCAAGAAGAACCAGCAGCAGGAAGGCACGGAGGCGCTGGTGGTTCAGACTTCAGAGTTAGCAGAAGAACCTTACCTTAAGGAAGAAGAGACAAACTTTCAGAGTTTCAGAGATGGAGGCGCTGGTGGTTCGAGGGTTCGACGACAATCCAAACAAAAACAGCAAGAAGAGGCGACTAATCGACGGTGAACATCGAACTAATCACATCGGAACGAGGCACGGCGGCGACCCAGACAGCAGCGACCCAGACGACGGCGAACCAGATAGCGGCGACTCGGATTATAGGGTTTTGAGGTTTTCGATTTTCCACTTTCCCCTTTTAGCTTTCGGGCTCTTTGATCTGGAGTGTGAACCGGCTGTGCTTCTGAAGCTGAATTCGACCCTTTTTTTTTTCTTAAGAAGGGGGTTGGAACTAAAATTAAAAAAAAAAAAGAAGCAACCGGTGGAACTGGTTTGACCGGTTCTACACCGATTTTCAAAATATCCAGTTTTTTATCGAACCGGACCGGATCCCTGACCGGTTCTCGGTCTGACCGGTCGAACCGGCCGGTCCGGTCCGATTCTTCAATCATTGGTCCTTAGTATGTTTTATTTATAAAAATATGAAAATTAATTTGTATCATATCCTTCGCTTCATTTATTGGACCTATACTATCAACCTTAATTGGGCTGAGTAGCAGTATGGCCCATTGCCGACTTTTAGTGTGTACCAATAGAAAGGTCTCATTACAATTGTGGTCTTCAATTAAGAGGCCCATTAGAGAAGCCTTTTATTTTTTATTTTTAAATATATGTAGTTAGGCCGCAAATTTACAAGTCCCATGCAATAAAAAAGTATTCTCAAATATGCATACCAAACAACCCCTTGTTGGTAAAGAATAAATATAAGCTACAAAAAAATAGATTGATTTCAATGCACTGTTTTGCATTAAAATGCGTGCTTATGAATGGAAACAAATGGCAAGGTTAATAAAGAAAAAAACGTTTATAGAATTTTAGGAGTTTTCTAAAAAAATTTTAATTCGAATATAATATATACATATATACATGTATTTTTAAAAAAATTAATAATTTAGTGTATTGTGTTATAGATTTGAATCAAACCGGTTAGTCTAACCAGTGAACTAGTTACCAAAAGAATTAATTAAGAGCTGGAAAAATCAGATGGTTTAATAGTCAATTTTAGTTTTATTATTATTTTTTTCAAATTTTTCCATCCATTTTTTTTATTTTTCATACATTTTGTAATTACTAATGTGACTAATTTTAAATTTTGTGTCACATTCATATAGTATATAGATTAGGTATTATTATTAAATGAGCACAAAAATACTTAATAACTTATCTAAATTTTTTGTAAGTTTGTAAATCTAGGTATGAAAAAGACTTATTAATTTATTATATTAGATTTTTAATATATAAAATAAAAAATATATATATTTAATTTCAACTGATTCAATCACTATTGAACTAATAAATCTTGAACTAATGTCTTTATTGATTAAATGATCCGTCCGATTTAAAAATCCTTGATGTAGTGTTAAGTTATAAAACAAAACACACACACACACATATACACATGGAGAAATATCCAGTGAAAAGAGTAGTTAAGTGTGAAAGATTAAAAAAGAAAGAACATAACCACTGTTAAATTACACGTTAGTGGTTCAAGTTAATGCAGAATCTATCCATGCGACAGTCAAAAAAAATTATTATTAATTTATATTAATGAATTTGAAAATTTGACTTTTGATCTAACATTGGTTTTTATTTTTTCCTCTCACTCTCATATTAAACTATTCTTCTAACTAGATATGTCTCATGTATATATATATATATATATATATGTGTTTTATTTTCATTAAAAAATTCAAGCAAACAATTAAATAATATTATTTGAATTTTGTCCTGTATTTTAATTTAATTTTTAAAATTTTGGTCAATATCTTATTATAAGCATTATAATTATTTCCACATTAATATATCACAAATAATATTTATGGTGCTTGCACACGTGAATATGCTGCTGGGTTTTCCCGAAATTAAATGACCAAATTTTCTTGAGCTAGCACATCAATACACTCAACGGTATCTTACGTTTCTTTTTCTGTTTCTTGACGCAACTCTATAAAATAAGCACAAGACGTGTGAGGGTCACTATTCACACTTCACAGCAATATCATATTTATAATTGTAGCTTCAGATAAAAATCAAATAACAAAAATGTGGCTCATGCACCCCCCATATATGCACGTAAGTACATCCATGGCCCCACACAAACATTTGTGAGTCACTAATATTCTGAAATTAATTCATTTATGATTAAAATATATTTAAGCTCCATATAATTTTATTGAATAATAATTTTAGTTTATATAATTTAAAAATAATGAATTTAATTCTTGTAGTTTTTAAAATCATAAAATAGACTTCTGAGATTAATTTTTAGTTAGTCAACTGTTAGTTAATGCTAACTGGGATGCTGATGTCGGTATTAAAATCTATGTCAGTATTAACTATGTACTACTTATGGTAACATGGACTAGCCATGTGGACTTCTTAAAAAAAAGTTTCAATTTATTCATTTAGATCCTTAGTCAAAATTTTTCTGTTGTCTAATTTTTTATATAAATTTGTCTTCTACTTCGTTTAGGTCCCTAGTTTAAGAATATATTTTTTTGGTCAAAATATCTCCTACAAACTTTTCATTTTGTTCACTTTAGTCCCTATTATTTACTTTTATGTTTTTTTTATAGTTTGATTTTCCAAATCAGTCCATAATTTTATTTTTAGTTATGATATGATTTAATATATCATTTCTACTCAGACAATACAAGAAATGAATTAAAATTCAAGTTTCAAAACTTACTTTTTATTCACTTAAGTCCTTGGTCAAATTTTTTTATCTAATTTTTTTATATAAATTAGTCTTCTATTTCGTCTAAGTCCCTAGTTTAAAAATATATATTTTTTGTCAAAATATTCCCTATAAACTTTTCAATTTGTTCACTTTAGTCCTGCTTCTTCACTTTTATGCTTTTTTCTCACTGTTTGGTCATCCAAATCACTCCATAATTTCATTTCTAGACATAATAAGATTCAATTTATCATTCATACCTAAGAACAATACAAGAAATGAATTAAAATTTAAGTTTCAAAGTTTACCTTTTATTCACTTAGGTATAAATGATAGATTGAATGATACATTGTATTGTTTTGGGTAGAAATGATATATTTAATCATATTATAACTAAAAATGAAATTTTGAGTGATTTGGAGGACCAAATCATGAGGAGAAAGCATCAAAGTGAAGAACAGGGATTAAAGAGAACAAACGAAAAAGTTTGTAGGGGATATTTTGACAAAAAATATATATTCTTAAACTAGGGACCTAGACGAAGTAGAAGACTAATTTATATACAAAATTAGTGTCACATCCCAAAATTTAAACATGTGAAAAGATACTATTTCTAGGAAAAACTTCACTGGTATCCCGAAATCCTAGACAATTTTAATATCTATAATTACTCATTTGATAAAATCCTCAAACATGAGTTGTTTATATATACTCCATAAGGTTTTACACTCAACCTTTATTGTATATTTCACACAACAGAATTATAATTATATGAATAACAAACAAAGGTACATATAATCTGATATGTTTAAAATATCGTAAGCCTAGGAGACCTATACAAAGTACAGAGCGTTCCTCACATTAATAAGTACTGGTATCCTACCAGACAAAGATGGAGAACAACTCCAATGGGCTTCTAATCCTCAGTCGGATATTCTTCCTCCTTACTTACTGTATCTGAAAATACAATTACTGGGAGTGTGAGTTTATTTAAAAACTCAGTAAGTAAATAACTGTGCCATATAAAACATTACAAGTACAAATACCACATTTACTAATATAAACAATCTATCATTCATTTTACATAATCGTAGTATTACATTTGTTTGAATTTGCGTATGATTTTTTCGGTGATCAGACCCTTAATCCTTTGCATTATGTGCCATAGATAGTTGCACCGAGTGACTTGGGAATTTAACCCTCAAACTCTTTGTGCATAGATGTGCCATAGATAATTGCACTAAGTGACCTGAGAATTTAACCTTCAAACTCTTTGTACATAAATGTGTTGTAGATACTTGCACTGAGTGACCTGAGAATTCAACCCTCAAACTCTTTGTGCATAAATATACCATAGATACTTGTATACACTTGAATTTCTATCATCAATCATAGCAATTATCATATATTATCAACTGAAAGGTTGATCGTTTAACATTTTAATAATATTGTAAATGAGATTTATATTGTACTTTGTCTAATGGTATCAAATTAGTTTACAAAGTTATTTACTCACCTTGATATTGTCCAAATTTACCTTGTCCACGCTAGAATTTGGGTAGGAAAATTTCTTAATAAAAGATATCACAAGGAAACATAAGAAAGGGAACAAAATCATGAAAATATGCAATATTTTCTTATTGCAACAGTAACGATTCACTATAGTGACAGTTTGTTATAGTTATGGTTTGCTACAGTAACGGTTCACTATAGTGACGGTTTGCTACAGTACGTTGACTGGTACAATACCGTTGACTGCTGACACTACAGTAACTACTACAGTAATCTCGAAAATTTCCAAATTTTCCAGTTGCTACAATAACTTCGAATTTGCAGAAAATCCTCCAAAATTTCATCTCTCCCAACTTACTTTAACTCAATCTTAACTCAAAAACCTCCAAAACAACTCAAATCCATGAATTATCATCAAAATTTTCAAGAACAAAATCTCCTCTAATCTTCCACATAAACTGAAATTTAAGGAAAATAATAAGATTAAAGCTTACCTTTGATCTTTACTAGGCTTTTGAACCGAAAAATTTCCAAAAAAAAACATCAAATCAAAGGAAGAATTGAGAGGGGAAGCTTGGTTGAGAGAACTTGTTGCCTTATGCGAGAGAGTGAAATAAAGAAGAGAGAGAGAGAGAGCTAAAAACTTAAAGTGGTGAAGTGGGTTAATTGGATAACCCAATGGGTATCCATACCCATTGTCCAAACCCATTTGACCTAACATACAAAATATCTTAATTAATTCTTCAATTAATTAAATTCAGTCCCTTTTTCCACAAATTCTACTATTCATAAAAATAAGTCACACAACGTTAAGAATATCTAGTCTAGTTATTTAACTTAATTTTCATAAAAAATATTCAAAGAGAACAATTAAATATGAAAATTAAAATGAATAAAATAAATAACTAAAATAACATTGTGAAATTCTAAAATACTCTCAAACGTATTATACTTTGAAATTGACGGGTATTACAATATACCCCCTTAAAAGAATTCGGTCCTCCGAATTAAAATCTTACCTCAGGTTTCAAACAAATGTGGATATTTTATCCACATTTCATCTTCTGCCTCCCACGTAGCTTCCTCGTGAGAATGATTCTCCAAAGAACCTTGACAATAGAAATTTCCTTAGTGCACAATTTCTTGACTTTTCTATCAAGAATAGCTACTAGCACTTCTTCGTAGGTGAGAGTTTCATCAAAATGAACTTCTTGGGGTTGAATGACATGAGAAGGATCAGGAAGATGCTTCCGTAGTATGGACAAGTGAAATATTGGATGAACTCCCTCGAGGTCTGAAGGTAGGTCTGAGCGATATGCCACATTACCTACTCTATCTACAATCTCATATGGGCCAACATAGCTCGGACTAAGCTTCCCTTTCTTCCTGAATCTAATTACTCCCTTCATAGGTGAGATTCCTAAGAAAACCATGTCACCTATTGCAAATTCAAGGTCACATCATCGGTTGTCCGCATAAGACTTTTGTCTACTCTGAGTAGTTAACAATTTCTCTATGATAAGTTTACTTTATTTATATCTTCTTGTACCATCTCAGGTCCATGTATGTTGGTTTCACCAAGTTCAAACCAACCTATAGGAGATCGACACCGTCTCCCATATAGAGCCTCGAAAGGTGTCATCTGAATACTAGCTTGGTAACTGTTATTGTAAGCAAATTCAACAAGAGACAAATGATCTTCCCAACTTCTACTGAAATCTATCACACAAGTTCTCAGTATATCCTCTAAAGTCTGAATTGTCCTTTTAGACTATCCATCTATCTGAGGATGGAATGTTGTGCTAAGATTCACTTTGGTACCCAAAGCCTCTCGAAAGACTTTCCAGAACCTAAAAGTAAACTAAGGTCCTCGGTCTGATATAATGGATACGAGCACACCATGAAGCTTCACTATTTCCTTAACATAAAGTCAAGCAAGTTTCGCTACGCTGAAAGTGGTATAGATAGGAAGAAAATGTGCTAACTTAGTAAGTCGATCCACTATGACCCATATTGAGTCATTTTCCTTTGTTGACCGGGATAAACCTACTACAAAATCCATCGTGATCTATCACATTTCCACTCGGGAATATCTAATTTTGCATCAAACCAGGTGCTCATCGATATTCAGCTTTAACTTGCTGACATCAAACATTGAGCTACAAAATCAGTCACATCTCATTTCATGGCCTCCCACCAGTAAACTTATTTCAAGTCCTGATAAAAATCACTAGGATGTACAACTTATGGCGAGCCATAAGCTTCCACTAAGATTTCATGTTTCAAATATTCAATGTTGGGGACACAGAGTCTCCCATTAAACCATAAGACTCCTTCTTCATCTACCAAGAAACTTAGTGCTAAACCTTCCCTTGCCTTATTTCTGATTTTGACCATATCGATATCATTTTCTAAAGTTTCTTTTACTTTTTCAACAAGGAATAATCTAACTGTTAAATGAGCCAAAAATGTACCTGACTTAGTGATCTCAAAGAATACTTTGTTAGCCTTTAATTGTTGTAGTTCTTGTATTAGAGACCTCCTTATAGTGGCAATGTGAGCTAAACTTCCCATAGACTTTCGACTTAAGGCATCAGCCACCACATTTGCTTTACCTGAATGGTAAAGGATGGTACAATCATAATCTTTCAGAAGTTTCATCCCCCTTCGTTGTCTTAGATTAAGATCTCTCTGCTCAAAAATGTACTTAAGATTTTGTGATCTGTGAAAATTTTATAAGTCTCCCTATACAAGTAATGTCTCCAAATCTTTAAGGCAAACACTACAGCTACCATTTCCAAATCATGCGTAGGGTAATTTAATTTATACTTTTTAAGCTGACGTGAGCCATAAGCTATAACTCTACTATGTTGTATCAACACATACCTTAAGCCTATCTTTGAGGCATCACAAAATACAGAGCAACCCCTTGGTTCTGATAGTAGGATTAAGACTGGTACAGAAGTTAAACACTCTTTCAACTGGGAGAAACTTTACTCACATGAATCATCCCAAATGTATTTAACATTCTTTCAAGTTAACTTATTCAATGGAAGAGCTGTCTTGGATAAATCTTTGACAAAGTGACGGTAATACCCTACTAAGCCAAGAAAACTATGTACTTCAGATACAGTTGTTGGTCTAGGCCATTGTTTTACTACTTCAATTTTACTTGGATCTATATGAATACCTTCCTGGGAAATAACATGCCCCAAGAACGTTACATGACTCATCCAGAATTTACATTTTGAGGGCTTTGAGTACAACTTATGCTCTCTGAAGGTCTGAAGCACCATTCTCAAATGTTTAGTATGTTCTTCATGACTCTTTGAATACACCAAAATATCATCAATAAATACAATTACAAACCTATCAAGGAATGGTTTGAACACTCTGTTCATTAAATCCATAAATGCTGCTGGTGTATTTGTCAACCCAAAAGACATCACGAGAAACTTATAATGTCCATATCGTGTACGAAAAGTAGTCTTAAGTATATCATCATTTTTAATTCGTAACTGATGATATCCATACCTTATATCAATCTTTGAGAAGTATCTTGCTCCTTGAAGCTGATTAAACAAATCATCTATCCTTGGTAAAGGATACTTGTTCTTCACCATGACTTTATTCAATTAACGATAATCTATACATAATCTCATATAACTATCTTTCTTTTTTCACAAAAAGAACAGGAGCACCCCAAGGTGAAAAACTCGAGCAAAGGAACCCTTTGTTCAACAAATCTTCTCATTGTCCTTTAAGTTCTTTTAGCTCAGCAGGAGCCATACGATAAGGTGGAATTGAAATTGGTCGTGTGTCTGAGACCAAATCAATACTGAACTCAATATCTCTTTCTGGCGGTAATCCAGGTAAGTCTTATAGGAACACGTCTGGGAATTCATTAACCACATATATATCTTCTAACTTCTGTTCTTTTTTTTTTAAATCTCTAACAAAAGCTAGAAATCTTTGACATCATTTTCGCAACATATACCGGGCACTTAACATAGAAATCATATTGTAAGTTGCATCACTTCTATCTCCTTGAAATACAAAATTACACGTCCTCGGCATATTGAAGGAAATAACCTTGTCACGACAATTCAAGTAGCATGACAAGAAGATAACCAGTCAATCCCTAAAATCACATCAAAATCTAACATGTTGAGAATCATGAGATCTATCTCATTTTCCATACCTCTATCAATTATTTTACAAGAACGATAACCCGTTTTAACTACCCAGGTTTCTCTCATCGGTGTGGAAACCAAGAATGATTCCTTAAGAGTAATCAGATTAAATTCAAAAATAAGTCACACAACGTTAAGAATATCTAGTCTAGTTATTTAACTCAATTTCCATGAATAATATTCAAAGAGAACAATTAAATATGAAAATTAAAATGACTAAAATAAATAACTAAAATAACATTGTGAAATTCTAAAATACTCTCAAATGTATTATACTCCGAAATTGATGGGTATTACAATTAGATAAAAGGAAAATTTTGACCAAACACCTAAGTGAATAAAAAGTAAGCTTTAAAACTTGAATTTTAATTCATTTTTTGTATTATTAAGTAGAAATGATAGATTAAATCATATCATGACTAAAAATAAGATTATGGACTGATTTAGAGGAATAAACTATGAGAAAAAAGCATGAAAGTGAAGAATAAGGACTAAAGTGAAGAATAAGGACTAAAGTGAACAAACTAAAAATTTTGTAGGGGATGATTTTGACAAAAAAAAAATATATATTTAAACTAGGGACCTAGATGAAGTAGAAGATGAGTTTATTTCAAAATTGGACAAAAGAAAAACTTTGACCAATGACCTAAGTGAATAAATTGAAACCTTTTTTTTAGGAAATCCGCGTAACTAGTTCACATTAGTATAAGTGGTATACAGTCAGTGCTGATATAGATTTTAATACTGATATCAGTATCCTAGTCAATGTTGACTAATGGTTGACTAACTAAAAACTAACATGGGAGACCTATTTTATGATTTTGAAAACTTCAATGACTAAATTCATTATTTTCAAACTATAGGGACTAAAATTCATTTTTCAATAAGACTATTGAGACCTCAAGTATATTTTAACCTTCATTTATTTTGAAACATCTTCTAGAATTAATTAAAGCATATTTTTAGTTTTTATTCCAAAAATGTATTTAATTTCTTTTACATTTAGATATATATTGTAAAAATTTCTCTTTTAATTTATTTTTTATTACAAAAACTAATTTTATTTTTCTTATTGTAATAAAAAATTAAATTAAAATTAAAATCTGACATAAAATTGTGACTTTGCTCTTAAAATTATAACAATAGAGACTATTAAGTTATCTTATTTTTGAAAGAAACAATATTATACAAAAAAATTAACTTCAATACATAAAATGCGATGAGTGTTGAACAAAGTTTTTTAAAAGTATATTTTGACCAAATTTCAGAGAAGACAAATATTACTCTATTTTTTAAAAGTATTATAGTTACATTATATATATATATATATACATACATTTATATAGTGTATATTTTATTATTTTATCAAACTGTTCAAAAATAAATGAGTCACATCTAAGAAAAAAAACATACCTTTTTATCGCAATTTAATTTCATCATCTATTACCTACTCGTGTTTATTGTTAGGCTAACATTTCATCATCAAGTGACGAGAAAAAAAAAATTAATTCTCAACTAACTAGTGGTTGTATATATAAAAATTAATGCATCCATACACATGACTTGTGAAATAGTTGGCTTAATAAGAAATCATGCATGCATGGCAACAGAAAAAATGATATTTTCTGTCCTTAGCTGTATGAACTGAATAGTCAGACATATATAATGACCCCAAATGTGCAATGTTTTAAAAACCAAATCGATCATTGACCTGATAAAAAATACTAGTTTAAGGTTTACTGATTCAACCGTGGTTGAAACAGAATCGAACTGATAGTAATTAAATATATATATATATATATATATATATTTTTTATATTGATAAATTAAAAATTAATCTTTATTTTTATTAAAATATTATTATATACATTTATTTTAAATATAAAAACTAAAAAATTATTATTTTTAATTTAAAATTTCAAACTAACTCTTCCCTACGGGACCATTCTTTCTTGTCGACAGTATGCTTTTTCAATTCACACTCCAAGTGCTTGTCACCTCTGTCAGTACAACTTTTTTATTTCTCCAAGACTCTATTTAGGTTTCCATCCATTCATTGCTTTCTTTTCCATTCTGGTCATCTTTTGCCTCTCTCTCTCTCTCTCTCTCTCTCTCTGCGCGTCGATCACCATAGGCATCGCTTTAGCTTTCTTTCTTTCCTCTTCTTCGATCACATGGACGTCGCTTTGGCTTTCTTTCTTTCTTCTTCTTTCTTCTTCTTCTTCTTCTTCTTCTTCTTCATTGGTGTCGTCTTCTGCATCTGCTTTTTTTTTTCTTCTTCTTCCTCTTCTTTGCCACTATAGACCATCTGCTTTTTTTTAAAAGAAGGAAGCAGTTTAGCCGGTCACCCGGCCGGTTCTGTTGGTCTAAAACTTGTTGAACAGATTTCATATTGGTTCGATCTCAAGCTAGTTTTTTACTCAAACTGGACCAGACACTAGGTCAGTCACCGGTCTGACCAATCCGATCCGATTTTATAATCAGTGATTAATACAAAAGTTATTTTGTATTAATACAAAATAATTCAGTCTTGTAGCATAATACAAAAGTTATTTTATAAAATTTTCGTAGGAGTAGAAAAGAAAAATAAAAATTGAAAGAATATTGGAGAGAATTCTAATGATTTTTATTCAAGTTGAATTGAATATTACATAATGTCAAGGAATTTAGATACACTGTTCTTAGAAAACTACACAGAAACAGAATAATTGTTAGGAATATAGAATAACATACGTAACAAACATATAGTAATTAGTTTGGTAGTTACGTATCAACTTGATCTCCATAACCCCTCAAGTTGATACTCAAATATATTTTTTCAAATTAAGCTTGTCCAGCAGTCTTCTATGTTGCTAACTTCCAAAGGCTTTGGTTAACAAGTTAATGGGTTGTTCATTGGTACAAACATGACTTGCCTTAATGATACCATTACGAACTCTTTCCTTAACAATATGACAATCAATCTCTATATGTTTTGTTTTTTCTTAAAATATAGGGTTTGCAACTATCTTAATTGTTGCCTTGCTATCACAAAACATGTATAGGCCTTGAATGTAGGAGTAAGCAAGGTTTGAATTGAAAAAAAAAAAAATTAACCCAACCTAATCAAATTTGATCAGTTTAGATTGGGTCGAGTTATTGATTTTTTGATGATGAATCCGAACCAACTCAACCCACATTCTAACTGGTTGTGTCGAGTCGAGTTGGTGGGTAGGTGGTGTCTGTATGTGTGTGTGTGTTTTTTTTTTTTTTGCTTTCTTCTTCTTCTCTCCTCCTTCTCTTCCTCTTCCTCTCTCTAAAACAATATACACAACACATAAAAGGCAAATAAATCAACAAAGGCACACATTATCCATTATATTATCTAACATGACAACAACAATTAACAGTAGGCTGTACCACTATAGGCAAATTAATTTAATCCAAAATCTAACATTATACAATCCAAATTTCAATAAATACATAACACATAAATATTTTTTTATAAATAATGAGTATAACAAAAAATTTTAAGTGGTTAATTCTCTAAAAAATCTTTAAAAAAATTATATATTGGATGGGTTCACTACAAAAAAAACTGGTCATTAGCCATGATTTTTTAGCCATGGTAGCAAAAACCGTGGCTAAGTTCAACCTGATTGAATTTTTTTACCACATTTATATTACACGTGGCTAAGTTGGGATCACCATAAGGAAAAAAGAATGCCATATCGTGATAATATTTTTTAGATATCACCCTCTATTTTTTTTAGGTTTATGCTTTTCAGTCTATGTGTTCCCTTTCCTCTTCATCTTTCTCCATCTACGTCGACGCTTGGCCGAGAGATGCCTAGCAATTCTCTATCTTCGTGTTCATCGATCTTTATCTCTGTTTGCCTTCTCTTAGGTTTGTCTCTCTATTTCTCTTCTCTCATTCTCTCTGCCTTCATTTTCTTGTGTTCTTCAACCCTTCGTCCCTTTTCTAAAACCTAATCCTATTTGTTTTATCGTGTGGCTGATTTTAAAATAGAAGTCGTATTTGTTACCAGCAACTAGGAATACCCAAGGGCCCTCATTAAAGGAAGAAAGAAAGCTTAAGGTTGTCGTGCTTCAATCTGACTAAGGCATAATCTCCTTCTTATTCTTGCTTGGCCCAATGCCTTTCACCACCCTATCTGTCCAAAAATCCCTTTCGAAAAACTCCTGTGGATTGTATGTTCCAAAAAATAAAAATTTCCTGAATTTTGCAATATTTCATTTATGTTCCTTGGCAGTATTTTCCTTTTCCTAGATTTACATTTAGATTTAAAAAGAAAAAGTAAGAATGGGCATGCTCTGCAGTATTTTCCTTTTTCTAGATTGACAACTATCATCCTTTCTTTTTGGATAACAATAACTATATAAAAAAATAAAAATCTTTTTGCTGGGATATTGTTGACGACTTGGCAAGCATACCAATCGTACAAGTAATACAGAGTGAGTAGAGTATCGTTCCCACGAGGATTGAGGTACCAACTACCCGCGAAGCTAAAGTTAAATGCTATCTAGACGAATCATTAAACAGAAATGTAAATCTAACGCTACAAATTAAACTAACACTATTATCTAGAACCTAAAACTAAGCTATTCCTAATGACAATAACCTAGGGTTGATGGGATTGACTTCACCTAATTCTTAATCCGACTAATTCATAGACAAATGAGTCTTTGAGTTGTTAGAGAATGATGCAATCCAATTACAAATCCTTTTGGTGTTGGTCAAGCTCTCAAAATTGTTTGAACCCAATCCCTTGGAGAAGCAAACCTACCTAACCCAAATGATTGTTTAATTCCTTAATCCAATCATTCAAGTAGGTGAATAAGTTTAGGAACTCATAAAAATCACATAAATAAGATTATCTATTCCTAGATTAATCCGATTTATGGTAGAGTTACAATGGGCTAGTTAGTATCTAGCTATCCCTAGCATAGATAAAAACCCCAAACTCATAAAAGTGGTGATCAAGCATTTTTAGAGCAATTCAATTCGGTAAAATCTACTCCAACAAAATACGAAATGCAATTGAGAAGAATCATTCAATAACAAAACTTCATAAGAAATCAAGTTATATCAACCACCAAACCCTTCATTTTTCATAGGTTCCATTATCATCCTCTTACTCTTGCTTTCATCAATTGTACATACTAGTCTAGGACACAAATATTCCTAGAAGGATTTTCCCAAACCTCAACTAAGATAAAACCTAATTCTCCATAATTCCTTATGTGAAAATCAAGTTAATTCAATGAGCAAACCCTAATTTGACTATATGAGGCTAATATCTATATTCCTATGACATTAACAAATCAATCCCCTCTCCTTTAAGGTTCAAGAACTCATACAACTCATTCCTTAGGTCTATTTTTTACCTCCCTTTCTCAAGTTTAGTAAAAATACCCAATCATCCCAATAAGTGGCCAAATTAAAGGAAAGCATTAAGATTGGAATAAATAAACATGTATTAACCAATTAATAATTACAAGAGTTCAAGAAATTACACAAAACATGATCTAAAATCGGGTTCATAACAACCCTTGAGTTACATACTACCTATCACTACAAATTACAAGAAAATGCAACATGAAAAGAGAAGAAAATGAAGAGAAAAGAGAAGAGATGGGGGAAGGAAGACCAATCCCATGAGGGAAGGCCTTCTTCCCCCCTAACCAGCTCTGTAGAATGCTTCCTTACTGCCTCCAAGCTCCCCAATATCTCCCAAATCAAAGTTAGGGTAAAATTTCCCAAAAGAAGCATTTAAACTGTCAGATTCGTGACGTGGCGCCTGGGCGCCAAGCTGACAGCTCTGTAGTTAGTTCAGGGGGGTTGGGCACCTGGGCGCCAGTTGGGCAGAAGGCTCTCTGAAGTTCATGTACTTGGCGTCTGGGCGCCACGTCTGGCGCCTGGGCGCCAAGGCACTGGAGTCATATTCTTCTCATGTTTCTCCCAAAAATTGCACCTGGAAAAGACAATAACTAAAATAAATTAAAAAGGCAAGAAAAGGAGAAATAAAACAAGAAAATAAGAACACTACAAAGCACAGGGAAACTACACGAAAACAAAGATAAAAAGCGCAAAAGGAATAAAAGAAAACTGAAAATCTCACATATGATGGCATTATTTGGTGAGTTTTTAGGACTTATCAGATATATCTAGCTTAGAGCTGATCATGGGCTGGGCTTCCTTCCTTGACTTTGGGACTCTTAAAGATGAACCTGAATCCAAGCTCAACAAAAATGTTGTATAAAATAAGGATCAAAGACTATGAACAATAATACTTACAGATATAAATTTGACAATGAACTAGTGTGAAGAACTTTATACTTTTATAACTGGATAATAGAGATAAAGTTGGAGGCTGTTGTTGCTGTGTGCAGCACTTTAGTGGATATAGGATATTTACTTAATAAACAAACACCTTAGTATATACTTTAGGAAGAATCTATATTTCATATACTCATATTTTCCTATACTGAAAGTCATACTTGAGGAGATTCATGTGTCTTTCTGTCCATATTTTGTTACTTCTCTGTTTGTGCTTTAGAGCTTTCTGAGGATTGTTAGTCTTTTACAGTAATCTTCCAAATTTACATTATGAAACTTCATACATTTAGGGAGATTTTGCCAACTTGTAAAGCAAGAAAAGTAAATTGTAAAACTCCCATTAAGATTCTTTACATTTTAGCCTTTTTTCGGTTAAATTTGGTCTAGTCAAACATAAAGTGGATTGGGATTATATAGGTGTTTTAAAGGCCTTTTGGACTCTTAGAAAATTTGTAGGATAGAACAACTAGCAAATGGGTCTAGTGGTGTCCAAAAACAATTGGGCCCAATAGGACATCCTCATGCCTATAATCTCACCGAAAATAAAAAAAGACATCCTAAAGCTTAAGCTTCTGAAATCTTTAGCCCAACGTTGAAATTGCAAAATCAGGAAACATTTAGAGTAAAATACTTAAACTAAGTGGAAGAATGAAAATAGATTGAAATGGCACAAATCAACCTTCCAGAAATTATAAGAATATGAAAGAAGCAATGAGAATAGACAATATTAGCTATTTAATGCTTATAACTAGCTAAAGAATAACTGAGTCAGCGACCTTTGGCCTTTGAACTAATTAAATATTCTTTTATTGACTTTGAGGGTAGGTCTAAGTACAGAAGAACTTGAGAGGCTAGCTATTCTAGAAAACAGAGCTCAAAAGACAGCTCAAAGGGACATTGTGCACGTTGTGAGTGTTTTTGTTATTATTACTCACTATATTTATGTTGCCAGTTGATTTTGTTGACTCCTTTTTTATTTTACTTTTGATAGAAGTAATACTCAATCCATATATATTGAAAAGAAAAATACATATATTATAGTTATATTAGGGTGGATCTTCTAGGTCTAGCTTAGTAACCTCAATTGCTTAACTATCTACACAAAGGTAATTCTTAACTTTATTAGTGGAATGTCAATTATTCACATTGAACTTGATATTTATAATTTATGTATTAAAATGATATTTTTAGACAAATTAATTATCAATGTATCTAGTTAACTTTTGTTCATTGATAAAAATCTATTAGTGATCTTTTGTTTCCCTTTTAATTCAATTCCAGAATATATGTGTTATGATTTAAGATATTGTCCTTAACTTGACTGTTGCCATATTTCTGCCAAAAGCCATAGACTTAATTGCCTCTACTTCCAAGTAATCCATCTCTCAAAGGTATTTAAGGTTACTGGTTTTGCTTCCATGTTCTAAAACTTTTGTTTTGGTTATGATTCATCTGGTATGTTGCAAAATATTCATATATTGTTAATTATAAGCATTATGTATTTGAAATTATATATTGCATACAGGATAATCAAGAGTTGAGGTAGCATGAAATTGTTGCTACTTTCCTTACAGAAATAGTAGTTGCCCTTAAGGAGGTAATGTGGTGTGTGTTGTGGAAAATATTTTGGTGGTAGTATCTTGCCTTGCCAATTGACTAATATGCTTGTTTGTGTGGAAAATTGTAAATTAATATGCCAATGCAGGTTCTTGGAGCAAATGGTGGCTTTCATGTTTTCTTTTTTTAAATTCCCTTTTTGTTTTAGCATATAAGAATAGGGCTTGATTAGTAAGCTTAGGTTGCATCTGGGATTCCATATATGAATATACTAGATTCTTTAATAGCTACTTGTCCAACACTGGGCTATATGCAAGGTTGTATTAGTGGGCTGTTTAATAGTTATACTTGTGGAGTTATCAAATTGTGCCTTGTACAGCAAGATCTTCAATATTTTTTGAAAGATGAGTTTCCTGATGTCAGCTATCTTGACCAAGTGAACCACGTTTGTTGCTTAAAACATGAATATTCCACATTCCTCTGTAATGCTAATTTATATTGAAAAATATAACTCATATTTTATCTCATTTGAAGCTTCGTAATATTTTTTTAATGACAAGCTTGGAGCTCTTTGCATGAAATGATTAAAGGACAAGGTTTGCAAAACATAAAATTTATATTCCAATCAGTTGTGCTCTTATTTTTTAAGTCTATATTGTTACAATAATGAATGATTGGAAGACTTGCTTTGTGTAAAAGCTGTTATGATTAATTGTAATCTATATTCCATAAAGCTCTTATTTTCATCTAATGCAGTTTCATTTGATGCTCTGATCATGTAATATGCCAAAAATTCCAAGGTTTCATTTGAACCATCACTTCTTGGATATGCAGCTGAGGTTGTAGAGGAGCTTATTAGATGGCTCTAGAGGTTACATATTTTCTATTTAGGTTCAACTATTTATACATGTAATTATCTTTTAGTTTTGTGACACACTGAAGCATAAGAATATTTTGCATTTGTGTTTAGAGGAAATGGTTCTTGTAGATTTAAATGGATAATTTTCATTAATGGTTGAATTTAGTAGAATAGTTACTTATGTGTATATTTTGATTTAGCATGTACATTTTTTTTTGTTTGCAGTTATTTTTTTAAAAAAAAATTTAATTATTTGCCACGGTTTAAACCGTGGCAAATAATTACCTAAAAATATTTTTTTAAAAAAATTTAAAAATTGTGGCTAATATTCACTTAAAAAGTATTTTTTACAAATAAATTTAATGTATTCGCTATGTTTCTACCCGTGGCAATATAAAACTTCGCCACGGTTAAAATCATGGCTATTTACTTGTTACCATAGTTATAATAACCATGGCTAACGAAAAAGCCCATGCTCAGTTTTGCCACAATTTTTGCAACCGTAGTTACAATGTTTTAGCCACGATTTTAAGCCATTTTGCCACAGTTATAACTGTGGCAAATCACCATTTTTTTTTGTAGTGGTTGGGCGAGTCGACGGGTTAGATTGGAAAATTTCCAACCTGCCACTTGGCAGGTTGAAAGAATTTTGACCCAACCCAAACTAAACATGCGAGTTGGGTCAGGTTGGGCAATTTAAGTGGGTTAGGTGGGTTGGTACTCAGCCAGACTTAAATGTGCTACTTTCAACTCCTTAAGAAGGCTAGAAATCCAAACAACCTCATTAATTAACCATCTGCGCCATGTTCTTGACTTTGCTTTAGACAAAGATTTAAATATCATTTCTTGTTTTTTAATCTTCCAAGGATATTATATATATGTTTAAATAAAACTACCCAAAAACAAAATAACTACAAGAACATAGAATAACATAAATAACAAAAAGTTAGTCAATTAAGTAATTAAGTATCAATTTAATCTCCAACACATTTATATATTGCACATAATCTGAGCTGATAATGTCTTGTCAAACAAATGAAAACAGTGATAATTATAGCAAACAAATTTCGTGATAACTTTATTTAATAAATCTTGCATAGGCCTAAATGTTATAGCCACGCGTTCATATTCTATCCATAATCATCAAGTCAAATTCTTCCTCCTAAGGAGCCACAGTCTTCATATTGAATGGATGCAGATTATCTCTAGCACTTAGGCATGGGAAAATCCTATGCACTAAAAATACTTATAGATAACCATGGCTAAATTCACTTTCAGCCACGACTTTTACAAATGGATAATCATGGCTAAAAGTGCATTTAGCCACAGTTATAATCGTGACGTTTTTGCCATGATTAAGATTATGGCTAAAAATGCATAGGAACCAATTCAAATTCATATCGAATAAGCCTTTGGATTTAAAACGATTTCCATGTTTTCTCATATCCTTTTTTTTGTTCAATCACTGAACTTATGTATTTTATAAAATAATCAAAGCAATTGAATAAGAACATTTATGTCGCTATTTTTTGTAGAATAATATTTGAATTTTATTAATGCCCCAAATACAAATAATACACTCATATAGAGAAATGATACGGGGAGGTCGAGCTCCCTAGTGCTTGAGCTCCCCCTTCACATGTTTTCTAGGGCCTATCCCTAGAAAAAAAAAATTAAATAGCACGTATCCCAATGCATGCTAGAAAGGGGAAGGTCAAGCTCCGTATCATTTCTTCACTTATATAATACTCACTATTTCTCCATGTCGCTCTCTCTTTTCTTTTCAATCACAAATCACTCATGCACTTTTTCTCACTCACATTCATTGCTTCTCACGTCACTCTTCTTTGTGCCTTATCTCAGATATATCAACACATTTATTTTCACTCATGCAAGTACATGAGCTCCTTCTAGCTATACGAGTTCAGCTCTATCTGCTTTTCCTAAGAAAAAGCATACACTTAGCTTTTCTTTAAAATGATAGGGTTTTTCTTTTTTTCTCAATTTTTTTTGGCAAAAGGGTATTATATGCCTTTAATGTTTATTCTGACTTTCATTTATGCCCTTGAAGTTTTTTTGCCCGATTATGTCCCTTCTTTTTCAATTTTTATCATATATGCCTCAAAATGATGAAAATACCTTTCATCCCTCTTTTTTTTCTCTTTCCTCTCTCTCTCCTCTCATTCACACATAGAATTAGTGTCAAAGAAGATGCCAAAGAAGCAAAAACTCATGACACTTTGATGCCTCTCTTTCTCTCTCACATTCTCACTTTCACTCACTTGAACTCAACCTCCATTCTCTATCTCTCTCTTCCTCCTTACTCACACACAAAACCGACGCCGAAGAAGACGTTGAAGATGCAAAAACCAGCAATGCTTTGATGCCTTTCTCTCTCTCTTCACTTTTTCTCCCCTCTCTACTTACTTTCTTTTTTCTCAAACTTAACCTTCATTCTCAAACTCACTCTCTGCTTCATTCTCCATGCTTTCTTTCTCTTTCTCTCTATTATGCTTTTTCAAAAAAGAAAAATGATGAGGTTGAAAAAAGAATAGGAGAGTGGGTGGTGGTCATTGTTTTCTGCTTCTCCAGCGTCTTCTCCAATGCTGGTTCTGTGTGTGAGTAAGGAGAAAGAGGGAGAGAAAAGAGAGGAATGAAGGTTATTTTCATCATTTTGAAACATATATGATAAAAATTAAAAGAATAGGGGTATAATCAAGCAAAAAAAAAACTTCAAGGGTATAAATAAAAATTAGGATAAAAGTTATGGGCATATAATACCATTTTGTCTTCTATTTTTTTTTTATCACTACATTTTCTCCATCACTTTCTTTGCTGATCCTCTCTCCTCTCACTATTTTCTCTATTAGCTGCCTTCTCTGCTCCAATGCTCGACCTTCCTTTCTCCTCTCTTTGCCTCCCACCACTATGCCCACCTCCTGAACCCCTCTTCCTACCTCTTCCTTGGCTTGCCTCATCTCGTTGCTTCTATTTTCTCACCTCGTCCATGAAATTCATTTAACTTTGAACTCTTTATCTGGGGTCTACTTCTTTTTAGTTCTTTACAAATGGATTTGCAAAAAATTATGATTTTAGTGATTGGGATTGGTTTTCCAAATTTTACCTGAGTTTTATTCCTATTGTGTTGGTTCAGTTTTCTTCGAGTTTGTTCCCTTTTGGTCCCTGGATTGAAAAGTTATTCCAAATTAATTGTGTATGGTGATCATTGAAAGAATTTGCTTAGCCATCACACTGGCAATGGGTTTTGTGATGCGAAATTGTTTTGAATAATCAACACTAGGTATATTTATGTTGCAAGATTCCTTTGAGGTTTTGTTTGGTGACTCTATTGGTCTAGTGAAATGGGTGTTCTGAGTCTTATTTTGGAAAAAAATATGAATAAGTTAATGATTAACTGATATGCTTACTTGTTATTGCCATGTTCCAGATAGTATTTGTACATTTCTTCTACTTTGATGATTGGTTACCTGATTCTTATGTTTGGTGTTTGGTAATACCTTGATTGATTTTTGCCTGGTTACAATGGGGATGGTCGAGGCGCAAGGAGGGAGCGCCGAGAGTGTGGAATCCAGGTGAGAGATCTATCTAGCTCTCCTATATGCGGATATGCATATATGTATGTATATTTATATTTATATTGTTTTATATATACATTTATTTATTAAATATATTATTATGTGGGATGTGTAGATTGGTGGTTGTGTGGTGATATGTGGGTGCATTGCATATTCATTTGAATATTTATATTATGAAATAAGAGGGAAATGGAAATGGAAAGCTACTTATTGTGTAATACCGCCAAGTGGTATCAATGGGTATGCATTTGCATTGAGGGCTGGTCCCCAAGGTGGTGTGGAAAAGAATGGGATTTACATTGCATCTCATTCATTTGCATTGTATATATTTTGATTGTGGCTGTGATGTGGTATGTGGGATATACATATATATATGTGTGTGTGTGTGTGTGTGTGTGTGTGTGTGTGTGTGTGTGTGTGAGTGTTTGTACTGGTTAAGGGCATAATCTAAGAGACCATACACGTAACATCCCGCATTTTTATTTCCTTTAAAAATAATAATATTTCTTCTCTAAATTGATTTACTAAATAATTTTTGAATAAATTCCTTTCAAATAATTATGAATTTCATTATTCATGAATTTTACTATTTATGTGAATAGTAACCTTACGGAAAAACTGATAGGATAATTTTCACTAATTATGTTTGAGTTTGAATATATAAACAATTAATAATTTACATAATTTTTTGATATTTTTTTTTACATCTTTGAATCATGAACTACCATAAAATATACTTCTATACTTCAATCTCATCAAAGCCTTCCATTTTGCCATTTTTCCTAAAATGATCAATTTTCTAAAAATGAGATACAAAATATCTAAATAATTAGTCACTTTATTAAAAACATGCAAATACATGAAGAGATTATTTCAGCCATTACACTAATAATAATAATTAAATTTCTCTTATTCACTATGTAGAACAAGATTTATAAATAAAATTCTATAAAAACTGATTATTCACATAGATATCATAAATCATAAATAATCATGCTTTTATGGAAGACTAACTACCTGATCTGATTCTCAACCTCTCAACTTCTTAAACTTCTTTCTTTGCTCCTCTTTGCTCTGCTTTTCTAGTCCTTTCTCTCTCTTTTTCTCTCTCTAATTTTCTCATCTCTTTCCCGTATGCCCCCATACACCACTCACTCACTCACACACACACACACACACACACACACACACACACACACACACACACACACACACATATATATATTTATATTAATCTATCAATACCATTATTTTTCCTTCTTTTTCTCACATCTGTGTACTTGTACATATATCACTTCCTCTCTTTTCTCACTTTTTCTTTTGTTTTCGTCTCTTCCCCTCCCTTTCTTTCTTTTCTTTCTTTTCTATTTTTGTCTCTTCCTCTTTCTTTGTTTTTCTTTTCTTCTCCCACTTAACCAAACACACACACCTAATTTATACAACTCCAAAGTGTCATTATCATATCATCTTTGGCTAAAATAGCAAAAGAATCCTTTAAATCTTTTACTTACAAATAGGTCCCTTGTCAAAAGTATGAAAATTCTATTTATATCTCTCAAAAATTTCGTTATAACTATTTTATCCTTATTTACTTGCTCATTTATTTATTTAGCCTTATTTTCTAAGGTAATTAAATTTGGGACATCATAATACACATGTTATGGTTATGGATATGATCCAATAGACCCAGTATATAATGTGATTTCTTGAGTAATAATCCATGGAAATATAAAACCACGTTGATTAAGCTCTTGAAATATGATACGGGAGCATAGACCCTTGTGTAGGGTCTCGTGAATTTATTTATTGTGTGGTGTGCATGTGTGTGTTTAGGGAAGAATATGATGGAACATGATATCATATTTGTGCCTTTGGGCAGCTTAGTGTCACGCGGGATAAATTCCCAATATGGTTTTATATATATATTCTGTATATCTGTGTAGTGTAAGGCTAACATTGGTGAGTCTGTGGTTTAAACTCACCCCCTCACAGTTGTAGGTATACAGAGCGGTCAGGTTGAGGGTTTGCGGATCGAGGATGCCTCCCCATTGTTCAGGGTAAGGTAATATATTTTTATTTTATTATATTTCTCTAGTGTACTCTATAATCAAATAGGCCACCACTTACAATCCTGCGATAGAAATCTAGGCTTGCAGCAATGTTGGTAACGCACTGTCTGCATCGATCACAAGCTGGGATTCAGGTCGTGATATAAGTTCCCATCTTTTATCATGTTTTGGGTCCATTTAAAATTATTATTGCATTTAGTTTCAGGATTGCTTGTCTTGGGTCTTATTCTGCATATCTCATCTCTTACATTATTCCATTCAATCTTATGTAAACTAATTTATCCCTCACATGGATAATGCTTATGTGCTTATGGTTTGTTTTAGGTTCAATGAGTGTTTGTGTATATGTTTGCCTTTCTTTTTTTTTTTTTTGGTCAATTGTTGTAATAATTTTTTATATACTCGCATCACTTGATTTAATAACGAATGTTTGGATATGTGGCTTTAGGTTCACCATTCTAATCTTGCTTGTAATGTAAGCCTTATTAGAGTATTATGACATGTATATTTAAATTTTTTTATCAGGAATCACTTAATCTTTTAAGTTATCCTTGTTGTTTGAGGTTGAATTTTTGATTCAATGAAACCTTGCAGGGAGTGAGTGTAAAGTAACATAGACAACAACAATAGAAGAGCAATCCTCTGAAGCTAAAGTTAACATAGACAGAAGCCAAAGTTATTATAACATAGCAGTAGCAGAAGAGTAGCACCACATGTAGAAAAAGTGCAATGTCTTTAACTATAATTGGGTACAATCAATTGTAATGGGGTTGATATAATCAATTGTATCTGACCGGAACCGTATCTCTTTATGTATAGAAAGATAAAAAAGCAAGCAAAATAGTCTAGCAGAAATGAGGATTCATTCTGTTAACCACATGCAAATTGAAAATACCACCACCAAAATTTTAAGTCATATTCTTCAAAAACGTAAGCAAGAAATAATGTATCTAAAAAGCATTAACCTTCAATAAAAAATGCTTTACATGAACAAGACAGTGGTAGGTATCTTTGTACTGCCTTTAATGAGATACTTGCATAGACTTCAAACCTAAGAGAGCATCATCACACATAGAAACAATTCAGCAAGTCTTACAAGATATAATTGGGGTAAAGCCTACAGTTCATCAATTGTAATTTCAGGGGATGTAAAGAAGAAACAAGTAATATGCTCTTGAACATAATAAACAAAGGAGCATAAGTATGTATAATCACTACCAGCACTGGCTATTAAAAACAAATTTCTACTTCAACAAAAGAAAAAAGAAAAACTACCCTAATTGAAAAGAAGGGAATGGACATCAAAATCGAACTAGCTACTAGAAAAGAGAGTGAATCACCAAATTTGTAGCAGCATTGTCATTAGAACTAAAAGAACACTGGTTAGTTTAAGGTTGTCTTGTGCCTTTGATTGTTAACATGTTAATTTTCCTATTGTAACTTGAAAGAAGATTTTAGTTACCTTGTACAATAGAAATAGCTTCTCATTTACAACAATTGTAATGTCATCAGCAACATTAGCAACAATTCTGCATTTTAAGTAACAATATTAATCAGATATGAGATTGTTTATATAAACCCATCAGCATTCAAAAGATTTTAGAAATACCACTAATTCACAACTTCTCAAAATAGACTATGTCCAGCTTTGCCAAATACATAATAAGCACTATAAACACTACTATTTTTCCTTACCTAAATGGTGAACCTAGAATTTCTTCGTAAGCTATATATATCTATAGTATATACAGGTAAACCATTCACACACTACAAAAAAAATTAACTTTCAGTGGCGACCTTTTAGTAACAACTTTAGGAGTCACCACTGAAAGTTGACTTTTGGTGGTGATTTTTGAGAGTCGCCACCAAAAGTCAGACTTCACTGGTGACTTCCATAGTTGCCATCAAAAGTCTTTTTTTTTTTGAAATTAACATAAGTCAAACATTGGGTGGCGACTCTTTAAGTCAGACTTTCAGTGACGACTCTCATAGTCATCACCAAAGATTATTTTTTTTTTCTGAAATTAATATAAGTTAAACCTTTGGTGGCGAAGTCATACTTTAGTGGCAACTGCCATAATTGCCACTGAAGGTCAATTTTTTTTAAAATTAATATAAGTCGAACAATTGATGGCGACTTTGAAAGTTGCCACTAAAAGCTAGACTTACCAAAGATCATTTTTTTTTTGAAATTAACATAAGTCAAACCTTTAGTGGCGACTTTTGAGAGTTGCCACCAAAAGTTAGACTTTCAGTAACGACTCTCATAGTCACCACCAAAGGTCAATTTTTTTTTTTGAAATTAACATAAGTCAAACATTTGGTGGAGACTTTGTATTTTTTTTTTTGGAAATTAATATAAGTCGAACATTTGAGTCGCCACCAAAAGTCATAATTTTAGTGGTAACTCCCATAGTTGCCACCAAAGGTCATTTTTTTTTAAAATTAACATAATTCAAACCTTTGGTGGCAACTTTTAAGAGTCGTCACCAAAAGTTAGACTTTCAGTGGCGACTCTCATAGTCACCACCAAAGGTCACTTTTTTTTTTTGAAATTAACATAAGTTAGACCTTTGGTGGCAACTTTTGTGAGTCACCACCAAAGGTTAATTTTTTTTAATAAACATAAGTCGAACCTTTGGTGGTGACTTTTGAGAGTCGCCACCAAAAGTCAAACTTTCACTGACAATTCCTAAAGTCGCCATCAAAGGTCAATTTTTTTTTTAAATTAACGTAAGTCAAACCTAAGTTGTCACCACAAGTCAGACTTCCAATGACGACTCCTATAGTCGCTACCAAAGTTTTTTTTTAAATTAACATAAGTCGAACCTTCGATGGCGACTTTTGACAGTCACTACCAAAAGTTAGACTTTCTGTGGAGTTGTCATCAAAAGTCAATTTTTTTTTAAATTAACATAAGTCAGATCTTTGGGGTGACTCCCATAGTCACCACCAAAGGTCAATTTTTTTTTTTGAAATTAACATAAGTCAACCTTTGGAAGCAACTTCCAAAGTCGCCATGAAAAATCAATTTTAGCAATTATATATATAATTATATTTTTTTCTTATCTTTTAATGTATTTATAATAATATATTGTTAAGTTAGATATTGTTTCATTTTGGTTTTGTGACATTTTTGGCTTAAAATAATTTTAACAGATTATATATATATATATATATATATATATATAATATTTTGCCCTTATATAGCACAAATGATACAATGACAAGATGGTCAAATACACATGGTTAAAAGCAAGGGACCTAGGTTCGAATATAAGATATCATATGCATGAGTTTGGTTTAATTTCAAATAAACTTAAATATTACATACAAAAAATCGAGTCACCCCAGGGCAACAAATTAGTTGATTGGCCAAGACCTGAATGAGTCAAATGGGTCTCGGGTCAACCTGTCAGACCAATCCGGGTCCAATAATAATGGAGAGTGACTTTTTGCCACCAAAGGTTTTTTTTTTGTGGCGACTTTTAGGTCTTTTTGGTGGCAACTTTCAAAGTTGCCACTAAAGGTAACCTTTAGTAAGTCATTTTTTGTTACGATTTTTTTTTGGAAACAAAGATAACTTTTGGTAGTGACTATTGAAGGGTGACTTATGGTGGCGACTCCTTTAGTCGCCACCAAAAACCTTTTAGCAATGGGACTTTCAGCAACGATGCTATAGTCACCACCAAAGACCTAATTTTTAAAGCAAAAGTCTATTTTTTTTTTATTGACAATAGTTTTATAACAATAGAATCAACAAGCTTCTATGTAGCAAATAGAATAATCTCTAGCTGAAAGCGTAATTAGTAATCTCATAGTAAAACTTTATGTTTAATGTTAAATGCTAATTCCAAAATGTGACATAACATAACAGATAAGCAAAGAAGGAACAAGAATGGAACTTGAACTTGGTTTAAAGGCAGAGATACATAGAATGAGAAAGAGAAGAAGAAGAAGAAGGAGTATTGAGTGATGAGGGAGTTGAAACTTCATAATGAAATGGAAGTTAAAGCCTTTCCCCTTATACTCTAGCCAACAATAGAGACATAAAAGAAACTAATTAAGTATAGCATAAGCGAAGATAAACGACGATCAACATTAGACAGGGTGCGGTGGCTAAATGACGAGGCAATGGCTTTTAGATGGCAGCAAGGTGACCAAAAAATGTCAAAGACCTGGATCGCAGGCGGAGAATAAGTGGAGACGAAGAGCTGTGGAGATAAAGCTGTCAAAAGGAAGAAAGGTGAACCAGGTCGGGTGAAAGGACAATTAGATCGCGGGTTGCTAATGTGGATGAGACGTGCCATATGTCACTTGGTTATTGGCTTCCACTGTTGAAACGCAGTTTTTTTTTGAAAAGCAGAAAAAACTAGACTCAACTATATATAGGTGTTGGTAGTCAACTATGAGGCTTCAGATTCACCGCCATTGTTTTCTTCTCACCGTTATATTTAGATTATTATTTATTGCCTTAATATATTCTTAATTATCACCATAATTATCAGATTTTTCTATGCTTTTTCTAGATCATCTTTTTCCTGTAAATTCTGGAGAGATAAGGTAGTGATTTCTAACATTTTCATCACAAGTCTAACATCTTCTATAACCACTACAAGTCATTGTATTTAGTCACAGTTTGTCTCTGAACTGCCACTAAAACTGAACTTTGTGGTAATTTTAACTGCCATTAAATGTATACTAAAAAAATTTAGTAGCAATTATTCATATAGTCATCCAAAATTGCATCGAAATTATTTTTATTGTTTGATTTAGTAGCTATTTAAACAATTATTATCAAATACTTAATGACAATTAGAACTGCTACTAAATCATGATTCTAATTGCTACCAAACCATCATTAAATTTTTTAAATGTATTTCTAGATATCATCACTACAAAAAAATCAAGATTTGGCGTCGGTCAAAATAACCCTTTAGCGTCAGTTCTGATCGACGTTGAAGGGTTTAACATCAATTTTCAAAACCGATGTTAAGTGCTCCATGGCGATGTCATCTAAGGTCAGTTTTAACATCTGTGGGAATAACCGATGTTAAGTGACATAATATTTAGCATTGGTCATCTAATGTCAATTTTGACCGACGTTAGATGTTACGTTTTAGTATCGATTTAGACCGACGTTAGATGTGATCATTTAGCATCGGTTTTGACCAACGTTACATGCTATCATTTAATGTTGGTTTTGACTGACGTTATGGGTTATTAGGTGCTTCAGTTATTTAGTTTAGCGTCGGTTTTGACTAACATTATGGGTTATTAGGTGCTTCCGTTATTTAGAACATTTTCAACTGTCACTATTTGTTGTGATTTTCTTAGTAACAGTTATAATTGTTGCTAACTTTTTTTAATTAAATAATTGACACCTATATACACACATATCTACATACATTATTAAATTTTTTCATAAATTTCAATATAAGCATAATGTTACATAAAAAATGTATTTTAATTAAATAAATATCAATTTACATTGTTATTAATTCATAACAAAGATAACTAATCGAAATTCATAATGATTAAAATATATCAAAACATGTCCTAAAATTACAAGTCTTAGAATAAATTGCAATTATGAATTGTGGCTAGCTCCGGTTAATAATGACCAGTGGACAAGCTCTTCTTCATTCGTTGAATATTCTCCATTCCATATAATCTTTAAGCAATGGCAACACTATTAACATCCATGTCTTCAATGGAATTTTTAAAAATTTCATCTGCAAGAAAAGGTGAATGGATTCACCATTAGTATATGGTTTTCAATGAGTGGGACAATAATAGCAAGAAAAGGGCATTTAAAAGAAAGATAATAACACACCAAAACAAAGATTAACACAAGCACTTGATTACAACAACATGGAAAATTTAAACACAATAGCAAAAATACAATAAAAGATTTTCCAAACAGACAAAAACCTCTACAAGCCAAAATACAGAAAATAATTAAACAAGAATACTACAACAACAACAACAACAACAACAACAAAGTCTTATCCCACTAGGTGGGGTCGGCTAATTAAACAAGAACACAAATTCAAAAAAAGAGGGAAAATGCAAAAAAGACTATTGTAGAACATCTTAACACAACATAGATTACTCATGCTTGTATTTTCAACATGTTTGGCATAATAATGTAAAGAAAGAAGTCCTGAGCAATGTGCAAACACCTTTAGATTAGCCAATTACAGCTATGAGATTGATTTTCTTATCCCAAATAGACTTTGGCTCCATCGTTCTACATCATGTTACAATGTGCAAACAAAATGAAGGTAGACCATACTCGCTAATAGTAGCACAAAATATTACTACTATAACTCCTTCAAAAAGATGAGTCCATTTTCTCCTCTCATTTCTCTGGCCTCCAACGTCATAGAGTCCATATACTTCACTTTTATTATTTTCTCCAACAGGGCTGTCAAAGTTGGCAAAATAAACTAAGCAAGTTGTTCTACTTATTGTATCAAATTATGTTCTAACTTTTAAGCAAAATTAATGAAACAGTGTAATGTTTAATATCTTGGGCAGACCTTGCTTCAAGTAATACAAGTAACTTGATAGACGAAATCAGATAAACACATGCAAACATAACTAAGCATCTATAATCACTTTTTGGTCTCTTCTGACTATTTAGATGGTGTGAGAATGTGATGATGGTCAACTGGAAGACAGAAAACAACATAAATTATAGATGAAAATATAGGCAGCAGTAGTACCATGAGCAAACAAAGACTAATTGCAGCAATCGCCAAGGATGAAAAAAAGTGATGAACGAGAAGAAGCGAATTATACTTTTAAGCTAAGCCACAGAAACCAAACATAATGAAAACAACCCTCCAAGTAAACCATTCACAACCAAGACAGTAATCAAACTATCGGCATATCGAAATCTGGTTTCTTAGACCTTTCTAAAATGGTCCTTAATGGATAAATGAGCAGTACCACTTGTCATGTTTAAAAGATTCATAAATTTTCAACACTTTCAAATTCAATGGTCTATGAAGATTGCAACACACTTCTTCCAAGAGAAAGATGTATTTTAACCTATATTGGGCTTGGTCAGTAATATGCTAAAAATTGTCATGTAAACTATAGAAAAACGGTTGAGGCATGGACTTGAATTCAAACATAACTACTAATTACTCTGAGATTGGAAAAGCCCCAACTGATTTCATTAGTTCAACTTGAATTGAAACCACAATAACCTTCATTAATAGTATAGTTATTCACCATCTAAAATTCACTTTTTCACCCTTTTGTTTCACTTTTTGATATTTAATAACAAAATAGAGGAGCCAAGGTTTCATAACCCATACATATTAACAATTATAACAACAGAAAATAATAGAAGAAAAGAACATGATTTCAATACACAGACTTAAAGCATCGAGAAAATCCAAAAAACCACTCCCACCAACAAGAAAGAATTGAATCTATAGATATGCAACAAATAATCAGAAATAAATAAATAAATAAATCATTTCGCATCTATAAAGAATTAACAAAAAGTAGAATAGCTTTTTTATACCTTTTTTGGAAAAGGAATATAATATTCATCTATTGAGCGCTCCGTTTAAATGAAAAGTATTTGGGCTTTGTAATACCTCTTCTCTGTAGAAGAACAAGATATTTTCTAATAACAATAAAATACAAGATCTATAAGAAGTTCCGATGTAAAAAAATAGCATATCTAAAAAATTAGTTTCGAACAGGATAGAGGCTGTGTCGGTTTTACATGAGATTTTTCTTACAGATTGTTGCTGCCTCATGTTTGGTGATCCACTGTCTAAGTACGAAAAACTGAGGGCCTGTAACATCCATGGGGGAGGAAAAAAGATAGTACAATATATTTTAGAACTTCAATAAATAAAGGGTGTTGAAAGAACAATGTGAAATGGACCTTTAACAACTATCATGCAATCACTAACTCATGGCTGTTTCTATGAGCTCTGTCCCTTCATTCCCAAAAATTATCTCCCATTGAAATTTCCCGAAGAAATTGCAACTTAAATATATATAGAAAGATAGGAAATCAAAACCCAATTCCTATTCATCGAATTTTCACTCCTAATCAGCCTAGGGTTTGAGTCACACGAAAAAGATGGAGGGGAAAAGGTTTTTTTGAACTCACCCTCTGGATGAAGGTGCTACTGTAGAGGAGAGAGCTGCCGGTGATTATCCGTCCTCGTCGCAGCAACCCGTTGAAGCTCCTTCACAAATCTCTCGTTTTTCTCCTCTCGATCGTCTCCGATTTGCACAGACTAAGTAGAAGAAGGGGAAGATGGCGGAGGATTGGAATTCCTCAGTTAACGGCGAGGTGGTGGCCGCCACACAGCATCGTCCCCCTCATGTTTAATCCCCTCCTCTTTTTTCTCGGTCGTGTAGTATGGAGCAATTACGAGTTTGGGTTTGAAAGGTTTGAAACTTTGGAATGCTTTAGGGACCGTTTGGTATGATCGCGGAAGCTGAAAATGAAAGCACATTTCCATTAATGTGTTTTTTTTTCATTGTTTGGTATGCTTACTGTAGCGGCTGGAAGAGGGAATGTGGCGTTCCGTCTTCCATTGTTTTTGTACGGAACTCTTCCATCGATTTAGCAATGGAAAAGTGCATCCGGGAATGGAAAGAATGCGTAACTTCCGAAATTACCCTTTTTCGTGCATCTGCAATTTCCTTTCTATCCTCTGGTTTGTGCACATTATTCCCGACCTTGCTTTGCTTCTGCTTTGCCGATGACGGTATGGAAGAAGCTGAAAGCTTCCAAAGAGAAACATTAACCAAATTAACAAATGCACTGAAGCATTTCCTTTAATTTCATTTTTAAAATCTTTCTACTAAAAAATCCAGATCTTTACGCCGGTGTAGTTCTTATCTCTTCAGAGATGCTGGACTGAGGGGAGAGTCTGAGACACTAGTGGTAAGAGAGAGGCAGAGAATCACAGGGAGGATATCGGGAGAGAGAACTAGCAACAGAGGAGATCAAGAGAGAGAGCCAAATCTGATAGGTAGAGAATGAGAGAGAAAAAGAACATATGAGAGAGACAAGACGAACTAGAGGGCCAGGATCGACTCCAAGAAGCCGGTCGACTGGCCTTGCCAGGCGTTGGCAGTTGGTCGACTAGCCTACCAAGTACTGCAAGTCCTAGCAGGGCTGGTCGACTGGCCCTGCTAAGCTAAGGCTGCTAGTCGACCAGCCTTGCAAGCACTACAAGGTCAACCGGCCCTGCCAGGCTACGACAGCCTGTTGACCAGCCTTCCAAGCGCTGGGCCCTACCAGGCTATTGCAGCCGATCGACCGGCCCTGCCAGGCGTTGGCAGCCAGTCTACCAGCCCTGCTGAGGGCTATTAGGGTTAACTGAGGGCAAAATAGTAAATTATTTTTATATTTATTTTTTATTATCTTTAAAAAATATAATAATCTTATTTTTTTTCTTTCTTTTCCAGTGCATACCAAACAAGTTTTTTTTCTTTTCCTTCTCCTTTTTCCATTCTCTCTTCCTTTTCATTTTCCTATTTCCTTTCCATTCCTATTCTTTCTTGGATACCAAACGGCCCCTTAGAGAAGAAGGGAATAAATTTTTACTTTTTTTTTTAAATAAGATAGCGTGAGGGATTGAGAGAGGGAAATTAGTTTTGCAATTGGTTTTTTGAGAGGGGAAAATGATAAAGGAAAAATATTTTGGAGGGCCTTTTTTCTTTTTTTCTAAAGATTGGAATAATTAAAGAAATGTTAAAAAAATAAAAATTATAAGAACTAAAATTTATTTTTAGAGAAAAATATTAATTTATTTATATTTAAAAATAGAAATTTAATGAAAGGTAATTACATAAATAACTAAAAAATATGTTACATATTTTATTTTAAAGAACTACTAAAAAATTGAAAATTTTATACATTTTTTATTTATTTTATTTTAAAAAGTATAAATTATTTATTCATTTTATTTAAAAATTAAATATATAAATTAGTTTAGTGAATATAAAGGTACTGTGAGAGAAAATTAATGAAAAATTCGTTTGATTATAGTGTTTTTTATTTATTTATTTTAATTTATGAAGAATTTTTTTTTTCATTTGAAGTGTTTAAAGAATTTTTTTTCATTTTAGTGAGAGAAAATTAATAAAGTCTTGCAAGGATATCAAGCTCAAAGATGATTAAAGTACGAGAGAGAGAAAGTATGAGATCACAAGAAAGATATAAAAAGAGGAGACTCATTTAGTCCGTCATTAAAAATTTGTTATTAAATTTAATTTTTATAGTAATGGCATACCAGTAAATGGCAAGATTGAGGAAGGTTTACGATGCCTTGTTGTCAAGCTCCCTCATAGCACTCACATCGCCAAGCACAAGCTTCATCAAAGAAGAAGGCAAAGGCATTGGATTGCCTTCCATGAAGGTCTGGGTGGGGTTTGGTTTGTGAATCCAAAAAAAAGGATAAGACCACCTCACACCGATACCTTGTCTCCAAGATTCCTTCCCTGACCATTGCTTTCTCTCTCTTGGTCTGACCCAACACGACTGCTACTTTCTCCACCACTCTCACACTTGACATGATGAGAAGGTAAGGATTAGGGTTAAAAATGAAACTATAGGAGGGATGAATGTCAAGAGGTAGGTGTAGGGAGAAATATTGGAAGGAAGTTGAAATAGAGAGGAGGCATGAAACTAAAATACGAAAGAGGAGTATAAATGGTATGTTTGACCGAAGAAATTTTTCAATTTTTTTTTTCAAAATAAGGTATTTAGCATGTGTTTTAACCGATACTAGATTCAGTATTTAGCGTCGGTTTTGACCGACGTAATAAAAACTGACGTTAGATTTACAATTTAATGTCACTTTTAACCGACGCTAGATGCAACATCGTTTTTTTAAACCCACATTAAAAAAATGATGCTATATCCTTTTTTTTTTTTAGTAGTGTATTTTCTAGAAGATGTCTTTGTATAGCTTGAATTCTTTCTTTTTAGTGTATTTCTAACTATTATCTTCTTGAGAAAGTCTTTGTAGAGTTTGAATTTGATTTGTTCTCTAATCATTGTTTCCTTCGTTTTATTTTTCCTGCAGGACGAGGTTGTCTAACAATTCATACACGTAATTGGATGGGAATGGCTAAAATCTAAGCGTAGTAAGTTAGTGGGTTTTTCTGTCATCTGACATGATATTGTATGTTTGCATCCGTTGTTTTCGCACTCCTCTTTCTTATCACAAGCCTCTCGGGGCCACTTGTTAACTGCAATTGAATGTGCGAGGACAATTGGCACCCTACCTGAAATCGAAGTTACAGATTAGTCACATCTTAATTAATTTTTAGTACTGGTGTTTCCAGGCTCAATTAATTTTCAGCTTCTATTTTATCTAACAGACAAAAAAAAGTTACAGGTAAAACATAATTTTTATTCACTAAGCCATGGTCTAACTTCAATATAACCAGTAATGAATGAAAAAAAAACAAAGGATATTAAAAAGGAAGTTATATATTGTAACGATAATCAATGAAGTTAATATTATAGTTAATTTTTAGTAAGGTTAAATAATTTCGCTGAATAATTCATATCATCATTAAGTATTTTTTACTTTTATTTCTTATAAAATTGTATTCTCATTTTAGTTCCTTATATATAGGATCTTTTTTAATTTAGCCTCCAACTAATAACATTATTATTAATAGTGCCCTCTTAACGTGCAATTAATAGAATTAATTGGGCCAATCTACATATATATTATACAAGATTTAAATATATTTGAGGTTTCTATAATTTTATTGAAAAATCAATTTCGTCTCTATAATTTGAAAACAATGAATTTAGTCCCTGTAGTTTTGACAATCATGAAATTGGTTTCCGAAATTAGTTTTTGATTAGTCAACATTGATTGGAATGTTGATATCAATATTAAAATCTATATCAACGCTGACTGTGTACCACTTATACTGACGTGGATTCTCTAAAAAAAAGGATTTCAATTTATTCACTCAGGTCCTTGGTCAAAAAAAATTTTTTGTTCAATTTTTGATATAAGCATGTCTTCTACTTCATTTAAATCCCTAGTTTAAGAATATATTTTTCTTTTTCAAAATTATCCCCAACAAACTTTTCAGTTTGTTCACTTTAGTCTTTGTTCTTCACTTTGATGTTTTTTCTTGCTGTTTGGTCCTCCAAATTAGTCTATAATTTCATTTTTAGCATTATATGATTAATTCTATCATTTCTACCTAAAAAAATATGAGAAATAAATTAAACTTCAAGTTTCAAAGCTTACCTTTTATTCACATAGGTACTTGGTTCTTTTGTCTAATTTTTGATATAAACTAGTCTTCTTCTTCATCTAGGTCCCTAGTTTAAGAATATTTTTTTGTCAAAATATCCCCTACAAACTTTTTAATTTGTTCACTTTAGTTCCAGTTTTTCACTTTCATTTTTTTCTCACAGTTGGATCCTCTAACTCAATTCATAATTTCATTTTTAGTTATGATATGATTCAATCTATCATTCATACCCAAGAACAATAGAATAAATGAATTAAAATTCAAGTTTTAAAGTTTACCTTTGATTCACTTAGGTATAAATGATAGATTGAATGATAGATTATATTATTTTTGGGTAGAAATGATAGATTAAATCATATCATAAATAAAAATAAAATTATGGACTGATTTGGAGGACTAAATCTTGAGAAAAAAGTATGAAAGTGAAGAATAGGAACTAAAGTATACAAACTAGAAAGTTTGTAGAGGATGATTTTGCCAAAGAAAAAAAATATTCTCAAACTAGGGACCTAGATAAAGTATAAGACTATTTTATATCAAAAATTGGAAAAAAGGAAAATTTTGACCAAGGACTTAAGTGAATAAAAGGTAAGCTTTGAAATTGAATTTTAATTCATTTCTTGTATTGTTTTTAGGTAAAAATGATAGATTAAATCATATCATGACTAAAAATTAAATTATGAACTTATTTGGAGAACTAAACCGTAAGAAAAAAAGCATAAAAGTGAATAACAAAGACTAAAGCGAACGAATTGAAAAATTTGTCGAGGATGATTTTGACAAAGAAAAAATATATTCTTAAATTAGGGACCTAATGACCTAAGTGAATAAACTAAAAGGAAAATTTTGACCAATGACCTAAGTGAATAAACTGAAACTTTTTTTTTAGGGAATCCACGTGACTGGTCCAGGTCAGCATAAGTAGTATACAATCAGTGCTGACATGAATTTTAATATTGATATCAGTATCCTAGTCAGCATTAACTAACGGTTGATTAACTAAAAACTAACACAAGGGACCAATTTCATAGTTTTCGAAACTACATGGACTAAATTCATTGTTTTCAAACTATAGAGACTAAATTGATTTTTCAATAAAATTATAGGGACCTCAAATATATTTTAACCTATTAAAAAAATTTAAATAACATATTGGTAAAAGAATGTTATTCATAGTATTTTTAGGAATAATTTAGGAATAACCTGCCCCAATAGTATTTTTAGCAATTTACAATAATAATTTAGGAAAAACCTGCCCCAATATATGTTACATAGTATTTTTATTAATTTCATTAATAACGTATTGGTAAAAGAATGTTATTCATAATATTTAGTCGTAAACTGAGAAATATTTATGCGATATATCAAAATTGAAAAAAAAATGAATTTTTTTCAGGAATTCCATTTTTTTTTTTGGAATAACTAGTATAAAACTAACATATACATAAATGGGCTACCACCAAATTCCAAACTGCAAATTACTAAGACATTACAGCGTCTGAAAAGTTGGGAGAAAGCAAAATTGAATGACTAGCAATCAGACAATAAATGTGACGGGGTCAAAAGCTTGGATCTCTTTACAATGGTTAGATTTGCAATTCAACGACTGAGGGTAAGACTTATTTATTTATTTTTTTTTAAACACTTGTCTTTCAAAAATAAGCAAAATATCTGAACCCTAAATGTGACACTTAGACTCACATAGGCAGGAGAGGAAGGAGAAGCTGCAGTGAAGACTCTGGATCTCTCTCTTGCCTTTGGAGGGGGCAAGATGGTCCAAAGTCGTGGATGTTGAAAACTATTGCTTTCGTCTGCTGCACCGTTTGCTTCCCATTTGCACCAAGAATAGCCCACTTTCTGTGGTTGTGTGTTAACAGTACATGTAGGACCTGCTACAACATTCGTACTTTTAGAGCATGATCTTTCCAATTATTTTGGATAAATTAAAGGAAAGTATATGAAAAGTGTTCTTATTCGAGATGTGTATATATAATAATAAAAATATAATTTATACAGACTCTAAGACAATTTAATGACAAAAATACTTAATTTGTTAAAAAAATAAGACTTATTTAGAAATTAATATGGTATAGATAACAAAAATAAATTTAATGTTTTTTAATAGCTGGAATAATTTGAATAATTCTTTTTATTATCTTTACTAAACATATTGGAAGAGAAATCCAATCTGGTATCTTTACTAAACATATTGGAAGAGAAATCCAATCTGGTGCAGAAAGAGACATCTGGTGAACTTAAAATTGAGGCTGGTATAGCGTACGCTATGCATTCATCAGCCAGCCAAGTGTATATTATAGTGTAACTCAGTAAACAAGATTTTTTTTCCCTTTGAATTGGTACTGCGCTATATATTTAATACCCATAATTAATTTTTTTTAGTTAACTTTAATTTAAATATAACTGTCAATAGACTAATTAATCAAGCGAAAGTTCCCATTCAAAATTAAAATATAGTTTCAAATGTCCGCGTCAACCCACAGACATATATATGGAGCATATATACTTAGAAAAATGATTCAACGTGAAAGATAAAAAGAAAAAAATAATTACCAGCAAGAATGTAAGGCGGGAGATTATCTTAATTTAGTTAAAAGTTTTGAATTCAAGTTTTTAAAAATATAATTACGTTAAAACTAAAATTTGATTAAAAAAATTTTGTCGCTCATTATCGTAGTGTTCCGATAGTAAATGATGGAGACAAAAAAAAATAGAAAAAATAATTATTGTTAGATTCATAATTAATAATTTAAATTGACGTAGAATTGATTGACACAAAAAGGAAAGAAGCCATAAATAGGTAATAACATTTCTTTGATATGTATGTGTGTCGGAAAGAAGTCTTACATTAGCCAATGGCTAGTTAAAAGAAAAGTTATGGTCCATTTGATTTGTAAAAATATTTTTTATTTTTACTTTTAGTTTTCACTTTTTGAAATATTAAAAAAAATTTAGCGCTTTTAAATTTAGATTTATTTTAAAAAAATGTTTTTGATAAATGCAACTAAACACTTTTTCAAATTTATTTTTTATTTTTAGTAAAAATAAAAATAAAAAATTCTCAAACCATTTAGACTCTCAATGTTTTTATAAAGTGTGAATTGGTTAAACCACATGCCTTAAATTAATACTCTTTAAATGAAGCCTTGAACCAGGTTCATCAAGTTTTTCAAAATGGTATCAAAGTCCAATGATCATACAATTAACGAAAATTCAAACTCCAAGATAATGAGAAGCCTAACAATGATGAAAACAAATGTTGAAGATGTGAGGCCCAAGACTAATTATGTATATATATATATATATAATGCATTTTGAAATACAAAATTAGTTATCACACTTAATCATGTCCAAAATATACTTCAAACCTCGTGGTTGTGACTAACGGGTGGGGAGGGGGATGGGTAAACTATAATTGAATCTTAAAAGTGCTTGTGACTTTGTGAGACATTATACATTGTAGAGTTGAGGATGCTGTAACCCAAATGCGAGGGCGGGATAAGGACTAAGGTATATGTACTTGGCTTGTGGAGATTGTTCACATTTGTGGCCATGCATGCATACCCACACAATTTGAAAAGAGATTTTTTAATTTTAGAAATTTTTATCTTTTTACATTTTTTAAATAAAAGTTATTAAATAGTTCAAGATAGATTACATTTAATTTAATAATTTTTTTAATATTGAGATGTCATTTATCCTACTACATGATCCAATAATTTTTGTTTAAAGATATAAAAAAACAAAATTCTCAAAAGTAAAAAATTCTTTTTTTTTTTTAAAACGATTTGCATGTTGTCTTATCATGAGTGTGGTCCTTCGAGCTATATTTTGATACTCTACGGAAGTAGGGGGCGTCCTAGCCACAAGTGATATCGGGTATGATGATTATGACTTTTCAAACTCATAAACTTTGCTCAAGCTCAACACGTATTTAATTGCCGTATATAAACGTTTATATTATCGCATTCAATTGAATGTTTTATTTTTTTATATATTTTAGAAAAATAAAGTGCATTACTGGAAAATATATGGGTGGTGTGGGCGCGGTAGAAAGAAAGCTACGTGAGAATAGTTTCTATTTTTAGTTGATCAATTATGACGTATGGCGTTGAAAGGACAGCATATGATAAAGACCAATTGACCGTGGAACACGTTTCAATCGGACATGTATTTATGTACATGTGGAAGTTTGAGAACTTCGAGAGGGGTTGCAAATTGAAGAAAGCAGACAGGGTGTGGGTGATTGTGTAATTAGCAATAGCTTCTGCCTGGTTCACACTCACAGTGATAGACATGAGAAAGGCAAGCAGTGACAAAAGTGGATTATTGAAGAAAGGCACATGGACGCCGGAGGAAGACAGAAAGTTAGTTGCTTATGTCACTAGATATGGCTGCTGGAATTGGCGCCAGCTTCCCAGATTTGCAGGTACTTCATAAATAATTAACAACTACTTTAACATGTTTTCTTTTTATTAGCTGCTTGCCTTCAATTTCCCATATATGAGCACATTAATTATAATTAAGGCTTCATGGGATTGGTGAATTTTTCAGGTCTAGCAAGGTGTGGAAAGAGTTGCAGGCTGAGATGGCTCAATTATCTGAGGCCAGGCCTCAAGAGAGGGAACTATACTCCCGAAGAAGATGAAATTATTATCAGACTCCACCGACAGATTGGTAACAGGTACGTGCGTGAAGTAAGTTTTATCAAGAATCCTTATCACATAAAATGAAATACTAATTCTTTAGTAATGTAAAGTATGTATATATATATATATATAATTCTTGTATGTTGGAAATTTTATGGATCCGGTATAAGTTTCCAGTTATAGAGTGTCGGTTTAAAATGGTTGTTGGATTTGAGTGTGACAACTTGCCTTTTTTCCCAAAACATATAAAACAATTAGCCCCTTTACATATTTTCTTATTCAGCCAAGACCTTTTGTTCTTTACTTTCCAACATAAGCTTTGGATTCACTGGCAGATGGTCTGCTATAGCAGCGAAGCTTCCGGGAAGAACTGACAACGAAATAAAGAATCACTGGCACACCAACCTCAAGAACAAGCACCTTTATCAACTTCATCTAAGCAAGTCTGACGTCGATACTCATGACAGAGATGACATAAATATAATCTTCAAACTGAGCAACATCAACGATCATTGTGAGGGCATTAATATTACTGACGCAGGGATGAGTTCTCAGACCACCGATGTTGGGAAATCCGGCCCAGAGACAGAGACAAGCTTGACTAGTGAGTCGTCATCGGACATAACCAGACAGAGTAACGAAGAATTGGTTACGGAGGAGCACGAGGCCTTGGGTTTTGTGGATGCGTACGATGAGGTAATGGGAGGAAGCTTCTGGACAGAGCCATTTGTGGCTGACGACTCTCTCATTTCTCATGTGACTCATGATGAACACCGATGCTTCACTCCCAGTCCTATATCAGATAATATTGCAGAATTTTCGACTCTCAACAATTTCTATGACCACTATTCTGGCTTCTTCTAGTCCTAAACAATGATGCCATAGATCATTCCTATTTACCAAGAAAATGCGTGTATTGATTTCCTTGTCACGTGTGGGATGCGCTTTTTGGGGATGATTTGAATGTGATGTTTAATTTGTAATTATCATAAGGGGAAAGGAAGGGCCGAAGAATGTATCTAGGTTTTTTTTTTAATTTCATTTTTAAATCGGTTTAAAAAATTAGTTTTTAAAAAAATTTAGTTGTGCATTAAATTTTTCTTTATTGTTTGACGTCAGTTCGTTTTTTCAAACAAGTTTTTTGGACTTAATTTCACATGGGCTTAGCAATAATTCTCTTAAAAAAGTTCATCGATTGTGTGCCAATCCGTTTATGGGTTAATTTGAGTTTAATAATTTAAATGACATGGTCAATTTTACTTGTAGGTTAAAAGACCGACTCAATTTTTTTATTACAATTTTGATTTATATTATATAAATATATATGTTTATATGTCTATTTATTTGTAATTAAATTGATTATCATATATAAGTATATATTTATATATCTATTTATTTGTGATTAAATTTAATTATTTATATTTTATAAACAAAATCAAATAAAGAATATATAAAATATACATAATTTATTTTCATTTCAATAAATTAAGTAAAAAAAATATATCTCTAATTAAGTAAATTATAGTTTAGAGACATTAAAAGTAATATTTATTTGTATTTAAGTAATTTTGTTTTTAAAAAATTATTCTTTGCCTACGAGCTAGCTTGTTAATCCATGGGTTAAGTATGAGCGAGTTTAGACATTATAGCTCAAGTTCATTTATAAATGGCCTATACTTAACAAGTGCATTATTTAATTAGAAGTTATTAATTATCAGTGTACTTTTCAAAATATTCCAGCTCATATTGATTAAAAAAAATATATAATTTTCCTTCTCAGTGTGAAAACTAATCTCTCAAGCATATTGAATTAGGTTTATTTGACAAACACTTCAACCAATATTATAATATTTGAAAATAGTTGAATTTTATGATTTTATTTAACTAGTATCTCTAAAGTTGTCAAACTTAAAAGTTTACTTAAATTTGAAGAGTTGAATAAATGAACTTGTAAAAGTTTATATATACTCATAATAGACTACTTTATATATATATATATATATATATATATAAATGTTTTCGAGCATTGGAACAAAATTAACTGACAAATTGCAAACCCAAAATTCAAAAAGAATATAGCCCAGCAAGCATAACCACTATGACTACTGACTAGACTCTAATATAGCAGCAACCAATAAGTATAATAATCACGGGCACACACAACAACTTCAAAGTAAACATTTGCGGCTAATGTTAATGCAGGCCAATAATCACGACAACTTTAAAGTAAACTTCCAAGTAAACACTAGCAACAGCAACTTAAACGGCAAATTTGATTAAATTTCTGGTTGATTAATTTAACTTAACTTACTGATTGATTAAATTTCTGGTTTTCCCTGTTTGCATAACCTTGTATAACACGCATGCAGCTTTCCTCTATTTTATATATATATATATATATATATATATATATCCATTGTTCAAGTTTGAACATTTAAGGTATGATTCGTGAAATAAAAAATTTATTAAACTCTTTCATGTGATAATTACTTGTACTCAATCTATTTATTAATTAATTAATTAATTAAAAATACTCAAATAGTAATCGCCAAAAATTGTTCTTGATAGGAGAACAGTTATATAATGTTTGGTGTCAATTAAGGATTCCTAAGCATAAAATTTACTCAGACCATATTATCTAAGTGAGACTTTTGAGTGCTTAGAAGTACTTTAATCCAATGCATAATTCAAGACTAACAATGATTAGAAGTAACTCTTGATCTTTTATTTTTGTTATCTTTTTCATGTTTTTATGATTGAATATGTTTCAGATTATTAAGAATAACTTACATGTAAAATCAGAGGCCTGTCTTGTTAGTTTTTAATATCTAAAATATTTATCCGTCAATGTGTCAATGCCATATTAATGCGATTAATTTTCAAATTCTTATTTAAAATCTTTCATTGCAAAATGATGCTATGGATCATGCTGAAATTGTTTTCCCATGAGTTATGTGGTTTGAAACAATAATTTTGATATATAAATGACTGAAATATGAAGGGGTCCTAATGTGGGTTGACAATTGGTCGTAGAGACCCATCTGGAGGTCGAAGACGATGAACATGGTCTCATTTGTTTTGTAGGCCATTGATTTCGTGCATGTACTATTGGTGGCAATTGAATTTTGATGATATATTATTATATTCACACGGAGGAGTGGCGCATGGGGTAATTCATTGGACTATTGACGTACTTGGCAATCATGATTCACATGTGTCGAGTTGCGATTTGTGAATATTTAAGTTTTTATGTAATTAAATTTTTTTTTTCTTTGTATGTATAATTTTTTTTAATACATACAATTTATAGAAAAATATTTAATTACATTAAATTTGAATTTTTATTCATTTGCATATTGTGATTTGCAATTAAAGTTGAATAAAAATTTTAGAATTAAAAATTAGTGATTTATATAATTTTATTTAATTATAGAGTAGCCACAGCATCTTTAATTAAATAAAATTATTTTTATGATCACATAAAGAAATTATAAATTGCATAATGGATTAGCAATTTTATGTATATATATGCAGTTTTAATGTCTAGTGATCCATAAAATGTTATTTAATTAGAAATTAGCCACAACATTTTTAATTAAATAAAATTATGTATTGTGTTTAGGATCACGTAAGGAAATTATAGACATTGATTGTGATTAATTATGCACAATATAACAAATTATATCCCACAAGAAATTTATTTGCATAATTAATTAGGATAAAATATAAAATAATTTTTCATAATTTACCCACAGGAATCATGAATTATAATTTAATAATTTTATCATAAAGTTAAAGATATAATATCAAATTATTTAAGGTATAAAATTTGATAATTCTATTATGTAGTAAGAATCTAGTTAAATTAAAAATTTAGCCAACAAGTAATTTTTATGTCATTAGATTCGATTTTTACATGATTTACATTGGTAAATTATGATATTTGTCTATTTGCCTCAAATTTATGTTAAGCATGTATTTTATTAAATTTTTGCAGTTATGCAACCTACAAATTTTTCTGATATTAACTATGATGTTCATGAATTAAATGGTGAAAACTATAAGATTTGAAAGGAGATGATTCTTCTTCATTTATGGTGCATGGACAATGATTATGTTATTAGGAAAGATGAGCCAATTATTATTGAAACCAGCACTCTAACTAAACTTCCTCTTTATGATCAGTGGGAGAAATCTAACTGGCTTAACATTATGCTAATTAAGACTAAGATTTCTACTGGTATTTGTGGTTTTGTTGAGCAGCATAATGATGTTAAGGCATTGCTAAAGGCTACTGAAGAACAGTTTAAGACTTCAGATAAGGCACTTGCTAGCACCCTAATCATGAAGTTTTCATCCTTAAGGCTCACTATTGTGAACGGTGTGCGTAAGCACATTATGAAAATGAGAGACATTGCGGCTCAGCTAAAAAGACTTGAGGTTGAGATGTCTGATTCTTTCCTAGTGCATTATATACTGAACACTGTCCCACAGTAATATGGGCCTTTCAAAATCTCTTACAACACACATAAGGATAAGTGGTCAATTAACACTACAAAAAAATAACTTTTAATGGTGACTAAAGTTGTTAGCGTAAATCCATGGCTGATTGTCTTTTAGTGGTGACTCTCAAAAGTCGTCACCAAAAGTAATCTTTATTGTAAAAAAAAATTTCGTGAGAAAAAGTAACTTTTGATGGCGACTTTAGTTGCCACTAAAGGTCACATTTAATGGCGACTTTCAAAGTCGCCACCAAAAATACCTTTGGTGGCGACTTCACCATCTTTTTGAATTCAGATTGGCCCGACGTGGTAGACCCGAGACCCATATGACTCGTAAGGGTATTGGTTGATCCAATAACTCGTTACCCCGTGGTGACTTAATTTTTTTTTGTGCAATACTCAAGTTTATTTGAAATTAAACCAAACATATGCATACTTAAGATTTGAACCTGATCCCCTGCTTGCAACCATGTGTGTTTTGCCATCTTGCCATCACTTCATTTGTGTTATGTAAGTGCAAAATATTATATATATATCTGTTCAAATTATTTTAAGTAAAAAAATATTACAAAACAGAAATAAAACAATATTTAACTTAACAAAAAGCAAATATATTATTACTATGGGAGTCACCACAAAAAGTCCGACTTCATTAATTTCATAAAAAAAATCGACTTCGGTTGAAAAAATTAGACTTTAGTCACCACCAAAAATCTGATTTTTAAAACAAATTAAAAAATAAAAAAATTTGAATTTCTTTTAAATAAAATTAAGAAAATAAAAAAATAAAAAAAAATTCAAATTTTTTAAATAAAATAAAAAATGACTTTTTAATTTTTTTAAAAAAAATTAGGCTTTTGGTCCAAAAGTCTAATTTTTTTTAATTTTATTTAAAAAATTTGACTTTTTTTTTATTTTTTTAAAAAAATAGACTTTTGGTGGCGCCTATGAGAGTCACCACCAAAAGTCTGATTTTTTTAATTTTATTTAAAAAAATCGGACTTTTTTTATTTTTTAAAAAAAATTGGCTTTTGGTGACGACTCCAGACTTTTGGTGGCGACTATGAGAGTCGATACCAAAAGTCTGATTGTTTTTAATTTTATTTTAAAAAAATTTGACTTTTTTTTAAAAAAAATCAACTTTTGGTGGCAACTATGGGAGTCACTACCAAAAGTCTGATTTTTTTAATTTTATTTTAGAAATGTTCTAATATTTTTTATTTTTTATTTTTTTAAATTAACTCTTGGTACCAAAAGTCTAATTTTTTAATTTTTTTTTTAAAATTTGACTTTCTTTAATTTTTTAAAAAAAATTTTGACTTTTGGTGGGAACTTAATTTTATTTGAAAAAAAATTGACTTTTGGTGGTGACTCTCAAAAGTAGCCACCAAAAGTGTGACTTTTAGTAACGCCACTAAAAGTCACACTTTTTAAAGTTACCACTGAAAGTCAATTTTCTTGTAGTGTAATGAACTTTTGACCATGTGTGTTCAAGAATAAGGGAGGTTGATGATGGAACAAGGGGAAAGTGCATTTATAGCAACACGAGGAAAGAAAAAGTATTAAGCCAAACAAAAGGGTAAGGGAAAACTAGCTCCCCAAGCTGACATAAAGAAGGAATCCAAGTGTTTCTTCTGTAAAAAGAAGGGATACATGAATAAGGATTACGTCAAATTTTAGAAATAGCTTGAGAAGAAAGGTAATCCAAGCTCATTTGTTTGTTATGAATCTAATATTGTAAATGTTAAACATAACACATAGTGGATTAATTCTGGATCAACAATCCATATTTCAAATTCCTTGCAGGGCATACAAAAATCTAAGGAAGCCGGTGGGAACTGAACAAAACATTTATTCAAAAAACAAGATACGTTCAGCTGTGGAGGCCATAAGGACATACAGTCTAGTTTTAAGTAGTGGTTTTCATTTTGAAATTAGAAAAGACATTTTATATTCTTATTTTTTCTAAGAATTTAATTTCAGTTTCAAGACTTATACCTTTTGGTTATTCCTTTAACTTTTCAGACACTACTTTTAATTTATATTTTAAATATGAACTTGTTGGGAATGGTACATTATCTGATGGTCTTTTCTCTCTTAATTTAGAAAATGATATCACTAATAATGTCATGCATGTTCAAGTTGGCACCAAACGATGTGTTATAAATGAGGATTCCTCTACTTTGTGGCATCGTAGATTAGGATACATTTCCATTAATAGGATTAAAAAATTAATAAATGAAAGAGTACTTAATGCTTTGGATTTTACTGATTTTGATACTTGTGTGGACTATATTAATTAGACCAACAAGTCAAAGAAAGGTGCCAAGAGGAGTTCTAACATAATAGAAATCATACATTCAGATATTTATTGTCCAGACATGGACGCATATGGTCAGAAATACTTTATCACCTTTATAGATGACTATTCACATTATATCTATCTCTATATGCTTCATAATAAGAGTGAAGCATTAGATGTGTTTAAAGTTTTTAAGGCAGAAGTAGAGAAACAATGTGGAAAGAAAATTAAGATTGTGAGAACTGATAGAGGTGGAAAGTATTATGGTAGATACACTGAGAATGGACAAGCGGCCGATCCATTTGCAAAGTTTTTTCAAGAAAATGGGATAGTTGCCCAATATACCATGCCTGGTTCTCCAGACCAAAATGGTGTAGCAGAAAGAAGAAATCGAACTCTAATGGACATGGTATGCAGTATGCTTAGTAGCTCTAAGCTACCTAAATCCTTGTGGATTGAAGCTCTTAAAAATGCAGTGTATATATTAAATCAAGTTCCAACCAAGGCTATCTCAAAGACACCTTTTGAGTTATTCAAAGGTTGGAAATCGAGTTTGCAACGTATACGCATATAACGATGTTCGTCTGAAGTAAGAGTTTACAACCCATAAGAAAAGAAATTGAACCCAAGGACCATTAGTGGGTATTTTATTGGATATGCTAAAAGGTCTAAAGGGTACAGATTTTATTGTCCATCTTATAACATTAGGATTGTGGAAAAATTTCTTGAAAATGACTTAGTCAGTAGGAGTGATCAATTTTAGAACATAGTTTCTATGAGAGATCAGCCTTCAACTTCAAGAGGCAGATTGGTTATCATTCACAACACCCCTTAAGTTCAAATAGGTGTTGAACAACCAATAGTTAAAGTTTCACAAGATACTAACAATTTTCCAATAGATTAAGTTGTTTCAGAAATTCCAAAAAATATTGAACAACGAGTTGAACAACATGATCCTCAAGAAATTGTTAGTTCAACATTAAGAAGGTCTACTAGAGAAAGAAAGTCAACAATCCCTAGTGATTATATGTTGTATCTACAAGAATATGACTACAACATTGGAGCTAAGAATGATCTTGAATCCTTTTCACAAGCCATGAGTTGTCAAGAGTCAGAATTATAGTACAATGCCATGAAGAATGAGATGAATTCTATGAAAAGCAATGAGTTATGTGATCTTATTGAGTTGCCTGATGATGCAAAAGCCATTGGATGTAAATGGGTTTTTAAAACAAAGAAAGACTCATTAGGCAACATTGAAAGATTCAAGGCAAGAATTGTTGCTAAAAGATTGACTCAAAAGTAAGGAATTGACTACACATAAACTTTTCTCCTGTATCTAAGAAAGATTCCTTGAGCATCATTTGGCATTAGTATCCCATTTTGAGTTTGAATTACAACAAATGGATATGAAGACAGCTTTTCTCGATGGTGATCTAGAGGAAGAGGTCTATATTAAACAACAAGAAGGATTCACATCTAGTGAAGGTGAGCAATTGATTTGCAAACTAAAGAAGTCCATATATGGATTAAAACAAGCCTCCCGTTAATGGTATTTAAAATTTCATGATGTTATCTCTTCATTTGGTTTTGTTGTAAATATTATGGATCAATGTATATACCAAAAGGTCAGTAGGAGTAAAATTTGTTTCCTTATCCTATACGTAGACGATATTCTACTTGTAAGCAATGATAAGGAAATGCTATATGAGATGAAACAATTTCTCTCTAAAAATTTTGATATGAAGGATATAGGTGATGCATCTTATGCCATTGGCATTAAGATTCATAGAGGCAGACATCAAGGTATATTAAGTCTATCTCAAGAAACCTATATCAACAAAATTTTAGAGAAGTTCCATATGAAGGATTGTTTACACACTACAAAAAAAAAATTGATTTTCAGTGGCGACAAAAATTGTCACTGAAAAGTCAAAAAGTTATCACTGAAAGTGTTTAAATGGCGACATCAAGTCGCCACCTAAAGTTTTGTTGCTGAAAGTTTTCAGTAATGACTTTTGTCGCTACCAAAAAGTTGCCACAGAAACCTACAATCAAGGGTAATTATTGTAGCCACTGAAAGCATAATTTTCGTCACCTAAAATTGGTTATAAGAAATAAGAATTGCCACTAAAAGTCACTTTTAGTGGCGACTTTTGTCGCCACCAAAAATAACTTTTAGTGGTGACTTTACTGTTGTCACTGAAAGTGTATATTTTTCAAAAAAAAAATATAAAATGCAAATTCTACATTTATAAATACAAATATTATTTAATAAGTAATTAAAATTGTAATATAAATTATCTCATCACTTAAATTTGAAATACAACAATACAATATGTTTTTCAATAATACAAAATCTCTGGCAAGTACTCAATAGCACAATATTTCATTCGAAAAAAGTTTAAAAATTATACTCATAATTCTTAACTTCAAATTCTTAAATATGATTTATTAAATGCCAAAAAGAAAACTTTATAAGCCAAGTTAGCACTAACATATCAATTAATAAAAGATTCTTCTCCCACGGGAATTCCTTGATCAGCATTTCCCTGTAGCTCACTTTAAGGGTGTACAAAACCGATTAGAACCGATTGGACCGAACCGAACCAAACCGAACCTCCCAAAAACCGAAGAAAACCAAAAAAAGTAGGTTTTGATCGGTTTTTAAATTTTCATATTTTTTCGGTTCGGTCAGTTATTCGGTTCTCGATTGGTTTAGTTCGGTTATAACCGACCAAACGGAACCCTATATTAAAAAATAATTATATATATATATATATGAAAAAAATATTAGGCTATCAATGCTCATGAATCAAATATGTGTCCATGTAAAAGTTTCATACATCTACTTTTTGTATACTTAATTTGCACAAAACATAATAATCAAATTAAATGCATAATTATGATATAATGTAATAACATAATTTCTTTAAATAATATAATAAAAATTTAGCACTAGGAAAGTATTACCTAATCAAATTATGTTAAAAATTAACTAACACTAAAGATATCAAAGTCAAATATGCATCTTTTTAAAAATAGATAAGAGTAAAAGTATTTTTTTAAGTAACATAAACCTCTAAATTTTTTTTTTAATTTTTGACATAAACCTAACCGAACCGCCTGCCCACAAACCGAACCGAACTGCCACCAAACTGAACCGAACCGTCATTCTTTTAAAACCGAATAGGTCCCATTTTTTTATGAACCGATTTGGTCAGTTCGATTTGGTTCATGCCCAAAATCAAACCGAACCGACCTGATGCACACCCCTAGCTCACTTGTGTCATGATAAGCGTGACTTGAATATGCAAGAGCTTCTTCACGCCAAGTTAACTTAGGCTTTGATGTGTCCAAGAGGTTATGCCTGAAATGAATAATAGCTGACTATCATAAATGGATCCTTAAAGCATTAATATATGCAATTGATGATCACAATTCTCAAGAATAATAAATAGGAAATTAGAAATTACAATTACCTCTTGAGAAATCAAACTCATGGATTGTGACAAGTGCACAAAGAAGACCATTATCCATCAATCTAGAGGCATCAACTCTCCACAAATAACTCTGCTCCAAAATCACTTTAACATAAATCCAACTCAATAAACACTATATGGTGATTTTGAACTCCATGTAACTGAGAGAATGCAGACATAACAAAAAACATGTTTAGTTTACACTTCTATGCCTCATGTACAATTTTGTATACAATACAATAATATTTTGTATATGAATAAGAACCCACACATAACATATTGGTAGTAAATATAGGCAGGATAGTAATATACTTTAATAGTAAAGACAAATTAACTTAGAAGCATGAATATCGAAACAGAATACTTAAATAATGTACAAAAATTAAATATTGGTTCATCAATAGGCCATAAATAACTATGGAATAAATCATTTTAACTATATGAAATGCTCATGATCAAGAGTGCATTCCATTTTTGACAGCCCAATAGTTAAATAAATCACAACTATATTAAGATGGCACTGATTAAAGGACCTGATGAGAATTTACATGTATTGAAATAGAGAAAAGAAGAAAGAACGATGGAAACTAAAGCACTAATTAGCGTTAAACACAGTTAATAATTAATCTAGAAAAATTTAGAAAAGACAGTAAAAAATAAAATAAATATCTGATGTATATTGAAAAATCTAGAAAGATGAAGAACCGTGTAGATGAGGAGAATGCACTTGAATTATGTAGAGTCTTCCATCTAGGCAGATCTAGGTGGTGCAGTAGTCCGACTTGGTGCAAGGCTAGTTTGATTGTAATGAAGATGTAGATGGAAAACAATTGAAAAATAAAAAAGCCATCATTTCTTACTAGCCTTTGTCCCTTTTTATCTCTTCGTCCACTATCTCTACTCCCTATCCCATCACATATATTAATATATCATTCAACAACTCCATTAAATATTTAATTCTAATTCCATAAAACCAAATCATTTAAAATTAAAAATAAACTTGAATTCGCTAAAAGATAACCTAGAAAATGCCCAAATTGCTTTGCTTCCTACAAGTCCAATCACACTTGACAACTTTTTCAAAATTAGTACAAGTCTATCCGCGTTCGGATCCTCTCCAGCTAGTTGGAGTGAATTCGGATCCAGTCCATTCTATTGCTTTAGGACACTATATGCACTTTTATGGCATAGACATTAATTACATACGCTTCTAATCACTTAAAAAATTTACATGGATTCATAAAATTGATATCTAGAGCTTTAATTATAGATCTTAGCCATTTATTAATGTAAAGTTTATAGTTATCTGGAAATTTTATTTTGTTTATTTGATCTTAGCTTGGGGCTATAATATTATTATAGGAAAATTTACATTTATCTTGATATTTATCTCTAATTCTTCCCTATGTCATAAAAAAAATTACAACCTGATATATTAGTTTTATTGCAATAAACTCCTTACCATTTAAATTAAATGTTAAATCTAACTTTAACAAAGTGAAATTACTTACTTTTTTCTGGGTTATATAGATGCACATGAACACAAGAAAAAGTTGGAAAGAGTTGAGATAGACATATACAGAGTAAATTGCCATTGCCCATCTATATAAATGGTCTGTGTACGCATAAAGAGAATCAAAAGTAACAAAAGTAATAATTTCTCTCCCTTCCTTCATATTCTCTCTCTAATTAATAATCACGTTCCCTTCCTTTCATCATTCTTCCTTTAATCATTATGTCAACAACTCCACATCCTTCCAAGTAGTCTGCCTCTCTGCTGTCATAGTGTACATCCACATCTATTTAAAATTCCATCATGTAATAATATGAGTTAAATGCATCAGACTTAAGAAGGAAAATTCTCTAGTCCTCATTCAATTCCACTACCACCCCTTCCACAAGTGAAAAACGCAGAAGAAAATACCAAAGGCATTCAATGGACAACTAAAGGAAATGAAAAGATATTAAGTCATATGGAAGCCGGCATAACCGAGCAGATACATAGGCCAGAAACATGAACTAAAAAGCATCAACAACAAATAGCAACACGTAAAAACTTCTGTACAACTCCCAAAATACAAGTTAAATATCACATGGAAAATTAATTGATTTTTTGTCAAGAAGTAACAATACTATAAGAGCTCTAACAATGTCACCAGGACGAAAAGATAGATGCATATCTACTTTATCAATCTCAGTTGCTCTTAAATCTTGCTGCCAGTCAAAATATGAAACCATATAGAGCACATGATTAGATTAAAAGATCTAACAAACTAACAATATCAAAACCTCAAGAACAGAACAACTTTCTACTAAATTCTATAATCTTCAAATAATTAAACTATACATCAATAATAAAATAAAAAAAAATCTGATCTCTTTCATACACTTACAGGAAGTTGCATGGCCTAGTTTTCATACTTAAGTGATATAAAACATATGAATATGAAATCTTTAATGTCTAGCTAAGATCCTGAAACTACAAAGATTCAAAATAGGCTCAGAAAGAACAAAGAGTAGATGAGGCTTGAGCTAATAAAGAATGATTAAATTTTAGTGTACAAAAATTACAGAGATGAAAGACGAAATTCTAGACAACTAGTTAAAAAGCCTAAAAGCTTCTCTATCAACCTATCCACTCCTTCCATTCCTTTTCTCTCTCTCAAATTATATTTTATTTAGCTATGTTATATCCTCCTCTCTCTTTTCTATTCTTTCTCTCTTCAAAGGCATCCTGTGCTATCTTATCCAGATTAATGACAAAAAAACCAAGTTGAACATCATTAAATGACAAAGAAAAAACAATGTCTTTTTTTTTTTTTAGGTTTTGATGGATACAAAGTATACAGATATCCCAAGAGAAGCATATAATTTGTGAGAAGGAGAAGAAGTCAGAACCATTTATCAGACAGAGAACTCACCTTCGTTGATTTCTCCATGTACCCCATGCTTATTCTCCTCCAAAGATTTCTATGTTCATTCACGCCGTCGAAACATCCGACGTCGCCTAGCTTTCCTCGTCCCCTCTGTCGTCTTGAAATCATGCCCACCATGAAAACCTAACAAAACCGACCCCTTAACAGATGCTTGCGGATGGATATGGCGAAAATAACCACCGAGCTGTGATGACCTCAGTCCAAGCGAGCAAGGTGCTGCTGGGTTAGTTCGCCAATGGGCTAGGGTTCATATGGTGACAGGGACTATGAATGAGTGTGTGAATCTGATGGGAGTGTGAGGGGGAGGAAAGTGGCGCTAAAAGAGTTGAGAGCAAGAGCGGGAGACTAAAAAAGCATGGACGGGGATTAAAAATTATATCAAAAATTCTTTATATTTTATAATAATTGCTATTAATAACAAAAGTCCAAATTCAACAAATAGTATGTAGACACTTCTTTAAAGCAAAAGGAGCGAGTTCGAATCCTAGTCAAGCATTTTTTTAATTTTTTTAAAAAATATCCGCCGACTTTTTGTGGCAACATGTGTGGCTACTGAAAGTCCATTTTCAGTAGCAACTAATTTTAGTCGCTACCAAAAGTAAATAAACAATTTTAATGAGAAATTATTTTTTTAAAAAAATGTCTCTTGACAGTGACGACTAAATTAGTCGCCACTGAAAGTAAATAAAGAATTTTAGTGAGAAATTAAGTTTTTTTTTTAGTATATATGGACTATCGATGGCCTAAAAAAGGATACTGAAATTTTGTTCTTTTAAAGTTGAGCGTCTTGAAAATTTTATACATGAAAAATGAAGAGATTATAAAAGCCTAAAAAAATGATATATTTATTGACAAGTAAAATTTTATTTTTGTGAGTTAAATTTTAATCTTTTTCCAAAGTGGACTAAGGACTATTTTAAAAAGTTAAAATTTTTAAGGATTTAGTGAGAAATTAAATAAATTATATAAGGACTCTTAAGATACTACAAAATTATATAAAGAGAATAAATCTAATGAAATTATAGCCTTAAGAAGGTATAAATTAATTTTATAAAATATTAAGAAGTTAAATAAATTTTAATTCTTAAATTCTTAAATAAAATTATCCATTTACTTTCAGTGACAACTAATGTTGCCGCTAAAAGTAGCCTTTACTTTCAGTGGTGATAAAAGTTGTCACAGAAAGCCTCACTTTTGGTGGCAACATAAGTTGCCACTGAAAGTCCCACTTTCAGTGACAACATATATAAAGTCGCCACTGAAAGTGAGACTTTCGGTGACAATGTAATAATGTTACTACTAAAAGTGAAACTTTCAGTGGCGACATCAAATGTCACCATCGAAAGTATAACTTTCAGTGACGACTTTTAGTGCCGCCGTTGAAAGTGGACTTTTCAGTGACAATCTTTTCCGTCGCCACTGAAAAGTCACCATCAAAAGTCTTTTTTTTTTCGTAGTGACAAAGTATAGCTCCCATTCTGAAGGGTGATAGGTTTAATTTGAACCAATGCCCGAAGAATGATTTTGAGAGGGAACAAATGAAGAACATTCTATATGCTTTTGTTGTTGGGAGCTTAATGTATGCTCAGGTTTGTACAAGACTTGACATATCATTTGTTATTAAAATGTTAGGAAGATATCAGAGCAATTCAGGCGTTGACCACTAGAGAGCTGCAAAGAAAGTCCTGAGATATCTTCAAGGGACCAAGGATTACATGCTGATGTATAGACGAACTGATAATTTGGAAGTGACAGGCTACTCTGATTCAAACTTCACTGGTTGTGTTGATTTAAGGAAATCAACTTCAGGATACATTTTTATACTTTCTAGTAAAGCTATATCATAGAGGAGCAGCAAGTAGACCTTAGTTGCTACTTCCACTATGGAGGTTAAGTTCATTTCCTATTTTGAGGCTACCTCACATGGAGTATGGTTAAAGAGTTTTATCTCTGGGCTTAGAATTATTGATTCAATTTCTAGGCCATTGAGGATATATTGTGACAATTCAGCTGCTATCTTTTTTACTAACAACAACAAAAGTGGTAGTCAAAGTAAACACATTGACATCAAATATTTAGCCATTAGAGAACGTGTTAAAGATAAGAAAGTGGTCATTGAATACGTTAGTACTGAATTGATGATAGCTAATCCTTTAACTAAAGGCATGCCACCATTTAAATTTAAGGATCATGTGGTAAGAATGGGTCTTGGATCCACTATGTAAATTTAAGGAAACTGTATTTGTTTGTGATGTTTCTTATATTTATCTTTTGTGTATACATTTATCATTTTGTATGGAACTAGAATAAACATTGGGTTTATTCATTATGAAATTTGGGGTAGTGTTTAAGAGACATGATGCATAGTAATACATGGAATATATTAGTTGTTTCCAAAAGGATTTACATGGTTCTTGTATTATGTTTCTTTTTCAAGCACTAATATACATGAAGTGAGAATATTATAATTTACAGACCAAGTGGGAGAATGTTGGAACTATTGTTCAAGTTTGAACATTTTAGGGTGTGGTCTATGAAATTAAGAATTTATTAAACTCTCCCATGTGGTAACTACTTGTACTCAATCCATTAATTAATTAATTAATTAGAAATACCCAAATGGTAACTGCCAAAATTGTTCTTGATGGGAGAACAATTATATAATGTTTGGCATGGATTAAGGGTCCCTAAGTACAAAATTTACTCAAACCATAACATTTAAGTGAGACTTTTGAGTGCTTAGAAGTACCTTAATCCAGTGCATAAGCTGGAGGTAACTCTTAATCTTTTGTTTCTACTGCCTTTTTCATGCTTTTATGATTGATCCTGTTTTAGATTATTAAGAATAACTTAGAATATATATATATATATATATATTGTGTGGAAATAAAACTATCAAGATTCAAGCAGATGTAAAGGGAAAGTAAACTTCAAAGTAGATGTAGAAAGCAATAATCACAACAACTTCAAAGTAAACTTCCTCTTTTATATATTAGTCGAATATCTAACCAATTAGCCAAAAGAAAAAGAAAAGTAGAGGGAAAGTATATTCATGGATAGGATCATAGAAATATGACAACATAAATCATATGGAATATGCATGTATTGGTTACTAAACTTTTATCAATGTTTTATTAAATTTTGTTGATTTGGCTAATCATATATATATATATATATATATGTCGATATATTGAATATGCATGACTTGATTATGCTAACAAAAGGAATCAAAATTAATAATTAAGTGAAATTAAATTATCTGTATATAAGATATGCAACTTATATTAATTAATTCAGAAAAAATTAGTTTAAATCATGTATATTTTAAATGGCTAGATATTATATAATTGTACTTGTCACCAAAATTTAACAAAACATTAACAAAAGTTCATTAACAAAAGTTCAATGATAAAGACTAAATTAACTTTTTTGTTAAAACTATTAGGATGTAATTACAAATTTTTAAACTTTGAGAACTTGATTAAAATTATCAAGACTAAATAAATAATTTAACCTAAATTTTATTTGCTCACCAATGAGGAACAAATACCTACAATATTTAATTTTTCATTGGATCTCTAGGATTTTTACAAGAGAAGAGTAGAATGAAAAAATACCCTCTTACATACATACAAGTGCACATAGGTATATATAGATGCGCGCACATACACACAAATATATTATTTTGTATTAGTAGTGATTTTCAAAGAGATGTGTTTTTTCATTAAAAGCATCTAGGTATTGTTTGGTTGGAGGGAAATAGAGGGGAAGGGAGGAATTTTTTTTTAAATTGACCTTATTTGTTTCAATTAATTGGAAGGGAGGGGAGGATAAATGTAAGTGAAAAATCTCTCATTTCCTCTTATTTTCTTTTCCTCTAAAAGTAGAGAGATTTGGAGAGAAGGAAAATTGTAACAATGTAAAAGACATAAATGTCTTCAACAATTTTCTTAATACCAAGATTGCTCTCTAACTTACTTTATTTTGCTTCTTAAATAATATATTATTAACATATTTGTATAACATATTTAGACTATATAAAAGTTTTATTATTATTATTATTATTATTATTATTATTATTATTATTATTATAACTAAATAATAAAGGATAACTAAAAAATAATCATATTAAAAATAAACTGAGTAAATTAATAAGTTAGTTAAATTTTACTTAATTATCTTTTTTTTTTGTTTCTTCTAACAATAAAATTATTTAACTTCTTTTCTTATTATAGTAAGAATAAAATTAAAATTTTATAGGAGTTTAAAATTATATTACATATTTGAGATGCTTTTTAGATTACTCAAATTGAAGTTGCTAAAATATTATATTATTCCACCATAACAAATGAGCTAATTTATTTAAATATAAGTGATAACAAATTTATCATGTTCTATTAGTCATACAATCAAAAGGCAATAATAGTCATTTCATTTTATTTTCACTCCCCTCCCTTTATAAATCAAACAAAAGAAGGTTTATTTCCCTCCTCTCATATCTCTTCAAACTAAACCAAACAAAGAAATTTTATTTCCCCTCTTCTCCCCTTCCTTCCCTTCCCTTCCATTAAAATCCCTCTCTTCCCCTTCCCTCTGTTGAACCAAATAGTCCTTTAATGACTAGGGGACTTCACCTTATGTGGGCCAAGCCCTTAATTTTTACAGTACTTTTATTAAATTTAATTAATATTAAAAGATCAAAAAGGGAAAAATCATCTCTGATTAAGTAAAAATTCATCTCTAATTGATCAAAGGTGGATTTAGAGACAGATTTTTTCGGTCTCTGATCCTAGTGTCCCGACAAATTTGAGACAAAAAAAAGATTTCATCTCAGAATTAGAGACGGAATTAGAGACAGATTTTTTCGTGTCAAATTAAATACGGTTTTTTCCGTTCCTAAATTCCTCCTCTAAATCTTTGAACACAAAAAAATTGGCCAGCGGATTATTAATCAGATCAAATTTGGCCTCTCAAAAAAATTTTAGCATATTAAATAATATTAAATTAGAAGGCACATTCATTTATTTGCCTTCGCAAGACAAAGTGTTCAATGAAACACTCTATATAAGAAAAGGAGGGAGACAACAATATATATAGAAAAAGGTGGGAGACTGATTTTCTGAGGTGGGCGATGTGAAACTTAGAAAATCTGAGGCGGATTTATGAGATGAAATTTATTCTGTGTCTAATATGAGATAGAATTTAAGTTTTGTCTCTAATATGAGATGGAATTTCAATTTCGTCTCAAAATCTGTCTCAGATTTTCAGACTATAGAAACAGAATTTAAATTCCGTCTCAGATTAGAAACAGAATAAATTCCAACTCAAATTTCATGTCATATTAGAGACGAGAATTAAATTTCGTCTCAGATTAGAGACGAAATAATTGTTGTCTCTAATTTCAATTTTTCTTGTAGTGCAAGATCATGAAGTTTAAATTATATATTAATTTTTTCATATCTGCCATTCTAATTTGAAAAATGATATATTTTGATTCTTTATATATATATATATATATATATATGATATTCCTTTTATCAAAATTAATTTGTCAAATTAAATTTTATGATTAATTTGTCAAACAGTAATTTAACTACATAAGTTATTAAGAATGCCCTTGTAGTTGTACTATATATAACATGAAAAAATTACACTAAAGATTATAAAATGGATTGGGCACAAATCACTCAAAAATGCCTATAGAAACATAGAAAGAGATAACTGAAATAATAATTATTAAAAAATTACATTTATAATCAACCACCATCATAGTCCTAAAATTTTTATTTTGAATTTTTTTAGGGATTACACACACACACACACACACACACACACACACACACACACACACACACACACACACACACACACACACACACACACACACACACACACACATATATATATATATATATGTGTGTTCAGTTTTTCATTTTCTAGTTCTTGTTTCTGATTTATACTATAAGGGATGAAGGAGGACAGAAGTGTCCTATCTTTTCTTTTCCATCGAAAGCTCAAGGGCCATTTGGTATTCAAAAAAGAGTCACTACAAAAATTGCGAGAATCAGAGGTGGATTTTAGAGACGGAATTATTCCGTCTCTAATCTGTTGCAAATTTCGTCCTTGAAAGCAACCTGGAAAATTAGAATTCAAAGGCGGATTTTGAGACGGACTTTTTCGGTCTCTGACTGAATGTTCATCCCTAATTTCATATATGGACTTTGGTGTGTCAAATTTCCGTCTCTAAAGTTTTTTTTTTATATAATTTGAAATATTAGAGATGGAAAAATCTATGCATGAAATCCGTCTCAGAATGGGTGAAGTAAAACATTGTCGTATTTAGTTTCAAGGACAAAAATTTCCTCCTTAGAAATCTGTCCCTAATTTCTAACCCTATATCCCAAATTTCCCTTAAGCACCTTCATCTCTTCCCCTCAATTCTGTCTCTCTTCCTTCTGCTGAATAGCGAGGTACTCTCGCCATTGTTGCCATCGTCGACCTCTCACCATTGTTGCTATCGTTGACCTCTTGCCTTTGTTGCCGAAACCTCTTACCATTCATCCTCAGTCTCCATCGTCGTGGCCCTCTCGCCTTTACTCTTAACAGAGCTCCTCTTTCCATCGGTGCAAACCTTCTGCTCAACCTCTATCTAATTGAGGAACTTATTTAATCCTCTGCCTTCACCTACACACACACAAATGCCATTCGGCTTAAAGACGAACACGAACACCCTTCTCTATTCAAAATCTCCAAGTTTAGTCCTTCTTTCTTATCTATTCTATATGGCTTTTATGTGTGTGTTTTTCATAATCTTTGTGCTATTATGGGCTTGAAATTTGTGTGCCTTTTTCACAATTGATGTGCTAATCTGGGTTCAAAATTGGTAGACTGTAGTTATCTTTGCAATCTGGGGTCTATACTAGATTCAATCTTGTTGGATTGAAAATTGGTCTGCCATTCCCCCTCCTTCATGCTGTTGTTTTCCTTCTTAGCTATAGTTTTGATTTTTAAAACCATTTGATCCTAAGCATAAAGTTCACTGATATAATTTTATTTATAATTTCATTGTTTGGTCATAACTATTGATTGCACATTCTCATAGTTTCTGTTAAAAAAGGGGGAGGAACTATTTTTCAATGTTTAAGGAACAAATGATGGAAAATTGTATGTTTGTTTTTCTGTTGGTTGTTTTGCATTTTCAAAGTTATATGGCATATGATTAATGCATGGCTTCTCTTTCATCTTATACCTTAAAAAGAAAATTTTCCCATTAACTTGCAGTGTCATCTGTAATGTTATTTGGTTGACTATCTTGTTTGTGGTATTTGTATCTAAGTATTGATTTATGATTTATATGAATTATATATTAGTACACATATTTACCTCAGCTCTATCACTCTCTAATACATAGTTATAAGCAATTATTAGCAAATGCTTTTTTTTTTGTTGTCTAAATAATTATATTCTTATATTTATTTAATCTATTGGAAACAAAAATGAAAAAATAGAATATATATATATATATATATATAATACAAGATTTTAGGAAAAAAATTATTGGAGAATTATATTGTTTGTTTTGACTTGATTGCTTCACCTATTCTATGAGTAACTATTGCCTTGTAACTTTTGTTTTTCCCAAACTTTCGAGTTTATAGGAACTTGTTCTTGTCATATTATGTTTTAATCTATCCTAATTAGCTTCATTTTTTTTTGTTGATCAGCACTTGTGCGTGTGCTAAAGTGTTGACCACTGTGCTAATAATAATAATATGGATCTGAAAGTAGACTGGGATTAAATTAAAGACATTAATCTCAAAGACCCTAGTACTAATTAATTAGTCCAATAAAAAACAAGCGTACGCCAAACTTAATGTTAGATTGCAGATTTAATCTCAATATGCCCTGAAATCTTAGGTGGACAACATGAATATGCTAGAAAATCGTCTGTGGATGTACAATCGGGTGGGAACTACTAGGGTTGGGTTTACGGAAGAGTTTCTAGAGGGGCTAGAGACATTTATTACTCATGACAAGAAATTGCAAGTCTACTTAATGGAAAGGATGATAAGGTGCCCTTGTGTATGGTGTAATTGTAGGAATCACATAGAATTCGATGATGTAAGGTTGTACCTCTACCAGAAAGGTTTCCAACCGAATTATTATTATTGGACATCTCTTGGGGAACGGTTGCCACGAATGGGTGAATCATCTGACCAAACTTCTGACCCTTGTGGTAGTGACTTATTGGAGGTTCGGTATGAACAAATAGTATGTGATGTAGCTAGGCATACAATCGGTGTCGAGTTAGACCAAACATTTGCCGAGCCACCAAACCCAGCTACCCAGGCTTTTTACAATTTGTTACAGTCTGCTCAAGACATTCTATGGGAATGGTGCAGTACCCATTCTACGTTGTTAGCGACTGTATGACTGTTGAGCATCAAATCAGATTACAACACGGTTGAGGGTAATTTCAATGCATTCTTCCAACTTATGGGTGAAGTCCTACCACCCGGACATTGATTACCCGATAACTTTTATAAAACAAAGAAAATGGCAGCTGGGCTAGGCCTCAGGTACACAAAAAATGACTGTTGTGAAAATGGTTGCATGCTTTACTACAAAGACAATGTAGATGCATAAGAGTGTAAGTTCTGTGGTTGTGCCAGGTATAACACTCATAGAAACTATCGTAGTACTCAAAAAAGAGTGGCAAATAAACATCTATGGTACCTTCCTCTGGTCCCAAGACTTCAAAAGTTGTTTACTTCTGAGGTGGTGGCAAAGGAAATGCAGTGGCACCAAGAAAATCATCGTAAGGCTAGAGTGTTATCCCACTCGTCTGACAGACTTGCATGGAAAATATTTGACTAAACACACTTAGATTTTGTCGCAGAGCCTTGTAATGTAAGGTTTGGATTATGTTCAGATAGGTTCATGCCGTTTGGTCAATCTAGAAAAGTTTATTTATGTTGGCTCGTTATCATTACGCCTTATATTTTGTGTCCTAGAAGGTGTATGCGACAGTAATATATGTTCTTGACACTGATAATTCCTGGGCCAAGCAATCTGAAAGCTAAGATAGATGTCTATCTATAGCCCCTAGTCGATGAGCTGAAGTGATTATGGTTTGAAGGTGTTATGACATACAATGCATTGTTGAAGTAGAATTTTAATATACGTGCAGTGTTGATATGGACCATAATGATTTCCCAGCTTATGGAATACTGTCTGGTTGGATGACAACTAGGAAATTATCTTACCTCGTTTGCATGGAAGATTCAAAGGCGTTTACACTGAAGCATGGGTAGAAAACGATGTTCTTCGATTGTCACCGACAATTTCTGCCAATGGACCATCCATAACATAAAAACAAGATTGCCTTCATGAGAAATCGGGCTGAGAGATCTCCACCACCTCCTCAGTTAGATGGAACAGTGGTCTAGAGCTGAATAAGCGACGTTCTTATAGTTTGGAGTTAAATATGCGATGTTCTTATGGTTTGTGATTCTGGTGAAGTTGTCACCTTTCTTGGGTATGGAATGACATACAACTGGACTAAGAAAAGTATTTTCTAGGAACTCCTATACTGGAAGACAAATCTTATACAACACAACTTAGATGTAATTGATATCTAGCATTTTTTATACACATATTAACCACTATCTTGGTCTAATTGCACTTTCATCTTTAGAATTTCTCCAACTTTATTACACTTTGTGTTTCATTGGGTCTAAATTAATTTTAGATGGAAAATGAACTATTTTCATCTTTTAGAACTTAAATTATTTAAGACTCAATTTAATCCTTTTTGTGTAATTTTCAGAATTAATTTTTGGAGATTTCTTGATGATGTGGCGCTGACATGGCATTCCTGATGAGCTGGATGCTGATGTGGCACATTCTTGGATGACTTGGCAACTTATTCTATTTGTATGATGACATGGACGTGTGGGACCCAGGCCTGCAGCATTTCAAATCAACTTTCTGCTCCTATTGCTCTGACCTTGCTGAAAGAAGCAGCAGCCATACCACTTTCTGAAAAAGCCAACCACCATTCTGCAATAGCATGTCTTCCATGACAGAAATCAGAAGAAAGAAAGGGGCAGAGTCAGTTTCCATCATCAGCTTTTTGGGCATTAGTTTAGTCTAGTTTCAGACTTTAGTTTTTCAGTTTTTGTTTTCTGTAACTTGGACAGATTTCGTAGACCACTTTCCCTCCTCCTTTCTCCCTTCTGTTTTTCTAGTTTTTGCTCTCATGGAGGGCTGAAATCTATTGTAATCAGCCTTGGTTTAGACTGGATGTTGTAATCTGAGTTCCATGCTTTATAAGATAAGTTTTATTCACTTTATTCTAGCATTCATCTATTTCTTTAAGCCTCTGTCTTGTTGTGTTTATGAATGTTTCTTATTAGAGTTTCATAGACTTAATACCTAGTTTTTATTGCTTCATATAAGGATTTATCTATCATAACTGATTGGAATGGTAGAAAGAGATGGAAATGGCATGTAATGAAGATCTTCTTACATGATTTGATTATGTTTACTGTGGTTAGAACAATATGTAGTCAGAGAAGGTTTTCTTTGAGTATGTTTTAGTGTAATCCATATCAGAAGATTTTCTGGACTTTTTAGTTAAGAATCAAATAATAAATGAATGAAACTTAGCATCTGAACAAGAACTAGGAAGGTTACATCTCCAGGAAAAATCAAGGCTGGTTGCATTCTTCTGTTGTGTTCAAATCCATTATCTGCTGTCTTGTTTGTTGTTCTATTACTGTCCTTAATTGCAATTTTTATTGTTGTCACAACCAACCCCCTTCCCCCCATGTCTTAATTAGCTTTTAATTAGTGTTTATGTGTTTAGAACAATTAGTTAGTAGTTAGAAGTGAGGCTCCAAGAGGGAAAACGACCAGGGGACCATTATGCTGCAAAAATGCTATGATTTCAATTCTGGGCGATTCGGCATCGTAGTGGCGTGAACCAGTAATGCTTATTGAGAAGAATGTATTTGATAACATCTTTAATACCGTAATGGATGTCAAAGGTAGAACAAAAGACAATGCAAAGGCCATGATAGATGTTAAAAAATATTGTCGTCGTAAAGACTTGGAGCTAGTTGTTCGGGGTGACAAGCAACTCAAATCGAAGGCACACTACTCCATCAGCTTAGATCAAAGACGTGATATGTGCCAATGGGTTAAGAGGTTCAACTTTCCTGATAAGTATGTCTCTAACTTATCACAATGCATTGACTTGAAAGAAGGTAAGCTCCATGGCATGAAAAGTCATGACTGCTATATATTTTTGGAGTGATTACTCCCTATTGCATTCACCAAGCTTCCAGAGGTTGTTTGGAGACTGCTATCAAAACTCAGTCAATTTTTTAGGGACATTTATTGTACAACATTAACGATGGAGAGGTTAACGTAGCTGGAGGAAAACATTTCAGTGATATTATGCAAGTTGGAGAAGATATTTCCTTGAATTCTTCAAATCCATAGAGGACCTTCTAGTGCACCTTGCATATAAAGCAGAAGTTAGTGGCCCAGTACAATATCGTTGAATGAATCCTTTTGAGAGGTAAATAATGATCTTTTAGAGTGGAAGGGTCCATTTGTGAGGCATACATCACTGAAGAGACAACCATATTTTGTGCCTACTATTTTGAGTAGACTGTGTCACTAGAACAACTAGGGTCCCTTGAAATGATGATAGAAGGGAGACGGATGACCGATGCTCTATCTTCAATTATCCTGGTCGTACAGGTGGTGACTGCATCACACGTTTCTTAACTGATAAAGAGGTCAAGGTTGCCATAAAGTACATTTTAATGAACTACGATGAAGTGCAACCTTATCTTGAGTATATGGAATAATCAAACTTGGTTTTATAAGTTAACTGTCTATTTAATGGATTCTCATATTTTTGTCTTTTACATCAATGCAGTTTGTTCCTTGAGAACCTCCAGGCCTCAATGCCTGATATTTCCATTGACGAGATCCTCAAGTTAATAGATTTACAATTTTCGACATGGTTTCATGCATATGTAAGTATAAAATTTAACTTCGAAGATACCTTGTTTGTGTGACTTTTAAAATATGCAATGTTTGTTCCTCTCATGATATGATGTATCTGTGTCTTTTTCCTAATAGATGCTAGATCTGACAAACTCGATTCAAGATCCATTGATGAAAAGCATTGCATAGGGCCCAATTAGAAAGGTCAAGACATGGCTAATGTACTTCATCAACAAATATAAGTTTTACACCGAACAGTTTAACCTTCATAAATGCACATACAACTGTAGTGTGTGCATCAAGGGGTCCGATTATAAGGACGTCGAGTGTGACTATTATGGAATACTCCAAGAGGTGGTTGAGTTGGTGTTCACAGAGTTACCGCCAAAATGTTTAGTATTGTTTAAGTATGATCCAACCATCAGCTGTGGCACAAGGGTTGATTGAGAACTGGGAAATGTTGAAGTTCACAAGTCTCAGAGGTTAACCATATATGACCTATTCGTATTTACCCAACAAGTATTGCAAGTATGTTACTACGCTTATCCTACAAACTGTAATAAGGCCGATTGGCTGGCAGTGATTGAGATCAAGGCTAGGAGAACTGTTGGTGTACAAAGCACTTATGTTGGTACCAATGCATTCCAAGAAGAGGAAATGAGTCTGGTAATGCCTGCCGCAGTGGAAAATGACATTGATATTGCAGTCTTACGTGATGATAGCCAATATGAGGAGGGTTACTAGGGACGTGAATGGTCAAGTGTTCATCTCTGACGAAGAGAAGGAGGAGTATAGAGACAAGCAAGATGACTCTACAAAAGACGAAGGTGACACAGTGTCTAAAAGGGAGAGTGAAGAGGATATCAATGTAGAATAAGAAGAAAATACTTCTAATTAATTCAAATACTTATACAATGGTCTAAAATAATTACCTAATAGTATATAGTTGTCTAATTAACTATTTGAATAACATACTTATGATGTTTCCTAAAAAGTGTTTAATTAACTGTTTCAATAACTATTTGATGTATTGTTTGATGCAGATATTGAGTAGTCACTCAAGTCGATGAGGAGGGCTTATAAAAGGCTATCTCACGATCCTCCGGCCTCATCCCTCCTCCCTACCGTCCACATTGGTGCCACCTACCTCAGCCTCTTCTATACCTTCTAGGCCGTCGAGCACTAACTCTGAGAAAACAATGTCTGTGAAGGTCCTCTCGACTTTTCCTAGGTCAGCTGATGGCGATAAGACACCAGTTAGCATACAGTCCACCTTGTACCAAAGCGGGACTGATTTGGTTGATGGCAGACATTGGATAAGACCGGTTAGAAATAGGTAAGTTATTTTTTTTTTTGATATGTCAGTCTTTAAAAGTATAATTATATGCTTTCTAATTACTACTGCAAATATTCAAACTGCTTAGTTTCTTTCCGGTCATAAAAGCCATTCAAGAGATTTCCCCCATCATAAAGGAGAAGTTCGAGGTTCTGGCATTCAACCATTTCTCTATTCCTGATGACTTATGGGATTTATGATTTAAAGAATAGGTGGTAAGCTAATCTATGACTCTTTTAGATTTTGGTTATGTTTATACTGTACTATTTGTCTGTACTTTACCTGATGAATTGCTGTAGAAACACAATAAGTGGTTGTTGAAACATGCATTTCATGTCAGAAGGAACTGGGATATGAAGTGTAGCCAGGTCTTACGCCAAATGATGGGTCGTGTCCAAGACAAATGGTTTGCGAAGAAATAGAAACCTAAGTGGATCAGTGAGGTTTTAGTGCAATAATTGATTGAAATATAGAGCACTGAAAAGTACAAGCAAAAGTACAACTAGGCAAGGCAGAATAGGGCCTCTACTACCGGGGGAACACTTCACACCAGCGGCAACATCATGGCATCTGAGCACATGCATTGCTTGGTAATTAAGCACAACTGACTCTGGTCTTTTTTTTTTTATTGCTTTTTGGTAAGTTTAGATACATAGTAATATTTTCTTTTGATCTTGTTTTTCAATGTTAGCAGCTAAAATCGGGAGGAAGCCCAGGTTGTTGGACTTGTTCATGTGTACTTATAAGAAGAGAACCACAGGCGAGTGTGTGGATGACCGGTCACGGGAAGTTTTCGTGAGTATACTGAGCTATCAATTCATTAACAGATCTTTTACTAGAGTTTTTTAGTTTAAACTTACATATTTGTGTATTTATGTTTACCAGGAAGAGTATACATGGTTCAAATCATCACAGGCATCTGTGACCGGTGCGAGTGCGTAAGCTGGGGATGATGAAGCCGATGACATCGCTTTGTGGCTGGAAGCAATGGGAGGAAAGAACAAGAAGGGCCACATCTTTGGCACAGGGTCTGAGGCCCATTAGATCGAATCATCGAGTCACTTCTCTGGTGACATATCTAGTCTCCATCCTGACTTTGAGGAGGATTTACAACAATGCATGGAGCTTGTGTTGGAGTAGCTCAAGACCAAGTAGGATTACCTTAGCAGTACTGAGGACAAACTTACCATGGCAACCCAACGGTTAGAGAATCAGTCGACACTAATACAGACTTAGGTATCCATGTTGGATCGGTACATGCGCATGACAGACCGCTTTATGGGATCCATGGACAGAGATCTAGGTCATCTGACTGATGATGATGAGACCCAGCCCTCTTCCGTCCCTTAGAGTGATTGATTTATGGACTGAGAAAACTTATTATGTACTTGTTTATTTTATTTGCTAGTATTGTGGTTGTAGACGAGTAAATTATTTATATATATGAGTAAATAGTTTTGTTTCACTTATATAGATTTGCTGGATTACTGGCTTACTAGATTAATTCACTGGTTAGCTTTGATAAAAATAATGGTAAAAATAATGGATCTTTAAAAAAAATTGCACTGTTATTAGAGGCGAAATTTTGAGACAGATTGATCCGTCTCAGAATTTTGGGACGAATTTTGGGATGAAAAAATTTGTCTCATAATTTGGGACAGATTTTGGGATGGAAAAATTTGTCTTAGAATTTGGGACGGATTTTGGGACAAAAAAATCTGTTTCAAATTTGAAGACAGATATTCTGTCCCAAAATTGGAGATGGATTTTTGCCACAAAATGATCCGTTTCAAATTACAGGCAGATTTTGGGACGAAAATTCCATCTTAGAGTATTTGAGACAGACATAAATCCTTCTCAGATTATCTAAGACAAATTTTTTTCTTAGACGGAATGTGTGGACATCTCAGAAATCTAAGACGGCCGATTTAGAGATGGATTAGAATCCGTCTCTGATTGGTTTTTTTTTTTTGTAATGAGTAAGAATGGAAAGGAAAAGAGAACGAAAAAAGGAAAAAGAAAAAGAAAAAAAATTGTTTTCTATACAGTGGGAAAAAAAGGAAGAAAATGGAATTATTATATTATTTAAAATAAAATAAGAAATAAATAAAAAGTTAATTTACTGTATTGCCCATATAGATGGAGTTTGACTCAACAGAAACAAAAAAAAATACCCTCTTAGTTCTTTATTCACATTGTCGACTCTCATCTTTATTGGCCTAGAAGAACGGTGAACCCAATGATGGTGTTGGTAGCTTCGACGGTGAACCCAAAGATGGTGTTGGCGGCTTCGATGGTGAACCCTCCGACAGCTAAGACAGGTCGACTTCTTCAACGCTCTCCTATCTCAGGTTTGTCTACTTTGGAAGCTAGCATCTAACTTATTCTATATTCTACGGGGTCTAGGTTAAAATTAGGGATGACTTGTTCTGCAAATAGAAACCATGAAATTGTTTGAATTTATGTTTGAAATCATATGATTATGTTCAGAAAGGACAATGGGTAGGGCTAGACCATCTTAATTCATGAATTCCTGGGTCACAGGCCATTGCTTGGGTTGATTTTGGTAATCTTGCTTCTGAATACTCTCAAATCTTGAATTTATGTTTGAAACGTTGATAGTTGAGGATGAAATATTGTTGATACATCTATTCTGAGACTATTTAAGCTGAGAAAGTGATTTGCATTAAAAAAAATAGAGTTTCCATTTTTTATTGTCAAAATTAGAAACAGAGTAGATTAACGTTGACTATGAATCTTGTCTCATTGCTTTTCCTGATTAGGTGACTCCAAAAAGAAAAATGAAGCCCACTTACAGTTTCATTAAATTTAGAGATTAGTAAAAAAGTGAAGGATTGCATGTATTGATCTTATTTCTTTGTTGAAAGTTAGTGATTGCCAAAATGTGTACGGGCCGACCTAAGTCGTCTGTTACCATATTTCCCATGGCAATGCTTGCTATGCTTTTCATAAGCCACTTTAGAGGAACATATACATATATTCATACTCATTTGTTTATTGTGAATACTAGTTTTAGGGGTTAAGTAAATATAATGTCCCTAATTCTGTTGCTGTGAAATGCTGCATGTGTTATTATGATCGCAGGTTTGATATGGCAAGTTTGAGCATTGGGGCTAGCACTGGCAAGCACGATCTTTGGTTGCACTTTGAAAATTGCAAGTGTAGAAAATTTGTAATCCTCAAAATATCCCACTCTGATGACAACCCAGATAGTGTTTTTCAAGTGTGCAAAAGAACAATGTCGATTCTTCAAATGGGTGGAGGTTGATGAGACGAGCAACTGTGAAGTAAAAGTTATCCCAAGATGCACAGATGATGAAATAACACGTCCTGAAAGTGATATGGCCAGGCTAAAAAGTGATATGACCGAGCTAAAAGGTGATATGGGTGGGCTAAAAAGTGATATAGCCAGGTTGAAAAGTGACATGGCACAACATAAAAGTGATGTTGCAGTGACGAAAATGCAAGCAGATAAGAATAGGATGGCAATGATCGTAGCGATAGTTCTGCTGTTAGCGTTGTATGTTAAAGCCTAAAAATATATTGTATTGTGTGAGTTACTATGTAAGCCTTGAACTCATCTGAGAATTATATATTGTGTTAGTATGTAAACCTTGAACTCTTTTGTTAATGGAAATGTGGAGTTGGTATGTAAGCCTTTGAAGTCTTCTACTTTGCCTTTATTTCAATTAATTCAAATAGACTAGTTAACAGATCAATAATAGATAAATCTCTTTATCATTATATAAGAACTAATCATGCACAAGGAAAACCCATACAAAATTCAATATACTGATTTGATCGTGGCTGACCACCTCCAAAAGGAAAATTAAAGAAATATTATTAACATAGACCAAAGGATTAAATAATTATTTCCATATTCAAGCTATTAACTTAAATTTTTAGTGGATAACTTTTAACTGATGGGCTCAAGCTTCAAAAAGAAAAATCTTGCAAAAAAAAAATGGCACCTACAATTTGCCTATAGAAAGAAAGGTGGCAATAGTTACAAGTTTCAGTTCTAAGACACAAGTAAGATTTACTAATACTTTAATCAACAATCAAGTTTAGAAAATTCTATCCACTGGAATCTAGCAGTCACTGAATAATATTTTTCTTTGCCAACTTATATTCAATGGCTTCATTTATAAATGCACATATTAGTTGTAGTAATGATAATCATTATATATGATTGGGCTACAATGTTAACACTTGCTATCTACAACTCTAGAAATGACAAATTTGATGATACTAATAAAAACCCTTACACCAAAAGTATGTTTGATGTGATTACTGGCGATGTCTTCCTTTTATTTAAAAAAGAGTGAGAAGTCATTTAAAAGAAAAAACCACGTCCAAAGAACTGATACTATTTTGAAGTCTGCTCCATGGCTATTGGGACCTTAGGCCAATAGTAAAAGTGTTTTGACTGAGCTAGCAAAACCTTGGATAATTTTCACTTACACAAGACCCAGACAAGAAGGGAAAAAGGTAAAATGCAGCAAAATTAATTTAGTTGATAGTCAAAGAACATATATATAGATAATAACAAAAAGTTAGCAACTTTCTCACCCTTATTTCCCAATAAGGATGAAAGCAAACAAAATCATAGATTGGGGTAATCATTGAAACTAAAACAACATTAGTCTAGTAAACACCAATAGCGCTATCATAGGTCGGGTTCTATTTGGCATGTTTCTTTCTTTAAGGACCAAGCTCTGCAGTCATTTGAAACTTGAAGTAAGCATCCTCAAGTGTACAAGATAACTATGTCTTCATCTGAATACTCATTTACTACCATTTAAAGAAGTAAACTTAGCATATGGGTAAACATGACCAGAAATAATGGCCTGTATAATATTATAATTAAGATCAAGCATTCATGATAGATCCATAGAAAACCAAGACAGCTCGTGGAAAATTTCAATAAGGCCAGTTGGCTAGACCTAGGAATGGCAATAGGTGAACATCCAAAGTTTTTTACCTTATCCAATTCTAATTCCCAAAAAAAAATCCACTATCCAAATCATTATCAAATCTGACAAAAATAACATCTAACATCTATATTTTACCCAAAATACCCACTGCTCGATGCCCAAGTAACAATAACAATACCCAAAATACCCACTGTTAGAATATATATCTTATACTAACACAAAAATAATACCTTAAATATATAATAGGAACACCCTATTACAACACTGGCACAAAAATAATACCTTACATATGTCCCACACTATTACAACACAACTTCATTGATGTCCTAGCAACTCTGGCACATGATACAAAAACCCAGAGTATATCACCTAATAAAGACAACTTACACTGCCATAGTTCCACAAACAACATTCACTAAGCTAATACAACACACTTCTCCACAACATAACTAGATGATAGATCTGATCTATGTAGCCTTCAGGTCATCCGGTATAAAGGGTAGCTACCCAACAGACATTGATCCCTTCTAATCACTACATTCACTAGAAGTATTTCTACTTCAGTGGGCCCATTGACCTTCATCAAGTCTCCAAACAGCCTTTCTTTTCTTTCAAGCATATTCCTCTCCATCAAATTTATTTCACTGGTCAACATATCAAGCGATGTAGCAATGCTAGTGGATGCCTCTTGAATGGAATCACTAAGGTTAGTCGTTGCACAAACTTGATCATCACCATTACTTCTCCTCTGCTTTCTCCTTAAACCATACGATGCCTCAGATATTCTGACAGTCTCAGAGTGGTATCGACCCTCGTCAAGCAAGACAGAGCCAGGCATTAGTTATTCTTCGATTGGAATGGTGTGCTCCTCTGCTACACCTTGGCTTTCCAGATCTTATGTGATGTCAGCATAAGTATGTGCATCTTGTCCCATTGCACGGTCCTTCCCAAAGACGATACATAGTCACTCGTATAAAGGAAATGACCTATTCCTCCAAGGTGCCTTACTCTTGTTTGACTGTAAAGGAAAACAAACGCAAATAGTTATATAATATGCATAGAGCAAATTCAAACAACAAGCAAGTAGAAATAAGCAAGAGTAATAAAACACACCTATAGATAAGCATCCCATACAATAGGCTCAGCTATAACACACTTTGACACAGGGTCCTATACAAACCTGCTAGCGTTCAATGCATGAAGCAAGTCATACACATCTTGCCAGTTGCTATTCAATGTCTTCATCCAGGATAGTATATGAGGGTTTCACAGAAGCCCATGGCTAGGGGCCTTCTCATCAAGTTTCTTTTCCAATTTCTATAAGTACCCTGACTAGAAAGTCTTTTCATAACAATATAGTTCTCCAGCCATCTTCAGCTCCACGAGTGAGATCACTAGCATTTCATCCTCCTCAGGTGTCTAATGGTGTGTCATGCTATCAGTCAGTAAATAACATATGTCAGGTAATTAAATACAAATGACTATCAAACTAGGTCAATCCAATTATGTGCAAATACTTATCATACTATAAAAAATTCTAGTAACTATCAACCCAAGTAATATAACATCAAATGTCAAAATATAGAAAAGGCTCAAAGTGCAGCCTTATAATACTACAATGCTCAAACATTAGTTCAGTGCAATTAAAGTCATACTACAATGATCGAATTCTCAAAACTGAAGAAGTTTTTCATCTTTGTAAATTTCTAAACTCGCGATACATTTCATTTGCTAGGTTATCTCTCCACTGACTTCACGCATCGGTGGGCTTAATTACACTCAGATCCTCTTCATCAGTGGACAGTTCTGCTACTTCTAATCCTTTCGGGTCTTCAAATAGATCCAATCGATTCTCTTGCATTATAAGATTGTGGAGTAGGCAGCATGCAATTATGATCCGATTATGCGTTCTAACCGGATAAAATGAAAGGCTTTTAAGTATAGCCCACCACCCTTTCAACAACTGAAAGCACCTCTCGATCATGTTACATACGGCTGAGTATTCTATATTGAAGAACTCGCGAGGGTTTATCAGTTGAGAACCACGTCTCTACTCTTTGAGGTGATATCTCTGTCCTCTATAAGGTGCTAGAAACCCTTTACAATTTACCAAATAATAACACCCCGCATTCACCAAATATAACACCCTTCGCAGACAATAATCTACAGGTCAGTGCTAATACGTGGCTACCAACTTGTATTCAAACAATTTCCAATGCTTATTTGAGGGAACTCTCAGCCTATTCGTCTTGGAAACTTCATCACGAAGAACTCATCCATCAGCTGCAGACCCCTCCTACCCAAGTAAGATGAAAATGAACTGGCCATCTTGGGAGCAAACGCCTAGTACATTGGTTGTAAGCCCCCATTTTCGATTTCTATATCGTGGTTGGTCCTCCATTAGGACTATCAGTCTTATGTGTGTTCCATCAAGGGTACCGACACAATTCTGCAAAAGAACTATAGTCATGGCTTAATTTGTAATTCATACACAACTTGATCACATAATAAACTCAAAACAGAAGAGTATCTTGAACCATTTCCATCTGGGATCTATTAAATCAACAGGCACTGGCTCAGGAGATTTGAAAAGTACTCCTCTTAAACGCATCATTGCATTGAGCACCCTATTGAAATGTCTACTTACATTCTCGCCTGATCTCCTAAATTGTTGTTAGATGACCCTATTCTTTAGATGATGAGACAAGATATATGCAAATATTGACACTTGTTCATCTACAAGCATGTTTTTGGTAGGCTTAAGTCCTCCTATAGAATCAAGCATCTCACAGGATCTATCTGGTGTTGACCTAGTCATCCTCGTTAAGTTGAATTAGGTTGTATCACTATTATATATCAGGCTCTTAAAACGAGCTCTATGAGCATGGAAGTCAACAGTGTAAGGCTGCCTACTGATCTGATGCCTACCAACCCCATTAACGAAGATGTAGTAATTCCATATAACAATGATCATATAAACCCACCACAACACAATTGAACCAACTGCTTTTGTAATTATCTGCTTTCTTAATTCATCCATAACTATAACATGGTATCCCACAATTAGACAAAGTGTCAATTAGAGATGCTTCATGCTTCAAATATGCTTTCTAATGTTTTGCTAATGTCGTTGTTCACAAAAGAACTAACTAGCGTTGTAATGGTAGCATCAAGGTCTAACAAAGTGCTATAATTGTTCTAAAAATGAAGATGCTTTCCTTTCAATCTATGTTTTCTTTGAAGGATACCTAATTCTCCCTGTTTCTATCATTCTTCTCTCTTAATAAAATTCTTTCTTTGTATAATAATAATAAAAGAAAATTATATATATAAAAGCACAAAGGGTAAATAAAATTGCAATGCATGTGTGTGTGCATATTTACATTAACTTTTCCCCTCAAAAAAAATTAGAGAAAACAAGTAGAAAAGATGCATATGACAAAAAAAAAGAGGTGCCAAGTAAAATGAAAGACCACTATGTGGAGATTTTGTAGTTCTGTAAGTCACAATGTTGGACATGTGCAAATAGGCTGCTCTTCTCATTGACTAAAGTAGTGGTTCATATACATTAGTACAAGGAAATTATAAAAATTATTTTACAAGTAATCATAGCAAGTAAAATTATGCGAAGGAACAACAGAATATTCTCATTGTCAATGCTATAGTTCAATTACAAAGCAAGCTATAGTTCAGGGCATTTTAACAAGGAAAGAGTATCTTACTTAATTCACTTGCAATATACATTTTCTCTCAAAACTATTCAGCCACTACATTATTTTCTTCGAATTCAATTCGCAAGGAGCAGTATATCAAGGAAAGAGTATCTTAACTTAATTTACGACGCCAGAAAAGAGTGCTAATAAGAGATTCTATGAAGTATGGTTTAATGGCAATGACGGATGTGAAAAAAAAAAAAGAAATGCTCACAAAAAATCATAGAACAAAAGAAAAGAGATGTATAAACACCAAATATCACTGGAAAATAGAGCTAACAGGAAATGAAAAGATAGCTAAGACAAGAAAATGAGAGCTTACTATAAGATGAGGTTGTTCAGATGAAGCGCGAGCACAACCTTCATTGTAGTTGAAGGACGAGCCTCACATCGGAGCTGGAAAAATTGTTCGGAAACTCTAATGGTGACTCGAAGCTCATAGTGGGAAGATGAGAGTTCACACCAGCAGCCACAACCACACATGACCTTCAACATTTCTGTAGGGCATCATCATAGGGCATCCTTGACATTTCAATGAACAAATCATGGGCAAATGAGGAATATCACTTTGCTTTCCATCCAAAATACGAGGGAAGTCAAAATCATGATTTTTAAGGAAGAGGGAATACCCAGTTCCATTTCATGCCTCTACAATAAGCCACACCAAACAAAGGAAAAAATCACAGTAGTGGAAAGGAACTCTCCTTTCTAACCGAGATCAATCTACCAAACACCCCTCAATTTTTTTATCCATTTTGCTAGAGAAACGACCGTACCATTAATGAAGGAGAATGAAAAAGCGTTTTTTCATTAATGGAAAGTTGTCTCTGTTATTTTCATACATATCAAACACTAGAAAACAACATTTTCGTTCCATTTTTCATTTCCATCAATGGAAAGAAAAGCTACCAAACGCGTCGATATATTTGAGGTGACTTATATGTATTTTTATAATTTTATAGATCTCATTAGTAAACTTGTATAATTTCAATAATGTTACAGTTTTTTCCTTATTTTTCAAAATAATTACTTTTGAAATATAAAAGATGATTTTTTATGTTAAAAAAAATAATTTCAATTATTTTTGAAGTACAATTTTTAGAATTATATAAGAAGAATTTATTATATTTAATTTTTGAATATCTGATGGTTATTTAGTTATTTTTAACTTTATATGATATAATAAAATTTGTTACTAACATTGTTCAACTTTTATAATTTAAAATCATTTTAGATATTATAATAATATAATATACATAAAATAATAACATTTTATGTTTCAAAATACCATTATTAATCCTATATATATTTTTTGATGAATTATACGATAATTATATCGTGCTTCTTTGATGGAAATATATAGTTGGGCCTTTTGTCTCTTATATATGCTTTTGTTGAAATATGAGGAAAAAAACTTTAGACCTAGGTTATGTTGTAGAAATTCGGGCTATTTTCCACCAATAATAAAATTAACAATACCCGACAAAATAGCCTACCATATAGGAGGCAAATATAAAGCAGATAAATAAAGAGCAGGAATTAAATAAAGAGAACACCAGAAATTAACGAGGTTCGGCTAATTTTGCCTACGTCCTCGGACACCACCAATATATATTTATAAGAGAGAGAGAAAAGAAAACTAAGCCTTAGAAGGATTATTAGGCTTTAGTTTTGAGGTGAGGAAATACATAGGAGAGCTTCCCTTTTATAGCCAAAGGAAGCCTCCCCACTTCACTAACCTACTCAATGTGGGACTAAATGAGGCACTATTCACAAATCTCCACCTTGCCGAATTTCAAGTCCCAATACAAAAAACTCTCACTAAAAATTTTCAAAAGTAGTGTCTTCAAATGCACCTAAGGCGCTATTCATCTTCAAATCTTCACAATATTAATCAAGTTCAAGCAATGTTGAAACTTGATTGATGTCACAACTTTGGTCATCATGTCTGCAGGATTTTCAGCTGTGTGGATCTTCTGAAGTAGTAATTCTCCTTCTTCAAGAATTTCCCTTACAAAATGATATCGGACATCTATATGCTTCGTTCGTGCATGATAGACTTGATTCTTTGCTAAACAAATAGCACTCTGACTGTCACAATGCACTTTGATGTGCTTCTGACCAACACCCAAATCTTTCAGCAAACCTTGAAGCCAAATAGCCTCTTTAACAGCCTCTGTAACTGCCATATACTCTGCCTCTGTGGTAGACAAAGCAACTGTTGACTGTAAAGTAGACTTCCAACTGACCGGTGCCTTTGCAAGGGTAAATACATAACCGGTAGTTGATCGACGTTTGTCCAAATCACCAGCATAGTCAGAATCACAATATCCAACTACGCAATGACCCGCTTTTACATCCCGCTCAAACACTAAACCAACATCCACGATGTTCAGAATATACCGCAGAATCCATTTGACAGCTTGCCAATGTCCTTTTCCAGGATCATACATGTACCTGCTCACAACCCCAACTGCCTGTGAAATGTCAGGCCTTGTACACACCATAGCATACATCAAGCTACCAACCGCATTTGCATATGGAACTTTCGACATATATTCTCGTTCAGCATCATTCTTTGGAGATAAATTAGCACTAAGCTTCAAATGAGGAGCAAGCGAGGTACTTACAGGTTTTGTCTTATCATCCATGCCAAAACGTTTCAGTACCTTTCTCAGATATTGTTTCTGAGTCAGACAAAGTTGCCCCAATTTTCTGTTTCTGCTTATCTCCATGCCGAGAATCTTCTTAGCTTCTCCTAGATCTTTCATTTCAAACTCTTGCTTCAACTGTGCCTTTAACTTCTCAATCTCTCCTTGATTTCTTGAAGCTATAAGCATATCATCAACATATAGGAGAAGATAGATAAACGATCCATCTTGTGGTTTTCGCAAATACACACAATGGTCGTATTTGCTCCTTGTGTACTTTTGCCTCAACATAAACTTGTCAAATCGCTTGTACCACTGTCTTGGTGATTGCTTCAATCCGTACAAGGATTTTTCAAGTTTACAAACCAAATTTTCCTTACCAGCAACCTTAAACCCTTCTGGCTTAGTCATATAGATTTCCTCCTCCAAGTCTCCATGCAAAAACGCAGTTTTTACATCAAGTTGAACTAGTTCCAAATCTAACTGAGCTACCAAGGCCAATATGATTCTAATGGAGGAATGTTTCACCACTGGAGAAAAAACTTCATTATAGTCAATTCCCTCCATCTGAGCGTAGCCTTTAGCCACCAATCTCGCCTTGTAACGAATATTTTTCTTGTCAGGAAATCCACCCATTTGAATCCAATTGCCTTCTTTCCCTTCGGTAGACTTGCTAGCTTCCATGTCTGATTCTTCTGAAGAGACTGCATTTCTTCAATCATAGCATTCCTCCACATTTCATCTTCTGAACTTTGTACTGCTTCTTGGTAGGTGGTAGGAATTTCATCATTGACAATTATAGATGCATAAGCCACCATATCATCGAATCGAGCAGGTTTGTGTCTTACTCGTTGTGGCCTTTGTAATGCAATTGGTTCTTGTTGCTGTGAAGGTTCTTGGGTTGGAACCTCCTCTTCTTCTAACCCCTCTTCTGCCATAGGAGTTTCATCACTTTTATTACTGATTGCTGGGTTAATTCTTCTACTTTCAAACTCCACCTGCTTTGGAGTTTCCTCCACCTGCTGTGATGCACCATTGATCTGTTGACTATTATCTTTTGTTACCTTTTTCAACATGGTAAATTCATCAAAGGTAACATCCCTGCTAAAGATTATCTTCTGTGTTTCTAGACACCATAGACGGTATCCTTTCACACCAGTAGTGATCCCCATAAAGAGCACCTTCTTTGCTCTCGGATCCAATTTTGATTCTTTAACGTGATAGTATACAGCGGAACCAAACACACGTAACGAATCATAGTCAGTAATAGGTTTTCCAGACCAAGCCTCCAGAGGTGTTTTGCCACCAATAGCAGTTGATGGCAAACGATTAACAAGGTGACTTGCATATCTCACTGCCTCAGCCCAATATTGTCTGCCCAACCCAGCATTGGACAGCATACACCGAACTTTCTCCAGCAATGTTCGGTTCATGCGTTCGGCCACCCCATTCTACTGTGGTGTATTTCTAACTGTGAAGTGTCGAACAATGCCTTCATCCTGACAAACCTTGTCAAACAGATCACTCAGGTATTCACCACCGTTGTCTGTTCTGAGTCGTTTGATCTTTTTGCCAGTCTGAGTTTCTATCATCTTTTTCCACTTAAAGAAACAATCTAACACTTCATCCTTTGACTTCATAGTGTACACCCACACTCGTCGAGAGAAGTCATCAACAAAAGTAACATATAATGTTTTCCTCCCAAAGAAGCTGTCTTGGAAGGTCCCCATACATCAAAGTGAACATAATCCAAAATACCCTCGGTATCATGGATTGCGGTGCCAAATTTCACTCTCTTCTATTTCCCCATCACGTAATGTTCGCAGAAATCCATCTTACAGGTTTGTGCACCTTTCAACAATCCTCGTTTCGCCAAAATTTATAAGGATTTTTCACCTGCATGTCCTAACCGCATGTGCCACAACCTAGTTACATCTGACCCATCATCATCAAGAGTAGCAACTGCAGCTGTCCCAACAATTGTATTACCATCGTAGTAATATAATTTATTCTTTCGGGTACCTTTCAACATCACTAAAGCTCCAGAAATGCCTTTTAAAACTCCACTCGCATCGTCACTGCTAATCCTTTAGATTCCAGGACTCCCAAAGAGATGAGGTTCCTCTTCATGTCTGGTACATATCTAACTTCTATTAGAACTTTAGTAGATCCATCATGGTTCTTTAGGTAGATTGAACCAATACCAGTTGATTCGCAATATGTGTCATTTCCCATGTAAATAACACCACCAGCTACTTCTTCAAATTCAGTGAACCATTCCCGGATATGACAAATATGTTGGTTACAAGTTGAGTCAAACATCCATTTGTCAGATCGCCTTGTTGATGTTGTAGCTACCAGTGAAAGATCTGAATCTTCATCACTAAATTCAGCTACATTTGCTTCTGATGGAGGTTTGCTTCTATCATCTTTGCCCTTATTTTTCAATTTTGGACAATCCTTCTTCCAATGCCCCTTCTCTCTGCAAAAGGCACATTCGTCTTTGCTCGGTCTGCCTTTTGACTTCGATCTCCCTCTCCTTCCTTTCTTCTGGCCTTGTGGTTTGCCTCTTGCTACTAGCGCTTCTGCAACCACCTCTGCTTGCTTGCTTTCCTCTCGATCCTTCTTTCTCAATTCATGACTGTATAGAGTACTGCACACTTCACTGAGGGAAACTTTCTCTTTCCCATGAAGTAACATAGCTTCTATAAATGCGTACTCGTCAGGAAGAGAAAACAGCAACATCAGGGTCAGATCTTCATCTTTGAAAGTCTCATCAACGTTCATCAAATCAGCTACTGCCTTATTAAAAGCAGTAATATGATCATTCATGGTGGTACCGGGTTTATAACTAAACCGGAACAATTTCTTCTTCATATAGAGCTTGTTGTGGCCGCTCTTCTTTAGGAATTTGTCCTCCAATGCCTTCCATAATGTACTAGCAGAAGTTTTCTTTGCGAACGAATACTTCTGCTCTCTGGAAAGACATGATCGAATAGTACCACATGCTAACCAGTTGATGGTCTTCCAATCTTTTTCATCAATTTCATCTGGTTTCTCCTCTTCAATAGCAATATCTAGACCTTGCTGGAAAAAAACGTCTAGAACTTCACCTTGCCACACGCCGAAATGACCTGTACCGTCAAAAATCTCCACCGCTAATCTTGGATTTGGCGCAGCAATTCTCGTCAAAAATGACGACGAAGAAGCTGCCGACGTTGTGGTGGAAACAGTGGTTCTCTGCTCCTTATTATCTGCCATTTTAACTTCCAAATATGAAAATTACTAGTAATACTCTAGTCCAAAAAAAATGCACCAGGAAAGTTCCTAGGAAAGAGAGGAGGGTCACAACGGACACACTTAAAAACCAAGTCTTTCCTTAGCCAGACCTTTCCTAGACATGCACTTCAATTAGACAATATATTACTAATAATTTCACCCAAAAAAAATTTCAAATGAATTCTAAAAATTTTTTCTGATTGTGGAAGATCAGTTAAAACTGCAACCACAAGAGCATACTAAAATTTCAAGAGTTTTCACAACCAAGGCTTCTGATACCAATTGTTGTGGAAATTCGGGCTATTTTCCACCAATAATAAAATTAACAATACCCGACAAAATAGCCTACCATATAAGAGGCAAATATAAAGCAGATAAATAAAGAGCAGGAATTAAATAAAGAGAACACCAGAAATTAACGAGGTTCGGCTAATTTTGCCTACGTCCTCGGACACCACCAATATATATTTATAAGAGAGAGAGAAAAGAAAACTAAGCCTTAGAAGGATTATTAGGCTTTAGTTTTGGGGTGAGGAAATACATAGGAGAGCTTCCCTTTTATAGCCAAAGGAAGCCCCCCCACTTCACTAACCTACTCAATGTGGGACTAAATGAGGCACTATTCACAGGTTACCTATTCAGGTCAACAGCATCTCAATCCAATGAGGTGATCCTAACCGGCTTAGATTTCAAGTTCTCAGTCGGTCGGGTCCAAAAAAAAAAACCACTGAGTAGGACGCTATCTTGGAAGATTTTTTCTTTTTTTAGGGTAATAAGAAAGTATATCATCGATCATCAATACAAGATATTTCTTGTGACCATCGATCTCTTAGGTACAAATTAATGAGTTGAAAATCAAAATGAAATTGAACTTCGCAAAATGCATCGGCAGAAACCCTAAACGATAATGATATATGTAGACTTACATGGATGGAATTTAGGCACAAAGAAGTGGTAATGCGATATTGATTTTAAAAAAAAAAATCTTTGATGGAACCTAATTCTTTGCGGTATTTTCAATTCACCAATTATTGTCCACGCAAAGGGTCTATAGATTGACGATAGCATAAGGTTGTGGTTGCGAGACCTTTTTCTTTTTCCCCTTTAAATTAAATGTGAAGTGAACCTTTTAACTACATAAGACGAAACTGTCGCCTTTAAAATGAAGCCCGTTGATATATCTAATAGACAGCCGTGCTAGTCACGAGACACGTTTTAGTTGTGAACACGGGGTATAATTTATCAAGTATTTTTGAAAGTCAAGAAAGGCAACCGCAGTCTCTTTTCTCTCTATCTCTATTCTTCTCACTCACAGTCACAGAGACAACTCAACATATATGACCTCACTTTAAAAGACACACTTGCAACTAATCTGAGTGAGAAGACATGGTGGGAAGCCCATCCTGCGACACACGTGTGACGAAGAACGGCACGTGGACAGCAGAAGAAGACAGCAAGTTGGTTGCTTATGTTACCAGTTATGGCCATTGGAATTGGCGCCAACAGCCCAATTTCGCAGGTAATTAATTAATTCAAGTATTCAACCACACTAATTGGTTTATGTATAATTTCTGATGGCCTAGTTTCCTTTGTATATGAATATTGTGTGGGCCAATGATCTAATACCTTAGTTTAGGGAAGAACTTTTAGTCTAGCCCAATTGGGATTTTTTATTTTTTATTTTATTTTTTTAAGGTTTAGTTTACTTTTTTAGAAGCTTCATAATTTTAATACTTAGATTTTGTCTTTGAAAGTATCTAAAATTATATTTTAAAAAAAAATTGACTCATTATAAGGTTTAATTTTTTTAAAAAAAATTTAATTCAATTTTGTTTTAAAGTTTTATACTTCTAATACTTACTTTCTATCATTTAAATGAATTAACAGTGTATCTTAAAAAAAAAAAGTCGAGTTAATGGCTGGTCCAACCCATTTCATAACCTTTGATAAATTATGCTAAACCATGATTTTTCAGCTTATGGTTTATAAATAGCTTAGTTTGACTCAGTCCATATTCACCGCTAATCTTGTAGATGGCTTGAGTTGAATTGAGTTGAGAAAGCCTATTTGATAGTGAAACTAAAACTAAAGGGCAAAGCGACTCGAAATATTAATGACTTGATCAGCAAAGCGCACTTGAATAAATAGTGTTTAGAACAAGTTCTCCATAAATATTAATGGCGAGGCCTGCTAGGTTTTTAGCAACGATTTTTACCATTGCTAAAAACCTTTAGCAACAGTTTAGCAACAATAAAACTGTTGCTGAAAATTTTTAACAACGGTAAAAACCGTTGCTAAAAACTGAGCAGAAAAAATTATGAACAAAGGATCCGGATCCATATTAATGGTCTACTCAAGCCCATTATTTTAATAAAATCTTGCTCTAATAGTAAAGCCCAAATTTAATAAGAAAGCCCAGTTCGCTATAGAGAATTTGGTTGCTATTATTTTATTTAATAACCAAAAAAAACTAATTTTGCCGATATAAAAATTTATTGGCTCAAGAAAAATCCTATTTCTTCCCATTTTTATAATATTCCATCTGAACCTGTTGTTACCGAGAATGAGTAACATGTTCGATTCCTTAATTATGGATATTTAAGTTATTATCAACTAGATTTTATATATGCAGTTTTTTATATTTTTTTATTAAAAATAGTATATGTCTAACAAAATTTAAAATAAAACAATTATAAAATATTTATTTTTGAAAAATATATGATTACTTTTAAAGATTATGGTGTTCTAATTAAAAATTTAATAATAAAGATATATATAAAAAATGAAGCTGCACATTTTTTGGGAACAAAAACTTTCCAAATTATGTGCAACCTGTTTTATAATCGACAACCATTAATGATGGCTAGCTCTGGCTCTACTTGAGGATAAATAGAATTTTCATTTTTTAGAAATCTTAAGTATCATTTTTTCAATGATTAAATAGTATAATAAATATAGTTGTCAAAACCGGATCAAATTAGCTGGTTTGACCAGCTGAATTAGAAATTAGTTTTCAGTTTCATCCAAATTTCTTTTTAAAATTGATAAGTGATTGAATTGATCTAAAATCGATCAAATTGAATAAGAATTAATTATGAATGAAATGGTTGAATTAGTTTACAAATTTTTTTTATTTTTTATTTGTTAATTTTTAAAATTTTATTTATTCTATAATCAAGTCATGAAAAAATTACTTTGCTCTAAAAAAGAAACAATTTTTAGGTGTCACATGGAGCTCATCATAGAAATTGATGCTTTATAGTATCTAAAGCCTGAACCACTATAATTATATTTTTTTTAAACAATTATGTATATGATTTCAGCTATTTTTAGTTTTGGTCACATTATCGCACACACCATTCACAATCATATATATATATATGCACACTGAGATTGTAACTATGGTTTGTACTTATGACAATGTTTTACGTGAATAACTTTCATGTGATGTTCAGTATTAATTACTAAGCATTTGCTGGAACCTTCTACTTAGGTTGACAACTAAAATGAGAATTTACTAAAGTGCTTTATTATTATTATTTTCATTTTTAGTTTTTCATAATTTTTCTTTTTTTGTGTCATATCCAAACAAACCGAAACGGTGTGTTTCGCTTTCTTTGCACCACATGGCTCCACGCTGGACAATGCATGAGGATCAAATTAACGGTTTTTTTTTTTAAAAAATAAACAACTATCTAATATTCAAACACTAAATCACATATGTCAACTAATCTAAATTCGAGACGTGTAAGATCATAATAGATGACAGAACTCTTTCTATCAAATTTTAACGCAGGTATATTTTTAAAAATTTAAATTTACAAAATTTAATTAAATTAAAACAACTTCTTACCATCTAACCTATGCACTTGTTGTAATCAAACTAATGGTTTAGATGCAACTGCACGGGGCTGTTGGCGTCATGGACTATAGATGATCTATATTCTGTAACTGTTGGTGTGTGTGTGTATATCTATATATATATATATGAGGTGACTTATATTTATACAAATGTCATTAATAAACTTGAATAATTTCAATAAAGTTACCGCATTTTTCTCATTTTCTGAAAATAATTGTTTTTGAAAACAGATAACATTTTTTATTCTAAAAACAGTAATATCAAAAACTATATATTTTGTAAAAACATTTTATAAACATATTTGATGACGTAGCATTAATTATTGAAAATGTTGGCCAGAAAAACATTTTTTGAAAATGGAAAGCAAATCAGCCCCAACTTTCTTAACACTCTTGTGAACTTTTTTTTTTGGGGGTATGTAGAAAGTATATCAATAGAAGAGATTTCTTGTTACCAGATATTCCGTGCTTCATCAATATCTTAGGTACAAATTAATGTGTTGAAAGCCAAAATGAAATTTAACTGCGGGAAATGCATTGGCAAAAACCCTAAAAGATAAATCTGATGATATACAGAAGTATGAATGAAACTGATTAGGCAGAGAGAAGTGCTGTTGCGAAAATGATTTTTATGAAATCCTTGATCGAACTTCTGCATTGAGAGTATGGTACGTATTTTCAGTTCACCAATCATTGTTGCCGCAAAAAGGTCTACTGGTAGCACCTACTCTTTAAATTTAATTGATATAGTGGTGTGAATTGCACCAATGTAACTCGCCAAAAATAGAAAGGCTGTTCGGTATTTTTTTTTTGTTTTTATTTTTATTGAAAATAAAAATATGTTTAAAAATATGTTTGGTTGAGTTTAATAAAAATATTTTTTAAGAATATTTTTTAAAATAGTCCAAATTTAAAAGCATAAAAAGATATTTTCAGTGTCTCATGAAATATATTTCAAAAAAAATAAAGACTAAAAATAAAAATAAAAAATATTTTTATAAATCAAATATATCCTAAACTAACTTGTAAGATCGAGTTGAGTGAGTGGGTTGATTATAAATTTTCAATTTATTCAACTCAAACCAACATGCAAACGTTGTGCTCAATTCCCCTCACTTCATATGTAGTGGCAGAAGTTTGAATAATTTATAATGGGATAATAAAATTGGAAGGGAAAAAATGAAATATTAGACCAATGTATGCTATAAAAGTTTGAATAATTTATGATGAGATAATAAAATTGGAAGGAAAAAATGAAATACTAGACCAATGTATGCTATAAAAGATGAGAGATGTGAAAAGAACTTAAAATTACGTTTAAAATTGGAATGAGTAATGGCTAAAAATTTTCTTCACTTTATTTTTTTTGTTACAAATCTTTTGAATTTATGTTTCAATACTCATTGTCTCATAAGTTATGTCACAAAGTAAATATATAGGAATGAAGACTGTTTACTTTGTATTTATATGTTTTCTTACGACCTTCAAAATATTTGACCAATTTAATTAAATTAAAATTTCAAAAAAGTTTTTTTTTTAAAAAAAGATGACCTACCAACTCAAATCAACACAACTCGTAAACAATGAGTTTGTTTGATTCTGATTATGCAATAAAATATCTTAAACACAAACCAACTTAATATTCCAACAAACTCAAGGATTATTAGATGATTGTAGAGTTTAGTTTGTTTTTTGTAATTCAACGATTCTTATTTATTTAGTGTTTTATTTTTTAAAAAATTTATAAATATCAATTGATATAATAATAATTGTAAGTACAATAATAAATATGTGAAATGATAATTATAATTTTTTTTAAAAAAATATTGAATAAATCTAACAACTCTCTTATGCGCACAGGAGAGAATCTCATTTGGTATAATTATATATATTAATGAAAGTTTGTGAGGCTTGTGGTCAGAAGAGGGCAAGTTAAGAAAGGCTGATTCGCATTCTCTCTATCCGTCTTTTTGTCTCATTCACAATTAATCAGAGAGAGAAAAGATGGTGGGAAGCCCATTCTGCGACGACAGAACTGTGACGAAGAAAGGCATATGGACGGCAGAAGAAGACAGCAAGTTGGTTGCTTATGTTACCAGGTATGGCCATTGGAATTGGCGCCAACTCCCCAAGTTCGCAGGTAATTAATTAATTCAAGTATTCAACCACACTAATTGATTTATATATAATTTCTGTCAGCTCATTTTCCTTTGTATATGAATATGATCGGTTAATTTTCAGGACTTGCAAGGTGTGGAAAGAGCTGTAGACTTAGATGGTTGAATTACCTGAAGCCAGGCATCAAAAGAGGGAATTACACCCAGCAAGAAGATGAAACTATCATCAGGCTTCACCGAGAGCTGGGTAATAGGTATATATGAAACTGAAAGCATGCACTATAATTGTTGTTCCTGCAATATGAAAATAAGAATACACAACAAAAAGAAAATTAATGTTATTTAGAACTATAAGTGTGATATAATGGATTTAGGCATGAATATTACCGACGTGTTTAGTACGGAAAAAAAAAAGGAAAGGAAATGGAAATAAAACTAGAGTATTTTATTAAAGTATTCTTTTTTTTCAAAAAAAATTTATTGCTTTTCGGAGGATAATTATATTTGAATAATTTCTCACTATCTCTCATATTACTGCACCCTCTCTCTTATATTACTTTGCCCAGTACCAAACACACTCGTATACATGTTCTTCAAGAATCTACAGCCTGTTTGTTTCTAATTATGTAAATATATAGAAAGTTCAATTTTTAAGAGATTGAGTGTTTCTACCATTGAATCATCTTTAGATCTATGTGTATAGTAATTAAAAAATATAATTTACATAAATCTTAAAATGATTTAAAAGGTAAAAACATTAAATCTCTTAAAAAGTTGACTTTTTATAGACTTACTATTGTGGCAATTAATAACCAACACTAATTGCACTTTTTTTTTACACTTTTTACAAAAAGACTTACATTTTTTTATCTAATTTTTGTTAAGTCTTCATATTTTGTATTTTTTTTCCATTTTATAGATTTTTTGGACTTATTTGTGCCAATTTATTTATCTTATTAAAATTAAAATTATTTGAAGTCATTGCTTAAAGACATTCTTAACAATCCTTAATAGTTTATATAGTTCGATAATAGATTTAACCAATTTTTTAATATGTAGCTCAAACTATTACAATTGATATATTTGACATATATTTGTTTTCTTTTAAAATATTATTATTAATTATTTTATCTTATTAAATTTACCACAGCATTGTATAAAAAAAATTCATATCAAATGACTTTTAAATCTTGTTTTCAAAAGCAAATCTTTTCAACATCTATATATATATATATATTGTCTTCTGAAGTTTGAAAATTGTTTAAGAATAAATTTTACAAACAATTTTTTTATTTTCAAAAATTAGTTTCTAAAACATTTTAACAAAAATTTATTTTTAAAATAAAAAAACAAAAAACACGTGGAAACTGCCCTACCTGCATTTCTCATATAGAAGTAGAATATCATATGACTAGAGGTGGATTATATTATTTCTGATGCTACACAGATTTCAAATTCACTTGGCTTAGCTTCCACTAGCTATCTATTATCAAGAATATTAAAAAAAAATACTTAATAAATAAGAGCCGTTAGACTATTATCAAAAATATTTAAAAAAATATTAAATGAATGAGAACTATTAAATCAAAATTTAACGGTACACATAGGAGCTTTCTACGTGTATAAGAAATGCCTCACCAATGAATACCAGACCTTAATATTACTCTTTCCCTTAATTTCAAATGCAGATGGTCTAAGATTGCAGCTCATTTACCAGGAAGGACAGATAACGAGATTAAAAACCACTGGCACGCCAAACTGAAGAAGCGCCTTCAAGTTCAACAAAAGCCACACAATAATAGTACTCTTGGAAAAGCTAAAGTTTTTAAGCCAACGGAAGATCAAAATCAAGGCCCACTTGAATCAAGGCAAGAGATCAGAGGCTCGGTCACAAATAGTGCTTCTTCTCCTTCACAATGCAATTCATCAGAAGTGGCTAATTCCCAAATCTCCAATACCTTCCCTGTGTCTTGTACAGATACGGGTGCTTACGGTGGCAGCGACGAAAATTTGGTTGTGGAAGATTATTATGATGACTTGGCTTTTCTGGATACGTTCATTGAGCCTATAAGTGAAAACTTTTGGACAGAGCCATATATGGTCGACAATAGTGATGCATCAGTACCCTTGTCCACTGAACCTAATCAATACTCTAGTCCTGTGTGGGATGAGCAATGTTGGGGACACAATAATCAATACTCTAGTCCAGTGTGGGATGAACAACTTTGGGGACACAACAATTAGTATGACCAACATATTGGCTTATTTTCATGAAAAGAAAAATTGTGAACTTATTTATATCTTTGCTATTAAATTTTTTAATTAAAATATGTCAAATGTATAATTTTTTAATCAGAACACAAGTATATAATTTTTAAAAAATAATTATATATTTTTTATAATTTATCATTGTATGATTTATCTTTTAAAAAAAATTACACACGTTTTATTTTTAATAAAGAATCTGATAGCAAAAATATAAAAAATTGTAAAAAAATCTTATCTTTCATGAAATTATCTTGGTGTCGGCAGCCCCGGCCGGAGTTAATTCATATATATAGACTAAAACTATTGGATTTGGATATTTTCATATAAGAGAATAACATAATAATATTGTATGAAGAGAGATATAGACACAGGGTGTATGTGACCCAGTTGAAATGTTGAATGGTAAATCCTAAGAAGTGTGTTGGTCACGTATGTCCTGTACCGATTTTCTCCCTTTAACAATGTTATTTTATTACCGTATATGAAAAGATCCGGAAGTATGTAATAACCATGATATTTCTGGTGTGTGAATTTTTGGCGACGGTGAGTGATGAGTAGGTGATGTTGAACAATATAACGACCAATGTGAATTATGATGTATTTGCATGCCCAATAAGTCAGAAAACTAATACTCGTAAAATTATTTTATTTTACGATTTTAAATATTTAAATTGGGTAAATTTGGTCCTAAATTTGAGAATCAGTTAAATTTGAGTCAAAATTATTTAAAATTACTGAGTTTAACTGAATTTATACAATACAATCTAATTTAAATGGTTATAACTTTCTTATTTGTACTATGTTTAAAGCAAATGAAATACCGTTAGAAAGCTCTCTGAGTCTAATTTCAACTAAAATAAATTTCATTTAAAAAATCTTTGCCATTTAGGAGATATGATCAAAAGAACGACCAGAGGTAAAAAAAGTTGACTTTTGAATTCTACTAGACAACTTTCAATTTTCAATTTTATTTTAAACAATCATAATTCTCATTTGAAATCCATTTTAAGCAACTGATATATCGTTGTAAAGCTTTTTGAGTCTAGTTTTAATTGAAACAAGTTTCATTAAAAAAAATTTTTATTGTTTAGGAAATATGGACAAAACAATGACTAACGTTCAAAAGCAGTAGATTTTTTAGTGCCATTAGTTGACTTGCAATTTTCAAGTTTATTTTATATATTCATAACTTTGTTATTTAAACTCTATTTTAAATAAATTTAACTTTATATATACAATGACTAAGATACTAACCGATCACTAATGACTCTTAATGTCTAGTTGTATGGGCTTTCTTGTATGTGTATATACTAAGTCCATAACTGTTCTTAATTATTTAATTTTTAAGGAGAATAAACATGTTGATACCTAAAGAATATAATTCTTAAAATTTGTTTAAGAACTAAAAACATAATATACTGTCTCTGTTATTTTAATTTTGTTATGTTAGAACATATATATATATATATATATATAATAACCTATTAAAAGAAAAGATATATATAAACTCTTGTGAGTTTATTGCCCTCTTTGAATTTAAGTAAGTTCTCAAGTTTGACAATCTTGCTGAAAACTTAGCTAGTTGTGCTATGTATATGTGACAACTAGGCATTGCTATGTAATTATGAATCATTATGAAACGAAGCCTCTCAATGGTTGGTTAGTATTGAACTTAGTAATATCTTCAAGTAAGTGAAGCTTGGATCATTTCAGGATAATTAATTAATTATCCTTTTGGGCAATTGGAAAATACTGACAGGAAGAAAGTTCAAGAGCATGCAAATATCTTAAGAGCGCTTTGAAGTAGTTAGTTGTTGAGACTTGAATTATTGAAGTCGCTTCGATTTACACGTGTTTTTAAATTAATAAGGACATTGCAGCTCATCAAAGTCAAACTAATGGCCCTAATACAGTTATACTTACGTCTAAGCCTCGATTTCAACAACAGCCTTGTCCAAAGGTTAAGTCCTCGTGTACTACTGTTGTACAAATTGTATATGTCCCACAGGTCACGAAGTCATAGCCCCTAGGGGCTGCATTATCATCACATTCTACAGCTTCTTGTAAATTGTCAATGGTCCCAAATTAAAAAGAACCGAAGACTCTTCTTTCAATTATAATTTTCGTTCTTTCGAAAACCTAAACCTGTTGAGTTGTTCTAATAAATATTAATAGATTAGAAAAAATACACTATTCACCACGATTTTTAACACTGTAATAGTTTATCTAATTTTAAAAAGATCACGAATTCCTGACTGATTTGTCTTTATTGAATAAAATGAAGATAAAGGATAATAGTTAATTAAATTATAAAACACCCAAATACGTTAGACTTTAAAAAAAATAAAATTTGTGTGTCTTAAATCATAGCAAACTAATATTAGAGAAATTCTTTTGTGGGTAAAAACCTATCACCTCAATCTTAAACGCAATCAATAAAATATTTATATCTAATAAAATAAAAACAGAAAAAGTTATCTGTAAAATAAGAGAAATGACTCTTTTTTACTTTAATATACTTAGTTGTTTCTCTTTTCTTTTTATTTTCTAATTTTTAACTTTTTAGTTAAAATGTATTATTTTTTTCTCAACCAAAGAAATTTAAATTAATATAGTAAAAAATATTTTATAAAATTTCACAATTTTTTACTTTTATTAATTTCTTTTTAATATTTGCTCTCCCTAAATTAATATGATAAATTAATTGCTTTTTAATATTTTTTACTTTCACAACTTGTATTGATATTTTAAAATTAATATTTTAAAAAATAAAATTGAAAAATAAGAAATAAAAAGTAGAAAGTACACAAGAGATTTTTTGTTTTTTCGATTAAATTAAGAAATTATTAATTTATTTAAAAAATTATAAAATGTAATTGATTTACATAATTGAATGTCATATATTCAATGTTTTTCAGGAATAGCACAAAATCAACGATAATATGACATAGTTGACAAACTTAATTTAATATTTTAGAAAATAATAAAAAATGTAACTCAAAGAAAATAATAATAATAATAATAATTTTTCTCCAAAAAAATAATAATAAAGAAAACATCCGAAACACTAAATAAAAAAAATTTGGAACAAGAGTAAAATGTTATTTTTCAGTCTTATTTTTTATTTTTCAGATTTTCACATTCAAGCTTATTAAAAAGCAATCAATAGAATTAAAAAGTTGTGAAATTCACAGGAATAGCAAATACATTTTATAAAATATTTTTTACCATGAAATTTTTTTGGTTAATAAAAACACATTTTAACCAAAAAGTCAAAACTCATAAGATATAAAGAAGAAAGAGACAAGAAAAGAGAAATAATTAAATACATTAAAGCAAAAGGCAGAATCTTTTTTTCTTATTTTATAGGTGACTTTTTCTATTTATATTTTATTAGATGTAAATATTTGATTGATTATGCCTTAGATTGAAATATTAAATTTGTGCATAGAAGAATTTCTCCAAATGTTATCAGACTCCACTAGGTCTTAATTGCAATGGAAACGAATATGCATCATGAACCCCTTATTGAACTCCTTTTATATCAATGATTGTCGCGGTTTAATTTTCTTTTTTCCAAATCGATATGTAGATAGGGACGAGGTTATATAGATTTCGATACTTCAATAACATCGTATGCATTTATGCTCAATTCCTGAAGTAATTAAAGTACTTATTCTGATTGCATAAGCACCATCGTGAAGCTTAACTATCAATAGTTCAATACTCCCAGACCCCAGTTCGTTTTCCATAATGAATAGTCAATTTAACGAACACGCGTGAAATCAATTTATGAACTCGAAAGTAACCATATTAAAACCAGTGAACTATACTTTTTCAAGCCGACAACCTGGGAGGGAGGCATGTGAGGATTTAGATCTGGTCATTGGTGGCTCAGAAAACACCACTAAATTTGCAATTAAGTGCAGATTCTCGTACTTAAGTTCAGAAAGGTGAGGACAGATAATATCTCCTGTAAAATACAGTGTCCATTTTGACGACGGGCAAGGGCAAGCATGAAAGCTAAAAGGCATTGTGAATTAGATATGATGTATACAATAAATAGTTAATTGATCCTTTTTTTTTTTGCCCTTTTCCTTACTAGCTATATAGCGAAATTCAAATTAAAGCATCTTACTAACGGTAAAATTTTATTAATTTAAAGCGGTAGCTGTGGATCGAGACGGAGCGTCTAATTAACCGGTTTGCCTAGTCAAAATATTAAGTGGACTAAGAAACGTAACTTTAAAATATTATATAGCAGCAAAAATCCCAACCCCAGTCGCCTGAGTTCAATCACAGAGTAAAGGAGAAAAAAAAAATCTGAAGTTATAACCTTTATGATACCATATTGACGAGTTTGAATGAGAAAACAGAAAAAAAAAAAAAAAAAAGTGGAATCGTCTGTGCTATACTTCCTTCTGAACAGAGAACAGTTACTTTCCTAACTTTTAGGTTCTAGGCACTGAGGAAATGAGTGTGGGGTATCTCCCTCTCGCTTTCTTCGGACACATCATTTCAAATTTCTTTGTCACTGTATACATATTAATATTATTGAATGTTATATATGATAGCAATGGATACTTATGATTTATGACCCAAAAAAAAAGGGAAAAAAACACAATGCATATTACGAATAATTAATAGAAAAAAAATAAATTCAATTTTTTTTTACAGATTAAATTCAATTTTTTACTCCTTCCTATAATACATGAAAGAATCATTCATTGTATTTAAGATATTAAAAAATATGTTGACATAATATTTAAATTTCTTATTAAATGTGACAAATAACAGGTCAAATTTATCACAAAAAATTTTAAAAAAATAAAACTTAATAGGATATCAGATTCAGAGAATATAAATTTTTAAAAGGTATTTAAACGAAATTTAAAAAAATTAATAAATTTCGCTCCTCCCTTTGAAGTGATCAAGTTAAAAAGGAAAAAAAGCTGGAGGTGCAGTAGCATGCGTGATTAGGGACTGCAATGGTTCGTGCATAGCAGTGACAGTGAAGAAATTCCTTAAATTTAGACATCAGTTGCACCTTGAAGCTATGGCTGTTTTGGAAGGTATTAAATTAGCACAAGAATTTAAGGAATCAGCTGGAAGAGTATTTATTGAAGGTGATGCAAAGTCTATCTTCGATGCCATCAAATGCAAAAATACAGGCCCATCCTTCGTCAATTCATGATAAAGGATATCACATATGAGCGTAGCCTCAAAATGTTCCTTCTACTGGACCCCACGTCGAGTGAATCTAGGGATGGTAATGGGGCTCCGAATTCGGGGATCCCCGTGGGGATCCCCGAATTCGGGGCCCTGTGATCGGGGTTTTTTCCCCCGCAGGGACGGGGGCGGGGGAAAAAACTCCCCCGAAAGTTAAATGGGGACGGAGACGGAGATCACTCTCCCCGCCCCGTGGGGTCTCCGTCCCCGAGGATATTTTAATAATTTTGTATGAAATTACTAAAATATCCTAAAAATATATATATTTAATATAAATATCAATGGTAAATTAGTAATTTTATAAGATAAAATAATAATACTTTTATTATTAAATAAAAAAATTAAATATATATATTTAATAACCCCACGGGGTCCCCGCGGGGCCCGCGGGGAGGCGGGGAACGGGGATGGGGAAATTTTTCTTCCCCCGTCGGGGATCGGGGGCGGGGACGGGGAAAAATTTGGGGGGCGGGGACGGGGGCGGGGGAGGAACTCCCCGCCCCATTGCCATCTCTAAGTGAATCAGGCAGCTTGCCGGATATCTAAGCATGTGAATGTCGAAGTGCCAAGTGTGTGTCTCGAGGATATGTCAAGAGCTTTTTATATAAAAATTTGGACATCAATTTTTGAGTTAACTATTGGGATATATGTTAAGCTTAAATATCATGTTAAATTATTTTCTAATATATGGATCATGTAATTTAGTTTAATAGTATTAATTATTAAATTCACATAATATAACATTGAATGACCTAAATGATAAGTTTTTAATATATTAGGGCCTTCTTGTGATGGTTAAGAGGCTATTACGTAATTAAAAACTTTATAGGGGTCAAAAGGTGATTTACCCCTTTTACTCTGATTTCAAATTTAAAAGTAACAATAATTAGAAAAAAGAAAGTGGTTCAGAAAAGTAGTGTACGGTTACTATTTTTCTCTCCTAATCATCAAGGAGATCTAAAAGCAGAAATTCATAGGAAAGAAAATAGATTCGAATTCGCAGACATTGATCCATGTATGTTTATAAATTGTTGTGTGAATCATGAAAATCAAGATCCAAATCAAGAAAAGTTTTACTTACATGTGGTATCAGAAGCTTGGTTTGTGATTTTCATGATTCACCATAAAATTTGTTTCCTGAAAAACACAGAAATTCATGAATATACGCGTTACTGTTTTGCGTTAATGTTTTTTGGAAATTATTGTTTCTGCAAATTACCGTGTATGCGCATTACCGTTTTGTTTTTGCAATTACGGGTTGTACGCAATCTATGATAGTTTCTGGAAATCATTATTCATTTTATGCGTTTTACAGTTTCTGCAATTTCTAGGTTTGTGCGATTATATGAAAAACAATAATTTCTAGAATTCTGGAATTGCATGAAGTTTGAACTGGCTTTTATGGGTTCTGGGCATATAACTGTTTTCTGTGAAAATCGCATAATGGATTCTGTCACATACCGCTATAGCGGAATCATATTACCGCTATAGCGGTAAGTCTTTAAAAATATGATCTTCTCTGTCAAATACCGCTATAGCGGTAGTTTCAGACCGCTATAGCGGCGGAGGGAGACTTAAACTACCATGTATTAATGAATTGTGCATTTCGTTTACCTTAAAGAGAGACCACTGATCTAATCTGCGTAAGGGGCATTAAAGCGAATGTGATATAAATGTTCTATTACATATAAAGTGCCGGATTATATGAATGTGGATGTATGTTCACTATAAAAGTTATTTTACATCTTGTAATTTGTCTATATGATGGAAACTAGTTTATCAGCAAAGTGGTCTAGTTGGGTTGAAGTTTAGACATTTATAAGTGTGTTTCAGTTGTTCATATTTTATTGATACCATGAATAGAATGACATAATTGTCTTATTTGAACAATTGAAGTTATAAATTTTATGACTATCAGGTCACCTAAAGGTGGACCATTGCATGTAATTTATAACATTAAGGAGATAATCGATGATACTTAAGTTAATTAGTGAGTATATCCAAAGATAACACACTTAGTTAACTAATGTATGTTGTGATTTTCTATTAAAGACTAATTTATTTTTGCATCAATTTGGTTTTTATGTAATTGAGTATTGCCCAAAGGAAATCTTAAATGCATGCTTAAAGTTTGTATGCGAAGTTTTGTGAATCTTTTAAAGTTTATCTCAAAGCATTAATGGGTGAGCATGTATGTTTGTTATGCAGCAAGCCTCTCGGGATCAGTGAACAACATTGTGAAGTTCAACGGGCTGAACTATGGTGAATGGTCTGAACAGATCAAGTTCCATCTCGGTCTATGGAACATTGATGCAGCCATAGTTAATAAGGATAAGTCTGCAGCCATTACTGAGGAAAGCTCAGATGATGATGTTGCGCTCTATGAACTGTGGGAGCGTTTGAACAGACTGAGCTTGTACCTCATGAGGATGACCATGGTTGAAAATGTAAGGCCAGCGATGCCGAAGACGGATGATGCTAAGGAATTCATGGAAAAGTTGAAGGAGTATTCTGAGTCAGACTTAGCGGATAAGTCAATTGTAGGAAGCCTGATAAGTGAGCTTACTACAAAGAAGTTTAACTGGTCACAAACCATTCATGATCATGTGACTCACATGTTCAATCTAGCAGCAAAGTTGAAGACTTTGGGGATGAAAGTGAGTGATCAGTTTCTGGTTCAATTCATCATTAAAGGAATTTAGCCAATTTGAGATCAACTACAATGCTCTCAAGGATAAGTGGAACTCAAAGGAATTGAAGGCTATGTTGGTTCAGGAGGAAGGGAGATTAAAGAAGATGAAGGATCACTCCATCTACCTCACTGTCTATGATGGTGTTAGCAGCAGCAATTTCAAGCCAGGGGAAAAAGACAAGAAGGACAAAAGAAAAGACAAGGCCTCAATGAAAGTTGCTGAGGGCCAAATCAAGAAACAAATTATGTGTTTCTTCTGCAACAAGATGGGACACTTAAAAAGAAAGATTGTCCTAAAGGAAAGACTTAGTTTGAAAAGAAAGGTATGCACTATGTTTCTATATGCTTTGAATCAAACCTCATAGAGGTTCCTAATAATACCTGGTAGTTAGATTCTGGTGCTACTACTCATGTATCTTATGTTTTACAGGGATTCAGTTCAATCCAACCCATAAAAGGAACTGAACAGTACTTGTTCATGGGAAACAAGATGAAAGCACGGATAGAAGGCATTGGGCCTTATAGATTGATCTTAGACACTAGATGTCATTTAGATCTTGAAAAGTGTCTCTATGTACCTTATTATGCTAGGAATCTTGTTTCAGTAGGGAAACTGAATATTTTAGGTTTTTTCAAATTTGGTAACAGTACATTTGCATTGTATAAAAATAAGTACTTTTATAGATCTGGTACTTTATGTGATTTACTTTATCGTTTCAATTTGAATATGAATTTTCTGAATCTTTGTTTCATGTTGATAGTGTAGGCATTAAAAGTAGTGCACCAAATGAAAGTTCTGCATTCTTGTGGCATCAAAGATTAGGTCACATATCTAAAGAAAGGATAATAAGGTTGGTGAAAAATGATATCTTACCTCATTTGGATTTTAGTGACATGGATATATGTGTGGATTGCATTAAGGGAAAGCAAACCAAATATACATTAAAGAAAGTAGCCACAAGAAGCACTCAACTTCTTGAGCTTATACATACTAATATATGTGGTCCTTTTGATATCCCTTCTTGGGGTGATGAAAAATATTTTATCACCTTTATAGATGATTTCTCACGTTATGGCTATATCTATTTGCTGCATGATAAATCTCAATCTGTGGACTTCCTTAAAGTGTTCATTGATCAGGTGGAAAGGTAGTTAGATAAGAAAGTGAAAGTAGTGAGATCAGATAGAGGTGGTGAGTTTTATGACAAGTCCAATGAAAGTGGACAATGTCTTGGTCCATTTGCAAGGTTCCTTGAGAGTAGAGGCATTTGTGCGCAATACACAATGTCTGGCACACCTCAACAAAATAGTGTAGTTGAAAGACGGAACCGCACCTTGATGGATATGGTTAGGAGCATGTTGAGTAATTGCTCTCTACCCCTCTCATTATGGATGTACGTATTAAAGACCACTGCGTATCTGTTTAACCAGGTTCCCAGTAAGGCAGTTCCTAAGACACCTTATGAATTGCAGATGGGAAGGAAACCCAATTTGAGACATCTCCATGTTTGGGGTTATCAAGCAGAAGTAAGGGTGTACAATTCACATGAAAAGAAGTTAAATCCTCGGACGGTCAGTGTCTTTTTCATTGACTATCTTGAAAAGTCAAAGGGGTATAGGTTTTATTGTCCTAGCCATACTACAAGGATTGTAGATTCTGGCAATGCTCGGTTCATTGAGAATAGTCAAACTAGTGGAAGTGGGGAACCACGAAAGATGGACATTCAAGAAGCTCGGGTTGTAGTACCTGCACCCAAAATTTCTTCTCATATTATTATTCCTGTCGTTGTATCACAGTCTCACAACGTACTGGAAAAACCAATCAATGTCCAAAATCTACCTGTTCATATTGTAGAGAATGAACCAGTCACTGTTAATCAAGAAATTATTGTACCATAACAGGTACTTCAAGGGGAACCTGAAGAAGTACCTCAAGAGGTACCTAGAGGAGAACCTGAAGAGGAACCTCAACAGGAAGTAGCATTAAGATGATCTGTAAGGCAAAAGAGATCTGCTATTCCTAGTATTTTGTGATATACAATCTTGAAAATGAGTGTGACTTGAGCATTGATGAGGATCCAGTCTCATTTAAATATGCCATGGATTGTAATAATGTTGAAAAGTAGTTTAATGTCATGAATGAAGAACTTAAATCAATGGATGATAACAAAGTCTGGGACTTGGTTGAATTGTCTGAAGGTTCTAAGAGAGTCGGTTGTAAATGGGTCTTTAAGACCAAACGTGACTCAAGTGGCAATGTTGAAAGGTTCAAGGCCAGACTTGTTGCTAAAGGTTACATCCAGAAGGATGGCATTGACTACAAGGAGACTTTCTCTCCAGTTTCAAAAAAAGATTCCTTGAGGATTATTATGGCTTTGGTGGCTCATTATGACTTAGAGCTTCATCAGATGGATGTTAAGACTGTCTTTCTGAATGTGGACATAGAAGAGAAAGTCTATATGGACCAACCTGAAGGTTTTCTGGCCACAGGAAAAGAAAATCTAGTGTATAAACTGCAGAAATCAATATATGGACTAAAACAAGCCTCCCGTCAATGGTATCTCAAGTTTAATGATACCATCATAACTTATGGATTTATAGAGAACATCGTTGATTGGTGTATCTATATGAAGGTCAGTTGGAGTAAATTTATTATTTTAGTCTTGTATGTTGATGATATATTACTTGTTGCAAATGACTTGGGTATGTTACAAGATGTGAAAAAAGTTTCTCTCTAAGAGCTTTAAAATGAAAGATATGGGTGAGGCATCCTATGTGATTGGGATAGAAATATTCCGGGACAGGTTACAAGGACTCTTGGGTTTATCTCAGAAGGCATATATCAATAAGGTCTTAGAGAGATTCAGAATGGATAAATGCTCTGCAAGAATAGTTCCAATTCAGAAGGGAGATAAGTTCAGTCAATTGTAAAGTCCTAAAAATGAAGTGGAACGTAAAAAAATAGAAACAATTCTTTATGCATCAGTGGTTGAGAGCTTGATGTATACTATGACCTGTACTAGGCCAGACATTAGTTTTGCTATTGGTATGCTTGGTAGATACCAAAGCAATGCCGGTATGGACCACTGGAAGGCTGCAAAGAAAGTTCTTTGGTATTTGCAAGGCACTAAAGAACACATGCTCACATACAGGAGGTCTGATCATCTGGAAGTGGTAGAATATACAGATTCAGATTATTCTGGATGCGTGGACACCAGGAAGTCTACGTTTGGTTACTTGTTCCTATTAGCTGGAGGAGCAGTTTCATGGAAGAGTGGAAAGCAGTCTGTCATTGCTGAACACATGCTCACATACAGGAGGTCTGATCATCTAGAAGTAGTCGGATATACAGATTCAGATTATGCTGGATGTATGGACACCAGGAAGTCTATGTTTAGTTACTTGTTCCTATTAGCTAGAGGAGCAGTTTCATGGAAGAGTGGAAAGCAGTCTGTCATTGCTGTTTCTACTATGGAAGCAGAATTCGTGGCATGCTTTGAGGCCACAGTTCAAGGATTGTGGTTGCAAAACTTTGTCTCGGGACTTGGGATTATGCACAGTATATCCAGGCCGCTGAGAATTTATTGTGATAATTCTGCAGCCGTATTTTTCTCAAAGAACGACAAGTACTCTAAGGGTGCCAAACACATGGAATTGAAGTATTTGTCAGTTAAGGAAGAAGTGCAGAAGCGAAGAGTGTCTATTGAGCATATCAATACTGATATGATGATAGCGGATCCGTTGACTAAGGGATTACCGCCCAAATCATTTTCTGGTCATGTAGAGCATATGGGCATTATGGACAAAGCCTTGCTGTGTTGATTATAGTACTGTGTTTATTATGCTTGTTAATTTTTATGACACTATGAATTCAATTATGGTTATGTTTCTGAATATTATACTTATTATCATTTTGATATCTATGTACATATGATTGTGTTAGATAACATGTTATGTTGAGGCTTACAGTTTTTCTCAATTAAAGTTGATGTTGGGTTAGGGATGTTTTGTGATACATGGAAGGGATCATGTTTCAGAATAACATGTGACCGCCATGATCCGCTCAAAACTAATTCAACTAAGTCTAGAGATGTTAGTGAATTTGATGGATGGAGCGCACTTACAGTTGTTGTTAAACTATCAAGTAATTACAAGGGTCAAGTGGGAGAATGTTAGATTATTTTCTAATATATGGCCCATGTAATTTAGTTTAACAACATTAATTATTAAATTCACATAATATAACATTGAAGGACTTAAATGATAAGTTTTTAATATATTAGGGCCTTCTTGTGATGGTTGAGAGGCTATTATATAATTAAAAACTTTATAGAGGTCAAAAGGTAATTTACCCCTTTTACTCTGATTTCAAATTTAAAAATAACAGTAATTAGAGAAAAGAACGTGGTTCAGAAAAAGTAGTGTACTGTTACTGTTTTTTCCTTCTAATCATCAAGGGGATCTAAAGACAAAAATTCAGAGGAAAGAAAATAGATTCGAATTCGCGGATATTGATCTAGGTATGTTTATGAATTGTTGTGTGAATCATGAAAATCAAGATCCAAATCAAGAAAAGTTTTACTTACATATCATTCTTAATATAATATTAAAGTAAGTTAATTTTTTGGTAGTGAACCATTTGTGTTCGGGTCACCTATTATTTTCTATGTAATTTCACGTTTTAAATGTCTAATTTTGGAGTGCCGGTGGTATGTTAAAATTTTATGTTAGTGAGAAAAATGTGTTAAAGACATTTTATATGAATTTAGATATCCTTCTCTTTTTAAACTAGCTTTTGAGATGAATTAAAACTAAATACAATCCTTAATAGAAAAGGCCTTGAATAATCACTCAAAATGGCTGAACATTATCGCCCTTGTATTGAAAAGGTTTTCCTAAATGATTTACCTTATTAATTGAAGTTTTATCTGGTTTTACCCCCTTCCCCCACCCTCCCCAAAAAAGAATAAAAGGACACTAAACATCTTACATATATAACTCTAAAAAATGGATCAAGTATCTATCTATAACCTATAAAAATAAATAAATAAATAAATGGGTTATGAATGATTATTTGACCTATTTTTAACCTAACCAATTTTATTTAACCCGAATCCAACCAAATTCACTCATTCGCCATCCCAAGGGGGAGAATGTCATTATGTCAACATCTAAGTCATATATCTGAGATGGGAAAAATCTAATTGATCGATCTACGACAGCCTAGTAGAGATTGATCAAAAAAAGGTTACCGAACCCCATTGATCAAAGTAGAATTTTTAACAAAACACATCCTGAATGAAGACAGATAATATATAGGAAACAATTAAAAGCAAGAAAGAGAAGCGGGCTGGGAGGGGGAATGAGTACTTTGAGATAGTAAAGTCAAGAAGAGCGTGAAAGCTTTGTAGTGGTAAGAAGAGAGAAGAACCCAAAAGATTTATCATTTAATTTAAGGAATGAAAAGGCTTTGAGAAAAGGTTTGTGAAGGAACAAATTAAGAGGGAAGGGGGCTTGGATCTTGCCTGCCAACTTTCAAGAACCTCTTGATATATAGGATGGTACAGTCACTATAAAACAATTGGTATATAGTGGCGTTTAAAATTTTCATATAATGGTGTTTTTCCAAATGCCACTATCCTATTTCGCAGCGTTTGGTGAAAACGCTACTAAATCAAATTTCACAAGCAACTTAGTGGCATTTTTTGGACAAACATAAGAATAAACGAAACTAAATATATACAACATTTGTTGTAGTGCTTTTAATCGTCACTAAAATGAAAACAATGTAAGAAAAATAACTTATTTAGTGGCATTTGTTTTTCCAAACACCATTACATAGTGGCCTTTGTTTACCCGTTTGTTACTCACAAACGCCACTATATAGTGGCGTTTAAGAAAACAAATGCCACTATATAGTGGCGTTTTTTACGCACAAATGCCACTATATAGTACTATATAGAGGTGTTTCTAAGTCTGAAACACCATATAATGATGTTTGGATAAACAAATGCCAATACGTAGTAGTGTTTGATTAGACAAACAGCACTAAATGTGCATTTATAGTGACAATTGTCACTACAACTGTCATACAATCGTATTTTGTGGTGTTTTAAAACGCCACTAAAATGATAACAAATGCCACTATATTAGCATAATGATATCATGTCATTTTATTCCATTTTCCAAATAGGTTACAATCTTGAATATTCATACAGATGACGGCCTAAGTCAATAACAACATTAGTCCAATATTCATAAACAAATGAAATTTAAGAATGAATTCTTCATTAATATAATAAGTTCAATGTTACTATACTTAGCAAATCAGTTCTTTAGTAATATAATAAGGTATCTAAAGTAAAATATAACTTCTAACTACATAAATCAAACAGTCCTCCTAACTACATAAAATGATGTTGGAATTTTGGCAAGTTCAAATGCATCTGCCAATAACTCTAATATCATTGGCATTGTCTTATCAATTGTCCTACACATATATTTTTTGTGGTACAGTCTTATAAAAAATAATAATTTTGTAAATTTCTTATATCATTCGTACAAACTCTGTTATCTATCTTCAAATAACTCATAAAACTCTCTTGTTTCATTATAAATTTGATTTGACGAAACAAAAGTCTCATTGACTTCTACCCTTTCATTTTCAACGTGGACAAAAAATACATCATGGACCACGTCATACATTGGATTATCCAAGTTAATTCTATCTTTTACCATTTGTAGCCTTGAAACAAATTTTACAAAGGGTTCTACCATAAGTATCTCCCCATGTCGAGACCAAAATTTGTAACCTTGTGGGAATGCCTTGAGAATTAAATGTTCGTGTACAACTTCTCTAACTTGCCACTTTTTGAATTTGCATTTAGGACATGTATATATGATTATACCCTTAAAACTATTATTTACAAATGCAAAATCTAAAAAAAAAATTAAGTCCTTCTAAATATTCAGTAGTATTTCGACGTCTAGCAATCCAAGACTTATCCATTATGTTCTGTAATCAATCAAAACAATATTTTTTATTAATTATACATTTTATAACTGAATACACATATTTTGTTAGCCCTTAATAATAGTAAAAACAAATTCTAATTTTTTCATATATATCTAGCAAATTTTGAATCATGTCCACAAAGCAAGCAATTGCTATTATTATAGAAAAATAAATATATGTAATTGCACATCATGTATTTCAAGTAGTATTTTGATTCTATATCACATTAATTGAGCACAACAACAACAAAACATAGCAATATTTAAAGTCAATATTAAAGAAAAAAGGCTACAAAATTAAATATTCTAATCAAAACGAAGTCAAATCCTTATTTCATGGACTAAGAGGCATAATAAAATGCCAAACTGAAAAAATAAATTAAAAAGAAAAATATCATTAGAATTTACTGACACACCCTTTATGAACCTTTAATAAGTGAATGGATGAAATCGAGACAAGTGTAATTTTTATAATTAAAATTGATATTCTTGTTATTAAAAATAAAATAAATTTATAATTTGATATCCTAATTAAGATTTTTTTGTTCTATTCATTAATTATATTTTATATAAATTAAAATTGCAAAGTTGAAAGACTTTTCTTTTGCTTAATTATTTTAATTGTCAAACAGACATTGATGAATCAAATTTCTAATTTTGGAAATCTAAGTAGTACCTACTAGAGTCTACAAGGTAACTGGCTGATCGATGTACATTTAACACTGTCAGATAAACATTGTTTGGATCAAGCTACAAATCAAGGAGATAATCTGATGATTACGTAAATCAACCATAGCAAGTATTTAACAAGCAAATCAGCATCTTCGAAAGGAAATCTCAGTGCAAAAGGAAAGTACTTCTGTCAAATAAAATTGCAATCAAAGAGCATTAAAATTATAGTTATTAGCCCTAAGGCTTTATGATATAAGTGTTGATGATGACAAATATGTGAAAAATATAGCATTAATATATAAAGATTAATTACAAGTATTTAAGCAACATTATATTATTTAATGTACAATGTTTTATACATGAATCATGCTATTTATTATGAATTGAACTAACCATTTGGTTTGCAAGTAAAATATTCTTTTATGAAGGTTGGTTCAAAACAAGAAGAGTGAGCATTGGATTAAAGAAAAGGAAAATCAACATCATGCTTCACTCAAGAAAACAAGATGAATATGAAGATATATGGATTAAGTCAAGGCAAGACAAAGAGCAAGAAAAGAGTAAATAGCTTTTAGTGTCTTGGGTCTTAGAATTCATGTAAGGCATTTGATGGCAAGAAAGTAAGGTTTAAAAGTTTATTGAAAATTTTTTCTTATTTTAGTTGGAAAATGGTGGAAATAGGTTATTGATCCTTAGAAGATGTAAAGTTTTTGAAAAACCATAATTAGGAGCTATCAGTCGATTGATGCACTTATAAAAGTCGACTGATCACTCTCTGGTTGAATTTCAGCTAAGGATCAATTTCCTATCAGTAGACTAATTGGCATCGAGCAGTCGACTGATTTGTCTCTGTCTAAAAATCAAAATTGACCTCTAGTACCCATTAGTCAACTGATCCAACTGTATCAGTCGACTGATCAATTCTAGAACAATTTCAGATTTGAAATAAAGAGTCATCAATCAACTGATAGACCTCTACCAGTCGACTGGACCTCATTAAAGTGCAGCAATCGACTGTCGTGGTTATAACAGTCAACTGTCAGTAGCCTAACATCAGCAATAATGACTAGTTCTTATAAAAATTAGCTGATATCTTTTTTAAAACATCTCCAACGACTATATTTCAACTTGGGCTATAAATATAACATATACCCAGTCTGAAATTGAAGGAAAGAGGTTTAAAATTCCTACTATTACTCTGTTAAATTATCTTGCTAATCAATTACTATTAAGTAAGCTTCATTTGTAATATCTACTCCTTAAAAAAAGTATATCTCTGTGTACTTCATCTATTATCCTTTTGAGTGTATTCCTAAGGTGGTTAAAACTCCTTAAAAGAGTAATTGAGTGTATCTCTAGGTTGGGTAGTTAAGAAGTCCGATTTCTGAAATTCTTTGTAGTGATTTCAACAAGTACCTAGTTCAAACTTCTTGTGATTTACAAGCACTAACCGATTACAAGCTTGTTAGTGAAATACTCAAGTGGTTTGCTTGAAGACTGGATGTAGGCTTAGAATTAGCCAAACCAATATAAATCCTTTGTGTTCTCTCTCTCTCTCTCTCTCTCTCTCTCTCTCTCCCCTCGCTCTTTAACTTCCATATTTCCTTGTTCTTTGATTCCTTTTGCTCTACACTTATTCATCTTATTAGCACTTTGTTTTTCTAAATTCATTTACTGTCATTAAGATTGCATAATTTCTAAAAATTATTTTAACTTCTAATTAAGTTTTGAGAAAAATTTTATAGAACTCAATTCACCTCCTTCTTGGGAGCTAGTCATTTCTATCAATAACTGTTTATTTTCATATTGGGCACGAGGTACCAGTTAAGGAAGAAAGCATCAAATCCAATCAGAATTAATTCTTCCAATCAATGAGGAGCATCTTATACTAACAGCTAGTATTTTCAAAAGTATAAAAGACAGAAGCTTCAACAAGTTTGATTATTAAAGCTTACAAAGAGTATTCCTGTGTGATCATATTGTCTATGTGACTCTTTGTATCTTGTGTGAGAGAGAATTGTATTGTTTGATATTTTATCTTAGTGAGGTTTTCCTCCATGTTTTGTTCTGAGTGAACTGAAAGGAATTCTTCTGTAATTTATATTTCTCATCTAAGTGTGGACTTGTAGTAGGTACCTAGTAGGGTATCTAGTTGTGTGGAGTAAAAGCTGCTGAGTTAAACCTGTCTGGATATGGAAGATTTCCCAAGATCATTTGCTAGGGACGTGAGAACTAATAAATGGTTTAGTATATAAGCAGGTACCTATTGATCCAAACTGAATGTTGCTACCTGGTAATAGAAAAGTTGAAGGCTCAACCTCAATTTGGTTTCTTTGTATAGGTGATCTTTTTTCCCTTAATAAAATACTCATAAATGTGTGTTGTGAGTATGGATGTAGGTAAATCTTTGTGATTCTTTCAAACCACTATAAATTATAGTATTTTCTCTCTTACCTTATCTTTATATCATTGTTGTTATCTTTTGCTGAAGAAAACTTTTAATAGGACCCTAATAACTTAAAAGAGGACTCTAAAAAGTTTTTATAAGAACAAAGTTTGAATTTACAGAATTTTAATACATACTCTATTCACCCCCCTCTAGAGTATAACTGCGAACTAATAGACATTATCCTTAATATTTATATAATGCAAAGACTTAAGCAATCTAGTTTCTTCTCTTATATTGTATGGCAATGTTTCTTGTTCATGTTATAACACTTCAACAAAAGACATCTCATGTGTTGCTTTGCCATAATTGCTATAAAAATAGCAATGACAATTTTGGATACCACAAAAAACTTTCAGACATTTTCTTTCATTTATTTTTGTGCTTTATTGATCACATATTCATTATCTACTAAGTTAAAAAATCACATATTCATTATCTAATAAGTTAAAAAATAACTTGCTCATTATTGATCACATGTATAAACTAACCACTATATGATTCCTAGAGAATGATGCCTAGCAAATCCACCAAACAAAATAATCAAGTTGGACAATGAGGACACCTATTTACCTAGAAGCAGCCTTTGTTATGGATAGGAATGGAATCAAATTCCTCAGTGCGCTTAGAATTCATAATTGCATGTTGTGGCTAGGATACTTGGAAATCAACCAAAGATAGCTCAAAATAAGGTATACTTCCAAACCAAAACAACTCAAATTAATCCTCATTTTAATCTTCTTTTTTTTGTGGCAAAAGAGAAATTTAAAGTTAAGAGTTCTTATTAATTATCCACAACTTTTACTATTAGAACAGACTTGAAGTATGTTTCTAAAGAGAATCATGGAGTACAACCGAAGGGAAAGGAAGGTTTTAAAATATTTGGGGTAAATTGTTGATTTGGTCCTTTAAGAAATTATAATTGTTTCATTTAGTTCTTAGAAACCTATGTGCATTGCATATTTCTATTATGCCATATCCAAAACATAAAAAACAGTCAAGAATTACTCCATTTAGCACACATGCATGCAAGAAGGAATCATGTATATAAACAGTCCATAATTACAAAACCTGCACTATAATTAAGTCCATTTTTTATTCCATTACAACCCACAACTAAAACAATTGATATTCTAATTTTTTTTCTTTTTACATCTTATACCTTCGGGTAACAGAAAGATTCAAGAAACAATCAAGCTAGAATGACAATAAACCAGAATTAGCCCCTACTACACAAGTTTTATATGCAGGAAAGTAAAAGAAGATAAGAATCTAATAGCTTACCTTGGTAAGCCTTGTAGCTACTGCACAGCTCTCGGTTCTCCTCTTTCTTGGTTCTTGTTGCTCTATTCCCTTCCTAGCTCTCAATTTTACTGATTCAAGAATTAAAAAAAATCATTCAGAAAAATGCAACAAAATTATCATTGTAACAGAGGAAAAAATGTACACGATATTTACAAGAAGAGAAAAAAAAGATGCACAAGATTAAATTCACCTGATGCATTTCTGGCGAAGTGGACAAAGATGCAGCCAAAAGAGGAGAGAAATGTGGGAATCAATAGAGATACAACCAAAAGAGGAGAGAAGTGGACAGAGATGGTTGGAGATGGACTGAGATGCGACAAAAATGCACAAAGAAAAATGAAGAGGCAACAGATATGCAAAGGAATGGCATGAAGACGAACAGAGATGCCCGAAGGTGGATAGAGATGCCCGAAGGTGCATGAAGAAGGACGGAGATGGCTGGAGATGCACGGATTTTGATGGATTTCGATGGAGATGCACATGATGATGGAGGCTCGCAGCTTTGACGGATTTCAAAGGCAAAAACAAATGAGGGATTCAGATTTGGAGGCTAGGTTTTAAAAGATTTAATAGCATTTTCAATTTCAAAATGCTACTATATAGTAGCATTTCAAAAGCAAATATCATTTAAAACTCCAAACGCCACTATATAGTGACATTTTATAAACAAACGCCACAATATTGTAAAATTTAACTTAACTAAATTTACTCTTTATTGATTTTTTTTTTCATTTCTTCAACAAAAGCAAGCTATATATCTAGATGTATCATGTGCATTCAAGATTTTGGATGACATTTGTTGCAATCAATTCAATTTATATGATTTTGTAGTTGTGGCATAAAGTTAATTGTTCAAATGATGAAGAGTATAAGCTAAGGGATAGAAGTACGCATCAATACTAAGACCTTGAAGCATTGCACCACAGTATTAAATAACATCTAGTGATTTCAAAGTGCTAATATATATAGGAGAAAGAGATAAGTACAACAGACAAAGCATGAAGCTTATGGTCGATACCAACCATAAGCATGAAGTTTATATTGTGACCATCAAGGAAGGGAAACTCACTATTGAGAGAATGGTGCCTATAAACCGAGGGAGTGAATGGCTGCATAGACAAAAAAATGACACAATCATTAAAGGTGGAATGAAGGAGTAAAAGAAATTAAGGATAACAATAATAGCTTAGTGGCATTTATTTGTTAAATGCTACTATATAGTGCCGTTTGGACATATCAAACTCCACTATATGGTAGCGTTTGTGATAAAATGCCATTGAGTAGTGGCGTTTAAATTAAAACGCCACTATATAGTGGCGTGTTATTTTCAAATGCCACTATGTAGTGGTGTTTGCATAGATAATGTAGTAGCGTTTGTCCTAAAACCAACACTATATAGTGGTGTTTTCTTGACAAATGCCACTACATAGTGGCGAGATACATATGCCATAATATTTGCATTTAGTGAAGGTTGTTTTCAAACGCCACTAAATAACTGCTATTATTTCACTTTTTTTGTAGCACTACAAAAAAATTGGAATTTAGCGTCGGTCAAAATCACCCTTTAGCGTCGGTTTTGACCGACGCTAAACGACTTAACGTCAGTTTACAAAACCGACGTTATCTGCTCCGTTGCGAGGTTGTTTAACTTCGATTTTGACATCCGTGGGAATAATCGACGTTAGATAATTTTAACGTCGGTTTTGACAAAACCGACGTTAAATTCTGAAATTTAACGTCGGTCATAACCGACATTAAAGTTGTGATTTAACGTCGATTTTGACCGACGTTAAATTTGTGATTTAACGTCGGTTTTGACCGACATTAAATTCTGACATTTAACATCGGTTATGACCGACGTTAAAGTTGTAATTTAATGTCAATTTTGACCGACGTTAGATGACATACTGATAATTATTTGGTCATTTAACGTCAGTTGTAACTGACACTATGTGAGTGATCTAACGTCGATTTTGACCGACGTTAGATGACTTTTGAATTTTTTTTGTTATTATCATTTAGCATCGAGGTCGACCGTCACTAAATATTTGATTTAAAATCAATTTTATCTGATGTTAAATAATTTTGGGCAATTTTTTTGTAGTTTAATTAAATTGAAATTACCATTAATTTCCAAAACCAACATTAGCTGGTCAAAATTTAACAAATAATAATAGCTAAACTATAAAAAAAAATATTTGAATAAAAACATATATTTTTAAACATAAATTTTACATCAAATTCAAAGTTACAAGTTAATACATTCTAAAAGAACAAGTTTCACATGTCCTAACAAAATAAATATTACTAGTCATAGTCATGGGTTGTGACTAGCTCCAGAAGAACGTCGACATCCTTGAGGTGAAGCTCATGCATTGTTTGCTTCAGGTGCCTGTAAACATAATATTTATTATTAGAGTCCATAGTAAATGAAAATAATGAATTAATAAATCTAAAATTATATAAAGTTAAAATTGTTTAAGATAAATAATATTTGTTTAAGATAAATAAAGTTAAAATTAGAAATAAATAGAAATAGAAATAGATATCAATAACCAACAAAAAATGAGTCCAAAGAAATAGAAATAGATATCAATAAAAAAAATATCATTTCTTATTGCACTGACCAATTAATCATCATTGCATAAGGGTCCAATGACAGGACACTAAGGGATTAACTCGTAAATTAGTTCTTGATCACTTAGCCAATGACACTTTGATATCATATTGACAAATTATTCACCTAAAGAGTATGGATTAAATTACAGAATGGGCTTACTAGGCTTAATTCTTTGATAGTTAAGAAATCTAGCATTTTCAGCTATGAGCTTCCCTTTATTTTTTAATTCACTATGCAATTTCAAAGCAATTGAATATAACAGAGGAAAAGGAAAAGAAACCAAAATGAACAAACTATATTAAGTTTAGGGCCAAAATACTGTATTAAGTTCCCTTTTTAACTCATCTTGCACACCTAAAATAGAAAATTAAGTGCCCAAACTCAAGGAACTAATCATGCACCTAAATTCTGTTTTAAGGTTGATTTTAGCCATGACTTAACAAAAATTCTGGTATTGATTCAGAACTCCATAATTCATGAAATTTTGTATACGTCCTTATTTATGTATTGGCATACTAGAATAAAAATATCAGCCCAAAAATCCAAGATTTGGCTCTTCAAATGATCACTTTAGTACTCCTATATCAGAATTTTCCAATTCTACCATTAGTTCTGTTCTTATGTGCAACAGACTATCTTAGACATATATAAATGCAATGAAACTTTGGAGATCATTAGCATTATGTCTTGGCTAAATGCCATAAAAATTTCAGCTCAAAAAGAGACTTTTAACTACCATAACCAAACCAAATTCCTAAACTGTTCAGATATTCCTCTGTACTGGGCAAGTGATGCTCTATGCTTATTTCACCAAGAAAACCAGCATTATCTTGCTTAAAACTTTCCAGATCAATTTATTACAATATAAAGAACCTTTCCACAAAGTTTCATGATTTTAGGAGTGGATTTGGTCATTCAAAGACACATAAAACCAGTAACATCAAAAGCTGTCATATATATATATATATATATATATATATATATTTCAAATAGCAAAATATTACTAACCAAAGTGGGATAAAAGCTAATTCGGGATGGATATGGAATCATAGTCTAAGGCAAAAACAGAATATCATGATCTATTCTAAAATGGCCTAAAAAGAATATCCAAGAAAAGCAAAAATGGAGCAAAAAAGTGATTGGTCTAGAATTATTCTCTTACTCAACATAAATCAAAACACATACTAAACATCAGTATCTCTATCTATGACCTTGAAACTGTATGATTTATGATCTTCATACAATGTATGAAATTCAAATAACTTACCCACTGGAATGTGGTGAATCCATAATATACTTAGCTTTCGGTTGCATAATTTGGTTTTGAAGGTATGTGCTTTTGTCAATTACATTGTTCATTTTCATCTCCCTGTAAAAAAAATAGAACAACTAAAAAATATATTTTAATAGTTATTATTGAGAACTAAATTAAAAACAATGAGGATATAAGCAAAAAACTACAAGCAACAAATAGAACAACTAAAATTTACAAGCACCTATATATACTTTAACTGTTGATATTGCAAACTAAAAAGACGAGTACTAATTGTTGAAGTGTGAGCATTCTGAGGTATTTGTCATGTGGAGGTATTGAGTATGCTCTATAACAAAATGATCAATAAATAAAACAACAAAACTAGATCAAGGTAGAACAAGCTTAAAATGAAAGCACAAAGAGTGAAAAAAAATTAAAAGCAACCTGGTTTCATGAAACTACAGCATAAATTAGCTTAGACACATCAGACATGCTATTTTGGAGTTTGATTTTTCAGCTTAATTGTGGTACAATAATTTATTCAAGATAGAAACAACTATAACTTTTTTAATAAAGGAATAAGTATTTTTTATAATTATAAAAAAAGTAAATATTACATCCTTCATTGTACACACTTGCTCCTCTGTAAGATTTTCCACATAAACACCAGATTTGATATCTTCTCTTATCTGAGAAATCAACAGAATATGAAAAGACCAGTTCCAACATAAAACAGTGACAGATACATATGTGATTCTACTGTTAATATCAAACATTTTATAGGAACCCTTTGAGCAACAAAAATTAACTAGTAATGATCCAACCCACCAAAACAGAGATTCTAACTTTAAAAAAATCACAAAGTGAACTCTAAATTTCCTCTTTAAGAACAAACCCCAATCAAATTAAGATTATCTAAATTAATTTTATTGTAATCAAAAAGAAAATTACAATAAAATTAATTTAGATAATCTTAAGGCCCTCGGTTTATGACTGCCCCTCAATCACATATAATTCCAATTTTCTGCTACAAACTGCCATGTACAGTCAACACCAAAAATTAATTTTCCTAGAAGTTTCCTTCCCGTAATCAAGCCACAATTTCAAAGAATAAAAATGGAAAAGGTAGAGGAGTAGAAACATTTCAGATTTGTCAATTTACTCTCCAAATCAGTTAGGGTTTGGGTTTTGTGAAGAAGATGGAAGGAGAAAAGATTAAGTACCAACCTCAGACCGAAGACCCTTTAGAATAGGTAGAGAATTGTCGTGGACTGCCCTTCCCCAACGTAATGGCCCCATTGCGCTTCTCCATTGAGACTCCATTGCCCCACTCTCTCTCTTTCTCTCGGCCACCTCTGTGTTGCACAGACCCAAGCCATTAAAGGGATGGAGGTAGAGGAATGGAAGAGTAAATAGCTAAACTATATAAACCATTACCTGAGAAAAAATTGGATTACGATGGTTGCGGTTGAAGGAAGGAAAGAAGAAAGGGGAGCGTTGCTCTGTTCTCTCTCGCCTCACTCTTCGTCTTGGGCCACAATGACGATAAAGGAAGGAAATAAGAAAAGGGGAGGAAGGGACGGCGAGGGTTGAGAGGGAAACATGAAAAATGAAAAAGGAAAATGAAAAAGAGAGGGATGGGTCTGAAATTTGAGAGGGAAACATCAAAAATTAAATTTAAGAAATACTGATATAATTTAAAAGATGAAAATATTAAAGAAGAAATCTTAAAATAAATAAAATTATAAGAACTAAAATTTATTTGTAGAGAAAAATTATCAATCTATTTTATTTAAAAATGGAAATTTAATGAAAGGTAATTAAATAAATAACTAAAAAATATTATTTTATTTTATTTTAAAGAACTACTAAAAATTGAAAATTTTATTCATTTTTTAGTTATTTTATTTAAAAGGTAAAAATTTTTATTAATTTTATTTTTAAAATAAATATATAAATTAGTTTAGTGAATATAAAGGTATTGTGAGAGAAAATTAATGAAGAATTAGTTTTATTTTGGTGTTTTTTATTAATTTAATTTAATGTATGAAGAATTTTTTTTCATTTGAGATATTTAAAGAATTTTTCTTCATTTTACATCAAATTCAAAGTTATAAGTTAATACATTTTAAAAGAACAAGTTTCACATGTCCTAACGAAATAAATATTACAACTAGTCATAGTCATGGGTTGTGACTAGCTCCAGAAGAACGTCGACATCCTTGAAGTGAAGCTCATGCATTGTTTGCTTCAGGTGTCTGTAAACATAATATTCTCTCGGCTACCTCTATTTTGCACAGACCCAGCATCACCATGGCTCGACGACTCAATGGGCTAGTAGCCATTTTTCGCCTTCTCTCCTCGTGTGCGTCTATAAGGGATGGATGAAGAGCAGCCATCAAGGGCACAGCATGTTGAGGGTTTTTTCTGCAGAGGAAAGGAAGAGTAAAGTTGGACTCGAAGGGAAAAAAGAAATCTGAAAAGAAAACAAAGAAGAAAAGGAAAAAAGGGAGCCCAAAAAATAAAAGGAGGGAACTTTGGCTAAGTGTGAAATTGAAATGATGTGAATGAGTGGTAAGTCCCAAAAATTGAATTAGTGTGTGAGTGGGAAGTCCAAAAATTTAAATGAGTGAGTGGGAACTTTGAAATTTTTTTAATTTGTACGAAATCTAAAATATTAGATATATACAGATTTTAAATACAAGAAACAATATTTTAGATAATAAAATATACTATTAAAATTATTTTAAAATTAAACTTAATTTTTAATAGGCATAATTTTCTTTTTTTTACAGTAAATTAAACAATATTTTTCTCTTTTTTTTCACTTTTTTTTGTAATGATCTACTGGATAAAATAATAAAAAAATAGTAAAAAAATTTCAAATTATTTTCTTTAAAAACATTAGATTTTTTTTAAAGTTCAAATATTTTAATAAAATACTCTATTTTCATTCTTTATAATATTACAATAAAATAAGATCTTCATATTGTTATACAAAATAGAACAAGATCATGTTCCAAACATTTATAAGATATAATCAATTTTTAACATTAATAAAATAAATTGCATAACCTTTCAAATTCAAAGAAGTTGTGGGTATTCTAACCTGTGAAAAATTGTGTATTTAAATGATTAGACTTCATTTTGATTAAAAAAATTGTAAGTGTTCAAAAGTCTTCACTGAAAGTGGGTAGTGGTGCTTATATGTGTGTGAAGCTATGGTTGAAGGTTAAGTGTGCAAGTGTTCATAAGTGTTCATATCACACAAAGAAGGGGAAGAGCAATCGAGCTTAGAAGGATAACTCACCAGGGCTGGACTTGAGACAGGAGCTAAGATGAAGTTGGTGGGAGATTTTTACAAAAACTGTCACTAAATATACATATATATATATATATATATATATATATGTATATATGTATGTATACACTACATTGAGGTGGAGATGTTACTGAATTTGAGATCAAGAAATCATGATGAGGAAGAAATGGGTCGAAAATTCATGAAGTGTGAGAAAGACTATCTCACGTTGATGCCTTGTCTATGGCATCCCTCTCTCTCTCTCTCTTCTCTCTCTCTCTCTCTCTCTCTCTCTCTCTCTCTCTCTCTCTCTCTCTCTCTCTCTCTCTCTAACCCAACACAGTTGTTACTCTCTCCAGCATTCTCACACTCACGATGAGAGTGTAAGGATTATGGTTAAAAATGAAATTATTGGAAGGATTAAGGTCAAGAGTGTCACGACCCGTTTTCTGGGCACATGACCGGCACAATGATGAATCTCTCATCACTGTAAGCCTTCCGATAAATATATCAAATTTTCTTATCTGAAAATCATAGATTATCAATTTAAAATACATTATTATACTGACATACAAGCCAAATGTCGAACCCCTGAACTAGATGTCCTAGACGATTACAGAGCAACATAATCTATAACAGAAGAGAGGTCTACCCGACAACGGGAAGGTCCAAAGTGATCTACTCCTCTAGCAGATATTCTTCGATGGCAACCTGATCTGAACAAAAAGGTTGTACAAACAATGTGAGCTTTTAAACTCAATGAGCGAATCGGCCTCGCATTAATAAAATTCAAATACATTACCAGTCATGCAAGCATATCCAAAGGCTCATACTCAACCAATAGACAGAAGATAAAAATTTATCCAATTCAACAAACGTTACTAGTACTCGTCAATGGCAATATATCCCGGAGAGCGCACACAGGCCGGCTCACCAATTATGTATATTTCCGCCATGACGCACAACATCATCCTCTTACATACAAGATAAAAATTCATCCAATTCAACAAACGTTACTAGTACTCGTCAATGGCAATATATCCCGGAGAGCGCACACAGGCCGGCTCACCAATTATGTATATTTCCGCCATGACGCACAACCTCATCCTCTTAGCTAGGGCGCCTCACGGATTTATCACCAATCCGGGCTATATCCCTACTGAGGGAATCGTTGTCTCCATACTCATTGGTCAAGACACCCTGTCAACCGGGTTTTCCGCCTTGCCGTGAGAGGGGGTACTGTCCCGCTCAATCACAATCAATAGCATTTCATATCATAATCAGAAGCTCAATATAATATTCATCCATATAACAGGTATAGTATATAACTATATTATGGATTTATAAACCACATATCAAGATAACAATTAATCCACTTTTGAAAACATTCAAACTTCACATCATCATAAGATACTTATTTCATTTTATCCATACTTATAGATTAATTATCTCATTTAGATTCGTCATTCTGAATCCAATTTCCCCCTATGAATCTTGGGAGTGTCCTACGACATACTTTTTATCACCAGTAATGCTAAAACTCTATTAAAACAGGGTCGTTTCACTCACCTGGATTCCGTACGAATATCGCTTCTCTAAGTCGTTACAGATAAGAGTACACAGATGAATTTCAGTATTCCGCTACGGAGATTTTCATGAAAGATTAGAGAAAACAAGTTAGGATTGTTTTCATACAGATATTGTTCATACATACGGTACTATTCATATATACGGTCACTATTTATATATACGGTCACTATTCATACGTACGGATATTATTTATACATACGGATAATATTCGTACATATGGTCACTATTCATACATATGAATACTATTTTTTATGTATGAATACTATTCATATGTACGGTTACTATTTATACGGTTACTATTCATACGTACAGGTACTATTCATACCAGAAATAGAGAATACAATCTGTAAAAGAGTACACCAGGTAAGTTCCCAGGAAAGAGTGGAGGGTCACACTGGACACACTTAAAAACCAGGTCTTTCCTTAGCCAGAACTTTCCTAGACATGTATTCTTCACAGTTTACATTCTATTTCGGTAATCAGAGAATCAAAATAACATATAAACAGCTAAGGACAGTTTTTATGATGTGGAAGATCGGCCAAAACCGCAACCACAGAGCATACTTAAGAAATTAACTTCTAAAATTTGAAAGACATAGAAAGGGCATAGTATCCTTACCTAAGCTGAAAAGGAAAGGCCCAAAATCTCAGAGGCCTAGCTTTGGAGTAAGAGAAACTTAAGGAGAGAAGAAGAGAAGTTGAAGGTGTGAGTTTAGAAGTGAAATGGAAGGGCCTATTTATAGCAAAAGTCAAGGGTACTATTTGACACTATGCGCTAATAAAATATTCAATTTACTATTCATGAAAATGACATTTCTAATAATGCAGTTACTGTGCACCTCGTACGATTGAAAATTTTTATGTTATTACTATTGGAAACTTAAAAGGGAAAAATATCCTTTCACCTTAAACCTTTAAGTTTCTTTTCAATTCAGTCCTTTCACTTTAGTCCCTGAGGGTATTTTCACACATAAAACGTCAGTTTCTCCTACGAACTTCTTTCTAGTTTTCTCTTATGACCAAACAACATCTAGTACTTGACATTTCGATTGTATAAATGAACAGTATCATATACGTAAATAGTATTATACGGGTGAATAGTACCGTATACTGAAATGGTAACAGTAGTTTATAAACAAATATTTATATTTTATTTTTCTTGGGTATTACAAAGAGGTGGGTGTGGGAGAAAATATTGGAGGGGAATTGAAATAGAGAAGAAGAGTGAAACTAAAATACGAAAGAGATATGTGAATGACATGTTTTGCGGAAGAAATTCTCCTATTTTTCTTTTCTTAAAATAAGGCATTTAGCGTCGGTTTTAACTGACGCTATAGAAACCGATGCTATATGCGACATCTAACGTCAGTTTTAACCGACGTTATAGAAACCGACGCTAAATACAAAATCTAACGTCGATTTTAACCGACGCTAAATTCAGAATCTAACGTCGGTTGTAACTGACGCTATAGAAACTGACGCTAGTTGCGGCATCTAACGTCGGTTTTTGAAACCGACGTTAAAAAACCGACGCTATATTTCCTTTTTTTTGTAGTGTAGTGAGTTATCATAATAGAGCTCTTATTACTAAAATAATTTGGTGTTAAATTTTATAGTGGCGTTTTCTTGACAAACACTACTACATAGTGGTGAAAGATATAGACGTCACAATATTTATATTTAGTGACAGTTGTTTTCAAATACCACTAAACAATTGCAATTATTTCACTTTTTTTTGTAAGAGTTATCATTATAGGGCTCTTATTACTAAAATAATTTGGTGTTAAAATTTACAATTCATTATTTTTCATTGATTAAACTAATAGTGTTGAGTGTGAAAAATGAAAAAAACTTTGAGATATTTTTTTCAAGTTAAGAGAACAAAATGAAACAAAACAAAATTAAGAGATTAAAATAAAAGTTGAGATAAAGTTGAAGGATTAAAAGTATAATTTTTTAAAATGTTCATATGGGTTAAAAAAACTCAAGGTTAAATTATAATTTTAGTCCCTATAGTTTTACCAAAATTATACATCAGTCCCTATATTTCATTTTGAGGCAAATTGATCTTTATAGTTTTCCAATCCCTTGAAATTGGTACCCGTTATTAAATAACAGTAAATTGTGGTTAAAATATAACAAGGTGGCAGATGATGTGGCTCCTTTTTCTATATGTTAGCATGCTACTTCATTTTTTAATCACAGTCAGCAGGTCTAACACTTCATTTCTTCTTACCGATGTTCTTAAAGCAGGTCATCTTCTCTGATCTCTACCCCCTCTCTTGCAATCTACAAAAGCTTCCATTCCCTGTGATTTCAGCAACCAAACATCTTCCAAAGTTTCATTTTATTTGCCAAATCCCATCTTCACCGTGTCCTACGCAATTAAAAGTTTTCAAATCCCCATGTCCCATGTAATACACAATCCATCCTTCAATCCCCAAAGCTTGACTATCACTTCATTGCATGTACGAAGTTTCTAGTCCCACTATCTCTCAGTATACCACCACTTCCTGCCAGAATATCTCCTTTGCAGTGGGCTTTATCAAGATTAAGCTTGACCCATGGATCCTTGGGGGAGCATGCTTTTTTGACTTCAAATTTTCCTATACTTAAGACCTTTTCTTTTTAACCTCAACTCTCTCATATTTTGTCTTAATGTTCTACACCACTTTTGGCTGGCTTACGTGGAGGGAGAGATCCATATCAGCGTTTCAGAGAGGGGCAATGCATGAAGAGAAGAGAGGTTCATACATGGTGAAGATGGGATTTGGCAAATAAAATGTAACTTTGGAAGATGTCCAACTGCCGAAATCACAGGGAATTAAAGCTTTTGCGAAGAGAGAGGGGTAGAGATCGGAGATGACGACTTACTTCAAAAACAACGACAAGAAGAAATGAAGTGGCATGCTGACATGTCAAAATGGAGCCACATCAGTTGCCACCTTGTTATATTGTAACGGCAGTTTACTCTTATTTAACGGTAGGGACCAATCTCAAGGAACTAGAAAACTATAAGGATCAATTTACCTTAAAATAAAATATAGAAATTAATTTATAATTTTGATAAAATTATGGAGACTAAAATTAAATTTAACCAAAACTCAATTGTTTTCTTGATAGATAATGCTAATAATTCTGGTGTTGATGGGTTTGAGTTGCGTAGAGATCATCATGATGAATTTCAAAATAATAAATGCATAAATTTATTTTGGCTAATTAAGTGGTTTGACTAAATGACTTGCCTAGTGGAATTAAATCATTTTCATTTATTTATAAAGGTATTGCAAACCAGTCCGTCCCCTTAAGGCACTGGTTAATGTAAAATGTGTATTAAATTAGTGATTAATCAGCTTTCTAAATAAGTCATTTTTTATGTTCATTTTACTTTTTTTCATATGACAAATTTTCTTTTGAAGTATTAATTTTAAAAAATTATAAAATTTAAGAATAAATATTAATTATGGTTATGTGATTATTTATTAATATATAATAATATTAAAAGATTGTGTTACTTTCTGACATCATTATTCTTGTTACATATTGTATTGATTGACATTTAATTGATAATATCATACTTAATTTGAAATCTTAAAAATCAAAATAAAAAATTATAAAAAGTAAAAAAAAATTAAAAATTTAAGATTTTATGAATTATTATTTCAAAAGTAAACTTTTCATATTGAAAAGGTAAATCGGACATTAATTCAAAAATTGACTGACCATGTAATATAATAACATTTTTTCTCTTTTTAATAGTATTTAATACTTCTTAATCAGTATTTAAGAGTATCAGTTGACAAAATAATATTTACAAAGATATTAGTTACTTTTTTAATTAATTAATAAACATTAAACACATGTTTGGAAAATAAATATTTTCACAAAAATAATGACAAGTACTCTTTTAAGAAGACTGGTTAGCAATTTCTTTTTTCCCTCTTGTAATGTGACATCAAGATGTCAGCTCAAAAAAACCTATTATTTGTATTGTAGCTAGTTTTCACCTTAAACAATTGTTGCCATGACATTGACTCACCTCTTGAACTTGAATTCCAAATTAATGTGCGATCGAGTTGGAGATTCGCATCTTGTGGCTGCAGGTGATCTCGATATCTATGACAGGGTTGGTTTAATTTGGCTTGATCTAAAAAATATTTTTCATAACTCATGAGATCTTTGTAGAGTCATAAGAGAGTGAAGGCTTTGTAGCGATGATGAAGATCAGTCATTGTCGTTCACAATATCACAACCATATCAACTAGAAAATAAAGAAGATGAGACCAAGAGAGTAAAGATGAAGATGAGACCGAGAGAGACAAGACAAAGACAATAAAGCAGACGAAATAATCTTCTTTTCTTTTTTAAAAAAATAATTTTAAATTAAGAGTAATTTAATAAAGTTACTCTACATATTCCTTTTCATTTATTTTAAAAAATGCATACCAAATCAAATAATATTTCTTTTCCTATGTTTTTTTCTATCTTATATCAAATAATTTTTTTTCTTACCCCTTTTCCTTTTCACTTTTATCTCTCTTTTCCTTTCCAAACGTACTTTTAATGGATTTATGAAATGAAAGCAAAGGAACAAAGAAGGAAGGCAAAGTGGATCTTGCAAGCTAACTTTAATTTCAAGAACTGCTTAATAAGATGGTATTCTTATCACTATTGAGCATTTTTTGTGTCACTGAAATTTACAACTCAGCATTTTTTTGTTGAGCAAACTAATGACGTTAAGTGTGAGAAAAATTATGAGTGATTTTTTAAAGTTTGGGGACCAAAAAGAAACAAAATAAAATTAATAGACTAAAGTGAAATTTAAAATAAATTGGAGGAACTAAAAGTACACTTTAACTTGATGTACAGGTTAGACTATACACCAACCTAGGAATTTAAATTCCAAAACAAAAGATTATAGTAAAGCAGAGATTTGTCAAAGTTTAATTGATAGGTGTATATAGTATATACTGTTCCTCAGAAAGAGGAAAAAAAAAGATAAAAGATCAAATTATATAAAAATATGTTTTATTTTGGAGTTCAACAAAATCTGCATATAAAATTTCTTTTAGAAAAGGCTTTCACGATCAATAAAATCTAATTATCCGATCAAAACAGATTATATTCGGACATATATACATGCTTTTATATATGCATTTAAATTTACATATTTTAATTATTTTTCTATAATTAAATATTAAGTCAAAAAATAAGACAAGAGAAATTCAATAGATAAACATATTTTTATTAATCTAAAGAAGGGAATATATTTCTAATAAAATTGATCTTTCAAGGATATAAAAATTTCTGATTTTTTTATTTAATACAAATTAATCTTAAGTTCCAACGTAAGAGTCTTTATAATAAACTTCTAATTAGATATGGACCGTGCAATGCACGGGTAAAAATATAAATTACAAATAAAGAAGTATGTAACGAAATCATTTAGTGCAAATTGATATGAAGTGTATTCATACATTTGTGTTACCGTTATAAAATTTATACATTACACACTTTCAAAGACATCTTCTAGACTACATGAGATATAATATTTGAGTATTTACATGGTGCCCATTTCTTTCGTATTTATAATAGATAATTTTGCTTTTATTTTAAAACATTTAATTCAGCAAAAAACATTAAATATATCACAGTCAATTATCATATATCTTTTATTGATATAATGTTGGACTATTATTTTTTTTTCTCATGTCAATGAAAGTGAATATGATGTAGCATGAATTAAACTTATTCATTTCCTTTAATGTCGTCACAAATTTTAGCCTATCAAATATCATCTAAATAATTTTTTATAACCATCATCTAAATAATTAATTTTGAAAATTTTGAATTTTAAATAAATAATTTAGTGCTGCTACTAATTTTAACTAATTGTCATCCATCTCGATAATTGATTTTAAAAAATTCAAATTCACAATAAATCAATTAATAATATCACTCACTTATACCAATCAACTATCATTTATATAATCAATTTTTGAAAAATTATATGTATTTTTTCATATATATATATATATTTGCAAGTTCAGTTTGACTAATTAATGTACTGAATAAGTCTGATGTTAATAGATTGGACGAACTCCTTATAATATTAAATAGATGTTGAGGTTGTCAATTGGTCAATAATATCAAAAAACAGTACTTGAAAAGAAAAAGTTGAATAAGGAATACATCCAATAATTTTAGAACAAAAAATAACAAAGAAGTATGGAAAAATTAATAATTATAAGTAAATTAATTATGTTGAAAACTTTAATTAAGTAAAAAGAAAATGAACGCAATATTTAAGTAACATGTCATGGATAAAAAGAGTTAACGACAATATCAAAAACTCATAATAACATGTTTCAATATATTTCGAAACTTAATTTTAAAATGTATGTTACAAAATATATTTTTTGTTATTTATTCATCTTACTTATTGAATATTTGGAATATTTCATTGTAAAAAATCGTTATATATTGCAATTTTAAAGGTGCACAACAAAAGAGATTTGAAAATTTAATTTCTTTACAAAGAAGGAAATTGTTCCAATATTTTTTAATATAGTGTACGAAGTATTCAATAATTTATAATTTTTCTAAATACAAATACATAAAAAATAAGATGAATTATAATAAGTCTAAAATTATTTTATATATAATGTTATACATTTTTTAAATACCTATCTTTCATATTAACATTTAATCTCATGGTTAAAAATAAAAAATTTAAAAAAAAAAAAAAGAAGTGCGACTCGCTATTTGTTACTCTACATAGACCATGGGTCACGAGATTACTGACAAACTTCAAACACCCAGGGAAACTTCGCACAGTTGAGATAATTTTGTCAATATCAGTGGCAATTACATTCTTGTCACCATAATGCAAGAATAACATTATGTGCGCGTGAGGGAGATCACATTTTTGAAACTTGACGGTCTATATTAATTCCTAGAAAAAAAATAAAGAGCCATTTAGATACAATATATATATATATATATATCATATATCATATATCACAGAAAATATATAAATTCATGCTTGTACGTCATTTTAAAAAATAAAAAAAAGGTACCTGCTATAACTTTTAAATATTGGTTTTTTTTTTCAAGTCTCTCGTCAAGATTGGTCGAAGTTTTATCTTAAAAACTCGACATATTTAGATCAAGTCTATCTTCAGATTTTAGATTGTTTGATTCCAAACGCAAGCATTACCTCAAGTTATTTCGAATTGCATGTAAACGTTATGAATGCAAGGATTACCTCATAATTCAGATCATTTGCATATAGTCATTGCATGATATGATAATTTTGAATTGTATCCCCTAACCTAAGAACCACATATGATAAACCCTTATACTACTTAGCTCTTGGGTTCTTTTGATGTGTTCTAATTAAAAGAAGCTTGTCAAATTCATAGGGTCTGTTTGGCAAGATTGACTTTTAAGTTAACTAATAACTTATAAGTTAAAAATTAGCTTATATCTTATAACTTATAAGTTAACTTATTTAATCTAAAATAACATAGAAGGATATATATTTTTTAATTCTAAAATAATATAAATAAATGTATCATTTTTGTTTTTAATTAAATTAAAAATTTAAATTATTATAGATATAAAATTCATTAAAAATATATATTTATATATTTTATTATATTTATAATATATTATATATATTTATAATCCCAAAATAATATAAATAAGCATATCATTTTTAAAATTTTAAATTATTATAATAATATATTTATATATTTTATCATATATTATTATATATATAATATTATATATGTATAATATATTATATATAAATATAAATATAATAAAATATATTTTATATATAAATTTAATTAAAAAATAAGTAAATAGGATATAATAAAGTAAGAGGCATTATGGGTATTTCAAAAAAATAATAAGGACAAAATAATTAAGAATAAAAAATCATAAGCTATAAACTACTCAAAATAACTTATCACAATAAATTATAAACTATTGAAATAAACTCGTTTACTGAATAATTTTAACAAATTTATAAATTAATCAAATAAATAACTTATAAATTATAAATTACATTGCCCAACACGGCCATTTTGTAACTATCTCTCAGGATCGTTCCTAAAACAACTTTCTCGAACGATCCATGTTTGAGCCTTATTGTCTCTGTTCTGAATCTTAAATGCAAAAAAATGTGTCGTTGTCAACTTCCTTTAAATTGCCCCGCATTAACATCATTCAATGGAACGTCTTCTCTAAATCTATCGTCACCATATGGAATAATAATTCACATATGGCAGATGCTCCTAGTGCTGAGGAACAACATGGCTTGTAAATAATCAACATGTACTATGAAAAAAAAAATTCAGATTCAAAGGCGAAATACATCCGTCTCGGATTTTGCCTCTGGTCTGATGCAAATTTTGTCTTTGATTAATTGCATCAGGTAGAACTCTTTTTTATATATCATATAGAATATATAGATACAGATTATAAAACTTTTTTCTAATTTAGATGCTTAACTAATTCAGACAGTTTAAATGATTCTTCCATTAATGTGATTTGTTTTCTTTGAAGATCAGATATAAAAAACTGAATCGCCAATTAAAGGGTTTTAGCGCGGAATAACTCAATTTTATTTTTTTTTCATCTTTAAGAGTTTTCCTGGACTTTGTAACGGGGTTTCAAACTTCTTCCCTCTTTTGCAAATTCATTGGGAATGAGTTATAACATGCTCTTTCAATGAATTATATGGGGTCAACGTTCCATTTTTTTTTTTCCTTTAGAAAAGGAACAGTCCAGGTGTTTCACACATCCTATTTAATTTGTATCACGTTGAATACATTCATAGTTTCATACTCATTCTAAGTACTGATAACTGCTTATTATTCTTATTGCTTCCAGAAGAAGACTGAAACCTTTTAGACCATAATTTTGTTATAATGTATATATTAGTTTTCATTCACCACTTGAAGTCAGACATTCTAATTTATTTATATGAGCTGGCAAGACTTTGACGTATACGTACTGCAACATTGACCATAGATTAAGAAACTTCACACTGTCATCAAATCAAAACTTGTCATCTTATAAGTTTTAAGCTAATTAATCATGAAATTATATTTAGGAAGAATTGATCCATAAATTTTTAAAGGCTAATCAAATTTCGCCACATATACAGAGTGAATTGAATTATTATAGTCAATAAAATTTATATAAGCAACTAAGCGGTTAAGTCTAGTAAAAAGAATCTTTAATGCCTAATAATGTGTCAGCATTTTTTTTTTTTTTGCAGTGAGAGATACTTGTGGATTTATTTACCTTGTTACTAATTTTTTTTAAAATATTTTTTACGATATTAATTATTTAAAATTATTTTTTAATATACTAATTTTTTAATGAATTCAACCAAAAGAAAAAATTTGATCGATAAAGTATTGGTCGAATTTTATCAATGTTATTTTTTTTTATTTCTCACATAAAATTTGACATCATTTGGTCAAATTTTATGTGTGATTTTTTTTAATTTCAAACTTCATGCATTTTTTTTAATAACACACATGTAACTTGACCAACTTTTGGTCAAATTTCATGTGTGTTTTTTATTTTTTTTTTAATTTCTTGTTAAATTTCATATGTGTCATGTAGGTTTTTTTTATTTTTGAAATTTCATATATTTAATAAATTTTGTTGAAGTTTATATTTTTTTTTAAAATTTTGTTTAAACTAAATTATAGTAAATAAATTTTACATGATATTTTTTTTATTTTTATACAATATTAAATTTCATTAATTAATAAATATATTAATAAATTATATAAATTATTGTTTTAAATGATTTAATTTTATTAATGTGTTAATAAATTATCAATTAATTATTATTTTAATAAATATATAAATTATTTTAAATGATATTCAATTATTATTTTTTAATAAATATATTGGCAAAGATATATAAATTAGATAAAAATAATTTTTAATAATTTAAAAGATTTACTTTTTATTTTTTTTAAGATTTTAAGAATATTCTTAATTTTTATTTTTTATATAAATAGAAAAATGAAAATACATTAATTGTAGTTAAAAACTGGATATTAAATAAATTTTATGGCAATTGCAATTGTCATTACTTAAAATTACTATTATTATTTAAAAATAAACTTTATATATTTTGCAATTTCAATTGTTATAAATTAAATTTACAATTATTAAAATGAAAAAGAATTCTTAAAAAATCTCATTAGATAATATAATCATATAAAAAATATTATTTATTCTAATTGGTCTGGTATCAGATATTATTATATTTTGTTTTTTAATAAATGTAAAAATTATTTGAAATGATTTTTATTATTGTCTTAATAAAATATATTGGCAATAATTTGTAATAATAAAAGATTAATTTTTATTATTTTTTAAGAATATAAGAATATTCCTTATTTTTATTTTTTAAATAAATAGGAAAAATATATAATGTTACATCAATTTCATTCCGAAGGTAATATGTATAAATTTGTTAATTATAGTTTTAAATTTTTTACTTATATTTTTCTGTCCACCATAAGCTATATAAAAAATAATAAAATAACATTTTGGAATGATAATTTTTATTTTATCTTGTTAGATAATATAATCATATAAAAATATTATTTAATTTAATTGGTCTTATATAACAGGGCGGGATGTACGTGTTGATTGATTGTGCCTTGTTTGTCTGTAGATTCTATATTGTGAAGGGTCTTCACGTTGTCTATAATCCATTGAACTATTTATGCGCGTGTAGTTTGGACGCGCTTGCTTTCGAGTCATTTGAGGGTGAGATACCAATTTGTCTCCATTATAGACTAGCCAATTTTTATGTCTTCCAATTGGATAAGATTTTTCCTGATATGCTTTTAATATAGTATCTAATCGGTAAACGTTATCGACCAGTTGGTGGTAGTTATAGCCCCACTTCAAGCATGTCGCTATTGCATGTGGACATGGAAAGTGTAGAGCTTGAAATTCCTCATAATTGCACTTTCTAGCATTAAGATCCAGTTTGCAAGTATGTCTTAGTAGTCCGTTCAGTTTATCATATGGTTCTTCCACTTCAAATAACAACCTCTGTGGATCGAAATCAAGGACTACACACCTTCCGCATTCGCGATTTGTTTGCAAATCTTTCTTCACGATCTCTGAGAAGTCGGTGTTGTGAGATGAAATATGTGCCTATATATTTGTGACTCGTGTTGTGAAATATTCTATTAGTTTATACATTGTTGCTTTCACGAGTGCAAGCACAGGTAGGTGCCACACCCTTAGGAAGACGTCGTTCATACATTCGATGAGATTTGTAGTTATTTGACCCCACAACAAACCTTTTGTGTCGTATATGCGAGACTAATGTTTAAGTGGAATATCCGCTATGTAGTTGGCATCTCTCTCATACCATGTCCGTATAGCTGTTAGTTCTGCATTCACCCTGTGGTGCTCAAAATAGTATCATGTCATCCATACGTGCATGTATAAGTTAAATTGAGAAACTAATTATGTCATGAGCTATTAATCAGTGTTGAGATTTAAAAAAACACACTTACATTGATAAATTTTTCTCGCAAGAATTTATCGCTCGCATTTCTTTTGACGTTGTCTCCCAAATGATGAATGCAAAACTTTCAATGAGTATATGGCAGTTGCCACCCTATTGTTGGATCTTTCAATGCCGGCCTCGCACATGGTCTTCTGTCCGATATGATGCAAAGATTTCGTCAATTCTTAGTCACATGTGTTTTCAAGTGTGACAAGAAAAACTGATACGCCTCTTTAGTCTCGCCCTCTACTAATGCAAATGCTAAAAGAACTATTTTTCTGTTGCTATCTTATGACAGCCATTATGAAGTGGCCTGTTTACTTTTCGTATAAGTGCGTCACATCCATTTGCAGTATAGGCTTCAGATGGGCAAAAGCATCAATGCAAGGCTTGAAGGCCCAAAAAGGACAACAGAAATATACCTTCCCCTGTTGATTACATGTTGGAGGGTAGGAGTCCACTTCGTAGACAGTGTTAGGGTTAAAATGACGGATAGTGTTTAACCACCAAGGTAACAAATTGTAAGACCGTTTCCAACATCTGAAAACAGTTGACAATGTCTTGTACTTTGTAAGTCAAGCCTTCTTGTACGATACTGTATATCTAAATGTGATCCTTATTATGGTTATTATCTGGCTAATCACCATATCACCATTTTCCTTAACCAAAAGAGTAATACAAGATGCTATCAGATTATAGTCTAGCTTTTTATGATCTTGAGACATTATAGCTAATGACACATATGGTCTCCATTGTACTTGGTGATCCTATACGGATGTGCAGGTGATTTTTGCACTGTCCTAACCCCTGCACTCGCAGTCATTTCCATAATGTGGGTACCTGTAATATTCAGTTCCACACTTTGATAGGATCACACAAAACATTTAGTGTTTGTGAACAGCATACAACTTAACTGCTTGTCTTAAACTTTGGACATCTGCAAACCACATGTCTTTATATAGCTACTGCTAATATTTAGAGGAGCCGACTCTTCAAGTCATCAGGTGTCATCGTTTCTCATTCGTTCAGTGTCAACGTGATGAAAAAAAGTTGACGATGTGTCCGTCATGAGAGCCAGGTCCAAAGGTGTAATTACATCGTCATTCAGTTGATGATAGCGATCAAGAAGAGGAGGATCAAGCACTCAGTCGTAGAAAAGAGATGTGTCGCTAGACGTTATTGTGGAACTGGCTCACACTACTATTGAATGTATTCTTGTATAAAATTTATTTTATATCCAATTTTTAATTATATTTGATGTAATTTCATTTTTTTAATTTACTTAAAAAATAAATATTCTATAATTAAATCTTTGCCAGTACATTAAATCAATAATGAAACCATAATAATTACTAGTACACATTAATAAAAATTTTACACATTAATTAATTATTAACACATTATTAACTTATATTAATTAATAATTTATATTTATTAAAAAAATATCAGAATATAATAATCATCAACAAATACAAAAAATATCATTAAAAATTATAAATAAAAAAATAAAACACAAAAAAATATTCTTGTATAAAAAATCATGTATAAGTTACTTTTTAAACTAATACAAGAAAATAAATAACAAAATATTATAATAATAAAAATTAAGAAAATTCTTATATTTTTAAAAAATAATAAAAATTAATATTTTATTGTTACATATTATTGCCAATATTATTAAGACAATAATAAAATCATTTCAAATAATTTTTATATTTATTAAAACAATATTAATATATAACAATAAAATAAGTGAAAAAAAGGCTGAATTCAACCAAAGCTTGGTTAAATTCAGCCTAAATTCAACTAGGTCATGGTCGAATTCTTGCTAGCAGTAGGAAAAATTCGATTATGGCCTGGTCGAATTGTTGGTCTACTATTGTACAACACTGAATTTGATCACCATTTGGTCGAATTTGATACATAATTCAATCAGATGTTAGTTGAATTTAATAAAAAGTTAGTATATTGAGAAATAATTTTGATTAGTTAGTATACAGGTAATTTTTTTAAAAAAAGTTAGTATCGATGTAAATAAACTATACTTATGGGAAACTAAAAAATATATTTATTTAAGTCATTATTAAAATATGATGGATTCTGAGCTCTTTTTTTGGTTGAAAGATTAAATGTCATAATTTAGTCTTAAATTAATTATATTTTTCTTAATTTTGTCTTTTTTTATGCTAAATTTCAAAATCAGCTGTTAACAAATCTTAAATTTTTTATTGTCAAAAGTCAATTAGATAAACAAGTGAATTACATCAAGACAAATTTAATTTTAAAAAAATTAATATAAACACTTCATATCAAATTAAGACCACAATAATATTTCAAGACAAAATCAATAATATAATCGCATAAATTTCAGCCTCGAGCACCGTTTGCTTCGGAGAAGAAGAGACTTTAATATATTTGATTGTGGAGTTGTCTTTTGTCCGATTTGTTTTGCTTTTATTCTGTATTGCAGCCTCTTCTTTCTCAGACCAACTCATTTCAATTTATCATTCATGTGCTTCCTATTATTCATCAGCTTTTTCTTTTTGGACGATATTATTCATCAGCTACCAAATACATTTTTTTAACTCTGATCGTGGGCTGCTGTGAACTGGGCTAGATATAAAGTTGACTTTTATGAGGAAGGCCCATTATTTTGATAAAATCTTGCTCTAATAGTAAAAAGCTCAAATTTAATAAGAAAGCCCAGTTCTCTATAGAGAATTTGGTTGCTATTTACATTATTAAAATCTTGCTATTCTTTAGATGTTTTATAATTTCTTCCCCGTTATATAATATTCCATCCAAACCTGTTCTGACCAAGAATGATTAACATGTTTGATTCCTTAATTAAGGATATTTAAGTTATTATATTACTTCACTCCAAACCTCCTTTTATTTTTGTTTGGACTAAACTTATATCTAGTTTCTTATATTTTTATTGTAAATTTTTATTAAAAATAAAATATGGGTAAATTGTTTTTTAAAAAAACTCATCATAAAATATTAAGTTGTAAAAAATATGTAATTAATTCTTAAGATTTTACATGTTTTGATTAGAAAATCTAATAAAAAGATATGAACAACTGCAATCAAATTTTTTTGCCTTTTTTGCTTTACCGTACATGGTCAGTAATTAATTAATTTTTTATATTAAACTAATCAATTCATCGACTGACTAATGGTTGCTAAAACGTTTTTTTGATTACCACCTCAAGTGATGACATCATTACTTTTGACGTCATATGATGATTCCCTCTAATTTGTCAGTTTTTAAGGCGTCAATCTATCTTGTATCCAGAAGTGGTGGAGATTTAGTCAATTTATACATATTCTTCACGTGTTCAGGATTTTCTTTTTTTATTCTAAAATAATTTCATTAAAAATAAAATATGTATAAAAAATAGATTAAAGAATCACTCAAGTAATATTGAATTATCAAAAAATATAAAATTTTAATTTAAAAATCATACACTTATTATATTTTATTAAATAACTATCTACTTGTCATATTTTAATTAAATAACTAATAACAAAAATATAAAAGATTGTATATAAATTTTTTTCCCTAAAAGATAACAAGATAAATGAACTGAAGAGTAGGGAGAGAATTTTAATAAAAAAATTAGAGTAAATAATTTATTTAATTATTAAAATATTATAGTTATCTTAATTTAATTTTTAAAAATAAAATATTTTAATTTAATATTTAAAAAATTATTTTTTTTAATTTAATATTTTTCGTTCTTAATTATTGTTAAATCTTCAGCTATTAAAATTCAAATTTTCAATGTAAAAAATTATATTTTGACAAATGAAAGACTTTCATTAAATCTTAAATTAACTTTTGAGAAGCAGGTGTCAAATGCTCATACAGCTCAAAAGTTTCCTTCTCATGACCCACCAGCAAAGAAATTAGTGCTAGTCGAAAAAGAGAGAGACAATTTGTAATTCGTTGAGTTAATTGTGTGATAAGCTTCATATATTATTAGAGCCTAATTAATAAACCAAAACTATCTCCTGTTGAAGGTCCACTTATTCCCAATATTTTATATCAACACTAACTGTAGCATTTCCGGCACCATTAAACAAATCATGGTCCACCTTAGATACCACATATAATTCAAGTTTAACAGTTTCAAGATGGTAGAATCATTACGCTCAACTGCCCGTATTCCAAATCAATATTCAAATTCAATTGAAGATAAGTTTTTTAGTTAAAACAATTTTTTGCTTAAATAACTGTTAGATATTAATTGTGAATAGCAAAAATTTAAACTTGAGTTTATCATATTGTGAAAACTAATTTTTTTTCATTAAACTCAATCCACGTTAATTTATGTATACTAAACCAAACAAGGGTTTTTATCGATTATCTAATCATTTATTACTAATTATTTGTAAATTTTAATTCAATTACTAACTTACGATTGAGTAGGAAATTTTGATCAGGTGTTGTTTTATGCTAAATATAGATCTGCAGTTCCTATTTTCCTACTTCTCACAAAAGAAAAACAAAAAGATTAAATTAATAGGTTTTAAGAATATAGGGCCCGTTTAGAAGAGCTTATTTTGAACTTATCTGACTTATCTTATGGCATAATCGCTTATGTACACGTTTGGAAGAGCTTATAGAAATAGTTTATGGCATGAAAATAAGCTGTTTTCAGCTTATTTTCATAAGCTACTCTGAATAGTTTATAAAAATAAGCTGAAAACAGCTTATGTGAAGTTTGCTCTCGTAAATTCTTTAATTAAAAAAATAACTTATATATAAGCACTTATATGATAAGCGCTTATTCTATAAGCACTTAAATAAGCTGTTTACTCAAACAAGGCCATAGTATTAGAGCTGTCAAAACAAAAGTCATCTCAACTCATTTGGGTTGTCCCATTTTTAACACAGATCATAATTATGTTAGCCTGGCCCGCTAAATGTGGCTTGACAGGCTGGATATTGAAGGTTTTTTTTGCTTTTTCTTGAAACAAAAAATAATAAAAAACAATCCATTTGTTTAAAAAACAAAGAGAGAAAGATTTTAATTTAGAGATTTAGAACTAAAAAGTGAATTATTCTTTCTCATTTTTTTAGTGTTATCTTTTTTCATTAAAACTGATTAAAATAATTAGATAAATTTGATATGAAATTATTTTTATTTTCAAATACTATCTCTTACTCTTTTTATATTATTTTACTTAACATATATATATATATATATATATATAAACAAGTTACCGTGGGTTAGATGATACAAGCTAACTAGGTATGATTTTAAAAGTTAGCCTAACCTAACTCTTAAGCAAGCTAAACAAATTAAGATCCGTTTTGTTAGCTCTAATCAATATATCACAAAAGTAAGTTCAAGTTTCGCATGATTAATCTCTTGTTATCAATAAAGGCTTTTCTTTCTTCTCGTTTATATTATTTTATTGAAAACCTGTTAAATGATGAGAAATGTTTAATTTGTTCAAAGCATCAACGTCATTACCTTGACGTCGTTGCCAAACCTTATTTTGTCGCAATCACGAAGCGTCATGGAAGTTCTTTTGGGATAATAAAATAATAAATTAACTATTAATAGAATAAATTAATTGACAATGATTGTCCTATTTGGCGGTGATTAATAATAATATATGTCCCTTCAAGTATTAAATTTTTAATATCTATAAAAAAGTTAATCACGTTATATTAAATTATAAATCGACTAGACTCATCCTAATCTTTTTATATATTTAATATTAATTTTTATTAAAATAAAATGTGTCAAAAAATTTCATAAGACAACTAATTATGTATTGTTAAGTTATAAAATTTATATGACTATTTTTAAAAAACTATAAACTTGTGTTGTAATTAAAAAATTTAATAATAAAAATAAAAGAAATTGTATTTAATTTTTTATTATAAAATTATATAATTATTTTTAAAGATTATATATTTATTGTATTTCAATTGAAGAAACTAATTGTAAGTATCTAAAAATTGGACTTCAATTTTTTTTCTTTAAATTATGTCTGAAATTTATTTTAGGTTAAAATATACTTGAGGTCCCGATAGTTTTACTCAAAAATAATTTTGGTCCCTGTACTTTAAAAGCAATGAATTTAATCTCTGTAGTTTCAAAAATCATGAAATTAGTTCTTAAAGTTAATCTTATGTTAGTCAACCGTTAGTCAACATTTTAACCAGTATATATAGCACTGATTGAACTACCACATGGTAAAAAGAATCTGCCACGTGGGCTCTCTAAAAAAAAAACAAAGGTTTTAGTTTATTCACTTAAATTTTTGGTCAAAATTTTCTTTTTGTCCAATTTTTTTTTATATAAACTAGTTTTCTACTTCATTTAGGTCCCTAATTTAAGAATATATTTTTTATTTATCAAATATCCCTTACAAACTGTTTAGTTTGTTCACTTTAGTCTTTGTTCTTCACTTTCATATTTTTTTTCAGGGTTTGGTTATCTAAATCAGTCTATAATCTCATTTTTAGTCATAATATGATTTAATCTATCATTTCTACCTAAAAATAATACAAGAAATGAATTCCAATGCTTACCTTTTATTCACTTAGGTCGTTGGTCAAAAATTTTCTTTTGTCCAAATTTTAATAGAAATTCGTCTTCTATTTCGTTGAGATCCTTAATTTAAGAATATATTTTTTTCTTTATCAAAATATCCCCTACAAATTTTTTAATTTGTTAACTTTAGTCTCTATTCTTCACTTTCATACTTTTTTTTCACAGTTTGGTCCTCTAAATCAGTCCATAATTTTATTTTTAGTTATGATATGATTCAATCTATCATTTATACCAATAATAATACAAGAAATGAATTAAAATTCAAATTTCAAAGTTTACTTTTTATTCACTTACATAAACAAAACTTTACAAAATATAATTATGGCCTATATATAATAAAATATGCAAGTTTGTTGCACCAATATCACTGATTGTTGGATTGTATTTGAGTTTTAATGGTTAGACTATTATATATTTTATTTTTTTTCAAAGTCATATATATTTATATATGAATATGCATCTGGGGATCTTGGTTTCACTTAGAAAAACTTTTATACTTGAATTTTAATTTATTTCTTGTATTATTGTTGGATATAAATGATAAATTGAATCATATTATGACTAAAAATGAAATTATGGACTGATTTGGAGGATCAAACTGTAAAAAAAAGTATGAAAGTGAAGAATAGGAACTAAAATGAATAAACAGAAAAGTTTGAAGGGAATATTTTGACAAAGAAAAAAAATATTCTTAAACTATGAATCTAGACAAAGTAGAAAACAAATTTATATCAAAAATTGGACAAAAGGAAAATTTTGACCAAAGACTTAAGTGAATAAAAGGTAAGCCTTGAAACTTTAAGTTTAATTCATTTCTTGTATTGTTTTTAGGTAGAAATGATAGATTAAATCGTATCATGACTAAAAATAAAATTATAGAATGATTTGGAGGACTAAACTGTGAAAAAAAAGCATGAAATTAAAAAATAAGGACTAAAGTGAACAAATTAAAGAGTTTGTAAGGGATAATTTTGATAAAAAAATATATATTCTTAAACAAAGGACCTAGACAAAGTAAAAAACTAGTTTGTATAAAAAAAATGGGCAAAAGAAAAATTCTGACCAAGGACCTAAGTGAATAAACTGAAACTTTTTTTAGGGAATCCACGTGACAAATATTTTTTGTCAAGAAAAATTTTGACCAAAGACCTAAGTGAATAAACTGAAAATTTTTTTTTAGAGAATCCATGTGACAAATATTTTTTGCCACGTGGAAGCCTAGTCAGATCTATGTGTGCTAGTTAAAATATTGACTAACGGTTAACTAACCTAAAACTAAATCCAGGGACCAATTTTATGATTTTTGAAACTATAAGGATTAAATTCATTACTTTTAAAGCATATGGGCTAAAATTATTTTTAGGTAAAACTATAAGGATCTCAAATATATTTTAACCTTTATTTTATTTTCTTTTCCGATTTATGAAAATGCGGATCATACGATAATTTAAAGAATATATCGCCTCTTTACTAATCTGGGATTTTAAAAGACTTCGATTGACTTCTCTCAAATTAAATTTCCATTTAATTTAAATTGTACCAAGTACTGGTAGCATTTCTAGTGAAAAAGAGAAGTGGGAATTCCATTGTTTTTTTTTTCTTTTCCATTGTTTGGTGCAGTGGAGGCAAATATTTGGATGGAAACCGATTTTTCATTAGAGGCAATTTTTTTTATCAAAAATTTCATGAAAAATCGGTTTTTCATCAAGTATTGAAATTCTAAAATTGCCCCGACCTTTATTTCTTATTCTAGGATTGTCCTCTCGTTGATGCCTTAAGAATCATTTTTCGATCGTCTGAGAGTGTGTTTGGGAGCACGTTTTGTCCACCCCACCGCCGTTTTCTGTAGCCTGGAAACACGGTTTATTGTTGTTGGTATGTTTGGCAGATTCTGCATTGCAACCCACGATTTGGAAACTGAGATTGAGGGCCTGTCAACCACGTTAAACTCATAGTGGCATTTCCTTGCTTTTCCGTCATGTTCAACGTGGATGGTAGAGAATCTTTTTTGTGTTTAATGGAAAAATCAAATTTACCCTCGTGTCCATCTGAGCCAGCTGCAGCCATGCGTGTGTGTCTTTGGAGTGTGTTTTAAAATAGAAAAATCAGTGTTGCTTCTTCTATGCCTTCAAACCGAGCCTCCCTACATTCTGTGCTCTCGATCTCTCTCTTTTTCAGCCTCTCTCTTTCGGTTCTGAATGGCTGCCAAGGTGGGAAGATTAGCAGAGTTTTGAAGATATTCTGGGCTGGTTTTGAAGAAAAAAATAAATGAATTGGATGTGTGCATGCATGGCAAGGACCAAAGTGAATAAAATTAAAAGTTTGTAGGAGTAGCTATAATTTTAGAACAAAATATATTTGTGACCTATGGAGCTAGATGAAACTAAATGTGGTTTTATAACATGAAAAAGATAAAGGAAAAATTATTACTAAGGACCTAAGTGAATAAAATTAAAAGTTTGTAAGAGTAGCTATAATTTTATAAAAAATATATTTATGACCTATGGACCTAGATGAAACTAAATGTGGTTTTAGAACATGAAAAGGATAAAGGAAAAATTATTACTAAGGACCTAAGTGAATAAAATTAAAAGTTTATAGGAGTAGCTACACTTTTAGAACAAAACATATTTCTAACCTATGGACCTAGATGAACTAAATGTGATTTTAGAACATGAAAAAGATAAAGGAAAAATTATTACCAAGGATCTAAGTGAATAAAATCAAAATTTTGTAGGAGTAGCTATAATTTTAGAACAAAATATATTTGTGACTTATGGATTTAGATGAACCTAAATGTAGTCTTAGAACACGAAAAAGATAAAGGAAAAATTATTACTAATAACCTAAGTGAATAATATGAGAAGTTGGAGAGAGAGAGTAAAATTTCTAAAAATATCCAGATTTAATATAAATGAAATTTTAATTAGGATTTGATGGAATTTACCAAATTTTGAAAGTTATTAGTGATGACATAATTTTTTTATTATGAGAATAAACCTAATTTATACAATTAAACCTAATTATATCATAATTTATATAATTACTTTAAAATTAATTTAGTTAGAGGTAAAATTAATTTAATAGAGAAGGAAAATGTTTTGAAATTTAATTAGATATCTTTAATTTATTGTGAGAAATTACTGATTAATTAAATTTTTAATTAGTAATTACAAAATAAAAAAAATAAATTTATTAATTAAAAATGAGTCATTAGTGATTAATTTATAATATTAGACAAATAAACAAAAAAATTAAGAAAAATATCAAGTTTCCTTTAAATAAATGACAATAAATAATAATGATACATCAAAAATTTAAATAAAAAATTTATGCCCTTTCTGGTAATTATACATCCTGAAACCACGTTTGTAATTCAACATCCAAACATCATGTTTTACTCCAAACAAGTTTCACTACTTCAAACTACGATTGTCCAAATGTCTCCCAAACATAAATCACGTTCATCCAAACTTAGTTTTCTCTAACCACGTTCAATCAAACTTAGTTTATTTTATTCACGTTTAATTCACCGGGCTCCCAAACACACACTGAGTCCGTGTGCTTCTGTTGGTCATCCGTCTGGTGCTTCGCCCTTAAAGTCGCCGTTTTGTTTGCCATCGAAGCCATCCAAGGCATTGGAGTTCACCGTGCAGTGCCATAGACGCAGATGAAGTCGACCAGTCAAATGGAGATTTGGGTTCAGGTGCCTATTTCTAGTTTTCAATTTCACATAAGGGTAATGTAGTAAATTATCCACTTATTTACTTTTTTTTATTTTTTAAAAAGGAATAATACCCTATTCTGTACTAAACAATTTTCTTTCCTTTTATTTTCTTTTATTTTTTCATTTCATCCTCATTTCTTTTTCATCAAAACTTTTTATTGCGTACCAAACTGTAACTCAAGAACTGCGCTATATTTGCAAATATTGAATCACTTTGAAATTACTCAAAAATCCACTATGGGGAGACGCGTGTACCTTGCCAAACAAAATAATATAAACAAATCGAAAGCTTGTTCGATTGGTCACTAAAGAATATTGTTTACAAAGAAATTCGAGGAAACAGACAAGCCAACCATATGTATATATATAAATGATAAATGTACAGAGACTTCGACGTTTTTTAAGAGGTGGAGTTTTTTTTTTTATATGATTAGATGTATTTCAAAATTTGTGTAAGATATTTTTTATTATATATAAATTTTGATATAATTTAACCGTAAAAAATTAATATGTCATGAAAATAAATTTTTTATATACTTATATATATATATATAGTAAAACTAGAAGGAATATTGCAGCAACATTTGCTTTTCACAAAGTTGCCATTTAACTATGAATGAGCCATCTTTAACCGGTTTCATGTGAAACTTTACAATTCCTAAAGGACAAATGAATAAATACATAAATAGTAAAAGAGCCAATAAAATGTCGCTTGAACATTTGAAACATATCTTTTTCTCCATCAGAATTGCGATATTATATTATATTACGTGAAAGCTGCCCTCACTACGTTGCCAAATAGGCTCCAACCACTTTTTCTTTAATCGTTCTATTATTTTTTCACTTTGTGCTCATCAATTATTGCGCATTTGGATGAAATAAGTCCATTTATAGTATATTAAAAACATTTCAATGGTTACATAACATTTATACATGTTAAAATAAGTGCTTAAACTTAAGACCACTTGTTAGACTACCAATATCACTCACTAATAGTGACTTAATATTTTGATATTTGATTTGAATTCTTATTTTTCTCCCCTTTGCTAATTATTCTTCCTCTCTTCATGTCATAGGTCTTTTCAAGTAAAATAAATCAATAAAAATATCTGGAGATTTATTTAGTGGGGTCTACTGGTCTAGGTTATTTTGGATGCATTTCAATTAATTTATCTTTGTAGTCTAATCAATAACAGTAACTAGTAAGCCATTCATTCATTCACTCATTGCAGAGAGATTTACCCCAACGTTAACATTTTGGCCGCCTTCGGTAAATTATTTAAGTTAGATTATGACTTATTTAGTTAACTTACAAACTTGTTAAAAATATTTAGTAAATAAATTTATTTTAATAATTTATAATTTATTTTGATAAATTATTTTTAATAATTTATAATTTTTATAATATTTTTAGTCATAATTATAACTGTAATTAAATGTACTCTTTTTACAATAATTTTAACCATGATTATAACAGTAGTTAAATGTTTTAAAATCGTGATTAATGTTATATAGAGCTCTCCAGATACATAATTTATAATTTATAACTTTTATAATTTTTTTTTATCTTTATTATTTTATAAAAATATTCATTATACTCTTATCTTACATATTATATATATATAATAAAATATAAATAAATATTATATATATAATAATTTAAATTAATTTAATAAAAAACAAAAAATAATATTGTGTTTATATAATATCTATATAATATATATATATATATATATAATTTAAATTAATTTAATTAAAAAATAGAAAATAATATGTTTATTTTGTATTATTTTAAGATTATAAAATATATGGCCTTTTATATCATTTTATACTTTTTAATTATTTCAACAGTTATTTTCAATAACTTTCACTTTTTAGCTTTCAGTTATTATCAGTTAAAAATTAACTTATAAATTTTTAACTAACTTATCAACTAATTTTGTGTCAAAGTCTTAAGAGTGCATTGTTTTTTTTCGTGATTGAAGTTGTGAGATCATGGTCATGGTACACGTGGTAAGCCAGAGGAAATCTATATATATATATATATTATCATCTCTGTAGGGTAAGAAATTAATTTGGGATCGGAATCAGAATAACTAGGCTATAGTAGAGATGGTGAGAGGTCCTTTCTTTGACGAAAATGGAGTAAAGAGAGGTGCGTGGAGTGAAGAAGAGGACGAGAGGCTTAAATCTTATGTTCAGACCTATGGCCACCCTAATTGGCGTCAACTTCCCAAACTCGCAGGTATCAAATTAATTCATGATCTCTGTTCTTAATTCATTAATTCTCAATCACGCCTTGGATTTTCTTATGTAAATATATATACACACACTCACACACAGGCTTAGCAAGATGTGGAAAGAGTTGCAGGCTTCGTTGGATGAACTACCTGCGACCAAACCTAAAACATGGGAACTACACCCCACAGGAAGAGGAAACCATCATTAAACTTCACGAACAACATGGAAACAAGTATGTAGCCTGTTATTAATTACTGGATTTTCACACCCAATTGATGATGATTGTAATTAACCGGATGTGTTGTGAATCTGTGATGTGAAATTAATATATGTACATGGTGACAGATGGTCACTGATAGCTGAAAATCTACAAGGAAGAACCGACAACGATGTGAAAAACCACTGGCATAGCCAACTCAAGACGCGACCGAAGGGAAAAGACTGGAGTATTAACTCTGAGTTGAAAGCGAAGAAGCGAAATCATAGTAATAATAGCAGTGGGGAATATTCAGAATGTGATATGATGAAAGTTGTGGCTGAGTCTCACAGTATATTAGAAAGCTCGTCGATTGAGTGCACACAGCAAATAGCAGATCAAGATAACTCTGCTTCAGTGGTATCCATTGAAGACACAACAGAATCAACGGTGAATGGTTCAGGTTCGGCAGAAGAAGAATGCAGCGAGGCTTCATGGCAAACTAACAGCTTTCTAGAATTCAGTGGCAATTTTTGGACTGAACCGTTCATATTAGAAAATACTTATGATGAATATTATAACTCTGACTATCAAATTGGTGGAAGTGGAGACATTTTTTCATATGATGGTCCGGAGTTGTATTAATTAAGTGATGCTAATTGAGATATACCAAACACAGTTTCTTTTTCTTTTTTCTTTCCCCTTATTCTTGTCTTTTGCTGATGACTGTAAGTCTGGGACTCTGGGTGAATATACAGTATGAAATTACAAATCAACCGACCACACAAAACATTTCTGGAAATTTAATAAATTTAAACTGGATGTAGCTTATTGAAGCTTCTCGTCTATTTAGATTCACAACTAAAATAACAAAATAAAGATCCAGAAATATGAAACTGCCCAATTCAATCAAGTAAATATTCAGATATTATGTGTGGTGTTAGAGGGCATTGTCAACAGAGCCCCCGCAGAGGACAAAATTTTATTTTAGCGAATTTCTAAATTTTAAATTGAAATATTAACAAATTTTTAATGCAGTGTAAAATTGAAATTTAACTACTAAATCGGTAAATCAATTTTAAATTGAAATATTAACAAATTTTTAATGCAGTGTAAAATTGAAATTTAACCACTAAATCGGTAAATCCAATCCCTCCGCCAGGTAAAGTGTAAAAATTAAAAAATTAATTTTTTCAAAAAAAATTTAAATATTTTATATTTAATCGACAGTAAAACTACAAAAATTGTATACAAATCTATCCATATATTTTTTTTTATACATAATAGAGTAAGGGTTTGAAGATGGAACGGAGATATTTTCTAGGATATATTTAATAGCTGAAATAAATTGGACACGGAGATTTCACATGTAAAAATAAAACTTTGAATGTTTCCTAAACAGCTGAAATTAATTGGATGTACGTAGATTTCACATGTAAATAAAAAACTTTGAATGTGTCCTAAACCCAAGATATTTGGACCTCATTCAAGAAAACAAAATGCTGTTAATAAAGGGATAGCTGGGGTGTATTGTCTAAATTTTGGCCCATATACAAACGAGGAAGTCAAAAAGTCGCATATATATTTTCATGAAAGACAGGGACCCAACAGTATGAAGGCATCTCTCTCGCAACTTCTCATCCGGTGACTCGCCTTTTGTTGTCAACCAGTCAATGCTGATCCATTCCACACAACACTTTCCTCTCCCATGAGCCCACAGACAGAATGACTCAACCCAAAAAAAAAAAAAAGGTGATCCATTCCACACAAACAATTTGTTGTTGAAAGAATCTTCCACGAAATGACTCATCTCTGTTTTGTGTGTCGCGCACTTGACTTCCTGCACACGAGTCACGTTTATTATTGTTGTATGTAGGTGCATGTTGTAGCAATCATCTTGTGAGAAATTTTTGTGTGATCACAAATATAATATTTTAGTTTTAGATATAATTAATTAAATATTTATATTAAATAAAATAAAAAAAAGCACATGTAAAATAAGTAAAAAAAAAGCTTTTGAGTTTTTGTCTCTCTCTTTCTCATATACACGTGCATAATTTTGTTTTGTTTGTTTCTTCTCTTTTCTACTAAACTTGAATGCTGAGTTGGCTAAAATAAATGTCACATAAATATAAAACAATATCAATTAATTAATCACCTTGTGTTAATCAAAGTGAGGCTAACAGTGTTATTTTCTATATTTATTCAGAATATTTTTAAAATATATAAGTTTAATTATTTTAAACATACTTAGATTGTAAAATATTAAATAAAGTTTTACAACTAAAACTAAGCTGTTCGGATATCGAATTCTATACTAATCTGAAAACCCTTGGTACCTTTTAATATAATTTTATAAATATTTATCACCAAAATTATCAATATCAATATAAGGACATTTGAAATCAAATATCTGGGCATCCCAACATGCAGACTATGTAGTTGGTATTGGGAAAAACGACGGTATGCGCAGAATCAAAATAATTTCACAGACCCAGAATAATTCCTAAAATACAATAGACAAAAATAACACCAAAAAATTTTAGCATGGAAAACCCAAATTAGGTAAAAACCACGGGACCCGTAGGCCGCTTAAATCTTCCACTATAGTAATAATGGGAATACAATCTTCACCCTTAGGTGGACCTCTCACTCACAAAAAAAATACTACAACAGTATTTCTTCAATTTGTGAACAATAACTCTCGCAAATTGGACTCACTAATTTTTCTCTTAGAAACTTTCTGAGGCACTCTATTTTTCTTCTTACTCTTTTCTCTCAAAGGTGAGGCTTCTCTTTGGGTTTTTAAAGGAAGGAGAGAAATGACTCTTATTTATAGAGTCATTTCCCTTAAGATGCATCCCCCTTCTGTCGACGGCTGCTTGCAATTTTCTTCACGCGTTTGCAGCAGCCTCTCCTTTTTCAATTTTTCCTCAAGCTGCGCCAAACTATTTTTGTCATTTTTTGTTTTTTTGGAGTAAATTACAAAATTTAGTTGCAATTTTAGTTAAATTGTAATTTGGCCCTTTTTTTAAAAATATTATAAGACATGGGCCCCACTTATGGAAGGACCCACCTTTCAATTCTACCCCTCCCGACCTAAGTGGGGGGTTCCACCAATCCTACAACTGATTGACAGTATTCAAACTTGCTTCTTGGAAGAGTCTTAGTCAACATATCAGATCCATTTTCATCTGTATGGATCTTTTCAAGTTGTAGTAGCTTCTTCTCCAATGCACCTCTTATCTAGTGATATCTCATATCAATGTGCTTCGATCTTGAGTGAAAGGAGGCATTCTTTCCAAGGTGAATTGCACTTTGATTGTCACAATATAGCTCATACTTTTCTTGGTGGAAAGTAAGTTCATTTAAGAACCTTTTCATCCATAGCAACTCCTTACTGGCTTCAGTTGCTGCGATGAATTCTGCTTCAGTGGTGGACAGTGCAACACACTTCTGTAATTTTGACTGCCATGCCACAGCTCCCCCTGCAAAAGTGATCAGGTAGCCCGAAGTAGATTTTCTCGAATCTATGTCGCCGGCCATATATGCATCTGTGTATCCAACTAACACAGGTTTGGTATCTCCAAAACATAAGCATATTTTGGAAGTACCCCGAAGATACCTAAATATCCACTTTACTGCAGCCCAATGTTCCTTTCCAGGTTTTGAAAGGAATCTACTCACTACTCCAACTGCATGAGCAATATCTGGCCGTGTGCACACCATGACATACATTAAACTTCCAACTGCTGAAGCATATGGAACCTTGTCCATCTCTTCCTTTTCTTCATCTGTGGAAGGGCACTGCTTAGAACTTAGCTTAAAGTGATTAGCAAGAGGACAACTAACCGCTTTAGCTTTGTCCATGTTGAACCTTTGAAGTACTTTCTTAATATACTTCTCTTGTGACAACCATAATTTCTTGGCGCTTCTGTCTCTAGTTATCTTCATGCCAAGAATGTGTTTTGCTGGCCCTAAGTCTTTCATAGCAAAAGACTTACTCAACTGCTTTTTCAAGTCATCAATTCTAGAAATATTTTGGCCAACAATCAACATGTCATCCACATAGAGCAATAAAATAATGAAATCATCATCAGAGAATTTCTGCACGAACACACAGTGATCTGAAGTAGTCTTCTTGTAACCATGCTCCCCCATAACAGACTCAAACTTCTTATACCACTGTCTTGGTGCTTGCTTCAAGCCGTACAGGCTTTTCTTTAGCTTGCAAACGTAGTCCTCTTTTTCTTTTTGCTTAAAACCCTCTGGCTGCTCCATGTATAATTCTTCCTCCAAATCACCATGAAGGAATGCAGTTTTGACATCCATTTGCTCAACCTCAAGGTCAAGACTTGCTGCTAACCCTAGCACTGTTCGAATGGATGTCATTTTCACCACTGGTGAAAATATCTCATCAAAGTCAATCCCTTTTCTTTGGCTGAATCCCTTAACGACCAATCTGGCTTTGAATCTTGGATGGGAACTGTTCTCTTCATGCTTAATTCTGAACACCCATTTGTTCTTCAAAGCCTTCTTGCCTTTTGGCAGCTTTACCAGTTCAAAAGTTTTATTCTCATGCAATGATTTCATCTCATCTTGCATGGCATCAATCCACTTCTTCTTGTGTTCATCATCCATTGCTTCTTCGAAGCTTTCTGGTTCTCCCCCGTCAGTTAATAACACATACTGATTTGCAGGGTATCTAGTAGAGGGTTGTCGAACTCTAGTAGATCTTCTCAATTCTGGAGAACCCATTGGAACTGGTGGTTGATCATGAACACCATCATCACCATCAGAATCTTCTGATGGAATCTCAACGGGAGCATCTGGATCACCTATTTCAGGCTGATCATTCTGTATTTCATCTCCAACTTGTCTTGGCACCAGTGTTGGAGGAATAACTTCCGAACCAGTTGAATCACCATTGGCTTTAGAAATATCTTCAATGGTCTGATCTTCAATGAACACAGCATCACGACTCCTGACTAGTTTCTTCTCCACTGGATCATAAAATCTGTAGCCAAACTGATCTTGACCATATCCAATGAACACACATTGTCGTGTCTTACTCTCAAGTTTGGACCTTTCATCCTTTGGAATATGTACAAAGGCTTTGCATCCAAACACTCGCAGATGGTTGTAGGAAACATCTTTTCCCGACCATACCTTTTCTAGAACATCTAGCTTTAAAGGGACACAAGGTGAGCGATTCAGCACATGTACTGCTGCTAGTAAAGTCTCACCCCAAAATTTCTTTGGTAACTTTGCATGAGAGAGTAAACATTTGACTCTCTCCATCAAAGTTCTGTTCATCCTCTCAGTCAGGCCATTCAGCTGCGGTGTTTTTGGAGGCGTTGTCTGATGCCGAATACCATGCTCTTTACAGTAGGCATCAAAAGGCCCAATGTATTCTCCACCGTTGTTTGTTCGGATGCATTTTAGCTTCTTCCCAGTCTCTCTTTCAACTGAGGCATGAAACTCTTTAAAGACATTCATCACTTGATCCTTTGTCTTTAAAGTGTATGCCCATATCTTCCTTGAATGGTCATCAATGAAAGTCACAAAGTACTGAGCACCACCAAGTGACTTTAACATTGGTCCACATAAATCTGAGTGTACCAAATCCAGTACATTTGCCATTCTAGAAGGAGGGTGGCTTTTAAACGTAGCTCTATTTTGCTTTCCTGCCAGACAATCATCACACTTCTTTAAGTGAACTTGATCCAAACCAGGTAGAGCATTCTTCCTAGTTAAATGGATCATGCTCTTCTCGCTCATGTGACCGAGACGTTTGTGCCATAGCTCAACTGTACTATTATTCTCCGTTGTGTTCACAACATCCTTGGAGAGCTTTGCTTGCATAATGTACAGTTTGGAGTCTTTGTTCCCTCTGGCTACCACCAATGATCCTTTGGTGAGCTTCCATTGGCCATTAAAGAAGGTATTGCAGAAACCTTCATCATCTAGCTTGCTTGTTGAGATCAGATTCAGGCGCATATCTGGAATATGCCTCACATCCTTCAGGACTAATTGCGTACCATTCTCCGTCTTTAAACAAACATCTCCTTTACCTACAATTATTGAAAGATTATTATTTCCCATTCTTACAACACCAAAATTGCCCGGTGTGTAAGATGAGAAAAATTCCTTCCGAGATGTAGCATGAATAGTGGCACCACTGTCAATCACCCAGCTTGTCTCATGGGTTTTAAGATTGACTACATCATCATCATAGACAATGTTGAACTCCTCAATAACATCTGCTTGCTCATCATCACTACTGTTATTTTTGTTCTGTCCTCTGCCTTTGTTCTTTTCCTGATCCTTCTTGAACTTGCGGCAGTGTATTTTGATATGACCCTTCTTTTTACAGTAATGACATTCAACATTGGCATATCTGTTGGATTTGCCTCTGCTCCTTCCTCTAGGTTTTTGATCCCTAGACTGGTTCCTCCCCCTGAAGTCTGAAACCAGAACATTTGGTTGTGATGAAGAAGATGAGTTTTGAGATCTTCTTCTCATTTCATCATTTAAGATACTGCTTTTAACAGACTCCATATTAACTACACCATCAGGTGCAGTGTTGGCGATGGAGATCTTCACAGTCTCCCACGACTCTGGTAGAGAGCCCAATACCAGCAGAGCAAATATTTCATCGTCCAGATTTATGCCTATTTTGGACAGTTGATCTACGACCCCTTGCATCTCATTTAGATGATCTGCTACAGAAGTCCCTTCCCTGTATTTCAACTGCGTCAATTTGGTCAAATAAAATAATTTATTGTTACCAGTTTTTGACGCATAAAGCTGTTCAAGCTTATTCCATAGCGTCCGGGCATGAGTCTCATTGCAGATGTGGTTGTATACGTTGTCTTCGACATATTGTCGGATGAAATCGCACACCTGCTCATGCTCAAACCGCCATTCCTCATCCGTCTTGCCTTCAGGTTTATCTGATGTAAACACTGGTAGATGCATTTTCATCACAAATAAGAGATCTTTCATCTTGCTTCTCCACATGTGATAATTTGTGTCATTTAGGCTGATCATTTTGATGTTTCTTGTCTCCATTGAGATCAGTAGTCAAAGTTTTAACTGATCCCAAAACTTTTCTGGCAGTGAATAGTACCTCCGTACATATGAACAGTACTTTCGTACGTATGAACAGTATCTACGTACATATGAATAGTACCTTTGTATATATGAACAGGACTTCCGTATATATAAATAGTATTTTTGTACGTATAAACAGTACTAGTATGTATGAATAGTACTAATACATATAAAAAATACTAATATGTATGAATAGTACTTGTATACGTGAATAGTACTTGTACGTCTTCGTACAGTATTTGTGAATAATACTCGTACGGCATTCTTCAATGGTACTCCAACCAGAAGCTCTGATACCACTTGTTGGGAAAAACGGCGGTATGCGCATAATCAAAATAATTTCGCAGAATCAAAATAATTCCACAGACTCAGGATAATTCCCAAAATACAATAGATAAAAATAACACCAAAAAATTTTAGCGTGGAAAACCCAAATTAGGTAAAAACCACGAGACCCGTAGGCCGCTTAAATCTTCCACTATAGTAATAATGAGAATACAATCTTCACCCTTAAGTTGACCTCTCACTCACAAAAAAAAATACTACAACAGTATTTCTTCAATTTGTGAACAATAACTCTCACAAATTGGACTCACTAATTTTTCTCTCAGAAACTTTTCTCTCAAAGGTGAGGCTTCTCTTTGGGTTTTTAAAGGAAGAAGAGAAATGACTCTTATTTATAGAGTCATTTCCCTTAAGATGCATCCCCCCTCTGTCGACGGCTGCTTGCAATTTTCTTCACGCGTTTGCAGCAGCCTCTCATTTTTCAATTTTTCCTCAGGTTGCGCCAAACTATTTTTGTCATTTTTTTTGTTTTTTTGGAGTAAATTACAAAATTTAGTTGCAATTTTAGTTAAATTATAATTTGACCCTTTTTTTAAATATTATAAGACATGAGCCCCACTTATGGAGAGACCCACCTTTCAGTTGGAGAGTGTGAATAAAAAAGATCAATTTTAATTCTAATTAATAAGCGACAACTCAATAAATTTTAAAAAACCAATAATTAAAAAAAAGAAAATATGAGTGGAATAACTAGAGAAAGAAAGAGAGAGGGAGAGAGATAGAAACTCAAGAGTTTTTATTTCTTATTTTTTTCTTTATTTTACACGTAAATTTTTTTATTTTTATTTTATTAGATATAAATATTTAATTAATTGTGCTTAAAACTGAGGTGTTAAGTTTGTATTCATACAATAATTTTTCTCGTCTTGTAATAAAAGTTTAAAGGAGCGTCCAATCATAGTCCAACAATGATGTTTAGAGGTCTATTTAATTTTATTGTGAGTTAATGGTAAAGGTTTGATTTTAAAATTGATATTATAGTAGGAATGGCAAAAGACAGTTGCCCACTCATTTTTCACTGTCTGTATTAGAATTCATTTGAAATATTCGAAAGAGTCGTATAATAGTAATGGATTTTCGATATCCTTAATTAATTGATTATTGGGTACCTGCGTGCTCGATATTTGATATTCATTCAAAAAAAAAATTTAATTTATCAAATTTATAATATATATTATATTTTATATATTAAAATTTTACAATTTATACTATATATCTATATTATATAAATAATTATCAGATTAATATCAAATACATTATTCACCCATTTATATTAGACTGATGAATATAAGTTATCTTATGCTAACGTGCATTTATATTTACCTAATATTTAATAGTAATTTAATTTTGACTATATTTACCCTGGGATATCGAATATTTTGTTTAGACAAATGCTGTCGAATATTCAAAATATCCGTCACCATTCGTCATCCCCAAGTCATAATCAAAGTTAAGTGGACAAATTGTTTTTCTCGACTATTTTTCTGATGTAATCTATTTGTTGAGCTCTTATTTTTTGATTTAATTTTAGATGTTGTGATGAAACATATTTAAGAAAAAATTCCTAAATGCATACTTTTTGATGATGATTTTGTTCTAATAACAGAGTCAAGGGAAGAAATTAATTTTAAACTTAAGTTATGGAGAGCTACTTTGAAATTGAAGGGTTTTCGTTTGAGCATGAGTAAGACAGAGTATATGCATTGTAATTTTAACAAATGACAAGTTAGAAATGAGTTGGAGGTTAAAATTGGAAATAATATTGTATCACAAGTGTCAAAGTTTAGGTATCTGAGATCTGTTATACAAGATGACGGCGAAATTATTGGAGATGTGACACATAAGATACAAGATGGGTGGTTAAATTGAATAATGGTATCAAGAGTTGTTGTGATCGGAAAGTACCTGAAAAGCTCAAAGGAAAGTTTTATCGTACTGATATAAGACCAGCGATCTTATATGGGAGTGAATGTTGGACGATGAAAGGACAACAAGAACATAAAATTGGAGTAGCGGAGATGAGGATGTTGCGTTGTATGTGTGGTCATACAAGAAGAGATATGATCTGTAATGATCGTATACGAGGGAGAGTTGGAGTGGCATTTATTGAAGAAAAAATGACTAAAAACCGTTTAAAATGGTTTGAGCATGTTTAAAGAAGACCATTGGAAGCGCCAGTAAAGATAGTTGAGCAGATGGTTTGGAGTCTTGTGAAAAAAGGTTGTGGAAGACTAAGAAGGATACTTAGAGAAGTTATTGAATGTGATCTTTTGGTAAATGAGATATTTGGAGAGTTAGTCATTGATTGAGTTCAATGACGTTGTACGATCCATATAGCTGACCCCACCTAGTGGAATAAGGATTTTTTGTTGTTGTTGTAGTCCATTTGTTATTAAACTCTTAATAAAAATATAAATGCAATTTTTTAAATAAAAAACTTAATTATGTAGTCTTAAGCTATATAAAAAAAAATTCTACCTTATTTGATTTATACTGAAAAAGTTGACGACAATAAACACCTTAAAAACAAGAGCTAAGTTTTATTTATTTAATTTTTTTAGTACTTCCATCTTATTTTTGTATGGGCTATTTGTTTGGGATTGAATCGTTTGTTGTGAAAGCTATGCAATAGGGATTTAATGTGTGATATTGATCGTTTGTATGGGCTATATATTTTTGTATGGGCTATAGTATATTCGGTTGAGTGCGGAGACAAATAAAATTGATCATCCTGAGGTTGCCAGGAATTAATGTGTGATATATGTAGGCTAATATATAGGGTATGCAATAATTACGTTTTAATTTTAATTTTTTTTGATAAATCAGGAAATTAAAATAAAACAGACACAACAACAATCAAACGGAATTTTAACAGAAAATTTTCGACTAAAAGTAGTTTCGACTGATACATTTTTATTTTTTCACTGAATTGTTGTATGAACTATTTTTTTTAACTGAAAGAAATTTCAACGATTTTTTGACTAAAATGTAGTAGAAAAGATTATTTATAATTATTTATCCAACTCTTACCAATACAGTGACTAAAAGCCAGAAGCATTTATTTAATTAAAGGTATGTATAATTTTAAATATGTTAAATTAAATACTGTTTGTTCTATTTAAAGTTATTTACGTATATATAATTTTTTGAAATTTAAAATTAATAAATAAAAAAATATAGCTTAGTAGAATCTTTATGCCCCATATATATATATATATATATATATATATATGTCATATGGCACAAGGGGTCATATATATGACATATGTCGCAGGGACATATTCTAATAGTTGCCATATGGCATATGTTACAGGGGAAGCCCCATGTGGTAATAGTTAATATATTGTTGTTATTTTATTTTAAAATTTAACTTGTATTTATTAGATATCTTATTTATAAACAGTCTCTTAATTTTTTTAATTAGTCAAATTAATTTTGTAATGAGATAGGTTAAAAAGTAATTAAATTAAAATTATTGTAGAAAAATTAAACTAGATTCAAAAAATATAAAAACTTTTTATAACACTATTTTCACATCAAAAGTTTATGATTTAAGTGTGGCCAAAAATTTAAATTTACATTTTTTGGAAAAACTGATTTTCTGCATCTTAGTGATATTATTATGTTTGGATGATATTATTTTTTCCTGCATCTTATTCATATTATTATGTTTAGATGATATTATTTATGAATTTATCAATATTTATTACTTTATATTTAAATTACTATGGATGTTTATGATTTTAAAAAATAAATTTACATATAAATAATTTATTGAACTTATATATATATATTAATTTATTTATTCAAGTTATCATTAGACTTGAAAGTTAAACCAGTGACCGAAGGTCAACCTGGGTTAATTAGCGGCTGGTTTCAAAAACATAATATATAAATTCTTATGTGTAATAAAATAACAGTGAGAAGATATGTCTATTCACTAAAAAAATTGGAAAGGAATTTTTTATATAAAAAAATAAGTGTAGAAAGAATTTCATAAATAATTAGTCACTTTCTATGTTGCCCTCATTTTCTTGTTCATCTTCATCGTCATCTTCATCCGTATCTGTATCTTGCTTTTCATCTTCTTCTTCATGTTCTTCCTCCCCATCTTTTACTTGATCTTCTTCTTCTGCTGCTTCTTCTTCTGTATATCTTATTTCTTCGTATTGTCCTTCTTCTCTTAAATTTTCATTTAATAAATCACTATTAAGAGCAAAAACATGTGGTTGGTCATTCTGGTAGGCAACTTCAAGTCTTTCTTCATTTTCCCACTAAATTTCTAGGTTTAGTTTTCGTAACAATCCACCAGTCAGATTTCTCTCTTGTTCTCATTCGATAAGGAACAAAATAGACTTGTATTACTTGGTATGTGAACACAAATAGATCAAATTTTTCATATCTTCTTGTATGCTTATTCTTTGTAATTCCATAATCTGGATGCACCCTTGTTCCACTATTCAGCATTGGATCAAATCAGTCACAGTCAAACAAAATTATCTTTTTTATAGATTCTCCAAAATATTGTAGTTGTACAACTGCTTTAAGGATGACAAAATAATCATTTTCTCTACTACATTATCCAGTGCCTCTAACACAAACCCCATGATTGATTGTCTTCTTTCTAGTACTCCAGGCATTAGTATGAAACTTGACCCATTCACAAAATACATTGGCCATGTCTCGACTTCTCTAAATGGTCCCCATGCCAAGGACATTACATATGGATCATTAAAAACATGAGGTTGAGTGTTTACCTAGTTAAAATTATCAATGAATAATTGATTAATTATTGCACAGCACAGAAAAATGAGTCCATATACAATTAATCCAATTAAATCATAAGGTCATTTACAAGAGTTTTGAGCTATAAGACAAAGTGTGATTCAACAACTTTATCAATATTTGCGTCGTTGTAGTGAGGATTTAAATTTCTATGATATTGTTCAAAATTGATGTCGTACAAAAGCAAACTCATTGAGCATACATAATAGATATACAATATATGATTGAATAATAAAATTAGGAAATAGAATGTGTTCTTACTCAAGATATTGCTTCACTTCATCATAATTGAGAAGGGCATAAAATTGAGCCGTCATATATTCTCTATCATTTAAATATTTAGTGCCGCTCTTGCTAGAGGGATGCCTAACTTGGTTAAAAATTGTTAATATTGTCGGCTGGCTTGTTTCCTCTTGCATAAAGGCATTTCGACCAACTCTTGTTCTTATTAAATGTACATGTGATTTAAGTAATAAGAACACAAGTACGAAGTCTCTTGTGCCAAGTATGTTTTGCAAATTAAACCTTCCACCTAAGATTTATTCTTGATTGTCTTTTTAATTCTGTTTAAAAACCTTAAAAAATGAAAGAAACTAGTTTGTCATATTTGTATCAATAGGAATTAACGTAACATACAGAAATAAAAGTAATTAATGATTGATTACCTCTCAAAAGGATACATCAATCGATGTTAAACTGCTCCACCGACTCGAGCCTCATATGGGAGATGGGCAAGTAGATGTTCTATTGAGTCAAAAAAATCAAGAGGAAAGATTCTTTCTAACTTGCAAAGGATGATAGAAATATTGTGTTCCATTTGCATAAGCTCATCCACTTTCAACTTTGTAAAACACAAGTCCCTGAAAAATTGGCTAATCTCAGTGAGAGGCCTCCAAACTTGCTCTGGCAATGCGCTGAATGCGATGGGCAGCAAACATTCCATAAAAATATGGCAATCATGGCTCTTGAGTCTGAACAACTTTTCGTCCTTCACATCAACACATCTTGACAAATTAAAAGAATATCCATTAGGTATTTTTAAACATTTGACCCACTCGCATATGGCCATTCTCTGCTTAAGCGTAAATGCAAATTTAGCCTTTGGGTTTATCACTCTATCATTGGCCAACTCTTCTAACTCTAATTCATGATGCCTGCAGTACACCTTAAGATCCTATCTCGCTTTGAAGTTATCCTTTGTCTTGCCTTGGATGTCCATAACAATGTTAAATATGTTGTCGAACACATTTTTTTTTTCTATGTGTATGACATCTAGATTATGACGGATTAGGAGATCTTTCCAATAGGGAAGATCCTAAAAAATGTTTTGTTTTGTCCAATTATGCTCAACCCCATAACCTTGATCTCTACAAAGGCCACTTTCAGTAACCTTAGGAAACCATCTAACTTCTTCCCCACTCAATCTTGGCAGTGGAGGACCGTGTTCGATTCTATTCTTCATGAATGCTTCCTTATTCCTCCTAAATGCATGGTCAACAGGCAAAAATTGTCAATGACAATCAAACTAGGATTTCTTTTTCCCATTTTTCAAAGTGAAGGCTTTCAAGTTGTGCTTATAGTAAGGACAAGCGAACTTACATGCAGTGCTCCATCCCAACGACATTCCATACGCTGGAAGTCATTTATTGTCCACATCAACGCGGCTTGCATATGAAAATTCTACTATGTGGAAATGTCAAAGGTGGACAGTCCGTCCCACAATATTTTCAACTCGTCAATGAGCGGCTACAAGTACACATGAATGCTAGCCTTTGGATTACGTGGCCCAGGTATAATGGCTGTCAGAAACATGTACGGTGTAGTCATGCAAAGCTCGAGAGGCGGGTTGTATGGTGTCACTATAACCGACCAGCACGAGTATAGTGTCCCATGTTGATCATAAAAGGTGAACCCATCTGTACACAAACCAAGCCTCACATTACGTGGCTCATTAGTAAAGTTGGGATGTACTATGTCAAAGTGTTTCCATGTTTCTGCATCTGAAGGATGAATCAATATGCTTTCATTTCTTCTATTATTCCAATGCCATCGTATTTTCTCAGCTGAACTTATTAAAGCATAAAGCCTCTGCAACCTAGGAATGAGGGATCAATAGTGCATCATTTTCACTGGAACCTATTTAACACTTTGTCTTCTCCTAGGTCTATCTTCCCAGTATCGAGATGCCCTAAAGAATTTGCTTTCTGTCTTTTCTATATCATTGTTATAGTACAACATGCATCCATTATGACAAACATCTATTTTTTTTTTTGACATCAGACTAAGTTTGGATACCAATTTTTTTGTCTTGTACTAATCTCTCCCATAATACTTTCCATATTGTTGAAAGCTGCCACTGATATGTTGCCTTCAGATTTAGGGTTAACATTCTAACCGTAGCAAACAACTCTGAATGATTAGTACAACTTGGCCAAAGTGGTCCCTGGTAGGCATTTAATAAATCAAAGAAGCTATGAGCTTATGAATTTAAAGGTTCATCTGTACTTTGATTACTCGTATCTTCATTCTCTGGTTTTGAGTCATTTGGGATATCTAGGTTGACTCTGGTTGCATCTAAGATCATGGTTTGATATCGAGCATTCCTTTCGGCAACAGTAAATGTCGATTTACTTGAACAACCAACATCAACAGAAGATGAAACTGTAGCTTCACTATTGACCTTACCATGAGATGTCTAGTACCAGTATCATGACTAAAAGCCTCTTCTGTAAAGGTCCACTTTAACGTCTACAACACCCATGAAGGTGGTATTTTTGTATTTTGAACAGGGGTACCAGATCTTTCCATCTACTGTATGTCTCGCAGCAAAGGTATCAAATTCCTCCACCCTAAACAAAAATTTTTCTGTGTAACTATTCTTTCCAAGATTTAGTCTATTATACATCCATCTCCGATGAGATGGGATATTCATTGTCAAAAACTGAACAGAAAAAAACTTAGTAATGGAAAGGAAAAGCTGAATAAGAAAATTTTACACACACTTATAGTTCTTCTTTTCAATTAGATCTTTTACACATATTCTTTAAGCTGACATCCCACCTATGCTACTTTATTTACATAATTTTTCCACGTAGCCTTATAGCTGTCGTATAGACCCAACGACCCATGCAGCACCATTAAAACAAACTAAATTCAAAAAGAAATATTATATTATATTAGTATATATATACTATATATATATATAATATTAATATATAATACGTATATATATATATAATATTATATGTAGTAATAAAATTAATATTATATTTATATAATTTTTATTTTTAATTTTTAAATGAAGAAAATATATTAATTTAAAAAACTAGACAAAATAAAAAGATATAAACTACAATATGACTAATTAAATTAAAAAAATTATTATATTAATATAATTTGCATTTAAAAATATAAAATAAAATTTGCATATAAAAAAAATAAAAATATGAAATGGTATTATATTATATGTATGTAATAAAATTAATATTATATTTATATAATTTGTATTTTTAATTTTTTAAAATAAAATATATTAATTTTAAAAAATTAAAAAATAAAATTAATTTAGTATAGAAAGATAATTTAGTTAAAAAATTAAAATCTAGAAGATAAATATGATAAATATGATTTGCAAAATTCTACAAAACAGATTGCAAAATATGTGAAAGCCTTAAAAACAAACTTTTGCATAGCATGACGAGGCATAACTTGCACGCCTCTTTTGGCGTGTAATTGCACATGCCTCATGTACTTTTTTTAAATTATTTTTAAAATTTTAAAAGATTATTTTATATATAAAAATATAAGTACAAATAATTATTTAAAATTTAATATGTAATGTAATAATTATTTTTAATTATTAAAATTATATAGAGTTATTTTTAAATAAAATACTTTAAATGAAATAATTTAATATTAACATAATATATAGTTATTGATTCTAATCATTAAAATTATATTGTCATAAAATTTAATAATATCAATATATTAATTAATAAATAAAATATGCATCATACTATTTTTATCAAAATATTGATAAATTACAAATATTATTTATTATACAATTATTTATTATACAATTTATCTTTATACAAAAAGTTAAATATCTATTCATTATCTCCCTTTTCTTTTGGCCCTGCTTCCTCTTCTTCTGGTCTGGGTTCTGCTTTTTCTTCTTGTGCTCTATGCCTCCTCCTTACTCTCTTCTTCCGGCTTGAACCCGCAGCAGTGTTATTAGTACTGGCTTCTATATCTTAGGTTTCAAACCCACGTGACATTTGAGCTTTCCTCCGCTCCAATTGTCTCCGGTTTCTCTGACTCACATTCCGTTGTATTGATATCAATTGGCTTCTAGCAATCACAGCTAATTGATTTTCGAGATATGTCAAAGAAACATGTTCTACTAGATCTGGGTGTCATTCTAAAACAGTGAAATTAAATTATTATATAATCAATAAATCTAAATAAAAAAATAATTTATTATACAAAAGATAAAATAAATATTATACTACAATAGCCATCACTATTGTATCTTGACCGATATAACGTCGTGTAATCTGAAAGTACCAATCAAAGTACCTTGGGTCTTGGTCATGCAAGAATTCACCTCGTAGGATTAGTAGTCTCCAATTGTTCCATGTTTGTATGGCCTCTTAATGGTGTTTTGCCCAATCATGGTTGTGAAGTCTCCCTTCGGCCTTTTGAGTATGATAACTTTCCATTTGGTCCTTCGGTGGGTTTGGCGGTATTCCTTGTAGCAGTCCAAATTGCCACATTATGCGCTTAATAAGTTGCATTTCAACTATATGAAAGCAAATTAAAGGTACTCTGACCTGATCCACTTCCATTCCAGTCGAACAGTATACAGAGATTCCCCCATGCACTCTCAAATAAGGATACCATATAATCTACAGTGATATGACACTTGTTAGTATATTTTATTTGGCAGAGACTCATTATATTAGTAGAGTTATGTACCTCTTAGTCACTCATGATGTCCAACATTTCTCTGTATTTAGTTATCATAATTTTTAAGGGAGTTGTATGCATGCGAGACCCCTTCCACTTATGAAAATAGTAGCATATTATTAATTAAGCAAGTAATAATTGGTGAACCTATATTATGTCAAGAAATGAAACATACTTGAAACCCAAAGGTGGTGGGTCATGAGTTGTGGGCAATGGAGCCAATTGTCGGACGATATCAGGCCAAAAATCGGGAAATATCTACAAGATCCACAGATGTAAGAGGGTCATGTACCCTCCAATTTGTTTAGTATCCTTCAGTGCAGTAAAGCAAAGCTTCTTGTACAAAAAGGCCAATACCGCTGAACCCCATGACATATTCCCGCACTGATGGAGATCAAGAAGGAAAGGAGATACTTTAAGCTTACATAATTGCCAAACTTAGTTGGCATTAAGTATCCACCTAGGTATTGTAGAATCCATGCTCTAGCATGGAATTCTAATATGGCCTAATTTACACCTTCAGGTATCTCTGCAAATGTATGGGCGAGTCACCTTAGCGATACTCTTTGCCCATCGATTTTTGATCTAGGAGGCACAACTCCCAATGCTTGCTTACATAATTCTTCAAAGTTTAATATGCGGGGATTGCCGGTTACTAGTCTTCCCATACATGGAAGTCCCAATAATAATCCTCCATCTAGCAGAATAATTGTAATCTCACCCTTAGTTGTGTGAAAGATGTGTCTCTGGGCGTCACCGTTCAACAAAGGTAGAAACTAATGCATAGTTAACGGCAAAATCACCCAAGACAGACACATCATAAAATCCAGATTGCCTTAGAAGTGGCATGATATCAAGAGGTGGAGTACAAATATTTGCCCATTTCATTGTTCTAAGGATACGATTCTGTGAAAAAAAAATTAATCATTATATAAAATAAATTGTGTGGAAAAAATAATTAATCATCATATGAAATAGAAAGTCTCCAAACCTAACTTCTAAGTAAATAAATAATTTAATAACTTCAAAGAATAATTTTGGAACTATAAATACTTACTTGGTTATTTTCTTACACTAAAGTAGAAATATGTTCTTGTTGCATATATAATAGACTGGTATTTGTAGGGTCAGCAATACCATAATCACCCATAATTGCCAACAAAACTGTAAGATTACCAACAAATAGAGAAAAAAAAATTTGGAAAAGGTATAAAGATGAGAAATTTAAAACAAGTAGAATGAGTAGGAAGAAAGAGATTAGAAAAATGTTTAGAGAATGCTAATTTCGTAGGGAGTATGGGCTGTAGGTGTGGTGTGACAGGAAGAAGAAGATTTGGAAGAAATTGATGAAAGGATGTGAATAAGATGTAAGTGGGTAGTGATTATATAAGAAGTGTGAGGTGTAGAAGGGAGTGTGGGGTGTAAACACGTAGTAGTACTTTTTCAAAGAAGCAAACAAAATTTTTTACAGTATCAAATCCTAACTGGATACCATGCAATATCAATTTTAACACTTCACAGGTGAATCAATCATCACTTCTTAATATATAATTTGAAATTTTAATACATAATATATATTGTTATTATAATATATAGCGTAAATTATTTTATATTAATATACATAACACATTATATTATTATAATATTTCATGTGTAACATGAATTATTTTAATACACATATATATTGTAAATATATTTTTTTTGTAGCCATAGAATAAGTTATGATTTTTATAATATATAAATTCATTTCAATTTTTTATATAGTACATATTTATGTACAATAAACATGATTTTCTCATATATTAAATTAACATAATTTTCTCATATTACTCTAGTCATCTCAAGACCTACTTTAATCTATTGATTAGAGTGTGAAAATAAGGAGTGTATAAGTGTATATATAAATATATATTCTGAGATATGAAATATCCATCTACCTCTTTTCGCATGCCAGGTAATCAAGGCTCACATTTTTCTTTTTCAAAAAAATATATTTATATACTAGTTTTCTCCTCTCCGTCTTTGATTTTCTGATCTTAGCTTAGTGCTCTCTTATCCTTTTTCATCTTCATTTAATGCTCACAACTCCTAGCTTCTATTTTTGCCTTCATTTACAACATGCCCAACGATCCATTACAGCAGCCTGAAAATTTATCTAGAGGAAGAGCAAGAAGACAACCTTCTCTTCAACCTCAGAATCCTTCTTCTTCCAACAACACCACCAGTATAGACAGTGATACAACCACACCAATAAACCCATGGCAGTCATTTCCTTACCTTTCTTTTTTTTCGGCCTATAACAAAATATGTCCTCCACAACTCCTCTAAACTTTAATTCACCTATGCCATGACAATTTCAAGGAAACATACCACCACTTATGGCTCATCTCGGATATCCTCCAGTTGGACCATCGCCCACATGGCAATTCTACACCCACCATGATACATCTAATATGCCATCCGCTTCTCCTCAGGTCCCAAATAACTCACCATCCACACCTCAAACATATCGTAATAACTCTACTTCATCACAACATTCTCAATCTTCATCCCAACCTTTAGGACCAACCCTATCTCTACATGTAATTTCAATCTCACACAGATCATCACCATTCTTTGGATCCTTTCCAGTCTCGATAGAGGCAGCAACTCATGATTTGCAACATCAAGATAGCAACGTTATTAGCAAAGATCTGATCATTCCTGATGGAAAAGGGTAATTTTTGTTTCTAATCACTGTAATTTATATTTTATTTAAATTTATGTTTTAAGATTATGTAGTTATATTTTGAGTTTCTTTGAGTTAGGTTTTCTCCAAAACATAATAAAGTTCAAGATTAAATCATGTCTATTATTAAAGCAACATATGATGGATCATATATTTGTTGGAGAGATGTACCCGAATCCCTACGAAGCTTTTGATAGATAGAATTTCAAGTATAATTTCATTATTATTATTTAAAATTTTTTTCTTTGATTTATATTTTATTGTTAATTAACTATATGTTTTTTAGAAATATTATACTTGGTTATCACAATATGGTGACAGTATTCACAACATTCGAAAAAATTGTGTTCAAATACGCTTAAAGGATTTGATAAATACAACACATAAGAATAATAAAAAACCAGACTAGATAGGGGAATCTGTTTGGAATCAGCTATGTGATAAATGGGGAATGACAACATTCAAATAAATTAGCGAGCAAAAGAAGAAAAATAGATCTTCTGACTTAGATGGTTTTTATAAAATATAAATTGATCTGTGGATAAAAGTAGCTGGAAGGAAAAAAAAGGGACAGATATATGGTTTAGGAGTTGAGGTAACAAAAATTATTGGTAATACGATATCTGGATATCATATACAAGAAGGCTTATCGGAGCTTGATTGGACTCGCTCCCGAGAATTTCAATAGGTTTTAAAGGATAAACTTGTTAAAAATTTAAATAAATCTTACGAAGAAGAGTTTAAAAAACATGAGGAGAGGATCAGAGGACTAAGTAATCAAATTACTATTATACAGAGTAGACTAAATGCATTTCAAGAACCTTATCCACTGCATTCACCTCCACATAGATTTCATGTCAGTTCAAATCTGTCCAAAGCTGTAGAAGTGTATCGACCAGAAATGACTTCTCTAAATAATGCAACAAATTTTTATATTTCGTTGGATATTCCTGAAAATAGAAATAATGATGAAAAAGATGAGGAGAATGATGAGGATGGAGAAAATGATGACGAAGCATAAATATTTGTATTAAACAAATATATTGTCATTTATTTGTATTAATATAGCTTTTTTTCTTTTATTGTTTATTTAATACAATTTAATATCGTTATTTATAAATATATTTAAATATATAATATAATTATATATATATTATTATTATTAAGTATTTAATAGAATTTATCCAACTTTTAGTTAATTTTCATTTCTAAATATATAAATAGTATAAAATATATAACAGATTACTTAATAACATAAAAATAATATCAAATAACATCACTTATTTATAAAGCTTAAAATATATTACATATTATTTATTAACATAAAAATAATATAAAATAACATACAAATAATATAAAGCACAAAACCATTAATAGCCTAACTTACATATATTTCGTTTTCAATTCTCAAAATTTTTGGCGCCATTTCGAAACATTTATTTTCCTCGAAAATACATTTATATAACATTTTCCCTCCACTGCATTTCTCTTTTTCTGTCTTTCTTTTCTTCTTCTTCTACTCTGTGATTTCGCTTTGTCTATGTTGCAGGGTCTCTCTTCTCTGGTATGTGATTCCTTTTCCTCTTCTATTCAAAGCTTTTTCTATTCTTGTTTTCGCTCATCACAATGTCTCTTTTTTTTTCTCATGTATTTTACTCATTTTTAAAAACAGTGCCTAATAGCATTTTTTTTCTTTTTAAATATGTTTTACAGGAGGGACTATAATGGATTTTGAAAATCAACTTAATATGTTTTAGAGGGGACTACTTATTGCTGGATGGATTTTGAAAATCAACTTGTGATATTTTTTTTCCTTTTTCAAAGTTTATTTTTTTAATAATTTTGTTCATTACTAATCAATTATGTTGTTATCTTTATAGGACTGCATTTTCTTGATGATTGATTGAAAGATCAACAATGTGTAAACTAATAATCCAGTATGCTCTATGAATAATTATAAAATTATAAATTTAAAATTTATATCTCTTTTACCTGAAATAAAACAAATTTATTGATTCAAATAAAAAAATTATATAGATATTTATTTTTCATCCATTACTTATCTTCTCTAAATTTATAATCATGTAAATTCACTTTTAAATAAATTTTAAATTTAAGCGCTTGTTAACTAAAAAAAAAAGATATAAAATTAATCATAAATAATTATAATAAATTTTTATTATTAAATAAAAATAATTAAGCTAATAAATACAAAATGTAAATATGTGACACATGGATAACTATTTGTTAACTATAAAAAAATATAAAATTAATTACAAATAATTATAATAAAATTTAACTACTAAATAAAAAATAAATTATAAATAAAATCAAAGCAAAATATAAAATAACGTAGGGGATATATGAAGTGGTGCAGGGGGAGCCCTCTGCGCCACTTCATATACATATATATATATATATATGAAGTGGCACAGGGGACTCATAAATATGTATATAGAGTGGAGCCACCTATGCCACCTTATACATATATATGAGGTGGCGCAGGAGGCTCCCCCTACACCACTTTGAGGTGGCACAGGGGGCTCCCCCTGCGCCACTTATTCCTTTGCACTTTTCTCTTACTATTTCGTATAAATTATTGCACTACAAATATCATTGATAGATTGGGTTCATATAATTTATTTTAGTTATAAATTATATTAAAAAGTCGTATCAAAATATTAAAACCTTTAGCCAAGTAGATATATATAGGGTATGTCTACTATTTGCAACTGAAAATGCAGTAAGAACGTTGTAGTAAGAATTTTTTTTTAGTCTAAATGCAATCGGTATTTAATTGGCGACTATACATGTTACGACTGTAAAAATTCAATAGGAAATCAATAGGAAATCTTATTTTCCTACTGCAATCAACATATTTTCGACTAAACCATCTGTAGGTATCAAATGTTATTGTTGTAGTGAGAGCACAAAGACACTAACAAAGGGGGCTTAAACCCAACTTATCTTTAAGTAAAAAGGATCCCATCAAAGGAAGGGGTCATTCCAAAACTTCAAGCCTACACACTGAGAGGAACCAAACTTCGCCAGAAAATTTGCACAAGTATTCGCCTTTTTATACACATAAGAGATCTTCACCAGCCATTGCCTCTTTAGGAGATTCCTAATATCATCAAGAATAAGCACATATCTGTGAAAGTTATGGCACACGCCATTTTACAGGAGAGAAGCCACCTCCAAAGAGTCAGTCTCACACTGATTCCTTCTATGACCCTCATTCCAAGCAAAGTTAGGGCCATTTTTAATAGCCAAGATCTTAGCTTGCAACACATCACCATGGCCAACATGGTTTGAAAGCAACCATCCAATCACCGTCAGCCGTCCTGAGTAAGCCCCCAGTGCCCATAGAAGTTGTTGCAGCGATAAAACTACCATCAACGTTAAGGTTAACATCTCTCGCAGGTGGGGGAAGCCACGATATGACCAAAGAACCATTACAATCAAATTTTTATACATCTAAGCTTGATTTATGTCGTTAGCTATATTAGTACTGTGATCATTGTTGGGTTTAGTTTCAATTCAACTGGTTATGAAAGCTTCTTTGGTTCTGTGTTGATATAGTTAGTGGACAAGATTGTTTGTGATGTATTTGTTAGATAGCAGAATGTTCACACTTTGAGTTTATATATATGTATGATATGCGAATATACAATTTTAGAATTAAATGTCATCCAAGTGGGAGATTTGTTGACATTATTTTTATTATAAATATATTATATATATTTATTATTTATTTTATAAATAACTATTAATGCTAATAAATATTTGTGTGGACTGACATATTAATTATTGTATATGTCAACATATTTTTGAGATATATTTATTAATGCTATATTAATTAGGTCCATTATAAAATCTTCATTAATTTGTATTCGAGGACCTATTTGATGTATATTTTATTTGGTCTGGGGTATTAGTGAAAATATTAAATGTGTAGATGTCTGACCCTATATAATAACAGTGATATGGTGTTATTATAAAATAGGTCAATCTATGAGTCGACCCATGGATAGATAGATATTGGTATTGGTTCCTCGAGTTATATGGGTTGGTCTCACTTTTAGAACATATGGTTCATTTGTGTTTTTCCATAAGAGAAAAGTGAGAGAGAAAGCCAATATCATATCTTTTTAGAAGAAGCTACCCTCCTTCGATTTGTGTTTGAGTTAACGATGAATCAAGGTACACTCTTTATATTGTTTCTTTTGTATTCTTATTACTTATCACAATTAACAAACAATAGATTATACATTTAAGAAATTTTTCGCATTTGAGTTTTTTATGAATCTATCTGTTTGGTTTGTGATTATGTAAAATAATCCTAATACATAGGTCTATGAGTGTGAGATATAACATGAACTCTAATTTTTATAAAGGCTATTTTATTATTTTTTCATTGAACTGGTTGTCTAATTATATTTTACATTTATGTTTTAGTAAATTTAAATTATGTATTTTTTAATTTGAAAACATATATTACTAGTTTTATTTATATTAATATTTAATAATAAAAATGAAATTTAGTAGCAATTTTTTAAACTATATATAGTAGCAAATATTGATGTTACAAAAATTAAAATTTACGAGCAATTATTTTACTCTAAGGTAGCATTAGTGCTAATATTAGTAAAAAATAACTGTATACCAACAATTGAATATCCGTTTCTAAAAATATATTCTGACAGGACTATAATAACAACCCCTTACTTAATAGTGATAATTAATAAAATGACTTATATAAGTTTTAACAATAATTTTTATTTGTAATAGCAATTTTAAGTATTTTATATCTTATTTTTCTGACGGGACGACGTCATCACCTCTGACGTCGTTACTAACTTTATTTGTTCGCCTTCACACGACACGAAGCGACGTTGGAAACCACGCCTGCTTTTTTATATTGCTCTAGGATTATTAAATAAAGATTGTCGGATAAGTCTTAAAAATATTAATAGAATAAATTAATTGACAATGATTGTCCTATGTTAGCGGTCATGGAAGTTTCAAATTATGAGTGAAATTAATTTCTATTCATTAAATCTCAAACAATTAAACTATGAAATGAATGAAGAGAGAAGAACGGAGCTAATTGTAAATAAGGTATATATGAATAGGTATATGGCATTTATTATTTCATTAGAGCAATATCGTTTTATATCCACAGAAAAAAAGTAAAAAATATAAGTTTTAGTAAGAAAGAGTGATTTGTGACTAATCTCTTACGAAATATCTTTAGTCGACAAATTAATAGTTGCTACTTTGTTTCTGATTGATTTCTTATTAATTAATAAATTTTATTGAAGTTTTCCTACTTATTTGCAACGAAAACAATTTCATGTTGCACCCAATTCACACTTGTCACCTGTTATGTGTGTGTCTATATATATATATACTTGTGGGGCCCCCCCGAAAAAATAAAAATAAAAACAAAACACACACACATATATTCTAATTTTGCAAACAGAAAAGGGGATTATATTTTTGCTATGTATATGAATTTTTAATTTTGGCAAAAAAAATGAATTCACTGATTTTTTATATTAATGAATTTTACTTTACGGAGTAAATGATATAATGAATTTAATCTTTCTGAAAAAACAATGAATTTATAATTTTTCATATTGATGAATTTTTTATTTTATATTGTAAATAGCGCAATATATTCAATCTTTTTATTAAAAAAAATCAATTTACAGATTTTCATATCAAATAATTTTTAAATTTTTTCATCTTGTTTTCTATTTTGCATTGTCTTAATGAATTACTTCATTTTATCATTGTTATATCAAATCATAGAAAGACATTTTTTACCTAATAAGTAATAAAAAGTTAGTCAATAATTAAATTAATTGTATTTAAAAAAAATGTTCTCATATTCATGAATGTTGTACACTAATAACACACATTCGTAGCAACACAAGTAATTAATGACAATTAGTAATTTATTTAATTTTAATATAATATGTATTTTGAATGGTATAAATATTTTAGAATAATTATAAAATTTAAATATATTAAGTATTTCATTTTATGAGTCCCCCCCCCCCCCCCCCCCCAAACAACAAAAAAGAAAAAAAGGAAATTTCTCCCTCCTCCCCTGATTCTATTCCATCAAAATTAGAGTACTCATTATATCATTTTCATTCCAATCCCATTTTTCGCGAAACTTTTTCTCTTAAACCAAATATCTTTTGATTAAAGAGGGGACCCACCGACCCAGCACAAAGAGTGCGACTCTCAAGTCTCAAGTCTGTTGCATCTTCTTTTCCGAACGACTCGCTTTTTAATCGTCAATGCTGATCCATTCCACACAACACTTCATTTCCCATTAGCCAACACATAAAGCACAACCCATTAATTAAAAGAGCCACGACGCTAGCTTCTTCTCGTTCAAAATAATACAACCATAGTTTATTATTGAGAGAATTTTCCATGAAATCTGAAACTAGGCTCGTCGTTCTTTCTTGTTGATGTCTTACAACTTGGTGCATGAGCCATTTTCATTTTTTGAAAAACATTAGTGTTAATTATAATTACAATTTATCTCTTATAGTTTAATCCGAAATCAGTCCTATGGTTAAATTGCCTTATTTAATTTCATAAATTTTCTTTCACAATTTTAAATACTCTGTAATATTTTTTTTTAATTTTTATAAAAATAGTTGTGCAAAAGTTATAATGATGTTGAAATTATAGCCTCTTATTTTACAGAGTTTTATATATGGGTATTATGAGTTCAGAAGCCAGGATTCGAGCTCCTTATAATTAAAAAAGTAACTAAGAGTTTGATATATAGTATTTTAAGTTATTATCAAGATTAAATTGACATTTCATTAAAAATGTCTACTTAATCCCAATAGTAACTTTGGGGCACTATATATATAGAGCCATTTAAATATGAAATATCACAAATAGTTAAATGGTAATTAAGCAAACTAAGTGTTTGAATGATATACTTTAAAATCCGGGGATAAACTGATTTTGAGCCAAATGTAATTTAACAAAAATTAAAAAATATTATATTCATCCTGTCTTTTATATATGCAGGTGACTTTTTCTTTACATATGTGATGTGTAGTCTGGGATAGAACAAAACAAGTATAGTAGTGAAAGATGGTGAAAGGTCCTTATTATGACCAAAATGGTATGAAGAGAGGTGCGTGGAGTAAGGAAGAGGATGACAAGTTAAGAGCATATGTTGAGAGATGTGGTCATTCCAATTGGCGTCAACTTCCCAAATTTGCAGGTATAAATACAATTGAATATCTTAACAAAACTGGAAGGAAATTTTGATTGACGATCTCTTCTTGTTCTCACTTCGATTTCTCATATTATTTATGGTTAACATGAAATACCTTCTTAGATCTACCTTCCTTTAGACTTCAATTTGTAAAGTAGAATGGGAGATTGGATTGTGTGTAGATTGAGGTTTGATTTTCATGGGGCTTAATTCATTCTTTGTGTACAGGTTTAAGGAGGTGTGGAAAAAGTTGTAGACTTCGCTGGGTAAACTACTTACGGCCAAATGTAAAACATGGAAATTACACCCAGGAAGAAGACCAAAAAATCATCAAATTACATCAACAACATGGAAATAAGTATGCATTTTTTACTTCTCACATATGATCCGGGTCTAGATTTCTCTCTCTCTCTCTCTCTCTCTCTTGTTTTTTTTCCTTTTTACTTTCTGTTTGTTATCCATCAAGGATTCTTTAAATAATTGCATGTCTAGGAACACAAGCTCTAGGATTTCGTCGTTATTCGTTGTCACTTTGCTACTTTTTCATTTTTCACAATTCATACATTTATTATAGCAATATCTAGCGACCGTTAATTATTTATCATCTTCGACACTAGATGTAAATAATTAAATAAATTGCCATCAAAATCGAATGAAGTGTTCAACTCTGAAAGTTTAAGCTGGCTGTTACACCGAAAACCTAAAAATAGGTTGTATATATATATATATATATGTATGTATCAATCGCTTACGCTTTCTCATCAATATGCCAACGAAAACATAGCAAATTAAGAGTAAATGAATTAAAGGCTACTTGTTATGGACGCATACTTGCAGGATCTTCGACCTCCATAATCTTCTTACTTTATTCTGCTTGTACTAAGTGTGTTTTATTTGTACTTCCTTGAACTGCATCTCCTAGACTTCTTGTAATCTTGTATTAAATTTCTGTTCTTAATATATCCTCCTTATTTACCCAAAAAATAAAAATAAAGGCTGACAGATTCAGAGGCTTTGATATACACTAGTAAGTGCTTTTTTTAATAAAAATATAAATACGTACGGTGATCATCTATTGTTCTCTTTGAGCTCTTGATATTCTTGGATTGAAAAAATTACGAAGTAAAGAATTCAATCCTTATAATAAGTAAAGGGACGAGATGATTTCATCTATATATATTTATATAGATGATGACATGTATCTGACATTTAGCATCGATCTCCTTGTCGTAGATGGTCTCTGATTGCTGGACAATTCCAAGGAAGGACAGACAACGAAATAAAGAACCACTGGCATAGCCACCTGAAGAAGCGCTTAGAATGCAATCGCGAGAGCATAACGGAGCCTAGTGATATATCTGAAGCAGACGACACAACTCAACCTTCTGAATCTGAAAACCCAATCCTTGATGGTGCTCCCAGCTCCTATAATATATTAGAAAGCTCACATATACAAAATTCATGCTCGACCTTCACACCCAGAGCAGAATGTAATGCTAAATATGCTGCATGCGAAATATTTGAAGAACTCAGTAATTTTTGGACCCAACCATTCATCCCAGAAAATACTTATAGTCAGTATAACTATTGTAGTCCCTACGACTATGTAGCAGGTGGGATAGGCATGGATGAATATCTTTTATACTTCTTTGATAATACAGAGTTTTTGTGCCAGGTCATGCAAGAATTGCCAAGAGATCCTAGTGATATACAGAACCAATGGTAATTCTTCCTTCTGTTTCTTCTGATCCGTACTCTCTTTACGGTTGACTATACCTTGGGGGAATTTTTAAGTACATGTTTTTTGGGTTGTAGAGAATGGAGAAAAAGGGAAGGAAATATTTGATTTCGACCTTTCCGTTATATAGGTCTAAATTAAATCAAGCATATCCTTCTATTCTCTCCAATTCCAGAATGTCCTTGGACGTGTATTCGTTACCAGTAAAATTGTTCATGTAGGTTTATGATTATGCTCCTTTCTTCTTCCCTCTTATAGTTATTAAGAGGTATTAATGCCTTGGGATTAAACATGGCATGCAGATTGCGGAAAACATCGAAGCTAAGAATGGCTAGCTATAGAGCAATGTCATCATTACGCTGATAGCCTACTGATATATATGTTGCAGCCTCACTCTTGCACGTAGCTCACTACACCATCTTCTCCCTGCAGATTTGAATTGAGGAAATATGTGTGTATGTGTGACTGTTTAGCAATCTGGTTTGTTTTTGCTTCTGATAAGGTTGATTAGTCAACCGGTCGAAGTTTGTGAATCTGTACAATATCAATTAAGTATATATAAAAAATTTTGAGGCCTTCTTATCACCAATATTTCCAAGCTCTCTTTTTATCCCCCACCATTTTGTCTGTGTTTGGATTTTATTTGTTATAAAATTCTTTTATAAAAATCATAATGTATATATATATATATATGTGTGTGTGTGTGTGTGTGTAAATATTGTTGACTCTTTTTTTATTAAAAAATAAATATTATAATTAATTTAAATGGAAAACCTAATAATAAATACTTAAAAATTGCATTTAATTTTTTTTCTTTTTGTTTTCGTATATCAAATGATGGCAAATAGAAGTAAGGCATGATATGATGAAGTAATACTAGTTTTGGGATTGGTATTGGTTAACATAAGCTATAAAAAGGATCAATTCTGAAAAATAGTATCAGTGAAGTGTCTGATCAACTCAAGTCTTATATATATATATGTTATATCTTGAATTATTGATTATTTCTTAATCCTGACATATCATGTTTTAGCTGCCATAATTGAAAAGATCTGAAACAGGAACTTCCATTGAATGTTGGGCAAACAAAGCCTATGTTTAAAAAGAATAATGAGTCATATAGGATTATAGGGCATGCACTCTGTAAAACGCTCTATCCAAAGTTTTAGCACTTTTTTGGGGTCTTTTGAAATTTCTAGTTCGTTCTTAATTTTATAAAGCTAAAGCAGTATGACTTGTCTCCTTCAAATTTTGATGACCGAAAAATACGAAAACTGTTGATTGATATGAAAAAAAATAAGAGTCTCAATAAATGGATGGTTCATTTGATGAATCATCTCGGTATTGGTTCTTAACTTCCTATTACGAGTTAGGAGAAATAGAACTGTTGATTTTTTTCCCGGAGGACAAACCGTGGATACCTTAATTTCACTTCATGCGTTAACATTCAAATAAGAAAAGCGACGGCTATATCAAAACAAAAATCTGTGATCATGAAATTATCAAAAAAAAAGAAAAATGTGACCATGAAGGCAATCAACCATTATGCAGTCTAAAGGGTACGTCTGTAGCCACAGTTTGAAATATATCCTTAATAAATTATTTATTATATGAATTTGCAATGTTTCTAACAAGAATCTTAGCAACACTCTTATAAGTCTTAACTACAATTATTATTATCGTTAATTGATAAATTATTAATTATAATAATTGTGCGTGCATCATCATGTCTAATAAAGAAATTATCATCCATAACAAGAACGTGCTATCGTTAAATTTCTTGTCCAAAAAATACGTACTATATGAGCTGGAAAGATGATAACTCTGCTTTCACAGGCACCATTTAAATGTAAGCCACATTAGTCATGTTTCCAATTAGCTAACTAAATGTGGCCCAATAATAGAGACAAAACCTGTCACTTATCAAATAATAAGCATATGAGATAATTATGAAAGAACATTCTTATTTCATTTTGAAATTTAAATAAGTTGGTTGTAAATTTTGTAGTTATTCTGATGGTAAAAATTATTACAATTCATTATAAATAGGATAGGGTTCTTGGCCTAGCCTACACACACACATAAGGTAAAATTATGAACACTGTCATTCAGAACATAAAGGAAAGGCATACACTGAAAATACTTTGTTCTTGAAGAATCGAAGAGACTCTGAAGAAATTTGATAAGAAAGCAATAATGAAATGTATTTATATTCTTTTTGCTGCTCCAAGTATGCATAAGTATGATTTGGAATTTATTTGAAGCATGTTTGAGTAACATGAAAATGTCTTACATTAAAGAATTAATCGGCAAATTTTACCCCGAATCATTCTAATATTTTATTTAAGTAAAATTTAATTATACGGTCAGGATAACTATATATCTTATTCCCATCTATATAGATGGCCAAAACCTCATGATTGATGATTAAGTTCATTTGTTGTACCACGTGATGCCAGTATCACCCAAAAGAAAGAAAGAAAGAAAAGAAAAAAAAAAGTGTACATATATATAAAGTTATCTTTGAATGGGTAGAAAATTTCTTTTGGTGAGGAAGGGGAGAATCTGGGAAAAGACGGGATGGGGATTTGGAAGGGGGAAAAAATAGTGTTGGAGCCCACCAATTCATTTTCTCGGCCAAGTTGGTGAGAAATTATGAAAGGCAATAGATATGAGTAAATCATCACTACAAAAAAAAATAGTTTTTATTGGCAATTTTTTGGTGGCAACTAAAAAAGTTGTCACCAAAAGTCGACCTTTAGTGGCAACTAAAACAGTTACCTCTAAAAGTCTGACTTTTGGTGGCAACTAAAGAGTCTGCACCAAAAGTCCAATTTTTGGTGGCAACTTTTGAGAGTTGCCACTGAAAGAGGGACTTTTGGTGGCGACTTTTGAAAGTCGCCACCAAAAGTTTAATTTTTCAAAATAAAATTTAAAAAATTTTAGACTTTTGGTGGCAACTATGATAGTTGCCACCAAAATAACATTGGTGGCGACTTAAAAGTCTATTGGTGGCAACTTTTGTTGCCACCAAAAGTGACCAAAAATTAATTGTAGCTATTTTTTCAAAATTACTTTCGGTGGCAACTATAGTTGCCACTGAAGGTGACTTTGGTGGCAACTATGAGAGTTGCCACTAAAAGTCGAAATTTTTTTATTTTTATTTAAAAATAAATTAACTTTTGGTGGCAACTTTTAAAAGTTGCCACCAAAACACCATTGGTGGCAACCAAAAGTTGCCACCAAAGATAATTAAAAATCGTTTTAAACATTTTTTTAAAATACTTTCGGTGGTAATTATAGTTGCCACTAAAGGTGACTTTTGGTGGCAACTCTAAGAGTCGCCGCCAAAAGTCTGAATTTTTTTATTTTTATTTAAAAATAAATTGACTTTTGGTGGCAACTTTTGAGAGTTGCGACTGAAAGTGGGACTTTTAGTGACAACTCTCATAGTTGCCACCAAAGTCAATTTTTTTTATTTATATATAATTATTTTTTATCTATTAATCTACTAATAATAATATATTTTCTTTTTATTAAGCTAGATATTGTTTCATTTCAATGTTATGATATTTTTCGCTTAAAATAATTTTAACAAATTATATATATATATATATATATATATATATATATATATATATATATAATATTTTGCCCTTACATAACACAAATAAAGTGGTGGCGTAATGGCAATACACACATGGTTGCAAGCAAAGAACCCAGGTTCGAATCTCAGGTATGCATATATTTGGTTTAATTTCAAATAGACTCTAATATTGCACAAAAAATAATCGAGTCACCCTGGGGCAGCGAGTAAGTAGACTGGCTAAGACCTGCACAGGTCAAATGGGTCTCGGGTTGACCCGTCGGACCAATCCAAATCTAAAAAAATTACTATTGACTTTTGGTGGCAACTTTTAGTCGCCACCAAAGGTTTTTTAGTGGCAACTTTTAAAGTTGCCACTAAAGGTAACCAAAAATTATTTTTGACAGAAATTTTTTTTTTTTGCGAAAAATGACTTTTGGAGTTGCCACCTAAAGGGTAACTTTTGGTGGCAACTCCTTTAGTCGCTACCAAAAACCTTTAGCCGCGAACTTTCAGCAGCAACTTAGTTGCCACCAAAGACCTTTTGGTGGCAACTTTTAGACTTTTGGTGGCAACTTTAGTTGCCACCAAAAGTGATTTTTTTTGTAGTGCATGTTGATGAATGATCCAAGTTGGCCAATGCATGGAAGGAAGGGAAGGCGTATACATTGATGAATAACACCATTGAAAGGCTTTGCTATTCCAATATCAAAAGATCCATTTGGGAGTTTCCAGGCAATTAAATTGAACTTGAAGCCTCTCCTTCCTGGAACGATAATCAATATTATAACGTCTTCTGGAGACTGAAGTATTGTCGTGGATTCAGCTCCCCGTAAATAAATGTGTTTGAATGCTTTGTGTCTTTTGGAAGGTTGAATTAATGCGTCAATCTCTACGCACTGGATTATTGATTATTTCTTAATCCTGACATATCATGTTTTAGCAGCCATAATTGAAAAGATCTGAAACAGGAACTTCCATTGAAAGTTGGACAAACAGAGTCTATGTTTAAAAAGAATAATGAGTCATATAGGGCATGCACTCTGTAAAACGCTCTATATAAAGTTTTAATTAGCACTTTTCTGGGGCCTTTTGAAAATTATAGTTCGTTCTTAATTTTCAGACATATATAAAGCTAAAGCGGTATGACTTGTCTCCTTCAAATTTTGATGACCGAAAAATACGAAAACTGTGTTGGGAAAAACGGTGGTGAGCGCAGTAATTGTAGAATCAAAATAATTCCACAGACCCAGGATAATTCCCAAAACACAATAGACAAAAATAACACCAAAAATTTTAGCGTGGAAAACCCAAATTTGGTAAAAACCACAGGACCCGTAGGCCGTTTAAATCTTCCACTATAGCAATAATGGGAATAAAATCTTCACCCTTAGATGGACCTCTCACTCACAAAAATACTACAACAGTATTTCTTCAATTTGTGGATAATAACCCTCACAAATTGGACTCACTATTTTTCCTCTCAGAAACTTTCTGAGGCACTCTCTCTATTTTTTTTCTCACTTTTTCTCTCAAAGTGAGGATTTTCTGTGAAATGAAGGATTATGAAGAGATGATGAAGGATGGAGAGAAAATGGCTCTTATTTATAGAGCCACTTTGCCTTAAGATGCATCCCCCCTGCTGCTTGCAAATTTTCTTCACGCGTCTCCAGTTCGCGCAGCCTCCAATTTTTAATTCGGTGCCTAACTCTTTTGACAACTTTTGACTTTGGAGTAAATTACAAAATTTGGTTGCAATTTTAGTTAAATTACAACTTTGCCCTTTTTTTTAATATTATAAGACATGGGCCCCACTTATAGAGGGACCCACCTTTCAATTTTCCCCTCCTGACTTAAGTGGGGGGTTCCACCAATCCTGCAGCTGATCGACAATATTCAAACTTGCTTCTTGGAAGAGTCTTAGTTAACATATCAGATTCATTTTCATCTGTATGGATCTTTTCAAGCTGTAGTAGCTTCTTCTCCAATGCAACTCTAATCCAATGATATCTCATATCAATGTGCTTTGATCTTGAGTGAAAGGAGGCATTCTTTCCAAGGTGAATTGCACTTTGATTATCACAAAATAGCTCATACTTTTCTTGGTGGAAAGTAAGTTCATTTAAGAACCTTTTCATCCATAGCAACTCCTTACTGGCTTTAGTTACTACGATGAACTCTGCTTCAGTAGTGGACAGTGCAACACACTTCTGTAACTTTGACTGCCATGCCACAGCTCCCCCTGCAAAAGTGATCAGATAGCATGAAGTAGATATTCTTCAATCTACGTCGCCGGCCATATCTGCATCTGTATATCCAACTAACACAGGTTTGGTATCTCTAAAACATAAGTATATTTTGGAAGTACCTCGAAGATACCTGAATATCCACTTTACTGCAGCCTAATGTTCCTTTCTAGGTTTTGAAAGGAATCTACTCACTACTCCAACTGCATGAGCAATATCTGGCCGTGTGCACACCATGACATACATTAAACTTCCAACTGCTGAAGCATATGGAACCTTGTCCATCTCTTCCTTTCCTTCATCTGTGGAAGGGCACTGCTTAGAACTTAGCTTAAAGTGATTAGCAAGATGACAACTAACCGCTTTAGCTTTGTCCATATAAAACCTTTGAAGTACTTTCTCAATATACTTCTCTTGTGACAACCATAATTTCTTGGCGCTTCTGTCTCTAGTTATCTTCATGCCAAGAATGTGTTTTGCTGGCCCTAAGTCTTTCATAGCAAAAGACTTGCTCAATTGCTTCTTCAAGTCATCAATTCTAGAAATATTTTGGCCAACAATCAACATGTCATCCACATAGAGCAATAAAATAATGAAATCATCATCAGAGAATTTCTGTACGAACACACAGTGATCTGAAGTAGTCTTCTTGTAACCATGCTCCCCCATAACAGACTCAAACTTCTTATACCACTGTCTTGGTGCTTGCTTCAAGCCGTATAGGCTTTTCTTCAGCTTGCAAACATAGTCCTCTTTTTTTTTTGCTTGAAACCCTCTGGCTGCTTCATGTATATTTCTTCCTCCAAATCGCCATGAAGGAATACAGTTTTGACATCCATTTGCTCAACCTCAAGGTCAAGACTTGCTGCTAACCCTAACACTGTTCGAATGGATGTCATTTTCACCACTGGTGAAAATATCTCATCAAAGTCAATCCCTTTTCTTTGGCTGAATCCCTTGACAACCAATCTGGCTTTGAATCTTGGATGGGAACTGTTCTCTTCATGCTTGATTCTGAACACCCATTTATTCTTCAAAGCCTTCTTGCCTTTTGGCAGCTTCACCAGTTCAAAAGTTTTATTCTCATGCAATGATTTCATCTCATCTTGCATGGCCTCAATCCACTTCTTCTTGTGTTCATCATCCATTGCTTCTTCGAAGCTTTCCGGTTCTCCCCCGTCAGTTAATAACACATACTGATTTGCAGGGTATCTAGTAGAGGGTTGTCGAACTCTAGTAGATCTTCTCAGTTCTGGAGAACCCATTGGAACTGGTGGTTGATCATGAACACCATCATCATCATCAGAATCTTCTGATGGAATCTCAACGGGAGCATCTGGATCACCTATTTCAGGCTGATCATTCTGTATTTCATCTCCAACTTGTCTTGGCACCGGTATTGGAGGAATAACTTTCGAATCAGTTGAATCACCATTGGCTTTAGAAATATCTTCAATGGTCTGATCTTCAATAAACATAGCATCACGACTCCTAATTAATTTCTTCTCCACTGGATCATAAAATCTATAGCCAAACTGATCTTGACCATATCCAATGAACACACATTGTCGTGTCTTACTCTCAAGTTTGGACCTTTCATCCTTTGGAATATGTACAAAGGCTTTGCATCCAAATACTCGCAGATGGTTGTAGGAAGCATCTTTTCCCGACCCTACCTTTTCTGGAACATCTAGCTTTAAAGGGACACAGGGTGAGCGATTCAGCACATGTACTGCTGCTAGTAAAGCCTCACCCCAAAATTTCTTTGGTAACTTTGCATGAGAGAGTAAACATCTGACTCTCTCCATCAAAGTTCTATTCATCCTCTCAGCCAGGCTATTCAGCTGCGGTGTTTTTGGAGGCGTTGTCTGATGCCGAATACCATGCTCTTTACAGTAAGCATCAAAAGGTCCAATGTATTCTCCACCGTTGTCTGTCCGGATACATTTTAGCTTCTTCCCAGTTTCTCTTTCAACTGAGGCATGAAACTCTTTAAAGACACTCAGCACTTGGTCCTTTGTCTTTAAAGTGTATGCCCATATCTTCCTTGAATGGTCATCAATGAAAGTCACAAAGTATTGAGCACCACCAAGTGACTTTAACATTGGTCCACATAAATCTGAGTGTACCAAATCCAGTACATTCGCCATTCTAGAAGGAGGATGACTTTTGAACGTAGCTCTATTTTGCTTTCCTGCCAGACAATCATCACACTTCTTTAAGTAAACTTGATCCAAACCAGGTAGAGCATTTTTCCTAGTTAAATAGATCATGCTCTTCTCGCTCATGTGACCGAGACGTTTGTGCCATAGCTCAACTGTACTATCATTCTCCGTTGTGTTCACAACATCCTTGGAGAGCTTTGCTTGCATAATGTACAGTTTAGAGTCTTTGTTCCCTCTGGCCACCACCAACGATCCTTTGGTGAGCTTCCATTGGCCATTAAAGAAGGTATTGCAGAAACCTTCATCATCTAACTTGCTTTTTGAGATCAGATTTAGTCGTATATCTGGAATATGCCTCACATCCTTCAGAACTAATTGCGTACCATTCTCCATCTTTAAACAAACATCTCCTTTACCTGCAATTATTGAAAGATTATTATTTTCCATTCTTACAACACCAAAATTGCCCGGTGTGTAAGATGAGAAAAATTTCTTCCGAGATGTAGCATGAATGATGGCACCACTGTCAATCACCCAGCTTGTGTCATGGGTTGTAAGATTGACTATATCATCATTATCATAGACAATGTTGAACTCCTCAGCAACATCTGCTTGCTCATCATCACTACTGTCGTTTTTCTTCTGTCCTCTGCCTTTGTTCTTTTCTTGATCCTTCTTGAACTTGCGGCAGTGTATTTTGATATGACCCTTCTTTTTACAGTAATGGCATTCAACATTGGCATATCTGTTGGATTTGCCTCTGCTCCTTCCTCTAGGTTTTTGATCCCTAGACTGGTTTTTCCCCCTGAAGTTTGAAACCAGAACATCTGGTTGTGATGAATAAGATGAGCTTTGAGATCTTCTTCTCATTTCTTCATTTAAGATACTGCTTTTAACAGATTCTATATTTACTACACCATCAGGTGCAGTGTTGGTGATGGAAATCTTCAGAGTCTCCCACTACTCTGGTAGAGAGCCCAATACCAGCAGAGCAAATATTTTATCGTCCAGATTTATGCCCATTCTGGACAGTTGATCTACGACCCCTTGCATCTCATTTAGATGATTTGTTACAGAAGTCCCTTCCCTGTATTTTAACTGCGTTAATTTGGTCAAATAAAATAATTTATTGTTACCAGAGTCTCATTGCAGATGTAGTTGTACACGTTGTCTTCGACATATTGTCGAATGAAACCGCACACTTGCTCATGCTCAAACCCCCATTCCTCATCCGTCTTGCCTTCAGGTTTATTTGATGTAAACACTGGTAGATGCATTTTCATCATAAATAAGAGATCCTTCATCTTGCTTCTCCACATGTGATAATTTGTTCCATTTAGGCTAATCATTTTGATGTTTCTTGTCTCCATTGACATCAATAGTCAACAGGTTTAGCTGATCCCAAAACTTTTCTGCCAGTGAATAGTAATTCGTACGTATAAACAGTACCTACGTACGTATGAACAGTACCTCTGTATATATGAACAGAACTTCCGTACATATGAATAATACCAGTATGTATGAATAGTACCAATATGTATAAAAATACTAGTATGTATGAATAGTACCTATATACGTGAATAGTACTCGTACGGTATTCTTCAACGGTACTCCAACCAAAAGCTCTGATACCACTTGTTGGGAAAAACGGTGGTGTGCGCAGTAATTGTAGAATCAAAATAATTCCACAGACCCAGGATAATTCCCAAAACACAATAGACAAAAATAATACCAAAAATTTTAGCATGAAAAACCCAAATTAGGTAAAAACCACGAGACCCGTAGGCCGCTTAAATCTTCCACTATAGCAATAATGGAAATACAATTTTCACCCTTAGATGGACCTCTCACTCACAAAAATACTACAACAGTATTTTTTCAATTTGTGGACAATAACCCTCACAAATTGGACTCACTATTTTTCCTCTCAGAAACTTTCTAAGGCACTCTCTCTATTTTTCTTCTCACTTTTTCTCTCAAAGTGAGGCTTCTCTGTGAAATGAAGGATTATGAAGAGATGATGAAGGATGGAGAGAAAATGGGTCTTATTTATAGAGCCACTTTGCCTTAAGATGCATCCCCCTACTGCTTGCAAATTTTCTTCACGCGTCTCCAGTTCGCGCAGCCTCCAATTTTCAATTCGATGCCTAACTCTTTTGACAACTTTTGACTTTGGAGTAAATTACAAAATTTGTTTGTAATTTTAGTTAAATTGCAACTTTGCCCCCCCTTTTTTTAATATTATAAGACATGAGCCCCACTTATAGAGGGACCCACCTTTCAAACTGCTGATTAATAAGAAAAAAAAAGAGTCTAAATAAATGGATGGTTCATTTGATGAATCATCTTGGCTCGATATGTTTGCCTCTTAACATCTCATGAGTTAGGAGACATAGAACTATTGATTTTTTCCCCGAGGACAAATCGTGGATACCTTAATTTCACTTCGTGTGTTACCATTCAAATAAGAAAAACTACGGCTATATCAAAACAAAAGTCTGTGATCATGAAATTACAAAAAAATATATATATGACCAAGGATCAGGATTAGCTCCAGATATTTGGAAGATCTAGCTCTTAGTTAGCTACCGTTTTGTTTATTTAGTCACGGTGGCAATCAACCATTATATATGCTGTCTAAAGGGTACGTATACAGCCACAGTTTGAAATATATCCTTAACAAATGATTTATTATGTGAATCTGCAATGTTTCTTACAAGATCTTAGCAACATTCTTAACTACAATTATTATTATGTTTAATTAAGAAATTATCAATTATAATAATTGGTATGCATCATTATGTCTAAATGAAGAAATTACCATACATAACAATAACATAACTATCGTTAAAGTTCTTCTCCAAAAATTACGTACTATATGAGCTGAAAGATGATAACGCTTTCACAGGGAACATTTAAAGAATTAATCGGCAAATTTTACCCGAACGATTCTAATTTTTAAGTAAATTTTATATAGTCAGGATAACTATATATCTTATTCCCATCTATATATATGACCAAAACCTCATGATTGATGATGAAGTTCATTTGTTGTACCACGTATGCCAGTATCACCCAAAAGAAAGAAAGAAAGAAAGAAAAGTGTATATAAAGTTATCTTTGAATGGGAAGAAAATACCTTTTGGTGAGGAAAGGGAGAATCTGAGAAAAGACGGGATCGGGATTTGGAAGGGTGAAAAGAATAGTGTTGGAGCCCAACACCAACTCATTTTCTCGGCCAAGTTGGTGAGAAATTATGAAAGGCAATAGATATGAGTTAATGTTGATGAATGACCCAAGTCGGCCAATGCATGGAAGGGAAGGCGTATATATTGATGAATAACACCATTGATAAGGCTTTGCTATTCCAATTCCAAAAGATCCATTTGGGAGTTTCCAGGCAATTAAATTGAACTTGAAGCCTCTCCTTCCTGGAACGATAATCAATATAATAACGTCTTCTGGAGACCGAAGTATCGTCGTGGATTCAACTCCCCGTTAATAAACGTGTTTAAATGCTTTGTGTCTTTTGGAAGGTTGAATTAATGCGTCAATCTATTTTTTTTTTCTCGGTTAAAAGGGAAATTATATTAGAAAGACAAGTTCAGTACATAACAAGAGACAGAAAGTAACATATAGAACATAAAAACAGAGGCAGTACAAGCCTCAGAAAGCAAAAGACACTTACCTATCTCATGTAGGATGATAGAATTAACAAAAGGTGGGTCTTCCCAAAAGATTTTCTAAGGTTGTTGATAACGCCTTTCTCTTTTTGCCAATGCATCTGCACATCTATTGCAGTTTCTGTGAATTTTGCTATGTGTTGTTCCAAAGAAAATAATAGGGATCTGCAATTTGAAATTAGAATGGATAAATAGTGAATATTGTTTTCATGAAGAAGTAAATCAAGAAGGATTTGACTATCCATTTCAATTTCTAGCTATTTTAAATCAAAGGTAGCTGCAAAGGATAAACTATAGTATAGGGCCCAAGCTTCTGCCAGAAGTGTTGAACCTCTTCCCACAAATTTTGAGGTCCCTACTATCCAGGTACCTTTGTCATCTCTAATCATCACTCCTATAGCAGCTATTAAACTATTTTTTGCAAAATCATCAATGTTGAGTTTATGCCAGTTTGTATAAGGTTTAGTCCAAGAAGTTAAAGTGTTATGAGAATCCATATTTATTGAGCTAAGATTTTGATGGATGACAGGGGCTTGAGACCAGAACTCCACAACTTTGAACATAGTTTGTGTTTAATGAAAATGGGCAGAGGAGGGACTTGAGATTTGAATATGAAGTCATTTCTTCTGAGCCAAATTCCCCTAAGGAAATAAAGGAAAATTATATTCCAAGGGATGAGGTGCTGCCTATGATCTCCTTATTTGTAGAGTTTTTAACAATCCAAGTTTCAAAATTTTGGGAAAAGAAATCTTGTTGATTGATTTTTTTAAGTTAGTTCATACAGTTCTGTGTAATTTATTATGTTCAGTCTATGAAGTTTCTTGTTTGTTGGGAGACTTTTTAGGACAGTTTGCCAAAGGAACATTTATTTTCTAGCGCGGATGACAATTTGTTTTCTAGATCCAGTTAAGATTTTTGGTCTGCTTGTTTATGCCATGTACAACAGCAATTCCTTCAAGTCTGTTGACCGAGCTCTTGATTGCAAATAAATAGGTAATTTGATTTGTTTGTGAAGTTCTCATTTGTGGTTAGATTCCAAATTTTCTTGTCTTCTTTTAAGGCATTTTAGAGAGGTAATGGTTGAGCAAGGATTTCTAGATGAACACTGTTAGGCAGATAGAAGGAAAGATTTATGATGTTCCAGTGGGTTCAAAATTGAGATGTTTGTATAATAGAGCTCACTTTTCTTTCTTCTTTAAGCTTAGAGAGGGGTCCAATAAATTGGTATATGAGAGGTTTACTTAGCCAAGTGTCATACCATAAGCTTATCTTGTGGCTTCTAGCTGGGAGCCATTTTATACAAGAGTTGTAGAGTGGTAGGGTTTTTTTTAAAGCTCTGGACGTATGAGTCATGTTGTTCTTTTCAAGTGTAATAAGCCATGTTTATTTTTTAGAATATGTGCCAAGGGAAGATTTAGAGAATTGCTTAATTTCCAGATAAGATTCAGAAATAAGGCTTTATGTTGATCAAGAGGGTTTCTTAAGCCTAATCCACCCATAGATTTAGGGGTGCAAATCTTTTTTCCAGCCTATATATATGGTGAAGTTTTTTTGGTGTTGCCATCATGATTCGAAAAGAAGTCTCTCATTTTCTTATTTATTTTGTTATGAATTTGATTTGGGATTATGAAAGACTTCATCGTGTAGTTAGAAAGATTTAAAGTTGTTGAGCTTAACAATTGAGTCTTCCCTGCTTTAGAGAGAAGCTTCCCTTTCTAACCTTGTAATTTATTGTCAATTTTTTTGAGAACAAAGTTGAAATCAGAGGTTTTGTGATTTGGTTTCAAAGGGTATCCTAAATAATTCCCTAGATTATTGGTTATTCTGATCCTTAGGGTATTTTGGAATAAATCTCAAACTTCTGATCTAGTAGTATCTAAATACCAGGCTCTAGATTTGTCAAGATTTATCTCCATTCCACTATCTTTGCTGAAAACATTAAGAACCTCATGCATGACTTGAATTGTTTGCTTATTTGCTTTTTCGAATAGGATAATGTCATCTGCAAATAGCATAATAAATATTTCTGAAGGTCATGACTTTTTTGCTTAAGCTTTAACGAATGGAACATGTTGAATAATGGAATTGAAATAGTGATGCTACCTGCTAATTAAATACAACTGAGCCAACATAAGATTTTGAATGATTGATTAAAATATATTTTTCATGTACTGTCAAGTTGATAACAAATAAATATGTAAATATATCATTATTTTTTGAATTATACTTACTTAATTAGAATACTTTTGGAATTTGCTTGAATCTAACTTTCTTCCTCAAATTATTGAAGTGCACTCTTTTATATCAGCTTATATATAAGATTTTTTTTTCAAAGTATTCTCGAAGACACCTAAAATTCAGATTAATAATATCTACATATGAACTTATTTTATGTAATAAATTATCTACTAGTTTCATATTATAATTGGTGTTTATGGACCGACTTTCTGTAAAAATATCTCAATCTTAAAAAGAAAAATCTTAAATTAAAAAGTCTAATAAAAATGTGATCATTCGCAGTTTAATAAATGTTAAAAACTATGCTTTACAGATTACAACATGGCTGGGTTATTTCCAAGCACATGTACAATCTTTCTTGATCTACATGCCATCCTTCAAATCCTATTTGTAATTTCCAAATATCCAAAATACTAAGGAAAGACTAAGAAAAAAAGATACACAAGAAAATGGTGGAAGGATAAGGGTATTTTGGACATTTTAAAAAATTACATGTAAATGGATCATGTAGCATTTAAAAAATAATGTGTTAACTCTATTACATATAGACTAACGGACAAAAAAAAAAGACTAGATCATAACTGAAAGTAATGGTTGGAACCCAAGAGGGGGGGTGAATTGGGTTTTATAAAATTTTCACAAAACTTTATTGGAAGTTAAAATAATTTTCTGTAAAAGAACAATGCTTAGGATAATAAATACAACACAGAAAATTAATGTGCTATCAAGATGAATAATTATGAGGAGCAAGGAAATAAAAAATAGATAACAATAAGCACAAATAAAGGAGTAAGGGATAGAGAGAGCAAACTCAGAGATTTATACTGGTTCGGCTAATCTCAAGCCCACATCCAGTCCTCAAGAAGTCACTTGAGTATATTCACTATACTTGCAAGTTTGATCAGGGTACTTGCAAACTACTACAAAGAATTTCGTTAGCCAAGGCTCCTCCACAACCCAACGGAGAATTTATGAATCCGGGCTCCTCCTCAACCCTCTGGAGAATTTCTGCTAAACTGGCTTTTCTACAACCCAAAGGAAAGCTCTCTCAATAAATACTCTATAAAGGAATACTCTCCTTGATAATACAACTCAAGAAAATATTTGTGTTGATTAAAATCAACAATTACAGAGAAACTCTCTAAAAACAGAGTATATGTTACATTGATAAGCTCACAATGGTATAATTTGCTCAAGAGAAGATTTACAGATGAAGTTAAGCAATAGAAGTGTTCTCTCATCAGTTTTGATAGCCCCCAAGGTTGATATATATAGCCCAAGGACGAATAAGACCGTTGGAGACAAATCCAAGGTGATTCCATAATGATGTCAACAAAAGCTAGCCGTTACAGCACGTTTTCTGATGTCGGTGGTCGACCAGTGTGGCACGTTGGTCGACCAGTGTGGCCCGTTGGTTGACCAGTGTCGTACGTTGGTCGACCAGTGGTTGGCAGTAGCGAAATATAGATTTTGAACTTTCTTTAAAAATTTATAACTCCCTCATTTGAACTCCGTTTTAAACAAATAATATACCATTGGAAAGCTCTTGGAGTCTAGTTTCAAATGAGCCAAGTTTTACTCAAAAATTATTTTTCATTTAAAAGATATAATCAAAATACTGACTATAGGTCAGAATAGAATAATTTTTTAGCACAGTAAAATCAACTTTCAGTTTTTCAAACTATACTTTAAATAGTCATATATTTCTCATTTGGACTCCGTTTTAAATAAATAATATATCGTTGGAAAGATCTTTGAGTCTACTATCAAATGAGATTAAGATATTTGAAAAACTGATTTTTCATTTATGAGATATGATATAAGGAGTGACCAAAGGTCAAAAACTAACTTTTGTAAAACTTCATATCTCATTATCTTTTTTTGTTTAAAAAGCTTGAGCCAATGTATGCAAATCTAAATAATTGAGTTGCACAAGTATACTAGCCTATATAAAATATACCTAATGTAAACACATAGGCTATCTTGATGCATCCAAGCTTCCAAGACTTCCAATCTTCTAATTCTTCATTTCTTGGAGCTTTGTCCTTGTATGTTGCTTTCCTTGAGTGAAGTATGATATTGCTTTTCCTTGTTCTTTAATACAATGCTTACTCTTCCTTGTTTTGAACCAATCTATAAAATATGTCTTACTTGAAAATCCAATGGTTAGTTCAATTCATGATAAATAGCATGATTAATGTATAAGACATTACACATTAAATAACATAGTCACGCTTAAATACTTGTAGCATGTATATGATAATTAACCTTTATATATATCAATGCTACAGTATTTAAGCATGTATATGATAATTAACCTTTATATATATCAATGCTACATTTCAAATACATTTGTCATCATCAAAACTTATGGCATAAAGCCTTAGGGTCAACAATAACAAGACTTTGGAATATAAAAATCAAAATAAAATTTTTAAAACATAGATGATTAAAATAAAACTTAAAATAAGTATAAAGGACCAAAATACCAATTTTTATTTTTTTTTAATTTGTTTTAAATGATAATATTGAAGATGGGCCTCGATATGGAGAAATTAAATGTGCAAGAAAAATAAAAAGACAAGAATAGGATACAAGAATTTAACGTGGTTCGGTAATATGCCTGTGTCAACAACTAGAGAGCAGCAAGTAAGTTTCACTATGATAAAATGAATACAATAACTTTCCTCATTCACACAAAAGCCTCACAGGTTAACCTAAATTATACTTCTCTTTAAGAACCTAAGCTTGGTTTTAATAACTCAAAGCTCACAAAGATCACATCTTGCCCACACCCACTCTTTTTTGGTCTGACTCTTCCCCTTGTGTTTAAGGGAGAAACTCTATTTATAGAGTTTGTGAAGGAAGACAAAAGTAATTTTGCTTCCTCCTCCTCATTATTTTTTTGAAAGAAGTCAAAACTAATTTTGCTTCCTTCTCTTAAAAGTCAAAACTATTTTTTACTTCTTCCTTTGAGGTGTCAAAATTCAACTGTGATTTTTCTTCTTGATGGATGGCAAGCCAACTTTGATTTTTCTTCTTGCTAGATTTTCAACCACACATTTGTATGGTTCCAAATGAAGTCACTTTGAGAAATTTTCTACCACATATTTTATTTAGTACAAAATGAAGCCATCTTTAGAGTTTTTCAACTACTCATTTTACATGGTTTTAGACTAAGCTACATGGCATAAAAACAATATGCCACATTTTATATCTTTACACCATGTAATCTAAGCCATTTTTTTTACAAATCTCCACCTTGGCTTAGATTACTCATAGCATCTTTTTGCTACTCTCCTCCATGTCCCCTTTCACCTGTGTCACAAATAACACAAAATCCATTTCACTATCTGCTAATGAGCTTTTCCAGGTTTTGCCATATACCTGCTAGCAATGCTAATAGCTTGTGAAATGTCTAGTCTCGTATAGATCATGAGGTACATGATATTGTTGACTGTGCTAGCACAAGGGACATGTGTCCTATACTCCACCTCTTCCTGGGTCTGACTTGCCAAAGCTATTGAGAGTTTGAAGTAAGCTACTAACGGAGTACTAACAAGCTTTGCATTCTGCATGCCAAAGCGGTCTAACACTTTTTCTATGACAAGAATAAGACACTTGCTTTAATTTCCTATCCTTGTAGATCTCTATACCCATAATTTTTTGTGTAGCTCCAAGATCCTCATCTCAAACTACTATCTCATCTGATGCTTAAGACAGTCTATTTCTGACATGTTCTTACAGGAAATTAACATGTCATCAACGTACAAGAGCAGATAACAATATAATCCATCGTTGAGCTTCTTGTAGTACACACAACTATCACACTTCAGAGGAGGTCTAATTTCCCTTCTCTACCTGTCTCTAGCCAGTTGATAATGTTGCAATTGTGTACTTGTTTCCTTAATTGGATGTTGCTCTTCTTCTGTATCTTCTTAATTATCTTGAGGATGCTCCGTCTCAGGATCCACCTCAAGCTCCACCTTCTTCGTAACACTATTGTATTCTTTTTCATTAGATGATTCCTTCAGGATATCCAAGGAAAATCCATTTCCTTGTCCTAGGCTCAAGTTTGCCTGACCAAACTTCCACCAGATTCTTGAAAGCAATAGCCGAAGATGGACATCTGTTAACTAGTAGCAAACTGTGTTAATAGCTTCAGCCCAGAACTGTCTTGGTAGAACGGCATTTGAGAGCATACACCTTGCTTTTTCCAAGAGAGTTCTGTTTATCTGTTCTGTAAGTCCATTTTGTTGTGGAGTCTTTTTCATGGTATGATGTCTAACAATACCATGATCCTTGCAGAACCTATTAAATTCTCCTCCACAAAACTCCAAGCCGTTGTCAGTTCTCAGTCACTTGATCATCTTCCCGATCTATTTCTCGATCAAGGTTTTTCACTGCTTGAAATTGACAAAGACTTCATCTTTACTCTTTAGAATAAAGATCCACACCTTCCTTGAATAGTCATCAATGCAGGTCAACAAATATCTACCGCTACCATGAGAGGGAACTCGAGAGGGACCCCACAAGTCTGAGTGGATGTAATCAATAGTGCCCTTTGTACGGTGAACAGCGGTGCTAAATGTCACGACCCGTTTTCTGGGCACATGACCGGCACAATGATGAATCTCTCATCACTGTAAGCCCTTCGATAAATTCTACCCGTGAGTTTAAATTATCTATGTTATCAAAATAACAATTCCTTAATAAATATGAAGAAAATATATCAAATTTTCTTATCTGAAAATCATAGAGATGATTTACATGTAATAATAGATTATCAATTTAAAATACATTATTATACTGACATACAAGCCAAATGCCAAACCCCTGACCTAGATGTCTTAGACGATTACAGAGCAACATAGTCTATAACAAAAGAGGGGCCTACCTGACAGCGGGAAGGTCCAAAGTGATCTACTCTTCTAGCGGATATTCTTCATCGGCAACCTGATCTGAACAAAAGGTTTCACACAAAGTGTGAGCTTTAAAATTCAATGAGCGAATCGGCCTCACGTTAATAAAATTCAAATATATCACCAGTCATGCAAGTATACTAGAAGGCTCATACTCAACCAATAGACATAGTTAGAAATTACATACAAAAAGATAAAAATACATCCAATTCAACAAACGTTACTAGTACTCATCAATGGCAATATATCCCAGAGAGTGCACACAAGCCGGCTCACCAATTATGTATATTTTTGCCATGATGCACAACCTCATCCTCTTAGCTAGGGCACCTCACAGATCTGTCACCGATCCGGGCTATATCCCTACTGAGGGAATCGTTGTCTCCACACTCATTAGTCAATACACCATTTAAACCGGGTTTTTTGCCTTGCCTTGAGAGGGAGTACTGTCCCGCTTAATCACAATCAATAGTACAGTATTTCATATCATAATCAGAAGCACAATATAATATTCATCCATATAACATGTATAATATATAACTATATTATGGGTTTATAAACCACAAATCAAGATAACAATTAATCTGTTTTTGAAAAGATTCAAACTTTACATCATCATGAGATACTTATTTCATTTTATCCATACTTCTGGATTAATTATCTCCCTAGATTTGCCACTCTAAGTCCAGTTTACCCCTATGAATTTGGAAGTGTCCTACGACATACTTTTTATCACCAGTAATGCTAAAACTCTATTAAAACGGGGTTGTTTCACTCATTTGGATTCTGTACGAGTATCACTTCTCTAAATCATTATAGACAAGAGTACACAGATGAATTTCAGTATTCCGCTACGGAGATTTTCATGAAAGATTAGAGAAAACAAGTTAGGATTGTTTTCATACAGACACTGTTTATACATACAGTTATTGTTCATACGTATGGTTACTGTTCATACATACATATACTATTTATACACACGGTTACTATTTATACATATAAATACTATTCATACGTACAGATACTATTCATATATACGATCACTATTCATGTATATGGTTACTATTCATAGATACGGAGACTGTTTATGCCAGAAATAGAGAATACAAACTGTAAAAGAGTACACCAGATAAGTTCCCAGGAAAAAGTGGAGGGTCGCAATGGACACACTTAAAAATCAGGTCTTTTCTTAGCCAGAACTTTCCTAGACATGTATTCTTCACAGTTTACATTCTATTTTGGTAATCAGATAATCAAAATAATATATAGGCAGCTAAGGACAGTTTTTCTGATGTGGAAGATCAGCCAAAGCCGCAACCACAGAGCATACTTAAGAAAATAACTTTTAAAATTTGAAAGACATAGAAAGAGCATAGTATTCTTACCTAAGCTGAAAAGGAAAGGCCTAAAATCTCAGAGGCCTAACATCGGAGTAAAAGAAACTTAAGGAGAGAAGAAGAGGAGTTGAAGGTATGAGTTTATAAGTGAAATGAAAGGGTCTATTTATAGGAAAAGTCAAAGATACTATTTGATACTATGCGCTAATAAAATATTCAACTTACTATTTATGAAAATGATATTTTTAATAAAATAATTCACGCGTTAATTATTTACGGTTACTGTACAATTACGGAAAAGTCGCAGACGGCTTACTATTAAAAACTTAAGGGAAAAACTATCATTTTACCTTAAACCTTTAAGTTTCTTTTCAAATCAGTCCTTTCACTTTAGTCCCTGAGGGTATTTTCACACATAAAATGTCATTTTCTCCTACGAATTTCTTTCTAGTTGTCTCTTATGACCAAACCACATCTAGTACTTGACATTTCGATTATATAAGTGTACAGTATCATATATGTAAATAGTATTATATAGGTGAACAGTACCATATACTAGCATAGTAACCATAGTTTGCAAATATGCATTTATATTTTATTTTTCATGGGTATTACACTAAACTTCACCCGACATTGTTTCCCAAATACGCAGTGCTCGCAAAAATCTAACTTCCCTGTCTTGTGACACAAAGAAGCCCTTGCTTGCTGAGCTCGATTAAGTCCTTTTCATTGATATGCCCTAACTGCCTATGTCATAACTTGGTGACATCTGATTCAGACATTGATGATACTGCAGTCGCACCAGTAATTTGCTTCCCTGCAATATATAAAGGCTATTGACTTTCCTTCCTTTCATCATAACCAAGGCTCCCCTTAAGACTCATACAACTCCATTTTTAGCCTTGAAGCTGCACCCGTTGGAGTCGAGCGTACCTAAGGAAATCAAGTTCTTCTTCAGTTCTGGAATGTGCCTAACATCAGTCAATGTTCTTTTAACTCTGTTGTACATCTTGATCCTTACTGTGCCAATACCAACCACCATACAGACAATATTGTTACCCATAAGGACCTTGCCCTATCATAGACTGGTAAGTTGTGAACCAATCCATATTGGGAGTCATATGATATGAGCACCTGGAACCAAAGACCCACTCATTTCCTGAGTCACTGACAGAGACAGAGAGAACATCTGCATTATCAAAGCCATCTGCTACAACAACATTTCTAAGACTAAAAGCCTTCTCCTTCTCCTTGGCTTAGCGTTTTGGGCAGTCTCTCTTAAAGTGCCCTTCTTTGTGACAGTGGAAGCATTTCATTTTTCTAGGTTTTGGTTTCGACCTAGATTTGCCTTTACCACCACCAGGACCTCTTCTTTTAATTCTTCCTCTGGTTGCCAAACTCTCTCCAGAGCTTTCATTTTTGCTTTCTGTTACCCTTATCTTCTATTCTCGTGAGTTTAAGGCCTCCTTGCCTCTTCTATGGTAAGAGAATCTCGTCTGTACAACATTGTATCAATGAAGTACTCATAGGAAGTTGGTAAAGAACATAACAAGATAATGGCCTGGTCCTCATTATCAATTTTAACATCTATATTCTTTAAACCAAGAATAACTTTATTAAATTCATCAAGGTGTTCTTTGATGAGCTTATCCTCCTGCATTTGAAGCGTGTATAATTTCTTCTTCAAATACACCCTGTTAGTGAGTGACTTTGTCATGTACAAACTTTCCAGCTTCAGCCACAGCTTGATAGCTATATCTTCCTTAAAAACTTCTCGCAATACCTCATCATCCAAGCATAACAGGATGGCATTGTGTGTTTTATCCATAATGTCATCCCTCTCCTTCTTCGTCAATGTCTCTAGCTGCACCTTTCTACCTTGCAAGGCTTTGGCTAACTCTTGATGAACCAACAGAGATTGCATCTTGATATGCCATAGACTGAAATCATTTTCTCTATTAAATTTCTCCACATCAAATTTTGTGGTATGGCTCTGATACTAGTTTGTTGAAGATGGGCCTCGATATGGTGAAATTAAATATACAAGAAAAATAAAAAGACAAGAGTAGGACACAACAATTTAACGTGGTTCGGCAATATGCATGACCAGAGAGAAAAAGAAAGTTTCACTATGATAAAATAAGTACAATGACTTTTCTCATTCACAAAAGGCCTCATATGTTAACCCAAGCTATACCTCTCTTTAAGAGCCTAAGCTCGGCCTTAATAACCCAAAGCTCACAAAGATCACATCTTGCCCACACCCACTCTCTTGTGGTCTACCTATTCCCTTTGTGTTTAAAGGAGAAGCTCTATTTATAGAGTTTGTGAAGGAAGACAAAGCTAATTTTGCTTCCTCCTCCTCTTTATCTTTTTGAAGAAGTCAAAACCAATTTTACTTCTTCCTTTGAGGTGTCAAAATTCAACTTTGATTTTTCTTCTTGATGGATGGCAAGCCAACTTTGATTCTTCTTCTTGCTAGATTTTCAACCACACATTTGTATGGTTCCAAATGAAACTACTTTGAAAGCTTTTATATTACACATTTTATGTGGTACAAAATGAGACCATATTGAGAGCTTTTCAACCACTCATTTTACATAGTTTTAGACCAAGCCACATGGCATTAAAACAATATGCCACATTTTATGTTTTTACACCATGTAATCTAAGTCATTCTTTTACAGATACATAGGCAATTAATGTGCTACCTAAGTCCATTAACTTCCAATTTTGGACATGATGGAAGGGTTATGTGTATAAAAGTTAAAAATTATAGGACCAAGTTGTACATAAACAATATTTACAGGACCAAAGATGAGAGAGAAGAATTTTCGAGAACCAAAGTTAAAAATTATAGGACCAATTTGTACATTGACAATATATAATTCTGAACCACCCACTCCAGAAAATTGGTTGCTCCATCCCATGTATTTTTTAGGCATATTAATATTTCTGTCTATAGAAATTTGAAATATCTTAAAAACAGGATAATTTATTTTCCAAAATATACAACGATAGTATATTGTTACTGAAACTTTTTAGGACTATGAAAGTATATGAAATATTCTAATATAGTAGCATAGCTATAAAGAGTATATATAATAATTAGGCAGAGCTCCTATTTAAACATCTATTATATCATAGGAATGTTTCATACCTAAAGAATGGATTAATATCTTATTATAACTAATAAACCTAAGAGGTAGGAAAATAAAATTACGATAACGCATAAGGCCGCGAAAATGGACCGGGGCTTCACTATTGTGCTTCTATACCTTTTTCTCTTTTCTTTCCTTGGACTTCAGCCTCGTTTTTCCACCAAAATAAAAATTGTTATAGCAGTAATAATTAAGAAGTGAATTAGCTATTGATTTGTGAGTAGATTTAGCTATTGGTTTCGGTAAGTGCTCACTGAAGCAAGCTATGATGCCTTAGTTAAAGATCACACCTTGTACTTGGTACACTTCAGTGGACATACAAGAGAATATTGTAGTTGGATCTTGGATGCAAGTAGGTCTACAAGATTAAATATAATGGAAAATGGTTCAAGACAGAGGCATAAAGTCAGACTGGTTGTAAAAGGCTTCAACGTGACCCACGAGTAGATTTTGGAGAGACCGTCAGCCCAGTCACTAAAGCATCAAACATTAGACTCATCTTGACCATTGATGCAGTTAGACAACAAATATACCTTTATAAATGGATTTTTTCATGAAACTTTGTATATGACACAACCTCAAGGTTTTGAGGCCGAAAGGGCTAATCATATTTAAAGACTGAAGAAGGCCTTATATCATGGGCTAAAACAAGCCCCAGTGGCCTAGTTTGAAAGGTTGAAGAATAGCTTGACAAATTGGGGCTTCATCAACTCTAAAAATGATAATTCTTTGTTTGGGTAAAATTAAATATAAAGATCAAATAATTCTGACATATTTAATTGTTATCATTTAAAGTAACTATATATATATATATATTTATTTAAAAAAATTGCATATGAACTCGTTTAACTTAGCCCTCGGCTCTTGATAATTTGGGTTGAGCCAAAATTTTTAGCTCGAGTTATATAAAACACAATTCATATTCATTACTAACCCTACAAAGCTTGAATTAGACTGTCTTGACCCATTTAACAACCCTACTCTTTGAACATAGCACATAGTGACTTAATGTCAATGAGTCTACTAACTTTTTTAACTTTGAAGTTTATGGAGGCATTAATGTGTATAAAAGTTTGTACAAAGTAATATTTAAAAGACTATAGACGAGAAGAATTTTCAAGAATCAAATAGCATGTATAGTATTTTATATTTCAGAGGAATCCAGAGGTATAATTCTCAGCCACGCACTCGAGAAAATTGGGATGCCCAATCCTATGTATCTTTTACGTACGTAGTGCATCTGTCTAAAAATTTGAAATGTCTTAGAATAGACGAACTTATTTATCAAAATATTTTAATGATAACATATTAATAAATACTTTTTAGTATTATGAAAGTATATTAAATATTTTCGAACAGAAATATAGCTATAAAGAATATAATAATTACCCAAAGGTCTGATGTAAACCTCTACTAAATTATAGGAGTTTATTTTCAATATTTTTGTAGTATAGAGTTTATCATTTATATTTAATTTTTAATGTAATTTAATTTAAATTTTGATAAAAAGTACGTAATTTAATTTTAATTTATAGTTGGATATTAAATTATAAAGTTCAGCTGAGAGTCATATATTTGTTTAAATATAACTAATAACAATAATATTATTAATAATAAAATTTTCAATATTATAAGACTATGATTTTTCTATAATATATACATGTAGTTGCTTTTTTAACTTCCTTAATAATTATATTATTAAATATTAAATTAATAATTAATAATTATTTGTCTTTTTTTTTTCTGTTAATATCAAGGTTCAAAAAGAAATTGAATTAGTATGAAACTGTCAAGATACCAATTCATAAGCTAATATTAGAACTATAATCAAACCGGGGTAATAGAATTCACGAGCATATCCACCATTTGAAAGTTCCTGAACTAGTAATGTACGAGAATTTACCCTCCCATGTCCCCAAGGAAAAAACAAAAGTAGGCCTCAACAGCAGAATTGCTATGCTCTACTATTAGTTACCCCTCCCCCCTAAGAACTGAGTTACCCGAAGACTTCCCAAATCCCAACTAGCATTGTCAATGTAAAGTCTTTCCTAATTCCAAGTTAGTGACACGTACGCTCGGCAATCCAGAAGGTTGTGTGAATTGGACTGGGGTTGTCTCCTTTGCAGGAGATTTCTTGGCCTTTCACAACCATCCAAGAATTCTCTTTGGAGGCTACTCCAGGAGAGAACTCTCTGCCATGTGAATGTAGGCAAATCAGTTAAGTCAAAAAGTTGCATAAAGATATGCTTTTTCTATTTGTCAAGCGGCCAATCCGGATTCATTCCACACAACACTTTGGTCTCCATTAGCCAACATAAAGCACTATCCTTTAAAAGAAAGACCGAGAATGCTTTTTCTTCTCGTTCAAAATTACACAACTATAGTTTATTCATGAAAGAATTTTCCATAAAATCAAAACTAGGCTCGTCGTTCTTTCTGTCTGTTTCTTACAACTTGGAGCATGAGCAATTTTCGGTAGTTGTTTTTTTAAAGTTAGGATTTTTTACAATTTATCTCTTACAGTTTGATCCGAAACCGTTCCTATGGTTAAACTGCCTTCTTTAATAATTTTCATGAAGTTTCTTTTTTCTTGCCCGTTTAAACTCTGTAGTTTTTTTTTAATCAATATACTTAAGTGATGAAAGTTAAAATGATGAACAATTTCATTGCTGAAAAATATGTTTACTTTTATTTTAATGAGTTCCGTATATACTAGAGTATTTTAAAGTTGTTATCAAGATTAAATTGACACTTCGAAGCTAAAAATTGTCGACTTAAACCCAATAGTAACTTTGGGGCACTGTATATATAGAGCCATTTGAATGTAAAATATCACAAAATAGTTAAATAGTAATTAAACAAACTAATTAAGTGTTTAAATGATATACTTTAAAACAGGGGGATAAACTGATTTTGACTCAACAAAAAAAATATACTATGTTCATCCCATTATATATATATATATATATATACACGTGGTATTTTCTTTGCATATGTACCATGTAGTCTGGTAGAGATCTGTTGGGTTTGACTTGAATTTTGTGGGTGACCCGGTTTGTAACCCGACCCACAACCCACGACCCATTTGTCTCTATATATATGAGTGTGAGGGAATTCATTAGAAGAGTGATTGATGTAATTTCTCTATGTATAGCCTCCTTCAGAAAATAATACAGATATTCTCTCTGTCCGTGGACGTAGGTCGCATTGACCGAACCACGTAATTTCTTTGTGTGTTATTCTCTATCCTTCTCCTTGATTAATTGCCTTTCAGTAACCTAACAAGTGGTATCAAAGCCTTGGTTCATTTTTGGTTCGTCGGTTACTGTAGCACGTCCGAAAATTTTCAGATCTGGCTCCAAAATTTCAGATCTTGCCCCGATTTGGTTGTTTTGGAGCATAGGAGACCATTCTCTGCATCTTTGGTGCGTTAAAGAACGTCGGAGACCAATTTTTGGTGGTAAGAAAATTTTCAGATCTAGTTTTAAATCTCAGATCTAGCTTGATTCGCTTGTTTTTTGGAAAAAAGAGACCGTTTATTGCATTTCTAGTGCATTGGAGATTGTTTTTCAGTTGTTTCGGTGAGTTTTTACGGTTGCGAGTACTGTTCATCGCCGGAATCTTCATCGGAAGTACTGTTCATTGCCGGAATCTTCATCGGAAGCACTGTTCATCGTCTTCTACGGCGAGGTACTGTAGCACGGTCAACGGTCAACGGTACTGTTTGGTTAAAGCTGCTGTTTGGTCAAAAATTGCTGTTTGGTCAAAGCTGCTGTTTGGTCATTGTTGTTGTTTGGACCAAGTTTTCTGTTGCGATCGTTATTGTTTCCTCGACACAGTTCCGTTCTGGCCAGTTTGCAAGGTTCTGAACAGTTTTGTGAAATTCAATTTCTGATTGCGAAATTTGCTAGTAATTTATCTGCTGTTATTTGAGAAGATGTCGACTCATAAATTCGATATTGAGAAGTTCAATGGATCGAATGATTTCACTTTGTGGAAGGTAAAAATGAGGGCACTTCTGGTTCAGCAGGGATGTGCAGTGGCATTAGAAGGAGAAAGTAGTCTACCTAACACGTTGAAAGAAGAGGAGAAGAAGGAAATTTTGGCAAAGGCTCATAGTGCATTACTATTGAGTCTGACAGATGAGGTGTTGAGAGAAGTAGTTGATGAATCAACTGCTGCAGGTTTGTGGAAGAAATTGGATGATAAATACCAGAAAAAGTCTCTCACAAACCGGTTATATCAGAAGCAGCGTTTGTATACCCTGCGGATGACAGAAAATATGCAGGTAAAAGATCATCTTGATAATTTTAACCGAATTATCCTGGATTTACAGGGTGTTGGGGTTAAGATAGATGATGAAGATCAGGCTATCATTCTTTTGTGTTCTCTACCAAATTCATATGAGAACTTTGTTGACACTATGTTGTATGGTAGAGATAGTATCTCTGTTAATGATGTCAAAGATGCTTTGCAGTCTAAAGAGCTGAAGAGAAGAGTCTCTAGTTCTAATGAGGATGGTGCAGAAGCAGGTTTGTATGTTGGCAGAGGCAGAGACACTAAAAGGGATGATGGAAAAAGAAGCAAGTCACGGTCTCAGTCGAGGAACAAAGGAGGACCTCGATGTTATCACTGTAAACAGAAGGGGCACATCAGGAAGAATTGTCCACAGAGGAAGAAGGGAAATGACGAGAAGGAACCGAATACCAGTGGTAGTGCTTCGATGGTGCAAGATAGTTCTGATGGAGAAGAAGACATTGATGTTCTCACAGTCAGCACCTCTGGTTCTGCAAATACTTGGGTCTTGGACACAGGTGCATCTTATCATATGACTTTCTCACGTGAACTGTTTACTTCTTTCAAGGAGTGGAATGGTGTTGTGAGGTTGGGTGATGATGAGCAGCTCAGTGTTAAGGGCAGTGGTTCTGTGCAGATTCAGATGTATGATGGAATAGTCAGGACGCTTGATGCTTGGTATGTTCCTGGTCTACGGAAGAACTTGATTTCTCTTGGTACTCTAGACAAACAAGGGTACAAGTACTCTGGAGAGAATGGACAGTTGAGAATTTTCAAAGGTGCTCTGGTTATAATGAAGGGTAAATTGCATCATGGCATTTACTTTCTGATTGGTAATTCTGTGATGGGGACAGTGGCTGTATCTAAATCTTTAGGGAATGATGATGATTGTACAGAGTTGTGGCATTGCCGATTGGGACACATGAGTGAGAAAGGGCTATCAATTCTAAGTAAACAAGGATTGTTAGAAGGAGCAGAAACTGGGAAACTGAAATTCTGTGAAGTTTGTGTTATGGGTAAACAACGCAGAGTTAAGTTCAGTTCTGGGAAGCATACTTCTACTGATGTTCTGCAATATGTTCACTCAGACTTATGGGGTCCTTCTCCAGTTGAATCTCAGGGCAAATGCAAGTACTTTGTTACTTTCATTGATGACTACTCTAGAAGGGTTTGGGTATATTTTCTGAAATCCAAAGATGAAGTGTTTGGAAAGTTCAAGGAGTGGAAGACCATGGTTGAGAAATGGACTGGAAAACAGGTCAAAACACTCAGAACTGATAATGGGTTGGAGTTCTGTAACGCTCCATTTGATGAGTTTTGCAGGAAAGAAGGTATAGTGAGGCATCGCACTGTACGTCATACACCACAGAAAAATGGAGTTGCAGAACGTATGAATCAAACACTGTTGCAGCGTGCGAGATGCATGCGATTAAACGCTGGCTTGCCAAAACAATTCTGGGCTGAAGCAGTTAACACTGCTTGTTATCTGGTGAATAGATCGCCATCTACTGCAATTGATTTTAAGACTCCTCAAGAGGTATGGTCCGGTAAACCTTCTGATTATTCTGGCCTGCGTATATTTGGTTGTCCTGCTTATGCTCATGTGAATGATGGTAAACTAGAGCCTAGGGCAATGAAATGCATATTTCTAGGGTATGCACATGGAGTTAAAGGGTACAGACTGTGGTGTACTGAAAAGGATAGAACTCCAAAATTTATTACTAGCAGAGATGTAACTTTTGATGAGTCTGCTATGTTTGGTCAGAAGGAGGAGCTTGGTAGTCATGCAGGTAATAATGATCAAGGTGCCAACCAGAAGGTGGAAATTGAAGTTCAAACTTCAAAAAGGGTTATAACAGACCTTGTACAACAGCCCAGGGAAGAAGAAGAATCACAACCTATAGCAACAAGGAGGGAAAGAAGGGAAATCAGAAAACCTATGAGGTATGCAGATTGTGTTGATATAGTTGATGTTAATTCAGTTGCTTATGCCTTGGCAGTAGGTGAAAGTATTGATTCTGATGACCCGAGATCATATAAAGAAGCAGTTGAGAGTAGAGAAGCATCAGAATGGCTGGTTGCAATGAATGAAGAGATGCAATCTCTTGAGAAGAATGAAACATGGGATCTTGTACCGTTACCAAAGGGAGTGAAACCGGTAGGATGCAAATGGGTCTTCAAGAAGAAAGAAGGTATTCCTGGAGTTGAACCAGCAAGGTTCAAAGCACGACTTGTGGCAAAGGGTTTTTCACAAAAGGAGGGAATTGATTATCATGAAGTTTTCTCCCCGGTTGTGAAGCATAAAACCATTCGTGTCCTTTTGTCCATGGTAAGTGTTTTTGACTTGGAGTTGGAACAACTGGATGTGAAAACTGCTTTCTTACATGGAAATTTAGAGGAGCAGATCTATATGTCACAGCCAGAAGGATTTCTTGATTCTGAGAAGAAAGATCATGTATGTTTGCTGAAAAAGTCCTTGTATGGTTTGAAGCAGTCTCCTAGACAGTGGTACAAGAAATTTTGATAACTGTGTCTACTCTAAGAAACTTGCAGATGATTCTTATATTTATTTGTTGCTATATGTTGATGATATGTTAATTGCTGCAAAGAACAAGGTTGAAATTGATAGTTTGAAAGCCTTGTTGAGCAGTGAGTTTGAGATGAAGGATTTGGGTGCAGCCAAGAAGATACTGGGCATGGAGATTTGGAGAGATAGAAGTGCAGGTTTACTGTATGTATCTCAACAGAAATACATAGAAAAATTGTTGCAGTCTTTCCAAATGAATAATTCTAAGCCGGTTAGTACTCCTTTGGCGGCACATTTTAAACTTGATGCTAGTACAATACCTACTACAGCTGAGGAAAAAGGGTACATGAGTTCAGTACCTTACTGTAATGCTGTTGGAAGCTTGATGTATGCAATGGTGTGTACTAGGCCTGATCTGGCTCATGCAGTCAGTGTGGTAAGTAGGTTTATGAATAATCCTGGGAAAGCTCACTGGAGTGCAGTTAAATGGATTATGCGGTATCTGAAAGGTACGAGTAATATTTGCTTGGTTTATGGTGCTGATAAATCTGATAGTGGCTTGGTTGGCTATACAGATTCAGATTATGCTGGAGATCTTTTGAGGAGGAGATCCTTAACATGCTATGTCTTGACTCTGAATGGATGTGCTGTCAGTTGGAAGGCAACACTTCAATCTACAGTTGCCTTGTCTACCACTGAAGCAGAATACATGTCATTGGCAGAAGGAGTTAAGGAAGGTATGTGGTTACATGGTTTGATTGATAGTCTGGGGTTAAATATTCAGAGACCTATCATTTATTGTGATAGTCAGAGTGCATTAAGTTTAGCCAAGAATCCAGTCTACCATGAAAGGTCGAAGCATATTGATATCAGATTGAATTTTATTCGAGATGTGATAGAAGACAAGAAATTATCCATCGAGAAGATAGCCACAGCAGATAATCCAGCAGATATGTTGACAAAGGCTCTACCTTCAGAGAAGTTCAAGCATAGCTTGGACTTGGTGAATGTTTGCATTCCATGAAGCCCTACAGGGCTTGAATGACAGAGATGAATTTGTACTTAGTTCTGGTGATTTGAGAGAATTCAAGTCAAGGAGGGAAATTGTTGGGTTTGACTTGAATTTTATGGGTGACCCGGTTTGTAACCCGACCCACGACCCACGACCCATTTGTCTCTATATATATGAGTGTGAGGGAATTCATTAGAAGAGTGATTGATGTAATTTCTCTCTGTATAGCCTCCTTCAGAAAATAATACAGATATTCTCTCTGTCCGTGGACGTAGGTCGCATTGACCGAACCACGTAATTTCTTTGTGTGTTATTCTCTATCCTTCTCCTTGATTAATTGCCTTTCAGTAACCTAACAAGATCAAAACAAGTACAGTAGCGAGAGATGGTGAAAGGTCCTTATTATGACAAATCGTCTATATTTCAACACAGGAACTGCGCCCTGTAATTGAATCTCCACCGTCCATCTTTGCTTCATTCGGTGCCACTCCAACTCTACTTCATATACGATCATATTTCTTCTTGTATGACCACATATCTATCGCAACATCCTCATCTCCGCCATCCCAAATTTTTTGTTCTTATTGTCCTTTCATCACCCAACATTCACTCCTATATAAAATTACTGGTTTTATAGCAGTACGACAAAACTTTCTTTTGAGTTTATCAGGTACTTTCCAATCACAAACAACTCTTGATGCCATTCTCCACTTCAACTACCCAACTTGTATCATATGTGCCACATCTCCAATAATTTTGCCGTCATCTTGTATAACTGATCCTAGATACCTAAACTTTGACACTTGTGATACATCTTAATCCCTAATTTTAACCTCTAACTCATTTCTAGCTTGTTGCTTGTTAAACTTACAATGCATATATTATGTCTTACTCCTACTCAAACGAAAACCCTTCGATTCCAAAGTAGCTCTCCATAACTTGAGTTTAAAATTAATCTCTTTCCTTGACTCTGCTATGAGAATAATATCATCTGTAAAAAGCATGCATTTGGGATGAAGCTGATACAATCTCAAATCTTTATTGATTGCTTTTTTTGTTTTTCTTTGGCTTGCTTGTAACTTATCCACATTGCATCAAGTTATATATTAAAAGCTTCTTTTTTATATTGGGTTTCTTTCTTTGTTCATAGTCACACATAAACACTACAAGAAAATTGACTTTCAGTGGCGACTTTTTGGTGCCGACTTTAAAAGTCGCCACCAAAAGTCGACTTTTGGTGGCGACTAAATAAGTCGCCACTAAAAGTTGACTTTTGGTGGCGACTCTTATAGTCGCCACTAAAAGTCGACTTTTGGTGGCGACTATAGTTTTTTTAAAAAAAATAAAAAAAAGTCAAATTTTTTAAAATAAAATAAACAATTAGTCGCCATCAAAAGTTTTTTAAAAAAAAAAATAAAAAATCTCAGATTTTTTAAAATAAAATAAAAAATTAGACTTTTGGTGGCGACTATAGTCGCCACCAAAAGTCTTTTTTTAAAAAAATAAAAAAAAGTCAGATTTTTTAAAATAAAATAAAAAATTAGACTTTTGGTGGCGACTAGTATTTTTTAAAAAAAATAAAAAAAAAGTCAGATTTTTTAAAATAAAATAAAAAATTAGACCTTTGGTGGCGACTATAGTCGCCACCAAAAGTCTTTTTTAAAAAAAATAAAAAAAAGTCAAATTTTTTAAAATAAAATAAAAAATTAGACTTTTGGTGGCGACTATAGTCGCCACCAAAAGTCTCTTTTAAAAAAAATTAAAAAAGTCAGATTTTTTAAAATAAAATAAAAAATTAGACTTTTGGTACAAAAGTCTAATTTTTAAAAAAAAAATTAAAAAAGTCATTTTTTTAGTTAAAAAATTCAATTTTTTTTATTTTTCTTAATTTTATTTAAAAGAAATTTAATTTTTTAAATTTTTTAAATTTTTTAATTTTTTTAAAAAATTAGATTATCAGTGACGACTGAAGTCTATTTTTTTAAGTGAAATCGTTTTTTTTTATGAAATTAGTTGAAGTTGGACTTTTGCGGTGACTCCAATAGTAATAATATATTTGCTTTTTGTTAAGTTTAATATTATTTTATTTTTGTTTTATATTATTTTTGACCTAAAATATTTTTAACAGATTATATATATAGATATATATAATATTTTGCACTTACATAACACAAATGAAGCAGTGGCAGAATGGCAAGACACACATGGCTGCAAGCAAGGAACCCAGGTTCGAATCTCAGGTATGCACATGTTTGGTTTAATTTCAAATAAACTTGAATATTGCACACAAAAAAATCGAGTCAGCTCGGGATAGCGAGTTATTGGATCGGCCAAGACCCGCACGAGTCGAATGGATCTCGGGTCGACCTTCCGAGCCAATCCGGATCTAAAAAGATGACGAGTGACTTTTGGTGGCGACTAAAGTCGCCACCAAAGGTAGTTTTTGCTGACACCAAAAAATCATTTTTTTCACGAATTTTTTTTTGCAATAAAAATGACTTTTGGTGGCGACTAAAGTCGCCACTAAAGGTAACTTTTGGTGGCGACTTACGCCAACAACTTTAGTCGCCACTAAAAGTCGCCACCAAAGACTTTTAGTGGCGACTTTTAGACTTTTGGTGGTGACTTTAGTCGCCACCAAAAGTCTTTTTTTTTTGTAGTGAAAGTTGGATAAGAAACTGTTGATAACTAACGTATTATAAGAAAATGTTCATAATCACATAACAGGCTATATTTTTAGGGAAAGGACACTGAAGTGGCACCTTGTTTAGATGTGAATGATATTTTCAAGGATGCCCAAACAAGTTGCTATTAAACTTCAATAGACAAGGTTCATTAATAGATTCTGGAAACATTGTCATCTGGATAAAAATGATGAAAATTGGGATAGTGTGCGCTGAAGTGGGTAGAGGTCTAGGAAAGTTTTGGTGCCACGTGTTGCGAATCCAAGGGCCTATTTAGATGAACGAAAATCATTCACTTAATTATAGAGTGAATTTGGCTCTTAAAATGCAGAGGATCCAGACACGATAAAAATGGAGTGAAGAGAGGTACGTGGAGCAAGGAAGAGGGTGAAAAGTTAAGAGCATATGTTGAGAGACATGGTCATTCCAATTGGCATCAACTTCCCAAATTTGCAGGAATCATTGAATTTTTGAAGCAAATTCGAAGCAAATTTGGATTATGAACAATATGGCGATGACGATCGATCTCTTCTCATTTTCACTTACTTAAATAATGGTGGGTTGTTCTCACTTCTCACTTCGTCTGCCATATTACTTCCGGTTAACATAAAACATTTTATCTTCAATTTTTTAAGAAGTAGAATGCGAACTTTAGTGGTATGGATCGGCCATGATGAAAAGTAATTTGATAATTATATCTAATGTGAGATATATGTTCATGGGGCTTCATTAATTCTTTCATTTGTAATAGTTAGAGAAATAGGAAATAAAGGTAAAGCTGATGATAGAAGAGTAGGTGAGCAATCAAGATAGATGGAATTTGGATTTACTTTCAGATTGGCGCCCCTCCACACCCTGCAGATCGCAATATCAACCATTGGTTAGTCTTCCATCCAACGACTCTCGTGAAACACATACGCTGTGCACTTTTTTTTTTAAAAGTAAAATGCACTGTTTCACTTAAATGGTGTGTTTCCTTAATCGTTGGATGACCTTTAATCCAACGGCTGAGTTTCTGCTCGCCTTTTACAAGTTTTTTTTATTTTCACAAATTCCTAGCCAGTGAACAAGTGACACGTGGCAGCCAGTGAAAATTTCCAACATGTTTTCTACCTTATATACTTTAAATATATAATTGATAAATGCAAAAGCACAATAAAATTAAGATAGATGCATCATTTAATTTAAAAAATGTATAATTTCACCATATACAAATTAATTTATAAAAAGGTAAAATCACAATAAAATTAAGATAATGGAGCATCTAATTTATAAAAAGGTAAAATCACAACAAAATTAAGGTAAATGTAGTATTTAATTTAAAAAATTTATAATTTCACCCTATATACAAATTAATTTATAAAAAGATAAAATCACAATAAAATTAAGATAAATGTAGCATTTAATTTCAAAAATGTATAATTTCATCAAGTTTACGAATTAATTTATCAAAAGGTAAAATAAAATAAAATTAAGATAAATGTAGCATTTAATTTAAAAAATGTATAATTTCACCAAGTATACAAATTAATTTATAAAAAGGTAAAATCACAATAAAATTAAGGTAAATGTAGCATTTAATTTAAAAAATGTATAATTTCACCAAGTGTACAAATTACTTTATAACAATAATCCTACAAATCCTCTTCTTGTATTGTTCTAGTAGCGCCTCCCGTTTAACAATTCACACGATCTTGTATTGTTCCATAGTGCCTTCTTCTTGTATTACAAATCCAAGTTTCAGAACCTTCACAAATCCTCTTCTTGTATCATTGAATAACATACACATTTGGATAATTTGATATTGCAGTGCACAAGAATTAACATATTTAGCAATTAGGCATATACAAAATTGTAATTAATTATATTTCATAAGAACTATAAAAAAATGACTCTACTAACATATGCAATTATAACAAAGTTTAGAGTGGCCAAGAATGCCTCAAATGCCTTGATCTAGTTGTGAGAAATTTCTACTACATTCCAATGCCTCGAGCGATGATGTGCAATGGTCAATAAACGCCTACATTACAACATAATAGAAATCAATAGAGGAATAATAATTAGTTAAAAAAAATTAATTTTTATTACGTCATAGAATCATAACCATTAGGAGTTCGATAAAGCTCAAATTATAACTCACATGTATTTGGGGTGCTGGAGGTGCCGAGCATGAGACCAGACTTGGATATTGTGCTTCATCCATCTACAAATAATAAATGTGACTCATGTTAGATGTACAGATAGATACACACATAGAAGGATATTTTACTTACTCGTGAATCTTTAATAATTGTAAATTTTTTTCCATTTTCTTTGACCCTCCAAACAACTCTTATGGTGTTTCTTAGAATTCTTGCCGACTCTTTGCTTGAATCCGGTTGGCTAAGGTGTGCACTGAGTTGCCGGCTCTTGCTTTTGCTCTTTTGCAATGAAGTAAGATTACTTAATCTATTGTTGCCTTCAGAAATCCAGTCCAAAATCATTGAGTATCCTTCTTCAGTGTTAGTGGCTTCAGCTATTATTCTTATTGCTTCTCGACTGACATGTCTGAATCGTTATATACTCTGTAGTCTAGGATATGTTTGTGTCTCTTTTCCCCTTACATCGAGTATCACCCTAGTTCTTGCCTTTATCGTCCATTGATGTAAAATATACTGCTTCGGGAGTACTTTGACATCGGTCACATCAAGTATCTTTAAGGCATGATGATAATTAAATTAAGTAGATATGATTTATAAATATCTACAATAAAATATATTTAATTAAATATTAAAATAAATTAAATTAAATTAAATACCTTCAAGGCGTGAATTGAAGGGTTAAAAGATACAGTATAGTCTTTTGGCTTACCCATAAAGCGAATCATATTAGACATACAGATACATATTTTAAACATATAGATACACAAATAGAAACATTATCTAAGAGGGCAACATATGTCTTTATTTGCTCACTCTCATTTCTTTCCTTGACATTTGCACCTATTACTTCGCCATATTCTTTTTTAAAATAATTCAAACATAGTGCATGCATAATTCCTAGAATGTTGTTTCAGAATATGACACCTTGTCATTCTCAATTGCAAGAGTTTTTCCCTAGCATTATAATCAGACTTATGTTCATTATACCACTTATCATCCATAATCATCTCAAAGTGCTTGAATAATTGAACAATGTCCAATTGTAGTCTTAGCAAGGACTTAAGGTTAGAATTTAAACTCTCACTGAGTTGTGTGTTTTGTATTCCAAGGGTGAGAGTTTGCCTCATGAAACATGCTGCCCATTTTTCCCTGATCCTATAAAGCAATGCCGACTACTGATTATCTTCAACATTGTGGTTTGCCAATAATTTTATCCATGCTGCCTTAAATTACTGTTCATCTACAATAGTGTACATGCACCGTGAAAGATCAATTAAAATATGAGAATCACTACTAGGAAGATGAGACAAGTGTTTGGTGGCATTTTGCATCAAATGCCAAGTGCACAATGTTAGGCATCACTTCACTCAACACCTTTATCATCGCTGCATCCTGGTTAGTGAATATTGTAAGAGTTTTTTTTTTGGGTCGACGAGCCTCCAAAAATGTCTCGAAAAGTCATTTGAACAAGTCAGCAGTTTCATCATACAATAAAGCCGCTGTGAATATAATTATCCCTTGGTAATTATTAAACCAACAGAACACAAAAATCAATCTATTTCCTTTATTAGTGCCAAATATTGTGTCAAGTGATACCACATCCCCAAAAAACTCATAATCTATTAGCATCCATGGGTTAGCCCAAAAAACATTCGTCATTTGCTCCTCTGAATCCATCTGGTAAGCATGAAAATATAATGGATTTTCTATCAATTGTTTTTGAAAATAATCCAACAATGCGCCTGCCTCATTGTATGCCATGTTTCTTTGCCTTCTAGACTTCAAATAATTCTTGACATCTATACATGAGTATCCAAGATTTGATATTCCCCCCACATGTATACTCATCAAGTCAAAAGAGGCCTTTTGTCGAAGTCCAAAATCCTCTGCCATCTGTACTGTTGCTCCTTTTTTATTTTATTTGTCTGGAAGTTAAGCAATGAAGTTGGTTCCAATGATGGCACAGATGTAGGTGAGATAAACAGATATCTATAGCTAATTGAGCGAGGCTATGGAAAGCAATTATTAGTTCAAATTATTCTTCCAATTAGGACTTTTCTACTTTGTCAAAGGATATCTTAAATATCAAGAAGAGTTTTAATGATCCTTCTTCGACATATATTCAATGCGATTGCCAACTTATCAGGATAGAGTAAAATTATATTATCTAAATAATGCCATTTTATTATTTTTCACTGCATAACATTTCTAGTACATCTTTTGGTACAGTATTGATCTTGGTTTACAAGTTATGTTATCTAATTAATGCATTTTGGTTTTGGATTTTACAATGTTGCATTTTCAATCTAAAGTTAATGCATTTTCATTTTATTTCTTTCAACATATCCCACATCAGTAATGGAAATAAAAATACCAGCAACAGTAATAGAGAAACAATACCAGCAGCAATGAAATAGTAAACAAGCTTAATGGTGAATAGGGAATCAGTGAACAAAGGGAAGATTTAAGGAAAACAAAAATACCGACGCCAACAATGGAGAGGAAGATTGGTTAACAAAGACCGACGATGAAACGAAGGGGACTTCTGGTTGCTTGGGGATGACAGAACCAATGCAAACTCGAAGAAGAAGTAGACACAGACGACTAGTGGGTGGAGCCATGTTCAGTTGAGGGGAATTTTTTCACAAAAATTATATTTTTAAGTATAATATTTTGAAAATTTATATTTGGCCTTAAATTTAAATTTTTTTTGTTTTGGCCTCTAAATTTTTGGCTAAAATTATAGTTTTATGTATAATATTTTAAAAATTTACATTTTGGCCCTAAATTTTAAACATCCTTTTCACTATGGCCCTTGAATTTTTGGCAAAAATTACAATTTTAAGTACAATATTTTAAAAATTTATATTTTGGTCCTTAATATTTTGAAAATTACATTTTGCCCCCTTAACACAGGGTTCTGGATACGTCACTGCAGACGACAATGAGAGTAGAACGAAAATGAAGATGCACAGATGTGAAGAAGAAGCTTTATCTAGACGCGGACAAGACAAATCAGTGCTACATGTCAACATCTGAGTGGTTGGGCATTTGTTAAATCAAAATAAAAATTCTAAATGGCGGTAGAGCATCTCAGCCGTTGGATTAAAAGTCATCCAACGGCTGAGGACAACGTACCGTTTAAGTGAAACGATGTGCTTAAAATTTTTTTAAAAAAAAGTTGATTCAATGTGTTTCACGAGAGTCATTGGATGGAAGACCATCCAACGGCTGGGATGGCGTTCTGAAGGGTTTGGATAGTCCGCATTCTATAGTGAATCCCAACTTAGATAAATGATGTATTCATTATTATGAAGAGCTGAATACACAAGGCAATTACACATCAGTAAACCTTAGCCATACACCTGTACATTAAATAACAAGTAAAAGAATAGAATACAACACTACAACAATCAATCTAAATTCCTACTATAATTTCTGACTGAAGCCTACTGAAAGAAATTCTGACTGAAGCCTACTATAAGAAATTCTGACTGTCATACTTACATTTTCCTACTAAGATGTTGTAGGAATTATTACTTGTCCAAGTCACTTACTCGCAATATCTTCTTATTGAACTAGTGACTAAAAATCAGTAGGAATTATGAGAAACATATATATAATTTTAAATATGTTTGCTTTTATATAGTAGACCCCCAAAGTTAGTTGAAATTAACGTTTTTTGTTTTTCTTTATAGAAGTGTATTTCGTAAAGAATTTTTGTAAAGATACATTAATTTATTTTATTTTTACTTTCATGGTTAATTTACTTTCATTGCATAACTACTACAAATGGTGGCTGGGGTTTGCTTTAAAAAAATTTAAAATTAATAATAAATGATAAATTTTGAATTAATTTTATTACAACTTTTAAATGATAAAATTTGAATTGATTTTATTAATTTTTTGATGGAATCGAATATTAACCAAGACACTGTTAACAAACAAAATTTAAAATAAAACTCATATTATAATAAAAATAAATAAATTACTTAGACATATGTTGCAAGTCTCTAAGCCATATATTTCCCTGCGCCATATTTCCTCCAAATTTATTTTTTAATTATCATATAATTTTTATTTTAAATTTTGTTTGTTAACAATGTATCCCCGCACCATATATACATATATTCCCTAACAATACTCCCGTGCTATACAAAAAATGCATATGGTGCTCGCGACATATGTATATATAGAGAAATAAAAATTTTACAAAGGAATTTTTTTATATACAAAAAATAAGTGTCATTCTTCAAACAAAAAGAATCATACAAAAAAAAAATTTAGTCATCACTTTTTGTGTTGCCCTTATTTTCTTCTTCCTGTTCATCTTTATCTTTATCTTCATTCATATCTCTATCTTGGTCCTCATCTTATTCTTCGTGTTCTTCCTTTCCCTCTTCTACTTGATCTTTGTCTTCTGCTGCTTCTTCTTCTGTATATCTTATTTCCTTGTATTGTGTAACGTCTATTCTAACCATAAGTTATAAACAACTTATAAATTAAATTAAGGGGAAAAAATTAGGCTTTGTAATGAGTTTTAGAAAATTCCTTTAAAACACCATTTACCAAGTATTTAGAAAAATTGTAGAGTTAAAAACATAAAAATCTCATGGTGGACAGAAGGCTATAGTCGATTGCCGAACCTGTGTCAGTCGATTGGTAGATTGCTATCTCAACTTATGTTATTCGGTGAGGTGCCAGTCGACTGCTTGAAATGTAACAGTCAACTAATAGCCTCATTAGCTTTCCTTTAGAGAATAAGAAATCAATCTCGTTTTTTGTAATTTTTCTGATAACTTTCCTTGGGCAAACATACGTACATCAATTCTAAACATACTTATTTATCTTATAACTGTATATACAACATATGTTTCTTAAAAGATACATTACAGTAAGGATGTACATAAGGGTCTTAACCATGTAAGCGAAATTTACATTAAACTTCCTAGATTTAAAGAGAATATTCAAGCTTTCTCCTTTCCTCTCTTACCACTTTCATCATTTGAAATGGTTAGTTATAACATAACAATATGAGATAAATAAAATCTCAGTGGGTAGTGCATTGTTTAAACATATATATATATATATATATAACCATCTCAATTATAAAGCATTATAAAACACTAAGACTCTTTCTTTGGGTGTAAACATTATCATAGAACATATTATTCATTCTTGTTATTCTTTTCGTACATAACAAGTCTACCAATTTCATAAGGGTTTATGATGCAATATAGGTATACCCTTCATTAAGGGTTTATGTTGCACTATAAGTCTACCTAACATACGGGTTCATAATGCACTAAGAGTCTACCCATCACAAGGATTCTTAATGCACTATGTGTCTACCCAGCATATGGGTTTGCCATGCAATACTTTCATAAAACAACTCCACATATTCATGAGGAATTTATCATAGCTCATCATAAAATATCATCTTATCTTTCATAGTTGAAGGCAAGCCAAAAGCCAAACATAGATTCATCATAGAATCACCATAAAGCAGATGTTTTCATAAATAATTACTTTTATGAAAAACTATCTACCTTTACTTCTTTAAGAGTTGAAGGTTGTGAGTTCTCCTCTAGTTTCCTCTTGTTCCTCAAACTTTAGACTTCCTCCTCTTTCTTTCGCTCTTTTCTTAGTCAGAAATTCACTATTTTATCAATTGTTTGATTCTTTAATTAATCTAAACTAGATGAAACAAGCTAGAAGGTTTACCTTTGGTAGTTTCTTGCTATTTTTAGCTAGGAAACCACTCATTTTCCCTTTTTCCCTTCTTCTCATATTTCTCTCTCTCTCTCTCTTCGCTCAATTTCCATAGAAGATTTCATTTTTCTCTCTTTTAGCTTGTTTATGAATAATATTCTACAAGCTTTTAGGGTAAAAAGACTTTATTACCTGTTATTATTTATTTATGAGCTTTCTTAGATCTAATAGGGGCTTTTTGGTCAATTTCCATCTAAAAAATCTCAATTTTATTGCCTTAATCATGTTTATCTCATACCTAAGAGAGTTACTAGTCGACAGTCGACTGATTGCTTTTGGGCCTCAAATTTTTGGCTTACAGAGGGCTGCAGCCGACTACTATCCTGCTATCAGTCGACTGCTTGCAGATATTAGATAATGCTTTTCTCAGTTTTTTGCAATTAGTCAACTGCTAGGTACTGAAAGTCGACTGGTACCTTCAAAATTAGATTTTCTTCCACTTTTGGATCCCTTTCCTCATGGCTTGGTACCCTATTTGAATTTATAACTTAGAGGAGAAATTTTGGGATGTTACATTTGTCTTTCCTCCTTTAAATTTTCATTTAATAAATCACTATTAAGAGTAGAAACACGAGGTTGGTCATTCTGATAGGCAACTTTAAGTCTTTGTTTATTTTCACTAAATTTCTGGGCTAGTTTTCATGACAACCCACTAGTCAGATTTCTCTCTTGTTCAGAATGGATAATGAACAAAATATACCTCTATTGCTTGGTGTCTGAACATAAATGGATCAAATTTTTTGTATCTTCTTGTATGCTTAATTTCTATAATTCTATAATCTGGGTGCACCTCAGTTCCACAATTCATCACTGGATTAAACCATTCATAGTGAAACAAAACTATCTTTTTCATAGATTTACCAAAATACTATATTTGTACAACTTCTTTAAGGATGCCAAAATCATCATTTTCTCCACCACATTCTCCAGTGCCTCTAACATAAACCCCACTGTTGATTGTCCTTTTTCTAGTGCTCTAGGCATTAGTATGAAACTTGTACCCATTCACAAAATACATTGGCCATGTCTTAGCTTCTCTAAATGGTCCCCAAGCCAAGGCCTTTACATTTAGATCTTTAAAAACATGAGGTTAAGTGTGTACCTAGTTAAAGTTATCAATGAATAATTGATTGATTAATGTAAAATACAGAAAAATAAGTCAACATGCAATTAATCTAATTAAATCAAAAGGTCACTTACAAGGGTTTTTAGTCATAAAACAAAGTGTGATTCAACAACTTTATCGATATCTGCATCACTGAAGTAGGGATTTAAATTTCTGTGATATTAATCAAAATTGCTGTCATACAAAAGCAAAGCCATTGAGTATACAAAGTAGATATACAATGTTTGATTGAACAATAAAATTGGGAAATACAATGTGTTCTTACTCAAGATATGACCTCACTTCGTCAAAATTGAGAAGGACAAAAAGTTGAGCTGTCATATATTCTCTATCATCTAAATATTTAGTGACGTTCTTGCCGGATGGACGCCCAGCTTGGTTAAAAATTGTTAATGTCGTTAGTTGGCTTGTCTCTTCTTGCATAAAGGCATTCCAACTAACTCTTATTCTTATTGAATGTATGTGTGATTCAAAGTAATAAGAACAAAAGTACAATGTCTCCTATGCCAAGAATGCTTCGCAAATTTAACTATCACTCCTCAAAAATTGAACATGTGAATATACATAAATCCTAAAGTGTACCTCCATGGTAACCCCTCAAATTCTCTGAAAAATCCTAATACCCACAACAGTACAAAACATAAATTTTCAAAGAAAATTTAAATTACATAGTTTACAAAGCAAATTACAGCCAATATACAATAAATTTACTAACTACAACAGGACCTAGATGGCTTGTAGGATTATAGAGTATTCCTTTTGGCATTTAGCCCAAGAATTGGTTCCAAGAATCCTCCAACAAAAATGGAGTATGTCTCCAAAAGTCACTAATCTCTAACGGTTTCCCATCCTCTTCAGCTGCTATATCTAAAAAATATAACCATAAAGGTGTGAGTTCATCAAAAATCATTGAGTAGATAATTGTGCAATAAAACAAGGCACAACTACAAATACTATAATCAACGCCAAAATTAGAATAAATACCTCTAGTATGCACGGGCACAATTAAATATACATATAAGCATACCTCTTTGTGCAATCGTGATGCGCTATTTCCATGTGAGTTTACATTCTTGTAATCTCTCATTAAATCACATCCAATGCTCTAACATAACTCCAGGGCATGTGCAAGCATAAATAATTTACACACATTGAATATGATTATGCAACAATGACTTGTCTTCCTACTTATGAGTCTACATTCTCAAATATACTGTATTGAGTCTAAATCTTGGTGCTCACCCTTCCTAAAGAATTTATGCTCATTAGTTTTCCTCTAGAGGTCAACGTTCTTTTAGTATTGATTCTTGACTTTCATCTGCAAGGATGGCACCCTCTATGGATCTACTAATCGGTTATCCTCTTGTGGGTCTATATTCCCACATCATTCTCTTTTTTTCCTCTCATAGGTTTACGTTCCCACGTAATTCTCTTTTTCATATGCAATGTATTCACACAATACAATATATCACAACCAACAACCAACTCAATATTTCCCAACACATCCCATATAATAATAGTCTCAAATCACAATCAAAATTTCATTATATAATTAACATCATTAATTAGGTAATTTAATGAATTTAAATTCAATCATGGTGTGAGTAAGATTTATATTGTACTTGAGCAGTTTTAAATAAAAACTTAATCAGCAAGGTCACCCACCCACCTTGATGCTAACAAGGATTTATGCTGCCATATGGTGTAGAAAAGGAGCCAAGGAATCCCCCGAACACACCTAGAAGCAACCCAAAACAATTAGCATATTAAGTCCCATTTTTATTTCCCCTCTACCCAGACTAGGGCACCTAGGCACCATTAGAGAGGCCAACACCTCTGTCTTCTTGGTACCTGGGCACCAAGAGCCCTGTTCTTCATTGTCCCTAGGGTGCTTGGGCATCTGGGGTTCCGCAAGTAAGAAATGGCCTAGGCACCTAGGTCTTGGAGCTTGCATGGATCACGAACTCTAGACCCAAAATCATGAAAAATACATGATTTTCATTCCTTTCCTTTCTCCTTTGATTCTTGAACTACGGTGGATTTTCAAGAGTGAATTATGGGGATAAAAAACCCCCAAACAATCAAAAGTAAAAATAATTTCATGGATTTATTGAAAATTCTCAATCTTCCAAAATGCACTTTTGTCATTTTAATCCATGAAGCCACCTCCATTCTTGTAGATCAATTATGTTTCACCATCTCCAGCAAGAAAATCAAAGAAAGAAACAAAGGAAACTAGTTTTACAGCAAAAACTAAAAAAAAAAAAACCATTTTCTCCAATTAAAGCTTCAATAAAGAAAATGGAAGAAAAAGAGGAAGATAATACTTACCTCTAGCTCCAGTAATTCTAAAGAATCGCAAAGTAACTAGAAACGAGGATTTAATTAGGAGAAATGGAAGAAAGGATTTGGAGGTTTGAAAGAAAATCACTTCCTCCTCTCTTATTCCTTTGTGTCTCTAGCATGAATGAAGAAGAAATGAGATAGAAAATAGTTTAAATGGGTGGTGGGTCACTTGGTGACCCACGAGTATCTATACCTGGATACCCTAAACTCAAGTGGTCTAGATATAATTATTTTTCAATTCACAAAAAATACCACTTGCAATAAGATACCTGGTCTAGTCATTTATCTTAATTTTTACAAATAATTATTCAAAAAGAATTAATTAAATATGGAGATAAAAATTGACAAATTAATTAAAATTATTTTACACGGTAAAATATTGTAATACCCCCAAACACGTTACCCCAATTTTAGCTGGTATTACATTCTCCCCCTTAATAGAATTCGATCATCTAAATTCCAAACTCTCCTCAACCTCGGAGAGGTGTAGATACCTCATTCTCAGACCCCCGTATCACCTAAATTCTCGGCACTTTAGCCATACTAAGCTCAAACCGACTTGTTGGAAATTGATATCGTTTCCTACCCAAGGCTTCGAAAGGCACCATCTCAATGCTAAGCTGGATGCTGTTACCACAAGCAACTCAACGAGCGGCAAGTGGTGTGAATGCCTACCATGCATAAGTTTCTCTATCTTTTTATCTAGCTCAAACTCATCCAAGAGCACCCACACATGTACACACTTATACATAATTGGAATACTCTGAATTATATATATGATAAAAGGAATCTTCATAAATAATTATATGCATCTCGCCTGAAGGAATCTACCCACCTGTAGGCTTCTAGTGGTATCATTCATCCTAACTCTCTAGAACGTATTATTGATACCATTATAGATCATATCTCTGTACTGGATCCTGTTTGGCATTATCCCTTGATTTCATCCTTCAGGACTACATGTCCTAAGAAGGGTACCTTGCCCGAAATGAAATCACATTTTGGGTTCTTACATAGTTACTTATATATATATATATATACTACATATCCGTTCATATGTGAATAACCATGCTTCCACATGCCTCTGAATGCACTTTTTTTTCAAACTAGTGCCCATACTCCCAAAATGCTCACTCTGACATCAAGGAGCTTATGTTTATCCTAAACACATCCCAAGCCATATTCATTGCACTGTCTCTCTACTCCTAACACGAGACACCCTCACACCCTCTACTTTGACTACATCCTCGACCTTATCCACTCGTATGTAATTACCCAAGCACATTACATATTATCTAATATGCATACATTATTGAATCAAACGCCATTTTTTGTAGAAAAGTAGGCCAAAACCTCCCATTAATCCCTGGCCTCACACCTTCACCACTACCCCCACTTAGCTTAGATGGCACACAAGCCAATAGCCTAACCATAGCACATTCAGACCGTTATGAGGTCACGAGATTCCCATACTCTCACGGTGATGGAAATTTCCATAAACCACCCTTTACTTCACTTGGCCCCTTCGATGTAAAAATCACACACATCCTTACACCCCACACCTACTTATCCCTACTTAATTATCATTGAAGACTTGTCTTGCAAGTCTTTACCTCTCCAAATCAATTCTTTCTTCCTAAGCATTTCCTCTTCACAACACCTCCATTGAAAACCCTCAACCAAACGGGTACAACATAATCAAGTTGGCCCAAAAAAGCCAACAACTTACCCCAATATCTCCTATAGTGTGTTCCACCTCACTATGGTGTCTCCTCTAAGATAACTATGCAATTTTGATCGGTTCTCTCAACCGAACCTCACATTGCTAGTTTTCTCTATGATACATACTCAGGTATACATTCCAGCTCCAACTTACTTAACCACCTCATCATCTATCCCCCTCAATGAAGCCTACAACCTAGTCCTCAACCTCATCTCACATAAACATTCTCCCTTTTTAAATCCTTTTTCTTTCTAACTTTTCCTTTATTCCTCAACCTTCTCTACTTAATTTCAACTTAAAATAATTTGGTTGAAATACATGTCTACACACAGCTACCTAGGATGCCATCAACACTTATGGAAATGGACTATACCTTTATCCATATGAGTGTCGATTCCTAGGCATCTTTACTCATTACTCCACGTGACCAATTAGTCGAAGCCTCAAGAGATTGCCCATACACTTACCACAAAGTACGCTACAACACATGCATATATGTAAAGCATCTAGGTTATTTCTATACTATAACTATTTCCCCAAATTCCTTCTGAGATTCTATTTTCCACAATTCATTAAAAAGATATTAATGAAAATTTCCCTCAAGATATGTGCATCAGTACCCCTACAAAGAAACCCAAGCAAGTTTTCCCCTAACTTGCAATTATACATACATAAAATATGCATACATAACTGCTATACATTGGTAAAGCAAACCAAATATGGATATATGGATTTATATATGAATATATACATATATTCTCTTACACAATTTACTTCACATAGCAAAACATACCAAACTCCAATCCGAAATAAATTATCACACATCATATAATAAATAATTAAATGCCATTACATGAAAAGCCCATATTTCCATGATATATATTCATACACACATTAACATCCTTTTCTAGACAACCCATCACAACTTCGGTGGTAGTATAGCAAAGCTACATTTAAGCTCATGAGCTCCTTGTGCTTCGAGGATTTCTCCTCCATAAAAAAGCCAAAAACCTACATATAAGAACAACCACTTCTCAAGTTAATAAAATAACTTTCAACTAACTCTATTGAGGAGTAAGTCACAAAAGGAATACTCAATATTCTACAAGGTCTTTTATGGAACCTAAACCCATGGTCATGCTGAGGAGTTCATAACAATGGGAAAGCATCTACAAAGAACACTTTACTCTGTAATTTATAGAAAACCTAAAAAAATTCCCTCTAATACCAATTTGCCACGCCCTAAAAATCGAACACGTGAATGTGTACCTCCGTGGTTACCCATAAATTCCTTGAACAATCCTATTATCAACACTATGCAGAACGTAAATTTTCAAAGAAAATTTAAATTACATAGTTTACAAAGCAAACTACAACCAATATACAATAAATTTCCTACCTACAGTAAGATCTAGGTAGCCTATAGGATTACAGAGCATTCATTTTGTCATTTAGCCCAAAAATTGGTTCCAAGAACCCTCCAACAAAAATGAAGTATGTCTCTAAAAGTCGCTAATCTCTAGTGGTTTCTCATCCTCCTCAGCTGCTATATCTAAAAAATGTAACCATAAGGGTGTGAGTTCATCAAAACTCAATGAGTAGATGATTGTGCAATAAAATAAGGCACAAGTACAAATAAATATACACATAAACGTACCTCTTCGTGCAAAATAAATACCTCTAATACATGAGGGCATAATTAAATATACATATAAATGTACCTTTTCGTGCAATCGTGACACACTATTTTCACGTGAGTCTATTTTCTCTCAATCTCTCATTAAATCACATCCAATGCTCTAACACAACTCTAAAGCATGTGCAAGCATAAATAATTTATACACATAGAATATGATTATGCACCAATGACATGTTTTCCTACTCGTAAGTCCACATTCTCAAATATACTATATTGAGTCTAAATCTCAATACTCACCCTTCCTAGAGAATTTATGCTCAATAGGTTTCCTCTAGAGGTCTATGTTCCTATAGTATTAGTTCCTGACTTTCGTCCACATGGATGGCGACCTCCATGGATCTACTAATAGATTATCCTTTTATAGGTCTACATTCCCACATCATTCTCTTTTTTTCTCTCATGGATCTACGTTCCCATGTAATTCTCTTTTTTATATGCAATGCATTCACACAATACAATATGTCAAATACAACAACCAACAACCAACTCAATATTTCCAAACACATCCTATATAAAAAAAGTCTCAAATCACAATTAAAATTCCATTATCTAATTAATATCACTAACTAAGGAATTTAATGAATTTAAATTCAATCATGATGTGAGTGGGATTTATATTATACTTGAGCAATTTTAAGTAAAAACTTAGTTAGCAAAGTTACATACTCACCTTAATGCCAACAATGATTTATCCTACCATATGGTGCAAAAATGGAGCCAAGGAATCCCCCGAACACATCTAGAAGCAACCCAAAACAATTAGCATCTTAAAGTCCTATTTTCTTTTAAATTAAATAGTATTTCCCCTCTGCCCAGACTAGGGTACCTAAGCGACCCAGCACCTATCAGAGAAGCCAACACCTTTATCCTCTTGGCACTTGGGCTCCGAGAGCCCTGTTCTTCACTGTCCCCAGGGAGCATGGGCACCAATCTGGGCGCTTGGAACCTGGGTTCTAGAAGTAAGAAATGGCCTGGGTGCCTAGGTCTTGGAGCCTCTATGGATGATGAACTCTATACCCAAAGTCATGAAAAATTCATGATTTTTATTCATTTCCTTTCTCCTTTGGTCCTTGAGCTAAAGTGGGTTTTTAAGAGTGAATTATGGTGATCAAAACCCCCTAAACAATCAAGAGTATAAATGATGTCATGGATTTATTGAAAATTCTCAATCTTTTTTCCAAAATGTGCTTTTGTCATTTTACTCCATGAAACCACCTCTATTCTTTTAGATCAGTTGTGTTTCACTATCTCCAGCAAGAAAATCAAAGAAAGAAGCAAAGGAAACTATTTTTATAGAAAAAACTTAAAAAAAACATTTTCTTCAATTAAAGCTCCAATGGAGAAAATGGAAGAAAAAGAAGAAGATGATACTTACCTCTAGCTCTAGTAATTCCAAAGAACTGGAAAGTAACCAAAAACAAGGATTTAATTGGGATAAATGGAAGAAAGGATTTAGAGGTTTGTAAGAAAATCACTTCCTCTTCCCTTGTTCCTCTGTGTCGTGAACGAAGAAGAAAAGAGAGAAAAAATAGTTTAAAGGGGTGGTGGGGTCACTTGGTGACCCATGGGCACCCATACCCAGATACCCTAAACTCAAGTGGTCCAAATATAATTATTCTCCAATAATTGTATAATTTTCACTTAATTTTCTCTTCTTCTTGCTTTTCTCAATTCACAGAAAATACCACTTGCAATAAAATACCCAGTCTAGTCATGTATCTTAATTTTTACAAATAATTATTGAAAAAGAATGAATTAAATATAGAGGTAAAAAATGACAAATTAATTTAAATTATTGCATGGTAAAATACCGTAATACCCCCAAATACGTGACTCCAATTTTGGAGAGTATTACATGAATTTTTTGCTTGAGATTTATTCTTGACTATCTTTTTAATTCTTTTTAAAAAATTTTAAAAAATGAAAGAAACTAGTTTGTCATATTTGAATCAATAGGAATTAAAATAATATACAAAAGAAAAAGTAATTAATGATTGAATACCTCTCAAAATGTTACATCTATCGATATTGAACCGATCCAACGACTTCAACTTTATATGAGAGATAGACAGGTAGATGTTCCATTGAGTTAAAAAAATCTAGGGAGAAAGATTCTTTCTAGATTGTAGAGAATGATAGGAATGTTGTGCTCCATTTGCATTGACTCATCCACTTTCAACGTTGTTGAACACAAGTCTTTGAAAAATTGGCTTATCTCAGTGAGAGGCCTCCAAACTTGCTCTAGCAATGTGCTGAATACAATGGGTAGCAAACATTCAATGAAAATATGACAATCATGGCTCTTGAATCTAAAAAACTTTCCGTCCTTTATGTTAACACATCTTGACAAATTCGAAGAATATCCATCAAGCATTTTTAAACCTTTGACCTACTCGATATGGCCCTTCTCTGCTTAAGCGTAAATACAAATTTAGCCTTTGGCTTTTTCACTTTGCCATTGGCCAAATCTTCTAACTCCAAATCATGACGCCTGCAGTACACCTTAAGATCCATGCTCACCTTGATTTTACCCTTTGTCTTGCCTTGGACATCCATAACAGTGTTAAATATGTTGTTGAACACATTTTTTCCTATGTGCATGACATCCAGATTATGACAGATCAAGAGATCTTTCCAATAGGAAAGCTCCCAAAAAATGCTTTGTTTTATCTAGTTGTGCTCAACCCCATCATCTTAATCTCTACATAGTTAACTTTCAGCGACCTTAGGAAGTTTACTAACTTTTAGCGACCTTAGGAAGTTTACTAACTTTTAGCGACCTTGATGAATGCATCCTTATTCCACCTAAATGCATGGTCAGTAGGATAAAACTGTCGATGACAATTAAACCAGGAGTTCTTTCTCCCATATTGTAGAGTAAAGGCTTTCGAGTTGTGCATGTAGTAAAGACAAGCTAACTTACCTACAGTGCTCTACCCTGACAACATTCTATATGCTGGAAAGTCATTTATTGTCTACATCAACACTGATTGCATATGAAAATTCTACTATGTGGAAATGTCAAAGATAGATAATATATCCCATAATATTTTTAGCACGTCAATAAGTGGTTGCAAGTATACATCAATGTCAACCTTTAGATTATGTGTCCCAGGTATAATGGCTATCAGAAACATATACGATGCAGTCATACACAACTCAGAAGGCAGGTTGTACGGTGTCACTATAATCGACCAGCACAAGTATTATGTTCTATGTTGACCTTAAGGGGTAAACATATCTGTACACAGACTAAACTTCACATAATGTGGCTCATTGGCAAAGTCAGGATGCACCATGTTAAAGTGTTTCCATGTTTCCTCATTTGAAGGTTGGACTGATATCATAATCACGAGTGGCCATGATTACCAACAAATAGTAAAAGCTGAGAGAAGTAAAAAGATGAGAAATTTAAAACAAGCATGAAAGATGATGAGTAAGAAGAAGAAGATTGGGAAGATGTTGAAAGGATGTAAGTAGGTAGTAATTATATAGGAAGTGTGGGGTGTGGAAAGGAGTTTGACCAATAACTAGTACGTGCCATTAAAAAAAATTTTCACTAACATGTGGCATTACTTTCTAAAAGAAGCAAAAAAAAAATGTGCAATTATAATACATAATACATTTTGTTATTATAATATATATCGTAAATTATTTTATATCAGTATACATAACACATTATGTTATTATTATATTCCATATGTAACATGAATTATTTTAGTATATAACATCCCGTTGTTCTCTTATTATAGTATATAATATATAATATAAATTGTTTTAATACATCACATTTTATTATTGTTTTATGTTGTAGAATAATTTATAATTTTTATAATACATAAAGTCATTTCAATTTCTTATACAATACATACTTTTTTCTTATAAACATGATTTCCTCATATATTAAATCTCAATACATATATGTTAACATAATTTTCTCATATTAGTGTTGTGTCCACACATCTCAAGACTCACATTAATCTACTAGTCAAAGTGTAAAAATAAGGGATGTATAGGTGTATATATATAAATATATATTTTAAGATATACAACATCCACACAAGTCTTTTCCCATGACAGGTAATTAAGGCTCACATTTTTCTCTTTAAAAAAATATATTTACAGACTAGTTCTCTTATCTCTATCTTCATCTTCAGTTTTTTGATCTCAGCTTAATTCTTTTTTCTCCATTTTCATCTCCACTTAGTGCTCACAATTCCTAGCTTCCATTTTTTCCTTCCTTTAGAACATGTCAAATGATCCATCACAGCAGCCTAGAAATTTATCCAGAAGAAGAGCAAAAAGACAACATTTTGTTCAACCTCATAATCCTTCTTCTTTCAACAACACCACCAGTACATACAGTGATACAGTCACAATAATAAACTTGTGACAGTCATTTCCTTACCCTTCTTTTCTCAGCCCACAACAAAATATGTCCTCTACAACTCCTTCAAACTTTTATTCATCAATGTCATGGCAATTTCAAGGAAACATACCACTATTCATGGCTCATCCCAGATATCCTTTGATTGGACTATGGTTTATGCCACTATGATGTCGAATCACCTAGAATTAAATTTGTGGCAATCTTGCAATATAGTGATCCCTAGGTCGTATTCATTCTTGGAGCCTAGCTTCTAATCATTAATTAATCGTTCTTAACACTAGAACAATAATTATGGAATATACACAAATTGGAGGGGTTTTGACAGAATTGAAATTGACACAGTGAACAGTAACAAAGATAAAAAAAAGCAACAAGAAATTGTGTTTATAGTAAAAGGAAAATGTAACCAACCACTAGGATATATGGGAATGTAACTATCATCATTTATCTAAAATGATTAATTTTTTTTCATGATTTTACCATTTGTTTTTCATTTAAGGTATCCTAGAAAATCTTCCAAAATTTTTTGTTGCAATTAGGTTATAGTTTAAAACACCTTCAAACTAAGCAAATATCTAATAAAACCTAACCAAATCAAGTTTAATGATCACCAAAACAAGCCATCTCCATTCCTTTTACTCTACTAATCAGTGAAAGTAAGATTAAACCTAAAATTAATCATTTAAAAATAGATTCATGTTCATGAAGGTTCATATCAGAAACCAAAATAAACATACATAGATGAGGTATAACATAAATGAAAATAGAGCAAAAAGGATGAACAAAACACTTATCTTGCATTGAAGCTCAAATTACGTCATCCTAAGTTCCTAGTAGCTGATTACAAAGAGATTTTAGCCCTCCATGAGAGCAAAATCACCAAAATGGAAGAGAGAAAAATAAAGCAAAAATATCTAGGCTATCTAAGAACTACAATACAATATGAAACTCAAAACTAGGTAATGCCCCCTTTACATCAAATGGAATATTCTCATTTTATGCCCTCAAGTTGACTTTGAAAAGTGCTGAAGTATTGTTATTTTATTGCTGCCAAAGAGGTTCTGAAATGCTAATGCACATTCATGAATTAAGGGCAGCAAAACAAACTTTCTTGGTGTAGAAAATATGTCAATAAGGAAGCTTCCATTTTCAGCAAAGCATGGGAAAAAAAAAATGGTACATGCTTGCCAAAAAGTGTTGAACAAATCTAATTGACTAGGTGACACATGCCATGTCACCAAGTCAGCAATGAAGTGGCGTTTAGTCAACAAAAGTGTCTACCTCAGTGATATCGAGCATTTTTCTATTGATTATAGTCCCTATCTTGGCCTGTTTACATATTCTAACCTTGCATTCTTTCCAATTTTATTATATTTTGGATTTATTAGGTGTAAATTAATTATAGAATTAATATGTTTCAATTTCATAATTTTATCCCAATTAATTCAATTGTATATTTTATAGATTTTATTATTGAAGAGTGATTTGATGACATAGATGCCACCTAAGTGCTGACATGGATTCATTTGATGATGTGGCACTGACCTAGGGTTGACTAAGGCTGACTGTACTAGGGCCCACATTCTACACTGTTTCAGACTTCCTTTCTACACTTTTTCTAGTTTGCAGAAAAGTCCTACTGCAGCTATAAAACAACATACATATAACAATAGAAAAAGCAGAAGATAGCAGTAAAAAGGGACAATACATGAGCTTTTTAGAATTACAAATTTGTCCCTCTCTCTCCTGACTGGTTTAAGGGACCTTCAAAAGCTATTTTTTCCTTGTTGAAGACTTCATCTTCTTTCACTTTCTATAGTATTTTGTAGGTTACCCCTCTCTACTTTCTTCTCTATTTTGGCCTCTATAGAAGGCTAAAATCTCTTTGTAATCAGTCTTGGTTGGAACTGAAGCTGTAACATGAGTTTATGTACTTAATGAGATAAGTATTGTTCTATTTATTCCATTTTCATCTTGTTTTTCTGCCTCTAGTTTATGGATTTGTGTTGTTTTGGTTGGATAGCACAAATTCATTTTCTATTTTATATTCTCTATTTGAGGTTTGCTTATTGTGATTAGTTGATGTGTTAAATGAGATGGAAATGGCATGTAATGATGTTTATCTTGCATGATGCTTGTTAGGTTATTGAGGTTATATTGAGTTATAATGTAGAGAAGATTTTCTTGCTTATCTCTTAATGTAACCTAGGCTAGAAGACTTTCTGGACAAACTATTTGAAAACCAGATGATGGATAGAACTGAACTTAATATTAGAATAGGACTAGGATGGTTGCAACGTCAAAGAAGACCAAGGTTGATTGCATTCGGTTTTTGTTTTGTAATTTCGTTCTCTGTTTTGTGTTATGTTTAGTTCCTTTAATTATGCAATCACCCTATGGTAATTAGGCTGCAATTAGGGTAGATTAGTGTTAGAACAATTAATTAGGCAATTTAAAAGCAAGACTCCTTGAGAGAATACAACCTGAGATGATCATTATACTACAAGTTACTACGAATCTAATTATGGGCGACTCGGTTGTTGTAGTGGCTTGAACTAAAATTTTGGCACCTTTGCCAGGGAGCCAATTTGTTTTTGAATCACCTAATTAGTTGTTCATTGAGTCTTTATTTGATTAAAGGTAGTTTATTGTTTTGGACTGAAGTGGTTTACAAGTTTTCGATTTTTTGGGTTACTGAGTACTATTCATATTTGGCAAAGTAACTTCGATTTACTTGAAAACTAGTAGTCCACTAAATTTTGACCTTCTGAGCAAGCATCACTCGAGACCCCCACATTATTTTGGTCAAATTCAATTGTTTAGACCCTTTTTTTTTCCTTTTTCAATTTTTTTAATTTTTCTAATATATTGTGATTTTTGGTTTGATTTTTGTGGATTGTATTTTTGAGCTTTGTTTGTTGTTTTTGTGCCTCTAACTTGTAAAGGATTTTTCTAAACAAAAATTAGAATTTTCTGAGATATTTTATTTTCATAGGTGGAGTATAGAAACAATAGCAAAAATGTTTTTTTTTTTTATGTTTTTCTTGTGTGTTTCATCTTTCTAGTGGATATTAAGGTCTATCAAAAGGAATTAGCTAGTTCTGATCCAAAATTAGATAGACCCTTTCTATAGGCTAGTTAGACTAGTTGTGTTAAAAGTAATGTAGTTGTTGTAGTTATTATTGTTGTAGCTTTTCTTCATTTTAGTAGCATTGTTATTGTTAAGATAGAATCAGAGTTCCATTCTTGTTTAAGGTTGCTTTTAGTGAGTCAGATTAAGACCTTGAACATGGATTTATATAGCATTGAGAATAGCTTTGAAGAACTAACATCTATAATAAGGTACCTACACCCTAGGCAAGAACAATAAGAGATACAACCCTTTCCTCCTCTCCCTTCTCCATTTGTGAGTGGCTTAGATTCCTTATCTACATATAGGACTAACCAATACCCATAATTCCAAGAAAGTACAGAGTCTTATACAGGAGTCTTTCATGGCCTTAGGGAGTTTCAACAAGATACTTAAGAGCATGACCTCTATCACACAATATACCATCCTAAATTTGAACATCCAAACCTAGGGTATGAGAGTTTATCCCATCTACCATATGAGCACGAAATTCATGCTCCTCACTTTAGTGAATTACCTCCTCCAGCCACCCCTAGGGAACCAGAACCTAGTTTGGAAGACTTGGTTCAATAATTTTCCATAAATACCCTGTAGTTCCAAGAGCGAACTGAGGTAAGCCTTTAGAGTTTGGAAACTCAAATAGGCTAATTTGCTAGCATTATTCATGAGTTGATTAATCAGGGGTTTTATAGTCTACCTTCCTAATTTGTGGGAAACTAACAATGTAATTTTTCTAAATGATGACACTCATATAGATGGTCTAGGCCTCCAAACTAAATTAGAGGAATTAAAAGAGCTAGATGGACAAAATAGGGAGTCCTCTTCCTCAAGTGGTGCATATGAGAAAAGTAAGTATGAAAAAGTTGATGAGGATGAGTTCCCTCTCCAAATTAGATCATTGCCTTCTCCAAATAACCTGAGGTTGTTGAACTTGAGCTAGAAAAAGACATAGAACCCTTAGGAGAAGAAGAGGTAGACGTAAAAGTGTTAGAGAAAGAGAAAGAGCCAAAGTTTATGGGAGATTTTCATTGTGACTATCGCACTTGCCAAGCATGTCTTGAAATAGAAAAAGCTTTGATACCTCGCATTTGCATCTGATTTTGCGCCTACACCTGAATTCAATGCATCTAAATCTGAATGTCCATTTGTATCTGAATGTACATGTGCATCCGAATATGACTCCAACTTCCTTCTGTTTCTATTGTAATTCTGATTCTGTCCCTTGTGCTATTAATTTTGTTTCTAAGTTAGATTTTGTTACAGATGATAATCTTAGTTTTGATTCTATTTTTTTGATAATACTATTTTTGATAATTTTGTTTTAGATATTTCTGTTTTAGCTAGTAATTTTAATTAGATAGCAATTCTTGTTTAGATGGTAGATTTAATTCTTGATCTGTCTTTTGTAGGAGTTTTAATTTTAATTATATTATAGAAAGTAGTACTCTTTTGTTTTAAATTGTGTTTTAGTTAGTAGTTCTTCTTCCATCTTTTTTATTTTTCTTTTGATTCTTCTCACCTCTCTGTGGCAAGTGGAGCTTCTTCTATTTTTCTTCAGGTTGATGACAAAAATTCAATTCTTTCTATCATCTAACCTGTTGTTGAGAAAAACTTCTAGAAGAAGTCAGTGCCACGCAATTGGAAGACGCGAAAAAGGGGCGCCAAACTAATAAGGTTATTTCCTTTTTCCTTTTCCCTCTTTTATGTTCATGTCCTCTATGTCTATTGGATAATATGTGCTGATTTGCATTGAGAACAATGCAAAATTTAAGTGTGGGGGGAGAATGAAATGGTCTCTATTTTTAAATTTCATGCTTTTTAAAAAAATTTATATTAGATTTTTATGTGCTTTTTGTTATATATTAGATTTTTATGTGCTTTTTTTTAATAGTGCTTTTTTTTTTATGAGTTTTGGAAGAAGATTTTGTTGTGAAAATATGCTTGCTGGAATATTTTGGGTTTGATTTGATTTTAGCATGACTAGAATTTTAGTCTTGCTTTTCTGGAGTTCAAGCTTAAATAGCAATAAATTTGGTTTCAATGAATTTTAGTGATAGCGTTTAAACCGTGAGGATTTTGAGCCTAATTACAAAATGCAATTCTTTCTTGTTGAGTGTTGCACTTATTATGAATTTTCACTCTAGAACTTTTCTTGAATCTTGTTGAGGCTACATTTACATGTGCATACTTGGAGATGATTTAGGCATTTCTTTGTGAGCCATTTTTAACCAAATAGTCATCCTATGTGTTGTTTCCACTTTCCTTCTTGCATTTTCCACCACTTTTTTTCCCAAACTAGAATATTTGCTTCCTAATTTGAGTTATGAAGAGCATTTAAATTCTTTTTGAGATTTCATGTGCTGGAAATTTTTGTGAATTTTGGGGTGCTTTGAAATGAATGAATATTTCTATCTACTCCCAAGCAAAAAAAGAAAAAAAGAAAATAGACTAATCATTCAAGAAGACAATAAAAAAAATTGTGGTTGAAAAAGAAAAATGATAATGACGTCAACATCGAAAAGAAAGAAAAAAAAATAGAAAGAAGAAAAGCGGAGAGTAGAAAGAACTTTTATACCCAAAATTTATTTTTATTCAATCTCTTGCATTGCTATAGTTAATGCTCTTTATATTTTTAAGTTGTTTCTTTTACTTTCTCAAGATGTTCTCTACTTTATTTATTGTACTTTTCTTCATTTTTCCCAAAATTGTTTTCCACCTTGATTCTTGTTTTTCTCCCCTTCTTTCCCTTGTTTTCCACCCAATGTTACATCATTGTAAAGTCCTTTTGATTCAAGTATGCATGTGAATGAGTAGTGGAGATTTTAGATACTTGACAAGCATATGGTAGTGATTTTATGATAGGTGAATTTTGAGTGATTTATCAAATGAAATTGCCATGATTCTTGGAATTTTAGAAATTTCAGATTTATTTTCTTCAAGTGCTAAATCTTTTCAAATTTTAAATTATTCCATCCTTGCAGGCTTTCTATGCTTTTCCTTTGGTGTTCTAAAAATGATTTTTCCTAGGAGTGAAAAAGGTTAATGTAGGGGATTTGATATTAGGCATTTTTCTATTCATTATAGTCCCTATCTTAGCCTATTTACATACTCTAACCTTGCATTCTCTCCAATTTTATTATGTTTTGGATTTATTGAGTGTAAATTAATTATAGAATTAATATGTTTCAATTTCATAATTTTATCTCAATTAATTCAATTGTATATTTTATAGATTTAATTATTAAAGAGCGATTTTATGACATGGACACCACCTAAGCACTAACAAGGACACATTTGATGATGTGGCATTAACCTAGAGTTGACTAAGGCTGACTGTACTAAGGCCCACATTCTGCACTGCTTCTGACTTCCTTTTTGTACTTTTTCTAATTTGTAGAAAAGTCCTTGCTGCACTTATAGAACAGCATGCATATAACAATAGAAAAGGCAAAAGACAATAGCAGAAAGGGACAGCACATGGAGCTTTTCAGAATTGCAAATTTGTCCCTCTCTATCCTGGCTTGTTTAAGGGACTTTCAGAAGCCATTTTTGCCTTGTTGAAGACCTCCTCTTCTTCCACTTTCTGTAGTATTTCATAGGTTACCCCTCTATTTTCTCCTCTGTTTTGGCCTCCATGGAAGGCTAAAATCTCTTTGTAATCAATCGTGGTTGGGACTAAAGTTGTAATCTGAGTTTACTTACTTAATGAGATAAGTATTGTTTTATTTATTCCATTTTTATCTTGCTTTTCTACCTCTAGTTTATGGATTTGTGTTGTTTTGGTTAGATATCATAGATTCATTTTCTATTTTATATTCTCTATTTTGAGGTTTATTTACTGTGATCGGTTGATGTGGTAAATGAGATAGAAATAGCATGTAATGATGTTTATCTTGCATGATGCTAGTTAGGTTATTGAGGTTATGTTGAGTTATATTGTAGAAAAGATTTTCTTGCTTATCTCTTAGTGTAACCTAGGCTAGAAGACTTTTTGGACAAATTATTTGAAAACCAGATAATGGACAGAACTGAACTTAATATTAGAATAGGACTAGGATGGTTACAACTTCAAAGAAGATCAAGGTTGATTGCATTTGGTTTTTGTTTTGTAATTTCGTTCTCTGTTTTGTTCTGTTTAGTGTTCTATTTTATTACTTTAATTATGCAATCACCCTTATGTGACAATTAATTAGGAAATTTGGAAGGAAGGCTCCTTGAGAGAATACGACCTGGGATGATCACTATACTGCAAGTTGCCACAAATCTAATTCTGTGCAACTCGGTGGTCGTAGTCGATTGAAACACTAAGTGCCACATCAGCAAGAATTCTCCAAAATTAATTTCTATAAAATACCAAAATGGTTTAATTTGAGTCTTTAATAATTTAAGTACTAAAAAATATGAAAATAATTCATTTTCTATCCAAAATTAATGTTGACCCAATAAATCACAAAATATAATAAAATTGGAGAATTTTCATGGATAAAAATGCAAATAGACTAAGATAGGGATTAAAATGTAAATAAAAAATGCTAGATATCAAACCACCACTCACATGGCAATTCTACACCCACCATAATACATCTATTATGTCATTTACTTCTTGTTGGTGATTTGGCAAGTGTACTAGTCACACAAGTAATAAAGAGTGAATAAAAGTATCGTCCCACAAGGATTGAGGTGTCAAGTACTCATGAAGATAAGTGAAATATCTAGATGGTCCTTTAAATTGAAGATGCTTAAAGAGTAAACTTAAACAAAAGTGTTGTCACATCCCAAAACTTACATGTGATATAAACATAAAATACCTAGGGTGTACCTCCGTGGTACCCCATAATCTCTGTGAACATTCTTAATATCCATAATTATGTGAATCATAAATATTCCAAGAAAGATATTTTGTATACATATTCGGAAAATGTTCAACTTTCAAACACTATACAGTACTATACAACCTCCCAAGCCTAGGTGACCTACTAGATTACAGAGCGTTTCCTAATCCTTACCAATTGTTTACCAGACAAAAATGGAGTATATCCTTAAAGGCTATAAATTCTTCTCCTCAACCACTGTATCTGAAAAGATAATCATGGAGAGTGTGAGTTTATCATAACTCAGTGAGTAAACAACTGTACATTAAAATATCATAAGCACAAACACCACATTTACTAATACAATCAATCTATCATTTATTTTAAATAATTATAGTATTATATGCCATAAATACTTGCACTGAGTGACTTGGGAATTTAACCCTCAAACTCTTTGTGCATAGGTTTTCACATTTATACACCGAGTAGTATGGGACTCTAACCCTTTCAAACTCGTGTATTGATTTTCACAGTTATACACCGAGTAGTATGGGACTCTAACCCTTTCAAACTCGTGCATAGGTTTTGACATTTATACACCGAGTAGTATGGGACTCTAACCCTTTCAAACTCATGCATAGATTTTCACATTTATACAATGAGTAGTATGGGACTCTAACCCTTTCAAACTCGTGTATTAGATCTCGTAGATCTTTTGCTCATCAATAAAATAGTGAGAATTTATCACAATATAATTACTATGAAATAAATGAATTTACACATATTTTTATTCCCTTGAATGTCTATCATCAACCATAACAATCATCATATATTATCAACAGCGAGATTGATTATTTTTCACTTCAATAATGTTATAAACAAGACTTGTATTGTACCTTATCTAATAAGATCACATTAGTTTAGTAAGGTTATTCACTTACAAAATGTTCCAATTTATTCAAGGAATAATCACATCTAGTTCTTTAGTCAACTAGAGAAATCAATTCTCAAAGGTAATAAAATACCTTCCAATGATATTATACTTTTTCTCAACCTGAACACATACTGATAATCTTCTCAATTTCACAAATAACGCAAATGGGATTTATATTGTGCTTTGACTAATTTATTAAATTAATTTTGCAAGGTTGCCTACTCACCTGGATTCCACGCCCTCGGCGCTCCCACCTTGCGCCCCAATCATCCCTATTGTAACCAGGTAAAAACCATTAGGGTTACAAAATAGAGAAATTTCCTATCACTACTCTCGACCTTTACTCACATCTTAAGTCATAACTCCTAACCGGTAATGAATTTCTAAATGACACTTATATCATTGGAAACTAGACTCAAAGAGCTTTTCAACGATATTAAAAAAAAAAAACTGATGCTACAGTAATAGTCAACGGTCAACGCAGCTACAGTAACGTTGACCGAGTCAATGCTACAGTAACGAGAAAATTTGGAAAAATTTTCTCGGTGAACAGTAATTTCTGGGGAAAATTTTTGATGTTCTTCGTGTTCTTCATCCAAAAATCCTAAAATCATATCTAAAACAACATTTCTTTTGATTTCTTCCATGGGTTTTCATCCTTAATGTCTAAGGAGTGTTTTAACACCAAAACCCCCAATTTCTACCAACAATCCAAGCTCAAATCTCAAATTTTCATCAAGAACACTAACTTTTTCAAATATCCAAATTCTACGAAATTTCTTGTTCTAATAACATCATAAACCACCTAAGAATGTTTTACATTAACATCCACACTTAAATTCATCCATTAAAACTCAAAATCTTAATTTTCTTCCATAGGTCCGAAAATGGAGAAAAAGAGAAATAGAGTAGATAAAACTTACCTCTTTACCTCTAGAACTCCTGAGAATCGGAAGTATGGTTAGAAAATACAAGATCGCCGGATGAAAATTTGAGAAATGATTGAAGAAGGGAAGATGGAAATGAACGAAGAACATGAAGCCTCGGGAGGAAGAAGGAGAAGAAAAACTAATAATTGTATGTGTGGGCCCCACTAATTTCTTTTTCGATAAAATCGCTCATAGCCACCTTAGCTTATAAGATTTGTTCACTTTAATCCCTCTCGATGTCTCAAATACCATTTTAACCTCGAATCCATCATCTTTTCGGTACCGGACTCATAATTCATTCTCATAAGCTTTATTCTTCCTCTCAGGTTTCTATTTGGTCATTTCTCAAAAGTCCTCTATACTTTCTTTTCTTTTCACTTTAGTCCTTGAGAATTTGTAAAAATTTCCTAAATTAAAAATTAAAATTTCTATTCTCAGATTTTCTTCACTAATTCAAAAAGCACATTTTCACGTAATTAAATTTTTCACTAAATTTCAAATTAGACTTTAAATATTCATATAAATTCTTGAGATGTTACAAGTGTAGTTCTAAAAACTATGTAAATTAAATTAATTCTATTAACTAAGACCTAGAGAAAATTGGATTAATTTCATTTGGTTCTTAATCTGATTATTTCATAGACAAATTAATCTTTGAGTTACTGAAGAACAATTCAATTTAATTACAATTCTTTTAATATTGGCTAATTTCCCTAAATTGATTGAATCCCAATTCCTTGGTAGAAAAATCTGACCTAATTAGACTAACTATCTAATTCCTTAATACAACCATCTAATTAAGTGATCAAGCTCAAGAAATTATACAAGTCACATAAATAAGATTATCTATCCTTAGATTAATCTGATTTATAGTAGAAATTGCAAGAGAAAAATTAATATCCAGCTATTCCTAGCGTAGATAAAAACCCAAACTCATTAAATGGTGATCAAGCATTCAAGGGGAAGAATAAATGGTAAAATCCACTCCAATAAACGAAATTGCATTGAAATTGAAATTGTTGAACAACAAGACCTCATAAAAGTCGAATTACATCAATCCCCTAAAATCTAGTGTTCATCTACATACAGGAATTGAGAAGAAAATCAGCAAAAAAAATCATAAAATACTACAGAATACATGGAGTTTATGGTGGAAATTAAGAGAAAAGTAAAAAGAAATCACCTAATACTAAGAGGGAAGGCATCCTTTTGGCTTGTGAAGACTCAGCCGTACCTCGTTAGCTCATTCTCCAGCCAAAATTAACCTAAAAATTTGACTTAATCTACTTATACCAACAAACTCACATGGAAATAAATAACTAATCGCTTAGCAGATGGATTCCATTGCCTAGGCGATGGGATCAAGACAGAGAAGCTCGAAATTATAATTTCTGTCGCTTAAGTGATGAGTTAGCACACATATAAAATTAATAATAAAAAATTATAATAAAGTTCTATTATTAAATAAAAATAATTAAATTAAAAATAAAAAATATAAATATAAAAACTCATAACCATGGACAATGGAATGCCCCCCACGCCATGCATATGAGCATGTCGCCTAAGCTACACTAGTGGCCCCTCTAGCCACAGGCATAGCTGGCTCGAGTGCTACCGCTGGTGGTGTTTCCCAAGCCACAAATTATTTAAGGAACAAATAAAAGGTGAGACCATTGGGCTACAGAACATTTTAAAAATAAATTAAACAGATATATTCATGTAGTCCCTCTTTTTGCGATTGAAATATAGTAGGAATGATGCAGTAGGAAATATTATTTTAGTCGGTTTCTAATTAGCAACTGTGAGTTTTACGGCTGTAAAAATTCAGTAGCAACTTAGTAGGAAATCTTGCTTTCATACTGAAATTCATATTTGCGACTGGACTCTCTGTTGGTATCAAGCGTTATTGTTGTAGAGTAAAGACTCTAAATATTTATCTATATTACTATATATATGGTTACAACAGACTAGAGAATCCCTCAGTATGGTTTAACTCCCTCTCTCAAACATAAGGGTGTCTCTAACACTCTAAGTTTGCTTCTGAAAATAGTAAATTGAGAGTGACTTAAAGCTTTAGACAAACCATCTGTTGTCTACCTAGAGAAGGAACATAAGCCACAATGATTTGTTTTGCAAGCACTTGATCTTTGATGAAATGCACATCAATTTCTTTGTGCTTTTCCTTGCATGATAGACTGGATTTGCTGCTAAAGCCCCTACACTTTGGTTATCACACCTACGTTTAGGAATATGATGTAGTGGTAGACCAATTGTTAAGTTCTGGATTTGGCACCATTTTGATGTTAAATGCCCTATATTTTTATCTCTTACTTGCCTTGGCTTGTGGTTTTTAACTCTTGTTTTGAATGTTTTAGATTAGTTTATGTTTTATTAGATTTAGATTAGTTTGAATAATTTCATGTTTTAGACCTACGATTTAATGGTGTGTGTTATTTGTTGTTTTTATTGTAGGTTGAGTTGGTAAGAAGTTTGTGCAAGAAGATGGAATGTTAGAGCTATAATTCTGAAGATGCTGAAGAGATAGCTGTCTCCCACAGCTATAGCGGTGGCTGCTAGAAGTAAAGATTTTGAAGCTATCTTCTCTGCCTTCAACCGATATAACGGTGGCTTCTGGAAAAAAAATGTTTTTAAGCTCAAAACTCTGCCTTCCACCGCTATAGTGATGGGGATAGTTGTGGTTCACGATTCTGCATTAGAGTAGAATTTTAGGGTATTCTGAGTTAGAGAAAGCCAGAGAATGTCATTTTTGCAGAGGGTAGAGGACGAATCCAGTTCCAAAGCTTTCTGGGCCCGATTCTCGCCAACCTAACCTTGGATTCATGGAGTTTTCTCTACTGTTTCTGTAGTTTTAAGGCCATGTGTGGCTAATTTTCTCCTTCTAAAGTTATATAAACCCAATTTTAGATTAGGAATTGTGATCTCTTTGTATTTGTGATTTCTTTTGAATTAATATATGTATTTTCATTCATCTATGTTGAACTTGCTATAAACTTGATCACTTTATAGTTTGTTTGTTGTTTTTATTGATCTTAGGAGAGGGAGGTGAGAGTAGAACTCTGAATTGGAAGGGACGAGTGTGTGAACTTAACCTAAGGGATTTTTCTTGTTAACTGATTGGGATATTAGTTAATCTCATTTAATCAAAGTTAGGTTGGTTGTATTAGGCTTAACCCACATAAGGAATTACGTAAGTGTCGAGTAGCTTAATCTATATTCAGGAGAATTATTTTAAGCCATAAGATAACCTAAGATTAACATGATTAATTGTTTAGAATTACAAATTCAGAAAGAGTTTAGCAATTCCTAAGACGGAAAAAGGGAATAAGTGACTCTAGGCTTTTACATTGATTAATTTAGTTGAATCTTTTGTTAGTCATCGTTAATTGCATTTTACTTTTCTGATTTCATTTCTTTCCAGTTGTCACAACCCGTTTTCTGGGCACATGACCGGCACAATGATGAATCTCTCATCACTGTAAGCCTTCCGATAAATATATCAAATTTTCTTATCTGAAAATCATAGATTATCAATTTAAAATACATTATTATACTGACATACAAGCCAAATGTCGAACCCCTGAACTAGATGTCCTAGACGATTACAGAGCAACATAATCTATAACAGAAGAGAGGTCTACCCGACAACGGGAATGTCCAAAGTGATCTACTCCTCTAGCAGATATTCTTCGATGGCAACCTGATCTGAACAAAAAGGTTGTACAAACAATGTGAGCTTTTAAACTCAATGAGCGAATCGGCCTCGCATTAATAAAATTCAAATACATTACCAGTCATGCAAGCATATCCAAAGGCTCATACTCAACCAATAGACAGAAGATAAAAATTTATCCAATTCAACAAACGTTACTAGTACTCGTCAATGGCAATATATCCCGGAGAGCGCACACAGGCCGGCTCACCAATTATGTATATTTCCGCCATGACGCACAACATCATCCTCTTACATACAAGATAAAAATTCATCCAATTCAACAAACGTTACTAATACTCGTCAATGGCAATATATCCCGGAGAGCGTACACAGGCCGGCTCACCAATTATGTATATTTCCGCCATGACGCACAACCTCATCCTCTTAGCTAGGGCGCCTCACGGATTTATCACCAATCCGGGCTATATCCCTACTGAGGGAATCGTTGTCTCCACACTCATTGGTCAAGACACCCTGTCAACCGGGTTTTCCGCCTTGCCGTGAGAGGGGGTACTGTCCCGCTCAATCACAATCAATAGCATTTCATATCATAATCAGAAGCTCAATATAATATTCATCCATATAACAGGTATAGTATATAACTATATTATGGATTTATAAACCACATATCAAGATAACAATTAATCCATTTTTGAAAACATTCAAATTTCACATCATCATAAGATACTTATTTCATTTTATCCATACTTATGGATTAATTATCTCATTTAGATTCGTCATTCTGAATCCAATTTCCCCCTATGAATCTTGGGAGTGTCCTACGACATACTTTTTATCACCAGTAATGCTAAAACTCTATTAACACGGGGTCGTTTCACTCACCTGGATTCCGTACGAACATCGCTTCTCTAAGTCATTACAGACAAGAGTTCTCAGGTGAATTTCGGTGTTCTGCTACGGAGATTTTCATGAAAGATTAGAGAAAATACGTTAGGATTATTTTCGTACAGATACTGTTCATATGTACGGTTACTGTTCATATATACGATTACTATTCATACGATCACTATTCATACGTACGGTCACTATTCATACATACGGTCACTATTCATACGTACGATCACTATTCATACCAGAAATAGAGAATACAATCTGTAAAAGAGTACACCAGGTAAGTTCCCAGGAAAGAGTGGAGGGTCACACTGGACACACTTAAAAACCAGGTCTTTCCTTAGCCAGAACTTTCCTAGACATGTATTCTTCACAGTTTACATTCTATTTCGGTAATCAGAGAATCAAAATAACATATAAACAGCTAAGGACAGTTTTTCTGATGTGGAAGATCAGCCAAGGCCGCAACCACAGAGCATACTTAAGAAATTAACTTCTAAAATTTGAAAGACATAGAAAGGGCATAGTATCCTTACCTAAGCTAAAAAGGAAAGACCCAAAATCTCAGAGGCCTAGCTTTGGAGTAAGAGAAACTTAAGGAGAGAAGAAGAGAAGTTGAAGGTGTGAGTTTAGAAGTGAAATGGAAGGGCCTATTTATAGCAAAAGTCAAGGGTACTATTTGACACTATGCGCTAATAAAATATTCAATTTACTATTTATGAAAATGACATTTCTAATAATGCAGTTACTGTGCAAATAGCGGCCGAAAATTTTTCTATTATTACTATTGAAAACTTAAAGGAAAAACTATCATTTTACCTTAAACCTTTAAGTTTCTTTTTCAAATCAGTCCTTTCAATTTAGTCCCTGAGGGTATTTTCACACATAAAACGTCAGTTTCTCCTACGAACTTCTTTCTAGTTTTCTCTTATGACCAAACAACATCTAGTACTTGACATTTCGATTGTATAATGAACAGTATCGTATACGTAAATAGTATTATACGGGTGAATAGTACCGTATACTGAAATAGTAACAGTAGTTTGTAAACAAATATTTATATTTTATTTTTCTTGGGTATTACACCAGTACTTTAATTAGAGCTGCCTATAATCCAATCTTGATTGTCTGACTAATGCAATTGAATTTCTTGAGTAGTTAGCAAGTTAGTCCTCGTGGGAATGATATCTTGCTCACTCTTTATTACTTGTGTGACTAATATGCTCGCCAAATCGCTTAACACCAATATATTCTCTCTTAACAAGGACTTAATCTACAAGACCTTAGTTGTTAAGTAGTCTACAAGAGCTCTATATTCTGACTTAATCTATAGGATCTTGACACCACCTTTGCTTCTTTGATGACTAGGAAACTAGATTATCTCCTAAGAACACACAATAGCCACTTGTAGATCTTCTATCCTCCACATTTGTAGCCTAATCATCGTCTGAAAATCCTATTAATGTTAGCAAATCAGAATGTTTTATATGAAATCCAAAATGCATATATAGTACACTTCAAGTATCTAAGCAACCTCTTTACAGCCTGCTAATGATGCACTGTGAGAGCTAATAGATGTTGACTTAACCTGTTAGGACTAAATGAGATGTCAATCCTTGTATAGTTAAGTGTTGAAGACTCCCTATAGCTTATCTATACACCTTTGGATCATTTAATAATTCACCAGATTCTAACAGCTTTTCCTAGTAACCCTAGTGATTGTGTGGAGGCAAAATTCAACATTCCAATTTTTTCTATTAAATCTGCCACATATTTCCCTTGATGCAAGTAAATTCCAATATTATCTTTCAATACTTCTATCCCAAGAAAGTAGTGTAAAACATCCATGTCTTTTAATGCAAAAGAGGTGTTAAATCTGCTAACAAATTCTTGTAACAGCTCTTTGTCATTTCTTGTTACCAATATGTCATCCACATATATTAAAATAAAAAATATCTAAATGATTTTTGAAGAAGAAAAAAGATATATCACTCTTTGCATTTTGAAAACCCCAGCTTAATAAAGCTTGACTCAACTTGTCATACCAGACTCTTGGAGCTTGTTTTAGCCCATACAAAGCTTTAGATAACTTGAAAACATGTGTAGGCTTATTAGGGTCTTCAAAACCTGTTGGTTGGGTTAAAAAAACAGTTTCTTGAAGTGATATGTTCAAGAAAGCATTATTTATATCTAATTGTCTTATCTCCTAATCAAAATGAACAACTATAGTTAAGATGATTCTATCAATAGAGGTTTTAGTCATAGGGATATAAGTTTCACCAAAACTTACTCTAGGATCTTGTTAGAACTCTCTAGTAACCAATCTTGCTTTCCTTCTTGAGATAGAGCCATCTACATTATATTTTGTTTTAATTCCTGGTGGCTGTAGTGAACTCCTCTTGCATTGCCTTTTTCCATTTAGGGTCTTGTAGTGCTTGTTGTACTATCCTTGGTTCATCGTTGTTGTTGGTCATAGATCCCACAAATGGTTGCTTTGGTTTGAAACTTCTAGTTTTGATTCTAGTTATCATTGGATGAACTGTCACTTCTATAGGAGACAGTTCATTGCTAATATTAGCCTGCTCTATTCTTGAATCACTAGGTGTTGCAACATCTTCTGTTCTTACTTCTGATTGTTTGAGAGAATTAGCATTATTGGCTATTGATCCTGATTGCTTATTTGATATTGGACATTTTGCTACTTTTCTGGACATTCTGGATTGAGAACCTTGATCCTGAATTTGCATATACTAACAATTTCCAACTTTTGTGCAAGTAGCCACTTTACAAAAGTTGGAAAGGGTTTTATAATTTACATCATTTTTAGAATCTTTTACATATTGGTAACCTTTTATGTTCTTGTTTAAATGCTAATTTAGCAATTTGTGAGCCCTTTATATCCTAAGGCATGTTGTAATTTCTTGAATCTTTAATCTCCAAAAAAAAAAGTTCTATAAAGGGATATGCTAAAAAAGTTCAATAAGAGGATATTCTTTCAAAAAAATAAAAAAAGAAAAGAATATATATATATATAGGTAAGCCCTTGAGAACAAAAATAATTAACGATAAGATTTGACTTCAAGTTATGGCAGAACATCTAGGGATGCCAAGGATTTACAAATTATTAAGCGAGAATTTATTTTAAAATTGCTTGCTATTATTCCCTATTTGGTTACCTTCATGTTAAGGGAGCTTTGGTGACATGGGTTTATGGAGTTCTTCTTTGTTTTGGTATCATAGTGAGTTTTGCTTGTATAGCTTTAGTTTTTTTTTTAATCTCTAGATGACATTTGCATATGTATCTAGGTGTTATATTCATTTTTTCTTCTCCATAAGTGTGTCAGAGTTGGTTTACTTGAGGGCAAGCAAAATCTCATGTTTGGGGGAGTGTTAATATCCTAATTTTACTAAATTAGGATTCTTTTTTATGATCATTCATATCTCCTTTGGTGCTTAATTGTTGCTTTTTTAGTAAAATTAACTCTAATTTCCTTAAAGTGTTTAATGTTGTTATTATGTTTTATTATTTTTAGATTTTAGTATTTTAGACTCTGATTTTTGCTAATAATTGTTATTTGTGTGTGTTTTGTAGGGTTGAGTGTGAACTTGTGGTAGAATGAAGAGTTGGAGATCAAATTCGGTCTCTTTTGACAAGAAAGTGTTGTCTGTCCCTTTTGACTCTGATTTTTTTTTTCTCATCAAGGATTGTTATAAACTGGAATTCTAAGTAGAATTTGTTGCTCTCTCTGTACTTACAATTTTTTATCAATAAAATACATGTTTATCCATTTGTTTTCTTGTGTATTCCTAAACTTGATCATTTTTTGGATTGCTTCGTGCTTTCTCTAAACTTTGCAAGGGAGGTAAAAGTAGACCATCAAATGAGTAAAGTGAGTTCATGCATCTTAAGAGAGTTTGAGAGAAGCGATTCAATTAACAATATAGGAATATATTGGTGACCTCATCTAATCAAAATTAGGGCTTGATCTTTATTTGAATCCGACACTTATAAGGAATTATGAATATGTTAGATTAGCTTAATTGAGGTTCAGGGAGAATCCTTTTAAGTAGTTTAGTGTCCTACAATTAGCATGTAAAGTCTATAATTTCATAAAGGAGAGAGAGTTAGCAAATTCTAGGACGAAGGAAAGGGATTATCAATTTGATTGATTATCTTTAATTGATAGTCTGCATTTTTATTATTCATTGTTGTTTTTTTCGAACATTAATTTTTAGTTTACTTAGAACTTTATTTAACCCGAATTGAATCATCTAACTAGTAAAATTATAGTTTCTTTTATAATTAGAATTCAATCCCTGAGAGAATGATACTTTTCTTATCACTTTATTACTTATACGACTGATGCACTTGCTGTGTCAACAACACATACTTATTGGATAAAGGGGTGTGTGTGATCATTGGGTTGCTTTGGGTTGAGTAAATTTGACAACTAACCTGACCAAGGGTAGGCAGATTTGGTTAATTCGAGTTCAAAAAATTTTATTAAGTAACCTGAACAAAACCAACCTATTATTAAGCAAATTGGGTTCGTTCAGGTTGGTGGGGTCCAACATCTTTAAAAAAAAACTCACTTTTAGGATCTTAAATTAAACTGGTCAAACATTTTGAGAATTGTCAGAGAATATATTAATACAAATTAAATTTTTCATTCATATATAATTACTAGGTGTATAACATAATTTGTGAGACAATAGCTATTGAAATATAAAATCGAAAATCGAAAATATAGCTTTGTAATTAAAAAAGCATAATGAAGAAAACTTTTAACTATTACTCATTCGAAGTTTAAGGTATACTTCTAAATTGTCATTCGCATCTCTCATATTTTTACAGCATAGAATGATCTAATATTTCTTTCTTTTTTTCCCTTTCAATTTCATTACCCCATCACATATTATTCAAACTTCTACTTTCACTACAGACAAAGTAAAGAGAGTTGAGGATATATATATATGAGAGAGAGAGAGAGAGAGAGAGAGAGAGAGAGAGAGAGAGAGAGAGAGAGAGAGAGAGAGAGAGAGAGAGAGAGAGAGAGAGAGAGAGAGAGAGAGAGAGAGAGGGCAAGTTTACATATAGGTTCGGGTTGAGCGAATTAATTAAAAATTTATAAACTTGTTATTTAAACCAAGTAGTGACAAGTTAAGAAAAAATGAAACTAGATCAATCTGCCAACACAACCCAATTTTACATATTGATTTGGATTGAGTGATTGATAGGTTGATTCAACTGGATAAGGCATCCCTCCTCCGTGAAGGAGGATTTTACGACTTTTAGTAATAGAAAAAATTGTTACTAAAATGTTTAGCAACAGACTAATTTGTTGCTAAAAGTTTTAGCAATAGAAAAAACATGTTGCTAAAAATCGTAGAATCCTCCTATGTGGTGGAGTCACGCCAAACCCGACTCAACCCAATACACATCCCTATTGGGTATCAAATTAATTCATGACATCTTTGTACAATTTTTTTAATTCACTCATTTATTTGAAAAAATTTCAAAATGAATAACTTTTTTTTTTCTAGTTGATACTTTCTCAATGAAATATATTCATATAAAATTACAGAAAAAGCCTTACACGACAGGTAATATTATCTCAAAAAGAGATTTAAAGAGAACAGAGAAATAAGAAAAGAGAATAGGAACAAAAATGATTAAAGTACATGTTTAATTGGCCAGATATTCCTTTGAGATGCCTAGTTCCTCTCATTCCGTAATAATCTAGATTCTCAAGTTATTTGACGAAATAGTTTTTCACTCTTAGGAGTTAAGAAGTTCTTTAATCATCATATCTTCAACGAACTTAAAAAATTATAATAATAGTCCATTTATATAATACTATAAAATTTAAATGTGTATTGGAATACTAAAATTAACGTGATCTCCTCTATATTTTGGAATATAAATATTTTTTATTCATGCATGTTAATTATGTCCTTAATATCTTTCCATAAAATACAATTTTATTCATGTTATTGGAAAAGATCATTATTTAATTAATTTTTCATCCGTAAGTATTGTGTTCACCTATCCATAATTCATTTTCATATTCACATGAACTATATATTCCAACCAAACAACAGATTTATATTAATTTTTTCATTTCTTTTTATGTCTTACCAAATAACATATTAGCTTTTAAGACTATTCATGGGTGGAGCCATTGGGGATCAGGTGGGACCCTGGCCCCACCTAAAATTCTAATTTTTTTTCTTACATATATGTAAATTTTTTATACTTGGCCTTCCCAAAAAATTACACAGGATATTTTGAAATTTCAAGGTTTACATGAATTTAAAAATATAATATAATAACTAATAACAAAATATCATGAATTAAAAAATAATTTATTTCATTATTTTTAAATCTTTAATAATTATAAAATTATAAAAATACGAAAATTTATGCAATAAAAATTTTGTATAAAATTTAGGAAATGGAAAAGTAAAATAAATTCTCAAATTTCTCCATCAAAATACTACAATTTGAAAAAAAAATTGACAATTATCATTATCTTTCAATCTTTTTTAGATTTTTTTCATTGTTTTCAATTTTTCTTTTGCTTCACTTGATATTCACTCTTTCTGTATTTTAAAGATTGTTTTCCTCTTTTTTATTTAATTTTTTCATCTTGTTTTCTATTTTGCCTTATCTTGATAAATTACTTCATTTTGTCATTGTTATAATGTCAAATCATAGAAAGACATTTTCTACCTAATGAGTAATAAAAAATTAGTCAATTATTAAATTAATCATATTATTTAAAAAATATGTTCTCATGTTCATGAATGTTGTACATTAATAACACACATTCGTAGCAACACAAGTAATTAATGAAAATTATTAATTTATTTAATTTTAATATAATATGTATTCTGAATAGCATAAATATTTTTAGAATAATTATAAAATTAAAAAATATTAAGTATTTCGTTTTATGAGCTTGGCCCCCCTATTAGAAAATTTTTCTCTCCTCCCCTGATTCTATTCAATCAAAATTAAGGTACTCATTATATCATTTTCATTCCAATCCCATTTTTCACAAAACTTTTTCTCTTGAACCAAACGGGACCTCATAAACAAGCAAGAAATAAATTATTGAGTAAATATACAAACTGATCTCTAAAAGATACACTTTTTATTGTTTAATTTTTTAAATTTAAGCATTGAACAAGTTAGTTCTTGTAAATCATAAACTTAATGCTAATTAATCATTTTATAGGCTAAATAATATATTTATCTATATTTGAGAGATTAACTTAATAACAACATTTAACTAGTTCATAACATTTTAGACTAAATCATATAGAGTATCGATCTCTCAAAGACTAAATTATTAATACATTCTAAATGATATAATGCTCACATTCAAAAAGCTAAAACATCATTTTATCCAAGAAAAAGAAGAGGAGGTCTCAACAATGGTGTCTAATTATTTAGTTTCCTCCATAAGAACTGAGTTACCTGAAAACTTCCCAAATCCCAAATAACATTATCAATGTAAAGTGTATCCTAATTCCAGGTCAATGACAACGCTTGGCAAGTGTTCAAGAGATCGTGTGAAACATGGACAAATCAGGAAGTTACAAGCTATATAAATTATATATCTTATAAATATATGCTTTTTTGAAATGGAGAATAATTATACTGAATCAAATATCTTTTGATTAAAGAGGGGACCCACTGACCCAGCACTAAGAGAGCGACTCTCAAGTTGCATCTTCTTTTCCGAACAACTCGCTTTTTAATCGTCAAGCACCCAATGCTGATCCTTTCCACAAACCACTTTGTTCTCCCATTAGCCAAATAGTTGTGTAAAATAGTTGTGTGGAAGTTATAATGATTTTGAGAATTATATCCTCTTATCTTAAAGAGTTCCATATATAAATGAGCTTGTAGCTCAAGTGGTATGAGATTGGGTATTATGGGTTCAAGGGCCAAGATTCAAGCCTCCTTATTATTAAAAAAGAACAAAGAGTTTGATATATAGTATTTTAAGTTATTATCCAGATTAAATTGACATTTCAAAGTTAAAAATGTCTACTTAATCCCAATAGTAGCTTTGGGGCACTGTATATATAGAGCCATTTGAATGTGAAATATCACAAATAGTTAAATGGTATTTAAACAACCAAAGTGTTTGAATAATATACTTTAAAACCCGGGGATAAATTGATTTTGAGCCAAATGTAATTTAACCAAAAAAAAAATTTATATTCATCCCATCTTTTATATATGCAGGTGGCTTTTTCTTTATACATTTGTGATGTGTAGTCTGGGAGAGAACAAAACAAGTATAGTAGTGAAAGATGGTGAAAGGTCCCTATTATGACCAAAATGGATTGAAGAGAGGTGCGTGGAGTAAGGAAGAGGATGACAAGTTAAGAGCATATGTTGAAAGATGTGGTCATTCCAACTGGCGTCAACTTCCCAAATTTGCAGGTATAAATATAATCAAATATCTTAACCAGACTGGAAGGAAATTTTAATTGACGGTCTCTTCTTGTTCTCACTTCGATTTCTCATATTCTTTATGTTTAACATGAAATACCTTCTTAGATCAACCGTCTTTTAGTCTTCAGTTTGTAAAGTAGAATGGGAGACTGGATTGTGTGTAGATTGAGGTTTGATTTTCATGGGGCTTAATTCACTCTTTGTTACAGGTTTAAGGAGGTGTGGAAAAAGTTGCAGACTTCGCTGGGTAAACTACTTACGGCCAAATGTAAAACATGGAAATTACACCCAGGAAGAAGACCAAAAAATCATCAAATTACATCAACAACATGGAAATAAGTATGCATTTTTAACTTCTCGCATATGATCCGGGTCTAGATTTTTCTCTCCCACTCTTTTTTTTTCCCCTTTTTATTTTATGTTTGTTATCCCTCAAGAAGTCTTTAAAAAATCGCATGTCTCGGAACACAAGCTCTAGGATTTCGTCGTTATTCGTTGCCACTTGGCTACATTTTCACTTTTTACAATTCATACATTTATTATAGCAATATCTAGTGACCGTTAATTATTTATCAACTTCGACACTAGCCGTAAATAATTAAATAAATTGCCATCAAAATCGAATGAAGTGTTCAACTCTGAAAGTTCAAGCTGGCTGTTACACCAAAAGCCTAAAAATAGGTTGCATATATCAATCGCTTACGCTTTCTCATCAATATACCAACGAAAACATAGCAAATTAAGAGTAAATGAATTAACGACTAACAGATGCAGAGGCTTTGATTTGCAATAGTAAGTGCTTTTTTTGAGAAAAATATATAAGTAAGTTGATCATCTATTGTTCTCTTTGAACTCTTGATATTCCTAGATTGAAAAAATTACGAAGTAAAGAATTCAATCCTTATAATAAGTAAAGGGACGAGATGATTTCATTTATATATATATATATATATGGATAATATATCTGACATTTAGTATCGATCTCCTTGTCGTAGATGGTCTCTGATTGCTGGACAATTACAAGGAAGGACAGACAACGACATAAAGAACCATTGGCATAGCCACCTGAAGATGCGCGTCGAATGCAATGGTGAAGCAGACAGAACTCAGTCTTCTGAATCTGAAAACCCAATCCTTGATGGTGCTCCCAGCTCCTATAATATATTAGAGAGCTCACAGATACAAAATTCATCCTCGACCTTAACACTCAGAACAGAAAGCAATGCTAAATATTCTGCATGCGAAATATTTGAAGAAAGTAATTTTTGGACCCAACCATTCATCCCAGAAGATACTTATAGTCAGTATGACTATTATAGTCCCTATGACTATGCAGCAAGTGGGATAGGCATGGATGAATATCTTTCATACTTCTTTGATAATACAGAGTTTTTGTGCGAGGCCATGCAAGAATTGCCAAGAGATCCTAGTAAGGATATACAGAAGCAATGGTAATTTTTCCTTCTGTTTCTACCGATCCGTACTCTCTTAACGGGTGACTATATCTTGGGGGAATTTTTAAGTATATGTTTTTTGGGTTGTAGAGGATGTTGAAAAAGGGAAGGAAATATTTGATTTCGACCTTTCCGTTATATAGGTCTAAATTAAATCAAGCATATCCTTCCATTCTTCAATTGAAGAATGTCCTTGGACATGTGTATTCGTTACCCGTAAAATGTTCGTGTGTTTATGATTGTGCTCCTTTCTTCTTCCCTCTTATAGCTATTAAGAGGTATTAATGCCTTGGGATTAAACATGGCATGCAGATTGAGGAAAACATCAAAGCTAAGAATGGCTAGCTATGGAGCAATGACATCGTTACGCTGATAACCTACTGATATATATGTCGCAGCCTCACGTAGCTCACTCCGTCATCTTATCCTTGCAGATTTGAATTGAGGAAATATGTGTGTGTATGTGTGATGGAATATGCAGTCTGGTTTGTTTTTGCTTCTGATACGGTTGATTAGTCAACCGATCGAAGTTTGTGAATCTGTATCAATTAAGTATATATAAAAAATTGTGAGGCCTTCATATCACCAATATTTAAGCTCTCTTTTTATCCCCCACCATTTTGCCTGTGTTTGGATTTTATTTGTTATAAAAATCATATAATATGTATATCTGTGTGTGTGTGTGAATATTGTTGACTCTTTTTTATTAAAAAAATCATATATTATAATTAATTTAAATGGAAAACCTAATATTAAATATTTAAAAATTGCATCTAATTTTTTTTTCTTTTTGTTTTCGTATATCAAATGATGGAAAATAGAAATAAGGCATGATATGATGAAGTAATACTAGTTTTGGGATTGATATTGGTTAATATAAGCTATAAAAAGGATCAATTCCGAAAAATAGTAACGGTGAATTGTGTCTGATGAACTCAAGTCTTATATATCATCTTATATATATATCTTATATCTTGAATTCTTTATTATTTCTGAATCCTGACATATCATGTTTTAGCAGCCATAATTGAAAAGATCTGAAACAGGAACTTCAACTCCATTGAATGTTGGGCAAATAAAGCCTATGTTTAAAAAGAATGAGTCATATAGGGCATGCAGTCTGTAAAACGCTCTATACAAAGTTTTAGCACTTTTCTGGGGCCTTTTGAAAATTCTAGTTCGTTCTTAATTTTCAGACATATATAAAGCTAGAGTGGTATGACTTGTCTCCTTCAAATTTTGATGACCGAAAAATACGAAAAATGTTGATTGATAAGAAAAAAAAAAAAGAGTCCAAATAAATGGATGGTTCATTTGATGAATCATCTCGGCTCGGTATGTTTGACTTCTTACGAGTTAGGAGAAATAGAATTGTTGATTTTTTCCCAGAGGACATACCTTAATTTCACTTCATATGTTACCATTCAAATAAGAAAAACTACGGCCATATCAAAACAAAAATCTGTGATCATGAAATTACCAATAGCAATGCATGGAAGGGAAGGCGTATATATTGATGAATAACAGTCCAGTGGCGCAGCTACGTTAGAGCCAGGGGGTGCAGCTGCACCCCCTGAAATTTAAAAAGTCCCATGCAAAAAAATTTTTTTTTCATTTTGACCCCCCTCCTTTTTTTTTGAACCCCCTTAATATTTTTCGAACATCTTCAGTGACTCAATCCCACTCTGCTGCTCACAGTCACAAGACCCCCACTCGCTAGAATCACAAATTTTTTTCTTGAAAATGGTTAATTTCTCATTTCATTGTTAAGGACCTCTTTGTAAAAGTTTGAAATTTAGAGTTTTTGTACATAGGTCTATTTCTATTAAATTAGTTAATTGATTATGTAATTAGGATCATGAGTAACATATTTGTAAAGTCAATTTCATGAAATTTTTTCTTGATGATCGTTAATTCTTATTTCTTTGTAGGGACCTCTTTGTAAAAGTTTCAAATTTGGGGATTTTGTATGTAAGTCTAATTCTATCACATTGGTTGATTGATTATACAATTAGGATCATGAGTAACATATTTGTGAAGTCAATTTCATGAAATTTTTTCTTGATAATGGTTAATTTATCATTTCCTTATTAGGGACCTCTTTGTAAAAACTTGAAATTTGAAGTTTTTGTACATAAGTTTAATTCTATCAAATTGGTTGATTGATTATACAATTATGATCATGAGTAACATATTTGTAAAGTCAATTTTATGAAATTTTTTTTGATAATGGTTAATTTATCATTCCATTATTAAAGACCTCTTCGTAAAAGTTTGAAATTTGTGATTTTTGTACGTAGATCTAATTATATCAAATTAGTTAATTAATTATACTATTAAGATTCAAAAGAAGAACTATTTTTTGTAATAAAAATATTTTTTAAAAGGAAATTACTATCAAATGAGCAATAAATTAAAATTAATTTAGAAAAATTGCTATCAGATTCAAAAAAAAAAGAATGAAATTTTTACCCGCTCTTACCGAGGGGTCTTGGATACGCCATTGAATAACACCGTTGATAAGGCTTTGCTATTCCAATTCCAAAAGATCCATTTGGGAGTTTCCAGGCAATTGAATTGAATGGTGTTCAACTCCGCGTAAATAAACGTGTTTGAATACATCAGCTGGAACGATAATCAATATAATAACGTCTTCTGGAGACTGAAGTATCGTTCTGGATTCAACTCCCCGTAAATAGACGTGTTTGAATGCTTTTCTCTCCTGGAAGGTTGAATTAATGCGTCAATCTCTACACACACTGGATATTATTTCCCATATTATTAGTCACAAAAGTTCATAATTGATATTTATATTATACTGAATATTTAGCATATGTATTACTATCATTTTTTATTCATCACATAATATAGTATTTATTTATTATAGTATAATTATATATATATATATTTAATTTTTTGAGAGTATAATAAATATTTCTGAAGGTCATCACTTTTTTGCTTAAGCTTTAACGAATGGAACATGCGGCATAGTGGAATTGAAATAGTGTTGCTACCTGCTAATTAAATACAATTGAGCCAGCATGAGATTAGCAATAGATATAGGTGAATGATTGAATAAAATATATTTTTCATTCACTGTCAAGTTCATAACAAATAAATATGTAAATATATTATTATTTTTTTAATTTTAATATTTTTGGAATTTGCATGAATCTAACTTTCTTCCTCAAATTATTGAATTTATATTAGCTTATATATAAGATTTTATTCTCAAAGTATATTTTCAAAAACACTTAAACTTCAGATTAATAATATCAACATGAACTAATTTTATTTAATAAATTATCTACGAGTTTCATATTATAATTGATGTTTATGGACTGACTTTCTGTAAAAATATCTCAATGTTAAAAAGAAAAATCTTAAATTGATAAGTCTAATAACAATGTGATCAATCGCAATTTAATAAATGTTAAAAATTATGCTTTACAGATTACAACATGGCTGTGTAATTTCCAAGCACATGTACAATCTTTCTTGATCTGTTGGTTGTTTCAAAAGGCGTTTCACAAGAAGTAGGTCCCCTCCTTGTGAAAATTAAGACTGTCCTAACTGTATCGTATGCGAGAGATTCGCTTCCATAGTATCCTTGTAATTATTGCAAATCTTTTTTCGGTTACAAAGAGTACCTTAGAGCAAGAAATTAAATTTATCAATGACAAAAAGAGATAAGGAATCATTAGCAATAGCCACTTTAATTGCAGTCCGCTATGGTCCAGAAGGTACAGGACCTTTCTGATTAGATTTACATCAAATTATTTAATAGTTTAGATTAATTTTTTATTTTTTAAAAAATTATATAATTAATTTTTAAAAAATAAAAAATATATAATATTAAACTTATTAAAAATTAATTATACAATTTTTTTAAAAAAATCATAAAATTAATCTAAACCGTTGGATGAGATATTCAATAAAAAATTAAACTTTTGGTGACAACTTCTATAATTGCCACCAAAAGATTTTTTTTTAAATTTAATTAACAAAAAATAAACATTTGATGGCGACTCTCATAGTTATCACCAAAAGTCAATTTTTTTAATATATATATATATATATATATATTAAAAAATTAAACAACATCTAATTTAACGAAAAATAAATATATTATTACTAATAGATTAAGAGATAAGAAAAATATAATTATATATATATATATATAATATGCCCTTGTATAGCACAAATAAAGTGGTGGCAAGATGGCAAGATACACATGGTTAAAAGTAAGGGATCTAGTTTTAAATATTAGATATGCATGTGCTTGGTTTAATTTCAAATAAACTTGAATATTACACACACAAAAATCGAGTCACCCAAGGCAGCAAGTCAGTGAATCGGCCAAGACCCACACTGGTCGAATATGTCTCGGGTTGACCCGTTCAGCCAATTCGAGTCTAAAAACAATGACGAGTGACTTTTGGTGATGACTTGTACCAAATGTCTTTTTGGTGGTGACTTTCAAAGTCATCGCTGAAGATCGTCCAAAAACAATGACGAGTGACTTTTGGTGATGACTTTAAAATTATACCAAATATCTTTTTGGTAGTAACTTTTAAAGTCGTCATTATAGATGACCTTCAGTGGTGGCTTTTTGACAAGAATTTTTTTTTTTTGCAACAAAGATGACTTTTTATGGTGACTATAATCACCACTAAAAAATAACTTTTGGTAATAATTCCTTTAGTCGCCATTAAAAATTTTCAGCCACGGACTTTCAATAATAATTTTAGTCATCACTAAAAATTACTACCAAAAATTAATTTTTTTTGTAGTGAGATCTGATCAAGAGGATCTTGTTCCCTCCAACAATTCGAGAGAAGCCGGTGCCCTTTAATAGACCCCTAAATAATAACATATTGACTATAATATTTGATTTTTGAAATGTTATTTTTTATTTTTTATTTATGAAATATTACTTATTATAAATTAGTCTCTATAATTATATAAAAGTTAACAGACTCGCCGAATACCAAAGACAACGAGTCACGCTGAATCACATGAAATCTTTTAATTTCTCTCTCACCTCTTTCTTTCCTCTTTTTATTCTCTTCTGGCAACTTTTGAACTTTCTAAGACTTCGTTTTTTTTTTCTTTTGGCAACAGTAATATTTTGGCCTCTTGTAGGTTTTATTCCCTCTATAATTCAAAAGTTTTATTTTAATTTTTTATATTTTAAAGTTTTATTATTTGGATCTTTTTTTGTTAGAATTGTTAATCTATGTAAGTTAACCTATCATCCTCCAAATGCTGACATGATTAAATAGCGACTAATTAAATATTAGTATCTTATATGTAATTCTCAAAATATCCAAAATGCCAAAAATAGATTAAGAAAAGAATATGTACAAGAAAATAGTGGAAGGATAAGGACATTTTAAATTTTTTAAAAATTACATGTAAATTGATCAGGTCAGTATTGGAGGATAACGTGTGTTTAACAGTTATAATGAAAAAGAACCATATTATAATAATGATTTGGAATATAAATGTCACATCTCAAATTTGGGCATGTGAATAATTCTTTAAACTAGAGGGTATACCCCTATGGTATCCCATAAAATCTCTGATCAATACCAATGTATAACACAATTTTTCAAGAAAGATATTTATACATATAAAAGTTCAACATAGTGAACAGTAAACATAAACCAAATATCTTACAATATGATATTATTTTCCAAGCGTAGGTGACCTATAGAGATTACAGAGCATTCCTAAGCTTTTGGATTCATAAGTCTTCCAGAAAACGTGGAAAGTATCCTCATAGAATATTATTCCTCTTGCAGATTCCCTTTGTTCTCATCCACTGTATCTAAAAAAAATGTTCATAAAGAGTGTGAGTTCATCAAAACTCAGTGACTAAATGACTGTGTAATAATAAATATGTCACAAGTACAAATACCAGAATCATAATCACAATAAGAACAGTTATTTTTATATTCAGGGTTTCTATACCTCTGTATTTTATGTTCAAGAATTCAGTTTCCATTTATATTCCCAACATTACATGCATTGGTATCTTGGGAAATAAAGCCCTCAACCATTCCATGTATATAATTTCATACATTGGTATCTTGGGTCAAGCCCTCAACCATTCTATGTGTATAATTTCATGCATTGGTATCTTGGGTCAAGCCCTCAACCATTCTATGTGTATTATATACTCAATTCATAATTCTCATCAATATAATCTTAAATCAATAATAAATTTCATTATCTAGCAATCATCATTAAATATAGAATCTAACTGCAATATGAGATGGAATTTATATTGTACTTGGAATAAAAGTAAATAAAGTCGGTTAGCAAGGTCATCCACTCACATAGATTCCGTATCCAAGTTACTTTTCTGAGTTGCTACAAAGAAGAGTACGTAGCTGGATTTCAGGTTCCGCTACGGAGATCAGATATAGAAAGTCAGAATTACTTTTGTACCAAAATACTATTTATACATACGATCACTATTAATACGTACAATTACTATTTATACGTACAGATACTATTCATACCAGAAATAGAGAATACAATCTGTAAAAGAGTACACCAGGTAAGTTCTCAGGAAAGAGTAGAGAGTCCCAATGGACACACTTAAGAATCATGTCTTTCCTTAGCCAGAACTTTCCTAGACATGTATTCTTCACAGTTTACATTCTATTTCGGTAATAAGAGAATCAAAACAACATATAGGTAGCTAAGGACAGTTTTTCTGATGTGGAAGATCAGCCAAAACTGCAACCACAGAGCATACTTAAGAAAATAACTTTTAAAATCTGAAAGACATAGAAAAGGGTATAGTATTCTTACCTTGGATCTAGGCTAAGGAAGAAAGACCTAGAATCTCATAACCCTAACGTCGGAGCAAGAGAAGTTTTGAGGAGAGGAGAGAAGAAAAACTGAAGGTGTAAGTTTAGAAGTGAAATGGAAGTACCTATTTATAGAAAAAGTCAAGTGTACTATTTGATACTATGCGCTAATAAAATATTCAACTTACTATTTATGAAAATGACATTTCTAATAATTCAGTTTAATGTGGAATCACGAGGTGGCACGTTCGTCGTTACTATTGAAAACTAAAGGGAAAATTATCCTTTCTCTTAAACCTTTAAGTTTCTTTTCACTTTTGTCCCTTTCAAAATAGTCCTTAAAGGGATTTTCTCATATATAACATTATTTTTCTCCCACTTTCTTTCAGATCTCACTTATGTTCAAGCCATATTTTATCCAAGGAATAAATTTCATATCATAACATTCATCATATCTCATAATTTATGCACTTTATAAATAAAAATTCGCATTTTCAACAATATGTACCAACAAGCATACAAAGATTAAACAAATGAGAAAATGATTTTCTCTAAAATAAACTTATCGTAATTCTTAAAAATATAGTAGGTACTACAATAAAAGATTAACATAAAATTTTTAAAATATAGATGATCAAAATAAAACTTAAAATAATTAAATAAAGGACCAAAATACCAATATTTCATTCTTTGTTTTTTAAGTGATACATAGGCAGTTAATGTGCTACCTAGCTAAGTCCATTAATTCCAAAGTTCCAATTTTGGAAATGATGGAAGGGTTATGTGTATAAAAGTTAAAAATTATAGGACCAATTTGTACATAGACAATATTTAAGGGACCAAAGATGAGAGAGAAGAATTTTCAAGAACCAAAGCTATATATAATACTGAACCGCCCACTCGAGAAAATTGGGTTGCCCCATCCCATGTATTTTCTAGGCATATTAATGTTTCTGTCTATAGAATTTTTTTTTTATACACTCTGTCCATAGAAATTTGAAATATCTTTAAAACAGAATGATTTATTTGCCAAAATATATTAACGCGCGATAGTATATTATTACTGAAATTTTTCAGTACTATGAAAGTATATGAAATATTCTCATATAGTAGTCTAGCTATAAAGAGTATAATAATTAGGCAAAGCTTTTATTTGAACATCTATTATATCATAGGAATTTTTGATACTTCTGCAGTACAGAGCTTGTCATTTATATTTATTTTTTTATGTAATTTAATGTAATTTTTTATTAAAAAATAATGTAATATAATTTTAAATTATAATTGGATTATATTTTTAAGTTTAGACGAGAATTATTTATTTATTTAAATATAAATAAAAATACTGAGGTTTTCAATATTATAAGACTAGTAATTTTACCATCATAGTTGTCTTTTTTAAGTTGCGTTTATCAGTATATTATCAAGCTAAAAATATAGCAACCGTGAAATTGCTTAATTAATAATTATACCTAATCTCTTATTAGAACTAAGTCAAAACATCATTTTGGTCTTTCATAGATGTCTTTTTTTTTAAGTTAATCCCTCACAAATTTTTATTTTTAATTTTATTTTTTATAAATTAATATCTTATGATTCAGTTTTTCATAAATTTTTATTTTTAATATGTTTCCTCATAAATTGATATATTATTGATTTAATTATTTTTTATTGACCATAAATTTTTATGATTACAACTTTTGATAAAAAGATTAAGCTATAGAAATGTGAGGAAAATCCTCCCTTTTAAATTTCCTAAACACGTAATGTACGAGAATTTACCCTCCCACGTCCCCAAAGGAAAAAAAAAAAAAAAGTAGGCCTCAACAACAGAATTATATTGGATCTGAAATCTTTTGATTACAGACCGGACCCTGCAGAACGCACGAGGGCTGCTTTCTAGTCTCTTTGCATTTTCCTTTCCGAGTGACTCGCTTTCTATTTGTCAAGCGGCCAATCCGGATCCATTCCACACAACACTTTGCTCTCCATTAGCCAACATAAAGCACCATCCTTTAAAAGAAAGTGCGAGAATGCTTCTTCTTCTCGTTCAAAATTAAACAACCATAGTTTATTCTTGAAAGAATTTTCCATAAAATCAAAACTAGGCTCGTCGTTCTTTTTGTCTGTTTCTTACAACTTGGTGCATGAGCCATTTTCGCTATTACAATTTATCTCTTATATGTAGTTTGATCCGAAGCCAATCATATGGTTAAACTGCCTTATTTAATAATTTTCATGAATTTTTTTTCTTGCCGTTTAAACTCTCTGTATTATTTTTTATTTTAATTTTAATCAAAATACTTAAGTGATGAAAGTTAAAATGATAAACAATTTCATTGTTGAAAAATATGTTTACTTTTATCTTAAAGAGTTTCATATATACTATAGTATTTTAAAGTTATTATTAAGATTAAATTGACACTTTGAAGTTAAAAATTCTCTACTTAATCCTAATAGACAATAGTAACTTTGGAACATAGGCTATGTTTGGCAATACCAAAAAGCTAGGGACTTGTTTAGTTTGACCATTTTCTGTATTTATTTTCATTGAAAATAAAAAATAGACTTGAAAATGCGTTTGATTGAGTTAACTAAAAATTTTTAAAAAAAAACTTTTCTTAAAATAGGTCCAAATCTGAAAATACCTAAAAAAATATTTGTAATATTTCAAGAAATGAATGTTGAAAATGAAATAGGAAATATTTTTATAAACCAAACAAACCCTAACTTATAACTTATTTGTCAATCTTATAGCTTATTTAACTAGTTTATAAGCTTATTAAAAATGTTTGATAAACGAACTTATTTCAATAATATATAACTTTTCTAAAATACTACTTTGGGTAAATTATAGCTTTTATATATATATATATTTTTTACCCTTGTTATTTTATGAAAAATTTCATTATACCCTTTGTTTTATATATGTGCCACTTTTGTTTCTCCGTGATATATATATATATATATATATATATATATATATATATATATATATATATATATATATATATATAATATTTTTTTAATTAATTTATATATATAACAATTTAAATTAATCTAATTAAAAAAATGATATGTTTATTTGTATTATTTTGGGATTATAAAATATATATCCTTTTATGTAATTTTACATCTATCAGTTAATTCAATAACTATTTTTACCTAATACTTCTAATTCAATAAACTATCTTAACAACTTTTAACTTTCAGTTAAAACTTAGCTTATAAGTTTTTATTTTATCAATTATTTTGCCAAATATAGCCATATAACCATTTGAATGTAAAATATCACTAAATAGTTAAATAGTAATTAAACAAACTAAGTGTTTAAATGAGATACTTTAAAACAGGGGGGATAAACTGATTTTGACTCAACAAAAAAAAAATTATATTCATCCCATCTTGAGTATAGATTCCCTGCTTGGTTTTTAAAGTCAAGCAAAGTATTTAACCCATTTGAGCATTTGATTTTTATAATTAACGGTCCAAATTTTAAAATACTTTTTTTTATTTTTAAAAATAACTTTAAAATCTGGACGGTTAATTGTCAAATTCAACTATCCAGATGAGCCAAGTACAAAACCAAACAAAAAATCCATACTCTCCCATCTTATATATATATATATATATACACGTGGTTTTTTCTTTGCATATGTAACTTGTAGTCTGGTAGAGAATAAAACTAGTAGCGAGAGATGGTGAAGGTCCTTATTAAGACAAAAATGGAGTGGAGAGGTGCGTGGAGTAACGAAAAGGATGAAAGTTAAGAGCATATGTGAGAGACATATATGGTCATTCCAATTGGCATCAACTTCCCAAATTTGCAGGTATCATCGAATTTCTGAACCAAACTTAAACCAAATTTTGAACAATATGACGATGGATGACCATGACGATTTCTTCTCGTTTTTACTTAAATAATGGTTTCTCACTTTGTTTATCATATTACTTACGGTTAACATGAAACACTTTATCTTTGGTTAACATTCAAGTAATCTTCAATTTCTTAAGAAGTAGAATGCGAACTTTAGCGGTGTGGATCGGCCATGATCGAAAGTAATTTGATAATTATAAAGTGAGATTGGATTTTCATGGGGCTTCATTAATTCTTCATGCGGTTTCTAGGCATTCTTAAAATCATAATGAAAATTGTGGGAGAGGCTAGAAACCCACCTCCAGTATATATTTAAATATGGAGTACTCAAAACCTGAAATTTAAGGCAGAAAAATTCTCTAGAATAGTAAATTCATAGAATAAAACTTTTTTTCCTGTAAGATTTTAATTTAAACAATGAATTGTTCAAAAATGGATTTTGATGTGTGTTGGATCAAATGTGTTTTTGATGATTTTTATAATGTATTAAAGCTCAATTGGTTTGATCATCTTGGCCCAGAAAAAATTTGGATCAAATATGTTTTGATCAATTTATTAATATATTAAAAGTCCAATTGATTTTAATCATCTTGGCCCAAAACAAATTCCTGCTGTGCGATGCATCTCGGCCCAAAACTAATTTCTAAGTCCATGTATTTTCTGTTAATAATTTAAATGTTTCATGCTTTATGTCTTAAATGACTCATTCCCTTAATTAATGTATTTTTGAACCATGTACTTTCTGATAAGTCCAGTGTAAACGCTCTTAAATGCTTCATTCTATTAAAACTTGTGATTTTATACTTTTATGCATGTAGATCAACTCCAGTGCCTAGAGCATCCAGCAAGACTTTAATCGTGATTTTAACTTTAGTTAAAAATGAATAACGTTATAGTTATAATCGAAGTTAAAGGCACGCCGAAGCGGATCAAATCCCCAAGGTATGGTGTGACTATTCTGTCAGAAAAGGAAATAAAAACGTGCTCTGCATTTCTTGGGAAGCAACATAGCATTTTCACATTAAGAAGATATCTCGTTTCCCACCTTGAATGAAGGAGCTCATTGTTTGAAGCTTATTTAAGCAGCATTTCTCTTCTTCGTGAAAAATCAGCGTGCGCGCAAAAGAGAGAGAGAAAAATTCTCCAAGTCTTCTTCTTCAAGAGTTCTATGTGATTTGTTGTTTATAGTAATAAAGAAGAAGAGTGTTTTTGTTTATTTTATTTTTAAGGGTTGTAAAAGCCTGGTTAGCTTGTTCTAAGTTATAATTTTTCTGTAAAGTCACTAGTCTGAGTGTAGAGTATAAAAGTAAGAAGGACTTGTCCCTAAAAGGGTTATTGTGTAAAAACCAAAAAGCTTCTTCCTAGAGGGGTTGAGTGTAAAAGTCACAGGACTTGTCTTTAAAAGTTTTTTTTTTTTATAATTCTCATTCTAATTATATTATAGAAATTCTCTTTGCCTTGGTTCATTGAAAGGAGGAAGTAACATCTAAATAGTTAAAATCTAAACCTCTTTAAATTTTGTGTGTTTATTTTTTTCTCTTTACTCACTATTCTTTTGAAAACAATAGTTCCTTAAACCTTATATCTTCTTAAATTGAAATTGTATTTTCTAGAATAAAAAAAAAAATTTCAAAATATACAATTTAATCCTCTTCTTGTGCTTATCCACATTAACAACATGATTTTCATTCTACTACAACTGTAGAATCTACGAGTCTTATTCTCATATGATAATGTTATATAGACTGTAGATAATAGGGGATAAACCAAGAGTGAGTGTGAGTGTGTTTTAATATGATACATTAATATATAAATTATACTAAGTAATAATTTTTATATAAGTCTTATTAAGATAATAATTAAAAAATAATTTACATTAGTTTATAAAATATATATTTAATATAAAACTACTAAATCCACTCTACTCCTACTCTTTCCTTTTAAGTTTTTACCTTCATATTTGATCCTATACCTTCCCTTGTCATTCATTTCTTAGTGATTCAGTTGTTGAAGGTTCCATTCAAGGCCAAACATATATAGCAACCACCTTAGTTTCATATAGATTCAGGGAGGACCATTGAAAGCAAATTGAATTGGAAGAACCATGTAGAGCTGAGCTTGCACCGGTTGATGAAGATGGGAAAAAAAATTAACCCTTAATTACAGGAGAAGAAATCAAGAAAGAACTCAAAGAAGCAAAGAAAAACACATTTATCTATGATATTCTAAGCTTCACATGGACTGAACCAACAAACAACTCACCTTTTGTATGCAAAAGAGTGGGTTTTGAAGGGGACCCACAAAGTAGTAAAAAGAAATTTTAAATAATTTGTAGGATTCATTAAAACCTGGTTAGATTGACAGGATCATTTGCATTCTTGTCTACTGAGTTGACTAAGGCCAGTTTGTGTGGTAGTTTGGTGGGTCAATAGTTGGATATCATGGTAATGAGTCAGTCCATTTAAATCTTATCGATGAGATGGTATACATTGAATTATATGATAATATTTAAGCAAAAGTATCTTTAATGTTCTTATTATTTACACAGATTTTTATTAATTTTTTTTTCTTTCAAATATATCTCACTTTTTTTAAATATGTCTTTTTTTAATGCCGTCAAAGATACTAACAGAAAATACTAACTAGACAATCTATGTGACATATATCACCTGCCATGTCATTTGCTACATGGACTCATACCCCCAAAATTCCAAAAAATGCCCTTTACCTCCCCCCCCTCCTCTTCCATTTCAATCTATAACATGCTGACTTTTTATTCCATTATTCTTAAATTATTTACAAAATTATCATAAATAGTTCTTTAATCTAATTATGTAATAAATATATTTCAAATATCATAACTAATTAAATATATACTTAACTTTGATAATGATACTTCGTTTAGCCTTACTTTAAATTAAAAGGATCATTAAATAATTAAAATATTATTTGTCATTCTAGCCTAACACTTATTCCAAATCCTTAGTATCTACTCTATATCATTGTAACCTTCCATAGAAAAGTATCCAATAAAAAAATTATAACTTTTCATTTATTCATTACATACTTTAACTTTTCGGGATACATAAACGTTTAGCACTAACTCACAAACATAACTACTTAATTGTATACAAAAGTAGTCTACATAATCTTCACTATTCTCTTCATATCTTTGTATCATAAGTTACCACAAAATATATTTATATACATCAAACTCATCATTCAAATCATCAAAATCCCTTTTTTTTTCTAAAATAATCAATTTTTTAAAAGTAAGATACAAAATATCTTAGTAGCTAGTTACTTTCATAAAAAACATATATATATAAGGAGATCATTTTAGCCATAAAAGTATAGAATCATTCAATAATCATCATATTAAAATACATTTTTTTCCATATAAAACACTAATAATAATTAAAATTCTCTTGTTCATTACTATAGAACAAGGATTTTAATAAAAAATTGTCTTGTTCATTATTGTAGGACAAGATTTATAACAAAAGTTCTCTTGTACACTTTTGTGAAACAAGACTTCTTTTCTTCTTCTTCTTCTTCTCTTTACTTCCTACTGTGAAGCAAATAGACTATCAATTGTAATATGTATATCATAACTTTACTCTTTCATCCACTACTAGGGATACAAACTCTCCTTTTGTTCACTACTGTGGAACAAAGGGAAATTCTTATTCTTCACTAAAAATTCTGATAAAAGCTTTTTGTAAAAATTGATTATGCAAATGGATATCATGAATCATAAATAAATATGTTTTTATGAAAAACTAGTTACCTCATTTATTGAATTTATTAAGAATCAAACTTTGACAAGTTGTTCTCTTTGTTGCTACAATTCTTTCTCTCTCTCTCAGCTACACTCTGATTCACCGATAAAAACAAGCAGAACAAACTTAGACTCTCTCTTAAGCTCACTCACGAAGAAGAGAAAGGAGGAAGTTCAGGGAAAAGCGAAAGAAAGATCAAAATTTCTCTCTTTTTGGAGAGTCTCAGATGACCGAAAAAGAGAAGAGAATAGTGAGTTGTGTATGTGGCCTATAGTTTGCAAGACTAAAGGGTACGTGTAGCTTGTTTTAGGTTTGCCACCACTACTAGTTTGGTTGTATTATGAGAAAGTCATTTTATTGTTTTAATTCTGTTCAATTAAGTCTTTAACTTAATGGTAAAAATTCTCTTTTCACCTCAAATCTTTTCTTCCTACAATCCATAACCTCTTTCTTCGTCCCATCTCCCTTCATCACTCTATCTCTCTCTTCCCTTCATCATTATTCCTCATCTCATCATTACTTCTCTTCATCATTATTCATTATTTCCTTAATTTTTTTTGACTTATTCATTTATTATTATTTTTATTATTATTATTATTTTTATTATTATTATTATTATTATTATTATTATTATTATTATTATTATTTTACTTCTTTTTTCACCTTTACAATTCTTTTCTCAATATTCTAGCATCTTAATTTATTTATTTAGCCTCATTTTTTGAGGTAATTAAATTTGAGATATTACACAATCCCTTTCGCCAAACGTCGAATGCTCCTTCACCATGTGCCACCACTAATACCAGGTCTTCCTGACCATATAGGCCAGCTCTACCCCTCTATGGTTCACTTTTCCTTTCTCTACTTTGTCTGCCACTTATGGTGTTACTTCATCAACTCCCCTTCCTTCCCTCCTTTCCTTTCTCTCAATGCCATTCTAGCTTCCTCACCTTCCAATTCCATTCTAGCTTCCTCACCTTCCAATTCCATTCACTTCTTCAACTTCGACCCCATCTCCTCCAATTGGCACACCCTCAAACAACGTTTCTCGATCGCTGGAGAAGCAGGATTTCAAGACAAAGAAAAAATCATCGTTAAGAAAATTGGACCGAACAAGCTGGTTGAATCAGAAAATCGACGAATTGGCCAGTCATCTGTTTTGGAACATGCCTGAAAACTGGAGAATGATTAAACCGATCAAAAATATAAAAAAAAATAGGAAAATTGATCGGGTCCATAGTTGGTCGATTCTTTCCCAAATCTTGTAGAAAAAATAGAATAAGAAGGAGGAGAAGGAAGAGGAGGTGCATGGAATCAAGCCAACCAAAAGAAGAAGAAGAAGAAGAAGAAGAAGAAGAAAAGAAAGCCACTCGAGGGGAATGAAGAATCACCTGTCTATCTATTTACAGCGATGATTACACAGATGTAATATCCGTGAATTTTTAATTCAATTGATAAATATGTTAATCTTATTAAATGCTTATATGTGAAATTTTGGGGTTAATTTGAAATTTTGCAAAATTATAAAAATCTTGGATTCTCCAAATTTTTGTTGTGAGAAATTTCCAAGAAAATTCTCAACAAAGGACTTTGGAGGAAAAAAGAGCTCGAGGAAGTTGAGTGAGGAAGCTGGAGTTTCAAGAATGGTGGAAGCAGGGCCAAAACAGTGAATGGGTTGATGAGAGGGACTAAAATGAAATAAAATAAAATTTGATTTTTTAAACAAAAGAGATTGAGAAATGGAATCTTGATGTTTATGTGTGTTTCTATGAGTGTGACTTGGTGTCCATGCTGACTATTTCTTTAAATTAATCCTCATACCTCATTTAAGGGACTTAAGTGAACTTATCCAAATTTTGAAGGGCCAAGTGGAAGAGGAGGTGGACCCCACACTCATTTTAACCCACACCCACATCAGAAAATTTCACACTCACTCATTTATTTTGCTTTCTTCCTCCTTCTCATACTCTCCCACTCTCCCTTCATGTCTTCCATCCCTTTGGCCAAAAAGAAAGACATTTATGGTGGCTCTACCATCAACTACAACAAAGCTCTTCTACCGGCGGCCTCCTCTCCTCAACGGAACCACTTCTTGAGGTAAGGATCAAGCATTCTCCTTACTTCGTCTTCCTTGATTCTTGCAAGAAAACCCTAAGTCTAAATTTGGGGGGAAAACATGAATTTGAGCTTGGAGTCCTAGAGCAATTGCTTCTCCATACTCTTAATTGAAGTTAGAACTTAGGGACTTGAGGGAAACCTTGCTTGGGAGCATTTGTAGAGAAAGATTGAAATTTTAGAATTTTAAGAAATAATTTGGGATAATCTTGAATGGTTTGTTATAATCTTGAATCATTGTTTGAGATTAATCTTTTAGGGAGTTCTTGAGTGATAGAAATAAGTATTAATGACCTAAGATGATTTGGATGAGCTTTGGAAGGATTTGGGACGCCAAATGGTGAATTTTTGGTTCCTACCTGTAGCCATTGCGAACTTGCCCAGTTTGGGGCAACCGAGGCGCCACCCAGGCACCTACAAGACTGAGAATATGGTCCTTGGCGTCTAGGGGAGCCACGGTAGGTGCCTGGGGCGCCAACTCGGGCTATAGATTTGAGTATAATTAAAATTGTCATATTCTCTCGTTTAAACTCCAATTTTTGCAAATTTTATATCGTTGGAAAGATATTTGAGTCTATTTTCCAATAAACTAAACTTCATTGAGTAATTCTTTACCATTTATGTTTTATGATTATAAGAGTGACTGAAGGTCAGAGATGTTTGGAAGCATGTGTGCTAGTAATTCTATCGATGAAGTTTTGAATTGATTGAATATGAAATGAGCTTTTATAGTCTTGAAATTTTTATGAGATGTTCCTTGGCATATGTAGATATGATCTGGAAAGTTTCAAACTCTTTTAAATTAGTTTGTTTGGTCAAACAAGCATAGAAACAACACTGGTGCAGTGCAAGGGAAAACTTGATTAGTTTTGGAAATTTATTTGGTTCCAGTAGTTAAAGGCTTCCTTTTGACCTGAAATTTTTATGGCATTTAGTGAAGATGTAAATTTAATGATTGGAAAATTTCATGGGATTTTGAATTGTTTTGGTGGGCCAAATGCTTGCAAAACCGTGACTGCAGAAGCTACAAAAGCAGTCTGGGCAATAGCTTTGTTTTAGTGGTTTTAAAGGGGCAAATCAAAGTAGTTCCTTTTGAAATTTTTATGTAAGATTCCAGAAACATTAAGGATGTTTTATACCAAATTTCATGAATTTTGGACTTGTGATGACTGCCTAGTAAATTCACAAAATTCAGCATCCGAAATCTGGACTTAAACAGAGGATGTAAGAAATTTAATTAATTTAAGGGAACTTACCTTTAAATTAAATAGGAAAAGGTAGGTGATACATAAGGGGATAATCTCGTGGCTTTTAGTTCTGTAGTAGGTTCACCCAGTGATACCTTAAGTGGACAATTTGAGCTTAGTAAAGCAAAACTGATTTTAATAGGATCCCCCTTCTTCAATTTTGGGGTGCAACTTTTAAGTGCCTTGTTGATTCATTATGGTAGGAATCTTGGCAATCTTTGGAAGTATAAGCATTGCTCTAGTACGAGTAAGGATGATTAGTCCAAATGTGAGCAATGCAATATAATTGATTTAAGTAGAATGGTGAACAATTTATACAAGAATATGTTGAGCCGTTTTGCTATTGTGGGTGGTGAAAAACAATTTAATTGAGACATGTGTATAATGTTTTGTTAGACACTCATGTACTTTCATGATTAGAGATGTGCATGGCATGATCTTACATATGTGTGTATGCATATATATATATATATAAAAGCATGTGTACATACATTCTTTTACCCTTTTGAAAATACAAAATCCAGAAAGCATGGGGGAACTAACTAAAACCTTACATGAGAAATCATTTTATGGGGTAGTAGTCGTTAATTGAATTATTGTACTATGATATGCTTGCGCAATGGACATATGTATATATGCTTGCTTTAGTTGAATGTTGATAATGCTAAATAATATTTAATTATAATTGATCACATGCAATGATTATAGTGAATTCACATAAAATTATGTTCATGAGGCTTGCCAAGAAGGAATCATATTCATGAGGCTTACCAAGAGGGGATTATATCTATGAGGCTTGCCAAGAGGGAATTATATTCATGAGGCTTTCCAAGAGAGAACTGCATTTAATTATTTACAATCTCTGTCTTGGAACGGTGGACGAGACCCCATTCAATTATTTATAATATCTGTTTTGGAACAGTGGACGAGACCCTATTCAATTATTTATAGTCTCTCTCCTAGAACGGTGGACAAGACCCCATTTAATTATTTACAGTCTCTGTCATGGAACGGTGGACAAGATCCCAATTAATTATTTATAATCTCTGTCCTAGAAAGTGGATATAGTACACATGGGTAAATTGATTTCATAAATGTATTAAATTTTTTACTTCTGTTAATGGGAAAAATACATGGGAATGACTAGTATTGTAAATATTTTTACCAAGTTGTGATTGTGTATGCTTGTGTGTATGGTGGGACCTTTTACTCGACTTGCAAGTTATGTGAGGTGAGTCCTTGGTCTTATGTTGGTGGATGGGATCCCTCTTGGTGTCCTATCCCTATGAGCGGTACACAGGTCATAATTATATTTATGATTGTTTTTTTTTTCTTACTAAGTATTTCCATACTCATTCCTTCCTTTGTGTACCCCTTGCAGGTTGTCTCCGTATGAGAAGTAGTAGCAGAGTCTCTGAGTCTGTGTTCCTCTATCTTGAAATACTGGTTCGTCTTATAGTTGGGTGTCTGTGTTGCTCTTTAGTTAGATAGAATACCTAAAAAATCTTGTATTGGTTGTAAAATAAACTCGTATTCAATATATTTATTTCATGAGTTAATAATTTGAGATTAGGCTTACGGTGGTGGATGGAGTCCACCTCCATGCCGGTCATGTTCCCAAAGTGGGCCGTGACAACCTGCTAGAGGAAGAAGAAGAAGAAGAAAAAGAAGAAGAAGAAGAAGAAAATTGAGAAAGAAGGGATACGAAGATTGAAGACATTGGAAAAAGAAAAGAGACTATGGAAATAGTAGAAGTATGGAGATTGAAGGGTCTAGTCTGTCCTACTCTATTTTTCTTGTGTACTTTAACAATATTAAGTTTTTATATTTAAAAAATCAGTACTTTAACAATTTTTGTATAAAATACATATAATAATATTCTTTAAAAATAAAAATGGTGAATAATTTTAATATTTTAAACTATTAGTTGATGATCTAGAATTAGTATATATATATATATAATATATCTTGAATACTTTAATATTTTAATATATGTAACATGTATAGTAATAATATATTTTAATATTTTAATATATTTTAAATATTATTAATTTGACCGCGGTTTGACCATTGACCCTTGAAGTAGTGTCTCTACTAATTCAATGACCAGTCTGATTTTCTGAACCATGGAAAAACTATAATACGAAATTGGAAGAGGGAATTTAGGGGGAAAAAAAGATGGCTCTGAAGGATGGAAGATTCAACAGAGACCAATCGACGTCTGTTATCGATTCGACAAGTATACCGATCATTCAAGTAATAAAGAGTAAATATAAGTATTTTCTCATAAGGATTGAGGTGTTAAGTACCCGTGAAGCTAAAATAAAATGTTTTCTAGACGGTCTGATGAATTAAAGAAGTTTAAAAGTAAACTTAAACAAAAGTGCAGTTCTAAAAACTATGTAAATTAAATTAATTCTATTAACAACGCCTATGGTTAAATTAATTCTAATAACAAAAGCCTAGAGTTGTTGGGATTGACTTCATTTGACTTTTAATCTGACTAATTCATATATAAATTAATTTTTGAGTTATTAAAGAATGAATCATTCCAATTACAAGTCCTTTTGATGTTGGTTATGTTCTCAAAATTGTTTGAACTCAATTCCTTGGATAAACAAACCTAACTAACTCAAAAGATTGTCTAATTCCTTAGTCCAATCATTCAAATAAGTGATTAAGATTAGAAACACATTAAAAACCACATAAATAAGATTATCTATCCCTAAATTAATCCAATTTATGATAGAAGTTACAATACCAGCTTCATATTAAGCTATTCCTAACATAAATACAAAACTCAAATCTCATTGAATGGTATCTAATCATTCAAAAGGTATTAAGATCAATAAAATCTATCCAACAAACTACAAAATGCATTCAAATGAAGCATTCAATAACAAAACTTTATAAAAGTCAAGTTACATCAATTCCCAAACCTTTCATTCTTCATAAGTTTCAATATTATTCTCTCACTCTTAATCTTACTGATTGTACATGCTATTCTACGGCACATAATTTTTAGAAGGATTTTTCCAAACCTCAAATAAGATAATAACGCAATTGTTCCATAATCCCTTATGTGATAATCAAGTTAATTTGACGAACAAGCCTTATTTTGATTATATAAGGCTAATGTTTATATTCCTATAATATCAACAAATCAATCCCCCTAATTTTTAATGTTCAAGAACTCATATTACTCATCAAATGACCTAGTCTCTACTTTTCTTTCCTAAGTTCAGCAAAAATGCCATAACATCTCAATAATTGGCCAAATTAAATGAAAACATTAAGATTAGAATGAATAAACATGCATTAATCAATTAGCGATTACAAGAGTTCAAGAAATTATATGAAATCTAATCCAAATTCAAATTCATAACAGCCCTAGAAATGAAGACTAACTACTTAAACTAGTAAAAACAGAAATTACAGTATAAAATAGAGAATTCATTATGAAAATAGAGAGAAAAATGGAAGAAGGATGACCAATCCCAAGTGGGAAGGCATCTTTCTCCCCTAAACCAGCTCTAGACTTCGCTCCTCTATGTTGACTGCTAAAAGATCCAAAGATATAAGGTCAGAAACCTTTGAAGTAGCTTATATACTGTAGAAAATGCGTGTCAGAATTAACGCCAGCACTCAGCGTTGGCTCACTGTTGTGAAATTCGCTTCTACCAACCCAGCACTGAGCGCTAAGTTATTGGGCAGGAAATTCTAGTTCTGTCTACTAGGTATATTGATATCAAGCATTTTTATATACTTTTTAGTCCCTATCTTAGTCCTATTGCTATTTCAATGTTACCAACTCTCCTATTTTATTATATTTTGAATTTATTAGGTGTAAATTATTTATAGAATTAATATGATTCAAATTCATAATTTTATCCCAATTAATTCATGTGCTTAATTTCAGATCTAATTATTGGAGAGAAAAATGCTGACATGGACGTTTTGCTTACTTGGAGGCCACCTAGACATGCTGACTGGGCATTGAATGGTTGACTAAGGCTGACTGAATTTCTGGTCCCCATTGTTCTACACTTTACAGCAAAGGGGAATATGGTTTCTGCTTTGACAGAATGGGGCCTCCTGCAGCAATCAATGGCAGACAGAAACAGCAAAGGAGTGGAGTAACTTGTCTGCTGCTGTTGCCACTTTCTTGCTGTTGTCTTGCTGCCCATATCATGGAAGAAGCACCAAGGAGGCATTTAGGGTAGAATATTCCAAGGCATCGAGGGCATCAGTTTTTAAAAGGAGAGGACACTTTTATTTTCAAAAAAAAAACTTAGCAAATTTCGTAGCTCTCTTTCCCTCTCTGTTTTCTCTTCTATCATTTGATGTTTTCTTCTCATGGAGGGCTAAGTCTTCATTGTAATCAGTCACTGGACCACTGGGATGTTGTAGCTTGAACTAAGAATGCAAGTTAAGTGTTTTATTCTCCATTTTCATCTCATTTCGTTTCTGTTTTGCTGTTATGTTTATGTTGCTGTCAAATTCTGATTAGAGCTTGAGAAGTAACATAAACTGACTTATATATAAGATATAACCTTGCTTGACTGATTAGGAAAGTGAGGGAGACGAAATGACTAGTTAGATGATATATTTAACTTGGTTTGGTTGAGATTTTTCACTGAATGCATCTGGTTATAGTAGAGAGATGTTCTTGACTGTAATTAGTAGCATTAAATTCTAGATGTTATTCTAGAACCATTTTCATAAAGAACCAAACAATGGAATGAGAACGAAACTGAATCAATGAGTTAGGTAATGATAGTTGCACTCCCATGAATCCTAGTGGCTGATTACATAGTTTCTTTACTGTCAACACCTTGCAAATTTCGCTGCTGCTGCGGTTGTAGTTATTTGGTTGCTGTTCTGTTCTATTTTTATTGGTGCTGCCAACAAACCCCCCGTTTATGTACTTTTCATTAGTGTTTGGGTGTTTAGAACGATTAATTAGTGTTTAGAAGTGAGACTCCTTAAGTGAATACGACTTGGGGATCACTATACTGCAAATTACCACGAATTCAATTCTGGGCGATTCGGCATCGTAGTGGCGTGAACCATAATTTTGGCGCCGTGGCCGGGGAGCCAATTCATTTCTAAGTGTTAATTAGTTGTTCTTTTGTATTCTTGTTTGATTTTAAGTGGTTTGGTATTGTTGGAAGTGATTACAAATTCTTCAAGTCAAATTTTCAAGTTTCCTAGTTATATTTTAGCCACTATTCATCAGCTAAAAAAACTAAATCGGATTGACTTGAAAAATTGGTAGTCCACTAAACACGACCGTTTCGGGCATAACTCCTCACGACTTTGTCGTGAGAATCACCGCCCTATCTCGGCAAAATTCCAACGTTTAGACCACTTTTTTCATTTTACAATGATTTTAACCATTTTTTCAATTAATTGTGATTTTTGGTTTGATTTTTGTAGATCTTATTTTTGAGTTCTGTTTGTTGATTTTGTGCCTCCAATTGGTGAAGGATTTTTCCAAGAAAAATTAGATTTTTCTGAGATACTTCATTTTTTGTCATTTTCCTTGGTTGGAGCCTTGTGTTCTTATTTTGCTGTTTTTGTTCTTTTTGTTGTTTTCTTGTGATTTTTGCCCTTCCTAGTATATGAGAAGGTCTCATAACGTGGACTTACCACCTTTTGATCCAGAAATAGATAGGACCTTCCATAGGCTAGTGAGAAGTAATAGCATTAGGACTAGTATAGTTTCTGAAATTCTTGCTGAAGTTGTTGAGTTTGCTGTCAATAGTGTAAAAGTTGAATCAGATTCCACATCTGATATTGTGTTGGGGTCTACTGATTCTGAGTCAGCTGGGACAACTGGGATGGATATCCAAAATGCACAAGTGCCTCAAAATAGGCAAGAACAATCAATTAAAGAGTTGATTGCACCTGATGTACATTATCAACCATTGTGCATAAATTATCCTGAGTTGGATGCTAATTTTGAACTAAAATCTGGTCTAATCCATTTGTTGTCTAAGTTTCATGGTCTTGCAGGAGAAGATCCGCACAAGCACTTGAAGGAGTTTCATGTTGTCTGCTCTACCATGAGACCACATGGAGTTGGAGAAGAACAGATCAAATTAATAGCATTTCCTTTCTCTCTGGATGGGGCAGCCAAGGATTGGCTTTACTACTTGCTCACTGCCTTAATTACAAGATGGGATGAACTGAAGAAGATGTTCCTAGAAAAATTCTTCCCAGCCTCAAGAACAGCAGCAATCAGGAAAGACATCAGTGGGATTAGACAAGCAAGTGGTGAATCATTACATGAGTACTGGGAGAGATTTAAGAAGCTGTGTTCAAAATGTCCCAACCATCAAATTTCAGAGTAGCTTCTCATCCAGTATTTCTATGAGGGATTACTGCCTATGGACAGATACATAGTTGATGCAGCTGCTGGTGGGGCATTGGTGGATAAGACTCCTGCTGCAGCAAATGAATTGTTGGTCAAGATGGCCCAAAATGCACAACAGTTTGGCACTAAACTGAATGATCCAGTAGTAGTTACTGTCAGTGAAGTGAGAACACCTCCCATGGAGCAACAAAGGATAGAAAATAAATTGGAAGAGTTAGCTTCAATGGTGAGGCAATTGACATTAAATCAGAGAACACAACAACAAGCCCTTCCTCCTTCAATCTGTGGTATTTGTTCCCTGAATACCCACCATACTGATCAGTGCCCTCAGCTGCAAGAGACCCCAACTGAGTCATGTGCTGGTATATTCCCTAGTAGACCCATGCAGCCACAACAATAGAGATATGACCCATATTCCTCCACCTACAATCTTGGGTGGCATGATCATCCAGCTTTTAAGTATGGCAATACCTCCAACCCCCCTTACCAGCCACCCCATGCAAGATACAATTAACCTGAACCTAGCCATACACCTCCTCTAGCACCCAAGAAACCTGAGCCTAGTCTTGAGGATTTAATGAAGCAACTGATTGCCAATACTCTTCAGTTCCAGCAAAGAACAGAGACCAATATGCAAAATTTGGAGACTAAGATTGGTCAGTTAGCCACAACAGTCAATGAGCTGAAAATTCAAGGTTCAGGGAGTTTGCCATCCCAACCGGTGATCAACCCAAGAGGCAATATGAGTGCCATCATCTTGAGGAGTGGCAAGCAAGTAGACAGTCCAGCTTCTGAATCTGAACCAGAAAAATCAAATGTCCAGCAAAGTGTTCCTTCATCCTCAACCAGTGACCAAAATAAAAAGGATGAAGAAGTGGTTCAGAAAATTCCTCTTCCTTTCCCCAATAGGCAGCCTCAATCAAGGAAAACTTCTGAATCTGACATGGATAAAGAGATCATGGAGACCTTCAGAAAAATAGAGGTTAATATCTCACTTTTGGAAGCCATCAAGCAAATCCCCAAGTATGCCAAGTTCCTCAAAGAGCTATGTACTCATAAGAGGCGTTTAAGGGATAATGAGAGAGTCAATTTAGGGAAAAATGTGTCTGCACTCATCCAACCACCTATGCCACCCAAGTGCAAAGACCTTGGAACTTTCACAATACCATGCACAATAGGCAACATGGAGTTCTCCAATGCTATGCTGGATTTGGGAGCATCAATTAATGTTATGCCCAAATCAGTATACTCAAGCCTCAAGATTGGTGTTCTTTCACCAACTGGAGTAATTGTCCAACTTGCCAACAGGAGCACAGCACATCCAGCAGGAGTTCTAGAAGATGTCCTGGTAAGAGTCAAAGATCTCATTTTTCCTGCTGATTTTTATGTGCTTGATATGGAAAATGATAATACTCCTGGCCATGCACCATTAATACTTGGTAGACCTTTTTTGAAAACTGCAAAAACCATTATTAATGTGCATGAAGGGACTTTGTCAATGGAGTTTGCTGGCAACAAAATTGATTTTAACATTTTAGATGCCATGAAACATCCTATGGAAAATCATTCCAATATGCATGTGGTTAACTTTTTGGATTACTTAGTTGATGAGGCATGTGATGATTTCCAAACTGAATTAATTTCTGATTTTCCTGAATTTTTTGATTTGGTAGATGCCTTTGAATGCAATTGTTCTGGTTCTGAATTCTGTCATGCTTGCACTGAAATTGAAAATTCTCTAATTGCTGACAATTCTGAATTGCATTCTAATTTACATAATGGTTTGGATTCTGATGTGCATTCTGATTCTGCAATTTTCTCTAGCTTAGACTTAGATTCTGTTTCTGTTTTAGGTAGTTGTAGGTGTAGTGATTTAAACTGTAATATTGTACATTTTTCATCTTTTTCCTCTTGTGCTGCTAACCCTTCCTCTTCTTTAGCCAAGGATTCTACCTTTGAGCAATCTGAATTTGTAGGTGCCTCCTTGGATGTGACTCCACAAAAACTGATTCCATCCTCCATCCAACCACCTGCATTGGAGTTAAAGGCTTTACCAGAAAACCTCAAGTATGCCTTCCTAGAAGTAGGAGACCAGCTTCCAGTGATTGTAGCCAACAATCTAGAGCCTGATCAAGAACAAAAATTGATAAGTTTGCTGAAAAAGAACAAGAAGGTAATTGGGTGGACTCTAGCAGACATTCCTGGGATTAGTCCTTCTGTGTGCATGCATCGCATTCTTCTTGAAGAAGAGACTAAACCAGTTAGGCAGCCCCAAAGACGACTTAACCCCACGATTCTTGATGTGGTCAAAAAGAAGGTAAGTAAGCTCTTCCAAGCTGGCATTATTTATCCTATCTCTGATAGTAAGTGGATGAGTCCGGTACAAGTAGTGCCAAAGAAAACTGGGGTAACTGTTATAGAAAATGAAAATAATGAGCTAGTACCCACTAGAGTGCAAAATAGTTGGCTTGTTTTCATTGATTACAGGAAGCTGAACCAGGCAACTAGAAAAGATCATTTTCCTCTTCCTTTTATTGATCAAATGCTTGAAAGACTTGCTGGAAAGTCTCACTACTGTTTTCGTGATGGTTTTTCTGGATATTTTCAAATTCACATTGCACCGGAAGATCAGGAGAAGACTACCTTCACCTGTCCCTTTGGTACTTTTGCATATAGACGCATGCCTTTTGGTCTCTGCAATGCACCTGGCACTTTTCAGAGATGCATGATAAGTATATTTTCTGACTTGTTAGAAGATTGCATGGAAGTGTTCATGGATGATTTTTCTGTTTATGGAGACTCATTTGATGCATGTTTGAAAAATTTGGAGAGAGTACTTGATAGATGCATAGAAAAGAATTTGGTTTTGAATTATGAGAAATGTCATTTCATGGTAGAGCAATGGATAGTCCTAGGCCATATAGTGTCATCACATGGCATAGAAGTAGATAAAGCTAAAGTTGATGTTATATCCTCTTTGCCTTACCCCGCTTCTGTGCGGGAAGTTCGCTCTTTTCTTGGCCATGCAGGATTTTATAGAAGATTCATCAAGGACTTCAGTAAGATCGCTCTACCCCTATCTAAACTCCTCCAAAAAGAAACTGATTTCATTTTTAATGATGCTTGCAGGTCAGCTTTTGATGAGTTGAAGAAGCAACTTACCTCCCCTCCTGTCACGTCCCAAAATTTGAGCACGTGACCGGCACGGAAAGTGAATTTCATTTCACCTCCGTAAGCCTATCTTTCTCTTAATCATCATACAATTCTATTTCATGCAACCAAACCGAATTCTCTATACATACTACAATCATTCACATTACATCACTGAATGAACCTACCCGATTACAGAGATTTCTAGATTTATACAACTTAAAATAAGACTTAACTATTATACCTTTATCCTGAACAAGTGAAAAGGTAATCATGGACTAAGGATCCATAATTCCTTGTTCCGATATTTACCTTCAGCTGTCAACTCTGAAAAAAATATCAATAAGAGGGGTATGAGCAAACCACGTGCCCAGTGAGTAGATAGCACACTATGACAAAAAAATATCATACATCATAATGATAACATACAGCAATCATACGTAAATCGATCATCATATGATATGATATTATTCGTAGTACTTCACGACAATATCCAAATAAATCAAATACATTTCAACATAATTCAAAAGTTCACAACAACAATCGGTGAAATCAATTTCACACAAATTTCCCGTACCAACCGGGTCGTCCAGAATACCTCTGGATCGTTGCCCGCGGCCCCCGCCGCATCCACCCTTATCTCTCCATTTATAATCTCCACCCTTATAACTTCACATAAATTTCTCCATGGGGTGCACCACCATGCCTTTCCTTTCCAGTCAAACACAATCACAATCATATATAAAAACATCCTCAATCATTTACAATTCAAGCCACAACATAATCAATGTGGTTCCAGCAACATAGCATGTATACAACATAACCTATAATATAGAACAATTATTCAACTCAGTTCACATGCCATTCACAATTCATCATATAACCTCCATTCATGGGAAAATAAAAAAATATAATTATATACATTACCAGACACGTTCCACAATTGTTTATGTCTCATCGTTCCACATCATCCTCTTCAAACTTGGATATACAACATATTTCCACTATGATGCAAAAAGTCAATAACAGATATTTAATCATAGCAAGTATTAACCCACTCACCTGGATTTCACACTCTCGGCACTCCCACTTTGCACCTTGACCATTCCTATTGTAACCAGACAAAAACCATCAGGGTTACGAAATAGAGAAATTTCCTACCACTACTCTCGACCTTCACTTACTTCTCGAATCATAACTCCTAACTGGTAATAAATATTCAAATGAAACTTATACCATTGGAAACTAGACTTAAAGAGCTTTCCAACGATATAAAGTTTGCCCAAAACGGAGTTCGGATGAAGAAGTTATGGCCGATTGAAAAATAAACTAAAATTTTCCGGTACACCTGGCGCCTGGGCGCCACCTATGGCGCTTGGGCGCCACCCATGCCCGGCGCCTAGGCGCCCCACGTGGCGCCTGGGCGCCATATTAAAATAAAAATTTCTATTCCCACATTTTCTTCACTAATTCAAAAATAAAATTTTTCACATAATTAAATTTTTCACTAAACTTCAAATCAGACTTTAAATATTCATAAAAATTCTTGGGATATTACATTCTTCCCCCCTTAAAAGAATTCGGTCCTCCGAATTCAAAACTTACCTCAAGATTGAAACAAATGCAGATATTTTGTCTATATCTCATTCTCTCTCTTAGAATTTTCACAATCAAGTACAAAATATAACAAGTTCAACATATTTTTATTTCTCAAGTTTCTTCAGTAAAAGAATTGCCTCAACAAAAAAAAAATCAAATACGAAAATTTTTATTTCTAATACATAAGTTACAGGCAACAAGCTAAACTTGATTTACAAAACAGATAATTTTAATACGTAAACATTAGATCAAACAGCAGCTTTCGGTACAAACAAAAGAAAGGATAAATTAAGAACGAGGAGGCTTTTGAAATGCAGAAGGTGCTCCAGGTCTAGAAGAAGAAGGTGCTTCAGACCTTAAGGAGGAAGTTAATCGTTGCAGCCTAGAAAGAGTTTCTGGAGGAAACGTCTGGGAAATTTGGCGAAGTGCAGAAGTCACTCCATTCATACAGTCAATACATCTCGCTTGTTGGTCACGAAAATTTTGAGTTGCAAACATCGAATGTCTATCAACTCTATTCGCCAATTCCCTAAAATGACGGTTCAAAAGCTTCTCTTGTTCTGTAAAGAGACGATTTATCGATCTCCCCTGTTCCTCAAAGTGGCGGTTTATCAATCTTTCCAAGTCCTCCATCTTTTGTCTCATAAGCGCAAGCTCATTATTAGAAGATGTTGCTGTGCTAACATCCTCTAACTCTACTACATCCCTTTTTCTTTTCTTAGCCTCTGGTGACTCTTCCATGGATCTCTTATTCTTATAATTCTCCAGGCTAAGATTTAGATCTAGCTCTATCTTGCCAGCCTCAAAGTTTAAATTGAAAGATTTATTGCCGGCCATATCTTTCTGAGCTATAAAGGTTGTACAGAAGGAGAAGTTTGATGCTAGAAAGCTTATAGATATAAACTCTTAGTGTAGTGAGCAGCGTAATGGGGCATCCATTACATATAGACGAAATTTAGGGCTACAAAACCTTTACATCATACTCTAAAGATGACCTACAGACCTTATCCGACGCAATGCCAACGGTCTCAGATAAGCATGCCAGAAAATAACAAAATATAATCTAATACAAAAGATTTTCTCAAAAATTTCGGCTAACTTTTGACTCTTGCTCAAATTATTAAACTAATCGCCGTTTCAATTTATGACTTCCTAACTCTGTATTTGTCATATCCAATAATTCTAAATCGAGATATTACTCCATGAACGGGTAGCTTCATATTAACCTTATCTAGGTTTCTAATCCGTGACTTTGCCCTAAGCTTACACATTTTCAAACATACATATTAAAATAAAAACTTCTCACATCTACATATCAAGCGTTCCATAAAGTGAGAGAAAAATTTTACCTTTCACTTGCCTCTACGAGCATATATGTATATATGTATAAACATAGAGATACATCATTATCTATATATATTTTCACCTATTCAAGTTTTTTTTTTTTTTTAAATTTCAGACTTTTCATTCTCTGAATGTATGTAGAATCATTACATATTATTCCTGGCCATAACAAATAGCCTTCACTCTCTATGCATGAATAACATACATACATATCATATGTATTTAGATACATATAATCACAGTATAATTCAATCAATCATGTATATTATACTTAACTGAAGGCTTTCAAGAACAATACAAGAAAGCATAGAAATACATTTTAGTTCATCGTGAAAACATCCAAGACACTCTGTAATGGCTACATTGTCGACTTCCTTCAATTTCAGAAAATGCCAACGAGAGAAATGGAAAAACCAAGTGTAAATCGGCCGCAAATCCACCGAATATTGACTTTCGTGGTTTTGCCATTAATGCGACGCGTTGTTGGTGTGCATGCCTACCCTAGACTTCTAGCTTCCAGCTTGCAGAAATCCATAGGTTAAGCGTATAGGGTGCGGCGAAGAGATATCTTCTTTGTCTCTGAGTTCAAATTTTTCCTCTATAAGGACTATCCCAACGTTCTCAGTTACCACACCACAAAGAGTAATCATCTCTGAGCCTACAACTTCTCAGCATTCCTCTCTTCTCATACTCCGACATAAATTTCTAAATTTTTCAAATCATGGCCACAAGGAAGTACATTGATCTCACAGTAGATGCCAGGAGAGAAGAGCTCGACTTAAACTTAAGTCTGGGCAAAGACAAGGGCAAAAGACCTTTTGAGGAGTCTCCAGAGAAGCAGAAGGAGAAGAAAATGAAGAAGATCGAGGAAGCTGAGGAGACTAGCACGGGCCATACCTCGGAGGACAAAATCGCCTGTCTAGAGCAGGAGGTCAAAAATATGAAAAAGATGATAGAAAACCTGGAGAAGTTAAGTAAACGCAATCATGCAGAAATGACTTCAAGAATAGACAGGTTCTTCTATTGGTCTACCCAGTGCTTCTGCAATCAACAACAAAGAAGTGTTGATTGTATGAATGGGATTTACACTACCCTCCGCGACATTGCTCTGTCTCTCGCTCCAAGGAATGGTCGAGGGGTGATGATACAGTACAACCCTCCTAATCCGAGACCACCTCGCTTTTAGATTACTCATGCATGAGTAATTTTTTTTTTTTGCAATGTAATCCTTCTGCTTTTAATGCCAGTGGTTTCTTTTATGGGATGGTACTCCAAAAATAGTAATAATAAAATTAAGAAGGATAAAAGAAATCAGTCACACAAAATCAATCATGAATGTAACATATAAAGCCCCATACATACAATTTGATCCGACAGCAACGGAATCAAAACAAATAATAACCTTTCCCTTACCGAGTTCAAAAGTATAGCCATAACTCTCTAAAACTAAAAACATAATTCATAAGAAAAGACAAGTCTTGGAGGAAAAGGAAATGAAAACATCCTACAGGACCTTCAGTGGAGCCATCTCTCTATAGTCGTGCCCGGGTTCACCACGATAGAGGAGATCCCACTAAGGTTACCTTACTCTGTAATCGGTAGGAGACCTAATCCCAAAGCTCTGATACCAACTTGTCACGTCCCAAAATTTGAGCACGTGACCGGCACGGAAAGTGAATTTCATTTCACCTCCGTAAGCCTATCTTTCTCTTAATCATCATACAATTCTATTTCATGCAACCAAACCGAATTCTCTATACATACTACAATCATTCACATTACATCACTGAATGAACCTACCCGATTACAGAGATTTCTAGATTTATACAACTTAAAATAAGACTTAACTATTATACCTTTATCCTGAACAAGTGAAAAGGTAATCATGGACTAAGGATCCATAATTCCTTGTTCCGATATTTACCTTCAGCTGTCAACTCTGAAAAAAATATCAATAAGAGGGGTATGAGCAAACCACGTGCCCAGTGAGTAGATAGCACACTATGACAAAAAAATATCATACATCATAATGATAACATACAGCAATCATACGTAAATCGATCATCATATGATATGATATTATTCGTAGTACTTCACGACAATATCCAAATAAATCAAATACATTTCAACATAATTCAAAAGTTCACAACAACAATCGGTGAAATCAATTTCACACAAATTTCCCGTACCAACCGGGTCGTCCAGAATACCTCTGGATCGTTGCCCGCGGCCCCCGCCGCATCCACCCTTATCTCTCCATTTATAATCTCCACCCTTATAACTTCACATAAATTTCTCCATGGGGTGCACCACCATGCCTTTCCTTTCCAGTCAAACACAATCACAATCATATATAAAAACATCCTCAATCATTTACAATTCAAGCCACAACATAATCAATGTGGTTCCAGCAACATAGCATGTATACAACATAACCTATAATATAGAACAATTATTCAACTCAGTTCACATGCCATTCACAATTCATCATATAACCTCCATTCATGGGAAAATAAAAAAATATAATTATATACATTACCAGACACGTTCCACAATTGTTTATGTCTCATCGTTCCACATCATCCTCTTCAAACTTGGATATACAACATATTTCCACTATGATGCAAAAAGTCAATAACAGATATTTAATCATAGCAAGTATTAACCCACTCACCTGGATTTCACACTCTCGGCACTCCCACTTTGCACCTTGACCATTCCTATTGTAACCAGACAAAAACCATCAGGGTTACGAAATAGAGAAATTTCCTACCACTACTCTCGACCTTCACTTACTTCTCGAATCATAACTCCTAACTGGTAATAAATATTCAAATGAAACTTATACCATTGGAAACTAGACTTAAAGAGCTTTCCAACGATATAAAGTTTGCCCAAAACGGAGTTCGGATGAAGAAGTTATGGCCGATTGAAAAATAAACTAAAATTTTCCGGTACACCTGGCGCCTGGGCGCCACCTATGGCGCTTGGGCGCCACCCATGCCCGGCGCCTAGGCGCCCCACGTGGCGCCTGGGCGCCATATTAAAATAAAAATTTCTATTCCCACATTTTCTTCACTAATTCAAAAATAAAATTTTTCACATAATTAAATTTTTCACTAAACTTCAAATCAGACTTTAAATATTCATAAAAATTCTTGGGATATTACACCTCCTATCATCCAACCTCCATGGTGGGAGCTCCCCTTTAAGCTTATGTGTGATGTCTCAAATTTTGCTGTGGGAGCAGTACTTTCACAAAGAGTAGAGAGAAAGTTGCATGTCATAGCCTATGCGTCCCGCACCCTTGATTCAGCTCAATCAAATTACACAACCACGGAGAAGGAGTTTTTAGCAATTATTTTTGCTTTAGAAAAATTTAGATCATACTTGTTTGCCTCCAAAGTAATTGTGTTTTCTGACCATGCAATACTGAAATATTTGTTGAAGAAACTGGATGCAAAGCCAAGATTGCTTAGATGGATGCTACTCCTCTAAGAATTTGATGTGGAAATCAAGGATAAGAGTGGAGCAGAGAATGTAGTAGCCGATCATTTAAGTTGGCTTTTGGAGCCTCCTTTGGAGCATCTTCCTATTAGAGATCACTTCCCAGATGAGTGTTTTTCCATTTTGCATGGTATTAGTGAGCCTTGGTATGCTGATTTAGTGAATTATCTTGTTGCATTTGAATTGCCTGCATACCAAAATAAACATCAGTTGAACAAATTAAGAAGCGAGGCTAGGTACTATGTGTGGGATGACCCTTATTTATGGAAGATTTATAGTGACCAAATTGTTAGGAGATGTGTTCCAAATCATGAATTTGCATCTGTGCTGAATTTTTGTCATACTCTTGCATGTGGTGGACATTTTGGTCCCCAAAGAACAGCTAGAAAAGTGTTAGATTCTGGTTTATATTGGCCTACTTTGTTTAGGGATGCCTATAATTTTTGCAAGAACTGTTCTAGGTGTCAAAGAACTAGAAATGTGTCTAGAAGAAATGAAATGCCTCAACAACCTCTCCTCTTTTGTGATATCTTTGATGTTTGGGGTATAGATTTCATGGGTCCTTTTCCTGTTTCTGTTGGCTTTATGTATATCTTGGTTGCTGTGGATTATGTGTCAAAGTGGGTGGAGGCAAAAGCCACTCGAACTGATGATTCTATTATTGTTGTAGACTTTCTTCGTTCACATATTTTCTGCAGATTTGGAATCCCCAAGGCCATAATCAGTGATCAAGGATCACACTTTTGCAATAGAAACATGCAAGGGCTATTAAAGAAATATAGAGTGGTGCACAAAACCTCTACACCTTACCACCCCCAAACCAATGGGCAAGCAGAAGTCTCCAACCGAGAGATCAAGCAAATATTAGAAAAAACTGTGCAACCCAACAGAAAAGATTGGAGTAAGAGGCTTGACGATGCGCTTTGGGCCTATAAAACCGCTTTCAAGACTCCCATCGGCATGTCTCCATACCGTTTGGTATTTGGTAAAGCATGTCACTTGCCGGTGGAGATTGCACACAAGGCATATTGGGCGGTTAAGCAATGCAATATGGACATGACCCTCGCCGGTAAGGAAAGGAAGTTACAAATTCAGGAATTAGAAGAACTAAGGCTAGCAGCTTATGAGAATGCGCGCATCTATAAAGAGAGGACAAAAGTTGTACATGATCAGAAAATTGAGAAAAAATAATTCCAAGTGGGAGACAAAGTCCTTCTCTATAATTCTCGCCTCAAGCTAATGCCCGGTAAGCTTCGCTCTAGATGGGTTGGCCCTTTTGTTATTACTAATGTCTTTCCTTTTGGTGCAGTAGAAATTCAAAATGAGGCCACCAACAAGCAGTTCATGGTAAATGGGCAAAGGTTGAAGAAGTTCTACGAGGGCTTCAAAGAAGAAACTGTAGAGGAAATCCAACTCTACAATGTTCCGACTCCATGATAAGGCTGTACTCTTTCCCTCCTTTTTAATTTATGTCCTCTTCATTTTATTTGATGTTTGGTAATAATTTGCATTGAGGACAATGCAATGTTTAAGTGTGGGGGGAGAAAATTTAATTGGAGCTGATTTTCAAAAAAAAAAAAATTTCTGCTGTCTCCTCTGTTTTCTCTGTTTCTGTCCAGATTTTTTGAGCTGTCTTGCATGAATTTTCTGTACTGATTGGCTACGAATTTTTCTAGTTTCTTTACATGTTTTTAAAGCTTTATATGTCTTCTATTTGTAGAATTTTATTTGATGTTTTTCGCATTTGTTTTGGTGTAGTTTTGTGTCAGTAAAGCTGAGTCATCAGAATTTCTGCATTGCAAAATTTTGCTGCTCTGCTCTTTCCGAATTTGATACTCTATTTTTGAAAAAAATTGATTCAGTTTTTGTGTTAAAGCATGCATGGTGAAATAGCTTAAGTTGTGAATTGACTTAGCATGAAAAGAATTCAGTCTTCTTTTTCTAAGGAACTTAAGTAAAATAGCAATGACGTTGTTTTTAATGAATTCTTAGTAATAGTCTTTAAACCATGAGAATTTGAGCCTTCACTGCAAAATAATATTCTTTCTTGCTGTGTGTATTCCCTATCATGATTTTTACTCCAGAATCTTTGTTAAGGCTACATTACATGTACATGCTTGGAAATGATTTAGGCATTTGTTTCTTGTAACCATTCTAGCCAAATAGTCATCCTATGTGTTGTTTCCATTGTGTGCCACTTTGTACCTTACTTCCACCTTTCTTTCTTGTGTTTTTTAGCTCTCTCCTACTTTAAAACAAATCATTTCTTTTCCCCAAACTTAAGATTTGAAGAGCTTTAGAAACTTCCTTATTTTGAAAATAGATTGAATTGAGCATGTGAAAAAAGAAGGATTTGTGGGCTGTTTTGAATTTCAGTCTTGCTACTAAAAAAAAATTGGCAACTCTTCATAAAATATATATATATATATATATATATATATATATATATATATATATATATATATATATATATATATACCATATGGAGATCAAAAAAAAAAAAACCAAAAGAGCAAGAAGGAGAAAAGAAAAGTAGCATTGTTGTACCCAAATTTCAAAGTTCAATCTCTTGTAACCTTTTTGATTGATGCTCTTCGTTTCTTTAAGTTCTTGTTAAACTTTGTTTTGTGTATTTCCTTCTACCTCCTAATCATTCCTTCACCCAACCTTACACCCTTCCAAAGTCCTAATAATTCAAGCATGTATGTGATTCAAGTAGTGGAGATTTAGATTCTTGACAAGCTTATGGTAGTGAATTTTGTGATAAGTTGAATTTCGAGTGATTTACCCTAGACACTTGAGAGAATAGAGAGTAAACACATTCCTGGTGAGGAGACTAATTACTTGAATTCATTCGTATCAAATTAAATTGCCATGATGCTTGGAATCTTAGAAATTTAAGAATAATTTTCTTCAAGTGCTAAATCTTTTCAAATTTTTAACTATTCCATTCTAGCATGCTTTCCACGCTTTTCATTTGGTGTTCTGAATATTATTTTGCCCAGGAGTGCAAAAGGCTAAGTGTGGGGGATTTGATATCAAGCATTTTTATATACTTTTTAGTCCCTATCTTAGTCCTATTGCTATTTCAATGTTACCAACTCTCCTATTTTATTATATTTTAAATTTATTGGGTGTAAATTAATTATAGAATTAATATGATTCAAATTCATAATTTTATCCCAATTAATTCATGTGCTTAATTTCAGATCTAATTATTGGAGAGAAAAATGCTGACATAGACGTTTTGCTTACTTGGAGGCCACCTAGACATGCTGACTGGGCATTGAATGGTTGACTAAGGCTGACTGGATTTCTAGTCCCCACTATTCTACACTTTACAGCAAAGGGGAATATGGTTTCTGCTTTGGCAGAATGGGGCCTTCTGCAGCAATCAATGGCAGACAGAAACAGCAAAGGAGTGGAGTAACTTGTCTACTGTTGTTGCCACTTTCTTGTTGTTGTCTTGCTGCCCACATCATGGAAGAAGCACCAAGGAGGCATCCAATGAGGCATTTAGGGTAGAATATTCCAAGGCATTGAGGGCATCAGTTTTTAAAAGGAGAGGACACTTTTATTTTCAAAAAAAAAAACTTAGCAAATTTCGTAGCTATCTTTCCCTCTCTGTTTTCTCTTCTATCATTTGCTGTTTTTCTCTCATGGAGGGCTAAGTCTTCATTGTAATCAGTCACTGGACCACTGGGATGTTGTAGCTTGAACTAAGAATGCAAGTTAAGTGTTTTATTCTCCATTTTCATCTCATTTCGTTTCTGTTTTGCTGTTATGTTTATGTTGCTGTCAAATTCTGATTAGAGCTTGAGAAGTAACATAAACTGACTTATATATAAGATATAACCTTGCTTGACTGATTAGGAAAGTGAGGGAGACGAAATGACTAGTTAGATGATATATTTAACTTGGTTTGGTTGAGATTTTCCACTGAATGCATCTGGTTATAGTAGAGAGATGTTCTTGACTGTAATTAGTAGCATTAAATTCTAGATGTTATTCTAGAACTATTTTCATAAAGAACCAAACAATGGAATGAGAACGAAACTGAATCAATGAGTTAGGTAATGATAGTTGCACTCCCATGAATCCTAGTGGCTGATTACATAGTTTCTTTACTGTCAACACCTTGCAAATTTCACTGCTGCTGCGGTTGTAGTTATTTGGTTGCTGTTCTGTTCTGTTTTTATTAGTGCTTCCAACAAACCCCCCGTTTATGTACTTTTCATTAGTGTTTGGGTGTTTAGAACGATTAATTAGTGTTTAGAAGTGAGACTGCTTGAGTGAATACGACTTGGGGATCACTATACTGCAAATTGCCACGAATTCAATTCTGGGCGATTCGGCATCGTAGTGGCGTGAACCATATATAACGTTGAGCCCTAGGTTATTGATTTAGCTTCTCCTTCTGTTTTCATGGATCAAAACGCTGAGAGGCATGAAGACTTGTTAAAATATTTCACTTCAAGACTTTAATTTAAGTCTTCAACCTCTGAAAATAAAGCAACTAAAGAATAAATAAAACCCATAAAAAGCAAGCCAAAACAAAAAAAATCTAAACAATTAACAATACTCTAAAATGCTAGAAACAAGATTAAATTAACAATTATTCAAGCAAAAATAACTCAAGAACTAGTTAAAACGAATAAATTTAGAGCCATAATAATTCTATTTTATAGAATTATCAACATCATGTGATGGAAAAGGAAAATCTGTTTGGTGAATGTGAACGGGGATGTGGCGAAGAAAGGGATTATGCATGATGTGGAGATGTACAATACAGAGAAGGATGCTTGGGAATAAGTGATGGAGTTAGAGAGGTTGAGAGGGGCGGAGCAACTCGCTGCTGAAGGATGCAATTTGTGTGATTTCTGCTAGCGACGTGGGATCTCGATGGCAAATGTGGTGGCGTCACTGGTGAGACTAAGGGTAGTGGATTTGCTAGCGAAGTTTGATGCATTAGTTGTTCATGTTTTGTCCAAGACGAACAAAGAGAAGGGAGAGAGGCGCATATATATATATATATATATATATAGAGAGAGAGAGAGAGAGGGCATTCTTGTAATTTTTGGGTATAGGTCCACATGGTAAACAATGTGGCGAGTGCTATGTGCCACGCGAACTACCAAGTCAACGTTTTTCGTTAGTATATTTGACGATGTTAAAAAAAGAACATATTTAAAAAAATAAAACAAAACATGTGGATCATATTTGACCCAAAAAAACGCTAGTGACATAAATGAAAATCGATATAAACGTTAGAGACATAAAATGTATTTTTGTCTAATATTTATTGAACTATTAGATATACTTTGACATTTTTTTTAGTTTCTATTCACGTAGTTTTTGTGAATCTCTACAAATTTTGTTCTTAATTTACATTTCCAAACCATTCTTTGAATTCTTCATTCTTTTTCTTGATTTAATCTCTTTAATCATTCAAGATTCAATTCACTATTATAGATGAAAGAAAGAACTTCCATTTTCGAATCCCTAATCATTAAATAGTGCATTTTGAAGAAGGAGTTTTTATCTGATTCCTTGCAATCTTTGATATTTAGATAAGTTAGGATGAGCCAGTTTCGCTGGGCTTTTTTTATATTTTTATTTATTTTTAAACTTTATTTTACTTTTTAAAAGTTTAGTTTAATTTGTTTAAGTTTTGTAGTTTTAATACCGAATTATGTTATTCAAAATAATTAAAAATACATTAAAAAATGGCCTATTTTAAAATTTAATATATTTTTTAGAAGTTTAGTTCAATTTTTAAAAATTTTAAAATTTTAATATCTAATTTTTATTATTTGAAATAACTAAAAATATATTTTCTAAAAAAAAAGACAATTACATCAAGGACTCACTCAACCTAACCCTTGGCCCTTGATGAGTTAGGTCAGGACAGAATTTTCAACTTTTAAGTTATATAAAGCATAACTCATACTCACTACTAATCCTGCAAAACTTAAGTTCGGAGTGTCTATAGTTGAGGCGCGAACTTTGTAGTTCGAGTCTCAACTGTTTGATTTAATTAAATCTAATTGCTCTGAGCTTGCCATGTGTCTCCAGTGTTTCACCCACCTTCATCCTTTTTTTTTTGAAGTTTTATGCATGAAATCTGGCCATCTAACCTGTTTTCATCGCGTCATCCACTTTGCGACACGTGTTCCTCCAGAACCAGCGTCCATGTTCACACCAAAGCACTACTTACCTTCCAGACCAATGTTTTGCTTTCTCTGTTCACAGGACCTCGAAATCGTCTTCATATCTTCACCCAACCAAACGAATCCAAGTTCTCTGCCTTAATGCCCTCTGCCAGGAATTTTAGCAATGATTTTTTCTGTTGCTAAAAAAAGTATGGCAATCTACCATACTTAACCTGGACCCAACCAAACGCATCCGCATGCTATGGCTGGAACTCGGCGAGCAACTGTGGAGAAGAAGAAGATGACAAGAACTTGAAGAAGACAACTGAGAATCATAGGAAGAAACTTCTAAGGAAAAAAATGGAATAATTTCGATTAATTTTTTGCTATTTTTTATTTTATAATTCACAGAAGGATCAGTGGATGGAGAAGGTTTTCCTTGAAAATTCATTCTATTTGCACGGTTACTAGGCTGAATTGGTGGACTGAAACGAAGAGATGATCGCAAAGTATCATCCAGGATTAAGATTGGTGCCCTCAAGTCGAATTACTACTGGTACCTTTAGTGCAACCTTGAAGACAATAACCATGAGGAGTTTACTATAAGATCAAGATAAGATGGAAGTAACAAATTCAGGCTACCCCCATCTATCCATTATCACCATCACCACTCTTATTCTTCTTATTTCTGAAAAAATTAAACACCAAGTTATCAGTACAATGCTGGTCTACTGGTCAGCAGAGGATCTACTCTCGCAAGTCTAAATTAAATAAAAAAGCAGTGGTAATCAGAACAAAAAAAAGAGATAGTATATCCAAATCCCAGAAAACAAGAGTAGATCCTCTGCTGACCAGTAGATCCTCTACTGGTCAGCAGAGGATCTACTCTCGCAAGTCTAAATTAAATAAAAAAGCAGTGGTAACCAGAACAAGAAAAAGAGATAGTATATCCAAATCCCAGAAAACAAGAGTGCATAACAGATTAGACGACACCTTTACCCAGTCACCCAAGCAAGCTAAAAACTCTGACCTGCTCCTCACAACCCTATGAAATATCTCTCTGATATGCTGCTGTAACGGTACCAAACCCTCCTCGATCTTCCGACATATATCCGCCAACTCCTCCACTTGCATTTTCACCTCGTCTAGCCACTCTGCCTCCAATGGAAACTGGAACGAATCAGTGAAATCGATCAAGCTCTATCCTATCTTCTCCAACCTCTGCATCTCCTCTAACAACCCTGGCGTCCCCTTCTTCTCCTTCTTCTTCCACTCCTCAGCTATTTTCTTGGCCAAAGAGCAGGTCGGCCATCGTACATGATGCACGGAGTTGCGTTCCTTGTTCGCATTCGCGCTGCTTCCACCTCTCCGCCTAAACGACCAGGCTCTCTTCTTTGAATTCGTGGTGGAGCCGTCTTTGTCCTCCGCCATCATCGCCGAGATGAGTCAGCTTAATGCCTTTTTCAAGCGGTGGACCTGGCCGTCGCCTCGAGAGTAGACAAGTAGCGCCCAGGTGTAGACAGGGACGCTGGTTCTGAAGGAACATGTGTTGCAAAGTGGACGACACGATGAAAACAAGTTGGACGGCCAGATTTAGTGCATAAAACTTAAAAAAAAAAAAAAGTGTTGGTGAAATACGGGAGACACGTGACAAGCCCAGAACAATTAGATTAATTAAATCGAACGGTTAAAATGTGAACTACAAAATGCAGTTTGCACCTCAACTATAGGCACTCCAGACTGGCAAAGCTTGGGCTAGGTTATCTTAACCCATTTGACAATCCTACTCTTTTAACAAGGTAGTCACTTAATGTCATAGAGTCTACTGACTTTTAACTTTGAAGATGATGAAGGGATTAATGTGTATAAAAGTTAAAAAATTACAGAATCAATTTGTACAAAGTAATATTTAAAGGACCAAAGACGAGAACAATTTTCAAGAACCAAATAGCATGTCTAGTATTTTATATTTCAGAGGAATCCAGATGTATAATTCTCAGCCACGCACTCGAGAGAAAATTGGGTTGCCCAATCCTATGTATCTTGTAGCACATCTGTCTAAAAATTTGAAATGTCTTAGAACTAGACTAGCTTATTTATCAAAATATATTAATGATAACATATTATTAAAATTTTTTAGTATTATGAAAGTATATTAAATATTTTCATACAGGTAAATATATGAGGTAGAACAAGAGAAAATTACGACAACGCATAAGGCCGCGACAGGGATCATGGGCTTATTTTGGTTGTATTTTTTTTAAAGCTAAGTTTTTCTTTTGTTTCATTGGGCTTGTTTTTCCACCAGAATAAAAATCTTAAAAGCAGTAATTTAGAAATATACTAAAACTTACAAGACGTTTTGTTTTTTTAAAAAAAAAATAATGGAAATCTAGTTTATTTCTTCTCCTTTTCTTGCTTGGTACATATATTCTCTTGGAAAGGAGTATTTCTTTCATGAAAAAAATCAATTATTTTTTTCTCTATCCTTTCTTTCATTTTTTAGATGGAAAAGCATTTTTCATTGCTGGAAATGTGTGAGTTTACATGGTTGTCCTCAACTATGGCTTGAAATTTCTAAAATGTTCCTTATTTGAACAATATAAAATTATATTATTATTAAATCTTATTTTTTACAATAATATAAAATATTAAATCTTGTAAAAAAGATTTAATAAGATTTAATAATAATATAAAATATTGTAAAAATAAGATTTAATATAAAATATTTATATTATTGGAATTTCCATAATTTTAAATAAGGCATATTTTAGTAAATTGTCTCGTATATTAATTTTCTCTTTATTAAAATATTCATCTCAAAATAGTAAATATTTTTTTTCATATTTTCTTTTTTCATTTCATACCAAACAAATTTTTTTTTTATTTTCTTTTTTCTTTTTCCATTCCTCTTTTCTTTCTATTTTTCTCTTTTCTTTTCATTTCTACCTATCCTGCTAACCAAACATATTGTTAGGGTTTAAAATTCAAGATTTTTTTTTTAAAAAATAGCTATTGGCTTGTGAGAAGAATTAGATTTAGATTTAGTTGATATGTGTAAAAAGAAATTTCAAAGACTCAATTATGGGACAGTGAAATGTAAAAAGTATATACTGATGATTTTTTATTGAAGGAAAGGATAATAGAGATGTTACGTACTTGAGTTGTATTCTTACGTGAAATCTGATATGTTTGGCTAAATGAATGGGAAAAACTATATAAAATAACTGTTCATTGATCAATATCAAAATTGCCAAACAATAAATGTGACGTCAGATTTATTAGCAGTTGTAAGTAATTTAACTACTGATTAATTACTTGTTCTGTCAATCAGTTAGTTATCACTAATGTCAATTTGTCGGTTAGTCTTTAGGAGTCTACACATTAAGGACTAATTAGCTCGAGGTTGTGTTTTCTGATTTTTTTTGGTATCAATAAAAGATAATTCTACGTCTTTTCCCCCAATTCTAACAAAAAATGATTATTTGAAAAACTTGAAAAGCAACATTAATAGGCGACATATCTGAAAAGTACACTGAAGGTCAGATGCAATATGATCCCCAGCAATTATGATGGTTCATGAATGATATTGATGAAGAGGTCGACGAGGAGGGAGACTGAAATGTTGTTATGAAATTCAGAGACAGATATGAGAATGGGTGAAACTATGGGAAGCTCGCAGCTGTAACCCTCTTAAGTGTGTCGTGTAATAGAAGTCTGAGGAGCAGCAGTAATGGAGACAAGGAGGAAGCATGACACAAATTAATGAAGTTTGGAGGGCTATAAGTGTGACTGAGAGTGTCCACATTCTCCAATGACAAATGCCAATTCTCTCTCTCGGAATTCATGTGATCTTGGCACAGAAAGAGGGTTCCCCGACTTTAATGGCCTCTGCATCTCCATGCAGCAGAGAACCACATTTCAAACTCAGTCCCTTCACCCACACCCTCACTGACAACCATGCATGAACGCTTCATGCTTCTCCATCTCAAAACTCTTCCTCCTACTACCTTCTTAATGCTCTGCTTCTTAGTTGGCACTGCTAGTTTTGTTCAATAGATTTAGTATGTCAATATGTCAGTTTACAATCTTAATTTATAGGTTTTTTAAAATGCCAAAGACCTCTATCAATTTAGTTGACTCTGCAATTTGCACCATCAACTTTAAAAGTTGGCGTTAAATCTTTTTAAACTTCTATTTTTGTGCAGTTTGACCCTTTGTTAACTTTTTCATCTAGAACTCTTACATTAATTACTTGTTCATGTAGGCAAAAAAGTCACATTAATTGGAAAAAACAAACTATTATCTTTATGTTGTAAAAACGTCGGAGTAAGCTGTAAAAGCTAATTTGACCTCTTTAAACTAACATAAACAAATAACACTTGTTGGTTTAAGTGATTTGATATTTGTCATCTATTAAATAAGATTTCAAGAATCAAGTCTTGTAAATAAAAAAAATTAATATTATAAAAACTTTACACTTCTGTGACTCAAATGCGTTTGAACCAAAATAGTCAAGAGTTTAGTGAGTTTCTAAATACTAATAGTTTTAACTAAAAAAATCAATACGAACAAATGGAATAGTCAAGAGTTTAGTGAGTTTCTAAATACTAATAGTTTTAACTAAACAAACCAATACGAACAAATGGAATTACGATTTTGGACAAAAAGAAAATGATTGAGGGATTATGTTTCAAAATTTACAGTTTAGGAGAACTTATTGTCAACTTGTAAAGTTGTCGGGGTAGATTGCACAATTCCCTAAGAAATTTTTTGCATTTTAGCCTAATTTATACGATAAAATTCTTAAATTATGTTTGTTACAAATATTGGTTAATCCTACAGTGGGTGAACCGAGAAGAACGCCTTTTTCACCCCTCAATTTTTTGCCTGCAAACTTGGAAATTATTAGGAAGTGTTATGCTATTTGTATACTTTTTTGGCACCTACTACACACATGGCATAATGATGTCAAGTCTGTTTAACTAAGCGCACTCGATTAAACTTTTTTTTCCTAGCGACGGAGGTTATTTATTATGGCTAAAACACTTGAGTGTGAAAAAATAACACCTGAATTAGGAGTATTAATATGTGGCCCCATCTGACCTGTTCCCCACTGACCCATCCTGCTTCTTCATATGGCACGTAGCAAATCAGCAACTGTTGGTTGGTAAATGACACACAAATTCATCAATGGTCCAGCCTGTCTATGCCTTTCCTTCGTACTATTTTCTGTAATTATTCATTATTCTCCAGCTAATTAATTAGGTGGTATGCACTATGCAGATATTATGAACAAGCATTCCAATAATGTAGGCTTTGGCTTTCAAAACCCTTCAGGTTTCAAAGACTTCTTTTAGTATAGATTTTATGAGACAAAGAAATCTATAAATTATTCACCATCAGGAAATAAAGTCTTTGACTAGTACCATTCACATGATTTTTTATTTTTATTTTTTTGCAATTATACTTACTATTTTTTGTGCAAATAATTCAATTTTGGTCTCGTTTCAAAAACACAAATAACAAGATAATTCTTGTTCAAAAATTTTCAAACTTGACATGCATTAAATTCTAGGTGATTAATAGCTATGTTAAAAATCTTGGACCTAACAACATTTCCAAACTGCCTCAATTAATGTAATATCTTAAACGGTCTAAATTTGGTTCTTCTCTTTTATCTAATTTTGTGCAATTTTATAAAATGCCTAAATGTTCTCTAAATGACCTAAAATTTGGTATTAGCATATCTTAGGATGTTACCTATTAGTTATATAAATTTAAAAGCCTAACTCCCTTGTTTAAGCCTTTAAACTTCTTGTTTAACTTGGCTGCCCTGTTTCATCCTGAAAAATAGGATAATAAATTTTAAGATTTTACTAGGAATATTCTACAGCTTCAACATTTACAGAATTTGGTAGATAATCTTATTAACATGTTATTCACATATGCTAAAAATTTTTCATTTTAATTCTCTTATTTAGACCATTAATCTCGATGATTCATTGAAATTGTTCAGGTTAGTCCTTAAACTCTACTCCCCTATATTTGCTTATTGTTTGCCCAAACTAGATGCTTCCAAATTTCATGAAAATCTTAAAATATTAAGGGCTATATATGTAGTACATATGACTAAAATTTAGATTCAAACTAAGTTGTTAGACCCCTTTCTAAACAAGGTTTATAAGATTGCTTAATTTAATTATGTATTAGAATAGTCACTATTTTGTCTCCAAAAGGTTAGTCTAAACACCTTAAAAAATTAAGAAATTTGGTAGGGAACCTTCTGAAGATCTTATGGACATAGCATACAATTTTCAAAGAAATCTAAGATCACTAAATATATATTTCACCTATAAACATCAAGACTGTTCAAAATTACTCTACTTCTATTGGTTTCCTAAAAAGCTCATTGTTTGGCAAACATTTGAAGACCTTAACCCGTCTAAAAAACTACAAAATTTGGTAGGCATATTATTCAACATGTTTTCTATCTTCTCACCAAAATTTACTTCATTTAGAGGTCATTTGCTATATGCAGTAAATAATTCAGTGTCAAAATTTGGCTTTTATCTTAGCTTTACTACCTTGACATATAACATTCATGGTAAAATCCGAGATACCTTTCAATTGTTTTACAAATACAACTTTCTGACACTTGAGACCAAAGAATATGAATTTTATTATACTCATCAAAACTACAAAAGAAAGAAACTTCATAAAGACTAATTTCTAGTTTAGTAGCTATACTAATTTGTCTTACTTCCTTCCTCTTAGGCACCTGAGAATTTTTTAGAAAAGAACACCAAAGTGAGAAATAAATCTTAGAGTTAGCAAAGAGTTTGAAAATGGTTCTTATCATAAAACATGAGCATATTATCATAATTCTATTGAAATGGGCAATACATAATTCACTAAAATAAATTTTTAATTAAATATTATGCAATATAGTCTCTACTATGACCAATTGGGTATGTTTCTCTAATTTATGTTTACATATACAACAAAGGTAAGCTTGTCATCTCCAGTGTCATCCCATATTAGTAAAAGGGGTAATATTATCATCCCCAATGTCATTACATACTAGCAAAAGAGGTAATTTCTAGTCAATACTAACTCATGGGAAAGAACTCTACTAGGCTCTAAACCCATGCTCATTGTCATACCAAATTGTTACATAGCAAGAAAAATATAAAGCCTACATTCAGTGGAGATCAATTTAACTAAAAAAATTTCATACTCATGCTTTATTAAAAATAGGCTAGCTACCTTTGTTCAAAAGCATGGTTTTCTTCTTCCTCACCCCTAAAGCAAGTAGCAAGAGGCAAGAAACAAGTTCAAACTCTAAATTTCCACAAACAAAAACTATCACAAGAAAGCTCACGAAATTTCTGACAAAATGAAGGAAAGTACCTCATGTAAGCCTCCAAGGTTCTCTATTTTCCTTCTTCTCTTTGTCTTTCTTCCTCTTCTCCTCTCAAAATTTCCAACTTCTCTCCTCTCTCTTACTGTCTCCATTCAAGTCAAGTGTATGTGTAGTGTAATAATGAGAGAAGAGTAAACGAGGTAGTTGACTTTCATGAACGATATATAGTATACTCCCATATTTCTCCTTTATGCTACAATCAAGGGAAAAGAAAGACAAAAAAGTGTAAGTTAATGGAAAAAAAGAAGGAAAAGTCAATGTCATGACCAATAATAAGTAGGATCTAAAATTTAGTTTGGCCTCTCACTCTCCTTTTTTTTTTTTAACAAAGCACCAAATCAACTGATTAAATGTCCTTACCTAATATTATTTTAAGTAACCTTAATTTAATTCTATTAATAATATTTTATAATACTAATAATACTTATTCTAGTAATGGTGGGAACCAATTGTTAAAGACAGTCTACTCTATTTCATTAATCTGATAAAGAGTAGGAACATCATCCTATATTAATTTGAATTGAATACCCAATTATATGCCTATTAATGCCACATCAGAACTTATTATACCTAAGTCCTCTGTCAAATTTGAGATACATATAAGGTTGCTCACTGGTCAAATTTGAAGGATGTTTCTAAGTTAACTTATGGAAGTTAACAACAAAAGAATGGAAGACAATTACAGAGGAAACAATGTGTTCATTTGATTAAAATTGAAACACTTAAATGCATATGAGAAACTAACAAAGAAATGTTAATATTAAAAAGTAAAACACAAGTTTATTTTTTGAAGAAAATACTTCATTAATTTCAGTACTGTACACAAAGATACATATATATATATATATATACAAGGTCTAACTAACAAAATACCAGTAACATAATAACTAATTAAGCTAACTACTCATAATAGAAAAACTAATTACAATTAATCTGACTAAGCACTTTGAATTTGACATGTACAAATAAATTTGACTAACTTCTACACCCCCTTCAAGTTGGAGCATTGGTAATTTGAACCAATCCCAACTTGGAACAAAAGTGTCTAAACAAAGAAGTAGCAACACATTTGGTAAAAACATCTGCAACTTGCTCCTTGGAGCATATATGTATTAGCCGCATCAATCCATCTTTGAACTTCTCCCGTACTATGTGGCAATCAATTTCCACATGCTTTGTTCTCTCAAGAAATACAACATTTTGTGATAAATAGATTGCTGCCTAGTTATCACAATAAAGGCTAATAGGTAAAGGAATAGATATATGAAAATCTTGAAGCAAATAAACAATCCATTGTAACCCACAAACCATAGTTGCTATACTCATGTATTTAGCTTTTGCAGAGGACTTAGAAACTATGCTTTGCTTCTTGGATCTCTAAGATATGGGTGTTGAATCCAAGAGAATACAAAAACCAGTAACTGATTTCCTAAAGACTTTACCAAGGTTGTTAAGATCGGGATTCGACATAGGATCGAAAAAGGCACAGGCAGGATCGAATCGGAATCATAAGATTCTATCAAAATATATAAATATATATATATATATATATATAATAATGTTATAAACTTTGTATATAATGCAAAACTATTAAAATCTAATTATATTTCAATAAAAATAAGCTATAATATCAATATATCATTGTCATACACTCATACATAGATGATCAAAGTATCAAACATTATTCAAAAGTCATTAAAATACTAAATACATAAACCATATAAAACAAAAATAAAGAAAATACAAATCACTCCTCATTCTCATCACTATCTATATCATCATCATCATCAGAATCCCCTAATTCTACATCTTCATTAATTTCTAAATTATTTACTGTCCCATGATATGTCGGCTCCTCCATTTCTTCAATGTCAATAACTTCATTTTCTCCTCCAACCTCTTCACATTCACCAATTGCTTCATCTTGTTTTGTGATCCATTCATCATCAGAAGAAACATCCTCTATAGTAAATTCAGGATCATTTCTAGCTTTCCTTCCTTGCAACTTTCGATTATACATAACAAACACCAAGTCATTCATCTTCTTCTGAAGCAAACGGTTTCTTTTATTTGTATAGACCTAAATAAATCATAATAACAAAGTATATTAAGTTACAAACACATAAATGATAAATAATAAAATTAAAATTTACAAGTTTTTATCATTTCAATTGCACTCCAATTAGGTTCACATCCTGAAGAGCTACAAGTCAAACTTAATATTCAAACTGCAAATTTTTGTAGCTCTGGACAATGATCTCCATAAGAATCCCACTATTGACCTAGCAACTTCTTATTAATCATAGCCTTTGCAGCTTGCATACCAAATAAGCCCTTTTGTTCTTTGAATTTTTCAAGTTGCAAATAAACTAAATCCCTTTCCCCCTCTGATAACAACTTATCCATACATTCATAAAGTCCACGTTTTAGTCTGTAATCCACCTTGAAATCATAATTATAATGGATTTGAGGGTTTAGATAATGCTACAGCAAGCAAAGTTCTATTAGTTGAGCATTCCATCTTTCATCGATAATCTTCGATACAGGTTCATAGCTAAAAGTTAAAAAAAATTTATTTAAGTCAGTTCAATATGAATTAAATAATAAACTTAAAAGTTAAAACAATTTTATAGACTATTGTACCTCTTCTTAACATGTCTCAAGTTAGATTGTACCTTTTCTTTGGCTTCATCCATTGTAACATAAATGTAATCCATGGCTGGCTTCTCCTCTGAAGCGACCAAGCTAAGTACTTTAATTAAAGGATATGCAGTCTTTTGGCATATTGTGACATTTTTCCAAAACCTACTATCCAAAGCCACCCTCTCAATCTGTTTGCCATCTTGTGTAGTGGCATACCGACTACCTTTCCATTGTCTAGAATTGAATAAGGACATAATAGCTCCCTTGTTGTCACAAAGGCAACCCAAAGTGAGGTAAGAAGTGGCAAAACGAGTGACAGCAGGTCTAATCAAATCCTTCCCCTTGGTAAAAGTGCTTCAATATTGCAATAAGCATGGTTCTTGAATAATGGAAGTTGTGATCTTTCGCCCCTTCTTGATTCACTTTATGGAGTTTTATTTTATTTTCAAAATCCTCTAACATCAAGTCAATGTAATGTGCTGCACAAGGGGTCCAAAAAAGCCTCTTTCTCTTCTCCACTAATAATTCTCTGACTACTTTATAATTTGCAGCATTGTCAGTCACAACTTGAACAACATTTTCCTCACCAACCTACTCCACTATCTCATCTAACATCTCAAATACCTTATCGGCAGTTTTAGAGATATTAGACACATCTTTTGAACATAAAAAGAATGTTCCCTTTAGACTATTCCCAAGAAAATTACAAATTGACCTTCTTTTTCTATCGGTCCAACTATCAGACATAATGGAACAACCCTTTCTCTTCCAATCTTTTTTATGCTCCTATGAAAAATTTTAGTTTCCTCCATTTCTTGCTTCAAGAATTTTTCCCTAATTTTATATAAGAATGTGCCTTGAACCCTAGCCCATGCCTTGCAACCAAGTCAAACATCCTTTGAAAACTAGAATTCTTTGCACAATTAAAAGGGATTGCACTAGTGTAGAAAAACCATGCAATTTCTTGACATGCTTCCTCCCTCAAGTCTTTTTTCAATATTTGATTGATGGTTATTTAGGTGTTTTTTTCACTTCCAAGCTTGCTCCTAAAAGAACCTTGACCTAACACATTTTCCTTCCCTAAGTTCCTTGCATTAGCTATTTCCCTAAGTCATCATTAACACTTTCAAATGCTTACTTCTTAGACATTGTATGTTGAGCATTTTTAATTAGAACGTCTAACATTTGCTTCTTTACATAATCAGAAAAAGCCATACAACGCTCAACATTTGCATTGGTGTATGCCAAATTATTTTTCAAACGAAAAACCTCACCCGTAAGAATCATGCCACAATATTTGCATTGCACTCTCCTACTCGGTCCCTCAACTGGATAACCATGTTGCCATCCAATATCAGTTCTTACTCCTGGAGCATTTTTTCTCTTATTTGTGGTTTGACTAGCCCCCATTCCGACATTCCCAGATGCACCAATAGATGCAGGTAATTGAGATTGACCTTGATCCGATGACATTTTTGATACTTTGAGTTATTTCTGTCTATTACAATTAATGAAAACCCTATATCAAAACTAGGACAATTCACAAAATCACAATTAAATATTTGATATTTCAATTTTCAGCCCATGGTTAGCACTTCAGCACACACAATAAGTGTTAACCATATTAAAAAGTAAAAATCAAAAAGAAACATGTATCTAAAATACCAAAAATAATCAACACACACAATAAGTGCTAACCATATTAAAAAGTAAAAATAAAAAAGAAACATGTATCTAAAATACCAAAAATAATTCAAAAGAAACAATTACTAATTTACTATGGCTGCACAGATCAAAATCCCTCATACTATCCTAACTTATACTCCTACATACTGCAGATGCGAATTCTTCAATTCCAAAACTCACTCTGTAATGTGTGTGTGTGTGTGTGTGTATGTGTGTGTGTGTGTGTGTACGCGCGCGCGTGTCAGTGTGTATATGCATGGTGGCAAAAAAGAATCCTAAAACAAACAATAAGACATACATATACATTAATAATATCATTAACTAATGGATGGGGGCATGGGGCAATGGGCAGTTTCAAGTTTCAACAACACTAATACTAAAACTCCAAATCCTCTTGAAGATCAGGACACTCAATTCAACAATTATATCTATCTAACATCTCCTATCTTTTGCAGTAAGTTAATAAATATTAATTTCACTAAATGATAACACATTAACACTAATAATAATAATGTCAAAAATTATACAGTCTGCACCATCAGTCATAGCATTTTACAAATCAAAGACCAAGCAAAAGAAATGAAAAAGCTTACCTCCATCAAGAGATGAACGTTGATGGGTGAGGCAGAGGGAGCGAAGGTGAGAAAGGGGTTGAGAGAGATTAAGAATGACTGAAGCTACTGTGAGACTTCGACTGGCGGTGACGAGACGTGACTGGCCAGAACAAGATCACGAGACCGGCGCGAGAACTTAGAGAATAGAGACGACCAAAACAGTGAGAGACCACAGAGGTCGAGGCGTCAAGCAATGGCGATGGGGGTGCGATAAAGAGAACAATGAACGGGAATGAAGGGTAATTTGGGAATTAGGGCAGTAGGAAGGAATAAAGGCGAGAGAACTTTAATTTTTTTTTTATAAAAAAAGCTCCAAAACGGCATCGTTTTAGAAGCTAATTTAAAAAAAGCCTCTAAAACGGCATTGTTTTAGAAGTTGATTTTTTTTTAAAAAAAAAAAAAGGTAAGATCTTGCAGGATCGCACAATCCTACAATCCCACGATCCTACTCCTGATCTTGATCGATCTTACAACAAAAACGATCCCAAGTAAGATCGGGATTGTTTTTAAGCATGGGATCCTAGGATCCTACGATTCTACGGTCCTACTCCCAATTTTGACAACCAAGGTCTTTACATGCAACCCAATCAACATCATAAAAGGCTCTCAAGGTGAGCTGAGAATTTACAGAGAAGAATAAACCAATATCCAGTGTAAATTTAAGATACCTCACTATATGCAATGCAGATGACCAATGAGGCTTCCGAGGGCTCTGCATAAACTGACTTAGTAAATGCACTGAATGCATAATATCTAGATGTGTAAATCCCAAGTAAAGTAAGTGACCAATTAATCTTCTATACAAAGAAGCATCATCCATTAATTCTCCTTCATCACTGTGCAAATGCAAATCTTTGGGCAGAGGAATATTGATAGGCTTAGCATATTGATAGGCTTAGCATACTACAACCCAACATCTATAATTAAATCAGATGCATATTTTCTTTAACTAACAAACAAGCCAGCAGTTGATCTAGCCACCTCAAGGCCAAGGAAATACTCTGCTGGACCCAAATCTTTTATAGTGACAACATCATGAAGAATTGTTTTAATTATTGTATAAAGAACTCCGAAGTACCTAAAATCAACAAATCATCCACATATCTAGTAAAATAAGAAAACCCTTTTTAAAATCACAAGTGAAAAGGCATGTATTAGCATGTGATTGTTTGAAACCAAAAGACCTTATATGCTTGGTAAATTCTACATTCCACTAGCGTGATGCTTGCTTTAAACTATATAAAGACTTCTTAAGATAACATACTTCCCCATCCTTTGCCTTGGAATACCCCTCAGCTGGAACCATGAAAACTTCCTCTTTTAAAAACCCATGAAGAAATGCATTATTTATATCCACTTAATGCAATGGCCAATGATTTGCTGCTACTGCTGTAAGCATGACTTTTATAGTGACATTTTTTGCAACAGGAAAAAACACATCATGATAATCAAGCCCATGAATTTGATTATACCCCTTTGCCACTAACCGAGCTTTGAATCGTTCAACCAACCCATCCAGATTCAACTTCACTTTATATATCCATTTAGACCCTATATGTCACATCCCAAAAAAAATTGAACATGCGAAAAGAAACTATTTCTAGGGAAAACCTTAAACATGAGTTATTCACATATATTCTGTAAGGTTTTACATTCAGCCTTTATTATTCATTCTACACAGCAAAATTATAATCATCTGATAACAAATATAGGCATACATAATCTAATGTGTTTATCTCATCGCAAGCCTAGGATATCTATAGAAAGTACATAGCGTTCCTACTATTCACATTAATCAGTATAAGTATCCCACCAGACAGAAATGGAGAATAACTCCAACAGGCTTTTAATCTTCAATCAGATACTCTTCTTCCTCGTTTACTGTATCTGAAAAGATAATTATAGGGAGTGTGAGTTTATTTAAAAACTCAGTAAGTAAATAACTGTACTATATAAAATATCAAAATTACAAATACCACATTTACTCATACAATTAGTTGTGTTATACATCGAGCAGTATGAGACTCTAACATTTTCAAACTAATGAATAAGATTTCATAGATGTACACCGAGTAGTGTGGGACTCTAATCCTTTTGAACTCATATTTATGATTTCATCTATATACATCAAGTAATATGAGACTCTAATCCTTTCAAACTCGAGCATAAGATTTCATAGATATACACTGAGTAGTATAGGACTCTAACCTTTTCAAACTCATGTATTAGATCTCGTAGATCTTTGCTCATCAATAAAATAATGAGAATTTATCACAGCACAATTACCATGAAATAAATTAATTTATACATACTTTTATTTCTTTGAATTTCTATAAAAAAAATAATATACCAATCATCATATAATATCATCTAACAGATTGATTGCTTAATATCCAAATAATATTGTAAATGGGACTTATATTGTACTTTGACTAATAACATCAAACTAGCTTAGCAAGGTTATTCACTTACCTTGATATTTGTCCAAATTTACCTTTTTTCACACTATAATTTGTATAGAAAAATTTCCTAATAAAAGATATCACAAGAAAAAATAAGAAAGGGAACGAAATCATGAAAATATGCAATGTTTTCTGATTGCTACAGTAACGGTTTGCTACAGTACCATTGACTGTCGACACTACAGTAACTGCTATAGTAAACTCAAAAATTTCTATATTTTCCAGTTGCTATAGTAATTTCAAATTTGCAGAAAATCTTCCAAAATTTTCTTCTTATAATTCTTTGTTTCTAAACCAAAATTTCATCTCTCCTAACTTACTTTAACTCAATCTTAACTTAAAAACCTCCAAAACAACTCAAATCCATAAATTATCATCAAAATCTTCAAGAACAAAATCTCCTCTAATCTTCTACATAAACTGAAATTCGAGGAAAATAATGAGATTAAAGCTTACCTTTGATCTTTACTAAGCTTTTGAATTGAACGATTTCTAAAAAAAACACCAAATCAAAGGAAGAATTGAGAGGGGAAGCTTGAAGGTTAAGAGAACTTGATGGGAGAGAGTGAAATGAAGAAGAAGCGAGAAAGTGAAATGAAGAAGAAGAGAGAGAGAGCTAAAAACTTAAAATGGTGAAGTGGGTTAATTGGATAACCCAATGGGTATCCATACCCATTGTCTAAACCTATTTGAACCAACATACAAAATACCTTAATTGATTCTTCAATTAATTAAATTCAATCCTTTTTTCCACAAATTTCACTATTCATAGAAATAAATCACACAGCATTAAGAATATCTAGTCTATTTATTTAACTCAATTTTCATAAATAATATTCAAAGATAACAAGTAAATATGAAAATTAAAATGACTAAAATAAATAACTAAAATAACATTGTGAAATTTCAAAATACTACGTATTATACTCTGAAATTAACGGGTATTACACTATAGTCTTCTTCCCATCGGGCAACTTAGTCATTTCCCAAGTACCATTTCATTATAAGGCATCTAATTCCTTTCCCATGGCCTTAATCCAACATGGAGATTCACAAGTATCACATCCCAATTTAGGGCATGTGAGTAATTCTATAAACTCAAGGGTATACCTCTATGGTATCCCATAAAATCTCTGATCAGTACTAATATATATAACAAAACTTTCCAAGAAAGATATTTTTGCATATATATATATATATATATATATAAAGTTCAGCATAGTGAAACAATAAACACAAGCCAAATATCATACAGTATGATACAATTTTTCCAAGCCTAGGTGACCTATAGAGATTACAGAGCATTCCTAAGCTTTTGGATTCATAAGCCCTCCAGACAACGTGGAAAGTATCATCATAGAATACTATTCCTCCTGCGGATTTTCTTTGTTCTCATCCACTGTATATAAAAAAATGTTCATAGAGAGTGTGAATTCATCAAAACTCAGTGACTAAATGACTGTGCAATAATAAATATGTCACAAATACAAATACCAGAATCATAATCACAATAAGAACAAATATTTTCATATTCAGAGTTTCTATACCTCTGCCTTTTATGTTCAGGAATTCAATTTCCATTGTATTTATATTCCCAATCATTACATGCATTGGTATCTTGGGGAATAAAGCCCTCAACCATTTCATGTGTATAATTTCATGCATTAGTATCTTGAGTCAAGCCCTCAACCATTTCATGTGTATTATATATTCAAATCATAATTCTCATCAATATAATCTTAAATCAACAATAAATTTCATTATCCAGCAATCATCATTAAATATAGAATCTAATTGCGATATAAGATGAGATTTATATTATACTTAGAATAAAAGTAAATAAAGTCAGTTAGCAAGGTCATCCACTCACATAGATTCTGTATCCAAGTCACTTTTCTGAGTTGCTACAGAAAAGAGTACGTAGCTGGATTCCAGGTTCCGCTACAGAGATTTTCATGAAGATCAGATATAGAAAGTCAGGGTTACTTTTGTATCAAAATATTATTCATACATATGATCACTATTCATACGTATAGATACTATTCATATGTACAGTTACTATTTATATATACGGTTACTGTTCATATGTACGGTTACTATTCATACCAAAAATAGAAAATATAATCTGTAAAAGAATACACCAGGTAAGTTCTCAGGAAAGAGTGGAGAGTCGCAATGGACACACTTAAGAACCAGGTCTTTCTTTAGCCAGAACTTTCCTAGACATGTATTCTACACAATTTACATTCTATTTCGGTATTCAGAGAATCAAAATAACATATAGGTAGCTAAGGACAGTTTTTCTGATGTAGAAGATTAGTCAAAGCAGCAACCACAGAGCATACTTAAGAAAATAACTTCTAAAATCTGAAAGACATAGAAAAGGACATAGTATCCTTACCTTGGATCTAGGCTAAGGAAGAAAGACCTAGAATCTCATAGCTCTAATGTCGGAACAAGATAAGTTTTGAGCAGAGGAGAGAAGAGAAACTGAAGGTGTGTGTTTAGAAGTGAAATGGAATGACCTATTTATAGGAAAAGTCAATGGTATTATTTGACACTATGCGCTAATAAAATATTCAATTTACTATTTATGAAAATGACATTTCTAATAATTCAGTTTACTGTGCGATCACGAGGCGGCTGCATTAGTCGTTACTATCGGAAACTAAAGGGAAAATTATCCTTTCTCTTAAACCTTTAAGTTTCTTTTCACTTTTGTCCCTTTCAATTTAGTCCCTAAAGGGATTTTCTCATATAAAACATTATTTTTCTTCTAGTTTCTTTTAGATCTCTCTTATGCTCAAGTCATATTTCATTCAAGGGATAAATTCTATATCAAAACATCTATTATATCCCACAGTTTATACAATAGAAATCTGTATTTTCAACAATATGCACAAACAAATATACAAAAATTAAACAGATAGGAAATTTATTTTCTCCAAAATAAATTTATCGTAATTCTTGAATACTTATAATATAAAAATATAGTGGGTATTACAACAAGCTTGAGCATACGAGTGTGGTTCAGATGTAGTTGACAAATTTGCAAGGTAATTAACATGCTCAACAGAAAAGTTAGAAGGAGAAATACTGAATGGAATATTTGGATCAAGGATAGAAACATGGCTAATGATAAACTCAAATAACCATGATGGTTTTTTTCTATGTCTATCACTTCTTCTAGGAAAGGAAGTAGGTGCTACAGTACTTAGAGAATGAGAATATGTGTTTTCTGCCTACAGGGGAGTAATAGTATAATTATCTAAAGTATTGGTGGGTTCTGTAATAAAAGGGTCAGTAGAAGTATAATCTTGAGTATGAAGAACAATACGTGAAGAAGAATAAGGAGAATCATATACATCATCAACAATTGGCAAAAAAGGAAAGGATGAATCACAAGAATCAATGTTATATTTTGAATGAATAAATGTGAATTGTGATTACATCTCTAGACAAAAACAATTTCTGATTAATAAGATCATACTCCTTGAAACCTTTACACCCTATTTGATAACCAAGGAAAACACAAGGTTTAGCTCTAGGATCAAGTTTATCCTTTTGTGGTTGGTTGTTGGTAGCAAAACTTAAACAACCAAAAATTTTAAGGTTGGTATAATCTAGTTACTTGGCAAAGAGGGTCTCAAAAGGTGATTTCCATGATTGAAGTTTGGTAGGCAATCTATTTAATATGAAGATGGCATGTAATAAAGCTTCCCCCCAAAACATTTTTGGCAATCCATATTGAAATAATAGGGCCCTAGTGATTTGTAATCAACGTCCATGCTTTCTTTCTACCACCTTGTTCTATTGTAGGGTGTAGGGACAAGTTTTCTGGTGTATGATGCCTAACTTGTTCAACACTGATTAATAGTGGCGGCTAAGGAATTATAAACCATTGTCTATCCTAATATTTCTCACAGTACTTTGGAATTGATTTTGGAATAAGTTTAGAAAGTTCTTAAGCATGGTAGTAGTTTGACTTTTATAGGACATAAGATATGTCCGGTGCTTCTTGAAAAATCATCAACTATGGTGAGGAAATATGTTGCACCTGATGTAGTAGGTGTTTTGTATGGCCCTCAGATGTCTATATGGAGTAATTCAAAAGCACTGTTGGTTTGAATATAACTGTGAAGAAAAGGTTTTCTTGTTTGTTTTGCTAAAGGGCAAATATCACAAATATCATCAATAGGTTTCAAACTAACAGGGAAAGGTAAATGAGTTAAAATTTGCTCACTGGGATGTCCTAGCCTACAATGCCAAACATGCTTTTCTTTATTAGACAAAATAGTGTACACTTGAGGGAAAAACTCAAAACAATGCAAAGAACTACTTTCAACACATTGTTTAATCAAATCAGATGTGCTAAAATAATCAAGAATAAAATAAGCAAATGACAATTTTTCAAGATATTAGAGGTGGCCTACTACTCTCCCAACAGCCAAAACCTTCTCATTCTTCAGGTCCTATAAAAGGTAAAATTTGGGCAAGAAAGCATAAAAAATGGAATTAGCAAGGGTGAGTTTATTCACTGATAGAAGGTTATGAATGAAATAGGGATAAAAAGTGTGTCTGTCAACTTTAAACCATTGAAAACAACAGTCCTCATTTTAGTTGCTCTTATAACTATCCCATTAGGAAAATTCACAAAGATAGGAATTTCCAAGGTAATTAAATCATCAAAAAGTTTATCATTGATACATGATGCGCTATTTCCCGACAAGTGTATCGGGTCGCACAAGTAGTAAAGTGATGAGAAAAAGTTATCGTCCTCAGGGATTGACTTTAACAATTACCAATTTCACTAGATCAAGTTATATTTGGACAGAGAAAAAATGTAAAGATAAACCGAAAATAAACTAAACTAACAACAAGGAATTAACTAAACACCAAACGAAGAACTACGTCAAAACACAACGGGTAGGGGATTGACTTTCTTAACTCCTAATCCGATTAATTCATAGACAAACCAATCTTTGAATCGTTAAAGGATGCTTAGAAACATTCACAGATTCCATTTAATGTTAGTCGAGTTCACGAAAATATTTGAACCCAATGTCTTGGTGAGCAAATCTTCCTAGCCAAAATAATTAGCTAATGTCTTAGTCCAATTAATTGGTTCGGAGTTTAAGTTCAAGAACTCATATGACCACGCAAACAAGATTATTTATGTCTAGACTAACCCGATTCACGGTAGAAATTACAAGGGCATGTTTATATCAAGCTATGTCTAGCATTAATACAAACCCCAAATTCATCTAAGTGAAATGATCACAATCACCTAAAACCAGTTAAACCAATAAAAACTACTCCAATAATCAGAAAAGCAATTGTATTTAAGCATCCAACAACAAAGCTTCATAGATAGTGAATATACATCAATCCCCTAACCCTAGAGTTTATAACAAGAGGAAGAAATACATAACAAATACACAACAAAATATGATCAAGAGGAAGGAGAAAAAGGAAGAAAAGCTTCAAACTCAGTAGAGAAGAGGTCTCCCAGCTCCTCCATCCTTGCCCTAGCAGAGCTCCCTTGCCCTCCAACCTCCAGATCCTCAAAACATCTGCAAAAGAGCAATATATACAAGAAAGCTAGCAGGTGCAGAACCGGGGCGCCTAGGCGCCACGTGTGGCGCCTAGGCGCCAAGCAGAAAAAAAAGGAAAAAGGGGGCTGGCGCCTAGGCGCCCTGGGTGGCGCCTGGGCGCCAGCCCAAAACAGCTGGAAACAAGGAGTGGCGCCTAGGCGCCACGTTCTGACTCTTTGGCAGAGAGTTGAGGGGCTGGCGCCTCCAGGCGCCCTGCGTGGCGCCTGGGCGCCAGCCATCAGATGTGCAGCAGAACCTCAGATTCTCCATGTTCCAGACCAGAATGGAAAGCCTACTAGAATGTACAACAAAAAGGCGTAAAAAGGCAAGGAAAAAGACTAAAATAAGATAAAGCAAAGCAACAACTATGTACAAAGAGGAAAGCAAAAATGAAGGACAAAGCAAGGAAAAGGATAACAAAAACGGACAAAGGAGAGGAAAAAGCCCTAAAGAAGCAACCAAAATTAACCAAAATAGAGGACTCATCAATACAGATGTGGCTTGAAGCTCCTGTATCAATGATCCAAGACTCCTTTAAGGCTGGTTTTACAACTAGAAAATGTGTCATACCTGTATACTCAGTGGTATAAAGGAAATTTACATTGCTACTACCATTGTCTCTGTTTGATTGAGTCCCCTTCAGTGCTTTGGCTATCTCTTGTTTAATCAAATCTACCATCCAATCTTGTTGCACAATAGCTTCAGACTTTGACTTTTCTTGATATATTTCTACCATATTAATGGACTTAACTTGCTTCCTTTTTTTTTCCTTTCACTAACTTAGCATACCAGTCTAGATATCCTATGATCTTGAAACAATTCTATTTCAAATGTCTTTGAGCTTTACAGTGATCACAGAACCTCTCTTCCTTCTCTTTCTTCTTAAACACTGCTTTATCATTCATCTGCGTTCCACTCTACTGTGTCTTCACTAGCATAGCATTTGTTTCCAAATTTTCTTCAAAAATTTTACTGATAGATTTTTGTTACTCTACACTATGTAACATAGCAAACACCCTATTAGCACTAAGAATATGATCTTACAGCAGTATCTAGTTTTTAGAAGCCTCAAATCCTTCATTCAATCCCATCAAGAACTGAATTGCCTTCATGGATGAATCCATCTCAGAATACCTTTTAGACACCACACTTGCATCATGTACACTCACAGGATGGTATTGGCCTGAATCTATTCAAGTTTTCCCACAACTTCTTCATTGAAATAGCTTCCTATATTACTATTTCCTTGCTATACAGAAGTAATTTCCCTCTGGATTCTATAAACCTGAGGTCTATTAGCTTCTCTAAACCTTTCTCTCAACTTTTCCTAAAGACTTCTTGCCGTGGAACAATATACAAAAGTCTCAGCTAGATTCTTTGAGAGTGAACCAAGAATCCAAGACCTTACCATGTAATCCGCCTTATGCCAATTCAGAAAATCACTACTCTTTTTGTCTAGCTTCTAAACCCTTCCATCAATAAAACCTAATTTATCCTTAGCACCCAACAAGATCAAGATGGATGTACTCCAAGTAAGATAATTTGTTCTAGTGAATAGTGTAGTTACAATTGCTATACCTCGATGATCACTATTTTTGAGATAAAGGAGTCAAAAATCATATGCTGTGGAGCTAAATTATTGCTCTCTATTAATTTTCTAATTTTACTAAATTAGAATTCATTTTGCTCATTAATTTGAAATCCCCTGATTGTATTTTTGTTGCCTTTCTAGTAAAATTAACTTATTTGTTTCCTTTCTTGTTGCTTCATTTGGGATATCTAAATTCCTACTATTTTGATTTTTATTTTCTAGCTTTGTAATAATTTTCAGATTTTTTGTAAAGTTGACTTTCAGTAATTGATGAGCTAAAGAGGTGAAGTAAAAAGAGAGATCGTGCTACAAAAAAGGAAAGATTTTCTGTAGAGTTTTCCACTGAAAGTGAAGTTTTCTCCGCTGTTAAAGAGGATGAACAGTATCAGCGAATTTAGAAGTTCAAATACTTTTTTATAAATTTTGGGGAGGGAGATTCTGAGTTTGAAAAAGGAGGAAGCATCATCCTTGACCTAAGAAGCAAGGAAGCTTGTCTTTAGAGCATTATTGGAACTGATTTCTTCTACCTCCCACCTCGGATTCATGGATCTATCTCTTTTTATTATTGATTTTTGCTCTTTTGTCACCATAAGTAGCTAATTTTATATTCTAAGGTTGCTATGCACTGTAGTTTCGAATAAGATTTGTTGTTTCTCTCTACTCTTGTGAACATCGACTTTGTATTACAATTATTTTCATTCAATGATTAATGTTTTCCATTACCTTGATCAAATTGTGGATTGATTTGTGATTTTGCTTGCCTTGAGAGAGATGTGAGATTAGACCAATGAATAAAAAATATGAATCATGAACCTTAGGTGTCTGGAGGAATTGATTTGCTAACGATATAGACATATAATTGATAGCCTCATATAATCTATCATAGACTTGGTTTAAATTAAAATTAAACCTAATACTCATAATAAATTATAGAGAGAGTAGGTTAACTTAGTTGAGATTTGAGAGAATCCTTCTAGGTAGTGGTAGGCCTCAGATTCCTTTGTATGTCGGTGAGAGTAAGAATGGGGTAGAACAACAATTCTTAGAAAGAACGAAAGGGATTAACAACTGTAGGCCTTTTTAATCAGTAAATTTTCTAAACATTTTTGTTATTGAGTTCTTTTATAATTATTGTTCTTTGAGTTTTATTTTATTCTTTAAACGTCATTCACTCAATTGTTTGGTCTAAATAATATATTTTAGTTTCTTGAGTATTTGGTAATTCAGTCTCTGTGGGACGATACTCATACTCATTCTTTATTACTTGCTCGACTGGTATACTTGTCATGTCCTCAAAAGGTTTTTGGCACCATTTTTAGGGACTGAAATTTTTGCTAATATTAATAGAAACCAGGAAGTGCTAGATTAGACATTTATCTATTTGTATTTTCTTATTGTATTTTTTATTTAGTTATTTTAATTGTTTATTTATTTGATTGTTTGTTTTATTTGTCATTCCTCTCATTAGTGTTTTCTTGTATGCAAGGTACCATTGACCTTTCTTCACTTCTTTTCAAACTTGAAATTGAGAAGCTAGCAAGGAGAACAAAGAAAGAAGCGCAGTTAAGTAAAAGAGAATTATTAATTCACACTTCGCAGAAAGACACAATGGAAAGAGTAGATTTGAATAATTGGAATAACAACAATAAGAATCCACAACTTGCAGTTCGAAGGACTCTTGAAGACTACGCATATCCGAATGCATATGGGTGTGCTCCAAGCATAGTGCAACCAACAATACAAGCAAACAATCTTGAACTCAAGCCTGCATTACTTCATTTGGTGCAATAAGAACAATTTGGTGGAAACCCCATTGAAGACCTTAATACTCATATAGCAAACTTTCTCCAACTAATATCATACCATGAAGGGGAATGGACCAACAAATGATGCCATTCGTTTGCAATTATTTCCCTTTTCTTTAAGGGACAAGGCTAAGAGTTGGTTGTTGACACAACCACAAGGAAGCATCACAACATGAGACAATTTCCTGAAGAAATTCTTGGCCAAATATTTTCCTCCATCTAAGTCTGCCAAAATGAGGAGTGAAATTTCTTCATTCTCGCACCAAGATAGGAAGTCATTGTATGATGTTTGGGAGCTTTTTAAGGATCTTCTATGACAATGCACTCATCATGCAATTCCTGATTGATTACAAGTTCAAACCTTTTATAATGGTTTGACATTGTCGACTAGAGCAATGATTGATGCCTCAATTGGAGGTTCTCTTAATAGAAAACTCCAGAGGAAGCCATGGATCTTATAGAAATAATGGTTGCAAACAATTATTTAACTTTTCATGAATAGGGTTCAAGTAGAAAAAGGGTGTTAGTGCTTTATACATTAAATGCAATCTTGGCTCAAAATAAGGTTTTTTCTCAATAAGTAGCTAATATGACAAAGCAATTAGGTCAAGTGCAAGTTGGTGCAATTTCTTCACCGCCACTTATATGTGATTTTATGGTGGAAGTCATGCCAACGGGGCATGTGATGAGTCTCATCTGACTGAGCAGGTAAATTACATGGACAATGCCCCACATTCGAAGAATAACCTTTACTCGAACACATATAATCCGAGTTGGCGGAACCATCCAAACTTCTCATTAAACAATTAGGGGGTGAGTGCTTCTTCAGCTGGTAAGCTATTTCATCCACCGGGCTTTAATCATCAAAATACCCCTTAGTATAACAAACCTCCACAACCTCCGATGAGAAAAAGCCATCTTTTGAGAAGTTATTCAATCAGTATATATCAAAGGTTGATGCCTTGATGCAGAGTTAAGCGGCGTCAATTCGAAACTTGGAGACCTAAATGGGTCAACTTACCAGTGCACTGAGCAATCAGCTCCAAGGTACCCTTCCAAGTAACACTGAGCTTAACCCTAAGAGGGAAAGGAAATAACATTGCATGGCTATTACCTTAGGAGCAGTAAGTAATTCCCTGAAACCTCAAGTTCATATGTTCATAAGGAGTTGGTAAATAAAGAAGATGAAAGGGCTGGTGATGAGATCTCTTTACAAGATGAGGTAGAAAAAAATGATGAACCTCAAAATACATCTATGAAAGTTAAAGTGAAGGCTTAAGAAAGGCTGAAGAAAGAGGTGCCTCCTAAATTCACTCCGCCACTCCCATTTTAACAATAGTTTAGGAAGCAGGATTTGGATGCACAATATAAAAAATTCTTGGAGTTATTTAAACAACTTCACATCAATATACCATTCTCCGAGGAATTTGAGCAAATACCGAAATATGCCAAGTTTATAAACGATTTGTTGTTAAGGAAAAAGAGGTTTGAAGAGTTTGAAATAGTGGCACTAACTGAAGAGTGCTCTGTAATTTTGCAAAGGAAGCTCCCACTGAAGATGCAGGACCCAAGAAAATTTACAATTCTTAGTGACATTGGAAAAAATTTTTGAGACAGGCTTTGTGTGATTTAGGTGCAAGTGTGAATTTAATGCCCCTATCGATCTTCAAAAGCCTAGGATTGGGGGAAGCAAGACCTACCACTATCACATTGCAACTAGTTGATAGCTCCTTGTGCTACCCCGTTCGGATCATTGAGGATGTTTTGGTAAAAATTGACAAATTAATCTTCCCAGCGAAATTTGTAGTGGTGAATTGTAGAGAAGATAAAGAAATTTTCATCATCTTGGAAAGGCCGATCTGGGCTACAAGGAGGATGGTAATTAATGTATTTAAGGGTTAGTTAAGTATAAGAATTGACGATCAAATGATAACCTTCAATATGTCTAAGTCAAAGAAATCCCAAAACAAGAGAGGGGAATGCTTCCTTGTGAAGGTAATGGAGAAGGGTGAGCTTGAAAAGTTGGAAAACTCAGGAATAAAGACCGATGTTGACAAAGAGAAAGGAGTAAAAGGAATTCCTGTAGTTTTAGTTGATCATTTTGAGATTCGTGTTAGCCCCCATAAATTCAAACCTCCTAATATTACAAACATAGTTGTTCCTCAAACAGAACCATTTAGGAAGCAGCCAATATTGAAAGATCTACCATGAGCAAACATCGGTAAAGTCTGGCTAAAGACTATAAACTTAGTACTCTTGGGAGGCAACCCAAGTTTTCTCAACCCTACACTTTTATTTTCGTTTCGTTCTTTTTTTTTTTTGAATTGATTGGTAGAATTATTTAGAATTGTTTCATGGTTTATTGTTGTTGTGTGATGTCTTAGAATTTTTGTGATGTGCTATCATTAGATTAGAAATTGTTTGATTTTGATGTTTGTTTGTTGTTTTGATGTTATTTTCTAGGTTACAAATGAAGTTTTGATGTTAAATTAATGTGTTGGAGTGGTATTTTGTTGTTAGATTGGCTTCTTTTAGCTTTTAGATGTGATTTTTAAATTCTATGATTTTTCGCTAAAAGTGAGAATTCTCCGCTATTAGCAGAGAATGCGAATTTTCCTTAGCCTCAAAGAAGAACGATTTCGTTTAGCAGGAAGTGCCTCGCTATTAGCGGAGAATGCATTTTTGGCATGGCTGATGGAGTATGTTTTTTCTTACCATAAAGTTCCTCGCTATTAGCAAGGAATGCGAAAAATATGAGCTTCTCTGCAGGACGCCTTTTTACAACGGGAAGTTTTGTCCTGTTAGCGGAGTTGGGACTTTATTTTTTTAAAAAAATAATAAAAAATAAAAAAATTCAAATCATAAAATATCAATTAAAACAAAAACCCTAGGTCTTACTCTCTTTTCTTGAGCGCCGAAACCACCCTGTGCATAGTTCTTTAATGCCTTTTCATCTCCAGCGTGAATCTTGGCCGAATCTCCAGCCATCTTCTTGGTTAGATAGATCTCTACTCTTGCCAGAAATAACTTCCCTTAAGATTTTGAAATCCTCTATCGTGATTTCTGCCAGCTTCATCGTCCCCTTGCATTCCATTTTCGACGCCATCTCCAGCTTGATTTTTGCATTCTTCCCTTTTCATCTCCATCTAATCCTATCAACCGTGCCAAAGATTGCTTCTAAAATCTCGCCATTTCTGTGCCCTATTTGTTTAACCTTCTTGGTCGCTGCTCTCCATACTGTCATCTTGAGCATCTCTGTGGTGAGTGTCATCTTCATCTCTCCTGTTGTGTTCATGCGTTGGGTTATGCCTGCGATTACATTGGGTAAGATTTTCGTTTTCATTAAAAGTTCATGGTTGAAAAATGGGATATGCTAGGTTGCTTTGAAATTTTCTTATTTCTCATTCCAAATTTCTAATTTAGGGGTAATAAAAAGAGGGGGATTCTGAGTTTGAAAAAGGAAGAGGCACCATTCTTAACCTAAGGAGCAAAGGAGCTTATCTTTGGAGTATCATTGGAGTCGATTTCTTCTACCTCCTACCTCGGATTCATGGATCTATCTGTTTTTATTATTGATTTTTTCTCTTTTGTCACCATGAGCGGCTAATTTTATTTTTCTAGGGTTGCCATGCACTATAATTTCGAATAGGATTTGTTATTTCTCTCTACTCTTGTGAATATCGACTTTGTATTATAATTGTTTTCATTCAATGATTAATGTTTTCCATTATCTTGATCAAATTGTGGATTGATTTGTGATTTTGTTTGTCTTAAGAGAGAGAGGTTAGATTAGACCAATGAATTAAAAGTATGAGTCATGAACCTTAGGTTTTTAGGGAAATTAATTTGCTAACGATATAGACATATAATTGATAGCCTCATATAATCTATCATAGGCTTGGTTAAAATTAAAATTGTACCTAATACTCATAAGAAATTATAGAGAGATTAGGTTAATTTAGTTGAGGTTTGAGAAAATCTTTTTAGGTAGTAGTAAGCCTTAAATTCCTTTGTATATCAGTGAGAGCAAGAGTGGGGTAGAACAACAATCATTTGGAAAAACAAAAGGGATTAGCAACTTTAGACCTTTTTAATCAGTAAAATTTTTAAGCATATTTGTTTTTGCGTTCTTTTACAATTATTGTTCTTTGAGTTTTATTTTATTCTTTAAACGTCATTCACTCAATTATTTAGTCTAAATAGTATATTTTAGTTTCTTGAGTATTTGACAATTCAGTTTTTGTGGGATGATAATCACACACTCTTTATTATTTGCTCGACTGGTATACTTACTGTGTCGTCAACAAAATTTTGCAAGAGAACTAGTAAAGCTTGTCATCATGCCAGAGACGATTTCGAGAGTAACAACGGAAGATTCAAAAATCCAAAAACTTGAGAGAAAAGATCTTTGAGCAAATAGAAGAGAACAGAGACGAGGAAGGTAAAGTAGACGAGGAAAAAGAAAAGCTAAAGAAAAATAAGGGAAAGCTAAAGTCACGTGGATCAGAATGGCTCTAATACCATATTAAAAAGTAAAACACAAGTTTACTTTCTGAAGAAAATACTTCATTAATTCCACTACTGTACACAAAGATACATATATATTCATGGTCTGACTAACAGAATACCAGTAACATAATAATTAATTAAGCTAACTCCTCATAACAGAAAAAATAATTACAATTAATCTGACTAACCACTTTGAATCTTTTGTGTACAGATAAATCTGACTAACTTCTACTGTTAAAGTCTTTGAAATGGACACAAAAGTCATACAAGTATGCTAAAAATTAAATACACACACGCTACATATTTAAGACATACTCATGCTATAACATAAATGCATGAGATTTGTTTAGATTGGATATGGAAGATTATGAAGACGACTTTCATGAATCTAGAAGTTAGTTTGTCACCATTATTCAGCAAAATTACTTGCTGGTGTTGAACTGTCTGTAGCAGAGGAACTACTAAACAAAAACATCAGATCAGAAAATTAGAAATCCTATTGCTTCTTCTTCAACTGCAAGATTCGACGTCAAAAGAAGATGCCAATGTCAGAGTGATAATCTGGAATTGAAAATGATGGCATTCTTGCTGGCGTTATGGAAAAGAAAAGAAAAGAAAATTAAACTAATTTAGTGGTCCCAATTCCCTATGTGAAGTTGCTATCATCTTGCAGGTCAAAAAACAGAGATCTCAAAATGGGGTTCAAACAAATATATTTGATAAAGAGATTTCAGCCATGGGGACCATCCAATGATATCCCTCCTCACTTATATAAAGCTCGCTGATATTTATTAACTAAGAAATTCAAAGATTGAAGAGAGATTAGATGAGAACGAAGAAGGAGGAGGAGAGATAGGGAGGTGACAGAGACTGAGACATAGACATAGCGAATAGAGACACTCTTATTAGTTATCTAATTAATATATAACCGTTTTTCCCCGACACGTTTATTGCGAATCTCTCAGACAAAAGATCCATTATCATCACTGGTTAAAAAGTAAATGATTTTGCCATTCTAGCCGATGCATGAACTGAACTTCCTCAAGAAACACATAATAATAATAATAATTATTATTATTATTATTATTATTACTATTATTATTATTATTATTACTAATGACAATACTGTATATGAAAGCTAAAAGGTCCTAATTTCTTTATTCCCCAGAAAATTGTTGCCTTTATTTCTATTATTATTCCTCTGCCACAAACTAAAAGACACAATACAAACAACGCTTGACTACAAAACAGAGACACAAAAATTCAACCCCTAGAATTTAAAGTTATGTTTTGTCTTTTTTTCGGTCTCGAAGAAAACAAAAATTCCATTCCTGCTCTTCCCTCCTCGCTTTTTTTGGTGATTTCTGTCCATCGATTGCTCTTCATATCCCTCTTTCGTCTTAACTAAATCAAGAAATTTTTAGACTGGCTCTCTGATGGATGGGCCTGAGAATTGAATTCTTCGGTTTGGGTTCAGCACTGTTCAATCTCAGAAATCTGGACTCTCTGATTGTTTCCATAACCAGTTATTTTCCTTTTCTTGATGTCCTTCTCTTGTCTCAGAGTAGTAGCAGCGACGGTGGTTCCGTTGGTTTTTTCGCTTTCGGAGCTCAGAAAATGACAGTCTAATAAATTCGTAGGCGTCACTGAACATGAAACCAAATCGAACACAGACTCGTACTCCTCCATGACTATGTCTTGTATCACGTTATTGCACTTCAGTATACTTTCCTGCCGTAAAATCATAGTACCCACACTATATTCATGAATAAAATAGACTCTGTTTTCTGTACTAATCAGCACATGAAAGTTAAACACAGAAAAAGAAAAAAAAAACAGAGGAAAAAGTGGAAGATGGGTACTTTATTTACATATGAACAATCGGATATAGCTCTCAAGAAGCAGGGATACTGGAAGGGAAACATTTCGTGAGATGCAGAGAGAAGGGCTGATGCAGCAATTATAGATGGTTTAAATTCCAAGAGCCTTATTTCTGCAAAAGAGAGGATGATTATTGGGATCGGGATCAAATGAACTCATTTTGATTGAGAAAGTGATCAAGTTAACATTGGTTATACTTATACATACCTCTTTGTGATTTGAATATAATATCTGTAGCTCGATCTTTCAGAAGCTTACTGAATGGGGGATCATTGACCGTGAACAGCGAGATGAAGAAAGGAATGAAAGAGAAGGGTGTAATGGAACGCATTCGCCATTGTAAAGCTCCCAAGATTAGTGTCTCCATTCTCTGAACTGTTCGCGTCTCAAAAACTATACCATCATCACCCTGTTTCAGAAACACCTATCTATTATCAAATCTTGCACACTCTATAATATTTATTATAGTACCAGGCATAACGGTTTTACCTGTATACGAGAAACAGAGAACTCTGTTTTCATCATCTTGGCTGCTAGAGAAAAGCAAGAGACTGCGAGAAGCCTGAAGACCCATGGCTTTGATTGCTGATAAAACTAAAATTTGAGTTAGATCCTGAGAGATTAGAATCCAAATGGCATTATTTGATTGAAAATCACATTTGGGTTCTTTACCGAAATCACTTGGCTGGCAATGAAGCGATCCAGATAGTTGATAGCAAGGTAGGACAAGAGTGGATCAAAGGTGCAGGAGCAGGACAACTGAAAGTTAAACAGAACCAATCGACATTATATATATATATATATATATATATATATACTATCAAGTTGAAGCAATCAAAGAATGAATCTTTTGTTCTCGAACCTGGGAGATTAAAGAAATGGCTTGTCTTCGAACAGTGACATCGAAGTCTCTGGATTTGAGAGAGTGGAGGTAGGCGGGGGAAGGGATGTGGTCAGATTCAATGAGAAAGAGAGAGGAAACAGAATAAGAGTGAAAGTCGTGAAAGTTGGCTAAAGGGTTTTCAAGGTCAAACTCCATGGAGAAGAGGGTGGCGATGGAGGTGTCAAAGAGGGTGAGGAGGAGGAAAAAGGGTTACGATAGACATTGTTAAAGCTAGCGACTTGGTAAAGGAGGTGGGGAGAGAGAGAGAGAGAGAGAGAGAGAGAAAGAGAAATGGATGGTGGTGTCTTTATGAGGAGTGCTGTTGCATTGATGGGTGAACGGTGGTGTGTATGACCAGTCCCCACCAATGTGTTTGTTTTGGCAAATAAGATTAGAGAAATGGGAGAGGCTGATGGTCCCTGGAGCTAACATCGCATCTTTGACATAATTGCAAAGTGTAATTTATTAATTTTTATTTATTTTTAATTCAAATATTGAGATTAAACTATTTTTATTTTTAATTTTAATTATTCAATTTTAATTGAACGAATTTCCTTTTATATTAGACTAGCGCTGAATGCTTTAACGTCAAAAGATACAGACTCTATGGGATGATGGTTGCATAAGAATAGAGGAAGATGGATGATGCTACACAATGACTCGAGAAGATTGGGAGTTTAGATTTGCTTTCTGTCGGGATGCCTAACTTCACGCGGACCGTTCGATCTTGGATTGAACAGTTAAGAACTCAAGATCGAACAGGCAGCAAATCCAAACTTGAAGATTGGTTACACAGCTAAAGCTTAGGTCTCTTCTCAGTTTCTCAAAGCCTGAGCTTCATTTTGACGCATCCTCTGCTTTTTTACTTCTAGCTTTTCAAACATCTTTTAATTCTTCATAACTTATTATGTTCTGCTACAGAATTAAATTTAGAGTAAATTATTGGTCTAAAATTTGAAAAATTATAAATAAATAAAGATTAAGTTATTAATTTAGTCTCAAAAAAATTATAATTATCTCAATTTAATCTTTAAATTATCAAATATCTCAATTTAATTTTTAAAAGACCATGTTTCTTTTTATTAGATCTCTTTTTTTAATCAAAATGACTTTTAACAATAAAAATTTTGACATTTAACAACGATCAATTTTGTGATTTAACAATAAAAAAGACTGAATTAATATAACTATAATATTTCAAAAATTAAAACTCATGATCATTTAAGGACCAAATTAAAAAAATAAAAAATTTTCAACAACTAAGTCAATAATTTACTCTTATATTAATTTAGTCATTAAAAAAATTGTACCTTCAAGTCGTTCCTTTTTGTTGCCAAAAAAAAATAAATTTACTTGTGTCAAATCATAGATTGTTATTGGGAAAATTTATTTTTGAGAAAAAAATAAAAGACAAACACAAATTTTTAAGAACAAAATTAAGATATCAATTTTTTTAAAAATCAAATTAAGTTAATTGTAAACTTTTAGAGATCAAATCAATAATTTAGTCTTAAACTTTTTTAAAAAAAATTATATATCCACATATTATATTTTCATTAAAATAAAATAATAAACACCAAAAATTATGTATAAAATTAAAATTGCGTAAAAATATTAATGAAATAACTCTCGAGAACTTACTAATTGTGTTAGGATTATAGTTATTCTTAGACATCAATCTATGAAATATTGAAAGTATATTCGTTTAGCACCTTTGTCCAAATTTTAACCCATGTCAATCAATTCAGAAAATCCAAATTAATTTTCTTAAAAAATGAATTTTCAAATCAACGAGAATTTGGCAAACGACTTCAAATAATTTCAATTTAAATCTTATTCAAACGAAAATTTTTCTTTGTTAAACTTATAGGTATCTAAAAATTTATTAGATTTGAACTACTCTAGAGACCAAATGAATTTGATGTCGAGACTCATTCTTTATTCTCCAGTCCCGATGTCCCGTTTCTGAATAATAAATAAAGAAAGAAAAAAAAAAATCAAAAGGAGGCCGTAATGTTATCACTTATCATATAGTGTTTTGTACAATTTATGACTAAAATTATAGTATCTAAAATGTCATCTACTTTGATAACTAGCTAGATATTTCATATCTGAAGAGCATCTCCCGCTTTGTGTAATGCTAATCTGATATAATGACCATAATTTTTGTTTCACCGTTACAGAAGTAAAAATATATATGGGATTTCCTCAAATCAATGTTCTTGGAAGATATGAGGCCAAGTGAGGACTGCCACGATATCCTGCCAACGTTATTTCTTAAAAAATAGAAAGTGACAAGTTTGAAGTGTTGCGATCCTTTCACACCAACCTATATATGTAAGTAATGTAACTACTCTAACATTAGAAGCCTTTAAAATCCACTTCGTCACGTACCCTTCTCTGCTCTATTGAATGCCTCCAAACATTACAATCCACCCTTCTTCATGTTCGTCCCAGTGTGACAGCTTGGCTTCATGCCCTTCTATTCAATGGGAATTCCCTCTCCTCTAAACATTAACTCAAGCATTCGGGATAAAAGCAAAAAAATAAATCAATAGGACAAAAACCATTCCCACTTGAATATTACACTAAAGTTACCATTTCCTTTAATTCAAAGCATCAAGACTCAAATAATTTTAGTGCTTCGATGACTTTAATTAAACACTTGGAAGCTAATGAAGTAACTTTATCAAGTTGAGATATTAAAATAAACACACTTTTATATACTATTTCTATTTAGTTGTTTTATGCATAAGAGTATGTTTTGGACCCATTCTTTTTCCCTTTTCTAAATTTAAGTTTTAATATGTAAGAAAGATTGATTCTAAGCACATGACTAATCGCTGGACAGAGATGAAGAAATTAAGCCTTGGTTCTTGACCGAAAGACTCAAATTTCTTACTCAACTAAAGATTTTGACTCTGAATTTATATGATTTAAAGTTTAAACAAGGAAAATAAGTTAAAGGAAACGACAGATTATAAAAATATTTCTTAATTATTATGCGCAGGTATCTTAGTTTAAACGAAAAAAAAATTAGATAGATTGTTTTACTATCAAGACAAGGTATACTATAATTAATGGATGCCTACCAACAAAAAATGAAAATTATACTTAATTTGACATTGAATATGATATATATATATATATATACACCATTTTATATGTTGGAATTTGGCAGCATATAATTGCAGTTCTCAAATAAGTAGGTTATAGGCTTTAATTTTGTTAGACTCCCATTGAACGTTACACTCACGAACGTACAAATGTTCGTGATAGGCTCACATCATATATTCGAGAAAATGAAAGAGAAAGATCAGGTTAGCATGCATTAAAAGAGATCATGCTATTCCTCCCGCTCTGCAGATTAATGTACTACATAGTGTTAGCGATTAATGAGTTGGGTAAATAATAAGTGCTACATAGTGCTACTTTGGTTACAACTGTAAATTTTTAATTGCATACCCTATTAGTTTTAACCAAACATGGGACCATTTTTTGTAGAGTCTTAACCTAGTTGTCCATCAGATCCGATATATGTTGTTAATGCCAAGTTACTCTAATTCTAGCATTATACACACTCACACATTAATGGATCTAAATCCTCTGTATCACTTTTAAGATGTGTTACTTTTTAATAACAATAAAAATCATTGTTAAAAAGTAATACACATCTGCAAGATTTTTAATATTACAGAGGATCTAAATTGCACATTAATACCTTCAATATATATATATATCCTCGTGGTCATCTTGCACTTAACCAAATTTTTGTCCGAAGTATATTATGTCATAAGATCATAAAGCATATGTCAACTTAAAAGCTTATATTTACAAATATAGCATTAAGTTTTACTATGAAGCACAAATGAAATTAACATTCATATTTCAAGTCGTTGTTGACCAAAAGAGAGAGAGAGAGAGAGAGAGAGAGAGAGGGGGGGGGGGGCACGCACCTTAGGGTTCTCATGAAATGCATCTACTTTTTGAAACCCATTCATTTATTACTTTGACCTATCACTTTAGGGACTGAAACCCACATGGAGGAGGGTCCTTTTATGCTAGGGACAACAATACAAGATAAAAATGACAAACCTTTACTACCACATTTTTTAACGTAAAAATAGAGGGACATATTCAAACATCTCTGCCCTCACAAGCACAGGGGACCTCATCGGATGGTTGGGAATGGGGATCGTAAGCTCTGGGTGACTTTTGGTCCTTGAGTTTAAGGCAAAAAAAAAAAACAATGTCGCGGGACACAATTTATAACCAAAAAGGCATGGTCCCTGTGTGTGGTTCAAGAATAGTATTAGTCAAATGCACATATCGTTGAACTTAATTTGGTTGGTAAGCATGAGGGACACCTTTTTTTTTTTGTTGGGCCGCCGGGGGGGGGGGGGGGAAGGTAACTTTTGGACCTCAAATAAAGATGGAAACAAAAAAGTTATAAAGAAGGATAAAGTCATATATATAGTCTTGCTTTTATACGTTATGAATGGTTTAAATGAGTAGCATCAGTATGATGGGATCAAACTAGCAACGTTGGGCTATGATTTGTATTTAAACACAATAATTGACTCGGAATCGAATAATTGACCGGCTTCTGGTAAAAAACAGTACCATTATTAATTTTGTTGGGATATCTTTTTATTGTCTTAACCCAATTTATTATTTGTTTGGGTAAGTTTACAGCTTCATCTTACGAGGTTCTTAGATTTGTGTAATTTTTTTATTATTATTATCATATACATAAATCTCAAATTTATCCAAAAATAAAAGTACCTAATTTTATATCATTTCCCTTGTTTGTTTCTCGTCACTTTTATAAGGAAGATTTGCATGTCATAATTACTATAGACTATAACTGTTAAGTACAAATACAGTTGAATTTCGAGAGCCCCGAATCTCAGAGTTTTAGAGCGGTTGGTGAGGCCATAATATGATTAACTTGATTCTACGATGAGCGGATCAATATTATTTCTATTCAACAACGAAATTAATAACTCAACCTAATTAATATAGTATTAAGCCACAAAGAAAATTATTTTATTAAAGATTCAAATTTAATTAATGATTCCAAATTTCCATCCATTAATTTGACCACACTATATATGAAACAAAATAGGTGGAGGTCTAATGATCAACTGTTGTATTATTATTATTAAAATTAGTCTGAGTAGTATGACAAATTGAAAACTAATGCCTGGCTGTATTTAGCCAAAAGCTACTACATGATTAATTCGTACAAATTATGATTTCTTTCTCCATTTTTGTTAGGCGGTTTGGTAAGCGCACCAGTCACACAAGTAATATAGTGATTTGAGAGTAAAAGTATCGTTCCCATGAAGATTAAGTGACTAATTACCCAAGAAATTTAATTGAATTAGTTAGACGAAGCAATTGGATTGAAGATAGCTCTAGCCAATGAATGATAAAATAAAATCAATGACAGTAAATATTTATGAGTTTTCTTTTAATAACAGTAAACAATGCAAAAATTGATGAAATTGATCTAATTAAAAGCCTAGGGTCATTAATCCCTCTCCTCCGTCCTAGAAATTACAAAACCCCTCTCACGCACTCGCAACTTATTCAATCATATAAGTTAATCCTAGGTTATTCGAATAACTTAAAAGAATCCTCCCGAATCTCAATTAAGTTACTCAACTCCTACGCAATTCCTTGTGTGGATTAAGCCTAATACAACCAACCTAGCCTTAATTAAATGGGATTAACTAACATTTCTATTAGCTAACAAGCGAAAACACTTAGTAAGGTTCATGCACTCGTCCTCCCTATTCAGTGTTCTACTCTCACCTCCCTCTCCCGAGTTTGAAGACAGCAACAAGCATAAATATAGATTAATCAAGTCCATATAACGCAGCAATAAAATGAATAGATAGACTTATATTAATTGAAATAAGATTGCAAATACATGAGAGAATGTAAAATCTATTCAAGATTCAAGTTCATAGTAACCCTAGATGGAAAATCTAGCTACTCATGGAAATAAACAGCAGAAAGCAGAAAAAGGGATAAAGATGGCCATGAATATGATATTGGATGATGGATTGAGCCCCAAAAGCCTTGAAAATTAGGTTTCCCTTACTTTTCTTAGCCAAATCGGCGCTTCCGCCTTCTGTCCGAATCAGAATCTCCATTCAAAATAACTAGGAAGCTATTTAAACTGATACTGATGTGGCTAGGAACGCGTCCCGGCGCTGCAGCAGTGCGAACTCATCGCTGCAGCGGTAGAGAACAGAGAAAAATGGCCTAAAACGAGCTTCAGCGGAGGTCTATCGCTGCAGTGGTATGATCCCACCTTTGCAGCAATAGCAGACAGAAAAAATGCTGAAATTTTGCCTTCCCAACGTCGGGCGCTGGCCAACTGGCATCGGGCGCTGGTCCTTGCACTGGGTCCAGCTCTCCGCTGCAGCACTGCCTGGCAGAGCTAGACGCTGGCTGTTGTAGTTCCAGCGCTGGGCGCTGGCCCACTGTTTTCTGGTGCTGTGATTTTGCTTTCCTTCTTCTTATTTCCTTTAGCATAAAAGTGGTTTATTTTCCTCTACTTGATAGTCTTTCTTTGCACCCTAAAATGCAAACTTAAACATCAATAACTAGCATAAAAGTGAGGGTAAAAATAGAGAAAATAGTAAGGACTTAGGGAAATTAAAATTAGAGAGTCTTGAGGCCAAAAGATATTAAATAAGTGAAAATCAAGCAATAGTAAGGTTCTTATGTCAAGAAATAATGCACAAAAATCATATTAATGGGGAAATTAACACTCTCCCAAACCTGAACTTTTGCTTGTCCTCAAGCAGAAACTTCCTACGAGAGAAACTCTAATATGAAAATGTGCAACCAAGAATATATGCAACTAGGAGGAGCAAAGATCTGAAAATATGTGACTTAAATCAAGCTAAGCCTCATCAAACCATTACCAATAAGATTTAACTCAAGAGTTTGCAATATTAAGGATTCAATAATAAGTGTTAACCAAACCACAAGAAAACTTAAAATCAAAGCAAAGCACCACCTCTTAGAACAGTTTATAAAACCAGATTCACAAAAAATTCCAAAACTCAATTATGAAAATGATCTAAAAACCATTCAAAGAGACATGAACACGATTACTAAAATTTTGAAGTAGTTTGGCTAACACTCATAAAAATATGTAAAACTTAAAGATTTGCAAACTCAAGAGGTAAATCTTATATGCTTTTGTTTGAACTGACTTAACTTGCTGAAGAATTTTCAAATAAAAAAAATTCCTCCTACAACACATAATCATATGGACAGCACAATATCAATCAGAATTTTCTCAATAAAGGAACCCACATACGTGCTGAACCACTTCCCTAAACCTAAATCTAACATTGTCCTCAATGAACTAAGGAGGGTTCAAAACATGAGAATGCAATCATCAATTTTCTATGAAATACATAAACAGCAGAAAATTTTTGTGCACAGCAGAGTATGTGACATGACAGCACAATATCAACAACCAAGCATAGTCATAAGCTCAATACCCTAACATAATTTACCACAGCAACATCATGTCCCGAGGAAACATAGTTCACACCAAAACTACTTCAAATTCACAGCAAAGCAAGAAAAACTACAAAAACCAAGAAACAACACAACCAAAACAAAATAAAACAATTAAAACTCAAAAAGCAAGGAAACTTGGGTTGCCTCCTAAGAGCGCTAAGTTTATAGTCTTCAGCCAGACTTTATCGATGCTTGTTCAAGGTAGATCGTCCAATGTTGGCCGCTTCTTAAATGATTTTGACTGAATATTCACCATTTTTGCAATTTTAGGCGGTTTGAATTCACAGGGATCATCACAAATCTTTGCATATGCCTTGGAAGTTCCAAGAACTCCTGTTTTTTCTTTTCCCCACATCTTCAACATCCTTCAAACAATTTTTATCCATCCCATCATGAAAATACTCCTGAGATTCTTTATCAATCATCTTCACCAAATAGCACTCCTCCGCCTTGTCAAAAGCTCTCATTGCCTTGTTCATATAAAAGGTGACTTCTTGATCATTAACCCTCATGGTTAACTCGCCTTTTTGAACATCAATCAAAGTTTTTCCGGTTGCTAGAAAATGTTAGCCCTAATGTATTATGCTATAAGTTTTGATGATGACAAATATGTGGGAATTATAGTATGATTCAATCTTCTTGGCCCAAATGAATGATTTAATCTTCTTGGCCCAATGTATGATTTAATCTTTTTTAGCCCAAATAGTATGATTTAATCTTCTTGACCCAAATGAATGATTTAATCTTATTGGCCCAAATGCATGATTCAATTTTTCTTGGCCCAAATATATTTAATGCTTTATATATTTATATATAGTAATATAAATTGATTTTTGATAAAATTTATTGGTTGTTTTAATATAATTTGAAAAAGAATGCTTTTTACTGTAGCACTTTTGAAAAAGAAATTTGATTGTTGAAAAAGTATGATAAAGTTTATTGGTTGTTGAAAAAGTATGATAAAGTTTATTGGGTATTGTAATATAATTTGAAAAAGAATATCTTTTACTGTAGCACTTTTGAAAAATAAATTTGATTGTTGAAAAAGTATAATAAAGTTTATTGGGTGTTGTAATAAACTTTGAAAAAGAATACTTTTTACTGTAGCAAATTTGAAAAAGAATATTGATTGTTGAAAAAGGTTGATAAAGTTTTTTGTTGTTGTAGAAAGGTTGAAAAATGATGATGAAGCTTACTGTAGCAATTCTGACTAAAGCAGTCACTGTAGCAGCAAGGTTTCACTATATAAAGGGGACTTCACAACACCATTTGCATCAAGCTTCAATTGTTCATTTCTCATATTATCTTGAGTTCTATTCTCTCTAAATTGCTAGAGAAATATTTTGAGCTTAATTTTTGCATTATCTACACTTTGAGAGTGTCCACAATTATTTTTCTTAAGCCTTCAAATTTAGTTGCTCAAGGATTGGTTCCTTGAGTTAGTGTTTGAGAGAAAACACATTGTAAGGGGGAGAGACACCCTTGAGGAAGAAAAGATCTCTATGTTGTAGTGGCTTACAAGTGCCCAATTACATAAACTTGTGGTTTATAGTGAAACACTCAAGAAGTTATCTTGAGGACTGGATGTAGGCTTGGTTTAAGCCGAACCAGTATAAATCTCGCTGTTTGATTTTTTCTTCCCTTGCTCTTTAATTATTTATATGTTCTTTACTTTCTTGCACTCTATATTCATTCATCTCTTTAATTATTTTTTATTAATTGTACTCTATATTTATTCATCTTGATCATACTTATTTTACTTTCATAAAAAGCTTGGCATTGTTTTTAAAACTTCTTAAACTTCCATAAAATCTTAGCAATTTTTTTAAAACCCAATTCACCCCCCCTCTTGGGTGCTAGCCATTTCTATCAGAAAAGGTCTTCCCAAAATGATCGAGATTTCCTTATCTTCCTCATAGTCCATGATGATAAAATCAGCCGAAAAAATCAACTTGTCCACCTTGACAAGTACGTCCTCAATGATTCCGTTCAGATAGCACATCGAACGGTCAGCTAACTACAGAGTCATTGTGGTAGGTCGAGCATTTCCCAAACCCAATTTCTTAAAAATAGAGAGCAGCATCAGATTCACACTCGCTCCCAGATCACAAAGTACTTTTCCAAAAAAGTTGCTCCCAATGTGGCATGGAATGACGAAGCTACCTGGATCTTTCATTTTTCTAGGCAACTTTTTTTGGAGAATGGCACTGCATTCTTGAGTCATAGCTACAGTTTCAAACTCAGTCATGCGCCTTTTTTTTGACAACACATCCCTTATAAACTTTGCATAACTGGGCATTTGTTCCAATGCCTCCACGAATAAGATGTTGATGTGAAGTTGTTTCAGAATCTCCAAGAATTTTCTATATTACCAATCCAGATTAAACTTTTTCTACCTCTGAAGGAAAGGTAATGGTGGAATAAAATTTTCAGCCCTTGTCTTGCCTTGTATTTTCCCTTTTACCTTGATCACCCGAAGCATCAATTTTCTCAGTTGCCTTCTGTTGAGGCTTGATAACTTCTTCATTCTCTTCTGCACTGATCACCCCTTGCCTCTCATTATGTGATTTAACAACGTTAGGGAGCTCCTTACTGCTCCTTAAGGTAATAGCCTTGCAATGCTCCATGTCATCTTTTCTTGGATTATTTTCTGTATTACTTGGAAGGCTACCTTGTTCCCTTTTGTTCAAAGCCCTTGCCAATTGGCCCATTTGAATTTTTAGATTCTTGATTATAGCACTTTGAGTCTGACTTATTGCCTCAGTCCTCTCCATAAATTTTATGAACATTTCCTCCATTGATGATTTATTCTCCACATGAGGTGGTGGAGCTCTATTTTGGGGAGAAAAGTTATTCTGACTATTGAAACCAGGAGGATGAGATGGCTTACCAAAAGATGAAGTTGAGGGATTAAGGCAATGATTATTACTCTAGGATAAATTTGGATGATTCCTTGAGCTTGGATGATAATTGTTGGAGTACTGGTTGTTATGATTCCTTTGCATATTACTCATGTAATTTAACTATTCCACAGAAGGAAATTCTTCACAACACCCGTTAACGTGAGCCCCTCCACAGAAATCACAATTTGCTTCCGGTATTGCTATTGCATTTACCTTAGCCTGTTCATTTTGTCTTGAGCAAAGCATGTCAACTTTCTTTGTTAATGCTTCGTTCTGAGCTAACAAAGCATTTAGTGTGTCTAATTCCATGACTCCCCTTCTTGCAACACTCTTGGCTCGACTAGATGCGTTTTGGATTGCCCCCATTGTCTCTATTATTTCTTTTACTTGCACTATTGATTTGGCCATAAAAGCACCGCCAGCTACGGTGTCCAATTTGTCTCGAGTCTCATATGTGAGACCACTATGAAATATGGTGATCTGCTGTCATTCTGGGAGATCATGATTAGAACATTTCATCAGTAAGTTTTTGAATCGTTCCCATGCCTTATATAGGCTTTGAAAGAAATGGTTGGATCCCAAGAGGGGGGGTGAATTGGGTTTTATAAAAATTTTCACAAAACTTAATTGGAAGTTAAAATGATTTTCTGAAATTGGACAATGTTAAAGATAATAATTTAATTCAAAAAATCAAAGTGTTTATCAAGATGAATAATTTTATAGTGCAAGAAATTAAGGAGCAAATATAAATCTACACAAATTAATTAATATTTGAGGTAGAAATCAAATATAAACGCAAAGCATTAATTAATTAACTTCAAATGTAAATAGAGTAGGGATAGAGAAAGCAAACTCGGAGATTTATACTGGTTCGGCTAATCCCAAGCCTACATCCAGTCCTCAAGAGACCACTTGAGTATTTCCACTATAATTGCAAGTTTAATCCGGGTACTTGCAAACCACTACAATATAGATCTTTTCTCCCTCAAGGGTGTCTCTCCCCTTTACAACGTGTTTTCTCTCAAACACTAACTCAAGGAACCAATCCTTGAGCAACTAAATTTAAAGGCTTAAGGAAAATAATGGTAGACACTCTCAAAGTGTAGATAACGCAGAAATTAAGCTCAGAATTTTTCTCTAGCAATTTAGAGAGAATAGAACTCAAGATAATATGAGAAATAAACAATTGAAGCTTGATGTAAATAGTGTTGTGAAGTCCCCTTTATATATTGAAACCTTGCTGCTACAGTGACTGCTTTAGTCAGAATTGCTACAGTAAGCTTCATCATCATTTTTCAACTTTTCTACAACAACCAAAAAACTTTATCAACCTTTTTCAACAATCAATATTCTTTTTCAAATTTGCTACAGTAAAAAGTATTCTTCTTTTTTTTTCAAAGTTTATTACAACACCCAATAAACTTTATCATACTTTTTTCAACAATTAAATTTCTTTTTTCGAAAGTGCTACAGTAAAAGATATTCTTTTTCAAATTATATTACAATACCTAATAAACTTTATCATACTTTTTCAACAACCAATAAACTTTATCATACTTTTTCAACAATCAAATTTCTTTTTCAAAAGTGCTACAGTAAAAGATATTCTTTTTCAAATTATATTACAACACCCAATAAATTTTATCATACTTTTTCAACAATCAAATTCCTTTTCAAAAGTGCTACAGTAAAAAATATTCTTTTTCAAATTATATTATAACAACCAATAAACTTTATCAAAAATCAATTTATACTACTATATTTAAATATATAAAGCATTAAATATATTTGGGCTAAGAAAGATTGAATCATGCATTTGGGCCAAGAAGATTAAATCATACTATTTGGACTAAGAAAGATTAAATCATACATTTGGGCCAAGAAGATTAATTCATTCATTTTGACCAAGAAGATTAAATCATTCATTTGGGCCAAGAAGATTAAATCATACTATAATTCCCACATATTTGTCATCATCAAAACTTATAGTATAATACATTAGGGCTGACAGGCTTTCGCCTTCATGCTGATAAAATGATGTGATTTCGTTCCTCAGTTTGATTGATTTTGATGGAGGAAAGAACTTACCTAAGAATCTTTTTTTGTAGCTCATCCCAAGTTGTTATACTTCCTCTTGGCTGAGCATTCAACCAACTCTTAGCCATATCCCTCAAGGAAAAGGGAAACAAACATAGATGGAAGGCATTATCACTGGCTCCATTAATCTTAACCACGTCACAAATATCCAGAAAATTTGTGATGTGGTTGTTCAGGTCTTCTATCGGGCTACCCCCAAACTGGTTCTACTGGACCAAATTCATCAGGACTACCTTTATTTCAAATTTGTTTGGGCCAAGCAGAGGTTTCACTATGCTGGAGGCATGTCCAACATTGTTAGGTGAGGCATAGTCCCACACAGCTCTATTTTCATCTTGGAGCAAATTTGCAGCTCCATTTCCTCCATTATTTTCAATGCCCCCAAGATTTATATTATTTTCTGCCATTTCTTCTTGAGAACTTTGTCCCTCTTGGGTTCTTCTAATTCTAGCTTCTTTTCTAATTCTCCTTGCAAGCCTCTCGATTTCAGGATCAAAAAGAAGATCAGCTTGATTAATGGTACCTCGCATGCAAAGGAGGAAGATACCAATTAGCAATGACAGTAAATTCAGCAGCAAAAATCAACACAGCAAAAACTAAAAATGATCCTATAATCAAAAAGAACATAAACAAAACAAAACAAAACAAAACAAGATAAAGCGTTTAAGCTAACACTTTCAAAATTCTTTGAATATTAGCGCAAATCTTAGTCCCCGGCAACGGCGCCAAAAACTTGTTAGGCGGTTTGGCAAGTGCACCAGTCGCACAAGTAATATAGTGATTTGAGAGTAAAAGTATTGTTTCCACAAGAACTAAGCGACTAATTACCCAAAAAATTTAATTGAATTAGTTAGACGAAGCAATTGGATTGAAGATAGCTCTAGCCAATGAATGATAAAATAAAATCAATGACAGTAAATGTTTATGAGTTTTCTTTTAATAACAGTAACTAATGCAAAAACTGATGAAATTGATCTAATTAAAATCCTAGGGTCACTAATCCCTCTTCTCCGTCCTAGAAATTACAAAACCCCTCTCACGTACTCGCAACTTATTCAATCATATAAGTTAATCCTAGGTTATTCTAATAACTTAAAAGAATCCTCCTGAATCTCAATTAAGTTACTCAACTCCTACGCAATTTCTTGTGTGGATTAAGCCTAATACGACCAACCTAGCCTTGATTAAACGAGATCAACTAATATTCCTATTAGCTAACAAGCAAAAATACCTAGTAAGGTTCACGCACTCATCCTCCCTATTCAATGTTCTACTCTCACCTCCCTCTCTCGAGTTCGAAGAGAGTAACAAGTATAAATATAGATTGATCAAGTCCATATAACGCAGTAATAAAATGAATAGAAAGACTTATATTAATTGAAATAAGTTTGCAAATACATGAGAGAATGTAAAATCTATTCAGGAGTCAAGTTCATAGTAACCTTAGATGGAAAATCTAGCTACTCATGGAAAATAAACAGCAGAAAGCAGAAAAAGGGATAAAGATGGCCATGAATCTAATGTTGGATGATGGATTGAGCCCCAAAAGCCTTGAAAATTAGGTTCCCCTTGCTCTTCTAAGCCAAAACGATGCTTCCCCCTTCTGTCCAGATCAGAATCCCCATTCAAAATAACCTAGGAAGCTATTTAAATTGATACTGATGTGGCTAAGAACGTGTCCTGGCGCTGCAACGGTGCAAACTCATCGCTGCAGCAGTAGAGAACAGAGAAAAATGGCCTAAAATGAGTTTCAGCGGAGGTCTGGCGATGCAGCGGTACGATCCCACCGCTGCAGCGATGGCGGACAGAAAAATGCTGAAATTCTGCCTTCCCAGCGCTGGTCCTTGCGCTGCAGCGGGTCTAGCTTTCCGCTGCAACACTGCCTGGCAGAGCTGGACTCTGGCTGCCACAATTCCAGCGCTGGCTGGGCACTGGACAGCCAGCGCCGGGCGCTGGCCCACTGTTTTCTACTACTATAATTTTGCTTTCCTTCTTCTTATTTCCTTGCTCCCAAAGTGGTTTCTTTTCTTCTACTTGATAGTCCTTCTTTGCACCTTAAAATGCAAGATCAAACATCAATAACTAGCATAAAAGTGAGGGTAAAAATAGAGAAAACAGTAAGGACTTAAGGAAATTAAAATTAGAGAGTCTTGAGGTCAAATGATATTACATAAGTGAAAATCAAGCAATAATAAGGTTCTTATGTCAAGAAATAATGCACAAAAATCATATTAATTGGGAAATTAACAATTTTCCAATGCAATAAGACTCCCTAGGATTCTACTCGTAGATAACTGGTTTATTTAAAACAAAAGGAATAAATAATACTAATAATAATAGTATAATAAAGATAAAATGGTATTTTATGTCCCTAATATTTAAAAAAATCAAAAATAACAGGTACAAATATTAAATCGAGATACCCATTCTATGACAACTCTCAGCTACTTACCCTCTATTTTTGTGCCTTTAGTGGGCCTAGTATTTTCACCAATTGCAATGGCTTCCTTATATATCGATTTTCATTCATGCCCCTAACCTTTTTTTGGTTAAATGTCTCATATGTTTCAATTTTTTTCAAATATGTCCTTTTATTAACACTGTCAAAAAAATAACGGAAATGCTGACTGGGATATTTATGTGGCACATATCTTGTATTACGTCACTTGCCATGTGGAGGAATAATCCATGTCACCTAACACATCTAATAGCATTGCGACACGTGGCATTTGAGGGAGAAAAATCAATAGAAGTACACAAAGGAAGATTCAAACCCAGAACCGTGAAAGAAAAAGCTTCGACCACTGAGCCACTGATGCATATTTAACATATATATGCGCAATTTAATATATATAGAAACTTTTGTTATTGTATTCAAAATTCAAAATAATATACACCAATTATTATATGTTGTAAAATAATAACAAATCTTATAATAAGAAAATATGCTATTATTTTACATAACTTTTTTTAAATTATATAAAAATTTAAAAAATCTAATAACAAATCTTACAATATAAATTTAATTATTATTTATAGTTATTCAAAATTAACTTTATATTAAAAAATAATTATAACAATATGCTTTGTATATTAAAATTATTTTGTAATATAAGATTTGATATTATAATTTTTAATAATAATTTTAATTTAATTACATTGATTTATACATTAAAATTATTATTAAAAATTTTAATGTAATAAAATGTAATAATTTTAATGTAATTAAATGTAACAGAAATACTATAACATTAATTAGTTTAAAATTACATTAAAATTATTACATTAAAATTTTTAATAATAATTTTAATGTATAAATCAATGTAATTAAATCTTTAATAATAATTTTAATGTAATTAAATTATGTTAAAATTATTATTAAAATTTTATATTATAAAATAATTTTAATATGCATAGCATACTGTTATAATTATTTTTTAATATAAAGTTAGTTTTGAATAACTATAAATAATAATTAAATTTATATCATAAGATTTTTTATTAAATTTTTTAAATTTTTATAAAATTTAAAAAAAGTTATATAAAATAGTAGCATATTCTCTTATTATAAGATTTTTTATTGTTTTATAACATATAATAATTAGTATATATTGTTTTGAATTTTGAATATAATAACAAAAGTTCTTATATATATTAAATTGCGCATATAATTATTAAATATGTATCAATGACTTAATAGTTGAGGTTTTCTCCTTCGCACATGAGATTCTTGGTTCAAATCCTCTCTTATGCACTTTGTTGATTCTCCCTCTCCCTAAATGTCACGTATCACAATGCTTTTGGTTGTAAAAATGTTTTTTATAGTGTTAAAAAAGGACATATTTTTAAAAAAATTGAAACATATGAGACATATTTTACCCAAAAAAACATTAGGGGCATAAATAAAAATAGATATAAACATTAGAGACATAAAGTACCATTTTGCCTATAATAAACCTGGGCATCTGATTTCATGGTAATAATCTCTAATTAAAGTGTTGATAAAAACTTAGTTATATTGTAAGCTAAGATCGATGTAAAATATGGGTTCTCTCATGTGTTTCATTCATCGATCACTTGGAAATGCCTTTGAAGAACATTCTGATTCTTTGGAGTTGCTTCAAGCTTGCTCTGTCCTTTCCGCAAACATTTCATTATATATATATATATATATATATATATAATTACCTCCTTTTGCTTCCATTGTTGAGAATCCAACTCTCCTGTAGTTCACTTGCGAACTACACTCTGTAGTTTGCATGTGAACCATCTAATATACCTAGATTTGACCGCTCAAATTGTGCCATATAGCAATTATGTATTTCACCATCCGATGTTGACATGTGGCCTCCTTTCTTCAGCAGAACACGATTCAGGAACTTCATTCATTCATCTTCTTCTCTTCCTGTTCGTTCTTTCATCCTCTTCGTCTATCTATCTCCCTCGTTAGCTCTAAACAATGTCTCAAAGAGAATGAAGAGTAAAGAGGAAAAATACGATGGGGGAAAGAAGAAAGAAGGGGGGAATGTCAAGAGAGAAGCTTTATTGGCCACTGAAGAAAAAAAACCCATAGAATCCATCAGCTGAAGTTCAAAAATATACATATTCAAAATCTCATATACTAGATCTCCATCCTTTTTTTTCTTCATGGTACTTTCTCGCAATGCCATTTGGGAATCAAAATCCAGTACAAACCAAATACCTAAATAAGTAAACAATAAGTGCTTGATAGAAAAGGAAGGAGCATAGGAGTAAACCAAGAACCTTGTGTATTCACGCAATTTGAAGCAACAAAACAAATGGGCCAGGGGGAGAGAGAGTGAGTGAGTGAGAGAGAGAGAGAGAGAGAGAGAGAGAGAGAAAGAAAGATGAAGGAAGGAAAGAGACAAATGAAGAAGATGATGAATGAAGTTCCTGATTCTTGTGTTCAGCAGAAGAAGGAGGCCACGTGTCAACATCAGACAATGAAAGTATGGACGGCCAAAATTCCTTGCGTAAGAGAAAAAAATAAAGTATTTTCTAAGTTTAATACATAGCTCAAGCGATCAGATCTAGACAAATCAAACGATTTATGGGTGAACTACAGAGTGTAGTTTGCGCGTGAATTACAAGAGAGCCGACTAAACCCCTCTCGCAAACATTTCATTTTATATATATATATATATATATATATAATTACCTCATTTTGCTTCCAATGTTGAGTGTTATCTTTAGGAAAACTCGAGATTCTCTTTCATTGCCTTGATGCAAGAGAAAGCCTAGAGAGACCCATTTTTTTAAAAAAATAATAATATTTACGTTTCTTTCTCAGTCTCATTGGAAGAGTACTATTGGCTTCCACTTTTGCTCTTCTCTTCCACACATATAAGGCTGTGTTTCGGTAGGTTAAAAACAAATATTTGATTTCACGTTTAATTTTCTTTTCGATCGACATTTATTTTTTTAATTTTCGTTTGTCAAAAGTAACTTTGATTTACTTTTAATTAAAATTAAATTTAAAAATTAAGTTAATCCAATCGTTCAAAATTAATTTTTTCTAAATTAAATCGAAACACTCACTAAATTTTAAAGAAGTGCATGAATTTTAACAAGGAAAAGAGGTCGCACACTTGGAATAACATAATTAATGAACGAAACATATATATATATATATGAAGAAAAGAAATAAAATAGATACTCAAGGGTAGAGAGAGAAAGAGAGAGAGAGAGAGAGAGAGAGAGAGAGAGAGAGAGAGAGAGCATGATGTGAGGTGACGAGTGCATGGAGCACGCCAAACCCCCCATGCAGAAAACAACATCATTTGAACATTTGATTCTGCAGTGAATGGCGTAGACAAGAAAGTGAACCTCCACTAACCAACGATCCACAATATTGTTTTAGGAAAAAAAAAAAACTGCCTCAATTATTTCACGTCCTTCTCTTTGGAAGGCATTGGCTGTGTACTTTAAATTGTAATCTGCTAAAGAACGGATATAATGTTTTGGTCCTTTTATCGCCGTTGACTAAAAACTTTTGTACTCGTTTGTCCAGTGCCTCCTCAACCTCTCATCAAGAATTAAAGCATAAGTATTACATTGGAATATAAAATTTGTTTCATTAAATTTTGGTTTACGAAATTTAAAAAAGGTCAAGTCGATCTATAATCTCTCACAACTTCTAGAAGCACACAATATGCCAGAATTGGTTAATAAATTTCACTTTTCCTTTAATTTGGCTTGGACTAAGATTTGAACTTAGCCTCTTTAATTTTTAGAAATAACTCCCTTACTATTATTAACATTTTCATTTTCTGTAAATACAAAAGATCCAAGTCTGTTTCAGTAGACCCAAAGGGACCAATGACCCCCTATCCATGGGCCTATTAAACCTCTTAAAAAAATAATAATTAGATTACTTTCAACTTCTATTTCAGCCCAGATTGTATGGAAAGGATCGGAGAAGGCCCAGACGTTCGAGGAAGCCCAAACGAGAAGGAAAATCTTAATAAATTGCGGAGTGGCTTCCATTTCCCCTTAATGGACTGTCTCTGGCATCGCTACATAGATGATGGGAAGGTCGTGTTCGTTCCTTGGATTGAAACAGATTAGGTACAGAACAGGTGATTGTGGGCTAAGTCTTCTTGAAGCCATGCCTTCCCTATCTCATATTTAATCTGAGACTATACCATCTGTTCTGTTTTAATGCATCAACACCTAACATTAATCTTATGTATATAATTCTTTGAGGTCATGAATATTCTTCCCTCCTCTTGTTTCTTCTGATAATGTCATCTCTGTTGGTTAGGTGGTCATCTTTTACCAGCTATTGGACTTGTAACACCCTTTCGAATCCAACCAAGAAATCATGAATCTTTTCTCTGTCTTTCCTCACGGAGCTCTTCAAGTTCACGCTGCTTATACTGTAACAATAATTAATCATTTTTAATTAATTGACATTAATATGAAGAGTAAACTGCAGATTTAACGCCTCCGAATGATGACATACATATATGTATTTATGGCATAATACAAGTGTTTTAGACTAAAAATAGTAACAGTGCCAGTATTTTATAAACTTGACTAAATAAATCGGGAGAATTAGATGCATACCGCAAAATAAGTTTGAAAACAAATATACCGGGCACTCCTCCATCCCTATCCACAAATTGCAAAACCTTGTCACAAACAGCTACTCTTTACCACTCTTCCATGAAAACCGAAAAAACTCTTACCACTCTGTTATAGAGAAGGATCATCAAGTCTTCATAAAAGTCTGAAAATGCAGAATATTACATTTTTATGATCATCGATTTACCCGCCCCTTAGAACGAAGACACAGATTCTGCTTCCCTTAACAAGGTCCGAGAATATCTTGTTAGATTGTCGTAGGAATTGATTGAAGAGAATCATCCACGATAGCTATGGTCGACAACAATGATACTCCAACCCGTCTTGAGGTTTGTATTCGGAACTCAAATATATTATTACTGCTTCAGAGTGGAATAGTAAGGTGGATTTTCTTTCACACACAAGGAATGGCATTTACAGGGAAAAAATGCAGCAATACTAGTTTGCTGGCTTCTTGGCAATGGCTGTCTTTTCGCATGGAACAGTATGCTCACAATAGTAGATTACTATAGCTTCTTGTTTCCGGTAATTGTCTAAATATTGTTTTGGATATCATCTTTAGACTTTAATACAGCCCTGATGTTTTGATCCTTGCAATGTCATTTTCAGATATTTCTACTATTATACAACACGGTAGCCTTGTTGAAGAGATTTCTCTACTTCTTTTTGTTTTCTCCTATTACAGAAGTACCACCCCAATCGGGTGCTTACAATTGTGTATCAGCCATTTGCCCTTCTGACTATCGCAATACTCTCATATTATGAGGCAACACTGAATACTAGAAAACGAAACCTATTTGGATATACACTGTTTTTCTTAAGTTCTCTGATGGTGTTAGTGGTAAGTTCTGTAATCTGTTCACTTGTTTCCTCTAGCTTTGATTCATGTGGGATGGTTTCGATCTTATTTTTTTTTCTTCCATATTAATCTGTCATAGTTGGATTTAGCAACGTCTGGTAAAGGAGGCCTCGGAGTCTTCATTGGCATATGTGTAATTAGTGCAGCCTTTGGAATCGCAGACGCGCACGTGCAAGGTGGAATGGTCGGAGACATTTCTTACATGCATTCAGACTTCATGCAGGTCAGCATCGATCAGCCATGGCCATAGGATTATTATAAACTATAAAGCTTTGATTTTTCTTATGTTGCAGGCTTTCCTTGCTGGTGCGGCAGCATCAGGTTTGCTAACCTCTGCTTTGAGGCTAATAACAAAAGCAGCGTTTGAGAATTCCAAAAATGGCCTCCGAAAAGGAGCCAGTAGGTTCAATTCAACTCTTCAACATCTCTCAGAAGTCTACTGCTTCCTCTGGTTTGATACTAATAAGTACAAATGTTATGCTGTATTACTGTTGCTGCAGTTCTATTCTTCGCATTATCTTCATTGTTCGAGCTTCTTTGTGTTCTTCTCTACGCATTTTCCTTCCCTAAGCTACCAATTGTGAAATACTACCGTTCGAAGGCAGCATCAGAAGGGTCTAAAACTGTTTCAGCTGATCTTGCAGCCGGAGGCATTCAGGCATTACCTGGACAAGTACTGTTTTTTTTTTTTTTTGAGCAAAGTTCCCCGCTGGTCTCCAGATTCAGTTTATAAGAAAAAGGGTGGTTTTGGCAGGTAGATGAATCTCAAAAAGACTTCGAGAGGAAGGGAAACAAACAATTGCTGAAGGAAAACGTTGACTATGCGCTTGATATGTTTCTCATATATATGCTCTCTCTTTCCATTTTTCCCGGATTCTTATCAGAAGATACTGGTTCACACAGTTTGGGCTCCTGGTATGTTTATCACGAATAAAACTGAACTTAGCTTGCCACAGCAAAATTACTATTTGCCTCACTAAATGTTTGACCTAGATTTCAACTTTTGTCACTGAAGTTTATTTTGTGTCAATACCAGCGTATCTTTTTAATCAGTATCCAATTTTGTTCTTTAACTTAACAACATCTAAATTATTAACAGCAAACACTGATGGGATCTCTCTATTTTGCATATCTTGATGGCAACTTGTCTTGTTAAACATGTTTTATGTTAAATATTTTTTTAAAATGACAAAATTATCTTCCATTATGTAAGAGAACTAAAAAGGCTAAATGATTAATAGAGGACAATCTTATTATTTCAAAAAAATATCTAACACAAAGTGTATTTGGTTGAATGAGTTGGTGCTAATTTGCTGACGTCTACACTAGAAATGGTCATATCAAAACTTGTAACAATTTAAATGATATTGGACTTAAAAAAATAAAAAAAGAAAACTAATTGAAAAGATGTTGAAAAATTTGACACAAATAAAATTTTGGGATGAACTTGAAACTTGGAGAAGAAGGTGGTACATTTCCCAACTTTGTTAGACTTTGAAGTTTTCAGCATCTTTGATCTTGACTCTCCTGTTGCAACAAATTTTTCTGCTTATTTTGGTGTGATTTTTATGAAATGGAAAATTTTATGGTGGATTCTGTGAATGTGTAATTAAGCGTGGTCTGATAAGCAGTGGTATTGTGAATATCTTCAGGTATGCTGTTGTGCTGATTGCAATGTTCAATGCATGGGATGTGATTGGAAGGTACATTCCAGTTGTAAAATGGCTAAAGTTGGAGCACCGGAAGCTGCTAATGGCATCAACTGTTGCACGTTTCTTGCTGGTGCCTGCATTTTACTTTACTGCAAAATATGGAGAGCAGGGATGGATGATATTCCTCACATCCTTGTTGGGGTTATCAAATGGTTATCTCACCGTGTGCGTCATGACCGTGGCGCCAAAAGGTTACAAGGCGAGTCTGCAAAACACAGTCATAAATCTATAGCTACATATAGGTGTTTCAGATCCAACTGGAGACGTTTATTAATGTAGAGAGTTTGTTTTGTTGTGATGTTGTGTAGGGGCCGGAACAAAATGCGTTAGGAAACTTGTTGGTGTTGTGTCTCATTGGAGGTATATTCGCAGGGGCTGTACTTGACTGGTTGTGGTTAATAGGTAAAGGGTGGTGATATCTCCACCATCCCAAGTCAATTATTAAGAACAGAATTGGATCAGAGGCCCATTTTATTTGGATACAAATTTGTTCTTATGCGTAAAAATATCGTTGTATCAAAATTGATTCAACAGTTGTCATTTATTTAATTTTATTTTAAAATTAAAATTATTTTTTTTATGATTATTATTATATTTATAATTATTATTAGATTAATTGATACTTATAAAAAAAATTAAAAAAAAATGCTAAATGATCCAACTACTCTCATGTGCTCTTGCATGTAGAGATCCAACGGGTCTGGCGCAAAGGATGAGCCTGCAACATCAACTACGTGTTAGTTTTCCATTCTAATTTTTCCTGACTGTGGATGCACTGATTAATGCATACTTAAATTACACGGACTGCTTCTAAGCTTTAGACTTAGTTTTCATAATAGCTTCATATAAATTGCAAAAATCTCTCCTTTAATTTCTTTTATGTTACATCAGTTAGTTTTCTACTAAAAAAAAGAGAGAGACTTTAATTTTATTTGTAACACAATAATAAAGACAGCTAAATTAATATTGAACTCTAATATAAAATTATAATTTTATTTTTATATAACAATAAAAATTGTTATGTAATTTATATTGGAAGGAATATATATTATATAAAAAGTTAAATGATAAAGAATAAATTAGAGAGATTAGTCAAACATAGCATTTGAAACAATAGAAGTATTAGATATGATTTAGGCAAAATTCAAGAGAGGTAAGTTTGGATTTATCTTATATGTTTTAAAAAATATAAGATAGATTAAGAGATATTGAATGATTTGAATTATATAGTGACTTAGTTTATAACCCAATTCGATTTATTTGGAAGTATAATCTTTAATACAACTTTTATCTCTGTGTCCATAGATATAGATAAAATTGTTTGAACTACATAATTTTTTGTATTTTTTTTAATTTAGCACTATTTATTTTTCTGTAATAGTGTAAATTTCTATAAGAGAACTTTACTTCTGCTACAAAACATGACCATTAAGTCTGTCTATTAGCTAAGTCTATTAGCTAACATGAGGCTGAAAATTTATTCACAAATAGTGCTCAAGTAGAACTGGACCATTCGATAAGCTTGAAATTTGATTAATATTCCATTTTATTGGGTACAGGGATATCCTTCATAGAAGCTGAAAAAAAGGACAAAAAACAATTGAGCCTTGTCCATTCGTATGAAAACTTAACCTAACATGGTGCGAGTTCAACGTTTTCCCAATGAGAAATCCTTGAAGATCGAAAGGTGGCTCCACCAAGATTATTATACACAAATAAATTAATTCAATACGATCAAGTCACATGTGCCTCGTTTCAAACCTCCCAAGACGACAGACATCCAACCGCAATTCCCTCACCTAAACTCTGGAAACACCGTTTTACTATACTTTTGAAATTCGCAAATCGAACTCTTCAATTTGTTCATTTCAATTTTACTGTATTGCCATACATTTTGGAGTCCGAGTTTGGGCTAACCTATACCGAAATTTGTAAACTACTACTTAAATCCCATGGTTCGTATATTCTTTGGCAACTCGACCAACATACTCGGTTCTGGGAAGCTGTTCCTGGAGTTGCCTACCATTTTAAAAATATTTAAATTAGATAATTGCTTACTTTAATCTTATTAAAACACCCACATTCAATTTATGTGACCACTAAGAAGCACTATCGCCGTCAACGCGATGTAGATAGCAATAACAAGGAATGATGAATAATATATTGCACTAAGCAAAGAAAGAATTAGCAAAATGGGTACAGCTAAGAAATAAGAAATCTTCGCCCCATATACACACAGACATGTTATCTGAACCAAGAAATTTACAGCAGGGCAAAACAACAAAAAATCAATCCAAAAACGACCTTGCCCCTTCACGTGACCCCCACAGATACTACCAAGAAACGCAGCAGAGCATCGCAACAACTGTACCCTAAAGGAGAGGAGACAACAGAGTGATGAACGGCAGAAGAAGCGTGATCCAAAGCGTGGACGGCGAGGATGGCGCCTGGGCCTTCTCGAACTGCAGCGAATCAACGGCCAAGGGCATGTTCTCCTGGTCCGGGCTACACTTGGACTCGTGTGGGTGCGCACTGTACATTATGGCTCGCAACACCGCCGAAACGGTCGGTATGTACGCCGTTTTGTTCCTCGCCAGCAACCACGTCAGCCCCATCAGCTGGCAGTCCCTGTTGAACATCTTGCTCGCCCTGTCTCCCCCTCCGTTCTCCTTCGTCCCGTTCTTGTGTCCTTTTAGCTGCCATGTGAACCATGTATACAGTAAATACATATTCAAATTCATGAACACGACACAGGAAAAGATTAAGCCGCAGAAGGAAATGCTAATTAATTCAAGGATGCATGTTACATAAATTAATTAAAATAATTAATATACCTTTTGTAGCGCACCAAGGCATTTGGTGCAACCAGCATAAGAAGAGTTACGGCAGTTCTTCTCCAAGTTCTTGACGGCAGATGTAGGGGTAGCGAGGTGAGGCCCAGAGGCGTTCACGTTGTGAGCGACGGAGACGTTAAACGCGGCGGAGCAGCTGAGAGAGGTGATCTGGTGAAGCCGAATCCCACAGAAGCAGAGGATAGCGTCACAGGTTGCGTTGGGTTGCGGAATCCGAATGTTGCGGCTGAGAAGCGAGTCCTGCAACGAGTTGACACACTTCTGAGAGTCGTCCGGCATCATTGGAAGAAGATCGCCGCCGGCAGCCGGGGCCGGAGCCTGAGCCGACACTTCGAGCGCGGACCGGGCGTGAGCCGCGAAGAGCCAAGCCGCGAGAACCGGACAGCAACGGCTACGGTCGAGGTCCTTGCCGCAAGCGTCGTTGACGCCGCCGAACAACTCTTTGGAGAGGTCAAGCCGGCAGGTCGGAGTCTGGGTTTGAACCGGAAATGCGGGGACGGTGTTGGGATCGACCGGTTCAGAGAGTAGACCGGCGAAGGAAACGGGTAGTATTGACATGAAGAAAACGAGACACGCGAAAATAGGGATGAATGATTGCATTTCTTTTACTTTAACGCCGATGGTGTTGACTGAGAGGAGATCCACTAAGAAGAGAGATAGTATTTCTGGTTTTTGTTTGGTATTCGAGGAAAATGTGGCTGCCGTGGTGTGAACAGGAAAGGTAGTGTGAGGAAAAAGACGGAAAAAGCAGGAAAATAACTTGGGTAATCGGGAAAAAGATAGGGTTTCGGTTTGGGGATGCTTTATCCAAGAGAGAGCTTTATAACGAGTTATGGCGGAGAAAATGTTAAAAAGAGAAGTTAAGATTCGCAAGATATTCAAAAGCAAGAGGAAGATGAAGTAATTTGGTTAGCTTTCGAGAATCATTAAGGCTTGATTTGAATGGAATATTGCTGGTAAAGAAGCTTTAAACAACGGGGTTGAACCTTTGATGGAAGATTAATGGTTGCTATGGCTTTCTCTGTGGGCCATTCTCTCTCTCACTGCGAAATTCAGCTTGTGTGTGGGAAAGAGAATGATGGGTGAAGGGCGATGAGGATATTCAGAATCAACATGAGAGAAAAGGAGTGTGCGCTTCAGAGTGCAGAGATCACTCTCGATTTAAGCGGGACGCTGACGCGAGCTCCATGTTCACGAAACAAAGCTGATGCCTCAATAATTTCTTCTTTTTTGTTCCCATCCTACTTAATTTTTCTAATTCGTGAATAGTTTATTTAAGTATTTATATAATAAATATTTATTATATTAATGTTGATATATAAATTATTTTTATAATTAAAAAATTTATAAAAATAAAATTTATATAAATTATTTTTAACTTATTTTTTAAGTTAAATTATTTATATAAATTATCTTAAATAAATATATAAATATTTATATCGTAAAATAAATCAAATAAAATATTCTAATAGTATATTTTATCTTATTCTAATTAAGCTTTAATATTAGACACTTTATATTCATGTTCTCTATAAATATTAAATAATACAAGATGAAACAATAAATATAATATTATTTGAATAGTTATCAATTTACAATTAATTAATTATATTAAGAAATAATTTAAAATTTGTTCAGAATTATCAGATATCTAACTTGAAGAATTGTTATCTAGTCATACTAGTTTATTAAAATTATGAGTTTTATTTCTATTGCACATAAATATATTTTTAATTAATCATTATCGTCAACATAATCTTATTGTTCAAAAATTGTCCTGTATCCATTTCCCATTGTTTCTTCACGTGACATTGTTTTTCCCCAGCTATTCTTCCTAGTTCTTATACCCGAACTCTTGGTAATTTTCAAACCATTCGTTAAATTATAGAGGAAAATTAATGTATGATTAAAGAGAAACAATAGTGTTTTCGTTCATTATTTTATGTTTTATAGCAAACAAAATAAATTTATTCCTGTCATTCTCTCAACGAAATTGATATAAATAAAGAAAAATTATAGTTCAGGTGGGGAAAAAAATGAAATGAAAAGGAAAAATGTGACAGTAAAAAAGTGTTTTTATTATCTAGCTAAATCGGTTGACAGTTGACATTAGTTTGTCATAGGAGTGTGTAATGACTTGAGTCAGTTAGCTATCATGCTTAATCGAAACTAACTTGTGAAAGCAGATTAAATTGATGAGTTAGTTTGGTTTTATTTTTTTTTAACTCGTTGATTATTGGTTTAGATAATAAATTTATAAATTTTTAATGCGCTAAACTCAAATTAACCAACCCACAAATTTTTTAATTTTTTTAATTGTAGTATTATTTTACTATACACTTATGTTATGTGTAAAGTATTTAAGATATAGTTAGCATATTATTTAGTTTTCTTTAAAATTTTTTTTCTCTTAATAATAATGTATAGTACCATATATAATATTTATCATTTTAATTATATATTAATCACTAGTTCATTCATTTAAAAGTTTGTTATTTTACTTTTTATCTCAATTTTAATTAGATGTGTAAAAACAGGCCATCTCAACCCCGTAGGTAGTTGGCCAGTCTCATGTTTCACAAAAAACAAGTTGGAAAATAACCAGCTTAGTCTGTGCTTGTGCGAGCTTTTTTATGTTCTTCTAACCTACTGCTAACCCAAATTTTTTATGTGCAAGTCCAATTTTTAAAAAATGCTAGCCCAACACCAAGACAATGTTAGCTCAGACAATGTTAGCTCATGCTTATGCTGGAAGCCTACAAGCATTCATTTTGAAAGGCAAATAATATGTCCAACACAAATTCAGCCATTCAAGGGTTCAGACTTCAAAGAGACTTAGAGAGATCAAAGGCTACCGACTAAGAGGAGAAATCGCACACTCGTCTTCCAGAGATGAAATAGCACCCTTTATTGCAATCCTAGCCCACTGGTTGTTCTTCTTCTCATTCTTCCTCAGCTCTGGAACAAAATTTGACGAACTGAGAGGTCAAGAGGGACGTTAGCTGATGCACGCAGAGGTAGAGATGGACGAAGTGATGAATTGAGAGGGACACTGGCCGAAATTGTAGAACGAAAGAGAAGCTAGCGAAGGTCTTTCAATCAAAGAACGGAAGAGAAGCACTGAAGCACGATCTGGATCTTTGAATCTCTTATTTTCAATTCCCGATTTTCTTGATCTCCTCCCTGATTCTTTGATTTTTTATTCTCCGTTCTTGTAATATTCTGATCTCTCCTCCATGGTTGATGCATATTTCTTCTTCTCCTCCCTATGCTTTCCCTTCGTTGCTCATGTTAGTGACTCTGAGTATATGTGTGTGTGTGTATATATATATATATATAAAGACTTAAGGGCTCAAATGGGTAACTCAAGCCTGGCCAGTTAGGCCCGATTCTTTGCAGGTGGCAACCCTCCTCTGATGCGGGCAAGCCGAGCTTGTTTTGATAGGTCTAGTTCTAATAAACACCAAAAGAAAAAATTAACTTAATGTTAAATTATATGAGATTTTCTTCTAAAAAATATATAACTATATAAAGTCTAATTATTTTATTCTCTTTTATTTTTAATTATAACATTTAAAATTAAATCTATCATTCTAAAAAAAACTTAATCTACTAACTCGAACCAAACCAACTCATTGCCAAATAGGTTAGTTTGGTTCAAGTTGAGTGAGTGAAGATATCTTAACCCAAATCAACTCAACTCATCCCCTTTTAATTGGTTTGTGTTGATGCGACAATCCAAATCAATATTTTTTATTAATGACAACTTATAACACCCTGGAACTAGATGCATTAAATGCACTGAGTCAAAGTTAACTTTCGATCTAACAAATTGAAAGTAATCAAGACCAAGTCAAAACTCTCAATCAGAATCAAATTACACGCACAAATCATGGAGATATGCTATCTTAAAATTAAACATGAAAAGAAACAAGACCCCTTAAAGAGAATATCTCGCCATTAATGCCAAAACATCATATTAAGGAATGAATTCGTTTATGTCAATCAAGCAACGAATAATTCAAAAATTATCCAGATATTTCAAGTTAACTTTGCTTAGATTAAAATAACATTAAACAGTAGATTATACGAAGTCAATTTATTTCCTTATTGGGCAATTGATTATTTTCCTTTTAGGATCTTGATTAATTAAACATTAAATACTCAATTTCAAATGAAGATTCTACAACGGTTAGTATAGAAGACTATATAAAGAAGACAACAGGTCATTTCAACTACACGAAGAAATTATAAAAAGAATACTCTAGCCATTTGAACATACTTGAGCTATGCGTCTAATATATTATAGTTCTATTTGAAAGAGAGTTATGCTTGTAAGCTTATCCTCTGTATGAGTAAATTCTCAGTGTTAAAGGTTATTGTGAGCTAATCTCTACTACCTTTCTTATATCTTTCCCGTGTGTGGATATTATTTTATGGCCCTAGTGAGAACTTTGTTTAGTTAGGAGTAAAAGTCGAGTGGATGTGCCTTTATGGAGCAAAGGTTTCCTGTTTGATACATTTTGTCACGACCCATTTTCTAGGCACATGACCGGCACAATGATGAATATTCCATCACTGTAAGCCTTTCGATAAATTCTACCCACAAGTAAAATTATTAGTCATTATCTCTATTTTCTCAAAATATCATTCCTTAATAAATACAAAGAAAATACATCAAATTTTCTTAATTAAAAATAATAGATCCTCAATACTAAATACATTATCATACTAAAATACAAGTCAAATATCAATCCCCTGACCTAGATGTCCTAGACGGTTACAGAGCAACATAATCTATAACAAAAGAGGGGCCTACCCGACAGCGGGAAGGTCCAAAGTGATCTACTACTCTAACGGATGTTCTTTGCTGACAACCTGATCTGAACAAAAAAAATTGTACAGAAAGTGTGAGCTTTTAAACTCAGTGAGCGAATCGGCCTCGCGTTAATAAAATTCAAATACATCACAAGTCATGCAAGTATATCCGAAGGCTGAAACTCAACCAATAGACATAGTTAGAAAATACATACTGGAAGATAAAAATTCATCCAATTCAACAAACTTTACTAGTACTCATTAATGGCAATATATTCCGGAGAGCGCACACAGGCCGGCTCACCAATTTTGTATATTTCCGCCAAAACGCACAACCTCATCCTCTTAGCTAGAGCGCCTCACGGATCTGTCACCGATCTGGATTATATCCCTATTGAGGGAATCGTTGTCTCCATACTCGTTGGTCAAGACACCCTTTTAAACCGGATTTTCCGCCTTGCCGTGAGAGGGGTACTGTCCCGTTCAATCACAATCAATAGTACATTATTTCATATCATAATCACAAGTACAATATAATATTCATCCATATAACATGTATAATATATAACTATATTATAGATTTATAAACCACAAATCAAGATAACAATTAATCTGTTTTTGAAAAGATTCAAACTTCACATCATCATGAGATACTTATGTCATTTTATCCATACTTCTAGATTAATTATCTCCTCAAATTTGTCACTCTGAATCCAGTTTACCCCTATGAATCTTGGGAGTGTCCTACGACATATTTTTTATCACCAGTAATGCTAAAACCTTATTAAAACGGAGTCGTTTCACTCACCTGGATTCCGTACGAGTATCGTTTCTCTAAATCGTTATGGACAAGAGTACCCAGGTGAATTTCAGTGTTCCGCTACAATGGACACACTTAAAAACCAGATTTTTCCTTAGCCAGAACTTTCCTAGACATGTATTCTTCACAGTTTACATCCTATTTTGGTAATCAGAGAATTAAAATAACATATAGACAGCTAAGGACAGTTTTTCTGATGTGGAAGATCAGCCAAACCCGTAACCACATAGCATACTTAAGAAAATAACTTCTAAAATTTGAAAGACATAGAAAGGGCATAGTATCCTTATCTAAGCTGAAAAGGAAAGGCCCAAAATCTCAGAGGCCTAGTGTCAGAGCAAGAGAAACTTAAGGAGAGAAAAAGATGAGTTGATGGTGTGAGTTTAGAAGTGAAATGGAAAGGCCTATTTATAAGAAAAGTCAAGGGGTACTATTTGATACTATGTACTAATAAAATATTTAATTTATTATTCATGAAAATGACATTTCTAATAATGCTACACCTTAATAATTTAATTTACTGTGCAATAAAGACACGGCTTTGAATTTACTTAAAGGGAAAACTATCCTTTCACCTTAAACCTTTAAGTTTCTTTTCAATTCAGTCATTTCACTTTAGTCCCTGAGAGTATTTTTACACATAAAACGTCATTTTTTCCTACAAACTTCTTTTTAGTTTTCTCTTATGATCAAACCATATCTAGTACTTGATATTTTGATTGTATAAATGAACAGTACCATATACGTAAATCGTATTATATGGGTGAATAGTACTATATACTGAAATAGTAACAGTAGTTTGTAAATACGCATTTATATTTTATTTTTTATGGGTATTACACATTTGCTAGGGATGCTTGAAGACTTAGCAAGTTAAGCGTGAAAGCAGGGCCCTGTTGAACTTGTGATTGAGGTTGCTAAAGTATTTAACATAAAAGTAAGAAGTTGACCCTTAGTCAAGATTGCTTATACAATGTTACTGTTACCCCAAAATAAATTCTCATTAATTTGTCTTTTAAGAAGTGGACGTAGGTATATCATCAAATACAACCAAATCACTAGATATCTTAGTATCATTTATATATTGCATTAGTTATTTTATCAGTATATTACATTTCAAATCAATAAATTTTTAACAGGATCCTAAATATTTAAATAGAACTTTGAAACTATTTCAAGAAAGTAAAAATCTATCAAAATAGCTTTATAAATCAATTCACCCATTCTTAAGTATACACTTATATTAACAATTTGATTCTTACAATAATCTCAATTCAATTCAACTTAACTAGGGCACATCCCTAATTTGTTACTAAAAATTAGAGGGTAAATTTCTTTTGTTTGAATTGAAGTATAAATAATAAGATGCAAAATGTAACATACAACCCTACGAAATTCTCAATAGGCTTTTCTCAAGAATGTAGCTGCTAGCTATTGTGCTGTCACATGTACCGGGATCCATCTGAAATTTACCCTATAGTTTACTTTTTTATTTTATTTCTAGTGTTAACATATTTAATAAATAATATAGCATTTTTTTTAAATAATAGGTGGTTTAAAATGTGGGTGGTGAAGAGCAACTGAAGTAGATAAGCGAGAGGGTAAGATTCTTTTTGGTGCAGTGCACAAACGGAGAGAGAGAGTAGGTGGACGGAGGAAGTTTGACAAGAAAAGGCTGTCTCAGAATTTGGCAGCTTCTGCTGTCCTTTTTAATATTTTCCATTATCTTTCTATCTCTTTCTTTTGTCTGCTTTTTTTTTTTTCCTTTTCTTTTCTTTTCTTTTCTTTATTTCCTTTTCTGAAAGTGCTGTCCATGGATGTCTGCACGATTTGGAAGTTGCAATTAGCACTATATGACAAAAAATTGATTTAATTTAATTTTGTTTTCAGTATTTACCGCGCTTCACAATTCACAGAGAGAAAACTGATAGAAAAATGGTAAATCACCGGAAATGGTGAGAAAGGAACAGCGGAAGGCGTGCGGGAAGGGAGTGTCCCACACCCTCGCAGGCGTCTTGTAGTGGTTGTACGCTTGACTTGTGCATTCAACTGCCTCGTCTTGGCCCTCCCTGGCGCTATTGTTTCCACAAAAAATATATTATTAAATTAAAACGACGCAACTTCCCCATGCACTTTTAGCTAAATCCAGTTGTTTTTCAAAATTTAAAAACAAAATACTTTTTTAAAAAAATATTTTGAATAATTTGTAAGGTTTTATTATTATCAATTTTAGGGATATAATTATTTTTGTTCAATTTGAGTAAATTAAGACCAATACAGTAAACTTTCCATAAATTAATAACGTTGGGACTACAAAATTTTATTAACTTAAAGAGGTATTAATTAATAGATAAACTAATAATTTATTAATTTAAAGAGTACCTCCTCAATTCAATTAATATAAATGTAATTATATAAAAAAAATTATATATCACTGATATATATAATGTATATATATAATGTATATGTATTATATTTTGTGAATTAATTTTTTTTAAAAAAAGTCATTGTACATATATTTATAAAGATAAATAAATAGTATTTATTGTTTTTAGTACTTAAACAATATTAAATGTATTAACTAATTAAATAAAGTTTAATAAAAGTCATTTGTTTAAAAGAAATTGTGATTAGTGTCATTAAAAATTTTGTCGAGCATGAAGTTGATGATGATTCAATACTTTTGGAACCATTCACACTAAAGAAAATATTGATAGCGGCAATAACTCTTCACAATTTTTTGTTGCAATTCGAAAATACGATACTGAAACTTTTGAATGTAATGAGAGAAGTTAAAGATGAAATCCAACTAAATTTATATTTCATGAAAAAAAATAACAATAGATTCATATTTTACTAATTTTTTCTAATTATGTTTGTAATTTTAGAGAATTATTAATTTATGACATTAATAAAACTATATATTTATGTAAGGATTGTTCTAAAAATTATTATCTCATTAATTTATCAAAATTACTAATTTTGTAAATTGGCCCAAGGTGGACTAAAAAAATATTATTTTAGGAAGATTATTAATTTATGAGAGTTTAACTGTATAATTTTTTAAAGATTAAATTTGTTAGGTTTATTAATAAAAATATAATAAATAAATGTTTCTACCATATATATTATCACATGATTAAATCTGAATTTAAAATTATTCCATTTGGTATGTTTTGATGGGAAAAAAAATAATAAAAAGCCAGCATAGAAAGTTTGGGTTGAGTTGAGTTAGAAATGTGGCCAGCATTCTCAGGAAAGACAAGCAAATTAAGATGACAAATACATATCGAGAAGTAGGATACACTTGGAAGTTCTTGTATACGGGATATTCTGCTAAGACTACAAGACAAAGCGTGAGAAGGTCAAGTAGGTTGGAGTTGCACTGCACCACATAGCTAGTAGAGGAGAGATAGGAAGACTGGGGGGAAAATGGACATGAGACACAAACAAACACAAAAAAAAATGAAAATGGCAAAATGGAAATGGGATGCCTCTAAAAAAAGGTGCCTTTGGGAAAAGGGTTGCAGCTATTTCTTTCTCTGCTCCCATCCCAATAATGTGATTTGATTTGTGTCTTGGGGATGGGTCCCCTTTGTCTCTAAATCCCAAATAATGCAGTTCAAAAAGAAACAGCCTCCATGCTCTAGCTTTTGAAAATACTCTCAAATGTAATTTTTGATACAAAAGTGAAATTTTGACTTACTTTTAATGAAATTTTAATTTAAAAAATTAAGGTCATCTAAAAAAATCAAATTTATGTTATCTCCAATCCGGTTTATAACGGAGTGTGTGAGTGAATTTCGATTTGAAAGAGGGTAATGGTATTAGATTGGATTAGGTTTGAAAAGGGCATGGTTAGGTCATTGGTAATTGAGCTCCAGAAAGTAGAAAGGCGCAATGATGGTGTCAAGATTCGAGCTTTTCGGGCCCAATTGTTTCTTCTCTTCCTCCTAAAAAAAATAACATTGCCAACCAAACAAAATTGCTCGTCGCTTTACACTTTTTGGCTTTTCTTTCTTTCTTTCTTTCTCTCTCTCTTTTTATTTTTTCCACTTCATATTTCGGCTGCAAAGTGCTTGTATAGTAAATTAGACTAAATTGCGAAATATTATATTTTAAACTTAAAAAAATTATGTTTAATTTAATTTAATTTTTATTTTTGTCAAATTAAATTTTAACAATAAAATTTTAAAATTTAATAACGCATAATTTTTATTATTTAACAACGAAAATGATCGAATTAAGATAAATATAATTGTTTAAAAATTAAATATTTAAGATACTTAATTTTTTTAAAAATTAAATTTTAAAAAATAAACTATAATCATTTAAGGTCTAAATTAATAATTTACTCTTAAAATTACATTCCTTTTCACACACGTGCAACAACTCTCCCCCAAACGTGTCTCAACTTCATGCCAAACCAATAATCTCAATCAAGGTGGGAGTCTAGGCTTCATACTATTTTTGGCTTATTTAACAGATTTTGGTCCATATTTAATAATTGGACCCAATCAACTCCAATTTATATCTAAATATTAGACAAATTGTACATAATCTTCATTAAAATTAAAGGAAGTTATATATATATATATATATATACACGTACGAGATCCATCAAATATATATCTATCTTAAATGTTGCATTATATTTGGTTTATATCTTAATTTTCCCTTCACAAATTTAGATTATGAATGATATAATATAACAAAAGGTGCGGTAAATAGTATGAATAGTTGTCCTCATCATGGTGTTATAATTAGTAGAAGAAATGTCATCCATAGTTTTTTTTTTATTAATAATCATTGGGCAATGAAGATGGGAACAGGTGGTATTCCAGTGCAACACTTTTAAAAGGTTCATGTAAATCCAACCTGTACGCCACTATATGATAATATGATATGATTATTCACCTTTTGTTAAAGGAAAAATAACGCCTTTATGCCTTCATATGACTCAACCCCTTATGCATCTCATTCTTCTCTTTTCTCATATCCTTCTTTTTCACAAAAACGTAACACAGCCAACCACATTGAAGATTAAGAATGCACATAACATGAACTATATAGTATACAGACTTCAGAATATTTATGTGCAATCAGTGCTAGACAACGAAAGACAAGACTACAAGTAAATCTGTGAGATTTCTTTATATCTCTAGGGAATGTGAAATAAGGTTTTATTTTAAAAAAAATATGGAATGAGGAATGATAATTTGTTCTATTTTTTGTGATGCCTTTGGTTTCACATTTTGTTTATTACTATTATGAAATATTGAATTTTTATTTGCTGATGATGATTTTTAATTTATTACTTTTGATAACTTGGAGAATATTCTCCAATGCATGTCTACTCATAGAAATTGACCCACAAAAATTTATTACTTCAATAAGGACCTTTTGGTTTTTGTTTTTTGTTACAAGAGAGGCTAAAAAACAAAACAAAACGGAAATTACAACCTAAAGTACATTGTTGAGGTGCAGTTAACTAATAGAGTCAAGCTAAATTCTTGAGGCAACTCTACTCAAAAACGAAGCCAAATCAAGTTCTCTAATCTTATTTTGACAAATAGACTCACACAATAATTAGTTTCTTTGAAAATATAGGTAATGTAATAACCTCTATTGTGTTCAAAAAGTTTTCTAATGCCATCAATGATAACCCTAAAATGGTGGGTGGAGGAATTAGTCTCCGCAAAAACAAGTGAGGCTCCGTGCTCTCTGGAAACTAGCGATTTGTTTGGTTCATAATATAGAATAGGAATGAAAATGAAAAAAATAATGGAAAGGAAAAAAGAAATGGAAAGGAGAAGATGAAGAGAAAAAAAATTGTTTGGTTCATGATAAAAAAAAGAAAAGGAGAGAGAAAAAAATATTATTTATTATATATTTTTAAATAAAAATAAAAGAAAATTGAGGGGTAATTTTACCAAATTACCCCTCAATTCTTCTTTACTCTCTGAGCCATACTACATTTTAGCCGTGTGGGAGACTCAATTGTTTACAATAATTGCTCGTGCGTTGGCCAGCGCAATGGACTTCTCCAACCATTGTGGGGCTTGCTCGCTTCCCTTCGACTAAGAACTCCGCTTCCCTTTGACTACGAACCCTTCTCTCTGACTGGCTTATAGTGATTGACGGAGAATTTTGAGGATTCGAAATTGTGATATATGCTTTAATAAATCTGGCCGCTGTAGTTTTAATATTTCCTTAATAAATCTGTCAAAATTCTAAATCAATATTGCCTTTATCAACTCCAGTGGTTCTTATTGCAATCTCTGTTTTTCCTGGTATGCTCAGTGATTTCCCACCATGGCTTATGTGAGGACTGCAAGGAATTACCGTCTAGTGCCAAGGGTATTCTAGTAACTCCACGATCTCTTCTGTGTGGAAAGCTGACTTTCCACTGGTATGCAGAGGGAAAATGTCGTACGATTAATGAAGGAAAACAGTAGGAGAAGGAAAGGAGAGATTCCCGGCATTTATGCAAAGCAAACGATGGAGAGGAAGGTGGGAGACGGAATTCTGTGTTTCCTTGCCAGGTAGAATGCGAAGCAAACAAGCCGTAGAAGACCATGGTGGATGACTAGAATAGAGATTTCTAAGAAATAAATAGATTTATAAGGTCTAGAGTTCTTGTAATACAAACACTAGAAGTTTGGAATAATCAAATATTGTAACGTCCTATAATTAATTAATAAACTATCAACAAAATATTATTATTTATTAACATCAATTTAGTCATTTTAAAAATATTACTATCAATTTAGTCATAATTCAGTCACAGTCAAGATTAAATTAATGTAATTCTTAAAAATATTAAAATTAAATTGATATAATTAAACTTTCGAAGACTGAATTAATGCTACTGAATCTTTTTAATAAATAATAAGACAAATGAGCCTTTGATTTTATTACATTATTTATTTTTGATCCAAATAGTTGGTCATATGTTTTTTTTGAACAAATAGATACCAATTACATTAAATAGTATCAAATCAGGGTTACATAAGATAAATTATGCCTATAGATTATCAAATATATTATAAGCTTGAAACTTATGGGAGAATGATACATGATTTAAAATAATATACTTTAAAATCAGTACTAAACATATATAGCCAAACAAAAAGACTAAACAGATATAAGACACCTGACAACCTTGACCTTAAACCTAGTAACATACCTCTAACTCTAGATTAGAGCTAATTTTTTAACAATTATAAGAAAGATACAAACTCTCACAAATGCCCAATAAACTAATCCAAGGTGGGCCAATAAAGTCCAACCTGTACCGTTCATTGTTTCTTGTTCGTATGTTAGACGTTAGGTATGTAGTGTGGCATTAACCATTCATTGTTTCTTGGGCTAAGTATTTGTTTTTGGGCTAATTTAAACAATAGTGGACGTCGTAAATTCGGCCCATTCTTTATTCTTAGACTCAAAAAAAGCATTATATATCAGCTAGTGTTCTTTTAGTCTGTCCAAAAATGAAAAGTGTTCTTTTAGTCTCTTATTTTAGATGATCCCAAAAAAAGAAAAAAAAAGGCTAAAACCTTATTTTAGTCCCTTATAAATGTTTTTTTTTAATTTAGTCCTTCATAGATTTTTATTCTTAATTTGGTCCTTTATAGATTGGAAGTTCTCAATTTGGCCCCTCAAATTTTATTCTTAATTTGATCCCTAACATATTCATACATTTTCAATTATAGTTCAAAGAGTTTTGCGTAGTTGTCTAAGAGCTACAACACTTATATAGCTATGAAGTTGAGTTAACAGCCATATTGAGGGACCAAATTGAGAATTTTTAGATTTATAAGAGACCATTTTGAGCATAAAATGTGTGAGAAATCAAATTAAAAATTAAAATCTATGAGGGACCAAATTGCAATAGGATATTTTTCGGAAGTTGAAAGAGGAGACTATTAAGGTTCCGTTCAGGTTTGATGTGGTTCTTTTGAATGATAGAAGCAACAGATTTGTTTACTTCATCCTTTGGAAGAGGTCCTATACATAATTTCTAAGTTTGTTTTCTAACCATACATCATTCTAAAGGTTTGTGAGCATACCATCACCTATGATTTTTTTTTTGGTGCAGGTTTGATATAAAGGAAAGGATTTTTGGATGCTTTTGAAAATATAGAATTTGGTAGCTCTGTGTTTCATGGGCTACTGACCATATTTTGACGTTATGACTTTTGTCCATAATTTATCTCTGTTATTCTTGATATTCCAGATAAACTTTAATATGTAGGTTTTGTTTTGGTGATGTTTAGCAAATCTGATGCCTAGGCCTCCTAAAGCTTTTGGTTGTGTGATTTTTCTCCAATTTAAAGTGTGTATTTTTTTGTTTTCAGTGTGTTAATACAAGAGTGTACTCAAGAGGAGGTGAATTGAGTATATGCAATTTTTCATGAAAAGAAAATTTTTTTCTTTAGATCTAATTAGGGTCCACTTATATTACCATGGTCTAATTAATTATCTTGTTCAATAGATAACAAATAATGCAAATATTAAGAGAAGGAGAGGGACGAGACACCACGATATATAGTGGTTCAGTAGAATCATAATAATTCACCCACGTCTACTCCTCAAGACATATAGTAATGAGAATTTTAATAGGGAACCAAATCACCAGTACAAGGTAACCAGACTAACTCAGCCACAAACCTTTATGCTACCAAGTAGCAACTTTCTAACTTGAACAACAGGACCTGCTTTTACACTACAACCGCTAAGCCTTCACACGTCCTAACAAACATAGATCGGGAAACTTTTTTTAGAAGAAGGCGCAGCTCAACAAGTTTTACACCACAATAGTTCTATACCCCACCAGGTACCTACTACCAGTCCCTTCAAGCACAAGAATACAAAATACATAGTATTTTTTAATTCACACAAAACTCAAGACTGAGAGAAATCTCACTTAGAGAATATGAACAATACAAGACTCTCTCTCACAGCATACAAAGAGAAACTTTCAAAAAGAATGATCTTCAAAATAAAATTCTCTGTCAACTCAAGTGTCTTCAGATTGTTGATGCATATACCTTTTATAACTCTCATATGAGTAGCCATTAGAAGTAGATGCTCCACACTGATTATGTAAATTAAGATTAAGTGAAAATGACAATTGTTTTCATAGCTGGTATCTTCGAGCTCAATATGAATAATACTTTTACTTTTTAATAAATTAAAATAATAGTCAAATAGCATTTAGAGTTTTGAATATAGAGACTATATATATCATCTTATTACTCTCTTGAGGCTAGACTCAATTTTCTCTCTATTCTTACTATTCCAAAACCCTAATCTATGATAACTCTATTTCTTGACTAGACACTGCAAGTTAAGTACATGGCTTCTGTAATATCCCAAGAATTTTTATGAATATTTAAAGTCTGATTTGAAGTTTAGTGAAAAATTTAATTATGTGGAAAATTTTCTTTTTGAATTAGTGAAGAAAATGTGGAAATAGAAATTTTTATTTTTAATTTAGGAAATTTTTACAAATTCTCAAGGACATGTGGGGAAGAGAAAGGCATGGCGCCCAGGCGCCACGTGGGGCGCCTAGGCGCCGGGCATGGGTGGCGCCCAGGCGCCAGGTGTGTCGGAAAACCTTAGCTCATTTTCAATCGGCCATAACTTCTTCATCCGGACTCCGTTTTGGGCAAACTTTATATCGTTGGAAAGTTCTTTGAGTCTAGTTTCCAATGGTATAAGTTTCATTTAGATATTCATTACCGATTAGGAGTTATGACTTAAGATGTGAGTAAAGGTCGAGAGTAGTGGTAGGAAATTTCTCTATTTCGTAACCCTAATGTTTTTGTCTGGTTACAATAGGAATGGTCAAGGTGCAAAGTGGGAGTGCCGAGAGCGTGAAATCCAGGTGAGTGGGTTAATACTTGCTATGATTAAATATCTGTTATTGACTTTTTGCATCATAGTGGAAATATGTTGTATATCCAAGTTTGAAGAGGATGATGTGGAACGATGAGGCATAAACAATTGTGGAACGTGTCTGGTAATGTATATAATTATATTTTCTTATTTTCCCATGAATGGAGGTTATATAATGGATTGTGAATGGCATGTGAACTGAGTTGAATAATTGTTCTATATTATGGGTTATGTTGTATACATGCTATGTTGCTGGAACCACATTTATTATGTTGTGGCTTGAATTGTAAATGACTGAGTTGTGTATGTGGCTCAAGATTATGATTGAGGATGTTTTTATATATGATTGTGATTGTGTTTGACTGGAAAGGAAAGGCATGGTGGTGCACCCCATGGAGAAATTTATGTGAAGTTATAAGGGTGGAGATTATAAATGGAGCGATAAGGGTGGATGCGGCAGGGGCCGCGGGCAACGATCCAGAGGTATTCTGGACGACCCGGTTGGTACGGAAAATTTGTGTGAAATTGATTTCACCGATTGTTGTTGTGAACTTTTGAATTATGTTGAAATGTATTTGATTTATTTGGATATTGTCGTGAAGTACTACGAATAATATCATATCATATGATGATCGATTTACGTATGATTGCTGCATGTTATCATTATGATGTATGATATTTTTTTGTCATAATGTTGTGTTATCTACTCACTGGGCACGTGGTTTGCTCATACCCCTCTTATTGATATTTTTTTTCAGAGTTGACAGCTGAAGGTAAATATCGGAACAAGGAATTATGGATCCTTAGTCCATGATTACCTTTTCATTTGTTCAGGATAAAGGTATAATAGTTAAGTTTTATTCTAAGTTGTATAAATCTAGAAATCTCTGTAATCGGGTAGGTTCATTCACTGATGTAATGTGAGTAATTGTAGTATGTATAAAGAACTCGTTTTGGTTGCATGAAAAAGAATTGTATGATTTTTAAGAGAAAGATAGGCTTACGGAGGTGAAATGAAATTCACTTTCCGTGCCGGTCACGTGCTCAAATTTTGGGACGTGACAAGTTGGTATCAGAGCTTTGGGATTAGGTCTCCTACCGATTACAGAGTAAGGTAACCTTAGTGGGATCTCCTCTATCGTGGTGAACCCGGGCACGACTATAGAGAGATGGCTCCACTGAAGGTCCTGTAGGATGTTTTCATTTCCTTTTCCTCCAAGACTTGTCTTTTCTTATGAATTATGTTTTTAGTTTTAGTTTTAGAGAGTTATGGCTATACTTTTGAACTCGGTAAGGGAAAGGTTATTATTTGTTTTGATTCCGTTGCTGTCGGATCAAATTGTATGTATGGGGCTTTATATGTTAAATTCATGATTGATTTTGTGTGACTGATTTATTTTATTTTTCTTAATTTTATTATTACTATTTTTGGAGTACCATCCCATAAAAGAAACCACTGGCATTAAAAGCAGAAGGATTACATTGCAAAAAAAAAAAAAAAACAATTACTCATGCATGAGTAATCTAAAAGCGAGGTGGTCTCGGATTAGGAGGGTTGTACTGTATCATCACCCCTCGACCATTCCTTGGAGCGAGAGACAGAGCAATATCGCGGAGGGTAGTGTAAATCCCATTCATACAATCAACACTTCTTTGTTGTTGATTGCAGAAGCACTGGGTAGACCAATAGAAGAACCTGTCTATTCTTGAAGTCATTTCTGCATGATTGCGTTTAGTTAACTTCTCTAGGTTTTCTATCATCTTTTTCAGATTTTTGACCTCCTGCTCTAGACAGGCGATTTTGTCCTCCGAGGTATGGCCCGTGCTAGTCTCCTCAGCTTCCTCGATCTTCTTCATTTTCTTCTCCTTCTGCTTCTCTGGAGACCCCTCAAAAGGTCTTTTGCCCTTGTCTTTGCCCAGACTTAAGTTTAAGTCGAGCTCTTCTCTCCTGGCATCCACTGTGAGATCAATGTACTTCCTTGTGGCCATGATTTGGAAAATTTAGAAATTTATGTCGAAGTATGAGAAGAGAGGAATGCTGAGAAGTTGTAGGCTTAGAGATGATTACTCTTTGTGGTGTGGTAACTGAGAACGTTGGGATAGTTCTTATAGAGGAAAAATTTGAACTCAGAGACAAAGAAGATATCTCTTCGCCGCACCCTATACGCTTAACCTATGGATTTCTGCAAGCTGGAAGCTAGGAGTCTAGGGTAGGCATGCACACCAACAACGCGTCGCATTAATGGCAAAACCACGAAAGTCAATATTCGGTGGATTTGCGGCCGATTTACACTTGGTTTTTCCATTTCTCTCGTTGGCATTTTCTGAAATTGAAGGAAGTCGACAATGTAGCCATTACAGAGTGTCTTGGATGTTTTCACGATGAACTAAAATGTAATTCTATGCTTTCTTGTATTGTTCTTGAAAGCCTTCAGTTAAGTATAATATACATGATTGATTGAATTATACTGTGATTATATGTATTTAAATACATATGATATGTATGTATGTTATTCATGCATAGAGAGTGAAGGTTATTTGTTATGGCCAGGAATAATATGTAATGATTCTACATACATTCAGAGAATGAGAAGTCTGAAATTTAAAAGAACTTGAATAGATGAAAATATATATAGATAATGATGTATCTCTATGTTTATACATATATACATATATGCTCGTAGAGGCAAGTGAAAGGTAAAATTTTTCTCTCACTTTATGGAACGCTTGATGTGTAGATGTGAGAAGTTTTTATTTTAATATGTATGTTTGAAAATGTGTAAGCTTAGGGCAAAGCCACGGATTAGAAACCTAGATAAGGCTAGTATGAAGCTACCCGTTCATGGAGTAATATCTCGATTTAGAATTATTGGATAAGACAAATACAGAGTTAAGAAGCCATAAATTGAAGCGGCGATTAGTTTAATAATTTGAGCAAGAGTCAAAAGTTAGCCGAAATTTTTGAGGAAATCTTTTGTATTAGATTATATTTTGTTATTTTCTGGCATGCTTATCTGAGACCGTTGGCATTGCGTCGGATAAGGTCTGTAGGTCATCTTTAGAGTATGATGTAAAGGTTTTGTAGCCCTAAATTTCGTCTATATATAATGGATGCTCCATTACGCTGCTCACTACACTAAAAGTTTATATCTATAAGCTTTCTAGCATCAAACTTCTCCTTCTGTACAACCTTTATAGCTCAGAAAAATATGGCCGGCAATAAATCTTTCAATTTAAATTTTGAGGCTGGCAAGGTAGAGCTGGATCTAAATCTTAGCCTGGAGAATTATAAGAATAAGAGATCCATGGAAGAGTCACCAGAGGCTAAGAAAAGAAAAAGGGATGTAGTAGAGTTAGAGGATGTTAGCACAGCAACATCTTCTAATAATGAGCTTGCGCTTATGAGACAAAAGATGGAGGACTTGGAAAGACTGATAAACCGCCACTTTGAGGACCAGGGGAGATTGATAAATCGTCTCTTTACAGAACAAGAGAAGCTTTTGAACCGTCATTTTAGGGAATTGGCGAATAGAGTTGATAGACATTCGATGTTTGCAACTCAAAATTTTCGTGACCAACAAGCGAGATGTATTGACTGTATGAATGGAGTGACTTCTGCACTTCGCCAAATTTCCCAGACGTTTCCTCCAGAAACTCTTTCTAGGCTGCAACGATTAACTTCCTCCTTAAGGTCTGAAGCACCTTCTTCTTCTAGACCTGGAGCATCTTCTGCATTTCAAAAGCCTCCTCGTTCTTAATTTATCTTTTCTTTTGTTTGTACCTAAAGCTGATGTTTGATCTAATGTTTAAGTATTAAAATTATCTGTTTTGTAAATCAAGTTCAGCTTGTTGCCTGTAACTTATGTATTAGAAATAAAAATATGTTGAACTTGTTATATTTTGTACTTGATTGTGAAAATTCTAAGAGAGAGAATGAGATATAAACAAAATATTGGCATTTGCTTCAATCTTGAGGTAAGTTTTGAATTCGGAGGACCGAATTCTTTTAAGGGGGGAAGAATGTAATATCCCAAGAATTTTTATGAATATTTAAAGTCTGATTTGAAGTTTAGTGAAAAATTTAATTATGTGGAAAATTTTCTTTTTGAATTAGTGAAGAAAATGTGGAAATAGAAATTTTTATTTTTAATTTAGGAAATTTTTACAAATTCTCAAGGACATGTGGGGAAGAGAAAGGCATGGCGCCCAGGCGCCACGTGGGGCGCCTAGGCGCCGGGCATGGGTGGCGCCCAGGCGCCAGGTGTGTCGGAAAACCTTAGCTCATTTTCAATCGGCCATAACTTCTTCATCCGGACTCCGTTTTGGGCAAACTTTATATCGTTGGAAAGTTCTTTGAGTCTAGTTTCCAATGGTATAAGTTTCATTTAGATATTCATTACCGATTAGGAGTTATGACTTAAGATGTGAGTAAAGGTCGAGAGTAGTGGTAGGAAATTTCTCTATTTCGTAACCCTAATGTTTTTGTCTGGTTACAATAGGAATGGTCAAGGTGCAAAGTGGGAGTGCCGAGAGCGTGAAATCCAGGTGAGTGGGTTAATACTTGCTATGATTAAATATCTGTTATTGACTTTTTGCATCATAGTGGAAATATGTTGTATATCCAAGTTTGAAGAGGATGATGTGGAACGATGAGGCATAAACAATTGTGGAACGTGTCTGGTAATGTATATAATTATATTTTCTTATTTTCCCATGAATGGAGGTTATATAATGGATTGTGAATGGCATGTGAACTGAGTTGAATAATTGTTCTATATTATGGGTTATGTTGTATACATGCTATGTTGCTGGAACCACATTTATTATGTTGTGGCTTGAATTGTAAATGACTGAGTTGTGTATGTGGCTCAAGATTATGATTGAGGATGTTTTTATATATGATTGTGATTGTGTTTGACTGGAAAGGAAAGGCATGGTGGTGCACCCCATGGAGAAATTTATGTGAAGTTATAAGGGTGGAGATTATAAATGGAGCGATAAGGGTGGATGCGGCAGGGGCCGCGGGCAACGATCCAGAGGTATTCTGGACGACCCGGTTGGTACGGAAAATTTGTGTGAAATTGATTTCACCGATTGTTGTTGTGAACTTTTGAATTATGTTGAAATGTATTTGATTTATTTGGATATTGTCGTGAAGTACTACGAATAATATCATATCATATGATGATCGATTTACGTATGATTGCTGCATGTTATCATTATGATGTATGATATTTTTTTGTCATAATGTTGTGTTATCTACTCACTGGGCACGTGGTTTGCTCATACCCCTCTTATTGATATTTTTTTTCAGAGTTGACAGCTGAAGGTAAATATCGGAACAAGGAATTATGGATCCTTAGTCCATGATTACCTTTTCATTTGTTCAGGATAAAGGTATAATAGTTAAGTTTTATTCTAAGTTGTATAAATCTAGAAATCTCTGTAATCGGGTAGGTTCATTCACTGATGTAATGTGAGTAATTGTAGTATGTATAAAGAACTCGTTTTGGTTGCATGAAAAAGAATTGTATGATTTTTAAGAGAAAGATAGGCTTACGGAGGTGAAATGAAATTCACTTTCCGTGCCGGTCACGTGCTCAAATTTTGGGACGTGACAGCTTCTTTGAGTTCATTAACAAGTATATACAATTATTATTTGTTCAACGTGATAATAATCTTCCAATCTTGCGTATAAAAAGATTGCTATATATCAAATATTGATTCTATAGTGGGCTAGGAACAAATCCACATCCAGCTGGGCAAAGAAGTAAATATAATCATTTAATTACAATCCAAACAAAACTGCATAAATGCACACAAATAAGTCAAGAAATTCGTCTCTCTCCGAAGCGATAAGGGTTTAATATGGTATAAAGGTTCCTTTCCCACTTCACTGTCGAACCAAAAAGTCCAATACGTTTTATATGGCTCTTCTTCGCTGATTGAAGACGATGATTTATACACAGAGGAAAAAGTAGCATGCCAGGACAAGGCCTCACTTTTGACCTCTTAATAATGTCAATGGATGATGATGAACTTTCAAAATGACAGCCTTACTTAGAGAAGGACAAGAATGAAACAAGAAGATAAGGAGATAAAAAACATCAAAATCGTGAATCATAATTAAGCTTATATCCGATTGGCTTCACTTTGTGTATGGATTTAATTTGATTAAACTATTATATATATAGTAGAACCACTTGGAATTATTGTAACGGCCATTGCTTTCAGTATCGGGTAATATATTCCATAATATTTAAATACTTGTAAAGTATTCTTAATTACCTAATACGTTAATCTTTTAGGATAGATTTTTCTCATAGTTCAAATCATATCAACTGGTACCAAATTAATCTACTATAATTTCAGTTGATTGTGAAACATATAAAAGTAGTGACATCAGTATTTGTAATATTAGACAGGGTTTAAAAAATTAGCACAAAATTAACCTACGTAAGTATCGAGACTCCAAAACGTGATAAAATGTAAAAGACCAAAATTTCAAGTCGGCTTAATATTTCATCATGTCTCGAATTACATGCTTCTTATTAGGCACAAATATTAACCTTTGCAATGAGGTTTTTGTTTTTGTACAATATTCAAACCTAATCGGTAGCTAATATTGTTGAAACCGATGTAAACATGTCCTTTAAGGAATCAATCGTGAAAGATGATGTCACTCGATCGTATATGGTGCGTAATACGCTTCAGAGAAACATGAGCAGCCATGGTTGCTTCTAAGTTCCAACAAGCACACTTCACATCACGAGCAAGTCAAAAAGCGAACCAGACCAGATCCCGTTCAAGTTTGAAGGCCACTTGTCGCCTCATGTGATTCCATTGCTTTAACTTTTTTACTCTTATCAACCTAGAAAGTTCACTTTTTCTTTTTGACTCTTGATGATTACGCACAAAAATATAGAGAAGGCCTTTCTAATAACTTGTAGAGTAAGAATTTGTTTTCTGAGAGCTATTCCCCAACGAGGGTAATTGCTCTGGACCAAACCAATTATTTAGTTCTTTGCTTAATATGATTGTTGCCTCCATTTTCCTGAAAAGATGCGATCTTAATTTTTTTGAAATCTCTCGAACAGCAACCCAAAAGACGAAAACCTTTTTAAAGTCTTTAATTCAATTCTACCCACTAAAGATGAAATCGAACTCACGTCTTATCAACGAAAGTAAATAGAGAAATGCTTCAAAATCATGAAGTGCAATATTGGTGAAAGTAGTTAAAAATTCATCAATCAGCTTTTATTGACTTGTCTAATAGTTAGTACATAAAAATTCTTCATCTAAATTAAAACGTAGGAAATTAAAGTAAACCAGATTATTTTAAAATTGGTATAGCCTATAGATGTGTCAAAATAGACTAACTTAACTTAGTCTGAACTCTATTAAGTCCTAACATTATTAGGATTAAGCTAGCTTGTTTAAAATATGAACTGAAAAAACTCTATCCTATTTAAGTAAATACTTGAGGCCAAGTTTTTTTTAATATATTTTCTATTTTACTATATATGTAAATTATTTGGGACTAAATACAACTTTATTTTAAAAGTTAACATGTTAAATGTTTCGGATAACAAATAATTATTCAAACAACGAGTGAGAGAGGGAAAAAAAAAATCTACAGCCACAAATGCTACTACAATGCAGTACCTTTCTCGGAAGTGGAGAGTATGAATGAGACTATATATTACTAAGGCAATCTTAACACTTCCAATGGCTAGCAAAGGGAAGCAAGATGGAGGCAGAATCGCAGCACGCACAGGAAAATGGAATGAGGGTTTCACACTTTTTCCTTCATAATATTTTATTTCATAGTTTATTTTATTTAAGTTTAATTTGAAAAAGGGTAAGGCTGTAATTTTACTATTGTTACCACTACTACAAACATTATTTTAATTAAAATTATTTTCAAAAATATTTTAAAAATGTAAGAAATATATTAAAAAAGGAATTTATTGTCCAGCATAACCAAATAAAAAAAACCTCGAATTGTAATTAGCCATTTTTTCAGCCAATTCTTATATATATTTGTTTAAAGGGCTAGACGGACTTCTTTTAACACTTCTAATGCCAATAGATATCCTTAAGATTGAAGAACACAATCCTCTAGGTCACTCGCTTTGCTTGGGTTCCAAAATCCTCTCTTGCAGCACTCTCTGGTTCGATGGTTTTAACTTGGGAGCAGGGGGATTATCGCTGATCAAAACTATTTTTGTTTAGATTGGACAAATAAGGTGTTTAATCTATTTAAGCCATTTTATGTGAAATTTAATAGTTCATATTTTAGTATTTTATTTTAAAATTACTATTTAAAATTTAGGTCGTTGAATTTGAAATTCAATGGTTTAGATAAACCAAGTACCTTACTTGTTTAGATTTGACAAGTAGGGAATCTATTTTTCCTCCCACTCTCTTTCTTTTTTTTTCTTTTTCTGGCTCTCTTCTCTTTTTCTTGCTTTATTTTGAAATTTTTCTATACAGAAGACATCTCATTTCTTTGTGAAAAGAGTTCTTCTTTAATTTCATAAAAAACACTTCTCTTTTCGGCTTGTGTTTTGCCTCTCAAGGTCTTGTGGCTCACGTTCTCGGATTTACAAAATGGTGTGTTGCCTCCAATGCAGTGAATTCATTTCCCGTAGGATATCCATGTTGATATGTTATTGTAATTAGTGCAGAATTGTTATGCAAAAAGTTTGACTCTTTTTGCCTTATGATAGCTTCTGTAATCTTGGTGTCATATCAATCAGACTTTTTATTTGACAAAAAAGAACGCTTATAATATCATAACTAATATAATGTTGTAGTAGTTAAGTCAATAATTGAAAGAGAAAGGTCGGTGATAAACGCGGCATATAGGCTCTTTTCCCACACATTTACCGAAGAAGAAAAACAATGTGGCACGTTTCATATGGTTCTGGGTTGCTCCTGGAAGATGAATAACGCATGACAATAAAGCAAAATAGTGGGCATGTAAAGACAAGGGCACACTTTTTGGGGTTTGAATATCGTCAAAAGGTAAGAGCTTTCAAAATCATAATAGAGTAATGATTAATGACAGCCCCATTATCTTGTGGGATTTGTCCCTCAATTTGTGGGGGCGGTAGCTAAAGGAACAACAAAGGAAGAAAAGAAGAAGAAGAAGAAGAAGAAGAAGAAGAAGAAGAAGAAGAAGAAGAAGAAGAAGAAGAAGAAGAAGAAGAAGAAGAAGAAGAAGAATATGGTACGTGCCTGGGTCCCGACAAGCATGCTCATTGATGTGTTGTCACGACATGAAACAAATTAAGAATCAAGCACTTGCGTAGAACTTTGGAACGTAACCTTTGGCATTTTAGCATGTGATGTAAGAGTCACAGTACTTGCATCATTTGAGCCGTTTCTAATTTGGATATGACGAAAACGTAATCCAACTTTTTGAAAATGATATTAGGTTTTTAGTGGCCTTTTTAGAAGTAAATAATAGCGCTTTGGAAAAGTTCTATCTGTGCTTGTGCTTATGTAATCATCTTATCTTGGAGTCTTAAGTGGTATATATTTTTAAGTGCCAAGATATCTAATGTATTTAGGTTTAATATTTATCTGGCCTCTTTTTAATTTTTAACTCTCAAAGTCTGGTATTTTTTTTTCAAACTTGATTTAAAATTAACTACCTTTTAATAATTTAATCTGTCATTTAATTTTTTTATTACTATTAATTATCCTATAATACGTTAGTAAACTTAATTAGGAAAATAAGATGTACAATTTCATAGCATTTCTATCTAAGCTGATACAGGAATTTAAGCAAACAAGGAAGATAAACAGTGCAGATATTTAAACAGACAAACAAAAATTATGTAATTCAATCAGAGTAATTTATATTTACGGATAAAGAAAGATATATGTATTATTTTTCACAAAATAAAAGAGTTTTTTATAATAAAAATCGAAATTAAACATATACATAAAATACATAATTAAATTATTAAAAAACATAACATAAAATAAGTTACTCCATAACTTGGGTGGATTATCATTAGATGAATTATTGCACATTATTAAGCCTTTTTGGGTGGATTATCTTGTAATCTTTTTTGTATTCGAGGGAAAAAAAACAGACCGAAAATGCTCTAAACTATTATAAAAAATTTTCTTTTTCCCCTAACGTAACGTACTGTATGCTCAAAAATTAATATACTATGTCATTAAACTACTATCAAAATCAACCTGAATAACGTGTATGCAAGATTATGAAAAATGTTCAATTAATGGGCTAACAACCCACGGCGATACTAATTTGAGGATTTAAGAATAAACTGATTTTTTTTAATTAGAAACATTAATATCATCAGAAAATCCCCTAAATTTCTATTAATTTAATTTGAATCAAATCGAATTACATAAATTTAAAATTTTTTTGTCATTAATAATCAAATTACATAAATTTAAAATTTTTTTGTCATTAATTTTTTTTTCATTTATGAAATTTAAACTTGCATTAATATTAAAGAAATGTTAAAACCAATCAACCTTGGTGATTTAAATTGAGTTTTATGTACAATTAATTGTGTGAAATCAATCAAAGTAATGTATAATTTAGTTCTTCCTGTTCCCCGGAGTGAGTTTACTAAGGAAATTTAAATGCATAACAGTAATCAAAACAGCCGCTATTACACAAATCTAAGCAGGGAAGGAAAGAAAGAAAGATCAAACACGTATAAGGTACACCCAATAAAATAAATCCTGTTATCAACAAATATCGACAACTGGAAAACCAAAAATCAAGATAGAGATAAAATCACCATACTATAAAATCCTGTATATATGGTCCCGCAAACAACAATACAAAAATCCCGACATTATCCGGAAGCTAGTGAGATTCCACAGAGCAACCCATTATCTGATTACATAATACATACTGAAACATATTTACAAAAAGTCATTAATGTCCAGACTTTCTGGAATTTCGAACTTGAACCAGTCGCTGCAATGGCTATCTCTCTCCTCCTCCCCATTGCTATTCACATATGTCGACGACGAGTTCAAGGGGGTCGTACTCGACGAAGGCGTCGACAAAACAGAGTCATACCCCACGTTCTGAAACAAGCTCGAATCTCCCAGAAATTGGTTTTGTTGCAACAAGAAGTTCTCATCCACATACGATGGAATCGAATTCTCCTGGGACTCTGAAAACCCCATGTTCGTCAAACCCCCCACATTGCTGGCTTCAATTGGCATCTGAAACTGACTACTGAATTGTACTTGCGCAGGATCGATCTGGGTTTGTGCTTGAAGTTGAGAATTCAAATTCTGAGCTTCAATAATTTGTTGCAGATTCTGTGAGACCATCTCTGGGTTTTCGTTCTTCAACGATAACAGAGTGTTGGCCATCTTCAACAATTCGGGGTTCATCAGTGCTTGCGCACCCAACAAGCCTTGCAGATTCAGAAGTGATGGGTTTCCTAACACCGATCTTAGAACTGAGGATATGTCGAGAAGATCAAGTCTTGGAGCATGAGTCACAGGATCGATTCCCATTCGAAGCAGCCTCTTTCTTATGTGGGTGTTCCAGTAGTTCTTTATTTCATTGTCAGTTCTTCCTGGAAGTCGAGCTGCTATAGACGACCATCTAACAAAATTCGCAGAACCTCGTTAGAATAACACTAACAGAATCGAAACTCTGTTACCAAGATGAATTGAAAAGGTAACGTACTTGTTTCCCAAGATACTGTGCAGCTGAATAATCGTCTCCTCTTCTTCGAAGGAGAATCTTCCTCTCTTGATGTCGGGTCGGAGGTAATTAGTCCATCGAAGACGACAACTTTTCCCACATCTTTGAAGACCTATACACACATATCAACCAATGCTTCAATCAGAGACAATAATCAAATAGAGAGAACTAAAGAAGAGGTTAATCATGTAATGTAAATTGTACCAGCATTCTTGGGGAGGGCTCGCCAATTCCCTGCGCCATGGGTTTGAATGTAGTTGATGAGGTTGGTGTCTTCTTCAGGAGTCCAGGGACCTTTCTTCAGCCCGTTTTTGTCGCAGCAAGGTGCTCTTCCCATTATGGAAACACAGTGATGTTGTCTTGATGTGTGTTAGGCTTAGATGAAGAGAGGATGTGAGGGATGCGAAGCTCAAAAAGTGAACTTTTGGATGTTTTAATGTGCGTGGCCACCTCTGTTTTTATAAGCAGAGGAAAACACGGCTTCGTGTTTGAAGTCAAGGTATTTGGCGCCGGCCTTGTGCCACGTCTTTCTGGTATTGGTGTGGGTCACGGTATTTCGTGTTCATACCCTATAACATTATAAATTGATGGTACAATAGTTGGTGAAATTGTAACACTTGTTTAGCAACATTTGTTGTAATGGAAGGAGTTAGTATTTTGTAATATGGTGAACCCAGGCTCAAAGTTTTATTTAAAGAAGTGTTTATATTTAGTATTTGATAAAGTTTAGAGTAGTATTGTCATTTATAAAGGATGCATGTGAGAAACCCAAAAAAATATATATATATATATATATATACTCATTTATTAGAGATAAAAATTTTATTATTTTAGTTCCTCATACTGTGATGAATCTAAGTTTAAATTTTTTGTGGGAGAAATACTTATATTTAGTATCAGATAGTGTTTCGAATAGAATTACCTTAATTGAATGATATACACCCATGAGAAACTAGAAAAAAAATGTATACTCTTTTACTAAAGATAACAATTTAATTATTCTAATTTTAATTGAAATATCATGTTAACCTAAATTATTTTTTAATCTAAATGAATTTAGTTATTTTTCTATATATCCAACTATTATTAGGGTAAATTACTAGTTTGATCTCCAAAAAATTGAGAGTTAACGATAATAAATTTTGTGATTTAGTTATCTCAACTTGGTCCTTCAAATGTTAAGTATTTCAAATTTGTTCTTGAAATATTATATTTGTATCGATTTAATTATTTTCAATGTTAAATCACAAAATCTATTATCGTTAACTCTCAATTTTTTTTCATTGTAACAAGTCATTATGACAAATAAACTGACCAAATTAATACAAATACAATCCATGTTTGGATAAACAACTTATTTAAATGCTTATAGAATAAACGCTTATCATATAAACTCTTATATATAAGTTATTTCTATAATTGAAGAGTTTATGAGGGTAAATTTTATATAAAATATTTTCAACTTATTTTTTTAACCTTTCATGAAGAGCTTATGAAAATAAGATGAAAACAACTTATGAGTATGCCATAAGTTATTTCTATAAGCTCTTCCAAACATATACATAAGCGTTTATACTATAAGATAAGTCAGATAATCTCAAAATAATCTCTTACAAACGCACTCAAATTCATGGATTAAATTGAAATAATTGATATTTTTAAAACCAAATTAATAATTTACTTATATTATTATTAATTAGAAATTGAATTTAATTAGCAATAGAAGGACTAAAGTTCTAATGAATACATTAGAGGAATAAAACATCTCTAATTGAATAAGTTAGAAGGATTAAAAGCGTGACTCAGTTAAAGTAATATGAAAGCGAAATATATCAGAAATAGTAAAAGATAGGTTAAAGTAGATGGAAAAAGAAACACAAGTAGAAATACAATTGTCTAGTATGTGTGTAAAAAAGTATAGGAATAGTGCAGTTGTAGATATACGATAGCACGTGGCATTAGAATTTAGAAGGATATGAGGGATGAAAGGCATCGAGGAGTGAGAGAGTTGACCTTCCGAAATGTAAAAGTAGTAATTAAATGAAAGGAAAAAGCGATGACTAAACTCAAGGGTTTGACTTTAGGTTTAGAGAGAAGTAACAAAATGTAAGGTTATGAGAATGCTGGGCGGTATGGTAGATAGGTGGGCTGATCGACATATTGGGAAAAATATGTTGTTCTGTTTCGTCAAGTAATCCATAAAATATGGAGGCTTTCATTTTCTTCTGATTTGGGCTTTACCGTTGAATTCCGCCCCCATTGTGGTACGGAAGCATGTGTTTGATGTTAATTTACCCTTTGACTCTGCGTATTTCACTTTGAAAATGCAACCTCCCTCTCTTAATTCCTTGCTTTTGCATTAATTTTTAATTAAGCACTGGATGACTACAAGCTTTAATTGATGATAATTAATTAGGGTCTTCATTATTGTTAAATGTGCAAGTTAGAGTTCATGATTGTTCACTTTTGTTATTTATTGCCAAAGTGAATTTTTGACTTCTTTTGTCACCTATAAGTTCTTTCTTGGGTTGAAACATCATGATCAACACAATTTAAGTTTCTTTATATGATTGTTATCAGATTTTTTTTTCTAATTTAAATGTTATAAATTTATAGAGAACACAAGAAGTTTATAATCTTTTTGAAAAATGTATATTTTTTAAAACTCATTATTAATTTATTATATGAGTGATTTTTTAAAGTACTTTTTACATATAATATTCTACTTTTAATAAAAAAGCTTAATAAGAAAGACTTAAAAATCTTTATGTAAGTTTTCTCCTTATATAAATCAATATAACCCAAGTCTCGGATCTCGACATTTCATGATGTTCCACGGTATTGTTATTTCTACTTTAATTTTTTACTAATACCAACACTGCAATATTTGCTCTACAAGATCGCGGATGGAGTTATAATGGAATGTATTGATACCTGCTAATATGACTTGAATCATAAATGAAATTTATCTAAAAAGTCGAATGATTAGCCTATCTAATAAGAATGCGTTAATTATGATATAAGTATTACTTTATACCTAAATCATTTCTAAAACACATGGATCGGAACATGCCACAAATTCATTTTAGATATCGATATCATATATATAGAATACTAATGTAATGGCATCGCTTTGCAAATTGTATTTATCCGTGAGAGTTAATTTTTGCAAAAATATAATTAACCTGATATCATTTTGATTTAATTATGGCATTTCCATCTTGATCGTACATTTACACGTTCGTCTCAATTATTGAATAAAATACGGCACCTATAGGTAGCATAATTATTTGATCTGACAAATGACAAAGCCTTTAAGATCCATTTCTCGCGAAAGACAAATTAAAATTAAACCAGTTCCTCATTTTTCTCAATTCCCATGCGCAGTTTGATCTGAATATATAATTGTGGAGAAATTAAGGAAAATGTTGAACACGTTAGTACATATTGGCTGACTTAATTACCTTCATAATGATGAAGTCTGTACATTGATCCGTTGGGTTGAGTCTTAATTAAGATTTGAATTGGACTTGATATATATTAAAAACAACGTAAAAGGGGGCAATCCCTCGCAAATTCGTAATTAGAAGCAACTCGTGATATTACTCATAGTTCACTACATTCATTTTATGTTATTAAGTCTACTAAACTTCACTCCTTTTCCTTTTCTTATATGAAAGACGACACGACGCTGTGTCACCTCGTGAACACATGTCTACCAATAAGTGGCCAAGTTTTGCGGTTATTTGGAATTTTGGATCATTTTGAGGGAGTAACATTACCATTGGTGACACGTGTCCTTTCCTCCTCCACGAGTGAAGTCAACGGTTTTCGTTTCCAGCAAGATAGGTGGTTGTTGACATTCATCTGCTTTACCATCGATCCCTCGCCAAATATTCCCAACGCATTTGAACCAAATACTGTTGAATTTAGTCAAACTAAAATAGTAGTTAACACGCTATTTTATGTACTTACTCCAGTTTTGTAACTTGTATATATATATATATATATATGTGTGTGTGTGTGTGTATATATATACTACGTAATCTGAACAAAGAAAAAAGAGCTTTGTCGCACTGATGTCATTTTGTATATATATATATACAACGTAACCTGCACGAAGAAAAAAGAGCTTTGTCGCACTGATGTCATTATGTCATTATCGTTTGCTCATTGTGATTTCCTTGTGCTTCACTCTCACACTACAACACAACCATCTACATTCTAGAATAACCAAAGGATCAATACTCTTCACACAAATAAATTACTATACATTGTCTCTCCTTGTTCGGTGTGTATAGGGCATGTCCAATTTTATTTACATCGAGCAGCATTATACACAGTGGCGTATCCAGGACCCCCGGGTCAGGGGGGGCAAAATATTTTAAAAAATTAATAATAATTAAAAGTCATACATATAAAAATAAAGACATAAATGTTAAAGTCGTAAAATTTTAATATATCTAATCAAATAAATTACATACTTTATAATTGTCCTCTACGTGATTTCATATTCTGAAATCGTTGAATAATCATCTCATTGTCAATATTATTGAAGACATCTCTCTCAATATAAGTCACTAGACAATCATTCATCCACGCATCTCCCATTCGATTACGTAACCTATTCTTCACAATCTTCATAGCAGAAAAGGCTCTTTCTACAGTTGCCGTGGCAACAGGCAAAATCATTGCTAACTTCAGAAGAAGAAAAACTAATGGATAAACAATATGTCTTCCAGTTTCAACTAATTTCTCTGAAAGATCACTGATTCCTTTCAAAGATGCAAATTCAACATTCATACGCATATCAATGATATAAGTCTCAAGTTGATTATCAAGCATCACTAAATCAGTTGAAGAAAATTCACATGGATAAAACTTCGCAAATTCAATCAACTTTGACTTATCAAAAGCAGAGAACAAATTGGCTGGATTCAAACAAGCCATGCAAAGAAGCAACCGAGTATTTGTCTCACTGAAACGATCATTAAGTTCCTGAAGCTGCATGTCCACAACAGTATAAAATAATTCAACACGATAATGATGCTCTATTGTGATAGCTTGAGTTTTGCCTCCACGTCGTGATCTTCCCTTAGAAAAAAATATATCCTCCATATTAGGGATGTTAATAGCATGCATATTGCAAAATAAAGTTACTTCTTGCAATAAAGACTCCCATCCATTATCCCTCATAGTTTGTAATCGTTGCTTTGTGATGTTAACCAAGTTCATAGCATTGATGATGTCTTGATCTTTCCTTTGCAATGCTTGTGACAATTCATTCGAAATACCCAAGACAATTTTCATCAAATGCAATGTGAATGCAAAATCAAAATCCTCTAACAAATGTAAAAGACCATTGGCTTCGGCTCTTTGATCTGCATTTGATCCATCTTCTTTTATAATTTCAAGAACATCAATTACAGCAGAATACATCAATATCAAATTGATCAAAGTTTCATAATGCGAACTCCAACAAGTATCAACAGCTCGTTTAAGACTAGTTTCTTGATTCAAACCCTGCCCACTTAGAATTTCTCCTTTTCCCAATGCCTCTCTAACATTCACAATTTGTTTTTCACGAAGCATGTCATGTCGTTTGCAAAATCCCCCAACAACATTTAATAATGTGGACACCAAGTTAAAAAGAGAAGCAACTTCAATATGATTTTTGGAAATAGCAACTAACGTAAGTTGTAACTGATGAGCAAAACAATGTACATAAAATGCAGATGGATTCTCCCTTAAGATCAAACTTTTGAGACCACAAAATTCTCCTTGCATGTTGCTAGCACCATCATAACCTTGCCCACGAATTCTTGATGTACTAAGCCCATGTTTGCTAAACAATGCATCAATTGCCATTTTCAATGATAAAGCTGTAGTATCTTTAACATGAACAATACCAAGAAAATGCTCAACAATATTACCATTTTTGTTAACATAACGCAAAGCAACAACCATTTGCTCCTTATTTGATATGTCACGAGCTTCATCAACAAGAATAGCAAAGAATTCATCTCTAAGATCAGACACAATAGCGTTCGTGGTTTCCAATGCAGCAGCATTAACAATATCTTTTTGGATTTCTGGAGCAATTAATTGATGATTTTCTGGAGCATTTTCTAAGACAATAGAATTTACTGATTCATTGTGTCCAGAAAGAAATTTTAGAAGTTCAAGGAAATTACCTTGATTACTAGAATTGCTTGATTCATCATGACCACGAAAAGCTAATCCTTGCTTTAATAGAAAGAGAATGCAATCAATTGACGCTGTTAAACGCCTTCGATATAAGTCACGAACTTGTTCAGATTGCTTAGATATTGAAACTTCAATATGTTGATTTTGATTCATCAAATCTTGACTCATCTTCCAAGCAATGTTATGAGAACTATTAGGACCTCCAACATGAGCTAAGAGTTTTTCTTTCTTATTCCATTTCATGAATCCCTCTGTCACAAATGTATCACCACCTGATTGCTTTCCAAAATCGGGCCTAAAAAGATAACAACATAAGCAAAATGCAGCATCTTTTTCTATACTATACTCTAACCAGTTGCCAAATTCACTAAACCAAGAGGGACAAAATCTCCTTAAAGAATTTCCAATTTTTCTTTGGGGGAAATTATGTTGACTAGGTTGGCATGGTCCTCTTTGTAAATATGCTCTTCGTATCTTATCTCGATCATTAGGATGATATGATAAAATTTTCATTCGCTTTCCTGGATCTGATGGCAACTCATCTAAATTAATTTCAATTTGTTGCTCATTTGATGGTGATTTCCTCTTGAAAAATCTTTCCATTACAAAATTCTCTCCTCTTCTAAATCCTAATAGCATAATCAATCAACAAATTTAATAGAATTAGACCTATGTACAAAAGCCCTAAATTTTACAAAGTCTCTAACAATGAAGTGAAAAATTAACTAAAAAATTTCATAAAATTAGCTTCACCAATATGTTAGTCATCATCATAAATGATTAAATGTATAATTAATCATCTAATTTGATAGATTTATATCTATGTATAAAAACCCCCCAAATTTTACAAAGAACTCCTTAAGAATGAAAAATTAATTATCATAAAAAAAAATTTATAAAATAACTTCACAAATATATTAATAATCATCCTAATAGCATAATCAAACACTTAATTTAACAAAATTTCATCAATTTGTAAAAACCCCCAAATTTGACAAGGTTTTCATTCTAGAAAGTGGGAAGGAAGAAGGCAAGAAGCTTACATGGAATTGGAGGTAGAGTGGCGCCGTGGCGGTCGAAGCTTGGTGGTGGACTGGTGCTGGTGGTCGAAGGCTGGTGGCGGTGGCCGGTGACCGGTGGGCGGTGGCTCATGACCTTGAGAGGAAGAACGCGGAGGATGGGCACTGGGCAGCCACGGCTCTTGGAGAGGGAGTCAGACTGGAAGGCGTCGGCGTCGGCAGTCTTCAACTCCAAGTGTTCAGAGGGAGGCGGTCGGGTCTGATAAGGAAGAGGGAGGGGAGGCGCGGGCGCCGCGTGCGTGGGGGTCTGGGGGCCACGGCTCTTGTGCGCAGTGGCGGAGTGAGACTGCAGAGAGTGGAGAGGGAGTCAGACTGGAAGTGGAAGGCGTCGGCGTGTCTTCAACTCCAAGTATTCAGAGGGAGAGGGAGGCGGTCGGGTCTGGTAAGGAAGAGGGAGGGGAGGCGCTGCGACTGCGTGCGTGGCGTGGGGGTCTCGGGTCTGCGGGGGGGAGATTGGGATTTAGAAATTTGAAAAAAAAAAATAAAGAAGGGGGGTCAAAAAAAAAGGGGTCAGAAAAAAAAAAACAAATGGCAATATCGTAATTTCAGGGGGGGAAGTGCCCCCCCTGAGAGCCAAGTGGCTCCGCCACTGATTATACAATTATACATTGAGTATGATTCATTTTATTTATATATGATTAGCTTTCTGTTTCATTTCTCTGGATCTGAATCTTAAGGTGGTAGTACAGAGCGTCACCGTATCTAAGTTGATTGATTAATTATATATTAACGTTTATTTGAGTAGATGATTCTTTAATTAGCAGCTGGTTTTGGTGATTACTTGCCAAAGAAAGAAAGGGATGACGGCGTATGACATACCTTAAATAGTAAGACAAGAGAAGGCATCTCTAAAGTAGATTAAAATAAATGTTTGTTACGCAAATGTTGGTATATTGTTGTTGTATGGTGTCCAAAACTCTAACCAACTTTGAAGATATATCAAATCTTCTTCTTCAATAATTGCTTCACATCCTATAAAATGCAACAATAATTCATGCACGATAATCAGTTCAAACACAATTAACTAATGTTATGACATTGCATCCACACGTAAAGCAGCAAAGTTTTTTAATTAATAGATGGGTTAGAAAAAGAACAAAATTAAATTGGAATACAAACTAAACTCTACGATTCTCAGTAAACGACAAGCGTGGAGGGCTGCTGTTGCAAACGACGGTGTTGTGATTGCGATTCATTAATGACGTGATGGAGGACACGTGGTTGATGAATGCGGCACCGCGGGTGTACGTGGGCGCATGCTAGTTCGTTGCGCGTAGGTGTGGTGCCTTCTGCCTCATTGTGTCATTTCTGCTCCCCACTACTCCCAATTTTAGGTTAGTTTTTTTAAGTATAAGTTTCATGTTTATAATTAATTTATTCAGACACTTAATATTTGAAAAACGATACCTTCTATTTGATTAGCTTCCGTATTTAAAACTTCAATAATTGAAGGAATTACATATCACTTTTATAAAATGGTATAAGTGGACCCTTAATGTGTATGCATATGTGTAATATATTTTTTTGGTTCAAAGAATGCCATTGAGCCAGAGGCTTAGCCCATACAAAAGAATTTACTCCCGTTTTTGTATCTTTGAAGAATGGGTCGAAAATCCATAATGAATTTTTTTGTTTTACTAAAAATCTGTGAATCAAATATAATACTGAGCCCAGACCATATATATATATACATAAAAGCTGAGTAATTGGAAACAATCTTGGAGAAAAGCTCTCAGACCTTTCATTGTCACAGATTTGCTTTTTCTTTTCTTGTGGGAGTGTTTTTCTTTTTATTTAGAGGATATTCTTTATCCTTGTGAAAGATTTCTTTTCTTTTACAGAAGATAGTGTTTAGTAATGCCAATTATTTTGATAAGGCTAGATTTATTATATGGCTGCATACAGTGCATATATTAATTAGTTTCAATTTTCATAGGAAAGAGAACTCAGACAAAGGGCTCTGATAAAGTGGCGGGGTGTCAGAGGAAGTGGCGCTTTGGAGGTAGAGGTGAAAGCGATACTGGAAGCTCATGTTTTGGCTTCAAATTTGGAGATGGATTTGAAGACTTCATTCAGTGTCCTTTAGCTAGGTTCCGAGGGAGTTGAATAATGGCTCACTCCATGGCTGAGGCTTCAGGCTCAACAACATGGGTTGCTTCATAGAAGATGGTATTTAAAGCCTTATGCTGAGCTAAAGAATTAAGTTGATCCATTAGGAGTTTGGAAAGAGGAGAGTTGCTTTATTTTATTTTATTTTTGTTGGTCTGTGCTGGTCCATTTACAGCTACTGTGTCGTAGTTTGCCTTTACTGGAGTGCCCATTTGATCTGCTTGGTTGTTCTTTTGTGGTAATGGGCTATTTGTTACTCTTAGGTTTGCATCGGCCTATAAACAATCTTGTCAATTGTGACCATAAGGTAAGCCTGCAAAGCACCTTCATCTTACTTGGGCAAATGGCAATTAGTATTCTTTAATAATGTGGTTGATTTTTTTAAAAGGACTTTAAAATAAAAATTATAAATGTATAATAACGTGTAGAAGAGGAAGTGCACAATTAAGACTACCAATTTACCACATAAGGATATATCCAGCACCAAGTTTGCTAATACCTTGGCTATAATAGCAAAAGAAATTAAATTTTTTTTAGTCACAACAAAAATATGTTTGTAATGACAAAGAATAATATTATGATAGGTAAAATGTAAATTGATCACAAGATGTTACAGTTAAAGAGAATAAAATATTTGAATAATTTTCGTAAGTTAAATAGTTAAATTGAATAAAAAAAATTAATAAAGTTGATCAAAATAAAATATTAAATTTGAGTTTTTTTAAGTTAAAATATTAAATTATGAAAAAAAATAGAATTAAGAGATCAAAATGAAACTTAAAAGATAAATTCAACGGACAAAGTGAAACAAAATAAATAATAAAGATCAAAGTGATTCCTAATATACTTAAAAGATCAAATTGAAACAAAATTAAGTTAGGTGATGAGTATAAAAATTGAAATAAAGTTAAAAGACAAAAATAATATTTTAGCAACAAAATATTATTTTCTCAATTCTAATAATGTTTTAAGGTTTTCTTATTTGCATGGTATAGTTCTCAATGTTTTTGGAATTGGAACGGTTATTGACTTATACTGACTTTTAGGTCACCAAGTCATTGGGTCGATTGTTGAATCGAAAAAATAAATTATATATATATATCATATACAATAATATAAAAAATTTATAAAAAATAATTAATGTATATATATTTTCAAACTCAAGTTATAAATAAAAAAATCATAATAAGTTATGTTCTTAAATTATTAAAACTCAATTTATCTACTATTACACGAAAATATTTATAAATAATTTAAATAAACATAAACAAACTAGTTAAGAATTCTAAATTTGCGAACATATATATATATATATTGGCGGGTATCCTATTTAATTTGATATGTATTCTCATCCCAAACCATTACAATTAATTGTCTTTCTATGTATTTGGGAGTATTTAGACCACACATAACAGTGCTTCTACCAAAATAGGGAATTAGACAAGGAGACCCCCTTTCCCCTTACATTTTTATAGTGGCAATGGAATACCTCTCAATCTTAATCACCAATGCAATCTTAGAAAATAATTGGAAACCTTTTAAACCTAATAATAGTAATCTTTCAATATCTCATCTCTTTTTTGTTGATGACATCCTCTTCTTTGCAAAGGTTGATGACCGTTCCATCCACAATATTAAGTATAAAATGGAAGATTTTTGCAAAACTAGTGGAATGAAAATAAATTTCAAAAAATCTAAGATTTATTTCTCTCCTAATATCCCTCTCGACAAAAAACAATATCCAATTTTTTTTTTAGATCTCTTACTTCCCAAACCTATCTAGGCTACAACCATAAAACAAAATACAGTTCAAATAATTTTGATCATATCATTTTTAAGCTCCACCAAGAGCTCAATAGCTGGAAAGCTAGACATCTTTCTTTTGCTAGAAGAACACAATTAATTAATGCTACCAAACCATCAAATGAAAGTCTTTAGCCTTCCCAAAAAAAAACTCACTCTCAGATTGATAAAATATGTAGGAATTTCCTTAGGGGTCATAAAAACTCTAAAAATAAGCTTCACATGGTTAACTAGGATACAATCACTAAACCAAAAAAGCTTGGCGGCCTTGGCATTAAAAGATCTAATTTCATGAATGCTGCGTTTATGGCTAAATTAAAATGGGATATCAAAACAAACAACAACAAAACTTGGGTAAAATTATTTAATCTCAAATATAGGGATCAAAATAGAAATTATGTTAACTCATCTTTTACCTATAAAAGCATTAAGAAAGATAACCAAATCTTCACAAAAAAAATAAAAAACATCTTGGCTTGTTAAAAATGGCTTAAGCATAAACCTTTGGGAAGATTGTTGGGTAACAAATACTTCTTTACGAAGCATTCTCTCTGGCTCTCTTCCCCCAAATGACACCCAAAGAAAAGTTGTTGACATCATAATCAGTAATAGAAATTCTCTCAGCTGGAACCTTAGCACTATTCCTTACCCTCTTCATCAAAATATTTTAGATAAAATTAAAAGTTTTGCTTTGCCTTACCAAAACCTTAACCTGATTGATAGCATCACTTGGATTCTTTCTAAGAATGGGGAGTTTACGATTAAAACTGTCTACAATAGCTGCTTTGATGACAACTGAATTTGTAACTTAAACTGGATTTGGAAATCGCCCTGTAACCAAAGAGAAAAAATTCTTTCAATGGAAATGTTTTTATCAAGACACACACTGAGAAATCACCTCACAATTATTAACAACATATTTAAGATCAAGCCAAATCACATGTCAAACAATGCAAACAATTCATACAATTCCAAATCAAGTTTCCAAATATTTTTCGGGTCCCATCCACAATAAGTGGCCGTTGCCTCACGGCCCCTGTCACATCCTCCCTTATTTCACCTCTATCCTCAAAGGGACAAATCTGTAGTCTAACCTTATTTCACCCGGTCCTTAAAAGGACGAATATCATATTCAATATCACCTGGCTATAGTCATTTCATTCCACCCTTATTTCATTCCATGAGATCTCATAAACTCCATTTCTGTTTCTCTCAAGATCAAACACAATCATATTACACAATCATAGGCAGCTACATGCATCCCATTTCAGGAAAAGTTCACAACAGTCTCATATTTGTACATTTCAATGCATAACATGAATGCATGAATTTCATGTCACACACACACACACACACACACACACATACACACACACACACATATATATATATATAGTATACTTTTAATATATACATTAAATAAGCAAACAAGGTAAGGTAGAATCTCTCACCTTAATATTTGCCTAATTTTACCTTGAACCTTTCTCTAAGATGTGTAAGATGATGGAATTTAATTTTCTCTATATCCAAACTAATCACAACATTCCAAAATATGTGGATGATGCATTAAAGAATCTATCCCTACAAGATAATCATGCCAAAAACATATCAAGGTCACAAAATAGGAAAATTGTTTGCTATAATTTGACCTTTGATCACTCCTCTAAATATAACTCTCAAATAATAAAGAATTTTTAAATGAAACTTATACTATTAGAAACTAGACTCAAATAGATTTTCAATGATATAAATTTCACCCAAAACAAAGTCCGGATGAAAGAGTTATGAACATTTTAAAACTGATACTACAATAACGGTCAACGGTCAACGCAGCTACAGTGTCGTTGACCGAGTCAATGCTACAGTAACATTGACCGAGTCAATGCTACAGTAACGTTGACCGAGTCAATACTACAGTAACTAAGAAAATATGAAAAAATTTTCTCGATGAACAATATTTTCTGGAAATTCTCTGGAAAATTTCCAGAATGAACAGTGACGTTCTTCGTGTTCTTCATCTAAAAATCCTAAAATTAAATCTAAAACAACATTTCTTTTTATTTCTCCCATGAGTTTTCTTTCTTAAAGCCTAAGGAGTGTTTTGACACCAAAACCCCTAATTTTTACCAACAATCAAAGCTCAAATCTCAAATTTTTATCAAAAACACTAGCTTTTTTAAATATCTGAATTCTACGAATTTCTCCTAGTTTTCTCCAAATTTCTTGTTCCAATAACATCATAAACCACCCAGGAATGTTTTAGATTAACATCCACACTTAAATTCATCCATAGAAATATTATACAAAGATTTCTCAAATTGATAACCTAGGATTTGTCCTTGTAAGAGGAGGAAAAAAAGAAAAACATCTACTTACCAATCCTCTTCGGTTCCATGGCTTCTTCCCCCAAACAAGATGGCAAGAATGGGTGATGAAGGAGATGGAATGAGAGTTTTTGTGAAGGAGATGCAGAGGGCTTCAGGAGGAAAGAGAAAATTGAATAGGAAGAGAGGAGGATGTGTTTAATGATTGTATGTGTGGGCCCCACTAATTTTTTTTGGGATAAAATTGCTCATAGCCGCTCTAACTTATAAAATTTCTTTCACTTAGGTCCTTGAGAATTTATAAAAATTTTCCAAATTAAAAATTTGAAATTTTTATTTCCAAATTTCCTTCACTAATTCAAAAAGAACATTTTTCACATAATTAGATTTTCCAATAAACTTCAAAATAAATTTTTAAATATTCATAAAAATTATTAGGGTATTACATTCTTCCTCCTTATATAGAATTCAGTCCCCGAATTCAAAATTCACCTTAAGACTAAAATAAGTGTGGTTACTTTGTCCATATCTCATCCTTCGCATCTCTTTCTTCCCAAACTTCGTCACACCCTTGGTGAGATATACAAAAACACTATACCATCGACTGTGAACTCTAGACCGCATTATCGATGGTTTGCATAGGACTTTTGCCTTTTCTAAATAGCAAGCAATCTCTTACTCATCAGTTTGATCTTCTCCACGACCTCTTGTACCATAAAGTATCTCATCCCCCTAACTTTTACCAAACTCAAACCATCTAATCAGAGACAAACTCTGTCTCCATATAAAACATCAAATAGGTGTCGTTTCAAAAGTGACACGTGATCTTTCTAGTTCACACTGAATATCAGAACACATTTTACCACACACATAGCTCATAACTTTTATGAATACAAGCACCCCACCCGAAGACGTCATTTTGGCCATAGGCAATACTCTTGCCCGAAGGCGATCCTCCTGCCTTAAGGTGATACTCTCACCTGAAGGCATCATATAAAAGGCAAAATCACATGAAATCATTACATAAATCTCTAGGAAGAATAATCCTAGAAAATATGATAAGTAAATAATATACTTCTCAATAATTATAAAATAAATATATATGAAAATTCCTCTCACCTCAATGACTCATAGAGTCGTACCCCTTCAATGATTGGGGCAAACTCATAGTTCTCTATGTATAGGTTCATAAAATACTTATTTAGTACTCCTCTATAGTTTAGAAGTGCAATAAAATATCATTTTAGTAACTCTGCTCAGTCAAAAGGATATTACCATACTCTACTTTAGAATTTCCATAATCAAGTATGAAATATAGCAAGTCCAACATATTCTCATTTCTCAAGTTCTTTCAGTAAAAGGAATTACCTTAATTGAAAAAGATCCAAAAATTGACTTAAATTTTATTTCTATTACATAAGTTACAGACAACAAGCTTAACTTGATTTACAAAATAAATAATTTTAATATGTGAAGCTTAAATCAAATATCATCTTTAGGTACAAACAAAAGAAAGAATAAATTAAGGACGAGGAGACTTTTGAAATGTAGAAGGTGCTCCAGGTCTAAAAGAGAAAGGTGCTTCAGACTTTAAGAAGAAAACTAATCGTTGCAGCTTAGAAAAGGTTTCTGGAGGAAGCGCGTGAGAAATTTGACGAACAGTAGAAGTCACTCCGTTCATACAATCAATACATCTCGCTTGTTAGTCACAAAAATTTTGAGTTGCAAACATCGAATGTCTATCAACTTGATTAGCTAGTTTCTCGAAACGACGGTTTATCAATTTCTCTTGGTTTTCAAAGAGACGATTTATTAATCGCTTCTGGTCCTGTGCCTTATATTCCAGGCTCTCTATCTTATGCTTCAGGTTTTCTATCTTACACTCTAGGAATACAAGCTTATTTTCTGAGGATGTTGCAGTGATGTCCTCCTCCAACTCTATTACATCCCTCTTTCTCTTCTTAATTTCTGGTAACCTATTTACAGGTCTCTTTCCTTTGTCATTTTCGAAACTTAGATTTAAATCAAACTCTACGTTGCTAGTCTCAAAATTCAAGTTGAAAGATTTATTGTCGGCCATTACTCTAAGGACCTCAGAAGTAAATTCAAACGAGAAAGGAATGAAGATTAACGAATAGGTATGTAATGAAAGAAGTAGGTTTTCTTGGTGTAGTGAATAAGATAACGGCATACAAGATTTATAGGCAACATAAAGCCCCTCGAACTAGAGTCACCATAACCTATACACTGCTCCCTAATAGGTTTATAGATCTCATACGTCGCAATGCCAGCTATTGATGTCGGACATGTAAGTAAATATAATTTAATATAATCAATACAAGTCAAATATTTGCTCAAAAATTTTGGTCTTTTAGTCTAAAATTTTCTCACTCTAAACTTGTCTTATCCTGAAATCGCATATCACGATATCACTCCATGATTAGATAGTCTCATATTAGCCTTATCTTATATTCTAATCGGTGTCTTTACTCTAGACTTACACATAATATATATAAATATATATTTTAAAACAAAGTTAACTGCTTACGGTCGCATGCATCAAGCATTATCATGATGCAAGGAAATCATTGCCTTTCATTTGCCCACGAGAGTATTATATGTAAGTATGTGTAATCATGAAGATGTATCATCCTCTACACATTTCATTTTATTCAAGTCATTTTAAATTTTTGACTTCTCATTTTCTATGAGTACATGTGGAATCATGACATATTATTCTTGGCCGTAGCCTTCACTCATGATGCATAAATAGCATACACAATATATGTTCTTAGATACATGTATCACAACATGATTCAATCAATCATGTATATTATACTCAACTGAAGGCTCTCAAGAACAACACAACAAAGCAGAGAAATACTGTTCTGTTTATCACCATTTTATTAATCCTTAAAATTTTCAATCAAAACAAATTAAATCAGCTGCAAATCCACCGAAATTGACTTTCGTGGTTTGGCATTAATGCGACGCGCTGTTGATATGCATGCCTACCCTAGACTTCTAGCTTCCAGCTTGTAGAAATCCATAGGTTGAGCATGTAGGGGTGCGACGAAGAGATATCTTCTTTGTCTCTAAGTCCTAATTTTTCTTTATAAAAACTGTCCCAGTGTTCTTAGTTACCACACCACAAAGAGTAATCATCTCTATAACTTCCCAGCATTCCTCTCTTCTCATACTCCTACAAAAATTTCTAAATTTTTCAAATCATGGCCACAAAGAAGTACATTGATCTCACAGTGGAGGCCAAGGAAGAAGAACTCGACTTAAACTTAAGTTTAGGTAAGGACAAGGGCAAAAGACCTTTCGAGGGATCTCAAGAGAATCAAAATGAGAAAAAAAATGAAAAAGAACGAGGAAGCTGAGGAGATTAGCACCGGCCATATTTCGGAGGACAAAATCGCCTGTCTAGAGCAGCAGGTGAAGGATCTGAAAAAGATGATAGAGGATCTGAAAAAGTTAACTAAATGCAATAATGCGGCAGTGACTTCGAGAATAGATAGGTTCTTCTATTGGTCTACCCAATGCTTCTGCAATCAATAACAAAGAAGTGTTGATTGTATGAATGGGATTTACACTACCTCCACGACATTGCTTTATCTCTCGCTCTAAGGAATGGTCAAGGGGTGATGATACAATACAACCCTCCTAATCCTAGACCACCTCACCTTTAGATTACTCATGCATGAGTAATTTTTAATTTTTTTTTGCAATGTAATCCTTCCGCTTTTAATGCTAGTGGTTTCTTTTATTGGATGGTACTCAAAAAAATAGTAATAATAAAATTAAGAAAGATAAAGGAAATCAGTCACACAAAATCAATCATGAATTCAGCTTATAAAGCCCCATACATAAAATTTGATCCGACAACAACGGAATCAAAACAAATAACAACATTTCCTTTACCAAGTTCAAAAGTGTAGCCACATCTGTCTAAAACTAAAACTAAAAACATAATTCCTAAGAAAAGACAAGTCTCAGAGGGAAAGGAAATGAAAACATCTTACAGGACCTTCAGTGGAGCCGTCTCTCTATAGTTGTGCCCGGGTTCACCACGATAGAGGAGATCCCACTAAGGTTACCTTACTCTGTAATCGGTAGAAGACCTAATCCTAATGCTCTAATACCAACTTTGTCACGACTCAAAAGCTGAGCCCGTGACCGGCACGGAAGGTGAATTTCATTTCACCTCTGTAAGCCTATCTTTCTCTTAAGCACAATACTAAATCTTATTTTGGTTATTCTTTTAAATGCAATTAATTTAAATTACACAATTTAAGAAATAAAAAAAAAGAATTATTTCTCTTCTCACGAAATGATAAGAAATTATGGCTAAACCGAGTTTTCCATAAACAAACCTACCCGATTACAGAGCTTTTCTAGATTTATACATTAGAATAAGACCTAAACATTATACCTTTACCCTAAACAAATAAAAAAGTAATCTTGGTGTACTCGTCATCGGATTAGCAAGTTCTCCATACATGAAACTGAAGACAGCTTCTACTTGAGAGAATCCTACCACATTCACACACAATATAGGTATATATATATACATGCAGATATATATAATTGATCTAAAGATATAATCATCTAAGTTTTGGTATACAAGATATTTATCAAGACACACACATTAAAATCACCTCGCAATTATTAACAATATATTTAAAATCAAGCCAAATCACATTTCAAACAATTTAAACAATTCATACAATTCCAAATCAAGTTCCCAGACTTTTTTTGGGTCCCGTCCACAATAAGTGGTTGTTGCCCCACGGCCCCTGGCTCATCCTCCCTTATTTCACCTCTGTCCTCAAAGGGACAAATCTATAGTCCAACCTTATTTCACCCTGTCCTTAAAAGGACGAATATCATATTCAATATCACGTGGCCATAGTGATTTCATTCCACTCTTATTTCATTCTATGGGATCCCATAAACTCTATTTTCATTTCTCTTAAAATTAAACATAATCACATTACACAATCATATGCAACCATATGCATCCCATTTCAGGAAAAGTTCACAACAGTCTCATATTTATACATTTCAATGCATAGCATGAATGCATGAATTTCATATCATATATATATATATATATATATATATATATATATATATATTTAGTACACTTTTAATATATACATTAAATAAGCAAACAAGGTAAGATAGGATCTCTCACCTTAATATTTGCTCAATTTTACCTTGAACCTTTTTCGAAGATGTGTAAGATGATGGAATGTAATTTCTTCTATATCCAAACTAATCACAACATTCCAAAATATATGGATGATGCATTAAAGAATCCATCCCTACAAGATAATCATGCCAAAAACATATCAAGGTCACAAAATAGGAAAATTCTTTGCTATAATTTGGCCTTTGATAACTCCTCTAAATTGTAATATCCCAAGAATTTATATGAATATTTAAAGCCTATTTTGAAGTTTAGTGAAAAATTTAATTACGTGAAAAATTTTCTTTTTGAATTAGTGAAGAAAATGTGGGAATAGAAATTTTTATTTTTAATTTAGGAAATTTTTACAAATTCTCAAGGACTAAAGTGAAAAGAAAAGAAAGTATAGAGGACTTTTGAGAAATGACCAAGTAGGAACCCGAGAAGAAAAATAGAGCTTATGGGAATGAATTATGAGTCCGGTACCGAAAAAATGATGGATTCGAGGATAAAGTGGAGTTTGAGACATCGAGAGGGATTAAAGTGAACAAATCTTATAAGCTAAGGTGGCTATGAGCGATTTTATCGAAAAAGAAATTGGTGGGGCCCACGCGTATACACTTCTCCTTATTCTTTTCTTTTTCTCATTCTCCCTCCCGTAGCTTCACTTTCTCTCTCTCTCGATTATGCTTGCAAAGGAATTTCTTCATCAATCATTCATGCAATTTTTGCTTTGGGAAGGAAGCTATGAAAGTTAGGATGATTGGTAAGTTGATGTTCTTCTTCTTCTTCCTCTTATTACAAGATCAAATCCTTGGTTATTATTTTTGCAAAATTTTTGTAGAATATTTTAATGGATGAATTTAAGTGTGGATGTTAATCTAAAACATTCCTAGGTGGTTTATGATGTTATTAGAACAAGAAATTTGGAGAAAACTAGGAGAAATTCGTAGAATTTGGATATTTGAAAAAGTTAATGTTCTTGATGAAAATTTGAGATTTGAGCTTGGATTGTTGGTAGAAATTGGGGGTTTTGGTGTTAAAACACTCCTTAGACATTAAGGATGAAAACCCATGGAAGAAATCAAAAGAAATGTTGTTTTAGATATGATTTTTGGATTTTTGGATGAAGAACACGAAGAACATCGAAAATTTTCCCCAGAATTACTGTTCAACGAGAAAATTTTTCCAGATTTTCTCGTTACTGTAGCGTTGACTCGGTCAACGTTACTGTAGTTGCATTGACCGTTGACCGTTACTGTAGCATCAGTTTTTTTTTTAATATCGTTGAAAAGCTCTTTGAGTCTAGTTTCCAATGGTATAAGTTTCATCTGGATATTCATTACCAGTTAGGAGTTATGATTTGAGAAGTGGATGAAGGTCGAGAGTAGTGGTAGGAAATTTCTCTATTTCGTAACCCTGATGGTTTTTATCTGGTTACAATAGGAATGGTCAAGTGCAAGGTGGGAGTGCTGAGAGCATGAAATCCAGGTGAGTGGGTTAATACTTGCTATGATTAAATATCTTTGTTATTGACTTTTTGCATCATAGTGAAAATATGTTGAATATCCAAATTTGAAGAGAATGATGTGGGATGATGAGACATAAACAATTGTGGAACGTGCCAGGTGATGTATATAATTATATTTTCTTATTTTCTCATGAATTGAGGTTATATGATGGATTGTGAATGGCATGTGAACTGAGTTGAAATGTATCATACTCTGATTGTTGAGTTCAATCATATGCGGATAGTTAAGTATGTTATTGTTGAATAATTGTTCTATATTATGGGTTATGTTATATACATGCTATGTTGCTGGAACCACATTGATTATGTTGTGGCTTGAATTGTAAATGACTGAGTTGTGTATGTGGCTCAAGATTATGATTGAGGATGTTTTTATATGTGATTGTGATTGTGTTTGACTGGAAAGGAAAGGCATGGTGGTGCACCCCATGGAGAAATCTATGTGAAGCTATAAGGGTGGAGAATATAAATGGAGCGATAAGGGTGGATGCGGCGGGGGCCGCGGGCAACGATCCAGAGGTATTCTGGACGACCCGGTTGGTACGGGAATTGTGTGTGAAATTGATTTCATCGATTGCTGTTGTGAATTTTGAATTTTGTTGAAATGCATTTGATTCACTTGGATATTGTTGTGAAGTATTATGAATAATATTATATCATATGATGATCGATCTACGTATGATTGCTGCATGTTATCATTATGATGCATGATTTTTATTTTGTCATAGTATTGTGTTATCTACTCACTGGACACGTGGTTTGCTCATACCCCTCTTATTGATATTTTTTTTTCAGAGTTGACAGCTGAAGGTAAATATCGGAACAAGGAATTATGGATCCTTAGTCTATAATTACCTTTTCATTTGTTCAAAGGTATAATAGTTAAGTTTTATTCTAAGTTGTATAAATCTAGAAATCTCTGTAATCGGGTAGGTTCATTCAGTGATGTAATGTGAGTAATTGTAGTATGTATAGAGAACTCGTTTTGGTTGCATGAAAAAGAATTGTATGATTTTTAAGAGAAAGATAGGCTTACGGAGGTGAAATGAAATTCACTTTCCGTGCCGGTCACGTGCTCAAATTTTGGGACGTGACATAAATATAACTCTCAAATAATAAAGAATTTTTAAATGAAATTTATACTATTAGAAACTAGACTCAAATAGCTTTTCAACGATATAAATTTCACTCAAAACGGAGTTCGGATAAAAGAGTTATGAACATTTTAAAATTGATGCTACAGTAACGGTCAACGGTCAATGCAGCTATAATGTCGTTGACTAAGTCAATGCTACAGTAACGTTGACCGAGTCAATGCTACAGTACTAAGAAAATCTGAAAAAATTTTCTCAATGAATAGTATTTTCTGAAAATTTTCTGAAAAATTTTCAGAATGAACAATGACATTATTCGTGTTTTTCATCCAAAAATCCTAAAATCACATCTAAAATAACATTTCTTTTGATTTCTCCCATGGGTTTTCTTTCTTAATGTCTAAGGAGTGTTTTGACACCAAAATCCCTAATTTTTTACCAACAATCCAAGCTCAAATCTCAAATTTTCATCAAGAACATTAACTTTTTTAAATATCCGAATTCTATGAATTTCTCTTAGTTTTCTCTAAATTTCTTGTTCCAATAACATCATAAACCACCCAGGAATGTTTTAGATTAACATCCACACTTAAATTCATCCATAGAAATATTATACAAAGATCTTTCAAATTGATAACCTAGAATTTGTTCTTGTAAGAGGAGGAAGAATAAGAATAACATTTACTTACCAATCCTCTTCGGTTTCATGGCTTCTTCCCCCAAGCAAGATGGCAAGAATGGATGATGAAGGAGATGAAATGAGAGTTTCTGCGAAGGAGATGTAGAGGGCTTCAGGAGGAAAGAGAAAATTGAATGGGAAGAGAGGAGGATGTGTTTAATGATTGTATGTGTGAGCCTTACTAATTTTTTTTTAAATAAAATTGCTCATAGCCACTCTAACTTGTAAGATTTGTTCACTTAGGTCCTTCAGAATTTGTAAAAATTTTTTAAATTAAAAATTTGAAATTTCAATTTCTAAATTTCCTTCACTAATTCAAAAAGAACATTTTTCACATAATTAGATTTTTCAATAAACTTCAAAATAGATTTTTAAATATTCATAAAAATTATTGGGGTATTACAGTGGGCCATTGACATTGGCCTCCAAATAATATGTAATCAAAAAAGTTACAGAAAAATTATTATTGAAACTGACTCCCATGAAATAGTTGACCTTCTTCTAAATAATTCATCTGCTTTTCACCCTTTAGACTCCATTGTGATAAACTACAGGTACCATCTTACTAAATTCCATAAATTCAAAATTATGAAGATTTCAAGACTGCAAAACAGGATAGTTGATACTCTTGCCAAAAAAAGAAGGAAGGAAAGACTACCCCTCATCATTTTTTGTTACGCACCTCCTGACATCTCTCAGCTTCTTCATGAAGACAACACAAACATCAATCTAGCTCGTTGATAAGTCCTTTATTTTCATTATCTTCCTATGATTTTATTGGGCTTTTTCTTTCCCTTGCTCCGATTTTACTTTCCTTTTTGCACTTCTTATCTTAGTTCTTGCATTTTATTTATATTTTGTAGTTCTCCTTGTTCTTCCCCTTTTTATCCCCTTTTCCCTACATTTTGGAGTAATTTTTGTGTATTTCCTTGTAGGTATATATTTTGTATGATACAAGTTGGAGAGCTGAGGAAACCTAAAAGCAAATTGCAAAATTCGAAGGCTGGCGCCTCAGGCGCCAAAGCAGAAACTCTCTGCCAGACAATTAATTGTGGCGCCTCAAGCGCCACACGGGCGCCTGGAGGCCCTAGCAACCTAACTCTCTGTCTTGAGGCATGAAGGTGGCGCCTAGGCGCCATGAAGTGATTTTTCTAGCGTTTTTCTGCATGGCGCCTAGGCGCCACGCAGGGCGCCTGGGCGTCGGGATCCTGACATGTTCGTGACTCAGCCTATAAATTGAATTTCTGAAGCATTTTTGTGGATCTTGGGCTGGAGAAGAAGGAGCTCTGCTAGGGCACAATTAGGGAAGAAGGGAAACCTATTCTCCATTGAGTTTGATGCTTATTTCTTTCTCTCCTTCCTCTTGTATCATGTTTATTTATGTATTTGTGATGTTTTTCTCTTCTTCCACCATGTGTAACTAAGTCTCTAGGGTTAGGGATTGATGTAATTGACTCCTATAAAGCTTTGTTATTGAATGCTTTAATATAATTGCAATTTCGATTATTGGAGTAGACTTTACCGCTTTTTATCACTCTTGGATGCTTAGCTACCATCTTCAATGAACCTAGGGTTTATATTAGTGCTAGACATAGCTTGATATGGACTTGCCTTTGTAATTTCTACCGTAATTTGGGTTAGTCTAGACATAGATAACCTTAATTGCGTGGTCTTTATGAGTTCTTACGCTTAAACTCCGAATCAATTAATTTGACTAAGACATTAGCTAATTAATTGAATGAGGAAGATTTGTTTCACCAAGACATTGGGTTCAAATATCTTTGTGAACTTAATCAACAATAAGAGGAATTTACAAATATATTGAAGTATTCTCTAATGACTCAAAGATTAGTTTGTCTATGAATTAATCGGATTAGGAGCTAAGTAAAATCAATTCCCTATGCCTGGTTTGTTCTCGTATAGTTTTCGTTGTGCTAGCCAACTTAGTGTCTTAATTTAGTTTACTGTCTTTAACTTTAGACTCAACCACTCAACCTTTTCAATTGTCCAAATATAATTTGAGCTAGTGAAATTGGTAATTGTTAAAGTCAATCCCTGAGGACGATAACTCTTTCTTTCTCACTTTACTACTTGTGCGACTCGATACACTTGTCGGGAAATAACGCATCAAGTTTTTGCCGGGGATTGACGGTGTTAACAATATTAATAGTAGTTAGTAGGGTTGTAGTTTGGACCTGGTGATGCCCTAATTTTGCTTCTTATGTCTGCTTCTTGTTTTTTTCAATTTTTTTCTTACTCCAGATGGTCTGTTCCCCTCTTTCTCCTATGTCTTTCATGTTGCTTTTTGTGGTCCGTTGCCCCCTTTTTTTTTTATTCCAATTTTTTGTAGTTCTTATTGTTTAAGATTGTATGGAGTCTTGTTTTTCTCTTAATGAATTTCCCTTTTTACTCAAAAAAAAAAAATTGACCACACACATTGATGCTCCTACCATCAAACAGTATAAAACATAGTGATGGACCACTGAAGAGTACTCACTTTCTCTCCTTCCCAAATTGTGAGTACTGACAAATCAAGCTACACATATTATAGACGCAGTAACCAAGTAGGAGGAGAAGAAAAAAACAGAGGAAAAACCAAGGTAAGCTAGAGGGATAAGAAATAAAGAAGAAGAAAGAAGAGAAAAAAGAAGCCAAACGAAACAAAGTCCCACCGAATAAATGAGGGAAAAGAGCTCTCACTTTTAATTAGTCTATAAATAAATGGCTTCTCAGTGCCTTTAAGCTCAAGCCACCAGGGCTAGATAATGGGCCTATTGGATAGTGGTATTATTAATTAGGGTTACGGAAGTTATATTAAAATATTAAAAGTTAGTCCAAACGGGTCAATGGGTTAACGGTTTGATCAAAACCTAACTTGTTAAATTTTGACTAAGTTGTTGGTAATCTGATCAAAAAGAGTGAATCGGACCGATTTAGTGGACAGGTCCGGACCGAATTAAAAAGTTATGATAGTTATCTATTTTATTGTTTTTGTTATTCTCAAGCAACATAACATGTAGAATTTCGAGTATATTTGAGATCTACTGCAATATAATTCAGACAGGAACTTCACATCCATCTTTATTACATACGTTAAAAAAGAAACTACACATCCATTTTTATTACACACGTTAAGAACACAAGTTGATCAAGCAAGAGAGAGTGCGAGAATGTTGTGTAAGGCTGTCATAGTTTAATGTGCTTCAGTTGTGGCATAAACAACCTAAGAACTTAAAGCTTCGAGTCCTCGTTCAACGACAGAAATGAAATATTCATATTCATCCCTCCTGAATACCAAGCCAAACTCAAGTCCACCTTCTTCATATCTGCTCTCAGCAAGAGCCATACCCTTGAAGGAATTCACCATTTCAACCTTTGTAGGCCTTCCAAATCCAAAATTAGTCTCATAGACCTTGAATTTCGGTGACCCTGTAACTAACACTGAACTTCCTAGAACAAACATTTTTTTGAAGTTTTCCTTCCACTTTTCTGCATCCCTAAGAGGGTCTTCCTTCATATCTTCTATTGGCCTTCCAATCTCCTTCACTGCCTTCAAAAACCCTTCTTCTCCCTTCATCTCTTTTCTTTTTAGCGTTGCATGGCATCGCGTTAAGCAATTCCCAAAGTAGTTTTCTGGTATTGGATACTCAAGACGATTTCTGCAATCTGCTGCAAATAGAAAGTACTCGTCTTTCTCTTCTTCATCTTCATTTCTATATCTCGTTTTAACCAAGTTGACCCACACAAAACCACATGTCACCACAAAGTTTGATAGATATTTTGGTGCGTTTGTTTCATCATGTTTCTTCCACTGAGTCATTAACCATTTTCTCAGTTTCTCGATGTCCTTTTTGCCAAACACAATTGTTGCCTTGAAATAGTCGTCAACTCCGTTGATGATACTTGAAGAAGTTTCGCCCACGAGACGGTCCTTCCACGTTGACCTCTCCTTAAAATAATCTTCCAAGAAAATGGCCTCAAGACCCCTTGGGTCTTTGATCAGTTCCCTATCGTAGCAGGGTAGTGACTTCTCAAGAAACGTAGTGTCTCCACTGGATCTACGAATGGAAGCCCACAATTTCATGAAATGGCTACAAGAATTATCATCCATCACATGGCAATACGTGATAGCGATACAAAAGCCTTGGTTTGGAAAAACCGTGACTTGCAAAGCTAGAATTGGAAAAACCAGTGTTTGGTCAATCTCATTGACGTCATTGCCCATTGTAGTACATGATAACTTGGGAACCAAGTGATCAAACTCTTTGAGACTTCTGGGGTAGCTAGCTGAAAGATGTTTGAAGTTATCAGATTGCGATTCCACGACGGTCAAGGAGACCGAATAGTCACCGGTGCAATGGATGAAGGGCTTGTGGGGAGGCGGTGGACAGAGGAGGTTTCCGGCGAGAGGGAAGAAATATTGGAGGGTGTGGGAGAGAGAGTGCTTAAGAGAGGGAAGCGTAGTATGAAGAAAATAGTGGGTTGGGCAAGGAAAGTGGTAGAAGAATTGACGTCTCACATAGATTGGACCTGCAAGAGATATGTCTAGGAATGTTAAGGGAAGGGCGGTTCTATTGGGATGTGGGGGTAAGGCTGGACCAACCTCAGATCGCTTAAGAAGCTTAGGCGTGAGTGTATCCGCGGCCATAATTGTCAATTGGTGCGATGAGAGAAAGCATCAAAGAGGAACATTTATATTAGACTGGTCTGGCCGGTCTCAATCTTCTAGTTAATGAAACTTATGGGAGTCAAAGTTGAAAAGCTCAAACAATGGCGGGTCTATATGGAATAACTGAAATCAACAGCGTATTCTTGGGACTCTCCAGCTCAAATAATTTCAGAGAATGGAATCTAAGTTATATGGCGTTAATTCGCTGAATAAAATACTTTCCTTGTGAAGTTATTTTGTCTTCTAAAACAATCAAATGTTTATATAATTTAACTTTATATCTTAGATCGAGAAATTGAAAAATAAAAAGTAAAAAATGTTAAATAAGAAGGCAAATGTGGAAGGAGAAGTTCTGATTGAAGTGGAAGAGGAGGTGGAGAAATTAATCAATCTGTCAGAATTTCCATCTTTTGCATGTGAATTGATCCCTAGGTCAAATTCTCGGGCGGCGTTATCTTCTTGCTTGTCAAAGGTATGTTTAGTGGGCACTAAGATAACAGGAAAAAGATAAAAGAAAATAAAAATGAGATATTTTATTAAAATATTTTAATTTTTATTTAAAAATAAGTTTAATATTTAAAAAAACAATTTAAACAATTTCTTACTATCTTTCTTTTTCCTCCAATCATTTTCACACTCCCTAGTGCGGATCCATATGCGCTGAGATTTTTTTCCACATGCCTGTTTGTGAAAATCAAAGTCCTATTTGGTTTGATAGGATAGAAAAATAGAGTTCTGTGGGGAGGTCCACATTCTTACCTTTTTTTTTTTTTTTTTGGATTTGTGCAATTTTTTTTTGTAGATAATTATATCATATTAATATAAAATAAACTTGACTTTTGTTAAATAAATTGAAAATAAGTCTTTAAAAAATTTAACCTCTAAAGAAATTAAAAATTTTTATTTTTAAATCATCTTGAGATTTGTATAAATTATTTTTTTATTATAATATATACATATTTTAATATGATTTAATAGTAAAAATATTTAACATTTTTAAAGGTTAAGTTTTTTTATAGATTTACTTTAAATTAGGTATACGATATCAATTAAGTAAAATTTCTTTAATGCAGTTTAATTTTTTTTTCATATTTATTAGAGTTAAAATAACATTAGTTCATTAGACTTTTTAATTAAATTAAAATTTGCATTATAATTAAATAAAAATTATTAAATTAAAAAATAAAATTCTATTCAATGAGTTAAAATAAACTTAACATGAGATATATATCAAGTGAAAAATATCTTAATTCTTACTATAAATAATTTTAAATTATTAAAAGGTTTTAAAATTAAATATTCAAAATAAAAAAAATTATATCAGCATAACTTATCAATTGAACTGAGAAAAATTAAAAGATAGAATTTGAGCAAAAAAAGATTTCATTTTGACTATTTAATTTTAAAAACATTCCTTCTAATTTTAAATTATTTATGGTAAGAATTAAGATATTTTTCACTTAATATATGTTTTATGTTATGTTTATTTTAACTTATTCAACAAAATTTTATTTTTAAATTTAATAATTTTTTATTTAATTATAACGCAAATTTTAATTTAGTAAAAAAGTCTAATGAAATAATGTTATTTTAGATATGTTTGCCACTGCACCTGAATCATCCTGACCCTTATAATCATCAAATGATCTGCACAAGTTCTGTCAAGTTGAATTAATAAGAAAAGTTTAAAAAGACGCAGTCTTTTAAGAAGTTAAATCTTTTTACAGTTAAATTATTTTAAAATTTATATATATAGTAATAAAAAAATATTTTATACAAATCTTAAATCTTTTTAACAATAAAAAAATTAACCACCCATGATTTAATCTATAACCCATCATGGTCATCTTAATTAAAAAACCCACAATGGAAGATATTTTCATGACGATTCAATACCCAGGGGCGGAAGGAAGGAACCCCGAAATTTCCGTTTATTGAATGCCAATTTTTTTCCGGTTTTACCGGAAGGCAAGAATTTTCTAGTTAGTAATCACATAATTAGGAGCATAAAGTCTTGGTCTCAAATTTATTTATATTGAAATAAAATAATCCTCACATGATTGATTTTTTTTTTTCGGTTTCAACTAATAGCATTTGAAAATTTATCAAGTTTTAATTAATTTAATTTGATTCAACTTAGGTTACAAAAATGTAAAATTCTTCCAACATTAATTTTTTTTAATTATAATAAAATTTGAGATTTGAGATTTCACAAAAAAGAAACCAGTGCCCACCATGTGAAATATGAAAATCTCAGAATTGTTGATGCAATATCCAAGTAAGACTAAGTGGTACAGTTCAATATTTAGATGTTGAAGAGTATGAAGCTTTACCAACCATGCTTTTATACAAACATTTTTTTTTCTAAGATCTAATAGAAAAAGAACATGAAAACAAGATGACTATGTGGGCACGACGGGATAGCTAGGAATCTTCTTTTTTCCCAAGAACAAAACGTGATTGCAAGTCAAAGTTTATCCATATAATCGACAAAACTTATAAATCGCAACACATAATTGATGCACTTGGGAAAAACAAAACTTAAATGACGATATAATTAACATGAGATTGGAATAGCTGATCTTATAAATATATGATGCATGAGACCAACGTTTCTAATACATCATCAATTACATAATTGTTTATAGATATTGTCCAGTTTGGCATCTCGGTTATCATCATTTCATCTTGAAAATCATTTTCAGTCGTTTATTTTGCTCATATGTAAAGGACGAAATATTCCATTAATTTAGGAGACCCCACCCACCTAAAATAATAAAGCCCTTAATGTGATAGCCCAAGAGTTTTACATCCATGGGCCACAATCTATGATGGAGTTTTTGTAAATTTTTGAGTAAATTACTAATTTAATCCATAAAAAATTATAAATTATCTCAATTTGATATTTAAATGATTAAGTATCTTAATTTATTCTCTAAAAATTACATTGGTTTCAATTTGGTCATTTTTTTGCTAAAACATAAAATTGAAATGAGCACAATCTTTAAAAAACTAAATTAAAATAAATGTAACATTTTAAAAACTAAATTGAAACGTTTAATTTTTCACAGATTAAATTGAGATAACTATGTTAATCTTTTTAGAACCAAATCAGTAATTTACTCTAAATTTTTAAGGAGCATAAGATATCCCTAAATCAAAGTGCTTAAAAGTCTAAAAATATAGGCAAAAATAGCATTTTGGTCATCTATGTTTGTTTTAAGTTTCATTTTAATTTTTTATGTTTTAGAAATTTCATATTGGTCTTTTATGTTTCAAAGTCTTATTAATCTGGTTCTTTTCTATTAAAATGGTTAGCCTATATAATAGAGTTGGTACGTCATTCTCCAAATACTAACATAGGTTATCTACATAGCCCTTGACTAAATATTAACATCTCACATATAATTTTCAAAATGTCCAGTGCATAACACAAGGGAAAAAGCATAAAAGAATTTTAAGCATTTTAGGAATTGCACGTGGAATATTAATATTTCATCAACATCCATATAGATAAGTCATGATAATATTTGAAAGATGATGTGTCAGTTTTATTATATAAACTAATGATTTTAACGGAAAATGATTAAAATAGCTAGTAAGATTTTGAAACATAGAGGGCCAATATGAAACTTTTAAAATATAAAGGACCAAAATATTATTTGTTGCCAAAAATATATGCTAAGTACCTTTATATAATTTTTGCTGCTTTCAGTTAATTAATATATTATATTATGTTAAATTAACTTACCCTATTAAAAATACGTTCAACTGGATAATGTTAAAATATAATAACCAGATAATAGGTTTCAGAAAAATTGTACTTCTTGGGCCTAAAACATATACACTACATCATCTCTAAGAATTTATTCAAAATAACATTGAACCGATATATTTGATCCTTGGGAAGGACCAATAAACCAACTCCCACCCCATCTTCCTCATCTCTACCCTCAGCAAGAGATATGACTCTCGTTTTATCATTGTGAACCAATTCACTCTTCTTCAGCTTCCCCCATCCAAAATCAGTCTGATACACTTCGAATTTCGGTGAGGATCCCACTATCACTGTATGATGCCCTTTGTGCAATTTCATTCCTTCACCAAACCAAACTCTACCTCCATCTCCTTCTCTTCATCGCCACATACGAAAACGCCAAGCAATTCCCAAAATATGTTGAAGGTATCGATAGTCCGTAACGGTTTCTATAATCTGCAGAAAATAGGAAGTAGCAGAGCTCGTCTTCTTTGTCATCACTCTCTTCTGATCTAAAGCAAACAAACCCAAATCAATGAACAAGTTGCCACAAGAGTTGATTCTTTTGTCGTTTTGGCTATCTTTGACACTCAATGTCACGCCCCAAATCGGTATGTGACTCGCACGAAAGGTGAGTTTAGAATCCAGACCAACTTTCATCAAGTATCATATCAAGAAAGCAGTAATGCAAATAGATACATGATCATTAACTTGATCATTAATTTTCACAAGTTGGAAAGAAAAATATGCATTTCGTTAATCAAGTTAAGGTTTTTACATAAATATGTGTCTATTTGTTTTTGGTTCTCATTTATCCACATCACAAAATAAGAATGCGACAATTAAAAATGTAAGATATGTCTATATATCTTATCATATACAAAATGTACCAAAATCAACCCATCAACCCCCAAGGATCCTACCTACTTGATTACAGAGCACACTTTTAGAGTTCTTGAACAAAATAGATGAGATCTACAACAAAATGTATCTGCCTCGAAGTAGTCTGTAGGGGAAACATCCTTTTCTTGCTATGAATTTGAAATGGTGAGACACATGGTAAACATAAGACTCAATGACAGAATAAGCTACTCATCTACCATGACAGAAAATAGTTATTAACAAGGTACATAAATCATACACAAACAGCAAAGGTAAGCAAGGCAACGATATAACAAATTTCAGACAGATATCCTAAACATTTGTTGAAAAAATAGTGATATTTTAAAAGAGAGTAAAAAGTTTTTAATAGCTTTTAATATTTTGTAGCTATTTTTTAATTGCTATTAAAAGTTTTTTATGTCCATATTTTTTACTTATATTTTTGTACCTATAAAAAGGCTCATTTTCCCTTATATTAGACAGAGAGACAGATAGAAATTGTTTTCTCTCTTCTCTCTTTTCTCTCAAATTTTTTGGGTTATATTTTTTATTTTCTATTATTATGGCAAATGGGTGTTTTAGTTCTTGAAAGAACACTTAGAAGGGTTTGTTCAATCTTAAAAGAAGTTCCGTAGACGCAGAATAATTTTTGTAGTTGTAGAATAATTTTCTTTAAGGACAGTGTCTCTTAAGACGCGACTTAAACTATGTTGATGACGATAAATTTTATAACAATCTTAAAGAAAATTAAAGTACCAACGTTACCATAGTTGCACCTTGATTATCTTCATAAGCGACGCCGGTAATATTTTTCTCAATCTTTATTGATTTTAGTTACATGATGTTTTCTCTTGAAATTTGATTTTTCTAATTTGCTAACTACATATATATATATATATATATATATATATATATATATATATATATATGATGTTGCAAATCTATTATTATAAAATATGAAAATAAATATTAAAATATGTTTTAATAGCTTTTATTGTTTTATACGCTGGCAACATGTGTTCATGGCTTTTTATGATGTGAACGTTGGCATTTCCCATTACCGTTGGCCCCCTTGAGTTTTTAAACACATTAAGTTGCATTATCACCTTTTGAATATATTGGCCTTAATGTTATTCAAGCATATGGACATTTCAAGCATTTATATATTGAAAGATACTGTCCATTCCTAAGTGAATGCCATTTACTTTGCTTAATGGGTTGTTATGTTGCTAACGTAATTTTTGGTGTGGTTCCAACAAAATATATATATATATATATATATATATATATATGCTTTTGGGTTCTTTCTTTTGAAAAAAAAAAAATTGACCAAATTCATTAGATACCTAGAGGTAATATCTATAATGTTCTCCTTTCTTCTCGTTATGAATGATTGAATTGGAATTTTGTGAAACTTATTAGATATATATTATTGAGGTAATATTGATATATTATATTAGAGAGCTTTCTTATCTTTAGTGGCGTGTTGAAAACTTAAAATGATTTTTCACCACTTGAAATTATGAAATAATTATATCATTTAATGAGTATAATTTATGAATATCGAATTTTAGAATTCAAGTGAATATTATTATTATAAAATGATTTGTTTTAATTAGAAAATAGTTGCTTTTACATTAAAATATTTCTGAACATGGGCCATTAAGTTTTTTATATTGCTTTATGTTGGGGTTATTAAATTTCAATTTATGGGTCTGGAAGTTGGCCTTCTTGAATGCTGGTGGATTAATCTTTTTTCCATTCATCATGATGTTGTACGTTGGCACCTTAATGATAATTAATTTTTAGTGATTCTTTCGTGTCATTATCATCATCTAAAGGGATTTATGATGATGCAACATTACAAAGTCAACGGGAGGAAAGCCAACTATCTACTATTTATGTGTATTGTGCCTTTTATGCGTAGTATTCTATATTATTTTTGTTGGAAAGGTTGGCATTATTATATACATATACATATACATACATATATATATATATATATATATGCATACATATATATATATATATATGAAATGTTGCAATACAAAAATTGTTTTAATTTGTTTTGTTGAGAAGTTGGCACACTCATAAAGGAGTTTTTAAGTGCTTTAATATATATATATATATATATATATGTTGGGGGCAGAAGCTTATCCGTTGGCTTTACTCCATTATGTATATTGAATGGTGTTGATTTGCTTTACATTGACATTCTTTTATGGTGACTAAAGTTGGTGGCTTAAACGTGTGTATATATATATATACATATCCGTTGGGGAATGTGATGTAACAATCTTAATAATTGTTTATTGTTAAAAATAGTTACAAATTTGATTAAAAGCTTTTATTCTCAATCAATGACCAACGGATAACAACAATCACTATATAAATGTGTGTCATTGGGGAATGGTGTACGGCCAATAGAGTTAATGAGATGAAAGGAAAATATGCATACATATAAATAAATGAATATATATATATATATATACATAGGTGAAATTAGTATTTGTTATTATTTTTTTGAGCACAACTCATAATTTTTTAGTTTTAATTTTGAATGATCATAAAGTGATCAATTTTGCTTATGAAGTAAATTTATACAACGGTAATTTCTTCTCCCTACATTATGAGGTATGTTTCACTATTTCAATTTTTCTCTTTTTGAGAATTTATAATAATAGTGGGGGCAAGAGGAAAAATATTTTTTTGATAATATTTTTATAACAATAAGTGGGGGATATGTGTTGTTATGGAAGTGTGTTGTTATAAAAATATACAAATTTTGGTAAAAATATTTTATAATCAATAGTTAATATTATTGTGATATAATAGAAATTTTATGGGCTTAATATATTTTAGTATTGAATATACCTTAAAAATTTCTATTGACATAACTATTGATAATAAGAAAAGACTTTTTTAAAGCTTATATGTGAACTATTTTAAAATTTTTCTATTTTGAAAAATTTATTTATGTCGAATTCTTGAAATAAACATATGTGTCAGGGTTTTAATTTAAAAATTCAAAATAACTTCATCTTAAGCTTTTGAGAGTTTTATTTTAGAACATAATTTTTGTGGATTTGTGACCAAATATTTGTGTATATTGGCATATAATTTTAGGTCAATTTGGAAATTAAGAAAACCATCTCATTGAGATGATGATATGCTGTCAATTTTTAAATTGAGGAAATTATCTCATTGAGATGGTGATATGCCATATATATAAAAATTTGAATTAGCATTTTCTAATGTTAATCCATGAAAACACTTCTATTGTACAAATAGATATAATGTTAGAGTTATTGATCATAAAAATGAGATTGAAAAGCTCTTAAATAATTATGTGTAATTATTTTCTTGAAAATAATATTATATAATAGGTGAAAATATATGCGCATGAATGTTATGTGTTTGATGCCCATATATAATAATTATCAGGTTGTATATTAGGTTTTATATGAGTTGTATAGTCATACTCTTATAGATTTAAAATATTTAAAATTGTAGGGGCATTTTGCAAAATTTATATTTCTAAAACCTTAGTTATTATGTTGTTAATATTTTCTCTACATGATAAGTGAAAATATCTCTTTCAAATAAGGAGGGATGTATATATAAGAGGAAGTAATAGATGGTAAGGATTGATATTTGTCTGTATATGTGTGACATGAATGTTACATAAAGTCAAACAGTCTTTTACATCTAATGTTGCATGAAAGATATATGTGAAGTAAATGTGACTTTGGGATTGAAACCATAAGGAAAGGTAATCATATTTTACTATCACAAGAACATTATGTTAAAAAATATCTTAAAAGTTTGATCATCAAGATGACAAACTGGTGAAAAGCTCCTTATAATTTTAATACTCAGTTAAGGAAAACAGAGGTGAGTCTCCGTTGTATTTAATAAATTTTACTTAGCCTGACATATCATGTGTTGTGTGTCAGATGAGTGTCTATATGTACATAACTCCAATAAAAGAGTTGAGTGTTATTGTGATTTACGATATCATTTAAAATGAATTTTCCATTGTATTAGAAGAATATAATGATGTTAACTAAATCTTTGATTCAGATGAGATAAATTCACTAGTGATTAAGCCTCATTATAACGTCTACTAGCACTTATATGCATTTATGCAATTATTCAAAAATTGTAATATAGACTAAGGAAAAATTTGGTCTAAAACGTAATATTTTTCTGAAACATTTACAAAATACTCAGTTTCATGAAATTAAGTGAATTTTGGAATAATTTTAAACATAAAATCTTGCACTTGACAGAAGGCCATCAGTCGACTGATCAGTGACTATCAGTCGACTGATCCTCTTTGAATTTGTATAAATTGAAAATAGAAAGGTATCAGTCGATTGATGTAGGATAAATAGTCGACTGATATATTCTGAATTTCTATTTTCATAAATGTTACATGAGATGCAGTATAATTTCTTTAACTCAAAATGAACACTTAAATCAAGCACATATACATCTATTTCTTGTAAGTTCTCTTCCTCATATACATAACTTACAAAGTTTAGTTACAACTCTCATATAGTTACACAAAACTCTTAAACTTGTCATCTATATACATAATACACATAACATTCTCTTCAAGATGTCATCAAAAGAAGGTGACTCAACTAACTAATACATCACAAGCTTATTTCTTTTCTTTCTACTTCAGTCCTTGAAATGGTAAAATCATTAAAACAAGGTGAGATAGGAATCTCAATAGCTAGCACATTTAATGAAAACTCTATCACCATTTTCATTCATAAAAGAAGTCTCAATAGAAAAACTCATTTCATGAAACATAACTAATATAAACACATAACTATATCATGCTCTTTCTTTCAATACAGTGCACTATACTTTAGTTCTTTCTCAAGAAAAGTACTCAATGATCCATGAGGAATTTCTATCATCTCATGAGGAATTTCTAGAGTTCTGTCATCCCATCAAGACTTTTACATCCTATGAGGAATTTCTATCATGCCATGAGAAATTTCTAGGATTCTGTCATCCCAGAAGGACATAACTTTACTTTTCAAGAGAAAGATTGTTCTATATGTTCATGGAAATCTTTAAGATGCATATACTTCACAAATCATATAAAAGTAAGACAAATATATCAAATACTTTGTTTTTACCTAGAGCTGAATTTGAAGCAATATCTTCTAGTTTTTTTCTAATACTCCTTGTTTCTTCAACCTTTAGATTAACTCATTCCTTTTTCTTCTTTCCTTAGCCTGAAAATCCCTATTCTATCATTTTTCAAGATCTAGAATCTATCTAAACTAGAAGAATCAAGTTAAAAACTTACCTTTTATGATCTTCTTGCTAAAATCTTCACTAGAACTTCTTTCTCTCTCTTCTCCTTGCTCCTCACATTTTCTCTCTCTTCTCTAAATTTCAGAATTTGTTCTTTTTCCCTCTCTTCTTGCTTCTAAAAGAGTCTAAACGGTCTTTTATTGTGTAAATCTCCTTTTTAACCCTACTCTCTCATTTCTAAGCTTCATCGACATGATAGGGGTGTTTAGGTAAATTTCTCCACTGATTTTTCAGTTAAAACCGATTTACTTTCGCACTCTAGCAATTCATTAGTTGATTGATTGCTCTCCAATAGTCGACTGATTCGCAATTAGTAGACTGATCCATTCCAATTAGTCGACTAATTGCTTCAGAACCTAAAATTTCAACTAGACAGAGAATGATCAATCGACTCATCTCTCCTCATCAGTCGACTGATTGAAGATATCAACAACTTGGTCTGATTTCTGATGCTATCAATCAATTGTTTTACTCAATCAGTTGACTGATTGCCTCAGAACTTCATTTTCTCTTACTCTTAGCTCATTTATCCTTATAACTTCCTCCTAAGCACCCAAAAATACATATTTTCTAATTTCTAACCTCAATTCTAACTTAAATAAGAAAATATAACTTAAATAAAAAAAAATGTCGGACGTTAACTCATCTTTTGTGGTGGAATGATATCTTGGAGAGCAGTTAATTAAAATTTTAGATTCATTCTAAAATCAGAGTTCAGTACTCTGGAGTTGGCTGAAAATAAGACTAAGTGGTTATAAAACTTCTTAGCAAATCTTTTTATTGGGTAAGAGCCCAATGATGTCAATGTCTATGAACTATGATTGTCAAACGACAATAACCATTGTAAAGAATAGACTTTCAATGATAAGAACAGACACTTGTGTTTGAGACACAAAATACCTAAACATCTGCTAAAAGATGAAAATAGTTCTATTGATAGATTTTGTGAAGTCAATTTGGCCAAATCTCTAACTAAACATGCATATATGAAGGAAATTAGTCCTTTACACATAGAGGAAATTGGACTTAAAACAATAAGAAATTAACAGTTACGGGAACTCAACCTTTGTGATTGGAGATTCTATGAAAAAGGTTCATATGGGTAATAACAAGTCATTTGTTAATTTTATTAGCATTATTTCCTTAGTCCATTTCCTATAGTGTGAACTGTGAAAGTGGTAGAATGCATTGATTGGTGAGTTGAGCATAAACTCTTGATGATTTTCATAGCCTTACATTGTAGGTGGTGTATTCATTATAGATACACTTGATGAAGTCACCTATATGAGTGTGGAGTGGGGCCGCTCCTATGAAATCATGGCGAAATCTCTAGAGCACTCATGAATACTAGGCACGTGTATGGCCAAAATAATGTGCACAACGATGTTAATAGTAGAAATTGTGGGGGGTGAGATGTGACTGCTAAATTCCTATCTTATGACTAAAAGTATGTTGGTTCATAGAAGCTATATGCTTCACCGGCTACTTTGTGAGTTAAATCTTATCAGTCTAAATCAAGCTTAGAGTCTAAATAAAGACACCAGATTAATGCATCTACACCTATATAAGTAACCCAATAGTTTTGTTTCTTTTTTAAAAATATCTTTTGAAATATATGGGGTATTGTTTGAAAAATAGTGATATTTCAAAAGAGAGTAAAAGGTTTTTAATAGCATTTAATATTTTGTAACCGTTTTTTAATTGCTATTAAAAGTCTTTTATATCCATGTCTTTTACTGTTACATTTTTGTGCCTATAAAAGGCTCATTTCCCTTCATTTTAGACACAGAGATAGACAGAAATTGTTTTCTCTCTTCTCTTTTTTCTCTCAAACTTTCTAGATTACATGTTTTTATTTTCTGTTATTCTGGCACCTGAGTGTTCCAGTTCTTGAAAGAACACTCAAAATAGTTTGTTTAATCCTAAAAGAAGTTTTTTAGACGCGAAATAATTTTTGTAGTCGCAGAATAATTTTTCTTAAGGACAATGTCTCTTAAAACGTAACTCAGACTGTATTAATAATGGTATATTTTACAACAACATTCCCATCCACTTAAGTGTCTGTTGCCCTTTGCTCCTTACATCTCTCCCTTATTTCTTCGCTTTTCATTGCCACCGTTATGTCTTCTCAACACATGTGTTATATATATATGTGTGTGTGTGTGCGTGCGCGCGTGCGCGCGTGCGTGTGTGTCCACACTTAACTTTGGACATACATAGCCACCCTTAATTGCTTCATCCCATAGGATTTCATGCCTTCCTCCAACTCTCAATTGCAATCACAAGCATGGAATTTAAGCACAGTTAAAATCATCAACAATTCCATATTTATAGTACCACTTCTTCATACATGCAATAACCATAGAACTTAAGAGAATTTATTCTTTTTATCCTCAATAATATGTACACTATATCATAATGTTTCATATGTAAGAACATATAGCAACATCGTTATACTAATGTCTTACCAACGGTAAGTGAACACATATGCACACCAATCTCAATGATTTGTATGCAAGAGGTACCATAAAATGAGTTATCATTTGTCATAACATAGCCAAACAAGGAATACTCATATTTAAATTCAAGAGTGAAATTTTCAGGAAACCTTATAATATGGTATTGGAAACACACAAGAAGGTGGATTAATGCAGTCAGCAGTACCTAAGGTTATACGGTAGATTTCTTGTTTAGTGTCACTTGATATTTTTTTATGCATTTTATTTTCTTATTTTAATTCTAATTTTTTTTTTGTCATTGATAGGATGATGTGGCAGAGTACATGCGCAACCTTGTTTGTGCAGACCCAAGACCGACAGATGTCTTTGAACAATCTGATCTTGAGATGACGAATATTATTATCGCAATCAACGAACTTAGAGACCTCAGCCTCTCTTATCTAGCTCTGCCTACTCAGTAATCACCTGAACCTAACATTCCAGAGGAGGTGCTAGGGAAGAGATTTCGTGGACTAATAGCAACAAGGCAACATATCCCTTATGATCCATGCTATGCACCTAGTGCATCTTTGCTATATCAAGGTGCGATTTCAGCCGACTATCAAACCCAACCTGGTGTTAGATGTTATGGCAACGGTCCTTTATACACAGGAGTTGGCGACTCCTTTTCTTCCCCCTAATTGCCAACACATCTGACAGAGGGTGACTTCTTTAGTCCGATGTCAATGTAGCAATAATATGACATTTTATCATTATTTACTGGGTCTTCAATGGATAATGTTGCATTTGGAATAAAATTTATGACACTACCTCATATGATACCCCAGTTCAATCTCTTGTATTAGATTTGAATTATCTATCTGATGTTCCTGATACAGGAGGAGAAAATAATGATGGAGTGAAGAATTAAGATTTTTTTTTCTAATTTTGAATTATTTATGGTAAGAATTAAGATATTTTTCACTTAATATATATCTTATCTTATGTTTATTTTAACTTATTGAAAAAAATTTTATTTTTAAATTTAATAATTTTTTATTTAATTATTACACAAATTTTAATTTAGTAAAAAAGTCTAATGAAATAATATTATTTTAACTTTGATAAATATGAAAAAGAAAAATAAATTGCATTAAAGAAATTTTACTTAATTGATATTGTATCTCTAATTTAAGGTAAGTCTATAGAAAATTCAACTTTTAAAAAAGTTAAATATTTCTATCATTAAATCATCTTGAGATATTGTGTATTGTAATAAAAAAAATAATTTACACGAATCTCAAGATAGTCCGCGGGTAAAAAATTCAATCTCTTTAAAAGTTAAACTTTCTATAGATTTATCCTATAATTTATTTGACAAAGGTAAAGTTTTATTTTATATTAATATGATATAATTATCTGCAAGAATTGCACAAATCCCAAAAAAATAAAAAGTGAGTATGTCGACATCCAAAGAGGTTGATGTCTCCACAACACTATCTAAGAAAAATTGTAACAAAGGGAATATTTTATTTTATAAAGTTGATATTTCTACTGTTAGCTTATATTGAGATTTGTGTAAAATAATTTTTAATTGTCATACATACAAATCTTAAAGTATTTGAATGTTAATTTAACGGTAAAAAAGCTCAACTTCTCAAAAAGTTGAGCTTCCCATAGACATTTTCTTTTATAAAATAAAATCTTGTAGTCTAAGATGTTATTTGGTAAAATATGAAAAGAAATATTAAAAAATAAATCGTTCTATGATTTAGTTGAAATTTTAAAAAATAATATTTTTTCCCTTATAATATGAATAAAAAAATTATTTTGTATCTAGACATAGAGGATATAATATGAATAAAAGATATAAAGGACATAACATAAATTTTGTTACTTCAATATAAACATAATTTTGACATACCTTTCAAATGTTACATAGATATTATTATAATATTCTAAGTTGTTTTTAAAGTTTGTTTTAAGCTATTATATAGAAAAATTTCAAACTATAAATTTTTACAAAACGAGGGAGTACCGGAGTAGACATTCTAAAGAAATGAAAATACTATTTCTATTCTCATTCTCTTTCCTTACCTCTATTCCATCAATGGGACAAAAGAAAATTATGTGAGCAAGTTTTCTGAAATTATTCTTTCTTCCAGGAAACGAAGCGGAGGCTAGGATCATTGTTTTATATATTTTGGCTTTGTGGGGAAAGAAATGGAAGTTTACTTGTTTCATCACTTTCCTTCCTCTACTAACGGCTGTGTTTGGTCTTTGATTTGAGGAGATTAGTCGATTTTAATTTAATTGTGCACAAAGCAATGGGAATGCGTTCCATTAAGCATATACTGATATTTTCTATTTATACTTTTGCTATGAAAGCTAATTATGTTTTTCACTGTATCTGAATCATCCTGACCCTTATCATTATCAAATGATCTGCACAAATTTTGTCAAGTTGAATTAATAAGAAAAGTTTAAAAAGACGCAATCTTTTTAGAAGTTACATCTTTTTACAGTTAAATTATTTTAAAATTTATATATATAGTAATAAAAAATATTTTATACAAATCTTAAAATTTTTTAATGATAAAAAAAATTTAACCACCCAAGAAGTGAATAGACTTGACTTAATCAATAACCCATCATGGTTATCTTAATTAAAAACCCATAATGGAAGATATTTTCATGACGAGTCAATACCCGGAGGCGGAAGGAAGGAACCCCAAAATTTCCTTTTATTGAATATGTTTATTTGATTAATTAACTTGTTAGAAGTGTTTAGTAAAAGAAAGTAAAGAAAGTACTTTAAGATGGTTATCGAGAGAAAGTACGCTCTCTCTTCTTTCTCATCTAGATCTAAGATCATTCTTATCTTTGGTCTTTTCAGTGATGGCGGTCAAAAAGAGGCTAGCCACCTCCCTCTTCATCTTCCTTTAGTCTCTCTCGAGTAGATCTCTCTAGGGTGGTAATTTTTTTTTCGTCTCCTCCAAGTAATTTATCTCTCGGGTAGTGGTTTTCTTTTGCCTCATCTGAGTAGTTTCTCTCTCGGGTGGTAGTTTTCTATCCCCTCAGTGTTTAGTTATGTTGTTTAGCTTTCAATCCTTTAAAATAGTTTTGAGGTTAAGAGTGATTTTAGAGAAAACGAAACTCATTATTTATCAAAACGTGCAAATACTTGTCAATATGATACGAAAAAAGATAAATGAAATGATTTCACATGTTTCAACGGTATACCTTGTTTTGCCTCTTTTGGTTGGTAAGTAATATATGCTTTTTTTTTTTCTCTAGATCCCTTGATAGGTTTCAAAGTTTTTTTGAAGTTTTTTTTTTCGTTTTCTATTTTAGTTTTTCTTTTGGACCTTTGTTGTATTTAGCCAATGCATTCTACAAGTTTTTTTTAATATGATCTGTCTTGGGCCTTTTGACCATTATAAAAAAAAGTGTTTGATAAACAAATTTATTTGAGTAATTTATAGTTTATAACTTATAATTTATAACTTTTATATTTTTTCCTCTTTTACTCTTATTCCTAATAATATAATATAATATAATATAATATAATATATATTGAATTAATTATATATATATAATAATTTAAATTAATTTAATTAAAAAACAAAAAAGATATGTTTATTTTGTATTATTTTAAGATTATAAAATATCATATAAGTATATTTTTTTATATCATTTTACGTCTATCAGCTAATTCATTAGTTACTTTTATCAAACACTTCTAATTCAATAAACTAATTTAACAACTTTTAGCTTTCAACTAAAAATTAACTTTTAAGTTTTCAGCTAGCTTATCAACTATTTTTGTCAAATAGAACCTTAGTAATTACATGAGAGGATAGATTCTTGCTCTTAAATTGATTTATATTGAAATAATTAAATAACTCTCGCATGGTTTTTTTTTTTTGTTTCAACTAATAATATTTAAATTTTTTTCAAGTTTCGATTAATTTAATTTGAATTAAATCATACTATAAAAGTATAACTCTTTCAACATTAATTTTCCTTCAATTATAATACTCAAATTTGAGATTTTACAAAAAAGAAACGAGTGCCCGCCATGTGAAATATGAAAATCTCATAATTGTTAAAGCAATATCGAAGAAAGACCAAGGGGTAGAGTTCAATATTTAGATGTTGAAGAGTATGAAACTTTAACAACCATGCTTTTATACACATTTTTTTTTTCTAAGATCTAATAGAAAAAAGCACATGAAAACAAGATGACTATGTGTGCACGAACAAAACGTGATTACTCCTCAAAGTTTATCCATATAATCGACAGTTAAAAACAATAGCAACACATAATTGATGCTCTTTGGAAAAAACAAAACTCAACTGTCCATATAATTAGCATAAGATTGGAATAGCTGTACTTATAAATATATGATGAGAGTCATGAGACCAACGTTTCTAATACATCATCAATTACATAACTGTTTATAGAAATTGTCCAGTTTGGCATCTCTGTTATCACCATTTCATCTTAAAAACGATTTTCAGTCTTATTTTAATCATATATAGAGGATGAACTATTACATTAATTTAGGAGACCCCACCTACCTAAAATAATAAAGCCCTTAATGTGATAGCGCAAAAGTTTTACATCCATGGGTGCAATCTTCGACAGAATTTTTGTAAACTTTTGAGTAAATTACTAATTTAATCCATAAAAAATTACAGGTTATCTCAATTTAGTCATTAAAAGATCAAGTATTTTTAATTTAATCCTTGAAAATTACATTTATTTCAATATAGTCATTTTTGTTGTTAAATTACAAAATTGAAATAAAAATAATCTTTCAAAGACTAAGGTAAAACAAATGTAACATTTCAAAGATTAAATTGAAATGTGCACTTGATTATTTAGAAATTAAATTGAGACATGCAACTATAATCTTTTTGAAACCAAATCAATAATTTATTCTAAATTTTTAAGTAGCATAAGATATTCCTAAATCAAAGTGCTTAAAAGTCTAAAAATATAGGCAAAAATAATATTTTGGTCCTCTATGTTTATTTTAAGTTTCATTTTAATCTTTTATATTTTAGAAGTTTCATAGTGGTCCTTTATGTTTTAAAGTCTTACTATTCTAGTTATTTTCTATTAAGATGGTTAGCCTATATAATCGAGCTGACATATTATCATCCAAATGTTGACATGACTTATCTAAATAGTCATTGACTGAATCTCACATGTAATTTCCAAAAATGTCCAACGCACAACACAAGGAAAAAAGCATAAAAGCATTTTAGGAATTACACGTAAGACATTAATATTCAGTCAACATCTATATCGATAAGTCATGATAATATTTGAAAGATAATGTGTCAGTTTTATTACATAAACTAATGATTTTAACGGAAAATAATTAGAATAGCTAGTAAGATTTTGAAACATAGAGGGCCAATATGAAACTTTTAAAATATAAAGGACCAAAATATTATTTGTTGCCAAAAATATATGCTAAGTACCTTTATATAATTTTTGCTGCTTTCAGTTAATTAATATATTATATTATGTTAAATTAACTTACCCTATTAAAAATACGTTCAACTGGATAATGTTAAAATATAATAACCAGATAATAGGTTTCAGAAAAATTGTACTTCTTGGGCCTAAAACATATACACTACATCATCTCTAAGAATTTATTCAAAATAACATTGAACCGATATATTTGATCCTTGGGAAGGACCAATAAACCAACTCCCACCCCATCTTCCTCATCTCTACCCTCAGCAAGAGATATGACTCTCGTTTTATCATTGTGAACCAATTCACTCTTCTTCAGCTTCCCCCATCCAAAATCAGTCTGATACACTTCGAATTTCGGTGAGGATCCCACTATCACTGTATGATGCCCTTTGTGCAATTTCATTCCTTCACCAAACCAAACTCTACCTCCATCTCCTTCTCTTCATCGCCACATACGAAAACGCCAAGCAATTCCCAAAATATGTTGAAGGTATCGATAGTCCGTAACGGTTTCTATAATCTGCAGAAAATAGGAAGTAGCAGAGCTCGTCTTCTTCATCATCACTCTTCTGATCTAAAGCAAACAAACCCAAATCAATGAACAAGTTGCCACAAGAGTTGATTCTTTTGTCATTTTGGCTATCTTTGACACTCAATGTCACGCCCCAAATCGGTATGTGACTCGCACGAAAGGTGAGTTTAGAATCCAGACCAACTATCATCAAGTATCATATCAAGAAAGCAGTAATGCAAATAGATACATGATTATTAGTTTTCACATGTTGGAAAGAAATATATGCATTTCGTTAATCAAGTTGAGGTTTTTACATAGTACATGTCTATTTGTTTCCGTTCTCATTTATCCACATCACAAAATAGGAATGCGATGAATAAAAATACAAGATATGTCTACATGTCTTATCGTATACAGAATGTACCAAAATCAACCCATCAAACTCCTAGGATCCTACTTAGTCAATTACAAAGCACACTTTTAGAGTTCTTGAACAAAATAGATGAGATCTACAACAAAATGTATGTGCCTCGAAGTAGTAGGACAATGACCTAGCTATGTCTACTCTGCAGGGGAAACATCCTCTTTTTCTTGCAAATTTGAAATGGTGAGAAACGGGGTAAACATCTACCATGATAGAAAATAGTTATCAACAAGGTACATAAATCACACACAAATAGCAAAGGCAAGCAAGGCAATGATATAACAAATTTCATACAGATATCCCAGACATTCCCATTCACTTACGTGTCTGTTGCCTCATGCCCCCTGTATCCTCCTTTATTTCTTTGTTTCTCATTGCCACCTATATGTCTTCTCAACGCATGTGTTATATATATATATATATATATGTCCGCAATTAACCATGGACATACGTAGCCACCCTTAATGCTCCAGCCCGTGGGATCTCATACCTTTCTCCAATTCTCAATTGCAATCACAAGCACGAAATTTAAGCACAGTTACAATCATCAACAATTCCACATCTATAGTACCACTTCTTCATACATGCAATTTCCATATATAGAACTTCAGTTTATTCACTACAAGAAAATTGACTTTCGGTGGCTCACCACCAAAAGTGAATTTTTTTTTAAATAGTCGCCACCAAAAAGTCAATTTTTTTTTTAAAAAAATTAAAAAAAAATCAGACTTTTTATGGTGACTCATATAGTCACCACCAAAATTCAATTTTTTTTCAAATAAAATAAAAAAAATTAGGGTTATCACTAAAAGTCAATTTTTTAAAAAGAAATTAAAAAAGTCAAATTTTTTAAATAAAATAAAAAAAAATTAGATTTTTAGTGGCGACTATGAAGTTCAACTTTTGGTGGTGACAAATGTCAAATTTTTTAAAAAATTAAAAAATTTCAGATTTTTTTTAATTTTTAAAATAAAATTAAAAAATCAGACTTTTAGTGACAACTCTCATAATTGCCATCAAAAATCAAATTTTTTAAAAAATTAATAAAATTCAGATTTTTTTAAAAAATTAAAAAATCAAACTTCTAGTGACGACTCCAAAAGTTTAATTTTTTTTTATCATAAGTCGATTTTTTTTAATAAAATTAGTAAAAATCAGACTTTTTGTGACGACTTTTAGACTTTTGATAACGACCAAAAGTCTTTTTATTTTGTAGTAATTTACTCTTTTTATCCTCAATAATATGTCCACTATCTCATAATGTATCATATGTAAGAACACATAGCAAGGTCGCTATACTCATGTGTTACCAACGATAGGTGAACACATAAGTACACCAATCTCAATTATTGTTGTAGTAGCATCTGAGAATAAGAAATGCAAAAAAAAAAAAAAATTGAAGGTTAGAGTAAAAATATAAATTACGTGGTACTAAGTTGAGATCTAAGTATTTCGTCTTTGTTTAAAGTAATTTTCACATCTCATATAAGTTAATTTTGCTATATTATTTGATGCAGAGTACTCATAAGTATTACTTTTAAGAGACAACAGTCCATGACTCGTTTGTTTATTTACTATCTCTGTATATAATTATATAAAAAGTAAACTAGACTCACTTTATCTCGCATATTTTTTACCCAAAATATCACAAAAATATATGTGTATATATATATATATATCCACTTGCTGCGTCCTATCTTTCTCACACATATATATAGTTGCTCCATTAAGGCTTTTAATTGTGATATAAAAGCACGTCAACGTTAAAACACATGAAGCAACATAAAGAAGGGAAAGGCAATGGTTAAAACAACATAATGGAGTTTCATGAGCTACGGTTATGTATATAAAACGCTTTTAATCTATAGCAACCTAAGGTATAATGAAGATAGGAAATAAAAATATTTATTATTTACTATTTTATAATAATAATTTCAACAATCTCCCACTTATTTTTATTAAATAGTACACAATAATATATACACTTTAGATAGAGATAGATTATTATGTATAATATAGGTAGTTACATTTTCCTTGAACACATATTTAGCAAAAATATATATCTTGCTCTAGAGCCATAATGGTATTTACCTTGAACTATGATTGTTTTGGAGAAACAAAATATATATTATGCACACAATAACCCAAGTGCAAATTATGAGTCATAGATGGCACGATTATGCGACCTTATGCCATATATTATATTTTTTGAATGTGTTATGAGAATACGCTATGTATATTCTCATATAGGAGTAGCTTTACTCCTTCACATTCAAATAAGTGAATTCTGTCAAGGGTGTTACTGCAGTTTAAACACATCGTTCTTATAGAACTACATATTTCATTGAGAGTTTTTGAAAACTTAACCTCACATATTCATTGTAAGAAAATGTACTGACACTGTAAGGATGAATTTAAGAGTTTGAACTCTTATAAAAACGTGCATTAATCAAACAACCGTATGATTAGTTTTTCCTTTTGAACTAAATTTTTAGGATCTCTAGTTATAAAGTAATGGTATCCTCATAGGTTACTCTTAATCTTATAAGTTTAATATTCATCCCCCTCAATGTCTCTAGATTCTTTGACTATAGTTATAGTTTTTTTTTTTGAAACTCTCAAAATTCAAAGAATCTATGTCAGATGATATCCATCACAATAAGTGATCTTATAATTATTATAGGTGGATATACAATCACATAATATATATTCAAATATTTATTCTTCCACCATATAATAATATTATCCATGAGCACATAATCATTTAAGAAACATTCCCAAATTTAATTTTGTAATCAAAATTCTTAACATCATTGTAGTTTATTGTACAATAGGAGTGTTCTCATATAATAGCATAAGAAATATGCTTCAAGATTTATCACATATTCACAATAAAATTGGTTCCAAAATAATATGTGCAATTCACAATATTTCATATATATATATATATATATATATATATATATATATATATATAGCAATAAAATTATTCTCTAATTTTGGTGAACTCATTTTTGGATATCTACAAAATTATGTATCCCAACCCACCATTGATGGGTATTGTGTCTTTTCACAAGAATTTAACAAATATTTTTTTTGTTCACCTAAAAATATAATATTCTTGTGGCATTATAAAAACATCACATGTATGTGAAATCAAATTTATATATATAGTGAATTTTCTCAAAATTCACAATTTCTTTTATCAAATATCTAAACTAGAATTTTTCACAAATTAAAGTACTTTACACAAAGTATAATTTTTCACATGACTTTATCATGCCCACTATAGTATAATTGAAAATTTCTATAAAGTACAATTTATTTTTGATACGGCTTTATATAGCCCATAATGGTAGAATTAAAAAATTTAATAAAGTACACTTTATTTTTTATATGGCTTTATATAGCCCACAATAGTAGAATCAAAACAAAATTCTACTAACATATTTTGTTTTTAATTCTCTCAACCATTGGTCAAAAATTGAAATGTAGAATAAAAAACAAATTCTCAAAGTGAAAATTCATATTTCACATAGCTTTAGAAAGATCACAATAATATGACCCTAAAACTTTATTGTAGAACTTCAAAGAATTCCACAAACACAATTTTCAACATTAAAATGTTGAATATTTGTTCACATATAAGCTTTAAGAAAGCCTTTTCATATCATCAATAATTATGTCAATAGAAATTTATAGAATATACTCAATATTCAAAAATTAAACCCATATAATTTCTATTAAGCCACAACAATATTAACTATTGACTCTAAAACATTTTTACCAAAATTTGTTTATTTTTATAACAACATACTTACATCTCCCACTTCTTGTTATAAAAATAATACTCAAAAAATATTTTTTTTCCTTCTTGGCCCCATTATTAATAAATATTCTCAAAAAAGAGAAAAATTAAAATAGTGACACATACCTCATGGTGTAGGGAGAAGAAACCATCATTTTATAAATTTGCTTTATGAGTAAAAATTGGTCACTAAAAATTGGAACTCAAAAATTATGAGTTGTGTTCATAAAAAATACAAGATAATAATTTCACCCATGTAATAATATTTTGTTAATTGATCAAATCAATGTGCATTTGCTCCACATAGTACAAATGCTATTTTGCATATAGATTTGCCCTTATATATATATATATATATGTACAATCTACTTTAAAAGAATTTTTTCAAACCGAGTTAAAAGAACTAGTAAAAATAATATAGATAGACAAGACAATATATAACCAAATTGAAAGTTTTGTAACAACGTATCTCATTATAGATATATTATATAGTGAAAAATTATTTCTCACAAATAAATTTTCTTTCTGTGAGCAGCAACCAAATAAAATAATAATATTTATAAGCTAACAAAATTTCATAAATTTACTCAATTGTAAATCAAAAAGAAGATTTCTTCCACAGAAAAAAAATTGACAATTGAGAAAATTCCGTAAAAGTGATATCTTTCTACCCATTGGAAAATGTTTTTTGGCTACTCATAAAGAACTATTAGATGCAAAAAATGATTAATAAGATAATTGATCATTTACTAACCAAAAATAACTAGAGGCCCCATATGCCAAGGGAAATATATATATATATATATATATATATATATATATATATATATATATGGAAATCAAATTTTTTTTGTCACCTTAAATATAATAAGGTGTTAGAAATACCATATACTTGAAACTCAAAGCTCATAAAAAAATTTATGAGTTATTTCCACAAAAAAAAATGTTTCCATTGATTTACTCAAATTATGAATCACAAAATTTATTCTTAAACAAATTTCACAATTGAGAAAATTCCATCGAAAAATAATTTTTCAAAACATTCCTTCACCATTCTTATTTTTCATTTGCTGCTTTCATGGGATTCAATATGAAAAATTTACTTTAAAATTGTTGGAGTAAAACCTGAAAATAAGAATAAACAAGAAAAAAAAAAGGAAGAATTGAAGGTCATAGTAAAAATATAAATTACATGGTACTGGACTGAGGTTTGAGTGTCTCGTTTTAAAAATATAAATTGCATGGTACTGGACTGAGGTTTGAGTGTCTTGTTTTTCTTTAAAATAATTTTACGTCTCTCACGAATTAATTTTGATATATTACCCGGTGCAAGAATACTCAAACATGTTACCTCCAGAATACAACAACTCAAGACTTGTTTATTTGTTTACTACAGCTGTACATAGGAAGTAAACTAGACTCATTTTCTCCCACATCTTCTTTATTAAAAAAATCACACAAGTGTGTGTGTGTATGTATATATATACACTATCTCCACGTACTCCCTTCTATCTTTATCACACATATATATAGTTTCTTTTTAATTGTGATATAAAAGCATGTCAACGTTAAAACACATAAAACAACATAAAAGAACGGAAAGGCAATGGTTAAAACAACATAACAAAGTTTCATGAGCTACGGTTACGTATATAAAACACTTTTATTTTATAGTAACTTAAGGTATAATGAAGATTGGATCTATTATTTACTATTTTATAATAATAATTCTAACAATGATTTGTATGCAAGAGGTACCATAAAATGAGTTATCATTTTTCATAACATAGCCAAACAAGGAATACACATATTTAAATTCAAGTTTAAGAGTGAACTTTTTAAGAAACCTTGTAGTATGGTAGGATGTTCACGCACTTCCAAGTCTAAGTTCTACCTTGTTCTCTCACTTTCGATAAGTGAAGAGATGATTCAAATACTTATGGAGGAGGGCCAAGGTGAAAAGAGCATGAAAAGGTGAGGAAAAAGGGCAAAAACCAAGAAAAAGGTTGTGCATGGTGTTGTACCAATGTAGCGGCCAAGGACACTACTACAATGTTGGCAAGTTAGAAATGGGGCTGTTTCTCAACCAGCCACTGTTGCAGTGGTCACGAGACAACAATATATTGTCGGAAGCGGATCAGCTACAGGTATTTAGAGATTCCAACTCTTTGTTAGCTATAATTTTAACCGTGGTTAAAATTTACATTTAGCCACAGTTTTAACCATCGTTAAATAAATAAAACCGTGACTAATCAAGAGCTGGAGCCTCCAAGTGCCTGTAGCAGATCATGATCCCTCCCTGCTCACCATTGCAATGGCACACTATAGTAGATGCTACAATTTTCAGCAGCTCTCTTCCTGTCTACACATTCTTACCTAAATCCAAACCTCAAGGATAAATTTTAATCATGCCCAAGGCATTTTGGAAGCTAACTAAGCATCAATCTCCCAAGAAAAACAACTTGTAACAAGAAAACCCCACCTCAAGCTCAAAAATTCCCAAATTTCCTACATAAAACTCATGAAGTCCAACCCAAAAACCTTTCACCTATGTACCAATATATAGCAAAACCAAAAAGGAATCATAAGAACAACGGCCCAAAGTCACACTTCAAGCTTTGGTCACCAAAAACCTCCCGAGGCTTCATAAAACTTAGAATGCAGAGGAGGGAAGGAAATTTTATTTCTTGCCTCAAATCAAAGGGCTTTCTGGTGTGGAGGAGCTATGGTGGAGAAAGAAACTCGTCGGAGATTCGGGTGGTTGAAAAAATTGGGAATTAAGGGTGTGGAAGATGAAGGGAAAATAGCTAAGGCTTAAAGAGAAAAGAGTAATGTGGACACAATGACCTTCTTTCCCTCATCACTTAAGAAGGGAAAAAGATTGGACCAAGGGTAAAATTAGAATCCTCCTATACACAGCTTCATTTTTTCACAAGGGAGGCAAAGTTTAACATTTATTTCATTTTGATTCCTTAAGAGGCTCAAATAAACAAACTATCTTAGCATATTTCTCTATAATAGTAATCCATAAAGACACAAAATGACCACAAAACTGACTTTCATGCACAAGAATTTCATTTGTCATATCTTTGAAATATTCATTATTGCAAAGTAGTCCTTACATACACATGTGTAAATATAAAGTTAAGCATTAACATAATTTTTAACATGAAAATTCACATAAATTACACCCAAGTCTTCAGCTTCTGGATTTGGGCCCAATGCAATACTATTGTGGCTCGAACATTGTTAAAGAAACTGTAAAAATGGGAACTTTTCAGCTTGCTACCGTAATCCCACCACCAGTTCAGAAAAACAGAGCTCGAGCCCATTTGGGTCTTCGATTTCAGCTCTGTTGTGGGATGGTTCTTCTATCTCCTGCTCCGTTCTTCTGTTCCTACAAATGACGCCCAAGATTTCATGAAATGATGAAACGACCTTGCACCACCACCCACGTGGTTAAAGATCACACCAACGCTGAACCCTGAATCTGGAAAGACGGTGACTTGAATGGCCATGAGAGGGTGCAGTGCAGAGCCATCGTTCATCACACTCGCCGAGGGAAGCTTTGGCGAAATGGGGTGGAAGTCCGTTACCTCACGTGGGTGGTCAGAGACGAGGTGGTTGAAATCGGCGATGGTGAGTGTGAATATTGCAATGCAAAGAGAATGGAGAAGGAGAAGAGAGAATTCTTAGAGTGGTTAGGGTTGTAACTACATGATATTACAAGAGAAAATGGTAAATATATATAAATAAGATTAAAAGACTAAACTACCCTTAAGTGTAATAAATATTATTTGCTAACATCCCCCCTCAAACTCACGATGCATCAGTAGAAATCATCGAGAGTTTGCTAGTCAAGAAATGAAAATGTTGAGTGGAATGCGATTTTGTGAACAAGTCAGCAATTTGCATGGAGGATGAGACATAGGGTAAAGTAATGGTGCCATCTCCAAAGTGATGTCGAGTAAAATGGCAATCAATCTCAATATGCTTGGTACGTTCATGAAAAACTGAGTTGCGGGCAATTTGTATAGCACTCATGTTATCATAGTACATAGGGGTTGGGCCAGAGAAAGAGACACCTATATCGGCAAGTAACCAGCGTAACCAAACTATTTCTGTAGTGGTGGATGCCATGGCACGATATTCATCTTCTGTAGAAGATCGAGAGACAATGTCTTGCTTCTTACTCTTCCAAGAAATGAGAAAATCTCCTAGAAAAATGCAAAACCATGTGGTTGACTTACGATCGGTGGAATCACCACCCCAATCAGCATCTGAGTAGGCACGTAATTCTAAGGAAGAAGATGTAGGAAAGAGAAGACTCTGAAATTGAGTGCCTCTAAGATAACGAAGTGTCACGTCCCAAAATTTGAGCACGTGACCGGCACGCAAAGTGAATTTCATTTCACCTCCGTAAGCCTATCTTTCTCTTAAAAATCATACAATTCTTTTTCATGCAACCAAAACGAGTTCTCTATACATACTACAATTACTCACATTACATCACTGAATGAACCTACCCGATTACAGAGATTTCTAGATTTATACAACTTAGAATAAAACTTAACTATTATACCTTTATCCTGAACAAATGAAAAGGTAATTATGGACTAAGGATCCATAATTCCTTGTTCCGATATTTACCTTCAGCTGTCAACTTTGAAAAAAAATATCAATAAGAGGGGTATGAGCAAACCATGTGCCCAGTGAGTAGATAACACCATACTATGACAAAATAAAAATCATGCATCATAATGATAACATGCAGCAATCATACGTAGATCGATCATCATATGATATAATATTATTCATAATACTTCACAACAATATCCAAGTGAATCAAATGCATTTCAACAAAATTCAAAATTCACAACAGCAATCGATGAAATCAATTTCACACACAATTCCCGTACCAACCGGGTCGTCCAGAATACCTCTGTATCGTTGCCCGCGGCCCCCGCCGCATCCACCCTTATCGCTCCATTTATATTCTCCACCCTTATAGCTTCACATAGATTTCTCCATAGGATGCACCACCATGCCTTTCCTTTCCAGTCAAACACAATCACAATCACATATAAAAACATCCTCAATCATAATCTTGAGCCACATACACAACTCAGTCATTTACAATTCAAGCCACAACATAATCAATGTGGTTCCAGCAACATAGCATGTATATAACATAACCCATAATATAGAACAATTATTCAACTCGGTTCACATGCCATTCACAATCCATCATATAACCTCCATTCATGGGAAAATAAGAAAATATAATTATATATATTACCAGACACGTTCCACATTTGTTTATGCCTCATCGTTCCACATCATCCTATTCAAACTTGGATATACAACATATTTCCACTATGATGCAAAAAGTCAATAACAGATATTTAATCATAGCAAGTATTAACCCACTCACCTGGATTTCACGCTCTCGGCACTCCCACTTTGTACTTTGACCATTCCTATTGTAACCAGACAAAAACCATCAGAGTTACAAAATAGAGAAATTTCCTACCACTACTCTCGACCTTCACTTACTTCTCGAATCATAACTCCTAACTGGTAATGAATATTCAAATGAAACTTATACCATTGGAAACTAGACTTAAAGAGCTTTCCAACAATATAAAGTTTGCCCAAAACGGAGTTCGGATGAAGAAGTTATGGCCGATTGAAAAATAAACTAAAATTTCCCGGTACACCTGGCGCTTGGGCGCCACCCATGCCTGGCTCCTGGGCGCCAATTCCTTCTTCTTCCCATCTCACCTTGGCGCTTAGGCGCCACATATGGCGCCTGGGCGCCACGATCGCTACCCCTTCGTGATTTCTCTCGGTTTTGGCCCAAATTTGGCCAAATCTTCACCGTTTTTCATGATTTCTTCCATGGGATCTCACCCTTAATGTCTAAGGAGCATTTAAACACCAAAATCACCAATTTTAATCGAGAAACGAAGCCGGAATCTCGATTTTACCTCAAACACTCTTAAAACTAGAAAATAGAGAAAAGCTTAAGAAATAGAAATTTCTACCTCGATTCCTTGCTTTCCCTATGTTGCTTGGCTCCTAGAGGCTCGCCCCGTAGCCCGAGATCCACCCTCCAAAGCCCGGTTGTAGAGTTGGAGTGTAGAGAGAGAAATTAGAGAGAAGGAAGAGAGAAGGAGAGGAAAGAAAGTGAAGAGAGAGAGAGAGGAAAGGAGAAAAATGAATAAAAAATAGGTGAGGCCACCTATATACTCGCCCGGGGTGAAATTATCACTTGCTCTGCAATTGACCCTCAGTCAAGACTAGCAAAAGCAAATTCATAAAATCTCACCTCAGGTGTTTCTAAATCCTCGGTACCCCACAAATTTCCTTATTCACTTTAGTCCCTCTCAATATCTCAAACTCCACTTTAACCTCGAATCCATCATCTTTTCGGTACCGGACTCATAATTCATTCCCATAAGCTCTATTCTTCTTCTCGGGTTCCTACTTGGTCATTTCTCAAAAGTCCTCTATACTTTCTTTTCTTTTCACTTTAGTCCTTGAGAATTTGTAAAAATTTCCTAAATTAAAAATAAAAATTTCTATTCCCACATTTTCTTCACTAATTCAAAAAGAAAAATTTCCACATAATTAAATTTTTCACTAAACTTCAAATCAGACTTTAAATATTCATAAAAATTCTTGGGATATTACACGAAGAATGCGAAGAACAGCTGCCCAATGAACTGAAGTAGGAGAAGTGACAAATTGACTAACAACATGCACTGCATAAGTAATATCAGGTCTAGTGATAGTAAGATATACCAGACTGCCAACAATTGTACGATACAGAGTAGGATCTGATAAGGGAACGCCATCAGAAGAGGTATACCGGGCATTAAGCTCCAGAGAAGTATCTGTTTTTCGAGTATCAGATAGACGAGCTTGTTCAAGGATGAGAGTGATGTACTTAGATTGGAAAAGAAGATAACCTCTAGGAGAGTAAGCCACTTCAATCCCCAAAAAATATCGAAGAGTGCCCAAATCTTTCATCTCAAACTGTCGAGCTAATTGCAATTTTAACTCTGCTATCCCATCAATATCATCCCCAGTAATAATCATGTCATCAACATATAAAGAGAGTATGATACGACCATGAGAAGTACTTTTGAGAAACAAGGCGGAGTCATGTGAACTAGAATGAAAACCAAGAGATGCAATCACAATGGAAAACTTTTCAAACCAAGCTCGAGGAGCTTGTTTGAGGCTGTATAGAGCTTTCTTTAGTTTACAAACTTCACTAGGATTATGAGAGACACCTGGTGGAGGCACCATGTAAACTTCTTCTTGAAGATCACCATTTAAGAAGGCATTTTTAACATCCATTTGAGAGATATGCCATTGATGAACAGATGCAACTGCAATAAGAGTGCGGATGGTAGTCATTTTAGCAACAGGAGCAAATGTTTCTTCATAATCCATACCATATTGTTGAGAAAAACCCTTAGCAACTAAAAGAGCTTTGTATCGTTCAATTGACCCATCAGACTTAGTTTTGATCTTATATACCCAACGAGAACCAATTGCACGTTTTCCCGGTGGAAGAGGAACAATGTCCCAAGTATCTGTCTTCTGCAAAACAGAAAGTTCCTCTGCCATAGCTTGCTGCCAAAGAGGGTCAAGAACAGCCTCTTGATAGGAAGAGGGCTCAGATAAATTGTGAATAGAGGTTAAAAAAGAAGCAAAAGAAGTAGAGTAAGTGGAATAAACAAAATCTGGTAATTTAATGGACTTACGATCACGTTGAGGGTAACGAGAAGGAGGATCCACAGTCACATAGGGTTCTTGAAAAGCAGTAGGGAGAGGGAAAGTATCAACAAGAGCAACATCAAGATCAGCAGAACTACCAGTGTCAACCCTGCAAAACTCAATATCAGAATTATTTAGATGATCTGTCACATGAGGAGGTGTGGTATCTGTATCTGTGTGAAAAGGATCAATACGTGTGAGATTAGACTTTGTAAGACTCTGAGAATCAGAAGGAATGGAGTAAAATGGTATACGTTCAAGAAACACAACATGACGTGAGATATAAAGTTTTTGAGTGACAGGATCATAACAACGATATCCTTTCTGACCATCACCATATCCTAGAAAAGCACAGATTGCTGAACGAGAAGACAATTTATTACGTTGTACACTAGGAAGAAGAACAAAACAAGTAGAACCAAAAACTCTTAAAGCTGAATAGTCAGGAGCATCGCCACATAGTTTTTCAAAGGGAGACAAAACTGAAATAACAGATGATGGAATTCTGTTAATGATATAAACAGCAGTAAGAATAGCTTCCCCCAAAACTCACTGGGAACTGAGGCAGACAAAAGAAGGGAACGAGCAGTTTCAACAATATGACGATGTTTCCTTTCAGCAACGCCATTTTGCTGAGGAGTGTCAGTACAAGAAGTTTGATGAAAAGTTCCATCAAAGGCAAGTAATTCAGAAAATTTACTAGATGTATATTCACCTCCCAGATCACATCGAAAACACTTAATAACCGCATTATGTTGAGTTTTAACAAAAGCACGAAACATAAGATAAACACTAAAAAATTCAGAATGATTTTTCATAAGATAAACCAAACAATAACGAGTATAGTCATCAATGAAAGAAACATAATATCTAGATCCACCTTTTGTAGGAAGAGGTGATGGACCCCAAACATCAGAATGAACCAAGTCAAAAGGTGCAACAAAAACAGAAGTACTTTTGAAAAAAGGTAAAGCAGAAAATTTAGCAAGTTTACAACTACAACAATTAGAAATGTCATGAGTTTGCAACTCTCCTAAAGCTCCGGTAGAAGCTAAGTATTTCAAGCGGGAAGAAGATACATGTCCGAGACAAGAATGCCACAGGTAAAAATTAGAAGATGAGGAACCTAAACTAAATGATGACAGGTCAACACTGGAAGCTGCAATATCTGAAACTTTGAGCTCATCCAGAATATAAAGTCCCCCCTGCCTATGACCGGTCCCAATGAGCCTCCTGGATTGCGGATCCTGTACATAACAAGAAGTGGAGGAAAAGAAAACTGAGAAACCAAAATCACACAACTGACTAATAGAAACAAGGTTCAACGTAAGGTTAGGAATGTAGTAAACATTTGAAAGAGATAAAGAAGATGTGCAAATAGACCCAGTGCCCGCTAAAGGCATAGGAGTGCCATCAGCAGTCATAACAGATACAGATGACGTGGAATGTAAAGATGCAAAGGATTGAAGATCAGATGACATATGATGAGAGGCTCCAGAGTCAAGAATCTATATGGATGAAGATATACCTGATGAGCTAGAGGAAGGCAAACCTATATTTGAGGAGACAGACATAGCTTGTGGTTGAGTGGCAAGAAACTTCTGAAATTGCTCAGCAAGGGTAGCTATTGTAGGGCCAGAAGAATGTGTATGTCCAATATCAAGAGAATCTGTAGGAGGAACAACTGCTGCAACATTTGAAGTTGAAGGTTTGAAGCCTCGTTGTTGCAAATGATTAGGTTGTTGTGTATGGTGCAATTTGTTCAATAATTTCAGGCATTGAGCTTTCCAATGGCCCTTTTGCTTACAAAAACTACATTCGTCATAACCAACCTTTCCATGAGATTTGTTTTTGTTAGGAGGAACTGCAAATACAGATGGGTGAGGAATAGGAAGAATTCCTTTCTATATAGTCCCTTTATCAGATTGAGATTTAAGACGAATCTCTTCAGCTAACAACTCATTAACCACTAAATCAATCATTGGAAGAGGATTACGGTGCAATATTGTTCCACGAAGCCCTTCAAAATCATCCGAAGAGCCATCAAAAAATGAACCAGACGTTGTTCTTCTCTACAAGCAATGTATGGTGCAAAGGCTCGTAATTCAACAGATTCAATAAGAGCTAGTTGATCCCAAAGATTAGTCATAGCAGAATAAAATTCTTGTATGCTCATGTTGTTCTGTTTAAGAGCACGAATATCAATCTCTAATTGATATTGCTTTGCAAAATTTGACTGCATATACAACCTTTCCAAATGATCCCAGACCTCTTTACCTGTTTCATATTTTGCTAGTTGTACTCCTATTGATTACAAAACAGAGTTATTGATCCAAGTAATTATCTTCGAATTGTTTGCATCCCAAATTTCCATCTGTTCAATATATTTTGCATCATTTTCATCTTTCGGCTTAACAAAGGTTCCAGAAACATAACCCCACATTCTCTTACCTTTTAAAAAAATTTTCAACACATAACTCCAATATGAATAATTCTATCCGTTCAATTGCACACTAATAGATTGAAGAGAATCATCTTTTTCACCAGCCATTGCTATTGTTATTAGACCAAGAATTTAATTATCTGGCAAAACGTACACTGAATGAACAATAAACGTACCAGAATAGTGTAACAATTCGGATAAATAGTAAATTCAGCAAATTTCAGATTGTTACAGTAACGTTGACCGTTGACTGTTTTGCTACAGTACCCGTGTCGCTACAGTACGTGTTGCTACAGTAACCCAAATTTGCAGTATCAGAGAAGACAATGAACAGTAACTCCAGCAACCAGAACAGTAACTCCGGCAATCGGAAAATGCACCAAAACAATAAAAAACAATCTCTGACTTACCAGAAATGCAAAAAATAGTTTCTTTCTAACTAAAACTAATTAAATCGGGCTAGATCTGAGAAATTTTCTCGCAGCTACAGTAACCAAAAAAGAAAAATCTGCAAATCAGATTTTTGCGAACAAGAACCCGATCTGAAATCTGCGAACTCGATGTAAAATCGATCTGAACTGCAAATGGGTTGCCGACAAAAAATAAAAGGTAAAAACAACGCACCAAATATGATTGCTCCAACCCGGATCTGTGATTTGTTGAAAGATCTGCGAAAACTGTAGATAGATCAAAAATTGCGCTCTGATACCATGTGAATATTGCAATGCAAAGAGAATGGAGAAGGAGAAGAGAGAATTCTTAGAGTGGCTAAGGTTGCAACTACATGATATTACAAGAGAAAATGATAAATATATACAAATAAGATTAAAAGACTAAAATACCCTTAAGTGTAATAAATATTATTTGCTAACAGTGAGTACGACAGAGGAGTCGCCGTCGATGTAAAAGATATGGGGCTTGCGGGGAGGAGGAGGGCATAGGAGATTGGCTGCGAAGGGGAAGAAGTATAGGGAAGGATGGTTTGGAGGAAGTGGTGGGAGCGATGACGATGTTCATAGAAGAAGAGGCGGTCCATGGGAATGCAGGAAAGCCATGGAATATCGAGGAAGGTGAGAGGGAGAGAGGTTGAACAAACAGAGCCTGGTGGTGGAGCAATTCTGATGTGATTCAAAATCTTAATATATAATGTTGGAGGCTTCAGCAACGTCCGGTTATTTTGGGGAGGCAAAAGAGAAAGGAAGAACAATAATTTGATAATCTTATCAACTAATGAAGAAGATGAAGACGCCCATAGCGATCGAGTTATATAATCCGGAGTCGAAGCTCATATCGTTTTGTTCGTATGCACCTTCTCGTGGGGTTTGTAATCTGCTCGTTTATGTTATCCGTTTGTTTAAAATGAGTTATTAATCCAATGATTAAAAGAACAAATTCGATATCGACTTTGAATATTCAAACTAAGTTGATATGTAAAGATTTTATTGATCTTATTGGCTGAATCAACTTGTGGCTTTGATGCTTCCAGGATTTGTCTGCGTATGTTCATGTGGAGGTTATATGTATTGGTTCAATAAATCAATTAATTGCTTGATGACATGCTTTGATTTTGGAAAACGGATAAGGGACAAATTCAAGCTCTTTGTTAATTATGGTTATCAATATAATGGCTAAAATTTACAATTGAAATAAATAAAATTATAATTAATAAAAAGCTGAAACTTCTAACTACTTGATGCTGATCTTGATTTTTTGGTTTTGAACATTAATTATGTAAGAATATTATAATTGCCTGTAGCTTGATTTGCCTACAGGCACTTGATTTTGAACATTTATTATTCATAATTGGTTATCATTATTTTTTTAATGCATAATGGCATGCCTTAATCTCGAACACGATTTTTATTTAAGAATAAATAATACAAAGAGCAAAATATCTAATGGCAAAAGAAAAGAACAAAAAGAAAGCGACAGCTTATGTTAGGCAACCACTTAGTACCGATCCACTTCACTGTGAAAAAGATTAAAACCAAAGTTTTTGGCCTCCGGCTGGTCAATCACCGAGGATAAGCTAAAGTCATCGAGTCACAAGTGTACTCGTGTTATTAAGTTAATTGTTGAAAGAGAAAAATAAATAAATAAAATTATATATATATATATATATTTATAAATAAATATCAAAATAAGTAAAATAAATAATTTATACAGAAATTTGATAATACTACTTTAGATTAACTTATATCAATAATTATACAAATTAAATGTGATATAATAATACTTTTTTATAAGTCTTATTAAAATAATGATTACAAAATAGTTTACAATATATATAATGTGAAAATATTACAAAGGAAAAAAAAAATTTTTTTTCATTTGATTTGGTAACACTTCAGATTTTATTTCTGTCTAAAAAGAAACAATCTGATCTTATTTCGACCTTTTTCCTGTCCCAGTTCACCATTTGAATATGCAGTCATTCAAGAGAATAATTGAGACTTGAGACTCGAGAGGCGAGAGTAAGGAGTTGGTGTCAGACTCCAAAAATTACAAAGAAAAGCAGAAAAAATTAAAGTGACCAATATTCAAAAACATGAATATGTTTGGCGGACAATTCAATAACTTTCAATAGTCTCTTACACAATAGACATCCAGAAACATGAATCCAAGTATTGGAAGTCACCAAGTTCAGTTGAGATCAAACTTGAAAATATCAGATTTGTGGGGAAACCTCAAACATCTAAGGAAGGATTAAAGCAGCACTAGGTCTCGAGTGAAAACTGGAGAGAAGTAGCATGAGTAGTCCCACATCTGTCGGCTGTGTCTAAAGAAGTAGCTTCCACATCTGCATTTAAATGTGCCTTAGGATTTTCTTTTCATAGTTCTGATTTGGCTTAAATTATAATTTGACCCCACATTTCAATCATTTTCCACTTTGGTCCTTGCTTTTTTGCTTTTCGTCCATGCTCTTTTGTCTCTTCATTTTACTCCTTTTCTTTATTATTTTTATTCGGTCTTTATTTCATTTTATATTTGAGAGTTTTGTACTTATTTATTTTTTACTGGATTCTTTCTTAATTTTTTTATCCTTTGAAAATGTAACAATACTTTTTTTTTGGTATTTTCATGCATATTTCTCGCAATTTTAATTTCAAATCATTTATACATATCTTTGTGTTTTTGTGTGCTTTTTACTTTTGTTATTTCTAATTTTTCTGTATTTGTCTTTGTATTGTGCAATTATTAAATCAAATGTAGTAAGGTACTTAGCACCTCACACATATAAATTTCTACACCCAGTTCAGTTTTAAGATTAATTTTTCTGAAAAAGGGTTTTTCTAAAGTTTTTTTTCTCTTAAAAATAAAATTTTAGTGAAAATTTCAATAAAAATTAGTTTTTGAAAATAAAAAAATTAGAGACTAATATTTATTTTTAAAATGTTGAGTGTGTCACATTTCAAGTACGAAACTAATTATGAATATATAATAATTCAATTCTTTGTTTTTAAATGAATACTTTTATGTGTTCATCGTATTAAGATATGCTTTTATGCTATGTTTTCTAACTCGACCCGAATGGACTAGGTCAATCTAAAAATGAACGGCTCAGATACCTTGGGTTGGGTTGTACTTTTAGATCATTCTACAAACAGACTGGCCTAGTGAAGACTCAATTGACATGGTCAAGTTTTCACTAACCCGCTGATCCATTAATCTGATATCAAAATTTGACCTATTAAACCCAACTGGCAACCCAGCCTCCCATTTTTGAGTGGGCCATAACTTATCCTTGCTTTAAAGCTAGCTTGTGTGACTTCCACATATAAGGGTATAAGAGAACTAAATTGTAAGGCGCATTTATATGCAGATGTGGAAGCTACTAAAAGATAATTCAAAATAATCACAACCAAATAGTACAGATTTACAAAGACACAAATGCGAAAAACTTCAATTTTTGAATCTACTGTTTGTAGACCTTGACAAATAATAAAAATATAGATAAGGTGATAAGAGTGCATACCTTGATCCATCGCAAACTCAAACACGAGCCAAAGTGGTAGACTCTTCTAAGAAGATATGAGAGACTCTCTCTCACCTTTTAGTCTGATGGAAAATCCAAATGAACACAGTTTCTACTAAAGGCTTATCTTCTCATATAACCAAAAGAATCACTACCTATGTCCATCGACCCATAAATTGACCATTTTTATAATAACACCCTATCACTGTTATTATTTAGGGTCAGGTATCTATATATTTATTATTTACACTAACACTCCAGATCAACTTATAAAATATATCAAATAGGTCCATCAACACAAAATATATGAAGATCTTAATAATAGACCTAATTAAATATAGCATTAATATATATGTCCCAAAAAATATGTAGACATATATAATAATTAATATGTCAATCCACACAAATATTTATTAGCATTAAACGATATTTGTAAAATAAATAATAATATATAATAACAAAAAAATTAACACTAACAACTACTTCATTGGAAACCAAACTGAAAAATAAAGTTACAAAGTGGGTCAAGTGGAGGTGAGGGGAGAGTCTAAGAGTAATTGGTGTGAGGAAAGATGATGGAGAAAAAAAAAATACAACGAGAAAAGGTATAGGACTGTTTTGTGAGAGTAGAGAAAATGCATGGGAAGGAGTAACAATGGAGAGATTAGATTGTGTGTGTGTGTGCACACTTATGAGTGGATCAAGATCCTCTACCATAAGGTAAAGGTGCTTGGCCCCTGTGGGCCATTGGATCATGTAGGGCCCACTGATCCAATGGCTCACAAGGGACAAACACCTCTGCCTTATGGTAGAAGATTCCCATGCCTTGCGTGCCATGTGTAATACTGTTGGTAATGGCCAAGCCCAAAGAGTAATAGTGTGACAAAGAAAAGACAGTAGGTGCAGAGAATGAATGATACTGTGATGGAGAGAAGAGTAGGTGAGTGTTAGTGTGTTTAAAAAAAAAATCACAAAGAGAAGTTGGAGAGAGAAAAGTGGGGATTCAGATCACCTATCGCACGTAGGAGTAATGCTTTTTTTAGCTTCGACTTTAAGACATTTAGCCACAGTTATAACAGTGACTTTTTTACAATATATTTAGCTACAGTTTTAACCGAGATTAATTGTGCATAAACTCTTCTGCGCCTTTATAATTCGTACTCCAAAAATAGTGGGAGTACTGCAGGGGTGGGTAAGGGACCCACCAACTCACCAATTTGAATTGATTTAGGTTGGGTTTGCAGGTTGGCTAGGTTGAAAATCTTCAATTTGCAATCCGACCTGTTGAAGATTTTCAACCTAACTCAACCTGCAAACTCGATAGATACTTTTTTTTTCCTAGTTCCTACTTTCCCAATCCTTTCTCTTCCTCCTCAGTCTGAGTCTGAGACGAGACGAGCTTCAAGGTTTAAGCCTTCAGCTTCTGGTTCTGACTTCTTCTTCTTCGGTCCTCGATCCTTGCCTTTTAGTCTCTGTTTCTCAAGTCTTATTTCTAGATCTCCTTGCCATCTCTCTCTGAGTCTCCTTCTCCGTCTCTGGTTCCCGTCCTTGCCATATCAAAAGATTGTAGACCAGAGATGTTGCCAGTGAGGTTGTATTTCAAATTGGGGAGGTCAAACTTGTGAGGGAGTGCACCGATGAAGAGGTCTTGCGAGACGTTGGATGGGAGGGTGTGGTTGATGGAGTTGTTGAAGATTGACTGGTCAAAAGAGCTAAAGAAGCGCAGCAATAAGAGAGGGGGGGGGGGGGGAGGAAGAGAGAGAGAGAAGAATTACAATGCAGCATGCGATGTGGCAATGTGCCGCTCAAGTGCAACTCCCATCCCCCATTCTTTGTGTTTTTAATTATTTTTTGTGTTTTTTATTTTTATTGCAGTTTTGATTTTTGATTTTGGCTTTAATTATTTGCAGTGCGGAACAGATGTGCCTGATATGAAACCCAGGATGAGCTTGCTGGAGCTTGCAGTCTTCATTAAAAAAATCTCCTACTGCTGTGAACCAAAGGGTTGCCCCTTTGACTATATTGTTGAAAAGTCCCACATCAGAATATTTGAAGAAAAATATGGTGATTTATATAGAGTGAAGAGGCCAAATTAAATTGTTTTAGGCATTTTAAATATGACAGAACTTATATAAAGTATTAAAAAAAAATTTCTATCAAGTTTTCTAATAAAATAAAGCATATGTAAATTTTAAAAAAAATATGCAATAATGAGTTATTAAAAATATAAAATTTTTATTTAAAAGTTTATATATTTATCATGTTGCTTACAAAATTTGACTGTAAACATATAAAAAAAACTGTAACTAATTTTTTTTCTTTTAAATAAAAGGCCCACATTCAAATTCTATCGAGTTTAACGATCAAAATGACCCAATAAAGAAAGAGTTGAAGTGAACCCACTTTCCAAGCTGCAAGTGGATTATCTTATCTGTAATAGGAGAGCATACTTATATTAAGTTTGAGTAAGTGCACAAACTTGGTCCGCCACACCCATACCATATCGCAGTTCTGAATATGGAGGTCCTGTATGAGGATACCTTCCAGATTTTGGAAAGATCTTACCCCTTGAATATTTTAGATTTAATAATTTAACAAGTAAAAAGATAAAAAGATAAAAAAACCTTTTTTTTTAAGATGAGTATGTGAGAATTTAGAAAGAAATACTTGGAGTAAAACCGGATTCGGAATTCATTATCCTTGCCAAAACTTCATGTCAAATCAATCATTTATATAAGAAAAGTTAACCTATATTAAAAAATTAATTAATTTATATTTTAAGTTTTTATTTTAAATATTATAATCAAAATTTTACAAATATTCATACATATTACAAAAATTTTAATTTCAATTTTTTTAAAAAAATTTATCGTTTTGTACAACATAAACTATAACATTTTAATATAATCGTTAAGACTTAAGAGGGTCAAATTAATGTTAAAATTTAACACGAAATTGTATTTTTATTTTTAGTATAACAATAAAAATATTTTAAGTAATTTTATTTTTTTAATAAAATGTAACATATGTAGAAAGTCCATTTTAATGAGAAAAAATGAGTAAATTATTAATTTAGTCCTAAAAAATTATATTTATGATAATTTAAGTATCTAAAAGATAAAAAGTTACAATTTACTTCTCAAGATTTGTATTTACTTCAATTTTTTTATGTATGTCAAAGTCAAGTTTTGATTATAATATATTTAAGATTTGGCAGCAAAATAAGTTGAGATAACTGTAATTTTTAACATTTAAATTATAATATTTTACCTTTCAAGAATAAAATTGTCATAAATATAATCTTTCAAAAATTTAATAATTAGTTTATTTTGAAAAATAAAATGAAGGATAGTTAAGAATATTTATTTAAAAAAATTAAATACAATTTAATCAATTTTTTAAAAATTAGAAGAAATCTACTTTTTTTTTTTAATTCTCTTAGCCAGGAGTCTACTGTTTTTGTTTGAAAGTAGGAAAGGAATATTTGACATGGATCAATTTTCATATACATAGATAAATTAAAATATATATGGTAAATTACATATAAAGATAACGCGGTTTTTATTTAATTTTATTCAGTATATTTTTATTTTAAATAATATATATATATATATATATATAACTTTTTTAAATTTATTTTTATCATTGAAGTTAATTTTTTTTGTAGAATATAATTTTTTAACTATAAAATTACTTAACAAATTTTATTATATTTGAATAAAATAATAATTTTATAACAGAGGTAAAAATTAAATTATTTTTTTTGCTGTCATGTGAAAAAAATATTATATAAAAAATTGATATATTTGACAGAAAATAAATTAATTTTTTGTATAATATATATTAAAATTCAAAATAATATTTTAGAAAAGACAATATTAAATATAATTTAATTAAACTTGAAAAACCATTAACGCAATTAAGTGTTTATAGTAAATGCACCTGTCACATATGATGTCAATTAATTCACCCTACATTATAGAGGGCGTGGACATGATATTCACGGGAGTCTTCTGTGTGGACAGTAATCGTTAAATTGAGATTCGACAATAAGTGTTTTTCTTAGTTATCGTGTGATTGCCAAATCACAACCATCGAATCAAAATTCAACGGCTCGACACGATCGAATTCAAAGCCCATTATAGATGTTTTCGGTTTTCCTTCACTTCTCCTTCCCCTTGTGTTCTTTCCACGGTTTCGCACTTTCACCATTATTCATCATTCCCATCAATAAGCACACACTTTTGACCCAGAAAAGAAAAAAACAAAAAAAGAAATCAATAGCACGCTCTATCAACGTGGGAAAAAAAAACAGATTTTGAAAATTATTTTTCTTTAGTTGTTTATAATCGTTGAATGATTGTGAATTTCATCTATTTATATGAAGCCCACAACCATGTGAACAGCTAAGAACTTTTATTAGCCCATAAATCAAGGAGTAATCCCATCCCATTTTAAAGGCCAATATATATCTTGTTATTCATTCCATATTCTATTCATCACGTCCATCAACCTTCCTCCAAAATCTTCCCAAGTCAACATCTTGTTAGCTTGAAAATAAATTAGTTTTTTCTCCCTTTCTTTTTCTTCACTCCAGCATCAGAGGACTCCCATCCTACGAGAATATGTTCTTCAGGTAAACCTCGTGAATCGAGTTTGTGTAATTTTAATTTTATTCGCAAGCTTTTGTATGAATTCCCCAAGCATTCATTTTTATTATGGGTCCTTGTTGGTCCCTTCTCTTTGGTGAGAAAACCGAACTTTCTGAAACTTTGATCTAGCTGCTGCCCAACGAGATTAAACCTCACTTGAGTCCTCTCTATTCCCACTTCCTACATTTTTCTTTTTTCTCGTTCTTTCCATGTCTACATTTCCTACTCTCCTCTTTAGTGTCTGTCAGTTACAATGTTCTTATCTGCTGAGCTGATATGATCTAATTGTTTAGGTTAGGTGTTTCTAGTTTTGATTTATTTGCAATTCTCAAATTATGTTGCGGGTCTAGTTTCTAAAGTCTGCAACAAGGATTAGTTCTAATTACGATTTTCTTGGCACCAAGTTGTTCTGAAACGGCTCAAGGTCTCCTAGAAATTGATTAGTCCTATATGTGTTAGATAACCGTTCAAATTTTGAATGGTTATGAAATGGTCCTTAAAAGAATTATGGATTTTAAAAAAAAAAACTCTCAAGTTGTAACTGTTCTGCTTAATCCATTTATTAATTAATTAATTAACTAAAAATGCCAAATAGTAACAGCCAAAAATTGTTCTTGATGGGAGAACAGTTATATAATGGTTGGTGTGGGTTAAGGGTCCCTAAGCACAAAAATACTCAGAACCATACCATCTAGTGAGATTTTGAGTGGTTAGAAGAACCCTAATTCATTGTGTAATTCAAGACTGACAATGGCTGGAGGTAATTCTTGATCTTTTGTTTCCGCGGCCTTTTCATACTTTTATGATTAAGCATATTTCAAATTATTAAGAAATTACTTACATGTGGTATCAGAGCGCTGGTTTAGCCTCTGTCTTGTTGGTTTTGAAAATCTATAAAAATTTTGATAATATCGGCAAAGCCGTTTTTTATATGGTTAATTTTTTTCAAATCATTATTTGAAAACTTTCATGGCAAAATGATGGTATGGATTATGCGGAAATTGTTTTTTCATGAGTTCTGTGACTTGAAATATTAATTTTCATGTTTAATATATGAAATCAATTTGGGTCATGAAATGGGTTAAAAACGGGTATTATAGATCCGACAAAAGGTTGATGACGGTAGTCTGAAAAATTATTGAGTTTTTTCTTTTTATTTGATTACTATCGAAATTGACCCCTAATAGAAAAAGAGACAAAGTGGCTTACGTGTGCATCCGTCAACCATTAAGCACATCCTCACAATTTATTAATTTTGGTAATATATTTCAGTGGCCTATTTATTTTCTATTATTTTATTCTATTTCCAAATGGTTCATATTTGATGGTAATACTGCCAGTGCATGTACAATGAGTGATTCATTTATTTACTCATATATATAGAGCAATCATGGCAAATTATTTTCGTGTACGTACTGTCAATGGCAATTAATATTGTACATGAAGATGGTATGGTATTGTGAATATTTGAGTTTTATGTGATTAAATATTTTTTGTATAATATTTGTTTTCTCTTATATATACAATTTAGAAAATATTTAATTATATCAAACTTGATTTTTATTCATTTGCATATTGTGTTTTGCAATTAAATTTGAATAAAATTTTGGAATTAATAATTAGTGATCTACATAATTTTATTTAATTAGGGAGTAGCCACAGCATCTTTAATTAAATAAAATTATGTTTATGACCACATAAAGAAATTATAAATTGCATAATGAGTTAGTAATTTTATGTATAAAATTTTAATGTCTAGTGATCCATAAAATATTATTTAATTAGAGATTAGCCACAGCATTTTTAATTAAATAAAATTATGTATTTTGTTTAAGATCACATAAGGAAATTATAGACATTGATTGTGATTAATTATGCACAATATAACAAATTATATTCCACAGGAAATTTATTTGCATAATTAATTAGGATAAAATATTAAATAATTTTTCATAATTTACCCACAGGAATTATGAATTATAATCTAATAGTTTTATCATAAAGTTAAAAATAGAATATCAAATTATTTTAGGTATAAAATTTGATAATTCTATTATATAATAAGAATCTAGTTGAATTAAAAATTTAGCCCACAGGTAATTTTTATGTCATTAGATTCAATTTTTACATGATTTACATTGGTAAATTATGATATTTGTCTATTTGCCTCAAATTGATGTTAAGCATGTATTTATTAAATTTTTGCAGTTATACAACCTACAAATTTCTCTGATATTAACTGTGATATTCCTGAACTAAATGGTGAAAACTATAAGATTTGGAAGGAGAGAATTCTTCTTCATTTAGGGTGCATGGACATTGATTATGCTATTAGGAAAGACGAACCAATTATTACTGAAACCAGCACTCCAGCTGAACTTGCTCTTTATGATCGGTGGGAGAAATCTAACCGACTTAGCGTTATGCTAATTAAGACCAAGATTTCTGCTGGTATTCGTGGTTCTGTCGAACAGCATAATGATGTTAGGGCACTGTTAAAGGCTATTGAAGAACAATTTAAGACTTCAGATAAGGCACTTGCTAGCACCCTAATTATGAAGTTTTCATCCTTAAGGCTCACTACTGTGAACGGTGTGCGTGAGCACATTATGAAAATGAGAGACATTGCAGCTCAGCTGAAAAAACTTGAGGTTGAGATGTCTGATTCTTTCCTAGTGCATTATATATTAAACACTCTTCCACAGCAATATGGACCCTTCAAAATCTCTTACAACACACATAAGGATAAGTGGTCAATTAATGAACTTTTGACCATGTGTGTTCAAGAAGAAGGAAGGCTAATGATGGAACAAGGGGAAAGTGTATTTATGGCAACACAAGGAAAGAAAAGCATCAAGCGAAACAAAAGGGGAAGGGCAAACTAGCTCCCCAAGCTGACATAAAGAAGGAATCCAAGTGTTTCTTTTGTAAAAAGAAGGGACACATGAAGAAGGATTGCGTCAAATTTCAGAAATGGCTTGAGAAGAAAGGTAATCCAATCTCATTTGTTTGTTATGAATCTAATATGGTAGATGTTAAACATAACACATGGTGGATTGATTTTGGATCAACAATCCATATTTCAAATTCCTTGCAGGGCTTACAAAATCTAAGGAAGCCGGTGGGAACTGAACAAAGCATCTATTCAGGAAACAAGATGCGTTCGGTTGTGGAGGCTATAGGGACATGCAGTTTAGTTTTAAGGAGTGGTTTCATTTTAAATTTAGAAAATACATTTTATATTCCTAGTTTTTCTAGGAATTTAATTTCTGTTTCAAGACTTGTACCATTTGGTTATTCCTTTAACTTTTCAAATACTACTTTTAATTTATTTTTTAAATCTGAACTTGTTGGGAATGGTACATTATCTGATGGTCTTTTCTCTCTTAATTTAGAAAGTGATATCACTAATAAAGTCATGTATGTTCAAGTTGGCACCAAACGATGTGTTATGAATGAGGATTCCTCTAGTTTGTGGCACCGTAGATTAGGACATATTTCCATGGATAGAATTAAAAGATTAGTAAATGAAGGAGTACTTAGTGCTTTGGATTTTACTGATTTTGATACTTGTGTGGATTGCATTAAGGGCAAGCAGACCAACAAGTCAAAGAAAGGTGCCAAGAGGAGTTCTAACATATTAGAAATCATACATTCAGATATTTGTTGTCTAGACATGGACGCATATGGTCAGAAATACTTTATCACCTTTATAGATGACTACTCACGTTATATGTATCTCTACATGCTTCATAATAAGAGCGAAGCATTAGATGCCTTTAAAGTTTTTAAGGCAGAAGTAGAGAAACAATGTGGAAAGCAAATTAAGATTGTGAGAACTGATAGAGGTGGAGAGTATTATGGTAGATACACTGAAAATAGACAAGCATCCGGTCCATTTGCAAAGTTTCTTCAAGAAAATGGAATAGTTGCCCAATACACTATGCCTGGGTCTCCAGACCAAAATGGTGTAGCAGAAAGAAGAAACCGAACTCTATTGGACATGGTACGCAGTATGCTAAGTAGCTCTAAGCTACCTAAATCCTTGTGGATTGAAGCTCTTAAAACATCAGTGTATATATTAAACCGAGTTCCAACTAAAGCTGTCTCAAAGACACCTTTTGAGTTATTAAAAGGTTGGAAACCGAGTTTGCGACATATACGCGTATGGGGATGTCCGTTTGAAGTAAGAGTTTACAACCCACAAGAAAAGAAATTGGACCCAAGGACCATTAGTGGGTATTTTATTGGATATGCTGAAAGGTCTAAAGGGTACAGATTTTATTGTCCATTTTACAATATTAGGATTGTGGAATCAAGAAATGCAAAATTTCTTGAAAATGACTTAGTCAGTGGGAGTGATCAATTTCAGAACATAGTTTCTGTGAGAGATCAACCTTCAACTTCAAGAGGCAAATTGGTTGTTATTCACAACACCCCTCAAGTTCAAATGGGTATTGAGCAACCAATTGTTGAAATTCCACAAGATACTGACAATTTTCCAGTAGATCAAGTTGTTCAAGAAATTCCAGAAAATATTGAACAACCAGTTGAACAACATAATTCTCAAGAAATTGTTGATTCAACATTAAGAAGATCTACTAGAGAAAGAAAGTCAGCAATTCCTAGTGATTATATGGTGTATCTACAAGAATCTGACTATAACATTGGAGCTGAGAATGATCCTGAATCCTTTTCACAAGCCATGAGTTGTCAAGAGTCAGAATTATGGTACAATGCCATGAAGGATGAGATGAATTCTATGAAAAGCAATGAGGTATGGGATCTTGTTGAGTTTCCTGATGGTGCAAAAGCCATTGGATGTAAATGGGTCTTTAAAACAAAGAAAGACTCATTAGGCAACATTGAGAGATTCAAGGCAAGACTTGTTGCTAAAGGATTCGCTCAAAAGCAAGGAATTGACTACACAGAAACATTTTCTCCTGTGTCTCAGAAAGATTCCTTGCGTATTATATTGGCATTAGTAGCCCATTTTGATTTTGAATTACAACAAATGGATGTGAAGACAACTTTCCTCAATGGTGATCTAGAGGAAGAAGTCTATATGAAACAACCAGAAGGATTCACATCTAGTAATGGTGAGCAATTGGTTTGCAAACTAAAGAAGTCCATATATGGATTGAAACAAGCCTCCCGTCAATGGTATTTAAAATTTCATGATGTTATCTCTTCATTCAGTTTTGTTGAGAACATTATGGATCAATGTATATACCAAAAGGTCAGTGGGAGTAAAATTTGTTTCCTTATCCTATATGTAGATGATATTTTACTTGCAAGCAATGATGAGGGAATGTTATATGAGGTGAAACAATTTCTCTCTAAAAGTTTTGATATGAAGGATATGGGTGATGCATCTTATGTCATTGGCATTAAGATTCATAGAGACAGACATCGAGGTATATTAGGTCTATCTCAAGAAACCTATATTAACAAAATTTTAGAGAGGTTTCATATGAAGAATTGTTCACCAAGTATAGTTCCCATTGTGAAGGGTGACAGGTTCAATTTGAACCAGTGCCCGAAGAATGATTTTGAGAGGGAACAAATGAAAAACATTCCATATGCTTTTGTTGTTGGGAGTTTAATGTATGCTTAGGTTTGTACAAGACCTGACATATCATTTGTTATTGGAATGTTGGGAAGATATCAGAGTAATCCAGGTATTGACCATTGGAGAGCTGCAAAGAAAGTCCTGAGATATCTTCAAGGGACTAAGGATTACATGCTAATGTACAGACGAACTGATAATTTGGAAGTAACTGGCTACTCTGATTCAGACTTCGCTGGTTGCGTTGATTCGAGGAAATCAACATCAGGATATATTTTCATATTTTCTGGTGGAGCTATATCTTGGAGGAGCAACAAGCAAACCTTGGTTGCTACTTCCACTATGGAGGCTGAGTTCATTTCCTGTTTTGAGGCTACCTCACATGGAGTATGGTTAAAGAGTTTCATTTCTGGGCTTAGAATCATTGATTCAATTTCTAGGCCATTGAGGATATATTGTGACAATTCAGCTGCTGTCTTTTTGGCTAACAACAACAAAAGTGGTAGTCGAAGTAAACACATTGACATCAAGTATTTAGCCATTAGAGAACGTGTTAAAGATAAGAAAGTGGTCATTGAACACGTTAGTACTGAATTGATCATAGCTGATCCTTTAACTAAAGGCATGCCACCATTTAAATTTAAGGATCATATGGTTAGAATGGGTCTTGGATCCACTATGTAATTTTCATTATTATAATGAATTATTTTAAGGAAACTCTGTTTGTTTGTGATATTTCTCATATTTGTCTTTTGTGTATACATTTCTTGATTTTGAGAAATATTATTAAAGTATGGACCTAGAATAAACATTGGGTTTGTTCATTATGAAATTTAAGCTAGTGTTTAAGAGACATAATGCATTGTAATACATGAAAGATATTACTTGCTTTCAAAAGGATTTATCGCAATGATTCATGAATTATGTTTCTTTTCAAGCATTGGTAATCATGGATTGAGAACATTATAATTTAAGGACCAAGTGGGAGAATGTTAGATAACCGTTCAAATTTTGAATGGTTATGAAATGGTCCTTAAAAGAATTATGGATTTAAAAAAAAAAAACTCCCAAGTTGTAACTGTTCTGCTTAATCCATTTATTAATTAATTAATTAACTAAAAATGCCAAATAGTAACCGCCAAAAACTATTCTTGATGGAAGAACAGTTATATAATGGTTGGTGTGGGTTAAGGGTCCCTAAGCACAAAGATACTCAGAACCATACCATCTAGTGAGATTTTGAGTGCTTAGAAGAACCCTAATTCATTGTGTAATTCAAGACTGGCAATGGCTGGAGGTAATTCTTGATCTTTTGTTTCCGCTTCCTTTTCATGCTTTTATAATTAAGCATATTTCAGATTATTAAGAAATTACTTACAATATGGTCTTTGCTTTCTTTCTTTTTTTTTTTAATAAGTTTTTTATGGATTTTTTTTTATTTTGCGCATTATAATTATGTATGTTTCTCAGCAATTTAGTTTATTTTGGTTGATATTAATTCAACCCACCAACAAGTATGCACAGACACAAACGTTGGCACACACAGAGGAAACATACATAAAGGAAAAGCAGCAATATAGCACCTTGTCATCTCGACATTTTATAAAAAAAAAAACTGATAGTTTATGTAATACCCAAGAAAAATAAAATATAAATATTTGTTTACAAACTACTGTTACTATTTCAGTATACGGTACTATTCACCTGTATAATACTATTTACGTATATGATACTGTTCATTTATACAATCGAAATGTCAAGTACTAGATGTTGTTTGGTCATAAGAGAAAACTAGAAAGAAGTTCGTAGGAGAAACTGACGTTTTATGTGTGAAAATACCCTTAGGGACTAAAGTGAAAGGACTGAATTGAAAAGAAACTTAAATGTTTAAGGTAAAAGGATATTTTTCCCTTTTAAGTTTCCAATAGTAATAACAATTTTCCGTGAGGTGCACAGTAACTGCATTATTAGAAATGTCATTTTCATGAATAGTAAATTGAATATTTTATTAGCGCATAGTGTCAAATAGTACCCTTGACTTTTGCTATAAATAGGCCCTTCCATTTCATTTCTAAACTCACACCTTCAACTTCTCTTCTTCTCTCCTTAAGTTTCTCTTACTTCAATGCTCGGCCTATGAGATTTTGGGCCTTTCCTTTTCAGCTTAGGTAAGGATACTATGCCCTTTCTATGTCTTTCAAATTTTAGAAGTTATTTTCTTAAGTATGCTCTGTGGTTGCGGCCTTGGCTGATCTTCCACATCAGAAAAACTGTCCTTAGCTGTTTATATGTTATTTTGATTCTCTGATTACCGAAATAGAATGTAAACTGTGAAGAATACATGTCTAGGAAAGTTCTGGCTAAGGAAAGACCTGGTTTTTAAGTGTGTCCAGTGTGACCCTCCACTCTTTCCTGGGAACTTACCTGGTGTACTCTTTTACAGATTGTATTCTCTATTTCTGGTATGAATAGTGATCATACGTATGAATAGTGACCATATGTATGAATAGTGACCGTACGTATGAATAGTAACCGTATATATGAACATTAACCGTACATATGAACATTAACCGTACATATGAACAGTATCTATACGAAAACAATCCTGACGTATTTTCTCTAATCTTTCATGAAAATCTCCGTAGCAGAACACCGAAATTCACCTGAGAACTCTTGTCTGTAATGACTTAGAGAAGCGATGTTCGTACGGAATCCAGGTGAGTGAAACGACCTCGTTTTAATAGAGTTTTAGCATTACTGGTGATAAAAAGTATGTCGTAGGACACTCCCAAGATTCATAGGGGGAAATTGGATTCAGAATGACGAATCTAAATGAGATAATTAATCCATAAGTATGGATAAAATGAAATAAGTATCTTATGATGATGTAAAGTTTGAATGTTTTCAAAAATGGATTAATTGTTATCTTGATATGTGGTTTATAAATTCATAATATAGTAATATACTATACCTGTTATATGGATGAATATTATATTGAGCTTCTGATTATGATATGAAATGCTATTGATTGTGATTGAGCGGGACAGTACCCCCTCTCACGGCAAGGCGGAAAACCCGGTTGACAGGGTGTCTTGACCAATGAGTGTGGAGACAACGATTCCCTCAGTAGGGATATAGCCCGGATTGGTGATAAATCCGTGAGGCGCCCTAGCTAAGAGGATGAGGTTGTGCGTCATGGCGGAAATATACATAATTGGTGAGCCGGCCTGTGTGCGCTCTCCGGGATATATTGCCATTGACGAGTACTAGTAACGTTTGTTGAATTGGATGAATTTTTATCTTGTATGTAAGAGGATGATGTTGTGCGTCATGGCGGAAATATACATAATTGGTGAGCCGGCCTGTGTGCGCTCTCCGAGATATATTGCCATTGACGAGTACTAGTAACGTTTGTTGAATTGGATAAATTTTTATCTTCTGTCTATTGGTTGAGTATGAGCCTTTGGATATGCTTGCATGACTGGTAATGTATTTAAATTTTATTAATGCGAGGCCGATTCGCTCATTGAGTTTAAAAGCTCACATTGTTTGTACAACCTTTTTGTTCAGATCAGGTTGCCATCGAAGAATATCTGCTAGAGGAGTAGATCACTTTGGACCTTCCCGTTGTCGGGTAGACCCCTCTTTTGTTATAGATTATGTTGCTCTGTAATCGTCTAGGACATCTAGTTCAGGGGTTTGACATTTGGCTTGTATGTCAGTATAATAATGTATTTTAAATTGATAATCTATGATTACATGCAAATCATCTCTATGATTTTCAGATAAGAAAATTTGATATATTTATCGGAAGGCTTACAGTGATGAGAGATTCATCATTGTGCCGGTCATGTGCCCAGAAAACGGGTCGTGACAAAGTTGGTATCAGAGCAATGGTTGTTAGGTCTCCTAGTGATTACAGAGCAAGGTAACCTTAGTGGGACCTCCTCTATCGTTATGAACCCTGGCACAATTATAGAGAGACGGCTCTACTGAAGGTCCTGTAGGATGTTTCCATTTCCTTTCCCTCCGAGACTTATCTCTTCTTAGAAATTATGTTCTCAGTTTTAGTTTTAGACAGATATGGCCACACTTTTGAACTTAGTAAAGGAAAGGTTATTACTTGTTTTGATTCCGTTGTTGTCGGATCAAAATTTTATATGGTGGATTTTATAAGCTGAATTCATGATTGAATTTGTGTAGCTATATTATTTTAGGGTACCAGCCAATAAAAGAAACCACTCGCATTAAAAATAAAAAAACTGAAGGATTACATTGCAAAAAAGAAGAAGTTTACTCATGCATGAGTAATCTAAAAGCGAGGTGGTCTTGGATTAGGAGGGTTGTATTGTATCATCACCCCTCGACCATTCCTTGGAGCAAGGGACATAGCAATGTCGCGGAGGGTAGTGTAAATCCCATTCATACAATCAACACTTCTTTGTTGTTGATTGCAGAAGCACTGGGTAGACCAATAGAAGAACCTGTCTATTCTTGAAGTCATTTCTGCATGATTGCGTTTAGTTAACTTCTCCAGGTCTCCTATCATCTTTTTCAGATTTTTCACCTCCTGCTCTAGACAGGCGATTTTGTCCTCCGAGGTATGGCCCGTGCTAGTCTCCTCAGCTTCCTCGATCTTCTTCATTTTCTTCTCCTTCTGTTTCTCTGGAGACCCCTCAAAAGGTCTTTTGCCCTTGTCTTTGCCCAGACTTAAGTTTAAGTTGAGCTCTTCTTCCTTAGCCTCTACTGTGAGATCAATGTACTTCCTTGAGGCCATGATTTGGAAAAATTTAGAAATTTTTGTAAGAGTATGAGGCGAGAGGAATACTGGGGGATTGTAGGCTCAGAGATTATTACTCTTTGTGGTGTGGTAACTGAGAACGCTGGGATGGTTTTTATAGAGAAAAATTAGTACTTAGAGACAAAGAAGATATCTTTTCACCGCACCCCTACACGATCAACCTATGGATTTCTGCAAGCTGGAAGCCAGAAGTCTAGGGTAGGCGTGCACACCGATAGCGCGTTGCATTAATGCCAAAACCACGAAAGTCAGTATTCGGTGGATTTGCGGCCAATTTTACTTGGTTTTCCCATTTCTCCCGTTGGCATTTTTCAAAATTCAAAGAAGTTGATGATATAGCCATTAAAGATTGCCTTAGATGCTTTTATGATGAACTGAAATGCATTTCTCTATTTTATTGTGTTGTTCTTAAGAGCCTTCAGTTGAGTATAATATACATAATTGATTGAATCATGTTGTAATTACATTTATGTATGTTATTCATGCATAATGAGTGAAGGCTACGATCAAGGAGAATATGTGATGATCCTACATATACTCATAGAGATGTGAAATCAAAATGACTTGGATAGAATAAAATGTGTAGATGATGATATATCTTCATGGTTACACATACTTACATATAATGCTCTCGTGGGCAAATGAAAGGCAGTGATTTCCTTACATCATGATAATACTTACTGCATGTGACCGTAAGCAGTTAACTTTGTTTTAATATATTGATATACATATATTATGTGTAAATCCAGAATAAAGACACCGATCAGAATCTAAGATAAGGCTAATATGAGACTACCCGATCATAGAGGGACATCGTGATATGGGATTACAGGATAAAACAAGTTAGAGGGAGAAAATCTCAGACTGAAGAGCGTAGTTAGTCAAAAGTTTGAGAAAGGTCAAGATTAGCCGAAAATTTTTTGAGGAAATCTTTGACTTATGTTAATTGCATTTACTATTTATCTGCATGTCCGACATTAATTGCTGGAATTGCGACGTATGTGATCTGTAAACCTTATAGCAAGCGGCGTGTAGGTTGTGGTGGCTTTAGCTCCAGGGGCTTCGGGTTGTCTATAAATCTTGTATGCCCGTTACCCTACTCATCGCACCAAGCAAACCTACTTCTTTCATTACATACCTATTTCTCAATCTCCATTCCTTTCTCATTCGAAGTTATTTCTGAGATCCCTAGAGCAATGGCCGATAATAAGTCTTTCAACTTGAATTTTGAGACTGGCAATGTAGAGCTTGATTTAAATCTAAGTCTCGGAAACAACAAAGGGAAGAGACCTGTAGACAGGTCACCAGAAATTAAGAAGAGAAAGAGGGATGTAATAGAGTTGGAGGAGGACAGTACTGCAACATCCTCAGAAAATAAGCTTGCATTCCTGGAACGTAAGATAGAGAGCCTGGAATACAAGATAGAGGACCAGAAGCGACTAATAAGTCGTCTCTTTGAAAACCAAGAGAAACTGATAAATCGTCGTTTCGGGGAACTGGCTAATCGAGTTGATAGACATTCAATGTTTGCAACTCAAAATTTTCGTGACCAACAAGCAAGGTGTATTGACTGTATGAACGGAGTGACTTATGCTCTTCGCCAAATTTCTCAGGCGCTTCCTCCAGAAACCCTTTTTAGGCTGCAACGATTAGCTTCCTCCTTAAGGTCTGAAGCACCTTCCTCTTCTAGACCTGGAGCACCTTTTACATTTCAAAAGCCTCCTCGTCCTTAATTTATTCTTTCTTTTGTTTGTAGCTAAAGCTACATTTGGTGTAAGCTTCACGTATTAAAATTATCTATGTACTAGAAATAAAATTTAAGTTAGTATCTAGATCTTCTTTGTTGAAGTGATTCATTTTACTAAAAGAACTTGAGGAATGAGAAGATATTGGACTTGTTATATTTCATACTTGATTCTAAAGCATAGTATAGTAATATCTTTTTGACTGAGCAGAGTTACTAAAATGATATTTCATTGCACTTCTGAGCTATGGAGGAATGCTAAATAAGTATTTTATGAACCTATACATAGAGAACTATGGGTTTGCCCTAAGCATTGAAGGGATACGACTCTATATGAGTCATTGAGGTGAGAGGAATTTCTATATATATTTATTTTATAATTATGCGTGAGGAATATGTTATTTACTTAACACATTTTCTAGAATTGTTCTTCTTAGAGATTTATGTAATGATTTCATATAACGCGTTCAGCTGAGAGTATCGCCTTAAGGTAGAAGGATCGCCTTCGGGCAAGAGTATTGCTTATGGCCAAAATGATGCCTTCGAGTAGGGTGCTTGTATTCGTAAAAGTTATAAGCTATGTGTGTGGAAACATGTGTTCTGATATTCAATGTGAACTGGAAAGACCACGTGCCACTTTTGAGATGACACCTATTTGAGGTTTTACATAGAGACAGAGTTCGTCTCTGATTAGGTGGTTTGAGTTTGGTAAAGGTTATGAGGATGAGACACTTTATGGTACAAAAGGTTGTGAAGAAGATTAAACTGATGAGGAAGAGATTACTTGCTGTCTAGAAAAGGCAAAAGTCTTATGCAAATTATTGATAATGCGGTTTAGAGTTCACAGTCAATGGTATAATGTTCTTGTAAATCTCACCAAGGGTGTGATGAGGTTTTGGAAGAAAGAGATACAAAGAATGAGATATAGACGAAGTAATCACATTTATTTCAGTCTTGAAATGAGTTTTGAATTCGGGGGACCGAATTCTCTTAAGGGGGTGATAATGTAATACCCAAGAAAAATAAAATATAAATATTTGTTTACAAACTACTGTTACTATTTCAGTATACGGTACTATTCACCTGTATAATACTATTTACGTATATGATACTGTTCATTTATACAATCGAAATGTCAAGTACTAGATGTTGTTTGGTCATAAGAGAAAACTAGAAAGAAGTTCGTAGGAGAAACTGACGTTTTATGTGTGAAAATACCCTTAGGGACTAAAGTGAAAGGACTGAATTGAAAAGAAACTTAAAGGTTTAAGGTGAAAGAATATTTTTCCCTTTTAAGTTTCCAATAGTAATAACAGAAAAATTTTTTACGCGTGAGGTACACAGTAACTGCATTATTAGAAATGTCATTTTCATGAATAGTAAATTGAATATTTTATTAGCGCATAGTGTCAAATAGTACCCTTGACTTTTGCTATAAATAGGCCCTTCCATTTCACTTCTAAACTCACACCTTCAACTTCTCTTCTTCTCTCCTTAAATTTCTCTTACTTCAATGCTAGACCTATGAGATTTTGGGCCTTTCCTTTTCAGCTTAGGTAAGGATACTATGCCCTTTCTATGTCTTTCAAATTTTAGAAGTTATTTTCTTAAGTATGCTCTGTGGTTGCGGCCTTGGCTGATCTTCCACATCAGAAAAACTGAATAGTAACCGTATATATGAACAGTAACCGTACATATGAACAGTATCTATACGAAAACAATCCTGACGTATTTTCTCTAATCTTTCATGAAAATCTCCGTAGCAGAACACCGAAATTCACCTGAGAACTCTTGTCTGTAATGACTTAGAGAAGCGATGTTCGTACGGAATCCAGGTGAGTGAAACGATCCCGTTTTAATAGAGTTTTAGCATTACTGGTGATAAAAAGTATGTCGTAGGACACTCCCAAGATTCATAGGGGGAAATTGGATTCAGAATGACGAATCTAAATGAGATAATTAATCCATAAGTATGGATAAAATGAAATAAGTATCTTATGATGATGTGAAGTTTGAATGTTTTCAAAAATGGATTAATTGTTATCTTGATATGTGGTTTATAAATTCATAATATAGTAATATACTATACCTGTTATATGGATGAATATTATATTGGGCTTCTGATTATGATATGAAATGCTATTGATTGTGATTGAGCGGGACAGTACCCCCTCTCACGGCAAGACGGAAAACCCGGTTGACAGGGTGTCTTGACCAATGAGTGTGGAGACAAAGATTCCCTCAGTAGGGATATAGCCCGGATTGGTGATAAATCCGTGAGGCGCCCTAGCTAAGAGGATGAGGTTGTGCGTCATGGCGGAAATATACATAATTGGTAAGCCGGCCTGTGTGCGCTCTCCGGGATATATTGCCATTGACGAGTACTAGTAACGTTTGTTGAATTGGATGAATTTTTATCTTGTATGTAAGAGGATGATGTTGTGCGTCATGGCGGAAATATACATAATTGGTGAGCCGGCCTGTGTGCGCTCTCCGGGATATATTGCCATTGACGAGTACTAGTAACGTTTGTTGAATTGGATAAATTTTTATCTTCTGTCTATTGGTTGAGTATGAGCCTTTGGATATGCTTGCATGACTGGTAATGTATTTAAATTTTATTAATGCGAGGCCGATTCGCTTATTGAGTTTAAAAGCTCACATTGTTTGTACAACCTTTTTGTTCAGATCAGGTTGCCATCGAAGAATATCTGCTAGAGGAGTAGATCACTTTGGACCTTCCCGTTGTCGGGTAGACCCCTCTTTTGTTATAGATTATGTTGCTCTGTAATCGTCTAGGACATCTAGTTCAGGGGTTTGACATTTGGCTTGTATGTCAGTATAATAATGTATTTTAAATTGATAATCTATGATTACATGCAAATCATCTCTATGATTTTCAGATAAGAAAATTTGATATATTTATCGGAAGGCTTACAGTGATGAGAGATTCATCATTGTGCCGGTCATGTGCCCAGAAAACGGGTCGTGACAGTTTGATTTGCTGGTATTCATTAGAATCCAAGTTTTAATGAGAAAAATTCACAATTTCAAGTTATTAATTTTGAAGTTAATGTTTTTTTTATATTCTAGGTAGAATTAATTAAAATGATGTGAAACATGACTTAAAAATCTATATCTTATATTTCAAACAAATCAAGAATCACAATATTTGGACATATCTAGTTTAAGATATGATTGAATTATTAACGCTGATTCAGGTCCAATAAATTATGCAAGTCAAAAAAAAATCTATAAAATTGCTATCTTGGAATAAAGTTAATCAATCTTGGGCTTTGGATGTTGATTTAGGCATGGAGAACATTAATTGCTTTATATTTTCAAGTTGTTACAATTTTCTAGGAACATTAATGCTTTGTATATCTAAGTTATTGTATTTTTTAGGTACATTAAAAGCTTTATGTTTTGAAATTCTAGTATATTTCCTAAGTTAATTAAGTCTAGTTTTGATTTTCTGGGTTCTCTTTTTCCTAGGCTAGGTAGTCTATCTAAAAAATTCCCATATCCAAGCATGTTGTAGTCTATCATGTTGATTTGTTTAAATTGTTTGGATATAGAGTTTTTATAGATGGACCAGCTTAGAAAAATAGAACTCAGAATCTTAAAACTAGACTTAATTAGCCTAGTAAATACACCAGAACTTGGAAACATAAAGTTTTACCTAGAAAATACAATAACAAATTGGAAATACAAAGCATTAATGTTCTTAGAAAAATTGTAACAACTTGGAAATATAAAGCAATTAATGTTCCCTACGTCTGAATCAACATCCAAAGCCCAAGATTAATGAACTTCATTCCTAAATAGTAATTTTTAGATTTTTTGACTCGCAAAGTTTATTGGACTTGATCAACAATTAGATATATTTAAATGCTGTGATTCTTAATTTGTTTGAAAGATAAGATATAAATTTTAAGTCATATTTCATATCATTTTAACTAATTTCACCTAAATTATAGAGAAACATTAGCCTCAAAATTAATAAAATGAAATTGTAAATTTTTCTCTTCAGCATGATACTGGGATTTGTATAAAGTATGGAGGCTAGGATGATAAGTTATAAATAGATTAATTCACTTTCTGCATTTTTTTTTCAATCAATTTTATGGATATGCTGACCTTTTTACATGATAAATTTATGTATTTAAGACTTTTAAGTACTCTGGAGTCTGGATATATAATCTAACATATTCTTTAGAACTATTGGTTATCATTGAATTTAATAGTAATGTAAGAAATTGTATACTTTAAAATTTTAATGTAACAGATAAGACAGTCCAATTATTGTTATAATTTAACACAATTATAATTTTATTCTTGATATAATATTAAAGATATTTAAATAATTTTATGCTCAAAATGAAAAGAATGTACAAAAAAGTTGATTTTAATGAAAAAAAAAAGAATAAATTATAAATTTAATCTTTAAAATATTATATTTATAATAATTTAGTATGCAGACAACAAAAAAATGTTTTAAAGTTAGTTTTGTTTTTGTGTATGTCAAAGCCACATGCAAGGGGAGCTCGCTCGCTTCGCAAATTGGTCTGACTCGTAATTCACTTCTGACTCCGTGTTCGATAGCCCGACCGTTGTGATGTTAATTGTGGTTACATCCATAAGTAGCTTGGTCCTTGAGACTTAAATTAAAATATTTTTATTTTTCAAGAATTAAATTGTAGCAAATATATTTTTTAAAAAATTAATAGTTAATTTATTCTAAAAAATAAATTAGAGGAGAGTTTTATAAAATATTTTAAAGAAGATTAAATATAATTTAATCAGTTTTTTTTTAAATTTGAAAAACTCTACTTTTTTTTTTCTTTTGGCCAGGAATCTACTGTTTTTGTTTAAAAGTAGGAAAGGACTAAATAGATAAATTTTCGTATACATAGATTTTTTTTTGATCACGTGTACATAGATAAATTAAAGTATATTGGGTAAATTACATTTAAAATAATGCGGGTTTTGATTAAAATATATTTTTTTGGTAAAAGATTAAATTATATTTAGTATATATATTTTAAATAGAATATTTATATTTTTAATAATTTATTTTATTATTAAAATTAATTTTTTTATAGTATAATTTTCTAATAATAAAATTACTGAAATTTTTTTTATTATATTAAAATAAAGTATATTTTATACTACAGCTAAACATTAAATTAATTTTTTTTACCATCATATTAAAAAGTAAGAATTTTGTATTATATACAAATTCATAGATTTAACAGAAAATAAATTAATTTTTTATAATATATATTAAAATTTCAAAAAAAATTAAAATAAAAAAATATTAATAATAATATTAAAAAATCATCAACGTAAGTAAAGAGTTTAAATCAAATGCACATGTGTTCAAAATATTGGACCAATTGAAGACATTGTTTCAAAATTTATTGGTTTATTAGTAATTGAATCGTAATTAAACTAATTTTAAACATATATTTTTATTTTATAGATTAAAAACTAAATATAATAAATTAATAAATCTTTTGGATATTTAGGTTTGATAATTTAACAAAGACCTAGATAAGCTATTAAGTATTTTTGTACTATTTAATTATTAATACATAATTTGAATAATATATTGACATGAAAAAATTTAAAAATAGTTATAAAATATTATATAAATAATATTTATATGTAAAATAATACATTAATACTTATAGTATACATGAAAAATAAAAAATGTAAGAAAAAATTAGAAAAAATATAAAAATAAAAATAAAATTAAAACCGATTCAAAATCATTTAACAACGGACTTTGTAAATTTCATCTTCTTTGTAGTTTATGTAGTTTCGCACTTTCGCCATCAATAGCAGTAGGACGCGCCTTTGAAGATTAAAAAAAGAAAAAAATCAATAGCACGCACCATCACAGGGAAAAAGCAGATTCCATATTTATCTTCGTAACTGGATTCGTATCCCATCTCGATACCTTGTGATTCACTTCCTCGTCTGTTCACGTTCATCGACCATCCTCCAAAATCTTGCCGAGTCAACGCATCCTATAACTTTGTGAGCTCTGCTATTAGCTTGAAGATTATTTTGTTTTGTTTTTTTCTCGTTCTCTTTCTTTCCCTCTCCATCTCGCTTCTGCATCAGAGACTCGGATCCCAATTTGCTCTCCAGGTAAGCCCCGAAGCTGTTTTGAGTCATGCGGTTCGTGAATCGAGTTTGTGTAATTTTAATTTTATTCGCAAGCTTTTGTATGGATCGGAAGTGTTCGCCTTTTTTTAGCGGGCCTTGTTGGTCCCTTTTTTCATTGGTGAGTAAAACGAGAGGTCAAAAGATTGCCATACCGAACATTCTGAAACTTAGATGAAGCTGCAGATTTTGCTCCCAACGAGATCAAACCTCACTTCAATCCTCTCTTTTCCCACTTCTCACATTTTTTCTCTTCGCGGATTTAGAAATTTTGGTGAGTTGGGATACAAAATAGTCTTTAAATATTTTTATTAAAAAAAATTATAAATTTAATTTTAAAAAAAATTGATTAGGTGGAATATTTTTAATTATTTTAATTAGATGATGATTTATCGTGTGGGTGGTAGCAATATCTAAATTTGGGCAATACGTGGATCCGCCACTGTTTCTATATGTCTAAATTTTCTGCTCTCCTTCAGAGTGTCTGTCCGTTACATGCTCTGACCTGCCGAGCTGATATGTTCTAATTATTTAGGTGTTTCTAGTTTTGCGTTATTCACGATTCTCAAATTGTGTTTCTGGTGAAATCGGGTTTGATAGTTCAGAACATTTAACAAGAGAATTTCCGGGACTAGATTCTGAAGTCTGCAAAGGATTAGTTGCAAGGACTTTTTTTTTTGCATTTAGTTGTTTTGTCGTATTTTTGACACGTGGTGCATATCCAAAATTACCTGTGACAGTTACAAAGATCTTCCAAAGCAAGTCGTTCCTTTAGAATTTTATTGTTCTGCCGATCCTCTTTTTTTTTTTTTAATTATTATTATTATTTTTTATGTCGGATGTTCTTTGAATCCTCCATCTGCATTACTTTATTATGATATATAAAAACATTAAAATTATGTAGTCTTCATACTTGAACAGCCCAAGGTCTCCTAGGAATAGATTAGTCCTATATAGTCGTTGCTTATGTATGATTGAAATCTGGTTGTTGAAATCCCGCCCTATATGATGTTAGCTGTCATCTAAAACCTGTTAATTTTTTCTTTTTTTTTTGTGCATAATTTTTTTTTTTTATGGTTTTTATCTTTGCGCGTCATAATTATGTATGTTTGTCAGCAATTTAGTTTATTTTGGTTGATATTAATTCAACCCACTAACAAGTACACACAGACACAAATATTGGCACACACACACACACAGGAACCATACATAAAGAGAAAGCAGCACTACAACAAGTCCAAATCTTTTGCACGTCTTCCAAAGACAAGCACTTTGTTTGTCCTCTCACAGTCGTTGGATCTGCTTTTTAATGGCCGCCAGATGAGGTGGGTAGCATTTTGGAGGGAAAAAAAAAAAGAACACCAGCCTCAAGCATGTTATCTGATAGTCGTTAGATCGCAGATCCAACGACAGTAATTGAAAGACAAGCTGAAGATCTGGACTGGCACTACGGCACCTTGTTATCCCTTAACATTTGGAAAAGAAAAATAAATAATTTGATTTGCTTCTATTTGATAATTATGAAGGGCAGGATGATAAGTTATAGTAGATCAATTTACTTTCCACATTTTATCAACTTTATGGCTATGCTGACCTTTTTACATTATAAAATTATGTATTTAAGTACTCTGGAGTCTGATATATCTAACATATTCTCCAGAACTATTGGATATCATTGAATTTAATAGTAATGACAGTAATTATCATCTCATATATGGCTTCTTAGTTATACATCCCTTTTCTTTATTTTGTCAACCCCTGAACTTGCGAGGACAGAACAGTATTTCAGCCGCATGCAACAATGGCTTGTCATAATTCTGAGCCCAGCTTCTTGAAGAACTTTAAGATCCCTGATTACATACTTGTACCAGAGTCAAAGGCTGACAATATTGAGATCAGTCCCGATGCACCTGAATGCCCTGTGCTAGTTTTTATTAACTCCAAGAGTGGCGGTCAGCTGGGAGGGGAACTTTTAAGAACATATCGAACTATTCTTAATGAGAAACAGGTACAGACAACGACAAAGAAGAAAAGAAAAAAAAAAAAGGAAAAACTGTTATTACTGATTTTAGGTTGGATATTTCCAGAATCTGCAAATTCATTGATTATATTATATATGTTGGACCTTGTAGAAATGAACTCTACAATTGTAAATATTCAATCTCAAATGTGCATGGCCACTGAGAGTGGAGTATGTAATTTTCAGGTTTTTGATTTGGGGGAAGAAACTCCTGATAAGGTGCTGCATAGAATCTATGGTAATTTTGAAAGCCTGAAGCAGCAGGGTGATCAGTTTGCTATAAGGACTATGGAGAAGTTGAAATTAATTGTGAGTTGAGATATACTTGATGTTTTAAAAGTGTAGCTTTTCTGTGTGCAGCTCAGTTTGCTTTTTGCATTGTAATAATTTATTGATTTTATAGGCATACCCTCTTATGAATTTCTAATAAGTACCTTGTCTCTAGGTTGCAGGGGGAGATGGAACAGCAGGTTGGCTACTTGGGGTAGTTTGTGATCTCAAGTTATCTCATCCACCGCCAATAGCCACAGTTCCCTTGGGCACTGGGAATAATCTTCCTTTTGCATTTGGATGGGTATGAGATTGTGCTTCTCTTTGCATCTTTTCATGAGACTTTGAAATAGTTGTTAGAGCATTATATAGACACTACAAGTGAAGTGATAGTCCAAGTGCTATGATTCTGACGTCAGAGGTTCTAAATGTGCTAATGCATGTTTCTTGTCTGATGGGATGCTCTTCAAGGGTCCACATATTTTGTGCTTTTTTTTTAAATAAAAAAAATTAAAATCCATGTTCACCATTTATTAGGATTTTGAATATTTTGCATTTCCCCCCTCAATGTAAAAATATCTGTGGTTTTTCAAGTATGACCTTCAATTTTTAGTATAAGTAAGGAACTTCTAGCAGTTGCTGTGATGATAACTAATTTTTCATAAAAGAAGAAGTGATTAAACACATAAATTTTGCAGTTGTTCTTAGTTAAGGAAAGTAAATATTAACATGAACAGTATTATGGATGACATGCATTTGGCTGCTTTACAGGGGAAGAAGAACCCAGGGACAGACCAACGCTCAGTTGAATCATTTTTGGAGCAAGTAATCAAAGCCAAGGAAATGAAAATAGACAAGTAATTTTGATCCTCTTGGCTAGTCTTGTTATCAATATTATCTTCATATGCTGCTATCTAGATGGAGTCTATGGTGCCATTTTCTCCCTACTTTGAAGAAAATAAATCTTAAAATAGCCAGGCTATATAATTGACGTTGAGGAAAATAATTCTTCATTACCATTTATCATTTTGAAAATGTTGATTATTTATTAAATTCAAATTGAAAGCTTATAATTTCCTATTGGATCTACTGATTGGTTTTCCATGTTGCTGATGCCACTGTGATAGACTTGTTTTAGTGATGTGTTCATATACAATGTTAACTTTGAAAAACATGTTAGCTTTTGTTTAATATTATTCACTGTTATTTAATTGGTTTCATTCAGTATTTTGGTTCCTTAGGACTATGCAGGTTGTTTCTTGAGTTTAGTTGTAGAACTTTGTTTCTTCTTTTCAGCTTTTATTTTGCTTCTAATTAACTCCTGAGTCCAGTTCTCAAAACCCCTTTAACCAAAAGCAAACATGTGGATGCTGAAGAACTGCTTCTTGTTTTCATGACACCTCAGCTGGCACATTCTCATGAGGATGAGGGCTCCAAAAGAAGGTTCTTGTGACCCCATAGCGCCTCTTGAGCTGCCGCATTCTTTGCATGCATTCCATCGTGTATCTGAGGCAGATGAACTAAATATGGTAAGACATTATTAAATCACTGTTTTGCAATCTTAGTTCTGATTCAGGGTGCATCTTTAGGAATTTAAATGAGAAACCATCAGTTTCATATGTCATATGTTTTGATTTGACTTGAACTCATAGCTAGTATGGGTGATACTGGTAGCCTTTTTGAAGGAAGACTAGATCATGTTGGGTGTATGACTCCAATTAAACAAACTTTAATGGTGAAAATATAACTGGCAAGTGCTTACAAATCTTCCTCAAACTCTGTTCCAGAGGAGAACCCAATTCTAATAGTCAGGTTGATTATTGGCCAGAAAAGGAACAGTCAGACTGATAAGAGTAGAGCAGAGATTCTTCACTTTAAATGGGAGTTCCGTGTTCCCCATCTAGCTGAAATGGGACTCATGCTCCTTCCTACATGTTTTCATGTTTTGACATGGATTTTAAAATAATAATTAAAAAATGAACTGACAATAGTTCTTTATAACAAAATTTTGTTTTAATATTTTCAGATTTTCGAAAGTTCTTCATCTTTCCTACTCACTTTACTTGTATGTTTCTCTCTGCTCCTCAGGAAGGTTGCCACACTTTTCGTGGGGGATTTTGGAACTACTTCAGCATGGGTAAGAGTTGTTCTTCCGAAGTTCTTCTATACCTGAACTCAAGTTGCAAACTCTTTTTATTTATATTTTCTTGTTTATGGAAGAATTAACTAATTGACTTGGAATTTAGGAAAGTATTTAAGGTTGGTCTTTTTCCCCTTATTTGATCTCTTATAGGTTATGTAATATCAGTCCAAGACCATTTGGCATACAATGTGGTATCAATCAATTTTGGCTATAGAAACTTCTGTTGTTTTCACATGATCTGAAAAATGTATAATGTAATGATGGAACCACATAGGGGAAACTGCATATAACCCCAAAACCTAATTACCATTTTAGCATATGAACTTTAGTAAGCAATATTTTTAGCTGCCTAAACTATCGCAAAGTGAAAATCTCATATATCAGTTAAAAGCTTAAAATTAACATCTGAAAACTACATAATTTTGAAAAAAAGCACAAGTCAGAGGTTTTGAAGACGAGATTGGGGAAGATGATAGAGGCATAATGTATCACATGGCAAATCATGTAGTTTTTAAATGTTAATTTTAACTAATGTATAACGTTTTTATTTTTTATGATAGTTTAGGGGGTAAAGTGTTAGATTTTAAAGTTTGAATACTAAAATTGTGAATAAGATATGGTGCAGGGGGATAATGTGTAGTTTCTCTTAACATATATTTATATATGGTATTATCTACCAATTAAATTTATAAATTGCCTACATAATTACTGTTGCACTATTTTTACCTTGATTATTTTAATCTTTCTTAGAAAGATTTACATCTCAGATTCTATTGGGGGCATTGTTTACATTGACTACATCTATTCTCTTTTCAATAGTTGATAAAAAAGCTATGACTGCTGACTGTAGGAATGGATGCTCAAGTATCTTATGCATTTCATTCAGAACGAAAGATGCATCCTGAAAAATTCAAAAATCAACTGGTTAATCAGGTATTCTGATATTTCTTCAGTAATTATGGTAAATGCATAAACAACACACAGTAAGTTAATAAAAATACTTAGCTTGACTTTCCCACTCTTGGCTGGAAAGCCATGAATTAAATTTTAGATGTGGGAGATATTATTCATGCTTCTACTTTTTCCAATTTTGTGGTTATTTCAATCTAAATGTCAGAGTACATATGCTAAGCTTGGATGCACTCAAGGATGGTTTATGGCTCCGCTTTTCCATCCTCCTTCCAGGTCAGTCCATGTAAATCTTCCATTGATTACACAAATCATTTGCATGCTTTACCTTTATAAGTTTTAGGTTTTCTTTATCCACCTCAACAATTTCATGAACCATTTGGTATAGGTCTAATTAAAATTCATGAAAATGCTCTGTTTTAGAAGTTGGTACATGGGGTTGGACATCTTAACTCTAATTACTGATAAATAGATAAAGTGGCGCCCTGCATCTGGTGCTTTGACTAAACATAGGATTGTCTACTAATATTTTGGCTTATAAATCTCCAGTCAGCTGAATTGCTCTCTTCCCAAGTGTGATTCTGATAATTTATTGTTGCATTTTTTTAATCATATTATTCATCCATATGTCCGTCAAATGACCCACGGTTTATGATTGTATTTGAGAGAATATGAGAGTTAAAATTTGGAACTGACTTCTTCCTCTTCTCTAACAGAATACTGTGGGATTCTTCTAGTTTCTTCCCAAGACTTATCCCTATATATAAACCTTGGAATAAACTCAGTGGTAACTGGTGATCCCTTTTGGTTTTTTAGCTCATTTAATTTTTTATGTGTGATGAGTGGGCACACATGATTCGTTTGGAAATATATGTCGTCCCATTGTATTTATAGCTGGATGAATTATACGTGCATATGCGCAAACCACTAGCATGCACAACACAATAAATTCTTCACAAGAATGTGTGTCCTCGGTCCTGTTAAATAAATATAGTTGTCTTCTATTGCAGGAACATAGCGCATATGGTAAAAGTGAAAATCATGAAAGCACGTGGACATGGTCAGTGGCAAGACCTGCACATACCTTCCAGGTGAATATTTTTTATAATGTTGTATATAGCAAAATAGTGAAATACACAGAATTGACAGAAATGAGGGTCCAGGGAAGTTTCAGTTAATGTAAAGGTCCCTCATTTTGACTTGTCAAAGGTCTGGTACTCCAGTTTAGGTTATACTTATTTCATTAGTTTTCTTCTTTTAGTCGTACTCATTTATGTTTCTCAGAACTACATTTTGCTTTTGTTGATTACTAGACGATTAATGTCTGATACGTCATAACATAGATAATTTGTGTATGGATTTTAGCAAATCTTATTATTTACATTCCTGTGCTGTTCTTTCTGTTTGTCTACTTAAAATATCACCTAATATGCCTTTATTAATCCTCTTTCCGTTTTTATATACAGCATCAGGTCAATTATATGTCTTAACTTGCCTAGCTTTTCTGGTGGACTGAATCCTTGGGGTACGCCAAATGGAAAGAGGCGCGCGGAGGTTAATTTCATATGCAAATTCTGAGACAATTATTATTTAGTTAATTCCTTTATTCCATTAAGTTGAGCTCAAGTACTAGTACGTAACTAATATTTTCAAGCAGCCTGTGTTTTTTTTTTCGAAACTCTAAATATGGTCTCTTGGTGGAGTACAGAGAGGTTTGACACCGCCATTCGTAGATGATGGCCTTCTAGAGGTTGTTGGTTTTAGAGATGCCTGGCATGGGCTTGCATTGCTTGCCCCAAATGGACATGGAACGCGTCTTGCTCAGGTACTTATGGTATAATGAAGTGTTGTGAGCTAGTTGTCGTATGTAACGTTCTATTCTCGGAATATTTAAATATATATATATATATATATATATATAGACCAAAACATCATTTTGGTCCCTGACATATGCCTTTTTTGTCAAGTTAGTTCCTCATAGATTTTCATTTTCAATTTGGTTCCTTATATATTGATATGTCATCAATTCAGTCATTCATAGATTTTTATTCTCAATATGTTCTCTCACACATTGATATATTATTAATTTAGTCTCTTCATCAAAAGTTGTGACCATCAAAAGTTATGAATAACAAAAAATAATTAAATTGATAATATATCAATTTATGAGAGATCAAATTGAAAATGAAAATAAGTGAGGGATTAAATTGATGACATATTAATATATGAGGGACTAAATTGACAACGTGTCAATTTGTAAGGGACTAAATTGAAAATAAAAATTTATAAAGGACCAAATTTTAAAAAAAAAGACATCTACGAGAGACCAAAATAGAATTTTAGTCATATATATATATATATATATATATATATATATAAGGCTTTATAATACAAATATAGATTTTAAAAGGGAACCTCTATTAGACAATGAGATTTTAGGCTTTGAAGTTGATTAACAGGTAAAATTTGAGTGTGTTGTAGTCTGACTCGTAAGATGTGATCGTGGGAACTAAATAACTTTTGTGCCTATGTTGCATCAGGCACATAGGATCCGGTTTGAGTTTCACAAAGGAGCAGCAGATCATACATACATGAGGATCGATGGAGAACCTTGGAAGCAACCTCTCCCTGTTGACGATGATACGGTTGTGGTAGAGATATCTCACCTTGGCCAGGTCAACATGCTAGCCGCTCACGATTGCAGGTCCAAAAGTGTGCATGATCCATCCCCATTACATGGTGCAGAGGAAGACGAAGGCGAAGGTGAAGACGAAAGCTCTACTTCTGAGGAGTATCGGAAGTTTGGTGCGGCAGATACATTTAAAATCCCAGACGAGGTCGATCTATCTCATCTTAGTTAGGTCAAATTCATTCTTTAGAGACATCATTTTTGGTAAGGTTGACATTTCTTGTCGAAATAAGCGTTAATTGTTGTATTATTGTACTAAACGAATGTTGTGTGAATAAATCTTGATCCAATAATTAATCCTTCCATCAAAATTTATTGCAGTCCAACTACGTGCAAATAGTTCTCAGGTACTTTAGCGTCCTTGCTCAAGTATAACAGAAATTTATAATAAATCAATGAAGTCTGATCAAAGGCAATGCATGCGTTGCATATGATAATTCCTCAATAATGGTCGCGAAAGAGAAACTAGTCTATGCTCCCAAGCAGATATAGTGCGTAAATGTAAGTTGTACCTATTCTTTGCGAAAAAAATAAAATAAAATTACACCTATACCGAGACTCACCACGCATAATTGAAAATATAAATTTAATAGAAACACGGAGGCACCAAATATCTGCAGAAACAACAAGGAACAGAAATATCGAAAGTTTCAGTTATAGCCAGAAAATATGCCTTGTGGCATGCAATTGAAAATTTGAAAAAATACATCTACGACTGAGGGCAAATGGTAAAAGAGGGCAATGTTATCATATTGACGGGGTCAAACAATTGTGGTTCAGCGGGATCACCATATGAAATACATAGATACAATATGTAGAACCACGCTGATTAAAGTGCCTGATTACTATCCAAGTACCAAGAAAAAGGAAGTCAAAGATACGCAATCTTCACTGAGGGATCGTTTCATTAGAACTACCGTAACGTATACACGCGAGTAAATTGATATTTTGTCTCAAACATTTTGAAACGGCCTCATTAGCCTTCTGAGATTCAGTCCTTTCTTCTCTTTTCTTCTTCTCCCTGAAGCAGCATATCATGTCAATGAATCAAAACCATGCTCAGCAAAACAAACAAATCAAAATTATAATATGAATTAGAACAAAAATTTGGGTTCACAGACTGTGATTGCTGAAAGAAATATTCAGAAAGGAGTACTAACTGCATGCTGCTGGGAGAGCAGAAGGGATATCCGATTGGTCTTAAATGTACAATAACCTGACTGTTTTGAGTAAATTACTTTCAAGTTTTCAATCTCATCTTTTCCAAAAAGGAGTTTTAAATAAAATGTTGGGCCTTCATTATAAGGCTAAAGAAATAAGTAGACACAACTTCAAACTTAAATAGGACACATTTGAAAACGAATTTCAATAAAGTATACATTCATAAATAATGCAACTCGAAAAGAAAGGGATGGGGCTGGGGGATGACTGGCATTCAAAGATCCGAATCCTACCTGTCAACATATTCCCTTAGCAGCTCTTTTGCCTGAACCAACTTTGAAAGCAGATTACGGTACACATCCAAATCACGATCAACACTTCTTTTGTTAATGTTCAGAGCTGCGCAAAGCTGTTGGAATGACACCAGGGATTAATTGAGCAACAGCTCATATAAAAAACTTATTCAGATATAAAATAGATAGTTTCACAATCTTGATAGTGAGATTTTGAGAGCAATCCTCTGCAATGCCATTTTAAAGTCTACTCTAAAAAATGTCAGTTAATCTGCAGTTTTGACCTTGGGTCATAGTGTTTGGTTCTACAAAAGTCTATATGAAAGAATGGAGTATTCTCCTTCATGAGTCGTAGTGTAAAGCAATCATTTTAGTGCAATCAAAAGAATGAAATCAAATTTCTTTATAAGTAAAGGAAAATGAAGGTGGTAACCCTGTGATAGGCTTGGAGGAAGAGATATTCAAGGCCATTATTCAATTCAGTTATTCCAAACTGATCAGCCAGGGGACATCTAAATATACAGGACTTCCTTGGCTGTCTAGTTTGCTAAAACTAGGTGAAAATGTAAACTAGAATTGGTAGGTTAAACCGTTAAAGTTCAAATCATAAAAATGGAATACGTTATAATAATACAAATATTTTTTGAAGTTCAGATAAAATTGCCTTGATGCCCTACATGAAATGGGCAATCAAACCTTTTCCAAAATTGTTGGTTCTGTTGCATTTGCCAGCTCAAGAAGTCGAAAGAGGCCTACTGCAAAGAAACGACTATAACTGAAATCACCCTTTCCCCCTGCTCTTTCTGCAATATCCTTTAATATCCCCTCAACTTCCCCTTCTCTGGAAGAAAACTCCACCAAGGAAGTTGGATTCTGAGCCCGAGCCCACTCTTCCAATTTCTGTGCATCTAATCTGCAGAGGCTTATATATCAGATCATTTGATATAAACTAAGATAAAGAATCCTCAATGCAATTTATTCAAATTCACAGAATACAAATATGTTCATGGAAAATGATGGTTTCCTTTGTACTAAAAGATTTTCCTCTGGATACATTTCTGAGATTTAACAAGGTATAAAAGTATCCTTAATAAAATAATTCACAAAAATATTTATCAATATGCAGATTAATTTTTCTTTGTCTGCAACAATCTCCACGGAGAATGGTGAGATTTGAATAATAATTAATTCTGTATTGTACTTCTTCATTGAAATAAATCATCGTTCATGAACTTAAATAGAATCCACCAAAATTCATTCAGTTATACTATCGTCATCTCCAACCAGCAGTTTAAGATATTAATGCGTGTTGAAGGGGGCAGTGGAAACACGTAAACTTGATTTTCAAAATCAAGTTGTATGAAGAAGCTACAATTGGAAACTTCCGCCTCAATATGATTTTGGGTACCAAAGTCATGTTTGAAAGCATCCAAATGATCACTCAGACACACTGTAAGGCTCTGAGTAATTGATGTAGAGTGGTCACTTGATGCATAAGGCTCTGAGTAATTGATGTAGAGTGGTCACTTCATGCATTAATCATTGCAGGTCACAATTTGGAGTAGAAGCAATTCACAGAAACAAAATTATTGTATAAATTAATAAAGGAAAGATACATTACTCCATTGTCTAACCTGTATTGCTCTGGCTCTTCCTTCAGGGCCTTAATATATGCTTGGAAGATGACATCTCGATCTTCATCACTAGGATACCCATCCATCAGTTGATCATATACAGTGACAAAACCAAGTGCAAATACAGGGTCATAACGATATGATCTCTTGTATCTCATTAAGTGCTGCTGGACAATGAGCTCCTGCAGCACACTGTTGTAGATACTAGGGATTGGTCGATTATATGCCTTGAGAAAATTTAACTTTGTCTCAGAAACAGTGGGAATGTCTGCAGATAAAAAATGTGGAAAACCAATGACCAACAATTAATGAAGAGGTTTATTTTCTGTTCTTATTAATTCTGACCCCATGCAATATGAGTCTCAGAAGGATGAAGGAACCAAAATGTAAGGCTAATCACTATTTGCAACATATGGTACATAAGTTGAAGCAGATCGGCCCTTCTAAAAAATGTCCCTTGTATTGAAATGTGGACAAAGCACATACTCAAGCCAAAATACTTTGTGCTGAAACTCAGTTTTTGATTAGGCAAATGACGGAATGGAGCCAGCAAGGAATGAAGATCTGACCACTTGTTTATAAAGCTCTCATACCTAGTCAAGGACCTTTTTAAGCCAAAAGCTTAAGCTATTAAGAGAAAGTGCATAATATATTTTTATGAATATCTTTACCAGTTACGCTAATCAGCTGAAAGTCATATTATGTATCCAAATGTCTAAACGGATTGGTGATGCTTACTAATAAAATGAAGACCCACAATAAGTAGTTTGAAGAAACTCTTCCTTTCTAAACCGGATATCCTGCTGGACAAAATAGAAGTGTATCCACATATGCAAGAAAGAGTCCAAAGAACTTCTATAACAAGAAATTACCAAGGAGCACAGAATGTGGAATCAATCGGAAAATCTTCCAATCATATAAGTTTTGCCCAAAATATAAACTCAAGCAATTGCATTCTGCTGATTACCGTGAAAATGCGAAGGTCCAAATGTTTGCAGTAGTTCAGGCACAGTATTCAGCAGCAATAATAATTTAGTAAACAGCACTCAGAGTCCAAGGAATACCTCTTTCCTTCCATAGGTGAACATCACCCTAACAAAATATTTCCACTGTTTTCTCGCTAATTATGAAGTTGCAAGAGTTAAATATCAGAGAAAGTCTACGGTTTAAGACTAACTTCCAACGCCGGAATTTGATCGGAATCGCAATAGAAATAAAAAAGAATCAATACACCAAACGATAAAATGGGAGAAGATATCGCGATTATATACTTCCACTTATAGTAACTAAAATCAAATCAACTAATAAAGCCTAGTAAACCTTTAATAAATTAAAATTTCAAATTCTTATAAAACTTAAAACAATAACAAGAGGTTTAGAACGTTCAGTTCTCTCCTACTTTCCCCAAACTTTATCGATAATTAGAACCATGAAAAGAGGTAAATGTATACGCACCTGTCGCAGAAGACATGCATTGAATAACCATTCTAGAAGTCGAATTGGAAGCTCGCACACCTACATATTGATACAAAATATTCGTCCGAAACCGAAACGCCTCGGAATTGAATCCGAGAGGGCGAGCGGAAGGGACAGCTAGTTTTCTTTCAGAGCATTGACTTAATGCTGAGAAAGACAAAGAAGTAACGGCGGTCATTGGAGGAAACTGCAAAGGAAGAGAGTGAGCTGAGACAATCAGACTCATAAATTTTGCAGCATAGTCGGTTTGATTAGGAAGAGAAAGGTCAAAGAGGAAGGTGCATTTGTTTTCGAAAGTTTTGTTTGTGTGGGAAAAGGAGATCACAGAAAGGAATAAAAGAAAAAGCTTATCCAGAGTGTGAAACTGAAATTTTTGTGAATTTTCGAAGGATCCGATAGCGTAATGACACGTGGCATGTCGATGGTGAGGTTGATTTCTCTTCGGTACTCCAACTGTCCAAGGAAAGTTGTTACTTGTACACTTAGATTACGTGTCTATGATTTTTTTCTCTCTCTTCTTGATTTGTGTGGTTCAGCTTTGGCTGAAACGAAGCTGATGCTAGGTTGACACTTGACACTTGACATCGCTTGAATTCTTCTGAAAAATTGACAGAGTAATTTTCTGAATTTTTTTTTATAAGAGTTGAGATTTTATATTTTATTAAATATCTTTTCCTTTCGTAGGTAAACCGATTAGATGAAAGTCAATAGTTATAAACGGCAACTTTGATTTCTCCATCGGGGTTTTCAGGGTGCAATTTTATTTCTTCCTTCACTTGCATGTCTTAAAAGTAAATAGAAATTTTCCATTTTCATCACAATGTTGATTTAGATCTTGCCACATCATTTGAATTATATTTTTTGAAATACCTTTTAAGACATTGAATATATTTTTTTAGTCTGATAACGTTGATCAATAGCTCTTATGATTCCGCATGTAATTTTTATAAACTTTCCAGTGGCAATTCTAGCGGAGAAAAGTTTCTATAATTAATTTGATATCTAAGTGAGTGTAATTAGAGTTTGGTTTTATTTAACAAAAATAACTGATATGCTAGCTAAAAGTTTAAAAATTAATTTTTAGTTAAAGGTTGAAAGCTATTAAGTTAATTTATTGAATTAGAAGTGTTTGGTAAAACTAGCTATTGAATCAACTGATAGATGTAAAATGACAAAAAATGATATACTTATATGATATTTTGTAATTTTAAAATAATACAAAATAAACATATTATTTTTTATTTTTTATTAAACTAATTTAAATTATTATTATTATTATTATATTATATATATAATTAATTAAAAATATATATGATCACCAAGCACGTATGTCAACTGGTAATGGATTATCCTATCTTAACCAGAGGTCTTGAGTTTGAGTCTCTGAAAATACAATTGCATTAAAATTTGGTAAAGAAAGCTTTGCCGTCCATTGTAGTCATACCCAGCGTAAACTTAAATTAGTTGACACTCGTAGTTTGGTATAATATAATAGATGAAATAATAGGAAAGATAGTGAATTTTTTTTTTAAATTATCCTTTTAAAAAATACTAGGTTTTTTTTAAAGTTTATCCTATTTTCATTCTCATTCATTTTCACTTTCTTTGTACCTATGTTTGGTATGCATAAAGGGGAAGGAAAAATGAATGGAAATGATAATAAAAATTAAATATTTTATTAAAATACCTTAAATTTTTTTTTAAAAAAAGAACTTAGTGTTTTTAAGAGGATAATTTGGATAATTTTTCACTATCTTCCTAATTTATTGACATAAAATCTTGATTTCCCTTTCTTGTATCATGTTTGGTTCCTTCAATAGGTTTCTTAACCACACTGCATGACATACTTTTGGCAACTTTCAAATGTGTAGTTATTGGATTTTCCATGTAGCAACTAATCAATCCAACAACATAAAGAATGTCAGTTCTTGTGCAAGTTAGGTAGCGCAAAATCTCAACCAACATTTTAAAATATGTTGGATCTACGCTTTCACCTTCTTCATGCTTGGATAACTTCATTCAAGATTTTGCTGGTGTGTTGATTGGTTTCCAATTCTCCATCTTGAACTCCTTGAGGATCTCTTTTGCCGCATAATTGTTTTATAAGGTAAAATTTATATTTTCTTGTTGTTTAACTTTGATGCCAAGGTAGTATACCATAGCCCAATATCTGTCATCTTAAACTCCTTTGTCATAGCTTTCTTGGAATCATCAAACATTTTAGGGTCACCTCTAGTCATCTACATACAAGCTCTTTCTTTGACTTTTATGTATAGAACATACTTATAGGGATATTTGGTGAAGTCATTTTCTTGGAAGTACTTGTCTTTCTGACTATTCCATGCCCTTGGTGCTTATTTTAGACCACAGAGAGTTTTCTTCAACTTAAGGACCTTGTCTTTGTATCCCTTCAAAATGTAGCCCATTGGTTGGTCGATGTAAACTTCTTCTTAATGTACTCCATTTAGAAATGTAGACTTTATATCCATTTGATAAATCTTCCATTGAATTTTGGGTAGCTAGAAAAATGATCAATCTTATGGTTTCCAAGCGAGCAATAGGTGCAAATACCTCATCATTGTCAATGCTAGCTCGTTGACTATATCCTTTTGTGACGAATCTTTGATAAACCTCTAATATTCATACTTTTTCATAGTACTTCTGGGTGAAATCACTACACTTGCATTGCATTCTAGACCAATTTGGAGGCTTAATGTGTAAGTTGTTGCAAATTGTGTTCATAGCCCTTGTGATACGATCCCACGAGAGTCCAACTGAAGTAAACTTCACAAGCAAAGTTATGTGAAACCCAACAACAAGATGTTGAACTTTTTAGATTAAAAAACCAAATTATATCAGGTTCTTAACAACAAAACAACAAGGAAAACAAGGATAGAAATATTGACCCCGTGGTTATGAAGAGCCAGAAACCAATATTATCAATGGATAAAAGATTGTTGACCCCAAGGTTATTAACAACCTGAAACCAACAATATAATCAAACAACAAATCTCCAGTTATCTGTTTGGGACTTTCGATATGAAAGCTGTAGAACAGCACAAAGGAGAACAAATCTTACTTATATTTATCAAACTCAAGTTGTGTATAAAGCATATGCCATTAGGCTTATTTATAGACTGAAAATGGAAGACTAAAAGTCATGAGAAAACCTGAAGGTTGTTCTTAGCCAATAAGCTAGAAATGAAAGACCAAAAGTCATGAAGGAAACCTAAAGGTCTTAGCCAACAAGCTAGAAATGAAAGGCCAAAAGTCATAAGGGAAACATAAATCAAATTGGGCCAAGAACTAAACACTTGAAACACACTATTTGGGCAATTTACAAAAGACTGAAAATAAACTTAACAAAAGAAGCCCACATAGTCTAAATAAATTTAAATAAGGTACTTTAAGCCTTTTAACATCAGTTTTGGGCTTAAGTAAACAAAAGATGTCCCAAATGATTAAAATGGCTAAATAAGCTGTTTTAAGCCCAAATAACACATTTTGAACGCTTGAAGTTTCTTCATCCTTTAACGCTTCGTTTTTCTTGGATATGAAAGTGTGAAATATTAAAGGAATGCTTCAGCTTTTCCTCTAGGTGATTTCCACGTTGCAATTGCATCATGATGCCATTCACAGCTTGTTGGATCTGTTTGGCTATGGCTCTTGTAATTGGCCCTTTTAGCACTGTATTTTCAGCTTTGAATGGTGCAATTCGCTCCTCTTCTTCTAGCTCTAGCTCCAAGCTAGGTGCCTGGATCTCATCATATCAAATTAGGATGAATGAAGGGGATGAGTGGAAAACTACTTTTAAAACCAAGCAAGGTTTGTATGAGTGGTTAGTAATGCCTTTTGGCTTAACTAATGCACCAAGTACATTTATGCGCTTAATGAATCATGTTCTAAGAAACTTTCTTGGAAAATTTGTTGTTGTATACTTTGATGATATCTTAGTATATAGCAAAACTGAATCTGAACACATGAATCATTTAATAAGTGTAATTAAGGTCCTAAGAAAAGAAAAATTGTATGCTAATCTTAAAAAGTGTACTTTTTGCATAGATAGAGTTGTTTTCCTTGGTTTTGTTGTAAGTGCCAGGGGAGTTGAAGTGGATAAAGAGAAGATAAAGGCAATCAAAGAATGGCCTACTCCCACTACAGTTACTGAGGTAAGAAGTTTTCATGGCCTAACTAGATTCTATAGGAGATTTGTGCAAAACTTTAGCACCATTGTTGCACCTCTCACTGAGGTCATCAAGAAAAATGTTGGATTCAAGTGGGAAAAAGCTCAAGAGGATGCATTCCACACTCTTAAGGAAAAGCTAAGTACTGCACCCTTACTTGTTTTACCTAATTTTTCCAAAACCTTTGAAATCGAATGTGATGCTTCTGGGATTGGAATTGGTGCTGTTCTTATGCAGGAAAATAGGCCAATAGCTTATTTTAGTGAAAAACTTAATGGAGCTACTTTGAACTACTCCACCTATGACAAGGAGCTCTATGCTTTGGTTAGAGCATTAGAGACATGGCAACACTATCTATGGTCCAAGGAATTTGTCATCCATACTGATCATAAGTCTCTAAAACACTTAAAGGGACAACGCAAGCTAAGCTGCAAGCATGCAAGATGGGTGGAATTTATTGAGATGTTTCCTTATGTGGTTCAATACAAGCAAGGGAAGGAGAACATAGTGGCTGATGCACTATCAAGGAGGTATATTCTAATATCCACTCTTAGTACAAAATTTCTAGGCTTTGAACACATCAAAAGCATGTTTGAAGATGATAATGATTTCTGTGTTGTTTTCAAAGCTTGTGAAAAACATCCATTTGAAAGGTTCTTTAGGCAAGATGGGTTTTTGTTTAGGGAAAATAAACTCTCCATACCCAACTTTTCTTTGAGAAATTTGTTGATTAAAGAATCTCACGGGGGAGGATTAATGGGACACTTTGGGGAAGCCAAAATACTTGAAATTTTGAAAGAACACTTCTTTTGGCCTCACATGAAAAAAGATGTAAAAAAATCATGCTCTAGGTGCATAACTTATTTACGGGCTAAATCACAAATCAAACCCCATGGTCTTTACATGCCTTTACCTACTCCTACATACCCTTGGGTTGACATTTCAATGGATTTTGTATTGGGATTGCCAAGGACCCAATCTGGAAAAGATTCTATCTTTATGGTTGTAGATAGATTCTCAAAAATGGCTCACTTTATTCCATGTCATAAAACTGATGATGCCACTAACATTATAAAATTGTTCTTTAAAGAAGTGGTGAGGTTACATGGTCTTCCTAAAACAATTCTTAGTGACCGAGTTGTCAGGTTTTTTAGTCACTTTTGGAGAATATTGTGGAGAAAATTAGGAACAACCTTGCTCTTTTCTACTACATGTCATCCACAAACTGATGGTCAAACTGAGGTAGTCAATAAGACTTTGGGTACATTATTGAGGGTTGTTTTGAAAAAGAATTTAAAATCTTGGGAAGCATTCATCCCTTATATAGAATTTGCATATAATAGATCCATGCATTCTTCAACCAAATTTTCACCATTTGAAGTTGTTTATGGATTTAACCCACTAACTCCTTTGGACTTGTTACCTTTGCCAAGTAACAAGCTTGTTGATGTTGATGGAAAGAAAAAGGCAGATTTGGTGAAAAAAATCCATGAGGAAGCACAACGCCATATTCAGCAAAAGAATGCTCAAAATGCCTTCCGTGCTAACAAAGGCAAAAAGTAAGTGCTATTCCAACCTGGGGACTTAGTATGGGTTCATTTTTGTAAAGAAAGGTTTCCAAATCAAAGGAAATCTAAACTGCATCCAAGAGGCGATGAGCCCTTCCAAATACTTCAGAAAATCAATGATAATGCCTACGTCGTTGATCTTCCAGGTGAGTATCAAGTTAGTCCTACATTTAATGTTTCTGACCTTTCTCCTTATCATGTAGATACAGATTCGAGGACGAATCCTTTTAAGGAGGAAGGGAAAGATGAGATCCAGCCACCTAGCTTGGAGCTAGAGTTAGAAGAAGAGGAGCTAATTACACCATTCAAAGCTGAAAATGATGTGCCAAAAGGGCCATTTTCGTAAAGAAATGTTTCCAAATCAAAGGAAATCTAAATTGCATCCAAGAAGCGATAAGCCCTTCCAAATACTTCCGAAAATCAATGACAATGCCTACATTGTTGATCTTCCATGTGAGTATCAAGTTAGTCCTACATTTAATGTTTCTGACCTTTCTCCTTATCATGTAAATACAGATTCGAGGACAAATCCTTTTGAGGAGGGAGGGAATGATGAGATCCAGCCACCTAGCTTGGAGCTAAAGCTAGAAAAAGAAGAGCTAATTACACCATTCAAAGCTGAAAATGATGTGCCAAAAGGGCCAATTACAAGAGCCAAAGCCAAACAGATCCAACAAGCTGTGAATGGCATCCTGATGCAATTACAACGTGGAAATCTCCTAGAGGAAAAGCTGGAGCATTCCTTCAATATTTCACACTTTCATATCCAAGAAAAACCAAGCGTTAAAGGATGAAGAAACTTCAAGCGTTCAAAATGTGTTATTTGGGCTTAAAACAGCTTATTTAGCCATTTTAATCATTTGGGACATCTTTTGTTTACTTAAGCCCAAAACTGATGTTAAAAGGCTTAAAGTACCTTGTTTAAATTTATTTAGACTATGTGGGCTTCTTTTGTTAAGTTTATTTTCAGTCTTTTGTAAATTGCCCAAATAGTGTGTTTCGAGTGTTTAGTTCTTGGCCCAATTTGATTTAGGTTTCCCTTATGACTTTTGGCCTTTCATTTCTAGCTTGTTGGCTAAGACCTTTAGGTTTCCTTCATGACTTTTGGTCTTTCATTTCTAGCTTGTTGGCTAAGAACAACCTTCAGGTTTTCTCATGACTTTTAGTCTTCCATTTCCAGTCTATAAATAAGCCTCATGGCATATGCTTTATACACAACTTGAGTTTGATAAATATAAGTGAGATTTGTTCTCCTTTGTGCTGTTCTACAGCTTTCATATCGAAAGTCCCAAGCAGATAACTTGAGATTTGTTGTTTGATTATATTGTTGGTTTCAGGTTGTTAATAACCTTGGGGTCAACAATCTTTTATCCATTGATAATATTGGTTTCTGGCTCTTCATAGCCACGGGGTCAATATTTCTATCCTTGTTTTCCTTGTTGTTTTGTTGTTAAGAACCTGATATAATTTGGTTTTTTAATCTAAAAAGTTCAACATCTTGTTGTTGGGTTTCACATAACTTTGCTTGTGAAGTTTACTTCAGTTGGACTCTCGTGGGATCGTATCATTCATTTCTTGTTCTTCTCTCCCTCTTTGAGATATATTGAATTCTGTAACAATGAAAAAGTTATATAAAAGAAATCCTCACCCTCTCTTCTTACGTGTTTCACTCGAATTAGATTTCTCTCAATTCACTCGTGTTTTTGCTCGAGGGTTATTCAGGCTTTTTAAACCTTTTTGATGTTTTCACAACTCTCTTTACCTTTTTCCCCTTAAGTTCCCTTTTAAATCTCTATAGTTTCAACCAAAACTCAACCAATTAAAAACTAGATCTCAACCAATTTGAGTTATATTTGTAGTTTTCAAGTTGTTAAAAGGATTAGAGTCAATTTAGAATAGAAACAAAGCATGACAGAATTTAATTTGGAAAAACTTGATTTGAAAGGAATTGCAGCCTTAGAAACAACAAGGATAGCAAGAAGATGACTCAAATTTTGATAATTGATGATGATTCAGATCTGATTGTAGAATTTGTCGTTTCTTTAAATCCTTTTTTTTTAACTTTTTTTTCTTTTCTCTTTTTTTTTTCTACTTCTTTTCTTTCCTTTTCTCTTTTTTTCCTTTTTTCTTTTTTTTAGATGCAAGTAAAATTCTCAAACAATATGAAATCCATCTTAACAATTATGCAAACAGATTAAAGAAAAAGAAATCACCAACAATAATTAACAAAAATGACAATCAAAGGCTAAACTTCTTAAAAATGGTAGATGAACAGACACAAAAAGGAACGAAATGAACAAACACGAAAATGGAAAGAACAGAGATTACTTCAAATGAAGGCAAAACAACAATAGGGAGAAATAGAATATATCTAAGAGAAAGAAAAAAAATAATAGAACCTTAATTTGGCCGGCTCTGATACCAAATAATACGATCCCACGAGAGTCCAACTGAAGTAAACTTTACAAGCAAAGTTATGTGAAACCCAACAACAAGATGTTGAACTTTTTAGATTGAAAAACCAAATTATATTAGGTTTTTAACAACAAAACAACAAGGAAAACAAGGATAGAAATATTGACCCCGTGGCTATGAAGAGCCAGAAACCAATATTATCAATGGATAAAAGATTGTTGACCCCAAGGTTATTAACAACCTGAAACCAACAATATAATCAAACGACAAATCTCAAGTTATCTGCTTGGGACTTTCGATATGAAAGCTGTAGAACAGCACAAAGGAGAACAAATCTCACTTATATTTATCAAACTCAAGTTGTGTACAAAGCATATGCCATGAGGCTTATTTATAGGCTGGAAATGGAAGACTAAAAGTCATGAGGAAACCTAAAGGTTGTTCTTAGCCAACAAGCTAGAAATGAAAGACCAAAAGTCATAAAGGAAACCTAAAGGTCTTAGCCAACAAAGCTAGAAATGAAAGGCCAAAAGTCATAAGGGAAACCTAAATCAAATTGGGCCAAGAACTAAACACTCTAAACACACTATTTGGGCCTTTTACAAAAGATTGAAAATAAACTTAACAAAAGAAGCCCACATAGTCTAAATAAACTTAAACAAGGTACTTTAAGCCTTTTAAATAAAAGATGTCCAAAATGACTAAAATGGCTAAATAAGCTGTTTTAAGCCCAAATAACACATTTTGAACGCTTGAAGTTTCTTCATCCTTTAATGCTTGGTTTTTCTTGGATATGAAAGTGTGAAATGTTGAATGAATGCTCTAGCTTTTCCTCTAGGTGATTTCCATGTTCTAATTGCATCAGGATGCTATTCACAGCTTGTTGGATCTGTTTGGCTTTGGCTCTTGTAATTGGCCCTTTTGGCACATCATTTTTAGCTTTGAATGGTGTAATTAGCTCCTCTTCTTCTAGCTCTAGCTTCAAGCTAGGTGGCTGGATCTCATCACCTTGCTTTGCAAATTTTGATACAAATAGCATGATTTGGACTTCAATTTAGTAATCTTTTGCTATCTTGTGTTTTGATAGGTCCAAATGAAAGAAACATTGGAGAGAATATTTTAAAGTAAAGGAATTTCAAACAAGAAACCAAAAGAACCAAGTTGCTGTGAAACGTCATAAATGAAAACATGCACTGGAAGAAACAAATTTAATGAGGAATACTGGATGTCCATCACTTAGGCGATGGACATATAACTTGGAAGTGTTTTTGAGTGATGGGAGTTAAACATTGAAAGCTCTCTACTACTTACATCGCTGAAGCAATGGTACGCATCACTTAGGCAACATGATTTTAATTTCGAAGCCTCTCTATCTGGATCATCATTGTAGTGATGGAATGTGTCACTGCAGCAATGGGTCACTTACTAAATAGGTTTAAGTCAGATTTTTAAGTTAGTTTTTGGCTGGGGAAAGAAGGAGGAGCAGCGACTGGGTTTCCAAAAGCCAGAGGGAGGTTTTCCTCTTGGTTTTGGGTGTTTTTCTTCCATTCTTCTCTCTATTTCCACCATTAACTCCATGTATTTTATAGTATTTTATGTTTTGCTACTGTTGTTCTTCTTTATTTTCATATGTAGACGAACCCTAGAATTTAGGGGATTGATGTAGTTTGGTTTTTATGAATCTTTGCTATTGAATATATTTTATTTGAGTGCAACTTTATTTTTTAGAGTGGATTTTACCAATTATTCTTGCTCTTGAATTCTTGATCACCATTTATTGAGTTTGGATTTTTATCTATACTAGGCATAGTTAGATATTAAGCTTGCCCTTGTAATTTCTACCATAAATCGGGGTTAATCTAGGGATAAATAATCTTATTTATGTGGCTTTTATGATTTCTTGAGCTTAATCACTTAATTTAATGATTGTGCTAAGGAATTAGTCAATTATTCCAATTAGGTCAGATTGTTCTACCAAGGAATTAGGGTTCAATCAATTTTAGGAAATTAACCATCATTAAAGAAATTGTAATTAAATTGAATTGTTCTCCAATAATTCAAAGATTAATTTGTCTATAAATTAATCGGATTAAAAACCAAATGAAATCAATTCCATTTTCTCTAAGTCTTAGTTAATAGAACTAATTTAATTTGTTTAGTTTTTAGAATTACGCTTTGCTTTTATGCTTCTTGCATTTAATGGACTGTTTAGATATTATTTTACTTTAGCTTTGCGGGTACTTGGAACCTCAATCCTCGTGGGAACGATATTTTATGACCTACTTTTTATTACTTGTGTGACTAGTATACTTACCAAATCACCAACAAATTTTTGGCACCGTTGCCAGAGATTGATAGTTGTGCCAATATTCATTGAGGCCGAAGTGGTGCTAATTTAGACACTTTTTCTTATTTTTGCTGTATATTCTCATGTGCCTTTATAATTTTCATTTCTTCTTTTGTTTTCTTTAATTCCTTTTGTTACATCTCTCATGGTGTTGTTCTTGGCTGTGTGCAAGATTTTGAGTTCTGTCTTCCTTGTTGGAGGAAATTGAAGATGAAAAAGAAGTAAGGACAACAAGGAAGGAGACAATGCTAAGCAACTGACACCGGTAAAGTCTAGCTGAAGACTATGAACTTAGCGCTCTTGGGAGACATCCCAAGTTTTTTAACCTTTCCTCTCATTAATTTTGTTTATTGTTTTTGTTCTGTAATTTTTATTTTGTGACGTGGATGTTTTGTGTTGTTTTGCTTCCATGTTACTGTAATCAAATGATTGTGTTAGTCTTTGTTTTGGTGTGTAGTTTATTTTTGTGTGTTTTTATGTATTTTTCTTTTTTTTTTGATAGTCAGTGTGTTTAAGTTAGTCTAGATAGCCTAGGTAATATTTTCTTTTTTTTTTTTAAATGAAATGATAAAAATTTTTCAAATATTTTCTGTCAATTAAGTGATCAGTTGGTCATTGAAGGGAGGGGTTCGCTGATTTTACATACTCTTTGTTACCTCTCTCGCCTAAGTGACAGAATGGTTGTTGAAGAGAGACGTGCCCTATTTTGGCACCTTCGCTGCCCTATCCATCACCTACGCAATAGGATTTTCAAAAAAATAAAAGAAAAAATCAATTTTTTAAAATTTGATTTTCATGCTTAATCCTGTCGCGTAAGTGACATAATTCAGAGTTAGTTTTAATTTTAGAAATTAGGGTTCTATTTTCCCACTTTTCCTTTCATCTTCTCTTAGCCGAAATAGCCCCTCTCTTTCATCTCCCATTTTCGACCCCCTCCAACCATTTTTCTCACCTAAATTCTTCCTCCCAACTCACTTCCTCCATGATTTAGGCCTCCCCTCACGGTATTCTCTTCAGTTCTTCACATTCTCACCGATTATGGTCTTCTTTTCTTTAGCGCTGGTGCGTGGTGGTTCTTTGGAGTAAATTTTCAAGTGTGTCTTTACTCTTTTGAATCTTTTCTCTATTCTACACTCTTGGAAAGTAATTTTTCTTCCTAATCTTGTGATTTTATTTCATTTGAGGTTTAAAAAAAATTTGTTCATAGGGTTAGGTTGAATTTTAGTTTTAATTATAGATTAGTTTCATTTGGACAAATTTAATTTTCTGAAAACTCCTAGAATTATTTTAAGCATTGGTTTATTGGGCTGAAATTGTTTTTTATTGTTGGTTGGTCTATGTTCTTAATTTTTTACAGATTATTATTTATATATCTAATGGCCCCAAAATTAAAAAATATCCTATGTGCCAGTTCCAGTAGAACTAACCCTAGAATGACCCATGTTAATAAGTTTAGGATCTTGAGCATAAGGAAAGATTTGATAATGTTATAGCCAATTGGACTTTTATCAAGGAAAAGAGGTTTGCTTTAAAGGAGGATGAGTTTCTTAGGATTCAGGGAAGGTTGGGGAAATCTAGTTACCCTTATATCTGAGGGATTTATAAGTGTAGTTCGGGAATTTTACACCAATGCCTTTAGAATAAAAAATGATGTTTTGGGACAACATAAAAGCAGGGTAAAGGGAAAAGACATTGATTACTCTCCTGCCAGTTTAAATCTTTTCTATGGCATTGGGTATAATTCTAGAAATGAAGTTTTTAGGGAAAGGATGAAAGCCAACAACTAGGATACTGAGCTGACCCTTGATGCCTTATGTAAAGAAAATGCTAAGTTGATATTGGATAGTAAAGGTGCACCCAATTGTCTTCAAACGACTGATTTAAAGCCCATTCCAAGGGCCTGGTACACCTTTATTACTCATTGTTTACTACCATCTTCCAATTTGTCTGATGTATCTATTAGAAGAGAATTTCTTATACATTGCATCATGGATGGGACTTCCATTGATGTGGATAAATGATTGCTGATGCTATAGAGTCCATGGCTCAAGCTCCTAGTGGTATTCTAGGTTTTCCTTTTCTCATTTCCCGCTTATGCTTGAACACTGAAGTGACTATTGGGAAAGAAAAGACATTACATCCTCTTCCACCTATGGATGCCATTTTCATTTCGAAGAAGCCCTCTGAAAAACCTAAATCTTCTAGACGCCCCTCTAGGAGAGAAAACTTAGCTTCTACCTCCTCTGATGTTATGCTGAGTGAACTTGCTCAAATGAGGTTTGATATAATGTTGGGGCATTCTGGCAAGTGCACCAGTCGCACAGGTAATATAGTGAAAATGAGTAAAGAGTGTTGTACCCACAAGGACTAATGTGCTAAGTACCCCAGAAATTTAATTGCATTAGTTAGGCAAACCAAATTGGATTGAAGATAGCTTTAATTAAAGAACTAAGAAGTAAAATCGAATTAAAATAAAATCAAATAGAAATAATTCAAATAAAAGGCCTAGGTTACTAATCCTCTTTTCTCTTCCTAAGAATTGATAACTTTCCCTAACACTTGTGATTCTAACCAATTATACACTTTAATCTTAGGTTTTCTAATGACTTAAAGTGATTCTCCCGAACCTAAACTAAGTTACTCAACTCTAACATAATCCCTTATGTGAGTTTAAGTAGAGTAACCGCCAACCTAATTTGATTAAACGAGGTTAATTAATATCTCTATTAATTAATAAGTAACACCCCTAAGTTTTATCACTCGCCCTAATCACTTAGTGTTCTACCAACATCTCCTTCTCCCGAGTTCGATGAGAGCAACAGACAAACAATAAAATGGCTAGTTTTTCAGCAAGTATATAAAATATATGAATGATAGGAATGCATTAATTGTATAGAAATCACAATGTTAGAAAGAAAACAAGTCCTAATCAAAGATTAGGTTCATAGCAACCCTAGTACAGAAAATCAGCCACTCATGGCTCTAAAACTATAGAAAACAGTAAAAGAATGAGCAAACTCCATGAATCCGAGGTTTGATTGACAGAAATCGGGCTTGATTTGCTTCGGGAATGGATTCCTCCTTCTCCTCTAGCAGAAATCGGCGCCTTCCCTCTATCTCCCACTCAGAATACCCTAGAAAATCTGTTATGACGTATTTAATTCAGTTCAGAATCGTGAACCACCGCTACAGCGGTGAATTACCACCGCTACAGCGGTGGAAGGCAGAGAAGAGAGCTTAAAATCATGTTTTTCCAAGTTCCACCATTATAGCAGTGAAGATTTACCACTATAGCGGTGGTTAGCAGAGAAGATGGCTCCAAAATATTTTTTTAGCATTCCACCGCTATAGCTGTGGAATCCACCGCTATAGTGGTGGGAGACAGCAAACACTTCAGCATCTTCAGAAATTTAGCTCTAACATTCCATCTTCTAACACGAACTTCTTACCAATTTAACCTACATTAAAAATAATAAATAACGCCATTAATTCGCAGATCTAAAATATGAAATCACTCAATTTATTAAAAGATCAAAGAAAACTAAAACTAATCTAAACTACTCAAAACATGGGTTAAGAATCACAAGCTAACAAGAAAAAGAACAAGAAGATATAGGATTTAGTACCAAAATGGTACTAAATTGAGAACTCAACACTCCCCCAAACTTGAACCTTTGTTTGTCCTCAAGCAAAAACTTCCAATGAGAAAAATTTTGAGAAAAATATATGCAACCAGGAATATGTGCAAATAAGAGGAGTAAAAATCTAAAAATGTGAATTAAAGCAAGCCAAGCCTTATCAAACCATTACTTAAAAGATTTAACTCAAGAGTTTGCAATCTTAAGGATTCAATAATAAGTGTTAACCAAACCACAAGAAAACTTGAAATCAAGGCTTCACCTCTTGGAACAGTTTATAAAACCAAATTCATAAAAATTCTAAAACTAAATTTTTTCTTTGTTCTCAAAAGCATCGTTTTATTTCGATTCTCAAGGGCTTCACTGTTTTGTTCTCAATGATAAAGCTTCCTTACTTTCCTTATTTCCTTTGAAAATTTTTGTAAATTTTCTCATTTTATTTTAATTACAAGAGCCTATCCCTTATTGAAACTTTTAGCTATCCCCTTATTGAATCCTTTTTTCACTAGCCCCTTATTAAACTTCTATTTTTTATATGAATATGATCTAAAAACCATTCAAAGATATAAGAATACGACTCTTGTTATTTTGAAGTGATAAGGCTAATACTTATAAAAATTTGAGAAACTTAAGATTAGCAAACTCAAGAAGTAACTCTTACATATATATATATATATATATAACAAGATTTGACTCGCCAAAGAATTCCAAACTTTCAGATTTCAAAATTTTCAAAAATTTTCCTCCTTTAACACATGCATATGGAAAATACAAAATTAACCAAAATTTTCTCAAAGAAGAAACCCATCGACATGTTAAACCTTTCCCCCAAACTTAAATTTGATAGTGTCCTTACTGTCCCAAATCAACACACAAAGGGAAAAGAACATACCACAACATAACAACCAAGAAAAAGAAATACCACAGGTAAAATAAACAAAAAAAGAACAAAATAATAAAATCTACGAAAGAGGGAAAGAAAGCTTAGATTGCCTCCCAAGAGCGCTAAGTTTATAGTCTTCAGCCAGACTTTACTAGGGCGCCTATGGTCAAGGTGGATCCTCCAATTTCTTCTGCTTCTTGAATCATTTCAGTTGAGTAACAACATTGTGTGCAATATCAAGAGGTTTGAATTTTTTAGGATTGTCACGAAACTTTACATGAACTTCTGAAATTCTTAGAGCTCTCTTTGTTCTTTTCTTCTCATTTTCTTCATCCTCATCACAAACTTTACTCATCTTGTTATGACAATACTGGTGAGATTCTTTATTGATCATCTTCATTATATAGCACTCCTCTGGATCATCAGAAGTCTTTATAGCTTTGTTCATGTTAAAGGTGACCTCTTGATCATTAATCCTCATAGTTAACTCACCTTTATGAACATCAATTAATGTTTTCCCGGTTGCAAGAAAAGGTCTTACCAAAATGATCGGGATTTCCTTGTCTTCCTTATAGTCCATGATAATAAAATCAGCCTAAAAAATCAACTTGTCCACCTTGACAAGCATATCCTCAATGATTCCATTCGGATAGCACATCGAACGATCAGCTAACTGAAGTGTCACTGTGGTAGGCCAAACATTTCCCAGACCCAATTTCTTAAAAATAGAGAGGGCATCAGATTTACACTTGCTCCCAGATCACACAGTGCTTTTCTAGAAAATTTGCTCCCAATGTTGCATGGGATCACAAAGCTACCTGGATATTTCATTTTGCTAGGAAACTTCTTTTGGAGAATGGCACTACATTCTTGAGTCATGGCAACATTTTCAAATTCACCCAAGCGCTTTTTTCTTGACAACACATCCTTTATGAACTTTGCATAACTAGGCATTTGTTCCAATACCTCCATGAATAGGATGTTGATATGGAGTTGTCTCAAGATCTTCAAGAATTTTTTATATTTTCAGTCCAAATTAAACTTTTTATGCCTCAGAGGATAGGGCATTGGGGGGACAAAATTCTCAGCTCTTATGTCTTGCTTTGTATTTTCATCCTTACCTTTGCCTTTCGAAGAATCTACTTTCTCAATTGCCTTTTCTTGAAGCTCGACAACTTTTTCCTCTTCTTCTTTAATGATCGCCCCTTTCTTTTGATCATGTGATTTGATAGCATCATAGAGCTCCTTGCCACTCCTTAAGGTAATTATATTACAGTGCTCTTTCCCCTCCCTTCTTGGATTATTCTCGGTATTACTAGGTAGGTTACCCTGTGGCCTGTTATTTAGTGCAAGGGCCATCTGTCTCATCTGCGTTTCAAGATTCTTGATAGCCATATTCTGAGTCTGAAACATCGACTCGCTTCTCTCCATGAATTTCATAAACATCTTCTCCATCGAAGGTTTTTTCTCCACTTGAGGTGGTGGAGCTCTATTTTGAGGAGAGTAATTGTTATGACTACTAAAACTAGGAGGATGAGAAGGCTTACCAGAACATGATGAAGTTGGAGGATTTAGACAATGATTGTTACTCCAAGAAAAATTTAGGTATTTCCTATTCTCTAGATGATGAGTTGGAATAGGAATTTTGTTGATTTCTCTGAGTATTATCCATGTATTTCAATTGCTCCATCACAGTCGACTCATCACAATACCCATTAGCATGGGCACCTCCACAAAAATCACAATTAGCCTAAAAAATGGCTACTACATTCACTATAGCCGTCTCTTGTTGTCTTGAACACAACATGTCGACTTTCTTAGTTAGTGCTTTATTCTGAGCCAATAGGGCAGTGAGGGTATCCAGCTCCATAACTCCCCTCCTTGACATATTTTTGGATTTGCTAGAAGCCATTTGACTTGCCTCCATAGTCTCTATAATTTCTTGGGCTTGTCTGATCGGTTTAGCCATTAGAGCACCACCAGCTGCAGTGTCTAATTTATCCCGTGTCTCATAAATTAGCCTACTGTGAAAGATAGTGAGCTGTTGCCACTCTTGGATTCCATGATTGGGACACTTGTTCAATAATTCTCGAAACCGCTCCTAAGCTTCAGATAAGCTCTCTCCTTCATATTGATAAAACGCAGTAATTTCATTCCTCAACTTAACTAACCTCGAAGGAGGGAAGAACTAGTCCAAAAATTTCCTTTGGAGTTGATCCCATGTAGTAATACTCCCTTTTGGTTGAGAAGTCAACCAGCTCTTTGCAGTGTCCCTCAATGAAAAAGTGAATAACCTGAGACGAAGAGCATCATCACTCACCCTATTCATCTTAACCATGTCACAAATATCTAAGAAGTTTGTGATGTGGTTGTTTGGGTCTTATATTGGGCTTCCCCCAAACTGATTCTGCTAGGCCAAATTCATCAAGACTGCCTTTATTTCAAAGTTGTTTGCACCAAGCAGAGGTTTCACTATACTGGATGCGTGTCCAGCCTCAGTGGATGATTCATAATCCCACACAGCTCTATTGTCATCCTCTTGAGGCTCATTGCCAGCCCCATTACTAGCATTAACTCCAAAATCCCGATGGTCTTGGTTATCCTCAGCCATTTCTTCTTGTGTAGCTTGGCTCACTTGAGTTCTCCTAGCTCTCGCTTCCCTTCTAGTTCTCTTTACTAGTTTTTCGATCTCAGGCTCAAAGAGAAGATCAGAAGTATGAGTGTTGCCTCGCATACACAATAGAAAACTCCAATCAAAATTAACAAAAAGGAAATCACAGAATTAATGCTAAAAGCAAAAATGACTAACTACACACAAACAAATAAAATAAAAAAACTAAAACAAAATAAGACAAAACAGAAAAATGCCTAAGCTAGCATTTTTAAATTTCTTAGAATATTAGTTAAGAATCGTTAGTCCCCGACAACGGCGCCAAAAACTTGTTGGGGCGTTCTGGCAAGTGCATCAGTCGTATAAGTAATATAGTGAAAATAAGTAAAGAGTATCATACCCATGAGGACTAACATGCTAAGTACCCCAGAAATTTAATTGCATTAGTTAGGTAAACCAAATTGGATTGAAGATAGCTTTAATTAAAGAACTAAGAAGTAAAATCGAATTAAAATAAAATCAAATGAAAATAATTCAAATAAAAGGCCTAGAATTACTAATCCCCTTTTCTCGTCCTAAGAATTGCTAACTCTTCCTAATACTTGTGATTCTAACCAATTATGCACTTTAATCTTAGGTTTTCTAATGGCTTAAAGTGATTCTCCCGAACCTAAATTAAGCTTCTCAACTCTAACATAATCCCTTATGTGAGTTTAAGCCGAGTAATCACCAACCTAATTTGATTAAACAAGGTTAATTAATATCCTTATTAATTAACAATTAAAACTGCTAAGTTCTATCATCTGCCCTAATCACTCAGTGTTCTACCAACATCTCCCTCTCACCGAGTTCGATGAGAGCAACAGATAAACCATAAAATGGCTAGTTTTACATCATGTATATAAAATATATGAATGATAAGAATGCATTAATTGTATAGAAATCACAATATTAGAGAGAAAACGAGCCCTAATCAAAGATTAGGTTCATAGCAACCATAGTACAGAAAATTAGCCACTCATGGCCTAAAACTATAGAAAACAGTAAAAGAATAAGAAAACTCTATGAATCCAAGGTTTGGTTGACGGAAATCGGGCTTGATCGACTTCGAGAATGGATTCCTCCTTTTCCTCTAACAGAAATCAGCGCCTCCCCTTTGTCTCCCACTCAGAATACCCTAGAAAATATGTTATGACGCATTTAAATCAGTGAAGAATTGTGAATCACTGCTATAGCGGTGGAAGGCAGAGAAGAGAGCTTAAAATCATGTTTTTCTAGGTTCCACCACTATAGCGGTGAAGATTTATCGCTATAGCGGTGGTTGGCAGAGAAGATAGTTTCAAAATTATTTTTTTAGCATTCCACTGCTATAGCGGTGGGAGACAGCAAACACTTCAGCATCTTCAGAATTTCAGCTCTAACATTTCATCTTCTAACACGAACTTCTCACTAACTTAACCTACATCAAAAATAATAAATAACGCCATTAAATCGCAAATCTAAAACATGAAATCACTCAATTTATTAAAAGATCAAAGAAAACTAAAACTAATCTAAACTACTCAAAACATGGGTTAAGAATCACAAGCCAACAAGAAAAAGACCAAGAAGATATGGGATTTAGTACCAAAATGGTACTAAATTGAGAACTCAATATATAACAAAGTTGTACTGGGAGCAGAGGGCCATGAGTCTCTATCAGAGGCATATAGGTACAGCCCTTGTAGCCCATTATGGGTGGAATACTAAAGGATGGGGACAACCTCAAGGAGGAAGAGAAGACTAAATAGAGGAGGACGAAGTTGCTAATGAAGGAGCCGATGTTAGAGATGCTAATGATTGATTGCAATTTTTCTTGTATTTTATTTTGAACATTGTTTAAATTACTATTTTCATTTTGATTATCTCAATTTCATTGTTGAACAATGTATTTTGAGCTTGAATCTATATATCTAAACTTTTAGTTCTATTTCTATGGTATTTATTTTCTCTTTGTTTGTGTATATTTTATTTATTTAATTTCTCTGTTTGTGTGGTTTATTTTTGTTTATTTGCTCTCTGCTTTGATTTCACCACCACCTTTTGCTATTTAAACACAAAGGACAATATTTAGTTCAAGTGTGTGGGTGGAAGTATGTTTCCTACGGAATTGAATTGATTTCTTGAATTTTTTCTTGAACATTATTTTTATTGAGCTTTAATGATGAGCCAATTTTTTTTGAAATTTTGCTAGCTTAAGTTATCTTTTATAATAGCCTTATAATGATTTTGTTGTTTATATAGTGCTTGGAATGAAATTTTTGTTAAGTCTTTACTTATGTTCAGGATTATTTAGTAAATTATACTTTCTTGAAGTTCTTGAAAAACTATTGAGCACAAATAGGCCAAGAATTTATTTAATTGCACTTGCTCATAGAGATTTCTTGTAGTATAATTAGTATAGATATTTATCAATTTAAAAAATTTTAGAACCTATTTTTAAACACTCTTGAAGCAAAATTTTTAAACTTTATATTGTTTGGAAAAATGATTTAGACATTTCCTTTTGCGGTTGAGCCTTCCAAGTTATCCCTTTATTATGCTACCGATTGATCCCAATTTTGAGCTTTTATTTGAAAAAAAATTATTAAATAATACTTTCTTTGTTAATCCGTTCTTTTACCCACCTTAGACCCACCTTTTTAAGCTTGAAGAAAAAATTCTAAACCTTTTTCAAGAGATCACTAGCATGTATTGAAGTTTGAATAAAGAAGGTGATGTTTAGAGAGGTGTGTGAGACAAGAAAATTAAAATGTGGAGTAAAAGGAAGTTTAAAAAAATGATGAAAATAAAATGAAGTTGCCATTCTTGAGAGACATGCAAATTTGTGAAGATTGAGTATGACAACAATATTGGTGATAGTTCATCTTTCTATCTTGTGAGGCATGAAAAATATGATGGATGAAGAGAAGATGTTCTTAAAAAAAAAGTGATGATGCGACTCCCTAAGTAAATGATTGAAAGAAACAAAAAAATAAATGCACGTTTAGGGGAGTTGAAAAGAAGGGGAAAAAATGGGTTGAAGAAGTTTGAGGAAGAGAAGAAATTATAAGTAGAAGTCTTTTTCATTTACATTTGTGCTACATTGTGACTCTCTTCATTTTTGTATTTTCCTTAATCCCTTCTTTGGTAGCCAATACTCATGGCCAAATTACAAGTTTAAAAGCCCTTTTGATCAAAGAATGGAGAAAAAATTTAACTTAGTGGAAAGAGAGGTTTAAAATAGGCTTATTGAATTATTTAACATGAATATATCTTTACTTCTTATACTATTTGAAATTTTCACTGAACAATTGCATGAAATTAAATTTTTGACTAAAGCACACACACTTCAAGAACCTTGAGGAAGCATTATTTACTTTTAAACCTGAATATATGAGTAGGCTTGCTTTAGTTTCATTTCTTTGCAAATTTTGGAAAATAATTATCAAGCCGTTTGAGAGAAAATTTTAGCATAGCAATTATCTCAATTAATTTAGTTCTAAAATCATTTTTCTATGCTTTACTCGAGGATGAGTAAAAGTTCAAGTGTGCAGGTGTGATAAACCTCTAATATTCATACTTTTTCATAGTATTTCTGTATGAAATCACTGCACTTTCATTGCATTTTAGACCAATTTGGAAGTTTAGTGTGTATATTGTTGCAAATTGTATTCATAGCCTTTGCTTTGCAAATTCTAATACAAATAGCATGATTTGGACTTCAATTTAGTAATCTTTTGCTATCTTGTGTTTTGACAGGTCCAAATGAAAGAAACATTGGAGAGAATATTTTAAAGTAAAGGAATTTGAGACCAGAAACCAGAAGAACCAAGTTGTTGTGAAATGCAAGAAATGAAAACATGCACTGGATGAAACAAATTTAATGAGGAATACTAGATGTCCATCGCTTAGGCGATGGACATATAACTTGGAAGCATTTTTGCTAGATCCCATCGCTTAGGCGATGGAACTCATTGCTTAGGCAATGGGAATTAAACATTGAAAGCTCTCTGCCATTCACATCACTGAAGCGATGGTATGCATCGCTGAGGCGACATGATTTTAATTTCGAAGACTCTTTGTCTGGATCATTGGTGTAGCAATGGAATGTGTCGCTGCAATGATGGGTCACTTACTATCACGCGTTTTACTGCTATAAATAGGTTTAAGTCAGATTTTTAGGTTAGTTTTTGGTTAGGGAAAAAAGGAGGAGCAGCGGCTGGGTCTCCAAAGGCCAGAGGGAGGTCTTTCCTCTTAGTTTTGGGTGCTTTTCTTCCACTACTCTATCTATTTCCACCATTAACTCCATGTATTTTGTAGTATTTTATGTTTTTCTGCTGTTTTTCTTCTTTATTTTCATATGTAGATGAACACTAGAATTTAGGGGATTGATGTAGTTTGGTTTTTATGAAGCTTTGTTGTTGAATATATTTTATTTGAGTGCAATTTTATTTTTTGGAGTGGATTTTATTGATTATTCTTCCTCTTGAATGCTTGATCACCATTTAATGAGTTTGGGTTTTTATCTATACTAGGGATAGTTTGATATTAAGCTTGCCCTTGTATTTTCTACCATAAATCGGATTAATCTAGGGAAAGATAATCTTATTTATGTGTTTTTTTATGATTTCTTGAGCTTAATCATTTAATTTAATGATTATGCTAAGGAAGTAGGCAATTATTCTAATTAGGTCGGATTGTTCTGCTAAGGAATTGGGGTTCAATCAATTTAGGGAAATTAGCCATCATTAAAGGAATTATAATTAAATTGAATTGTTCTCCAATAACTTAAAGATTAATTTGTCTATGAATTAATCAGATTATGAACCAAATGAAATCAATCCCATTTTTTCTAGGTCTTAGTTATTAGAATTAATTTAATTTGTTTAGTTTTTAGAATTACACTTTGCTTTTATACTCTTCGCATTTAATAGATCGTCTAAATAGTATTTTACTTTAGCTTCATAGGTACTTGACACCTCAATTCTTGTGAAAATAATACTTTACTCACTCTTATTACTTGTGTGATTGGTATACTTGCCAAATCGCCAACAATCTTGCCTTGTGTTTTTCTATCTTTGCTCTAGCATTTTTCTTTATTTTATACACCCATTTGACACTAATGGCCTTATGTCCTTTTGGTTGTGAAGTGATTTCCCATATTCCATTCTTCTCAATGGATTTGATTTCTTCATCCATTGCATCTCTCTACCTTTTGTTTGGTGTGGCTTCTTAAAAATTAATTGGATCATAATCAGGAAACATGTAAAAGAGAGTTAGATTGTCAAATCTCTCAGTTTCCTCATAAATTTCTTACAAATTCCTTGTATGCTTGAAATTTCTTTTATTTAGAAATAATGGTGGCGCATCTCTATTGGCAATTGATGTTGGTGAGGTGGTTGGTGTATCAAGATCTTGTTGACCTTCTATTAGATGCTTTGGTGGTGATTGATCATCTTCAAATTGAAGTCATTGTTGTTCCAAAGTCCCATTGTCCTTATTCATTGAATTCAACATCTCGAATTATCATAGTCTTTCCCGTATTTGGATTATCTAGTTTGTAGCCTTTGAAGTTTGAATCATACCCAATGAAGACAAACTTCGCTTTTATCATTGAGCTTTGTATGTCTCTCATCTGGTATATGCACATGGGCTATGTTTCCAAATACTCTTAGGTGAAAGATACTATGTTTTCCTCCACTCCAAGCTTCTTGTGGTGTTTTCCCCTACACATTTCTAGTTGGTGAGCGATTGGACAGGTAGACTACACATGCTACAACTTCAACCTAGAATTCCTTTGGAAGTCTTTACTCTTCAACATTCTTTGCGATGTCTAGGGTTGTTCTATTCTTCCTTTCAGCTACTCCATTTTGTTGGGGGGATTTTGGAATGGTTAGAGGAAGTCAAATTTCATGTTCTTTACAAAAAGTTTTCAAACTCATGAGAAGTAAACTTGCCTCTTCAATCAGATCTCATAGACTTGATTTCACATCTATTTTCTTTCTCTCCAATAACTTTGAACTTCTTAAAGGCTCTAAATACTTCTGATTTCTATTTCAAGAAATATATCCCAAGTTTTTCTTGAAAAATCATCAGTGAAAAGAAGGAAATAGTTACTCTTACCAAGGGAACTTGGCTTGTAGCAAACTTTGAGACATTTTGCTATACCAGTTTAAATATTTAATTAAAGCATTCTATTTTTTGACATTGACACCTTGTTAATCAAATTATTTTTCTCATCTATTATTGTTAGGCCATAATATTTCATGTGAATATTATAGCCCTTTTCTAGAAGTTGTCTAAGACATATTATTTTTCATATTGGGCACATAGTAAACAACAACAACAACAACAACAACATAGCCTTATCCCACTAAGTGGGGTCGGCTACATGGATCGCACGACGCCATTGAGCTCTATCAATGACCAACTCTTTAGATATCTCATTTACTAAAAGATCCCGTTCAATAATTTCTCTAAGTGTCCTTTTTGGTCTTCCTCGACCTTTTTTCATAGGGCTCCAAACTATCTGCTCAACTCTCCTAACTGGCGCTTCCAACGGTCTCCTTTGCACATGCCCAAACCATCTTAAACGATTTTCAACCATTTTTTCCTCAATAGGTGCCACCCCAACTCTACCTCGTATATGATCATTACGGATCTTATCTCTTCGTGTATGACCACACATCCAACGCAACATCCTCATCTCCGCCACTCCAATTTTATGTTCTTGTTGTCCTTTCATTGCCCAACATTCACTCCCATATAAAATCGCTGGTCTTATAGCAGTACGATAAAACTTTCCTTTGAGTTTATCAGGTACTTTTCGATCACAAACAACCCCTGATGCCATTCTCCACTTCAACCACCCAGCTTGTATCCTATGTTCCACATCTCTAATAACTTCGCCATCATCTTGTATAATTGATCCCAAATACCTAAACGTTGACACTTGTGATACGACCTGATCACCAAGTTTAACCTCCAGCTCGTTCCTAGCTTGTCGCTTGTTAAACTTACAATGCATATATTCGGTCTTACTCCTGCTCAGACGAAAACCCTTCGATTCCAAAGTAGCTCTCCATAACTCAAGTTTAGAATTAATCTCTTCCCTTGTCTCTGCTATGAGAACAACGTCATCTGCAAAAAGCATGCACTTAGGAATATCTTCTTGGATGTGTTTCGTCAGAACATCTAAAACCAAGTCAAATAAATAAGGGCTTAAGGATGATCCCTGATGTAGGCCAATTTTAATAGGAAAGTCTCTAGTCTCCCCTCCAGACGTTCTCACACTAGTCGTAGCCCCCTCGTACATATCTTTTATGGCTCTAATATACGCAACCCGTACACCTTTCTGTTCCAAGGCTTTCCACAGCACCTCTCTTGGTACTCGATCATAGGCTTTTTCCAAGTCAATAAATGCTATATGAAGGTCTCTTTGTTTACCCTGATACCTTTCCATCAACCCCCTTAGAAGATATATAGCTTCCATTGTAGACCGTCCTGGCATGAATCCAAATTGATTTTCAGAAATACTCGTCTCGATTCTTAACCTACGTTCAATCACTCTTTCCCATAATTTTAGAGTGTGACTCATAAGCTTAATCCCACGATAGTTTGCGCAATTCTGAATGTCTCCTTTGTTTTTGTAAATAGGCACTAAAGTGCTTCTTCTCCATTCCTCAGGCATTTTCTTAGACCTTAAAATTTCATTAAAGAGCTTAGTTAGCCAGATAGTACCCTCCTCTCCCAAACACTTCCAAACTTATCGCAGGATCAAGGTTGATGAGGTCAAGGAAGCTCTTAGAAAAATGGGCACATAGTAAACATTTGAAATAAATTGATTTTCTCCATTTTTCAATCGGATTATAATTTTACCTTTGCCTTTCGCCGGAATCTTGGATTCATCTCCAAAGGAAACATTATCATTTATTGGCTCATCAAGTTACCCAAACATCTCTCTTATTCCACACATGTGATTTCTTGCTCTAGTGTCAAGGTACCATATGTGGTCTTGTCTACCACAATCTCCTTTTTATGTTAGCAATAAAGTTCCTTCTTCTTGGTTATTGTATTTGACGTAGTTAGTCTTTTTTTCAACTTTCTCCTTGGAAGATCTACACTTTGAATCATAGTGACTGAAATTTTTGCAGTTGTAACACTTGATATTTTTCATACCTTGAATTACTCCTCCCACGAAATCTTGTCGAGCTTTCTCCTCTGTTTCCTTTGTTTTCAAAACCTTCTTGTCCATGTCCTCGACCTCGTCCTCATCCTTGTCTTGGGTCCTGACCTCTTCCATGTTGACCACACTCTTTATTGAAGTTTTCTTCTTTCTCATTTAAGTACACTTGCATCTTGAGGAGTTGCTCCACAATATCATATTTCTTCTTATGCTTCTCTTCATATGCTTGCAATGACCGCCTTAGTTGGTCTACAGTCATCTCTTCTAAGTTTTTTGTTTCTTCAATAGCCATAACAATGTGCTCAAATTTTAGATCTAATGAATGTAATATCTTCTCTGTTATTCTCACATCTTCTAACTTTTCATAATTTCTTTTCATTTAATTAGAAACAACCAAGACCTTTGAGAAATAGTCAGAAGTGGACTTGGACTATTTCCTATATAAAGATTCAAACTCACCTCTTAGTATTTGAAGACATACCATTTTCACTTGCTCAGCCCCTTTACAATAGGTTTGAAGCTTCTCCCATGCCTCCATAGCAATAGTTGCACTTGATATCTTCTCAAAGCTATCATCATGTAGCATTTGGTAGATGAGGCAGAGAGTTTTCTTGTTAAGAAAATTGATGCACACTTTCATCTAGTCTTAACTAATTAAGTATTGGGATAAAAGATGAAATTTTTGCCATAAAATTAATAATTGCAAAATCCCTTTTGATTAATAATTGTAAAATTAATAATAACTTTTAAATTCAATTACGTAGAAAATTTATCTGACTTGGCAATACTTCTAGATGAAAACTGGACTATATTAAGAAAACTAGAAAGGTGAACACTGAACACTTGGCATTTGGTAAAACTAAGGTTTTTTTTAAAAAAAAAAAGATAAAAGTGAGCAATTTTTTTATTTTTTTAAAAAAATTCTTTAAGGTATCAAACTACTCAAAATCGAACCGAACTGAAAAAAATGAATAGGTCCAAGAATTAGCAAACCGACTTGGTTTGGTTCCATTTGATTTATGCCTTAAACTAAACTGAACCGAACCAAACCTTTGTATACTCTTAGATCCAAGCTATTATCCAAGCTGACGTTAAAATTGCCAAGAATTATAGAAATGTTGCAACCCCATCGCTTAAGCGGCTGATGACTCAAGTGGCCATGAAATCTAAAGATATATCACCTAAGAGATATAACCATCACCTAAGCGATGTATATGCCAATTTTGGATGCTCTCTGCTACCCTCCATCGCTTAAGCGATGCATATGGTCACCTAAGTGACATATTTGCTGTACTGGATACTCTTTGTTACCCCATGTTGCCTACGCGATAGTCTACTCGCCTAAGTGATGTTCAATCCAATCTCGAGCCTATATTTCATTAATCCATTGCCTAAGTGATGGAATATATCACCTAAGCGATGGGTTAATTTCTGTCATGTGTTCTACTGCTATTAATAGATTTCTTTTAGAAAATTAGGGTAGTTTTTGGTTTGGAGAAAGATAGAGGAGTTGCGGCTGAGCCTCCACAGGTTAGAGGGAGGCCTTCCCTCTTGGTTTTTGGGTGCTTTTCTTCCAATTTCTCTCTATTTCCACCATTAACTCCATATTTTTTTACTGTAGTTTATGTTTTTCTGCTTTTTTTCTTCTTAATTTTAATATGTAGATGAACCTTATATTTTAAGGGATTGATGTAGTTTGGTTTTTATGAAGCTTTGTTGTTGAATATATTTAATTTGAGTGCAATTTCTTTTAATAGAGTAGATTTTACCGATTGATTTGATCTAAAATGTTTGATTACTATTTTTATGAGTTTGAAATTTTTATCTATGCTAGGGATAGTTGAATATTAAGCTTGCCCTTGTAATTTTTACCATAAATCGGATTAATATAAGAATAGATAATTTTATTTATGTGATTTTTATAATTTTTTGAGCTTAATCACTTAATTGAATGATTGTACTAATGAATTAGGCAATTATTCTTATTAGGTCATATTGTTCTACCAAGGAATTGAGGTTCAATCAATTTAGGAAAATTAGCCAACATTAAAGGAATTATAATTAAATTGAATTGTTCTTTAGTAACTCAAAGATTAATTTGTTTATGAATTAATCGGATTAAAAACCAAATGAAATCAATCCCATTTTCTCTAGATCTTAGTTAATAGAATTAATTTAATTTGTTTAGTTTTTTAGAATTTACGCTTTTGTTTAAGTTTACTCTTTAGGCATTTTCAATTTAATGGACTGTCTAGATAATATTTATTTTAGCTTTACGGGTACTTGACACCTTAATCCTCATGAGAATGATACTCTTACTTATTTTTCATTGTATTACTGTAATACCCCAATAATTTGTATGAATATTTAAATTTTATTTTGAAGTTTAGTGAAAAATTTAATTACGTGGAAAATATGCTTTTTGAATTAGTGAAGAAAATCTGGGAATAGAAATTTTAATTTAGGAAATTTTTTTCAAATTCTCAAGGACTTAAATGAACAAATTTTAAAGTTAGAGTGGTTATGAGCAATTTTTCCAAAAGAAAAGTAGTGGGGGCCCACACGTATACACTTCTCTCTTATTCTTTTCTTTCTCTCATTCTCCCGTAGCTTCCTCACTCTCTCTCTCTCGGTTATGCGTCGAATTTTTTCATCAACCATTTATGCAATTTTTGCATGGGGAAGGAAGCTATGAAAGTTAGGATGATTGGTAAGTTGATGTTCTTCTTCTTCTTCCTCTTATTACAAGACTAAATCCTTAGTTATCAATTTGCAAAATTTTTGTAGAATATTTTAATGGATGAATTTAAGTGTGGATGTTAATCTAAAACATTCCTAGGTGGTTTATGATGTTATTAGAACAAGAAATTTGGAGAAAACTAGGAGAAATTCGTAGAATTTGGATATTTGAAAAAAAGTTAGTGTTCTTGATGAAAATTTGAGATTTGAGCTTGGATTGTTGCTAAAAATTGGGGGTTTTAGTGTTAAAACACTCTTTAGACATTAAGGATGAAAACCCATGGAAGAAATCAAAAGAAATGTTGTTTTAGATGTGATTTTAGGATTTTTGGATGAAGAACACGAAGAACTCACTGTTCATTCTGGAAATTTGGTGCGTATAATTTTATAACACATAAAATATTCCAGCAAGTATACTGGGTCGCAACAAGTAATAAAGTGATGAGTAGAGTATCGTCCCACAGAGATTGAGGTATCAAATAAAATTCAATTAGGCTAAGTGAAATGCTATTAAGACTTATGAGGGAAATTTCAGAAATTACACAAAAAAGGGGGGGTGATGATTGAAACAACACAATATAAATAACTGAAATTTAAATAACTAGATAGAAAACAAAACAGAGAAAAGATGTGGATTGGTCACAAATTTCATGGAATTGTACATCATCATCATTTCCTTTGAATATTCTTGGCTAATTCTATTATGTAATCTTCAATCTAAAATTCTCAGAAAGTCTTCTAAGACTGAATTATATTAAAATTATAGTTAGGAATATCTTCACTAATCTACAACTCAAATATAATCCGATGAAGTCCTAATCACATCAATGCCCCGCAATCGCATATGACATGTTATCTCTTGTCCTACTCATTACAAATACGTAGCAATCGCATGCATGTATAAATAACAAGCTTCATAGGACAATAAATAAAATAGAACTTTGGCCGAGAAAATACTCATTGGTCCAAATGAATTAAAGTACAATTTCCATTTCATCAAATGACCGACTACACAAGAAAATAAGATTGATTTCGTTGGTCTAATCCGATTAATTCATAGACAAATTAATCTTTGAATCATTGAAGAACAATTCAATTAAATTACAATCCATTCAATGTTGGCCAATTTTCTAAAATATGATTGAATCCAAAAGCTTTGAAATCACAATCTAACTTAACCAAAATAATTGACTAAAATCTTAGATCAACCATTCAATTAAGTTATGAAGCTCAAGAAAATTATTCAAGCCACATAAATAAAACTATCTATATCTAGATAATCTAATTTATGGTGGAAATTACAAGGATAAAATCCATTCCATTAAACGAAAGTGCATTAAAATCGAAATTGTTCAGCAATAAAACATCATAGAACCAAACTACATCAATCCTTAAACATCAGAAAATTACATGGAAGAGAATAAGAACATGACAGAAATATGCAAAATACAACAGAAAACTAACAAACTATGAAGGAAAATGGAAGAAAAGGAAAGAAAATGGGAGAAGGAGAGCCATTCCCAAGTGGGAAGGCTTCCTTTCCCTCTAACCAAGCTAGAGAGTTGCCTCTATGTTGCTCCCAGCCACTGCTGCCCAAGGAAGGCAAAAAAATGGTGCTAGGACCTCCCATCAGAAAAATGACTTAGCCTCCTTAATAAATTTCGATTTTTGCAAATATAAAACTGATCTAACACATGCCTAAAGGGATATTCTGCCCTAGATGCCTCCTTGGATGCCTCTTCCATGATATGGCAGCACTTTGACAGCAAAACAGCAGTAAAATTAATATTTCTGCAGCAGCAGAAAAGTATGGCAGCAGCAGAATGGTATGGCAGCAGCAGCAGAATTAATATTTCTGCAGCAGAAAGTGACAAACAGCAGCAGAACAGCAGCAGAATATCATGGCAAAATTAATATTTCAGCCATGCTTTTCTTGACCTACGAAAATTAATATTTCTGCCCAAAAATTCTGACTACATGGCATTGAATAAGAGTTCAAGTGGGCCCCACATCCAGCATATCCTAGTAAGCATCTACATCACCCAAAAAGTGCCACATTAGCATCCAAATCATCATCTTTGTCCATGTCAACACTTTTCTCTCCAAAATTAAAATTTGTAGGAATTAAATTGAGCATTTTACAATTCAAGTTCTAAAAATATAAAAATTGAGACACATTCAATCCATAAATAGTTTATACCCAATAAATTCCAAAACATAATAAAATTAGAGAATTGACAAAATTAAAGAGGCAAAAAGGACTAAAATAGGGACTAAAATAAATGGAAAAAGTATGTTATCAAATCCCCCACACTAGGCCTTTTGCACTCCTGGGCAAAATCAATTAAATACAACAGAGAATCCCAATAAGCACAGCAAGAAAAAGTGTAGAAAATATACAACAATGAAATAATTAAAATTTAGAAAGATTTACATTAGGAGAAATAAATCTTAAATTTCTAAAAAGTTCAAGCTCCATGGCAATTATTTCGAAAAGAATGAATTCAAGTAACAATCTCCTCACAAGGTAAGGTGTTTATCCTCTACTCTCTCAAGTGTTTAAGAGGGAATCACTCAAAGTCGTCCTATCACAAATTTCACTACCATAAGCTTGTCAAGAATCTAAATCTCCACTACTTGAATCTAATACATACTTGAATCAAAAGGACTTTACAAGGTTGTAACGTGGGTAAGAAAAATAGTGGGAAACAAAGGGAAAGATTGAACAATGAAACAAAATATGGTAACAACTCAAGAAAATGAAGAGCATTTACAAGTGAAATATAAGAGACTGAGTATAAATAAATTTGGGTCTCAATGTTCTATCTGCTCCTCTTTTTCATTATCTTTTTCTCTTCTTTTTTTTTTATTCTTTCTTTCTTTCTCCTTTTTTTTTCTTCTTCTTGACTGGCCAGTCTTTTTTTCTTTTGCTTGAGAGGAAGTAGAAGAAATATAGTTCAAAACACCCCAAAATTCACAAAATTTTTCAGCATATCAATCCCTTAAAAGAATTTAAAATACTTCTCACATCTTAAGTTGAAAGAGAAAAATATTGTTGTAGGCAGAAAAAGTGGTGGAAGAACACAAGAAAGAAAATGGATAAGGCACAAAATGGCATACAATGGAAACAATGATAATGGATGGCTATTTGGCTAAAAGTGGTTACAAGAAACAAATGCCTAAATCATTTCCAAGTATGTACAAGATATGTAGCCTCAATCAAAGATTCAAGACAAGTTCTAGAGTGACAATCCATGATAGAGAACACACAACAAGAAGAATAGCATTTTTCACTTAGGCTCAAATCCTCACAGCTAAAAGACTATTACTACAAATTCATTAAAGTCAACGTCATTGCCATTTAACTTAAATTCCTTAGAGAAATAAGACTAAATTCTCTTCATGCTAAGTCAATCTACACTTTAGCTATTTCATCATGCATAATTCCACACCAAAACTCCATCAAAAATTTAAAAAGTGAGCATCAAATTCGGACAAAACAGAGTAGCAAAATTCTGCAGTGCAGAATTTCTGGCGACACGGCTTTACCGACATAGAACGACCCCAAAACGGATGCGAATCACTCCAAATAAAATTCTACAACTAGAAGACATATAAAGGTTTAAAAACATGTAAAGAAAGTGGCAAAAACCATAGCCAAACAGTACAGAATATTCATGCAAGATGACTCAAAGTTCTGCCAAAACAGAGAAAACAGAGAAAAAAAAATGGGCAACATAAAAAGACTAAAAAAAATTAAAATTACGAAAGAAATACAACAACAAAATTAAAAAGAGAAAGATTAGAAAAACATGGGTTGCCTCCCAAAAGCGCTTGGTTTAAAGTCCTTAGCTAGACTTTATTTGGTGTCTATGCTTAGCGTCGCTTCTTCTTTGTTTTCCTTACTTTCTCTTTGATTTTTTTTTTATTTCCTTCGTCAAGGAAAATGATCAAGTACCTCACATGCAACAAAGAGAAATAACATGAGAGATATATCAAATAAGCAAGGTAACAAGAAGAAATGAAACTAATAAAGACACTTGAAAAGCTAAAAACGCTTGAAATTGTAAAAACTAAAACAAGAAAAGACAATGTCTAAAATAACATCACTTTGGCTTTAAAGAAAAATCAATTTGACAACCATCAATCCCCGGCAACGGCGCCAAAAACTTGGTGCGTATAATTTTATAACACATAAAATATTCCAGCAAGTATACTGGGTCGCAACAAGTAATAAAGTGATGAGTAGAGTATCGTCCCACAGAGATTGAGGTATCAAATAAAATTCAATTAGGCTAAGTGAAATGCTATTAAGACTTATGAGGGAAATTTCAGAAATTACACAAAAAAGGGGGGGTGATGATTGAAACAACACAATATAAATAACTGAAATTTAAATAACTAGATAGAAAACAAAACAGAGAAAAGATGTGGATTGGTCACAAATTTCATGGAATTGTACATCATCATCATTTCCTTTGAATATTCTTGGCTAATTCTATTATGTAATCTTCAATCTAAAATTCTCAGAAAGTCTTCTAAGACTGAATTATATTAAAATTATAGTTAGGAATATCTTCACTAATCTACAACTCAAATATAATCCGATGAAGTCCTAATCACATCAATGCCCCGCAATCGCATATGACATGTTATCTCTTGTCCTACTCATTACAAATACGTAGCAATCGCATGCATGTATAAATAACAAGCTTCATAGGACAATAAATAAAATAGAACTTTGGCCGAGAAAATACTCATTGGTCCAAATGAATTAAAGTACAATTTCCATTTCATCAAATGACCGACTACACAAGAAAATAAGATTGATTTCGTTGGTCTAATCCGATTAATTCATAGACAAATTAATCTTTGAATCATTGAAGAACAATTCAATTAAATTACAATCCATTCAATGTTGGCCAATTTTCTAAAATATGATTGAATCCAAAAGCTTTGAAATCACAATCTAACTTAACCAAAATAATTGACTAAAATCTTAGATCAACCATTCAATTAAGTTATGAAGCTCAAGAAAATTATTCAAGCCACATAAATAAAACTATCTATATCTAGATAATCTAATTTATGGTGGAAATTACAAGGATAAAATCCATTCCATTAAACGAAAGTGCATTAAAATCGAAATTGTTCAGCAATAAAACATCATAGAACCAAACTACATCAATCCTTAAACATCAGAAAATTACATGGAAGAGAATAAGAACATGACAGAAATATGCAAAATACAACAGAAAACTAACAAACTATGAAGGAAAATGGAAGAAAAGGAAAGAAAATGGGAGAAGGAGAGCCATTCCCAAGTGGGAAGGCTTCCTTTCCCTCTAACCAAGCTAGAGAGTTGCCTCTATGTTGCTCCCAGCCACTGCTGCCCAAGGAAGGCAAAAAAATGGTGCTAGGACCTCCCATCAGAAAAATGACTTAGCCTCCTTAATAAATTTCGATTTTTGCAAATATAAAACTGATCTAACACATGCCTAAAGGGATATTCTGCCCTAGATGCCTCCTTGGATGCCTCTTCCATGATATGGCAGCACTTTGACAGCAAAACAGCAGTAAAATTAATATTTCTGCAGCAGCAGAAAAGTATGGCAGCAGCAGAATGGTATGGCAGCAGCAGCAGAATTAATATTTCTGCAGCAGAAAGTGACAAACAGCAGCAGAACAGCAGCAGAATATCATGGCAAAATTAATATTTCAGCCATGCTTTTCTTGACCTACGAAAATTAATATTTCTGCCCAAAAATTCTGACTACATGGCATTGAATAAGAGTTCAAGTGGGCCCCACATCCAGCATATCCTAGTAAGCATCTACATCACCCAAAAAGTGCCACATTAGCATCCAAATCATCATCTTTGTCCATGTCAACACTTTTCTCTCCAAAATTAAAATTTGTAGGAATTAAATTGAGCATTTTACAATTCAAGTTCTAAAAATATAAAAATTGAGACACATTCAATCCATAAATAGTTTATACCCAATAAATTCCAAAACATAATAAAATTAGAGAATTGACAAAATTAAAGAGGCAAAAAGGACTAAAATAGGGACTAAAATAAATGAAAAAAGTATGTTATCAAAATTTTCCAAAAATTTTCTAGAAAATACTGTTCACCAAGAAAATTTTTCCAGATTTTCTCGTTATTATAGCATTGACTCGGTCAACGTTACTGTAGCATTGACTCGGTCAACGACACTGTAGCTGCATTGACCGTTGACCGTTGCTGTAGCATCAGTTTTTTTTTATATCGTTGAAAAGCTCTTTGAGTCTAGTTTCCAATGGTATAAGTTTCATCTGGATATTCATTACCAGTTAGGAGTTATGATTTGAGAAGTAAGTGAAGGTCGGGAATAGTGGTAGGAAATTTCTCTATTTCGTAACCCTGATGGTTTTTATCTGGTTACAATAGGAATGGTCAAAGCGCAAGGTGGGAGTGCCGAGAGCGTAAAATCCAGGTGAGTGGGTTAATACTTGCTATGATTAAATATCTTTGTTATTGACTTTTTGCATCATAGAGAAAATATGTTGTATATCCAAGTTTGAAGAGGATGATGTGGGACGATGAGACATAAACAATTGTGGAACTTGCCTAGTGATGTATATAATTATATTTTCTTATTTTCTCATGAATGGAGGTTATATGATGGATTGTGAATGGCATGTGAACTGAGTTGAAATGTGTCATACTCTGATTGTTGAGTTCATTCATACGCGGATAGTTGAAGTATGTTATTGTTGAATAATTGTTCTATATTATGGGTTATGTTGTATACATGCTATGTTGCTGGAACCGTATTGATTATGTTGTGACTTGAATTGTAAATGACTGAGTTGTGTATGTGACACATGATTATGATTGAGAATGCTCTTAGATGTGATTGTGATTGTGTTTGACTAGAAAGGAAAGGCATGGCGGTGCACCCCATGGAGAAATCTATGTGAAGCTATAAGGGTGGAGAATATAAATGGAGCGATAAGGGTGGATGCGGCGGGGGCCGCGGGCAACGATCCAGAGATACCCTGAATGACCCGGTTGTTACGGGAAATGTGTGAAATTGATTTCACTGTTCGCTGTTGTGAATTATTTGAATTATGTTGAAATGTATTTGATTTACTTGGATATTGTTGTGAAGTATTATGAATTATATTATATTGTATTATGATCGATTACGTATGATTGCTGCATGTTATCATTATGATGCATGATATTTTTTTTGTCATAGTGTTGTGTTGTCTGATCAATGGGCATGTGGTTTGCTCATACCCCTTTTGTTAACATTTTTTTCAGAGTTGACAATTGAAGGTAAATATCTATACAAAGAGTTATGGATCCTTAGCCGTATTTTCTTATCTTTTGTGAAAAGGTGAATAATTCTCTTATTTTAGTTCTTAAATTATGTAATTTAGATTAATTGTATTTAAAAGAATGATATGATGCTTAAGAGAAAGATAGGCTTACGGAGGTGAAATGAAATTCACTTTTCGTGCCGGTCACGTGCTCAGATTTTTGGGACGTGACAATTACTTATACAACTGGTACACTTGCCAAATCGCCAACAATGACTCTATCACTATCAAAATGAGTCTAAGCTCACGGGCCCGACTTGACCATTGTTAGGGCAGGTCTGGGCTTCTAAAATTAGGCTCATTTAAAAATAAATTTAAACAAGTTTGGCTCGTTTGCTCATGAGCCAGCCCACCTTTTTTTTAATTATGCATAGTTATATATTTTTTTATTTAAATAACTAATAAATAGAAGATCAATTGCTTTGTTTCACATTTAAATACTTCAAAAATAAAATAAATGGAGACTTGGATGTGCAAGGGACACTAACTAAGAAATAAAGCCATTGACAAAATGGATTTTTAAAAAAAAAAATATATATATATATATACATATAATTTTCTAATACTTTTGTTTGATACATTAATAGTTTTTTCATTGGCTAAAAAATTTATAACAATATATTTTTCTAGTGTGATATAAGTTATATATATATATATATATATATTTTAAATTAATGATTATGAAAATTATAAAAAAATTTATACAAAATAATTTACTATTTAAAAAATCAATTTTTTATCTAAAAAATGGCTTGCCGACTAGTACGAACTTTAAAAAGTGGCTCGTTTAAATGACATTACAAAATTTACAAAATATTGGACTATGAATTAAGTTTAACTTTCAACAAATTTTTGATCCATAAAGCTGTTCAATTGTTTGACTTTGAGCTTTAAGTGTGAAGATATATGTCTCTAAATATGGTTGTGAACTAAAGACGGAACTTTTGACCGTTGAACCGGGATTGTGGGCAGCTATACTGAGGTATTCTGCCCTCTATATAGGTGTTTGAATTTAAAGTATACAAGGTGAAATTTGGCACCACATGTTCACACTTCATTATAAATTTCAGAATTGATGAATCGAAAGCCTTTAGAAACTTATAAATAATCTGTCGATGGCAAAATTTGGTTGGTGATGTCTCTATCATTCATCTAATTCTCCCAGCATCCGGGTTAGCTCAATTCGTAGACCAAGTCATCATTAATTGTTAATTTCAACTAAGCAACTAAATAATTATTTGAGTTAGGAAGGATTGTTTTTTCAAAAAATTAATTTTCACTAAAATTAGAAAATTTGGCAAATAACAAAGGGTTTGTAGTTAAATTAATTATTTTCCTATAACTGAAAATTGATTTATCTATGAATTAATCGCATTTAAAATTAAGCAAAATCAATCCCAACTTTCTTTCATTTATAATTAAAAACCTTATTTTACTACTGTTAATTTCTCCTTAGTTTATTGTATTGTTTTTGTTAATTGTTAAATAGTATATTTTAATTTTTTAAATAATTAATTTTTCAATCCCTATAAATACGACACTCATATTCATTTTATATTAATTGACGATCGGTATATTTGTCGATTATCATCAAATTTTTGAAGATATGTGATTTGAAAAGGATTATTAACAACTATAGATTTTGTTAGTCTTCTCATTATATATATATATATATATATATATATATATATATATCTTGCAAGATTAAAACAAGTTCTTACATGCTGCATAATCACCTAATTTTATGTTTGGCTTCTAGTAAGAGAAAAGAAAAGCATAAAAGAATTTAAATGAAAATGAAATATTTTGTTAAAATATTTTATTTTTTATTCTAAAAAAATAAATTTAATATTTTTTAATAAAATAATTTGAATAATTTCTCAATGTCTATCTTTTTTTCCTTTATCCATTCCGTCACTCCCTCGTGTAGAAACAAACACTAAAAATTAGCTTAGACTTGAAGTTATGTAAGTGTCAAGTCTTTAACGGGTCTTTCATTCGCCCTCCTTGTCCAGCTTCTACTGAAAGGGCAATATGACATTGACTACATAATTGATTGATAAACTATTCACGTCACTGGTCACTTACAGCAACCATTTTCCACTCCAGCAAATCCTTCTTCTGTCCAATAATAATTATATATGTATTCAAAATAGTTTTGATTTGAACGGGTAAAAAAAAGAAGACTTTGAACGTATTAATCAGTTTAATCAGTTTCCCAGAAATTTCCCCAAATATTAGACTAGTCTGCAAACCTCGTGCAGCTCAAGAGCTCTATATACATAAGCAAATTAAACTGTTAAGCAGGAAGGAATCCATCTTTCATCATTATGATGAAATCAGAATCAGATGGCTAAGTGGTTGAGGTGCCCTGTGTGTTGGCTTCTCTTGCTTCTCCTGCTTCAGAACATACAAAGAGCGAAAGGGTCAAGTAACAGTGACACAGTGACCAAATTGAGAGTAGGGGTACCTAAGAAATATGGTTTCACCCAATTGGTTAATGTAGATTGGGACCCTCACCAACAGAAGTTCAACGTCTCTGGATATTGCATTGACGTCTTCAACGCTGCAGTAAAGCTCTTACCTTTCAGGGTTTCCCCTGAATTTCTTCCCTTTGCGATTGAGAAAGGACAGAGTGCAGGCATGTACGATGTACTAGTAGTCCAACAGATTCCTGAAAAGGTTAGCTTTCTTATAATCTAACAAATTTCCCTTTTGTCCCAAACATCATAGTTTCCTTCTGTTAACAAAATTTGATGGAACAGTACGATGTTTTGGTGGGAGATTTTGCGATCCTGGCCAGCCGTACGAAGATTGTGGATTTTTCACTGCCGTATAAAGAGTCAGGAGTGTCGATGCTGGTGAAGGTTCAAAGTGGGAGGCACCAAACGATGTGGATTTTTGTGAAACCCTTCAGCTGGGATTTGTGGCTTAGCATTGTCATCATGTCTGCGTTCATTGGATTAGCCATAGTCATCATGGAACGAAATGTGAACAGTGTGGCAGAAGATGGATCCCAAACTCACCTCAATGTGGCCGCCATGTTGTGGTTTCCCTTATCACAGGCTGTGCTCCCTCAAAGTAAGTCTATTTCCCACTCCTCTGAATCTACCCAAATATCTTACCATAGATAGCATGATTGGCATGGTACTCTTTTTCATTTTAGTATCTGGATGTCAAGAGTAGACTGTTCATAGATCAAGCTTGCCCATGATACTATTCTGCCCAGTTTAGCATTGACAAGGCTCTTGGCGATGGGCTGTGGGCTTGGGCATGGGCCACAGCCCACATGAAAAATTGCTTGTGGACTTAGGCCCAAGATCAATCTGGCTTAAGTAATAATTTTATTCTATAAGACCAAGTATCAAACAGTTCCAATATTGTATATACATGCATATTGATCTTTGGTTAATTTCATGATGATTGAAATATTTTAGGAGAGTTAGTAGCAAAGAAGTGCTCGAGATTTGTATTGATGATGTGGCTACTATTGGCATTCGTGTTGATGCAAAGTTACACTGCGAGCTTGACAACAATGCTAACAGTGGATCAGCTGAAGCCGAGTTTTTTGACCGTGAAGAATTTGATAGAGGGAGGTTATTATATTGGATATCAAACTGACTCCTTCGTGAGGGATCTGTTGGTGCAGCGATTGAATTTCAATCCCTCCAAGTTGAGGGCCTATAATGACATCTCTGATTATCACTATGCTCTACAGAAAGGAAGTGACAGAGGAGGTGTCACTGCTATATTTGACGAAATACCCTACCTTAAGCTATTCCTTGCTAAATATGGATCAAACTATGTCATGGCTGGACTGACTTATCGAACAGATGGTTTTGGTTTTGTAAGTCTTCCTATACTCTCCATCTAACACAAAGTTATATTATTACAGGGACTCAAAAAGCACACATGTATATGTGTTTTTATATATATATATATATATATATCTTAATCTTGATCCAAAGATGTAGGAGTTTGCACTAATCTTACATATATATATATATATATAGGATGATTTTTTTTAAATTTTTTATGAACATATTACACAATAAATCCAATAAATTGGAGAGTCATTTGTAAAATTTAATTTATTGGAGAGAACTTGCAATTGGTTGAAAAAATTAGGATGGATATATAGTATATATATTTTTCCAATAATTATATGCGAAGAATTGTATTAGAGATGTAGAGTACCTCAAAGTTAGCATTTCTAACGATGTTTTATTTTCAGGCATTTCCGTTGAACTCGAACTTAACCTCTCACTTTTCGAGAGCTATTTTGAATGTGATTGAGAGTGATACAATTGATGATATTGAGAAAAGATATTTTGGAGATCAAAGTGGAAGAGCCCAAGATCAAGCTAAGCAAACATCGTCGACTACACCAATGAGTCTGACATTTCATAGCTTTGCAGGGCTTTATTTGGTGGCAGGAATTGCGACGCTTTTAGCGCTAATAGTATCAGAAAGCGTTATTTGGCAAAAGCCGATATTGATGGCTAGAGCTTACAGTGAGAGGTATTTGGTGGGTACTTCAAGTTCCAGAGATTCCTCTGCTCATGATCCAATGCCTGATTCTATAACTATGACAAATATTGTTGTTGCTTCAACTTCAATTGAGGGAGCACAAGGCTAAGGAAAAAAAAGTATTGTAATACAGATTCGAATTTAGTAGTAGAATGCACTTGTAGTTTTACAAACAATATATATATATATATATATATATATAGAGACCATAGTAGTATATTACGAAAATATATATAGTTCAGTTGTAAAAAAATTTGACATGTTCTTGTAGATTTACACTCAAATCTGGTGCCAGCCAATATTTTATAACTTTTGATTCTCCTGAAAAATCATTCCGTTTGTTAAAATAAGCGACAATTCTATAATTTTGTAATCTACTTACATTGTGCTTGGTTCAACAAAGGGAATGGGAAGACAGAAGAAATAAAATTTCTTTGTTTAGTATAGTTTGAAAAGAGGGGAGGGAAGGGAAGGGAAGGGAATAAAAATTAAACTTTCTTTTGTTTGGTTTTCAAAGAGAGTGGAGAAGAAATAAAATAAAATAAATATTATAATCCTTTAATTGTATGATTAATAGAACATGATAAAAAAATAACTTAAATATATAATATATTTTAAAAATCATATAAAATTTTAATTTTATTCTTACATCAATAAGATTAGAAACTAAAATTTAACTAACTTATTAATTTACTCAGTTTATTTTTAATTTAATTTTTTAGATTATCTTTTATTATTTAGTTATATATATATATATATATATATAATATTATGTATATATAATAATAATAAAACTATTACATAGTCCATATATATTACCATTGTGGAATCCCCGAGCAAGCAAGCACAAAGAGCATAAATGGCCCACAAAAATCCTAGGTACTGGTAAATGGCCCCTTGTTTCATTTGCTATGATTGTTAAAAAAGTTGTGGTGATAATACAATTCTTACACATAATTAATTTCACTACTTCAAAGAACATAAATGGCCCATAAACATCAATAAGAAAAATAGAGATAGCCCACAAAGATCAATTAGAAAAATAGAGACAACATATGACGAAAGAGAAAAGGCAGTAAACGAGGAGAAGAAGAAACAAATATCAATCAGATACCTTGTTGCCCTGCATCTATGAAGACAGAAGAGTCTACTGTGCACTGTGTGCGTGAAGATGGGAGAGATGAGTTTTTACAAATAATTATATAGATTAGGTTAAAGGACAAAATTGGTATTAAAAAATTATTGAGAATGTTTATGTCTTTTATATTGTTACACTTTTCTTTCTCTCCAAATCCCTACACTTTCAGAGGGAAAAAAAAATGAGAGGAGGCAAGTGATTTTTTATCTCTATTTTCTCTTCTCTCTCCTCCAATTAATTGAAACAAACGAAGTCAATTTAAAAAAAAAATCTCTCTCCTCCCCTCTATTTTCCTCCAACCAAACAATACGTTAGAGATAGAGACAGTGGTGTAACCTCAGATTGGATGAAACTAATATTGGATTTTAAAAAGGAAAAAAACTTATATAAAATTCTTTATATATTTATTATCAAATTCTCAAATTAGATTATAACAAGTGTGAATTTTTTTAATCAAAACACGATAAGTGTATAATTTTTTTAAAAAATAGCATTATATTTTTTATAACTCATCATTAAATGATTAGTTATTTAAGAAACATTTTACACATGCTATATTTCTATTCAAGAACTTGATAACAAAGTTATAAAAAAATTTATTATAAGTTTTCTCCTTTTAAAAATATGTCTATGACAATTATTAATGTTGACAAATATATGATACTGAAAAGTCTATGTCACAGGGAATGCATGCTTGCTTCACATCATTATAAATAATTCGTCTATCAACTCGGAAAGTCTTTAGAAGTTTATCAATAACATGCATTGATGCTATCGTGGACCTTTCAAGGCTCTAATTTTTATTTTTAACTATGCTCTACAAAAAGGAAGCAACGAAGGGGTGTCATTGCTATATTTGACGAAATATCATACCTTAAGCTCTTTCTTACTAAATATGGATGATGATAGAGATGGCTAACTCCCAAGAGAGGAGTGAATTGGGTTTATAAAAAGTTATTTGAAGACTTGTTGGGAGTTTAAAAGATTTTACTAGCAAAGCCAAATATTTAATAGTGTGAAAAACAAAGCAAAGGCAAGATGAACAATTTAAGAGTGCAATTAATCAAAGATAAAGCAGTAAATAATCAAAGAGAAGAGAGAAATAGAATTTAACACAAGTATTTATACTAGTTCAACTTAAACTAAGCTTACATCCAGTCTTTAAGACAATTTCTTGAGTGTTCAACTAATAATCACAAGTTTATAAAAGATGGGCACTTGTGGGCTACTACAATAGAGAACTTTGTTTCCTAAGGGTGTCTCTCCCCCTCACACTAAGATTACTCTCAATCACAGCCTCAATGAACCCTTCCTTGATCAATACAAATGAAAGATTGAGAAGAATATGAGTAACTCTTTAAAACAGAGTAATTTTATAAATGATAAGCACTCTAAAAGTAAATGATTGGCAAGATATTGACTTTTCAAGATTTAAAAACAAATAGGATGTATTCTTGTTGATTTAAGAGCCTCTGAAGTCAATATATATAGCCCAAAAGATTATAGATCTGTTGGAAGATGATCCATGATGATATCAGCTAAAATCTTTAAAAAATAGTCATTGGAACTGATGTCATCATGCAGGCAGTCGATCGATTAACCCTTGACAGTCGACTAATGCTCTTTAATGAGACGATAGTTGACTGATGGTTAGCTGTTAATCAACTGATGAGTCTCTGTCTCTAAGGTTGAATTTTATTTAGAAGTGATCAGTCGACTGATGGCTGCTGGAGATCTTTTTAAATTTGAAACAGTGACTAATTAGTTGACTGATTAATAGCTATTAGTCTACTGATGAGTCTCTATCTTGAAGGTTGAAATTCTTTTAGAAGTAATCAGTCGACTAATGGCTATTGAAGATCCTTTTTATATTTGAGACAATGATTGATCAGCCAACTAATGAAAGTCAATTAGTCGACTGATGGATATTGATCATTTGCTGAATTTTAGCTAGACAGTGATCAATCGACTATTGCAGGTGCATTAGTCAACTAATGGCTCATGATCATGTTTTTCTAAAGTTTTTGTAAGTTCCAAGGATCAATAGACCATATCCAACTTTAAAAAGATTTACAAATAATTTCTCTTGCCATTCAAAAGATTTTACAAGATTTTCTTATAGATACAAAAAGAAAAAGATCTTCACTTGAGCTCTTTGCAAATTTCTTTTTGTCTTGAGATATTTTCCTTAAATTATAGACATTAAAGCACAAGAAAATATTATTTAAATTTGTTTGTTAATTTTCAAACTTTAAGAAAGACTTTGAATGTAATGGGGTCAACAATCTCCCTCTTTTTGATGATGACAAAAAAATTTAATTTGATTAGGATATTTTGAAACAAGGATTCAACAAAGGAAACACTCCCCCTAAATTATATATCCTTTTAAAATAAACGCAACAAATCAGCATATCAGAGTTATATAACAAAAACATTATAATCAGATATGAGCAATTATAATCAAATGAGCAACAACGAAATTATATATCAAAATCATTAATATCATAAAAATCCTAATATTAGTTCAACAGATAACATAAAAACATAAGGCATAAAACAATCTTCTCCCCCTTTGTCATCAACAAAAAGAAAGGGGTCTTCATCCTCAATCCCTAAGGCAACTCAATCTCGATGACAGAGGGCACGAACCAACTCTGACAGGTCACGAATCTCCTCGGTCTGAGAGGCAGAAGTGGTTTCCAGGTGCGAGATTAGAGCTTCAAAGGTCTCCATGCCGTCTCTCATCTTAGTCATATTGTCCTGCATGGATTGCATCATTCCCATCATCTTGGTTGAGTTATCAAGTAGCTCATTCATCAGTCTAGTTTGCTCCCTAGTTTGGAAGCCATGATTAGATGGTTCCGAAGGCATTTTGTAATACCCATGAAAAATAAAATATAAATGCGTATTTACAAACTACTGTTACTATTTCAGTATACAGTACTATTCACCCGTATAATACTATTTACTTATATGGTACTGTTTATTTATACAATCAAAATGTCAAGTACTAGATGTGGTTTGGTTATAAGAGAAAACTAGAAAGAAGTTTGTAGGAGAAAATGACATTTTATGTGTAAAAATACCCTTAGGGACTAAATTGAAAGGACTGAATTGAAAAGAAACTTAAAGGTTTAAGGTGAAAGGATAGTTTTCCCTTCAAGTTTTCAATAGTAAATAAAAAAAAAAATTTTCCATGCGTACGCGCACAGTAACTGCATTATTAGAAATGTCATTTTCATGAATAGTAAATTAAATATTTTGTTAACGTATAGTATCAAATAGTACCATTGACTTTTGCTATAAATAGGCCCTTCCATTTCACTTCTAAACTCACACCTTCAAACTTCTCTTCTTCTCTCCTTAAGTTTCTCTTGCTCCGACGCTAGGCCTCTGAGATTTTGGGCCTTTCTTTTTTTGCTTAGGTAAGGATACTATGCCCTTTCTATGTCTTTCAAATTTTAGAAGTTATTTTCTTAAGTATGCTCTGTGGTTGTGGCTTTGGCCGATCTTCCACATCAGAAAAATTGTCGTTAGCTGTTTATATGTTATTTTGATTCTCTGATTACCGAAATAGAATGTAAACTGTGAAGAATACATGTCTAAGAAAGTTCTAACTAAGGAAAGACCTGGTTTTTAAGTGTGTCCAGTGTGACCCTCTACTCTTTCTTAGGAATTTACCTGGTGTACTCTTTTACAGATTGTATTCTCTAATTCTGGTATGAATAGTACCCGTACGTATAAATAGTAATCATATGAATAGTAACCATACGTATGAACAGTATTTGTACGAAAAAAAATCTTAACGTATTTTCTCTAATCTTTCATGAAAATATTCGTAGCAGAACACTGAAATTCACATGTGTACTCTTGTCCATAACGACTTAAAGAAGTGATACTCGTACGGAATCCAGGTGATTGGAACGACCCTGTTTTAATAGAGTTTTAGCATTACTGGTGATAAAAAGTATGTCGTAGGACACTTCCAAGATTCATAGGGGGAAATTGGATTCAGAATGACGAATATAATGAGATAATTAATCCAGAAGTATGGATAAGACGAAGCAAGTATCTCATGATGATGTGAAATTTGAATCATATAGTTATATACTATACTTGTTATATAGATGAGTATTATATTGTGCTTCTGATTATGATATGAACTGTTGTACTATTGATTGTGATTGAGCGGTACAGTACCCCCTCTCACGGCAAGGCGGAAAATCCGGTTTAAAGGGTGTCTTGACCAATGAGTGTGGAGACAACGATTCCCTCAGTAGGGATATAGCCCGGATTGGTGATAAATCTGTGAGGCGCCCTAGCTAAGAGGATGAGGTTGTGCGTCATGGCGAAAATATACAGAATTGGTGAGCCGGCCTGTGTGCGCTCTCCGGGATATATTGCCATTGATGAGTACTAGTAACGTTTGTTGAATTGGATGAATTTTTGTCTTTTTGTATGTAATTTCTAACTATGTCTATTGGTTGAGCTTGAGCCTTCGGATATGCTTTGCATGACTGGTGATGTATTTGAATTTTATTAACGCGAGGCCGATTTGCTCACTGAGTTTAAAAGCTCACACTCTCTGTACAAACTTTCTGCTCAGATCGGGTTGCCGCCGAAGAACATCCGCTAGAGGACGTTGGACCTTCCCGCTGTCGGGTAGGCCCTTGTTTTATTATACAGTATGTTGCTCTATAACCGTCTAGGACATCTAGGTCAGGGGATTGATATTTGGCTTGTATTCCAGTATGATAATGTATTTTGTATTGAGGATCTATTATTTTTAATTAAGAAAATTTGATGTATTTTCTTGGTATTTATTAAAGAATGGTATTTCAAGAATATAGAGATAATGACTAATAATTTTACTTGTGGGAAGAATTTATCGAAAGGCTTACAGTGATGGATATTCATCATTGTGCCGGTCATGTGCCTAGAAAATGGGTCGTGACACATTTCTTCTTCATTCATGTTTGAATCCTCCTTACTATCCTCCTCAACTTTAGCTACTCTTTCTTGTCTTTCTCTTGCTTTCTTAACAGTTTTATTTTCTTCTCCCCTTAGCCATTCCTCTTTAAGGTAAATGAACCTCATTCTCCTAAGAGAATTTTCATCGATGACAAAGGATTTCATCATTTGTCCAAAGTGGGCATTTATATTGGCATCCTCAAGTATTCGTGTAATGATGCTAGCATAGGGAAGATGAGACTTTCGTTTCGTTTCATGATGAAATAAGGGATATTAGATGGCCTTCCTTGTATTATACATGCCATATCAAAATATTCTAACTCAAAAGGACTTGCAAAACTCTCATACTTATTGAACATAATATGAGTTATGGCATTCAGAAAAATTCGGTCATTTGCATCCATCTTACTGACCCTGACTTCCTGACCTTCCCAATCCTCTATCCTTAAAATAGTATTGAAGACATTTTGCTTGTTGTAGAATATGGGATTAAGTGAAGTAGGGAATTCAGTAAAAACATAAGTCACTAGGGTTAAGAGCAGGGATACCCAAAAATCTAGCCATAGAGCCCTAAGTGATTTCTACTCTTAAGTCCCTTACTGTTGAAGTAATTTTTCCAAGCCTAGGACTATATTCTAGGTTAGTGTAGAAGGTTTTAATTACTTCCTCACTCCAAATACTCCTTCTACTAACAAAATTTCTCAATCCAAAATAATTTAACAGTCTAATAAACTTAAAGTTTTTAACAACAAAGTAGTTCTAGTCAAGATGTTAACTAGGGATTGCCTTATGTTTTTCAAAGCTTTCCTCAAACTTTGGCACTTGATCAGGGTTCAAAAGGTTGCCCATGGGTCAGCTTAAGACAGCCTTTGTTTGAGGTCATTTGGAGGAGGAAGCCATTTAGAGAGTGAAGAAATTTGAAATCACAGAGAAGGGAGTGAAATCCAAACCTAATAGGTTGAGGACCCCTGAGAAAACCTGATGTCTTCGAATCTTGAGTTTGAAATGGAGAAAATTGGAGAAGAGAGTCCTTGAAAAGTAGAGAGACCTTGACATTTGAGAAAGAGCAAGAAAGAGGTACAGAGGAAATTTGCAAATGAAGCCCTGAAAGTCTGATCTTCCTCTTATACATACACATTCGAATAAATAACTTATTAATCAACTATCGGGGGTACATTAGTCGATTGATCATAGTTGATTTGGGAATTTTTGATGCAGACTTAAATTAGTCGACTGTCAATAATTGATTAGTCGACTAATGGCTCTCAGGTGCTTAGAAAAAAAATGCTTTAGCATTCAGCACTGAGCTAAGTTCTTGGTGTCCGTACCAGCCCCCGGCTCCTGTACCAACATCTAGCGCTCGTTCCAATATTTCAATGACTAGAGATATGTTAGTCAACTAATTGCCTTTGATTAGTTGACTGATGACTAATGTACTTTAATTAGAAATTTGAGCAGCGGGTCATTAGTCGGCTGATTAGTTGATATTAGTCGACTGATTACTTCTGTACTTAAAAAAAAATTTGGATAGAGGGTCATTAGTCTACTGATTGCCTTTGATTAGTCGACTGATTTCCTTTGATTAGTCGACTGATGACTTTTCCACTTGAATAAAAATTTTGGCAGAGAGTAAATAGTAGACTGATTCACTGAAGATAGTTGACTGATTCCTTCAAAATTTGAAAATGTTATCCGTTGAGCATTTAGTCGACTGATAAGCTGAAGATAGTTAACAAATTCATTATAGAACTACAAATTTTGATGACTTAACAGTAGCTTTAGGAGATGAGTGCCTCAGAGGATATTTTGAGGATACAAACCTGCAAAACACTTTTAGTGGACACTCTGATGCTTAAATTAGTAATGGGGATCAATCAAAGAACTAGAATTCTAAAGTGAATGCAATGGAAAACAATAATTTAGAATTCATTTGGATTTACCATCCCAAGTTCTCTCCTTATAAAGCTGAATCTATCCTCAGCAAGAAGCTTTGTAAAAATGTCAGCCAATTGAAAATCCGTTTGCATAAATTTAAGAGAGATATCTTTCTTTTGAACATGATTTCTTATAAAATGATGTTTAATTTCAATATGTTTAGTTCTAGAGTGGTGTATAAGATTTTTGGACAAACATAAAGTACTTGTATCGTCACGTCTAATGGGTATATTTTCAAGAGAAACACCAAGATCCTCTAGTTGTTGTTTCATCTATAAAACTTGAGCACAACAACTTTCAGCTGCAATATATTTAGCTTCAGTTGTGGATAAGGCAACACTATTTTGCATTTTACTAAACCAAGAGACAAGGGAATTACCAAAGAATTGGCAAGTTTCACTTGTACTCTTTCTATTAGTTTTGCTACTCACAAAATCAACGTCCAAGTATCCGGTTAAAATATTTGAGGATCCTTTAGGATACTATAAACCCATTTTATATGTACCAACTAAGTATCTAAAAATTCTTTTCACAGCGTGCACACATGCATACACTAAACATAATATTTAGTCTACTAGTTGTTAAATACAAAAAGGAGGCGATCATACCTTTATATTTTGTTATATCATATAGGGTATACCTTCTTCATCCTTTCCAAATTTTTTGAGGTGCTCATAGGTGTGGAATAAGGTTTAGCATTCTCTATTCTAAATTTCTTGAGCAACTATTTGGCATATTTTGTTTGATTCACAAATGTGCCATGTTTCATTTGTTTGATTTTGGAGCCCAAGGAAGAAGTTAAGTTCTCTCATCAATGACATTTCAAATTCACTTTGCATGATCTTAGCAAAATCCTTGAATAAACTTTCATTAGTAGTACCAAAAATATGTCATCAATATAAATTTGAACAATGATTAAATCATAGTTTTCCTTTTTGAAAAAGAGTTGTATCAACCTTTCCTCTAGAGAAACCATTTACCAAAAGAAATGAACTTAATCTCTCATACCAAGCTCTAGGAGGTTGTTTGAGACCATAAAAAGCCTTTTTCAGTTTAAAAATATGATTTCGCTTATCATGATTTTCAAAACCAGGGGGTTCAATATAAACTTCTTCCATGATATAGCCATTGAGGACAACATTTTTAACATCAATTTGAAAAAGTTTAAAATTATTTATGCATGCAAATGCAAACATCATTCTAGTGGCTTCAAGTCTAGCCACGAGTGCAAAAGTTTCATCATAATCAAGGCCTTCCTCTTGATTATAACCTTTTGTAAGAAGTCTAGCTTTATTTCTAACCATTACTCCATTTTTATCAAGTTTGTTTTCAAAAACCTATTTTGTGCCAATTATTGCATGATCATTGGGTCTAGGGACTAAGTCCTAAACTTGGCTTCTTTCAAATTGATTAGTTCTTCTTGCATGGCCAAGATCTAATTTTCATCAATAATTGCATTATCAATATTTTTCGATTCAACTTGTGAAAGGAAGGCTAAGTAGTTACAAATATTTCTAATATAGTTTTGAGTTATTACCCTTTGCTATGTGAAATGTTTTCTTAATTAATTTAGCTGTTTTATTTTATTATTGATGGTTGATGTCGTGGTACAAATATTTTGGGTTGTGATACTTTAAGTAGAATTAAAATTGAATTATTATATGTTATGTTGTCATATTTTAAAATAGGACTTAATTGATTTTAGTTGGAGAATTTTATTTTATTTTAGTTCTAATGCTATTTTATTTTTGATATGTATTTCTATATTTTCATGGTGAATTATATCTCTTCAAATTTTAAAAATTAATGATGTGAATGATTTAGAGACCATATTTTGTACAAGAGTAATTTTTGTGTGTAGCAAGATTAAATCTTAATTACAAAAAAGGGAATTGACTTAAGATGAGTCATAAGACACAACTGGGATTTCCTTTTTCTTTAGTACTTAGAATCAACCACTTTACTGAAGCTATTCACACACATATCATTCAATACACTCCTCCTCTCTATTTTAGCTTCCACCCCCCATTCACGTCGAACTCATCTTCCTTCTACTGGCTGGAGTTTGTACATCGGTTTTTCCCAATTTTAGTAGAAAAACCAAGTAAGTGAGCTATGGGTTTCCTTGTATTTAGTTTTCCTCTTCTTCCATTTTTTCTTTCTTAGCTGTGAACCCTAACTAGAAAATGTGAGGGGAAATTTTGATTTAAATGGAAATGAAGTGGTTATAATGTCATAAACTCTTGATTAGTGAACATTTAGGAGCATTTCTATGTAGAAATGATGGAAAAGAAGGAGGTTGGTGTTGAGGGGTTTTGAGAACCAAAAGAGAGATGGAAAGGGAGGGTTTTATTTTGATTTGTTTCTGAATTGGTTAAAGGATGCTTAGGACTGAATCATCTACACTTCAGAACTATTTTATTAGGCATTATGCTGGTCGAATATTCCTGTGAGGTGGTGAATAGTTTTAGGCAACAAACAGAGCAAAATTCTACAGAATTTTACTGTTATTTTGTGGCTGGATAGTATGGGAAATTCTACAGAATTCTGCAGTGAAATTTCTTTTGTTATGGCAGCAGGAATCTTGCTATTGTAGGAGCATATTTTGCTACCATAGGAACCAAATTTCTACTGTTATGATAGCAGAATTTTAGTGTTATGATAGCAGTAATTTTTCTCTCTTTAGACCTGTTTTACTTGCATTAAAAAAATCTAGCTTTAATGTGTTCTTTTATCTCCATCTTAATTGCAATTTGGGGAATCCTTGGGAATCATCTCCTAGCACTTTCCATATTATTAGCTTGTAAAATCAAAAATAGTTAGTGCCACATTTAAGGTGAGTGTAATGACATTGTGCAACTTATTTTCTTTTAAAACTTTTAACATCATGCATCATGGAGGCAAGAATGGAAATGGTATGTTCTTAAACTTAGTTCAGGTACTTATATTCTTATATGCTTAATGATCTTATTTTGTTGAGTATTCACATTCTAGGACATTCTTATTTATGATGAAAGCCACTATTGGAAAAATTTATGTGTTGATAATGTTAGCTAGAAATTAATATGGTTGATGTTGTATTAATTATGTTGTGCTCAAAACTTGAGTGTATGTTATAAATGTAATTGTGGTGTGATGATGATTATTGTTTGTGTTTAGATCATGGCGGTGCACCCCATGGGAGGATTTAAAGAAGAGATAAGGGTGGAGATTTCTCTTTTCTTAGAGAGATAAGGGTAGATGCTGTCGGGGGACCGCAAGCAACAATCTACTGGTACCATAGATGACCCGATTGGTACGGGACTTATGCTATGCATTGTATGATTTATACTTCTCTTTATATTTATAATTGATATGAACTTTTAAATAGTTGATATCTCTATGATGCTAGATATGATAGATTTAGTTTTACTAGATGATGTTATCCATTCACTAAGTATTTCATTACTCATCGTATTATTTTACAACATTTTAGAGTCCGCAGTTGACGCGGGGGATTGTCCAAGGGAGTAGTTGACTTATTCCATACCGACCCTCTTGTATCTTGGGTTGGTCATTTTGTGTCTTATGAAATTTAAATCATTTTGTTGGAATCTAGATGTCGCTCTGTGATCACATAAGCCTCCTAAGATGTTGTGGATGGGCTATGTGCAAGTATGATACATTATTTTGTCTCCTTGTGAAATTATGGCTTGAAAGTTGATATTTCAATTTGGAAATCTTATATGCTTACTTTAATTCTTTTCTGGCATTATGGAAAATGTTGGGATATTATCATATATATTGATGGAATTTGGAATATCTATGGTGTGTTTGAATGATATGAGCTTGAATAAATTTTTAAGGTTATCTTTAAGGTTAGTTCCTATGTACAGGTGATTTGTATTCTTAGAGTTGAAATTTTTTTATGAGTTTTTTGCTTCCATTAGGTTCATAATATGATGGATAAATTACTATCATGCCGGTCACATTTTTGGGATGTGACAATGTATCACCAATGATGAGTTCCTTAGGATGGCTTTTTGCATACCTCCAATCCTTTGGAAGTTCATCATTGTTACTTGGTGGCTCTTCCTCTTGAGGTTTCACTTCTTCTTGATGCTTTTCTTCTTCTTATGATAGGTTGGCATTCTCTTCACAGTCATTGTCCTCTTTTGGAGCAACTTATTGTTCTTTCTCCACTTTATCATTTAAAGATAGGTCCTTGAAAAAGTCTATCACTCCATTTTGATTTTCATTATCCTTAAGAGAGGAGTTAGTTTCTTTGAAAGCAATATGTATATATTCTTCAACAGTAAGAGTTCTTTTGTTGTAAACTCTATGTGCTTTACTAGTGTTAGAGTAACCAATAAAAATAGCTTTATCGGTTTTGACATGAAATTTTCCCAAGTTTTTTTTCTCTTTGTTCAAGATAAAATATTTGTAACCAAATACATGGAGATGAGAGATATTGGGCTTTCTTCCTCTATATAGCTTATATTGGGTTTTGTTTAAAAGTGGCCTAATTAAGGCTCTATTCATTATGTAACAAGTGGTATTGACCGCATCCGCCTAAAAATATTGAGCAAGTTTCCCTTTATTGAGCATAGTTCTTGCCATCTCTTCTAGAATTCTATTTTTGCTCTCGACAACACCATTTTGTTGAGGGGTTCTAGAAGATGAAAAGTTATGCTTAATTCTATTTTCATCACAAAATTTCGTGAATTCAAAATTCTCAAATTCTCCACCATGATCACTTCTAATTCTCACAATAGTCAAGCTTTGTTCATTTTGAACAAAATTAGCAAGTTTTAAAAAGGATTTGAAAACTTGATCTTTTTGAGCAAGGAATAGAGTCTATATAAACCTTAAGTAATCATCTACAACAACTAGTACATAAGAGTTACCTCCAAGGCTTTTTGTTCTAGATGGTCCATGTGGAATAATTGCAAAGGTTTGGTTGTATAAATAATGTTTTTAGCCTTGAAAGAACTTTTAACTTGCTTGATAAGCATCACAAAGCTTATCTTTTTCAAAGTTGATTTTGAGTGAGCCAATTACAAGTTCTTTTATGACTAGTTTATCCAAAAGACTCATGTTAACTAATCTCCTGTGCCAAAAGCCAACTTTCATCACTAACACTAATTAAGTAAGTAGAGTCTATAGAAGGATTTTCCTCAAGATTTATAACATACACATTATTGATCATTTGGCTGATAAGCTTTAATTTGCTTATCATTAATGTTTTCAACTATGCAATGAGTTGAATAAAAATAACTTTATTACCTTTGTCACATAGTTGACTAATGCTAAGAAAATTATGATTGAGGCCTTCAACAAATATAACATTTTCAATAGAAGTTGAGGAATTCTTACCGACTTTACCTATACACTTGATTAAGCCTTTGTCATTACATTCAAATGTCACTTTGCCTCCTTTTAGAGTTAAGGAGACGAATTTAGATTGATCGCCAGTAATGTGTTTGGAGCAACCACTATCCAAATACCACTTCCCACTCTTAGCTTTGAGGTACACCTACAGCACAAGGTTAAGACTTTACTTTAGATACCCAAACTTGTTTGGGTCCTTCTTTGTTAGAGGTTCCTTTTGGCACCCATTTCTTCTAGTTACCATTTGGAGTATTCTTTTTATACCAGCAAGAGTAAGAGTTGTGTCCTTTCAATCTATAATAGAAACAAGTAGTAAAGGGACTATTTGACATAGTTGCATGTACAAAGAAATTCTTGTAATATTTTTTACTAGCTTTGGGTTTATATCCCAATTCTGCTTTGTCAAAGACACATATTTGATTACCAAGCAATATATTCAAATTGTCTGTTCCTTGAGTAAATTTTTCAAGGGTAGATTTTAAATCCTCAATTTATTTTTCAAGATCAGTACATTTACAATAAGGGCAATCTTCTTTTGAAGAAGTAGACAATGATTTCAAGCTTGAATTTTCATCTTGTAAAAATGAGTTTTGTTTTTCAAAGGTCAGATTTTCTTCCTTGAGTGTGGTGAGATCATTTTTCAAATTTAAAATTTCACTCTCAAGTTTTGTTTTGAAATATTCAGCTTTTTGGCAAATTTTAAGGATTCATTGTGTAATTCTTCAAAAGCATCTTTCAATTCATCAAAAGAATGTAGAGATTTAAAAAGTGTTACCTCTTCATTGTCTCTTGCCATAAGGCAAATATTTGCTTCTTTATTCTTTTTTTTATCGGATTCATTTTCTCCCCAAATTGAAGAAACATAGACCTTTTTTTTGCTTTCATCATAGCCTTTCTTTTCTTCTTGCTTCTTGATATATTATGGACAATCCCACTTGATATGTCCAGTCTTTTTGCATTCATAGCAAGTAAGACCTTCCTTGTTGTTTTATCTATCTTTTCTCGATTTTCTGGTGTTCTCATTTCTCAGTAATTTGCTGAATTTTTTGACAAAGAGGCCAAGATATTCATTATATATGTTTTATTCTCTTTCATCCTCATCATTGTCAACTTCTACTTTCTTGGAAGAGGTTGACTTTAAGGAGATAGTTTTCTTTTTCTAGATTTCTTCCTCTTGTATCATTTCTAAAATCTGAGATTCATAATTTTGGAGATTTCCAAATAGAGTTGTGAGAGAGCTTATGGATTATTCTCTCACTTCCATGATGGTAGTCTTCTTTGCTTCCCATTCTAAAGTAAGGCACCTTAGAATCTTGGTGGTTTGGGATTTTTTTGTATAGGTCACACCAAGAGCTCTCAAGTGGTTAGTAATGTGAATAAATCTCAATTGCATTTCACTAATGCTCTCACCATTTTTCATTTTGAAATTTTCATATTCATTGGTGAGAGTGCTTATTTTTTATTCTTTGACTCCTAGAGTTCCTTCATTTGCAATTTCAAGTGTATCCCACATTTCTTTAGCATTAGCACAACTAGAAACTCTAAATTACTCATCTTGACTTAAAGCACTGACAATGATCATTTTGGCTTTAACATTTAAATACACAAGTTTCTTTTTAGCTTCATTTCATTCACTTTTGGATATTGGAATATTTTTCCCATCAACTACCTTCATAGGTATATAGGGACCATTTTCCAAAATATCCCATAAGTCTAGGTCTACTGCATCAAAAAAATAATCTCATTTTAGACTTCCAATAAATGTAATTATTGTCATTGAAACTAGAGGGTTTAGTGAAGGAATTTCCTTCAGGCAAAATGCAATCACCAAGACCAGCTATAATTTAACTCTTAGACTGTAAAATCTTTGATCAAGAGCCCAAGCTTTAATACTAATTGATAGAGATGGCTAGCTCCCAAGAGGGGGTGAATTGGGTTTATAAAAAAATTATTTGATGACTTGTTATAAGTTTAAAAGATTTTAAAAGCAAAGCCAAATATTTAATAATGTGAAAAACAGAGCAAAGACAAGATGAATAATTTAATAGCACAATTAATCAAAGATAAAGCAGTAAATAATCAAAGAGAAAAGAGAAAGAGAATTTAACTCAAGTATTTATACTAGTTTAGCTTGAACCAAGCATACGTTCAGTCATCAAGACAATTTCTTGAGTGTTTAACTAATAATCACAAGTTTGTAAAAGATGAGCACTTGTGAGCCACTACAATAGAGAACTTTGTTTCCCAAGGGTATATTTTCCCCTCACACTAAGATTACTCTCAATTACAGCCTCAAGGAACCCTTCCTTGATCAATACGAATGAAAGATTGAGATCAATACAAATGAAAGATTGAGAAGAATAGGAGTAACTCTCTAAAACAAAGTAAGTTTACAAATGATAAGCACTCTAGAAGCAAATGATTGGCAAAAGATTGACTTTTCAAGATTCAGAGACAATAGGATGTATTCTTATTGATTTGACAACCTCTGAAGTCAATATATACAACAACAACAACAACAACAACAAAGCCTTATCCCACTAAGTGGGGTCGGCTACATGGATCGCACGACGCCATTGAGCTCTATCAATGACCAACTCTTTAGATATCTCATTTACTAAAAGGTCCCGTTCAATAATTTCTCTAAGTGCCTTTTTTGGTCTTCCTCGACCTTTTTTCATAGGGCTCCAAACCATCTGCTCAACTCTCCTAACTGGCGCTTCCAACGATCTTCTTTGCACATGCCCAAACCATCTTAAACGGTTTTCCACCATTTTTTCCTCAATAGGTGCCACCCCAACTCTACCTCGTAAATGATCATTACGGATCCTATCTTTTCTTGTATGACCACACATCCAACGCAACATCCTCATCTCCGCCACTCCAATTTTATGTTCTTGTTGTCCTTTCATTGCCCAACATTCACTCCCATATAAAATCGCTGGTCTTATAGCAGTACGATAAAACTTTCCTTTGGGTTTATCAGGTACTTTCCGATCACAAATAACCCCTGATGCCATTCTCCACTTCAACCACCCAGCTTGTATCCTATGTTCCACATCTCTAATAACTTCGCCGTCATCTTGTATAATTGATCCCAAATACCTAAACTTTGACACTTGTGATACGACCTGATCACCAAGCTTAACCTCCAGCTCGTTCCTAGCTTGTCGCTTGTTAAACTTACAATGCATATATTTGGTCTTACTCCTGCTCAGACGAAAACCCTTCGATTCCAAAGTAGCTCTCCATAACTCAAGTTTAGAATTAATCTCTTCCCTTGTCTCTGCTATGAGAACAACGTCATCTGCAAAAAGCATGCACTTAGGGATTTCTTCTTGGATGTGTTTCGTCAGAACATCTAAAACCAAGTCAAACAAATAATGGCTTAAGGATGATCCCTGATGTAGGCCAATTTTAATAGGAAAGTCTCTAGTTTCCCCACCAGACGTTCTCACACTAGTCGTAGCCCCCTCGTACATATCCTTTATGGCTCTAATATACGCAACCCGTACACCTTTCTATTCCAAGGCTTTCCACAGCACCTCTCTTTGTACTCGATCATAGGCTTTTTTTTAAGTCAATAAATGCTATATGAAGGTCTCTTTGTTCACTCCGATACCTTTCCATCAACCCCCTTAGAAGATATATAGCTTCCATTGTAGACCGTCCTGGCATGAATCCAAATTGATTTTCAGAAATACTCGTCTCGATTCTTAACCTACGTTCAATCACTCTTTCCCATAATTTTAGAGTGTGACTCATAAGCTTTATCCCACGATAGTTTGCGCAGTTCTGAATGTCTCCTTTATTTTTGTAAATAGGTACTAAAGTGCTTCTTCTCCATTCTTCAGGCATTTTCTTAGTCCTTAAAATCTCATTAAAGAGCTTAGTTAGCCAGATAGTACCCTCCTCTCCTAAACACTTCCAAACTTCAATAGGAATACCATCGGGACCAACAGCTTTACCATTATCCATTTTTCTAAGAGCTTCCTTGACCTCATCCACCTTGATCCTGCGATAATATGCCAAATTTTGTTCTCTCTCCAAGGTTGTTAAATCTTCCATATCACAAGTCGACTCCGTTCCGTCATTAAAGAGCTTATGAAAATAACCATGCCATCTATTTTTAATATCTCTGTCTGTAACCAGAACTTTTCCTTCTTCATCCTTAACACATCTTACTTGATCCAAATCTCTAGATTTCCTCTCTCTAGCCTTCGCAATCTTGTAAATCTTTTGTTCCCCTTTTTTCGTTCCTAAATCCTTGTAAAACTCTTCAAATGCTTTAGATCGTGCTTCACTTACTGCTTTTTTTGTCTCTTTTTTAGCCTTCCGATACCTTTCCCAATTTTTCTAGTTATTGCACAGATGGATAGCTTTAAAGCATTCTCTTTTAAATTTGATATTTTCTTGAACAGCCTCATTCCACCACCACAATTCCTTATCTCTTTGTCCAAAACCTTTTGATTCTCCTAAAAATGCTTTAGCTACTTTTCTAACCTTCTTGGCTATCTCTTCCCACATGGTGTTAGCATCTTCTCGTACCTCCCAAGATCCTTCCTCCAACAATCTTCTCTTGAAAGTCAGTTGATTCTCCCCCTTTAGCTGCCACCACTTGATCCTAGGGTTCATCACCTGACGATGCTTTTGTTTCCGACCCTTAATAACCACGTCAAGGACCAAAACCCTATGTTGAGTTGCCACGGGTTCTCCAGGAATAACTTTACAATTTTGACAGATTTTTCTATCTGGATTCCTTACCAGAAAGAAGTCAATCTGTGACCTTGAAGCTCCACTCTTGTATGTGATTAAATGTTCCTCTCGCTTCTTGAAGCAGGTATTGACAACTCTGAAGTCAATATATATAGCCAAAAAAATTAGAAATCTGTTGGAAGAGGATCCATGATGATATCAGCTAAAATCTTCAAAAAATAGCCGTTGGAACTGATGTCATCTTACCAGTAGTCGACTAATTGTCCCTCGACAATTGGCTAATGCTCTTTAATGAGACTATAGTCAATTGATGGTTAGTTGTTAGTTGATTGATGAATCTCTGTCTCGAAGGTTGAATTTCTTTCAGAAATGATCAGTCGACTAATACAAAAGGATTAGTCGACTGATGGCTATTGGAGGTCTTTTTAAATTTGAGACAGTGACTGATTAGTCGACTGATTGGTAGCTATTAGTTGACTGATGAGTCTCTATCTTGAAGTTTGAAATTCTTTCAAAAGTGATAAGTTGACTAATACAATAGGATCAGTCGACATACAATAGGATCAGTCGACATACAATAGGATCAGTCGACATACAATAGGATCAGTCGACTAATGGATACTGGAAATTCTTTTTAAATTTGAGATAGTGACTGACTAGTCGACTAATGAAAGTCAATTAATCGATTGATAGATATTGATCCTTTGCTGAATTTTAGCCTAAGAGTGATTAGTTGACTATTGCAGGTGCATTAGTCGACTGATGGCTCCTAATCATGTTTTTCTAAAGTTTTTGTACGTTCTAAGGATCAATAAGCCATATCCAACTTTAAAAAGATTTGCAAATAATTTCTTTTGCTATTCAAAAGCTTTTACAAGATTTTCTTAAAGAAACAAAAAGAAAAAGATCTTTACTTGAGCTCTTTGCAAATTTCTTTTTGTCTTGAGATATTTTCTTGAAATTATAGACATTAAAACACAAGAAAATATTATTTAAATTTGTTTGTTGATCACTAAAATTTAAGAAAGGCTTTGAATACAATGGGGTCAACAGATAAAACTACGTCATGGCTGGATCGACTTATTGAACATATGGTTTCGATTTTGTTAGTCTCCCTATAATCTCCATCTAACACAAAGTTATGTGTATTGAAAAAGTATGAAATTGCATAGAGTACAGAGCACAGAAGCAACAACTAGTTATAACAATAGAGCAATAGCAGTAGTCAGTTTATGGTATCATAGCCATGAGTGACGAGATTGCTCGTTCGATTTCTTATGTGATCTTGGTCATTTACACATTGTACTAATCACAATTGAACTAATGGAGGACACTGAGGATTCATGTGTGGAAATAAGATTGAATTCAACTCAAAATGTGGACGATCCAAAAGATCATGTAAAATTCTGATAACCCTGGCATAGTGTTGGTAACTATCCTTCTTACTGATTCAAACTTATTGAATTGGTGTAGATCAATTAAGAGAGCATTGTCTGCAAAGAACAAATTAGGGTTTTTAATGAAGCAATAACTGAACACGCAAAGGTACTAAATCACAGCAAATAGAGGCGGGTTGATAAGATGGTGACTTCTTGGATCATCAACTCGATGACCAAGAAAATAGTTGATACGTTTGTATACTATACTTCAACAGGAAAGCTTTGGATTGAGTTGGAAGAACAATTTGGAGAAATCAATGGTCCACAAATATATCGAATTCAACAAAAAATCTCATGGGTAGAGGAAGGAAATCAATCGGTTGTGATGTATTATAGCAAATTGAAGAAATTCTAGGAAGAACTAAATGCTCTTTAGCCTATAATATCAAAGAATAAGCTTATTCAGTTTTTCATAGGACTTAATGTTCCTTTTCTTAAATAGAAGGTATCTTTTTTTCTAGTAAAAGAGTTCCTCTTTTACTATGGAAGGTGCTTCCCTCTTCAACTGGTTTTTTCTCCTAAAGTTTGTGGTTCATATCTTCATATTTGCAATCTTGTCACCAGATCAAGCTTTGAAAACTACTACCATTGATTCTCCTCCAAGAAGAAGGTAATCAAGATTGAGATCTTGTATAAGATCGAGAGAGGCATATGATAGATCAAATTGATGATCATAAAATCCTATGCAATTTTTAAAAATAAATATAAAAACTATTTATATAATTTACTAAAATTATTAAAGAAGCATAAAATTATCCAAATCTCAAAATACTTCCATAAAACATCTCATACATTACAAAAGCAACAAAATGTCATGTATACACATTTAAAATTCATCAAAACAACTAATATCCACTCATCAATACATTAAATAAGCAAAGAAAATAGACCTAAATGCTTAAGAAGTAGAAATTTAGGTAGGAAAATACTCACCACCACTCATACTAACAGAGCAAAGAAGGGTCACAGTCACACGACACCGACATAGCAACTAGAGGAGGAAGGAAGGCAGCAGTAGTGCAGCACAACCATGCACGACACAAACTCACAAAGTGTTTATGTTTCTGGCATTCTGCTCTACTATTTTGGATGACGCTAATTGAGTAAGCAACTGAGGATGAGGCAGAGGAACAGGAGGAAGGCTGAGGAAGCAACATTTCAGCAACAGTGCTTAATTTGAAGATTCAAAGTAGAGGCCAAAGTACGACAACAACGAAAATTGAAGACTGAAGATGAATTTAGGGGCTAGGGTTCCATCGAAAACAACGTTATTTAGCATTCAATTGAAAATAAAAAATCAAGTGTTGCAAGGATTGCATGGGATCTTGCGATCCTAAGATTTTACAATCAAGATCTCGATCACATGCGATCCTGATGCAAAAATGATCTTGAGCACAATCTTGCACGATTTAGTGGCATAGGATCTCAATTTTATACAATCTTAGGACCAAGATCTAGATCTTAATTATCATGATTGGACGTTTGTATTCAATATAGATGTAAATGCGAAATAACTTTAGGTTAATTTCTCATATATCACTAAAAAAAAAGGAAATCAAAGAGGGAAAAATCCGTCTTTGATATGGCATAATTCCGTCTTTGATGCATCGAGGCAGAATCAGAGACAAATTTTATTCCTTCTCTAAACCTGGTGCCTCTGAATTCTGAGACATCTACACCTTCTGTCTCAGATTTCTGGGACAGAATATTTTTGTCTCAGAATAATAGATTCGTCTCAGACAAAATTTTGGGTATCTGAGAAGGATAAGTATCTGTTTCAAATCAGGGATGAAATTTTTGTCCCTGAATCCGTTTCTATTTTGAGATAGAAAATTTCGTCTCCTTTTTGGGACAAACTTAGAGATGGATATTCCGTTGCTAATTAAAGACAGATATATCCGTCCCAAATTTTCATCCTTAATTAGAAATGGACTTATCCGTATCAAATTTTCATCCCTAATTAGCAACGGATTGGTCTCTTCCAAAATTTCGCCTCTAATTTGGGAGCAGTTTTTTTAATATTAAAAAACAAAAGCCATTGAATTAAAAAAACCATTAATCTAGCAAACCAGTAATGATATGAAATTAAATTTCTACTCATTTATAGAAAAGATGAAATATTCATTGACAACCGCGAATGTACTGTAGCAAATAAATGAATAAATACATAAGTTCTCAATCTATGAAACCTTAATCTAAGGGATGAAAAGGGGGATGGGTCTCATCATCATTAGTAAGAGGACCCACATTTCTATCCATGGACTCTACGAAGCGGCCCATCATGCACATGTACCGATCCAGCATTGATGCCTGAGTCTGTATCAATGTTGACTGCTCCTCCAACTGCTAAGACACTGTGGTAAGTTTGTCCTCAGTATTGCTGAATCAATCCTACTGGGTCTTGAGCTGCTCCAACATAGGCTCCATGCAATGCTGCAACTCATCCTCAAAATTAGGATAGAGACCGGAATGATCACCAGAGAGGTGACTCGATGAAGCAATTTGACAGACCTCAGATTCCATGCCAAAGATACGGCCCTTCTTGTTCTTCCCTCCTACCACCTGTAGCCACAAGGTAGTGTCATCAGCCTTGTCATCCCTAGCTTAAGCACTTGTACTGGTCGCAAAGTGTTCACTCATCTTAGCAAACATCCATACATTAGGGCATCATAAACATGTAAGTTTAATCCCAAAAATATTGGTAAAAGATTATTAGTAGGAAATAACAACTCAGTATAACTTACAAAAAACTTCCCGTGACCGGTCGTCCACAAACTCGCCTATGTTCCTCTTCTTATGAGTGTGCATGAATAAGTCCAACAACCTTGGTTTCCTCCCGATTTTAGCCTCCTGCATTTAAAAACAAGATCATGAAAGAAAATAAGAATTTATCTTAAATGACCATACATTTAAAAAAAAACAATCAAAAGGAAAAAAGCAAGTCAAGTGTGCTTAATTATCATGCGACGTATGTGCTCGAAGGCCGGAATGCTCCCGCTAGTGTGAAGTGTTCCCTAAGTAATGGAAGCCCTGTTCTATCGTGCTTGGTTGCACTTTTTCTTATATTCTTCAATGTTCCATTTATGGACCAGCTATTGCATTAAATCCTCATTGATCCACTTAGGCTTCTGTTCCTTCTTAAACCATTTGACCCAGACATGGCCCATCATGCGGTGCAAGACCTAGCAGTACTTCACATCCCAGTTCCTTTTGACGTGAATTACATGTTTAGGCAACCATTTGTTATATTTTTGCAATAAGTCAACTATTAACTTTCAAATAGTAAAGTACGAAAAAAAAATGAAAAAGAGTCACATAATAACTCATTACTCTTTCTTCAAACCATAAATCCCACAGGGCATTAGGAATGGTGGAACGATTGAATACTGGAGCCTCGAACTTCCCCTTTATGATGGGAGAAATCTTTTGGATGGCATGAATGACCGGAAAGAAACTAAGCAATTCGAATATGTTTTTCATTAGTAATCACAAAGCATATTATTATAATATGAATTTAAAAAACTAAAAAATCACAAAATATAACTTACATATCTCCAACTGGTCATATCTAATGTCCACCATCGACCAGATCGATCCCGATGGGTGCAAAGTGGACTGGATGCTATCTGGGGTCTCTTTACCATCGCCTGACCGAGAAAAAGTCGAGGGGACCTCTGTGGACCTTGTCTACTTAGAGCTAGTGCTCGGTGGCCTAGAGAATAGAGGAGGGGATGAGGCAGGTGGCGGCAACGTAGACAGTAGGGAGGGGGGATAAGGTAGGCGTATTGTGAAATGGCCTCCCCCATGCCCTTCACCTTGACCTGTGTGAATACTCGACATCTGTATCAAACAATTAATCAAATGGTTAATTAAACTAATAGGAAACCTCATACATGGCTACAACATGCTAGTCCAAAACTTTAAGTTAGATAACTGTATATTCTACAGGTAATTAATTTATACCACAATATAAATATTTGAATTAATTAGAGGAGTCTTCTTCTTCCACGTTGACATCCTTTTCATTCTCCCTTTTAGTCTTCTTTAGAGTCATCTTCCTCCTTCTCTTTGTCATTAATGAACACTTGATCATTCATATCCCCAGAAACCTCCTTATATTGCCTATCATCACGTAAGGCTTGAAGGTCACTGTCGTTTTCCACCGCAGTAGGCATTATCAGATTCATTTCTTCTTCTTGAAATGCATCAGTACTGACGTAAATACTTTGTGTGTCAATAGTTCTCCTAGCTTTAACCTTAATCATTGGCTGCCAGTCAACCTTATTGCGGTTTACAGGATAATCACAATAGCATACAAGCAATGCTTATTGGGCAAACATGAATGGGTCATACGTGGTTAGCCTCTGAGACCTTTAAACCTTAATAATTCCCAATTCTCGGTCCATTCTTATGCCACGTCTAATGGTTGGATTGAATCACTTGCATTTAAATAATACCAGACATTTTGGCGGTGACCCTATGAACACCAACTCAACAACCTCTTGGAGTACACCATAGTAGTCATACTCGACATCCTTGTAGTGGGACCCCTTGATGCACATACCACAATTGTATGTGTGTTTATGAAGGTTAAACTATTCAATGTGAAACTTATAGCCGTTGATGAAGTACATAGGCCATGTCTTGAATTTTCTTATCGGGCCCCATACAATGCTTTTTGTCATTGGATCTTTAACCGAGTTTGTCCAATCTAGCACCTACTGGCAAAAAGACACAAATACATCATATCACAAGAGGAACGAACATTGCATATTTCAAAAGACATAGATACAACATATTTCAGACTCAAATTACATACTTACATATGCACGAATCCAATCTGCAAATTGTAAGTCTATGTACTTATGTACCTCATCACTGGAAATGTTAGGCATTGAGGCCTGGAGGTTCTCAATAAACAAACTGCATTGATGTAAGAGATCAATTTAAGAAACCATTAAATAGATAGTTAACTTAAAAAAAACACGTTTGACTGGTGAACTTACTCAAGATAAGGCTGCACTTCATAACAGTTCATTAAATGTACTTTATGGCAACCTTGACCTCTTGATTGGTTAAGAAACGTGTAATGCAATAACCACCTTATGACCAAGATAATTGAAGATGGAGCATCGCGGTCAGAAGGTTCTCCCCTATTGTCATTTCTGGGGACCCTAGTTTTTCTAGTGATAATAGTCTGCTCAAAATAGTGGGAACAAAATGTGGCTGTCTCTTTAGTGATGTATGTTTCACAGATGGACCAGGATAATGTATAAGCTTCTTAATTTTTTATTGTTATTATTTGATTAAAATTTTGCACAATTTCATTGCTAACCTATATAATAGTAATACAATACCAGGAGTATATTTTTAGAGATTAAATAAAAATTTGACTGAGAAAACAATATTGTAGAGCTAGGTTGCCAAGACAAAATAATGAGCAGAAGAAAATATAAAATTTCATGAATTAATTATACTGAAAAATAGTACACAAAACAAACCTTACTCAAAGTTTCTAACTTTTATATATTTTCCTTGACATGAATTGTAATTATCATTTCAAAATTACAAAATATAAATTATTTAAAATATATTTCTTTAAAATTGTCAATATTATTTAATATGAACTTCATAGCTACAAGGCTTAAGACTCAAAGAGGATACTCAACAAACACATGACCAACACATATTCTCTAAACCCAAAAAGAAAAAAAGGAAAATTCTAGCCCATAATAAATATGCAATCCAAAGGGAAAGGGGCACAATGTCATTAAAGGCAATCCTTGAAGAAGAACCTGAGGAAAAAACCGAAGAATTAAGAGAAAGTGAAAGGAATTTAGTCACCCAAATTATCATCCTCTCATCCTCAGTTCTACTTTTGCTCAGAAATTTATTCATCCACTTACGTTTAAGACTATAATCCAGCTTTCAAGGTTATTTATTAACTCTCAAAACAGTCCAATATTTTCCATGTTCATCATATAAGTAGATCAACCAACAAATATACATATCAACATATCAAAAAATTCTACTGCTACATGCACAAAAGAACCATGCTACCAACTTTTCTCCCCTTCTTTCTCTTTCTTTTCTTTTCTCAGGTTCACAAGCACAAATCAAAATTTTTACCATATATCAGATTTCATCATCCAATCCTAAATATCTTCTAATTAGAAAGAGAATATGCTACCTTTTGGTTACACAGGCAGACAGTATAAAGAGGGGAAAAAAAGGGAAAACAAAATTTACCTCTTTACAATTCACAAATCGGCCACTTCTCCTCAAGCTTACACAAATATGATTTTTCCTTCTATTATCCTCAAGAAGGAGGGTCCAACAACAAATAAACGCCACGAAGAAAAGCTGGAAGCAAATACCCAACAATTAGAACCAATTTCAACTCAAAACTTTTACTGATTTAAACAAAGAACCAATCTCCCTCACGAGCTCCCTTCTCCTCGGTTCTAATTTAAACCATGAAAATTGCATTCAAATCTTCAGTTTGCCCCCTTCCCAACCCAAGAACTCAAATTTAGAAAGAAAAAAAGAAGAAGTATCCTTCCCTCGGTTACAAACACTCAACTGCGAAGAGAAAAATTATATATAGATTTACACAAAAACTTCACTGATTAGTTCAAAGAAATATACTTGACACAAGTAACGGCCATCGCAACCAGGGATGACGGAAAGACTAAGAGCTTGAGTTGGATCACTGAAAAAAAAAAATGGGAAGGGGGAGAGGAATTGGGGAAAGAGGGAGTAGGGACGATGGCGAAAATGAGATATGGGGGGATTAGGACACGGGTTAATACGATCTTAAAACAATGTCATTTACAAACATATATTTAGAGACAGAAATATCCGTCTTAGACTCAGTGTCATTTAAGTTGGAGACGGATATTTTGGGATGGATATATGCTTCCCTAAATTTTTACATATTTAAAAAATTATTAAAATTAATTAGAGACAAGAATAAAAAAACGGAAATTATCCACTCTAATTTTTAAGTGGTTTTAAAAAATTGAGAAAAATATTAGAGAAGGAAAAATTTGTCTCTAATATTAGGGACAAAAATGCAATTAGAGATGGATCATTTCCGCCCTAGAATCTGCATTTGATTTCCCATTTTTAAATTTCAAATTAGGGACAAAATTTGAGGTAGATCAAGGACAGAATCTGAGACGGACATATTCAGTCCTTAAAATCCATCTCTGATCCTTTTTTTTTTGGTAGTGTATAGAGTGTAATACCTTCAATTTTGAGATGTATTGGATAATGTGTTATTTTGTTAATTGCACGAGTGTAATTTGGGAGGTTCTTAAAGAACCTAAGATGTAAGCTTAAAAAATGAGAAAAGAAAAATTCAATTAGGCCCTTGGTGAGGGACCAACTTGAAATTTAAAGTATTAATTTTTAGGGGCTTATTTGAGAACTTTTGGATGAGGGGGAGGCCTTGGGTCTTTATGGAAAATAGGTCAGAGTATTAATAAAATAAATTTTAATATTTGAGAATGATGGGTAATTCTTACAAAATCATGAGGGACCTAAGGAAAATTTGTTTCATGTGGGAGTAGTGTTATGTAAATTACTCTAAAAGGTGGAAATGTGTAAGAAGGAGGGAAGGGAAGTGGGCCATCTGGTACTCTCCCCTTTACTAAAAAAAAAAGAAGAAAAGAAAGAAAGGGTCGGGAGCCTGTATCGTGGGTGCAGAGAGGAAGAGGGGGGGGGGGGGGGGGGGGGGTGCCGAGCGGGAGGAGAAGAACCAAGCAGAGGCTGAAGCGAGAAACTCGTTTCATGACCTCCGTATCCACCTGTGTTGTCTGGCAAGGACCTCATCGGCGACCACCTCCCCCCACTCTCTTCCTCTGTTTTCTTTCTTTCACGCGGGGTTTGAGTTTGTCGAGAGTGGGAGAGACAAAGCTGTGAAATCGTTAACGTGGGGGGTTCAATCGTTGCCAACCACTGCCTTTGGCCCGTCGCGCCAGCGTCATCTTGATGGGTTAGAGGGTTCGGCCGATTGACGTAGGGTGATGAAAAAAGAAAAGAATAAAAAAGAATCAGAGCATCAAGCTGACGGATCATTCTGTTCTTTCTTTGAAATTTATTGAGTATATGTGTTGTCTGATCTATCCTGATATGAAATGTGAGATTTAATCTGCATATGACTCTATGGTGCCTGAGTACTTAGATGTGAATTTCTTTCTGTTAGAAAAATCTTGTTAGAAAATTTGTACTAGAATTAATTGGAGAAATTTCTGTTCATGGTTGTATGTATGGTAATGAAGATTAAGTTCTAGTTTTGGGCATAATATCTCTGGATTGCTGCTGTGGCCGGGTAGCATACAAAATATACATATATATATACACACACACGTGAATAGTTGAACTGAATTACAGGATTAAAAATTCTCTCTTTAAGACCCTCTCTTTTGGGTATATTTTACTGTGGAAGAACCGATGAGGTCCGAGAAGGGAATTGGTGTAAATTGAATGGACTGATTGTAGGAAATAGTATGGACTCTATTTGGAAGAAGCTAGGCATCATAAACTTCAAGTCAAGGTTGTGGCGTGTGAAATTAGGGAGTAATAGACTAAGCTTTCTGACTTATTTAGGTGATAGTTGAGGATGCTCTTGCTGTCAAATCTTAGGGTTTGGAATGTGTTAAATTTTAAGAGTCTTGCTCTTAAACTTTAATTGGCATGATGAGGTACCATTGATACAAGAATTATGAAAGCGAATATTGGATATGAATTAGTTTGAATTCAAGTTGCTATAAGTGAAAGGTAATTGTTCTGCATTAATGATTTGAAGCTGTTGCAATAAAATTAAATGTAAGGCACTTTATGCTATAAGTTGAAAGATAGGTCCTAATGAATGATGAGAAATATGGATGAAAGTGAACCTGAAATTTGTTCTAGTTGTATATTCTTGTTGAAATAAATAGAAAATGATGAGGGATATTGTTGTTTCTAACATCCTAGAAAATGGGAATGAGCGTCATGTGGAATACTTTTTTTCTTTTGGAATTTGGTAGGGTAGATTATAATAGGAGCTATATGTCCGTGTAAGAAATAAAGTGGCGTTGCAGTATGCATTTATCTTGCTTATTTCAGGTGTGAATTTCTTTAAATTATGAATATGTAGGGATAAAATATGCATTTACTTACAAGTGCTTGACTTGATGCCTAATTTTTTTGTTGGTTAAGATACAAATTCTTTCTGTTATCCTGGAGCTTGCATTCTTGGGTGATTAAAGAAATATAGATGACGTGGGAATGTTTGTGTGATTGTCACAAAATAATATGTGATGTAAATTCAATATATCAAAGTAACTTGATTGATTGTGAATGGAAAGAAGTTTTGCAAACCAGTAAAGGTGTGTGTAAAAGAAGAATTTGAACTATAGTCTGTGTTACTTCTATGGTGGCTTCTTTTGTGTGCACATTATTGTGAAATTTTCATGGTTCAATAGTTTACACCGAGAGATGATACATAGGATTCAAATGTGAACACACTCTAGTTAAGGGGAGGGTGTTTACCTACTTAGCCACAAGTGTTTGGTTATTCTAAATTTTTTTGTTTGGGAAAGGATATCGGTCTAAATTCAGTTGTGTGCTTTGATATATATATATATATATATATAGATATTTTTTTTTCTAATAGCTTGTAAGCATTATGATACGTGTAAGCATCAAATTGCACGTATTCAGCACCTTAAAAGAGGAGGGTGGGCCTAAAATGACTTAAGAAATAATCTCTATAATTATCTATGATGTGTGGTAACTTCTAGGGACTGTTTGGTATGCTCGCGGAAGCGGGAAAGGAAAGCGTCTTTCCATTACTGTGTTTTTTTTTCGTTGTTTAGTATGGCTCGCTGTAGTAGTTGAAAACGGAAGCCGGCATTCCCTCTTCATTCAAAATCGTGATATTTATTTCCATCGCTTCATCAATGGAAAACCGGTCATGAAAAGGAAAAAGGAAGAGAAATGTTAAATTTGCCCACGCTCTGCTCTCGCGTTCTGGTCTTTCCGCACCTTTCATTTCACACTTTCATTCTCGGCCATCTCGTACTCGCACACACATTCATATAATAAATTAATAGTTACCCTTGGACGTTGTAAGCACGCTTCAACCTCTTTTTGCCCCTGTTGTCTTTCTTCCTCAGGTTTTAAATTGTTCAGTCACAATAATGACGTCGGACGAGTTTAAGTGGCGTCAAACGAGCAAGACCTATGAGTCAGTATGGCACCAGGCGGTTGGTCGGCTGGCAGTAGACGGTGGGCCGGCCTGCAGCAAGCTGGTGGATAGGCCTACAGTAGGTCAGTCGACCGACTACCTGCAGGCCTGCCGATAGACAAGCATGCAGTAGGCCGGTCGACCGGCTGGCAGGGAGACGGGAGAGAATGCAATGGGGTAATTTAGTCATTTTATTCTAATTTTTCCTCTCTTTCCTCTTAAAAAATACATACCACAACAACAACAACATAACCTTATCCCACTAAGTGGGGTCGGCTACATGGATCGCCTTATTAAAAAATACATACCAAACACACAAAATATTATATTCCTACTCTATTTTTTATCTCATACCAAACATGTTTTTTTTTTTCCATTCTTTCTTCCCTCTTCCATTCTCTTTTTCTTTCTATTTTCTTATTTCCTTTCCATTCCTATTCTTTCATGGATACCAAACCTAGTGTTGGGTACGGTCTAAATTCAAGTACGATGTTCATGTATTGGAGCTTGTTATTAATATTTCATGTGTTGGTGACCTAAATTGTCTTGTGTGTTGTATAAGTTGAATACCCTGTTATGATTATTTGTATGCGTTTACTTCCTAGAACGTGGTGGTCTGCGTTGGGGGTGTTCTTACATACCCCTAGTAACCTATCTATGATTTTGAAGTGATGGGGTCATTCCTAGATTCCAATATGTGTGGTTGTATAATAGTTTTATGTGCCAATTGTTACTAGAAAACCTGTGTGGTTAATCCGAGTTATGTAACTTATAATGTTGGGTTAGTGCATTATTTGAGATGCCAGTGGGATGGCCTGACAATGAGTCGCAATGTGGTTAAGCAACCTCTACCTTTGAGAATTCCACTCTCGAGGATGCCACCTATGTGATGAAGAGGCGAAGAAATCTTATATTGTGATAAGCTTATGTGAAAAGTGCCTCGGTGGCCCAAAATGCCTTTGTGACGGTGGCGCGGACATATGCGTAGTATTATGAGATCTATTACATTCATGTGTTTTAATTAATTTGTGAACTCCTTGCGTGTGGATGTTTTCTGCCGTTTGGCAATGTGTGAATGGTGATCATATTAATATTCTACTTGGTATTTGCATATCTATTAGGTTTTGTGATGTGGAATTTCATCGCTTATGCTCATCCCTGTGTTGGCTAAGTGTTGCGTTGGTTATATTGTCATGTGATGGAGGATGGGATCGAGTCCAAGTCCCCATCCTTGTTGGAGGTACACAGTAAAATTGTTTATTTCAGTCGCATTGACTCACTAAGTATCTTATACTCACTCCTTTCACTTGGCGTACCTCTTGCAGGTCCTTTGTTAATGGGGCGAGTCTCTGTAGGAGTAGCGGAGCCTCTAAGTTTTGACCCTATTGGCTTGGGTTGATGATATGGTCTTATTATTATGGTAGGTTGGAGTCACTCTGTAGTTGAGTAGAACACTTAAGAAAATCTTGTGATGGTTGCGTTGAAAGATGGTGCATAATTCTTGATTCATTTTATCATTCGTGCTTTGAATGTTTATTGACTTTGAGAAATTTTATAATTGAAAGGAAATTTCATAAATTATACAATGATTCCTAGAAAACTTTCATATCATCTTGTATCAGCACCTGCTTGTTGTATTTGCTTTGGATTTGGAATATGCTGGTGTTAGGTTTACGATAGTGGTGTGAGATCTACCTCTGTATTAGTCATGGTCCTATATAGGAGCGTGACATAGAGCGTAGTGTGTTGCCTTGTATTTTATGTGTGTGTTGCCTTATATTTTATGTATTTTTTTTTCTCATAAGTGGAGACTTGATATGTAATAGATTATTGTTGTGTGTTTCTATATTCTTATGTGTTCCCTAACTAATTCGTCTCATTTTAATGAAATCTCTCATTATTTAACCAAAAAAGAAAAGTGATGTCTTAAGATGTTTACAATAATAAGTGGTGATATCTAAAAATCAAAAAAAAATAAAAGGATAACGCAAGAAAATTAATAATTTTGACATTAACTTTAGTAATTAACTAATGGAAAAGTGAGAGTGAAGGATTCAAAGGTTACTACTAATTGGAGTTTCCAAATTATTTATGGGAAACTTTATGATAACATTAGGATAATATCCTCAATCACGTAAAGGATGTAAATAACTAAATATTACTCCTAAGAGTCTTCCATATACTTGTTTATTTGTTTTGGATGAACAAGTTCATTGAGGGGTTACGTTTGCACAAAATTAAAAGTTTTGGAGGAGTTATCAATTGTTAATTTTAAAAGCTGAATGGAATAATTTGCATAACCTTTAAAATGAAGGGAGTTCTTTCCATTAATTTAAGTTTAATGTTTTTATATTCTCCTTATATTTTTCATTTTTTTTATAAAAACAATAATTATTCTCTTTGAATAGTTATTACTCCATACTTATTAGGAATATGTTCACAATACTTTAATTAATTAATTACTAAATTGATTAGTCTTTAATTTTTTTTATCTCTATATTATTTGTTTCAATTCAACTTTCACCAACGTATATTATTTTAATAACTTGGTATAAAGTTATTCAAATTTTAGGTCTTGTAAATAATATTTTAAAAATTGTACCGATCACAGAATTAATAGAGATACTGATTCAAAGTTCAATAGTTTAACTGTGATCAAATCGTAGTTGAACTGGTATACTAATAAAATATTATAAAATATATAATTAAATATTAAAATATATATTAATTTTATATTAAGATAATAAAAATTAATTTTTATTTTTAATATTTTATATATTTATATTAAAATAAATCAAATTATACACCACACTAATAAAGTAGCTAGAAACTAGCTGATGAGAGTAGCATGTTACTTTCATACTTTGTCTGCACAATAGTTGGAAGTCAGACCCAAAAAGTCGCCGTATGCTAGCCTGCTGCAGTCCCTTCCACTCTTTATTTTGTTTCCCAATGCATCGTTCTCTCTCATTTCAAAGTCAGACTCATCTCTCTCGTGGTTTCATCTTCCAGCCTTTTTTTCTCTTTCATCCTCTCCTCCAATACTCATTCATCTTTCCCCTCCAAAACCTGTCCGCCGGCCGCCAGTGTCTATGGAAGAAAACTATGGAAAACTATCCTCACTGCTATCCATGGAAGAGAACAACGGCTGTCTTCCTCCTCATTCTTCTTCTTCTTCTTCTTCATCTTCTTCTTCTATGGTGATTGGACTGAAGATTTTCTTTTTTAAATTTTTTTTTCAAATAAACCGGTTGAACTATGACTGGTTCAACGTAAAAATCATCGGTCAAACTTAGTTCTTGACCAAATTTAACCTCTATCAATTTTTTTAATATGCCTATATTGGACCTGGGTATGATTTCCGTGTTGAATTTTAGTAATATATATATATATATATATATATATATATATTGGATATGTATTAATCAATTATTAAAATTATTAACATATTAACTATATTATTCTAATATATAGATTTTAATATATGAATATTATAATTGGACTTCTATATTGTGAGTGGCCCGTGATGAGTTGGGCCAATCACATAGCCTGTTGAGAAGTCCCTGTTTTCGTCTGATAATAAATAGACTGGCATCCCATTAATCAATCTAACCCGAGATAGAACACTTATCAGACAGAGAGTAGTACCACTCTCACACAACCCTAAAAAAAAAATTTTTCTCTGTTCTACTGTTCGAAATGGATAGCGCAATAATGCCAGGTACATATTCGGTTCATCCCTTTTATGTTCTGTTATTTAATATGATGCAGTTTATATCTACACCGATCTAGGATTATGAATTAATCCCTTTAATTCTTTCATTCCGATCTAACCGATTCGACCAATTAATCCGGTTCAATTTTACAAACTATGCTTATAAGAAAAACTTAGAGCATATACTCATATTATTATTATTATTATTACACACATTCAAAGTGATTTTAACAAATTATTACCAAATATTCTAATAATCCATTACTCTTTGATGATTTTTTTTGTTTGAATTTTTATCTAACATTAGCATTATTTTAAAATACTTTTACTTTTTTTAAATAATAATTTTTTTACTACAAAAAAATTAACTTTCAATGGCGACAAAAGTTGTCATCGAAAGTGTTTCAATAGCGACACTAAGTCGTTACCTAAAGTCTCGTTGTTGAAGGTTATTGAAACTTGTCGCCATTGAAAGTATAATTTTTGTCAACTAAAATTGGTTGAAAAACTTAAAAGAAAAAAAGTCGTCACTAAAAGTCACTTTCAGTAGCGATTGAAGACAGCTATCAATGGCGACTTTTCTATTGTCATTGAAAGTGTAAATTTTTCAAAAATATAATAAAATGCAAATTCTTCATTTATTATTGCAAATACTATTTAATAAGTAATTAAAGTTGTATTATAAATCATCTCATCACTTAAATTCTAAATTCAATAATACAATATGTTTTTCAATAATACAAGATCTCTAGCCAGTATTCAATAGCACAATATTACATTTGGAGAAATTTCAAAATTTTAGACTTATAATTCTTAGCATCAAAATTTTAAATGTGATATACTAAATGCCAGAAAGAAAAGTTTATAAGCCAAGTTAGCATAACATATCAACTAATAGAAGGCCATAAAATTTACTTGGAATGCCACACCAATGCTCTCCCCTTGGTCATTGAAGGCTAGACCTTGAAATCATGTCTCCTCCAAGAGCATAAAGTGTGACCATTTGAAGTTGTAGTAAGGAAATTTAACAACAAAATAAAAGCTATTAGCTAAACTTTCTAGATAAGAATTATGTTATTGGCAGAAATTTGAATTTCACTACAAATAGTCTATAATTTTCTAAACTCAAAATAAAACTTAACAAAACAACCTATTTCAATGAATGGTAAATTAAATTAATTTTTTTTGAAACGGAAATTATTTTATTGATCAATCATTGTTTGGGGCTTGTAACAATACATCCTCGTTAGCCAACCTAAGAATAATATCTGGGAATGGATCACTCTATATCCTAACATCCTGACTACAATGCAATTTAGCAAGAGAATGGGCTACATGGTTAGACATTCTATTTAAGAATACAAAAGAGAAATTATCCAAAGGCCCAGTTAAGCATCTCATGTCTTCTAGAAAGCCAAACAATGGCGACAAGGGATTGGGATAATGATACTCCAAGACTCTTTACAGACAACACTATCTAGTACTAAGCTTTTCCAACCCCATGACTGAGAGAGTTCCAATGCCCATCTCTCCGCCAAGCACTCCACCACAGCTAACTTGTTCTCCAACTCTACCCTTTTTGTTACTGCTATTAAGATCCTCCATGTATAGTCCTTGTAGACCACACTGAGACCTCACTGATAGGAGCCGAGATCTGCACCATCAATGTTCATCTTCACCAGTCCTTATAAGGGGGGCTTGCATTTACCTTTTGGATTTTCGTTCCCCTGATCAGCAAGATTAGCTTCCCAATACTCGACATATACACATACTGCTCTTTTACTAATCATCGTTGGCTCAAGGGTTTATCCTTTGAAAGCATATTCATTCCTTGAAGTCCAGATACTCCAGAAGACAATAACAAGAAGGTTCAACACTACTCTTGGTTCTTTTTCAGCTATTTCCATCACCTGATCACTAAGGCTTCTATTTTTCTGTAACTGAGGACCTATACCTAGAGGAGTTAAGAACCAGACCCTCGTCACCCATTCATATTTAGCAAACAAATGATTGATTGTTTCCTCCTTTTCGCCACAAAGGAAGCATACTGGGTCAGTTCTCACACCTTTAGATTGTAATCTCTCTTTTACTGAAATACCACCATGGCAAAGCTTCAAAATGAAAAATTTTAACTTTACGTGGAACCTTTAAAATCCATATCCACTTCCATTTTGTCTTGTCCTCCAATGACTCTGACCTTGAAACCCTTTTCTTTTTTCTGAGCTAAATGATAAGCAGACCTAATTGAATATTGTTGGTTTTTCTCCCATGGCCAAACTAGAATGTCCCCAAAAATTTTTTGAGCCATAGGAATTCTACAAATTTGATTAGCTTCAAAAGGAAGAAACACTTTATGGATTAGTTGTTTGTCCCATGACCGTAAGTCTTGGTCAATGAGGTCACTTACCAAAACAAATTTAGTGTCAAGAGGTTTTAGGATCCAAATCTTACCTCTTGCTTACTCAGATAGCCATATATCCTTCCAAATATCAACCCTTGAGCCTGTATTAATCCTCTATCTCATCCTTCCTCAATGATTGACCTGGAGTTCCATATACTCCTCCAAGTATAAATGGGCTGAAAATCGAGGTTAGCAGAGAGGAAATTGCCATTAGGATAATAACGAGCTATAATTGTTCTTGCCAATAAGCTCTGCTCATAATTGAGAAGTCTCCATCCTTGCTTCCCTAGTAGAGCCTCGTTGAAGGTTTGAAATTCTCGAAAGCCTAATCCCCCTTCTTTTTCTGATTTACACATTTTCTCCCATGCAATCCAGTGTATTTTCCTATTCCCTTCTTCATCACCCTACGAAAATTGCTTGATCAGAGTTTTCATCTTTAAATAGCACCCTACAGGGATTTTGAAATAGCTCATGACACAGTTAGGAACTGCTTGTGCTACTTATTTAATTAGAATTTCTTTCCCAGCTTGGGAAAGCCTAATTTCCCTCAATCTTCTTATTTTTGCCATAGTTTATCTTGAACATTTGCAAAAATAAGATCTTTTGATTTTCCAATAATTGCAGGTAGACCTAGATACTTATCGTAGCTATCTACAACTTCAACTCCCATGCTCTTTTGGATTAGATCTTTGACTTCTTCTGGCACTTTCTTGCTATAGGTTAGCTCCGTTTTAGTTAGGTTTACTTGTTGTCCTTGTAACACCTGCCATTTTCGTATGTTAATATTATTAGATTTTATTAAGTAATTGGAATACAGGAGAAAAATTTTCATTGTGTAATAAAGAAATGTGAGATTAAGAAGTAGCAAAGTGTATAAAATAATGAGTGAAGGGGACTTGAGGGAGCAGACACATGGTAATAAAGGGAGTCAAATAATTACTAAGTCCAATGAGGGACTAACTTGTAATAAGAAAAATTATGAGGTACTTAGGATATGAGAAATACCTGAGTTAGAGAAATTACAGAGTTGCCATTACTAAGTTGATTGGGGTCAACTGGAGGGCAAATTAGTAATTTTACCATAGAGGGGGTATATATATATAAGTGACCCACCCATTTTTTCCCATTTCCTTTCCCTTCCTCAATCTCTCCTTCTTTTTTTTCTCCATTCCCTCTACTCCCCCTACTCAAGTTCAAGATCCAAACTTCCGACAACTATTCTATGGCAGCGGGGTAAGTCTCTGGCGACCATCAACCACCGGAAAAGCAATGAATTGAGGTAGGTATCTCACTTTCCCAAATTTCTTCCCATTTTCAGATTTAAGAGCAAATAGGGTGAAATTGAGTTTGTTGGGACCTTTTAAGCTTGGGTAATATTTTAAAACCTCTTAGGTAGTCAATGATGGGATTAGAACCAATAAGTAAAGAAATAAACATGATTAGGAATGGAAATTAAGAGTAGGAAAGAATAGAAAGAAATTTAGGGTTTATGGAGAAAATTGGTGATTGGAGCAAGAATACTTAGAATTAATTGGGGGGTTTTGGTGTCAAAACATACCTAATAAAAACCCATGGAAAGAAATGGATTAAATGGTGAAGATTTAACCCAAAAGTGTAAAAAACTGAGAGGCATTAGGGATTGGCACTTGGGGCGCCACCGAGACAAAGAAGAAAAGGAGGCTTGCGCCCCAAGAGCCAACTAGCCTGAGACTATCCAGTCTGGGCGGGCACAGCTTGATGCCATGCATTTTCATGCAGGTGTGCTAGAGCACCTGGGCTTTATGCTTCCTTGGAAATTTGTGTACTTAAACTTTTGGTTGGTCTCCTATAGGTTTAGTCATGGGCATGGCTTGGGGTTTGGCCGAGCCACATGGTGGGAGCAAAAAAAGATTCAAATCTAGGTGAGGGATCTAGCTCTACTCATATGTATTTATATGTTTGAGTAATTATATGTATGGGATGCATAATGGAAATAATTAGGACCTAAAAGGCATGAATGGAGATGATATTAGTGCTACAACTCTATTTAGATGCCAAATATAAATCTTTGATAAATTATTCATGTGAGAATTTTATTTAATTGTGAATGTTTGTGATTGATGGAAGGATTGGTTCGTGGGAACGTAAATCCATATGACAACTCTTGAGTAATGAATTCGTGGGAATATAGACTCACGTTGTTGAAGCTCTCAAGTAGTGGGCGGTATCTTAGCGATGAATCCGTGGGAATGGAGACCCATATTGATGAAGTCTTGAGAAACAGAAATGTGGGGATGCATTCATATATAATGGAACTTTCGAGTGGAACATTCGGGGGAACGTAAACCCTTAAAAACATAGCTCTTGAGTGAGTTTTTCCATAAGGAAGTAGAACTACGAGAGGGAGATGAGTTATGAGTTGGGTGTTGTGATATGTATGTTTGGATATGTGTGGGTGTTCATGTGTGATATGCATGTGACTGGAAGGGTTAAGGTCGGGGAGTTGGGCATAGTGTCATCAAGTGTCGCACGAATTTGGTTTCCTAAAGCATTTGTTATATATATATATATATATATATATATATGTATATATATATATATATATATATGTATACTTGCATTAGTTGTATGTTTGTGTACAGTAAAAGTATTTTTTTGGATGATTCCATGAATTAGACGCTCCTCCTCACAGTTGCAGGTACAAAAGAATGATCAGTGCGATATCTCACAGATCGAGGATACCTCTTCATTGATTGGGGTAAGGTAATGTTATTTTACTTTTAATTTATTACTCTAGTATGCTATGTAATTGAATAGGCCACTTAAGATTTGGTGTAAGTAGTTATAAATAATAGGAAAATATTTAGGCTTGCGACGGTGTAAATGACTCATTGTTCGCACCGATCACGGCCTCGATTCTGAAAGTGGTAAAACTCCTAGCCCCTGGTTTTGGGTCGTGACAGTCCTAAAGCATCTTCATATGCTTTAATAATTTGGATAACTGTGTTAGCAACTTTTGCATTTGCTTTTGGAAAAGATGATACTATTGTCTGTAAAAATAAGTGCGTAATTGAGGGGTTGTTCTTGCAATTTTGATACCATCAACAAGTTTTAAATTTGTTGCTTTCTCCAACATATAAGAAAACACCTCCGCACATAAAATGAAGATGTATAGAGACAGGGGATCACCCTATCTCAGCCCCTAGGAGGTGTAAAGGCTTGACCAAGCTTACCATTAATCAAAATTGAGTAAAAGATCGATGTGATGCATCTCATCACCAAGTCTACAAAGCTGGTAGGAAAATTCATATTCATTACAGTTTCGATAAATTTCCATTCCATTCTATCATAAGCTTTGGCCATGTCCAACTTTAAAGCAAAATAACTTGTCTTACCCTTGGTTTTCTTTTTCAGATAATGGAAGATTTCAAATGCAATAAGTGCATTATCAGTGATCAGCAGATGGGGAATGAAGGCATTTTGATTTTCACTAATCAACTCAGATAAAACTCTCTTTAGCCTATTTGCAATTGTTTTTGTCACCAATTTCATCACCACATTGCATAAACTAATTGGGTGAAACTGGGATAAAATGTCCAGGCCTTTAACTTTCAGAATCAAGGCAATTAAGGTATGATTTATCTATCTCGAATCCATCCTATTATTCAGGATGCCCAAAATTAAAATACCCACCTCTTTGCTAACAGTACTGTAGTGTTTTTGGAAAGAAAGAGCAGGTAAACTATCGCTGCCCAGGGCCTTTAAAGGACCCATCGACTTCAAAGCTTTTGTAATTTCTCCTGAAGGAAAGGGGTGGGTTAAAAAAGCTGCTTGATCAGAGGTAAGACATCTTTTTAAGTGTCAGCAAACATTCTTAGTATTTTTTATGTTGATGGCCAAAAAAAGAGAGTAGAGAAAAAAATTAATAGCGTCTTCACAAATTCTTCCTTCATCATAAATCCATTCAGCATCCTGAGCTTTAATTTTATGGATTGTATTTCTTCTTCTTCTTTTGATTGCTTTTGCATGAAAGAACTTCATATTCTTGTCCCCCTCTTTTAACAAGACAACTCTTGATCTCTACCTCCAGTATATCTCCTCTTTCTCAAGAAGATCATCCATTTCATTGAGAAGATTACTTTGAAGCTCAAGCTTGGCATGTGAAGGATGTTCTTGTTGTAACTTTGCCAACTGAATCTCAATCTCCTTAATTCTCTGATGTGATTTCTTCAGGTTAAACAGGTCAAAAGAAATTAGCACCTCTTTAACTTTTTTTATATTTTCCACAGCATCTCCTCCTTTTACTCATGCTTCATTAATAAGCTTTTCACATTTAGCTTCTTTGGTCCAGGTTGCTTCAAATTTGAATGTTTGCTTGTTAGTAGAAATTTCCTCCAAATTCAATTTGTGACTCTCCAGCAGTATAGGGTAGTGATAAGAGAAACTATTCTGACCATGTATCACCTCAACGCTTGGGAACAGGGATAGCATTTTGTAGTCACAAAAAATCGATTTTCTCTCTCTCTTGGATGTTCTAATCTCCCTCCCTCTCATTAGACCAGGTAAAAGAGTAACATGTAAAACCAACATCTTTTAAATTGCATTGATCTACTGCTTCTCTGAACATAACCATAGACTGGCTTCTTTTGCAGTAAATTAAATAAATTTAAGTAAGAGTATGATTTTAAAGATATAAGGAGCTATAAATAATTCTTTTTCAATTTTTAAATTCATTGTCTTATAAAAGTAAGAAATTTTATTTAATATTAAAATAATTTATTTACTAAAACTCAACATAAATTTCAATGTTCACTAAATTTAAATCTAACGGTTAGGAGCTCGACCTCCTCCATGTAGTCTGGTCTTTTGTTTATTTTGGGGTAGAAGATGGATTTATGTTTGACAACTGAAAACAGAAATGATCAGTGAAATGAAACTCAAGCCCTTAATACGCCCTCCTTATAATGGGCTCGACCCAATATAAACTGAGCTTGGCTCAATTCACAAGAGATATAAAATTTAAATATTAGACTTTTCACAAATTGAAGTCTAATAAAAAATATTCTAAATGTTTTATATAAGATCTCACTTGAACCATATGTTTTATAAATGTATAAAAAATTAGAATTTAAAAAAATGTATGTTTTTATTAATTAATTTTATTCGGACCAAATTAATCTAAATCAAATACTAATTGTTGCAGTTATATATATATATATATATTATGAATTGCTCAAATTTTTAATGTCTGAACTTTTATTGATCCATTTTTGTTGAAAAATAATATATTTTTTTAATATATGCATTGAAAATACAAATATCAAAATTAGTCCATTAGTTAAGAACTATATATATATATATATATATATAGATATATATGATGTGTAGGGTACGTAGTGAGAGACAGGAAAAGAAATAAAAAAAGTATTTTTATTAAAATGCTTCAAATTTTTTAAAAATATAAAGAATAAATTTAATATTTTAAAATAGATAATTTAGATAATTTCTTAACTTTTTTTTTTCACTTCATTGATTACAATGTATTAGGAAATGCAACCAAACATGTTGGTTGTATTGATGCTGATATACTTTCGTGAGGGAATTGGATAAGCTCCAAAGAACAGTAACATTCATCTGTTGTCAATTACGATTTTATAATTTTTAGTTATGATAAAAATTAGTTATTTTTTAGCTACAAATATAATCATGACTAAAAGTAAATAAATCATAACTAACAAATGCTGGGTGTTATTATTCACTGGAGCTGATTCTGATCCCTTGAGAGCCCCAGTGAGCTGTAGCTGAGTTAGTAGCTCTCATGACTCTACCGACTCCTTTTCAGGTTCAAACTGAAAAGTGAGTCAATAACACATGCCACTTTCACTGACACTATTTCGATCTTATCCGAGTGGGCACATGCGCTTATGCCTTCTGATCTAATGCTTAAGCAATCGACGTGCTTCACATATTTAACAAATGCTTCGTCCCTGTAAAGCAAGCCTCAAACAAATATAATAGGGTTTCAAAAAAAGATTACTTCAGGTAGACTAGGCAACTAATTTTACTTCATCTTTGGCGGAGTTTACAGTATCTCATGTCGCTGCCACTTGTTAATATTTATAACGAGGTCTCAAGCAGACAATCAAGCATGACAGGTGGGATACTCCAAGCAGTTGAAGTGTATCTATATATATAAAGGAGATGATCTGATCAAGGTATTTGAGCTGCATATTCCAAGTGGTGTGTCCACAAAATAATGGAGGGAATCAAAGAGGTAGTGTCAAGAAAACAACATATGAGCGGTTGTCAGAAAGGATCAAAGCGAGAGAGAAATGTTGGTGGTAATGTAAGTGGAGAAGTAATGGTTGATGAGGGTCGGAGAAGCAGTAGTAATGGTGATGCTGGAAGCTTAAGGATTAAACAAGCAGAAGAAACACTCCGGACTGTGATGTACTTGAGCTGCTGGGGTCCTAACTCCTGAACTCTCAAATTAATACTATATATTGTGTCAACCGGCAAGTATTGTATTTTCTTCTTACTAGTTACTGCTGCTGCTCCTTGTACTCCTTTTCCTTAGAAATACGCAGCGAGCTACCTAACTGTACATACTACATAGAGCTTGTAATGTCAAGTCTAAACTCAATAAACACTACTTTTTCTTAAAGTATCCCTCTCACTTGAAGGAATCTTATGACGAGGTATAAATGTTAACTGTCACCTCGTCATGATTTCATAAATTTATATAGAATAGTTTAATTTATAGCAGGCTCTCTCTGTTCTAGCAAGCACCTTCGAAACAAATGAAGCAGAGGAAAGTGGGATTGGAATCCTCCTCTAAATTTTCGAGAGATTAAAACATATCAAAACTTAATTAGTGCGCTTTACTTATAAATGCTCCCAACTGGTCAACATCATAGTAAAGCAAGTAATCCACCCATCTTTATCCGAAACCATGTCCCTAGGAATCTTGTATACGATGGCTGAACTGAACAGAGATAAAAAATGTATAACATTGAATAACTTCCTTCAGGTTCCACCATAAATTCAGGTTCCACTATAAATGCAAAACACTTTTTTTATTCCTGAATTAAGTTTCCCGAGCTAAAATTTTACTTTTGAGTACTCTGAGGTTACTTCCACGAAACTGGAAATGAAAAATACGAAAGAAGTGTCTCATATCTGTATAGATGGAAGGGTAAAACAGAGGATCTAATCTATGCCATGGTGAACTTCCTCTGCTGCTAGAGTAGTATCCTATTACAATGTGTATGAGCTTTCAATGGTGGTGCTATGATATGAATCAAGCCAATAAAATGAATGATGTGGCAGAACATTTGGCTATCAATGTTGTTGTGGCTGATAAAAGGATAGTTAAGCCTGTGAGGTGGACAGCAAAGGTGTTCGAATGAGAAGAGCACCAAGATGGACACGTGATTTTATTATGGATCAGCTGGAGTAAGGGATGGAGAATGTGAAGCATTTTGTTATTTGTATTTGTCGTTTATGCATTTTCTGTTAGGTTACTGAAATGCAATTAATCAAGGAGAAGGATAGAGAATAACACACAAAGAAATTACGTGGTTCGGTCAATGCGACCTACGTCCACGGACAGAGAGAATATTTGTATTATTTTCTGAAGGAGGCTATACAGAGAGAAATTACATCAACCACTCTACTAATGAATTCTCTCACACTCATATATATAGAGACAAATGGGTCGTGGGTCGTGGGTCGGGTTACAAACCGGGTCACCCACAAAATTCAAGTCAAACCCAACAATTTCCCTCCTTGACTTGAATTCTCTCAAATCACCAGAACTAAGTACAAATTCATCTCTGTCATTCAAGCCCTGTAGGGCTTCATGGAATGCAAACATTCACCAAGTCCAAGCTATGCTTGAACTTCTCTGAAGGTAGAGCCTTTGTCAACATATCTGCTGGATTATCTGCTGTGGCTATCTTCTCGATGGATAATTTCTTGTCTTCTATCACATCTCGAATAAAATTCAATCTGATATCAATATGCTTCGACCTTTCATGGTAGACTGGATTCTTGGCTAAACTTAATGCACTCTGACTATCACAATAAATGATAGGTCTCTGAATATTTAACCCCAGACTATCAATCAAACCATGTAACCACATACCTTCCTTAACTCCTTCTGCCAATGACATGTATTCTGCTTCAGTGGTAGACAAGGCAACTGTAGATTGAAGTGTTGCCTTCCAACTGACAGCACATCCATTCAGAGTCAAGACATAGCATGTTAAGGATCTCCTCCTCAAAAGATCTCCAGCATAATCTGAATCTGTATAGCCAACCAAGCCACTATCAGATTTATCAGCACCATAAACCAAGCAAATATTACTCGTACCTTTCAGATACCGCATAATTCATTTAACTGCACTCCAGTGAGCTCTCCCAGGATTACTCATAAACCTGCTTACCACACTGACTGCATGAGCCAGATCAGGCCTAGTACACACCATTGCATACATCAAGCTTCCAACAGCATTACAGTAGGGCACTGAACTCATATACCCTTTTTCCTCAGCTGTAGTAGGTATTGTACTAGCATCAAGTTTAAAATGTGCCGCCAACGGAGTACTAACCGGCTTAGAATTATTCATTTGGAAAGACTGTAACAATTTTTCTATGTATTTCTGTTGAGATACATACAGTAAACCTGCACTTCTATCTCTCCAAATCTCCATGCCCAATATCTTCTTGGCTGCACCCAAATCCTTCATCTCAAACTCACTGCTCAACAAGGCTTTCAAACTATCAATTTCAACCTTGTTCTTTGCAGCAATCAACATATCATCAACATATAGCAACAAATAAATATAAGAATCATCTGCAAGTTTCTTAGAGTAGACACAGTTATCAAACTGATTACGCAGAAAACCATGGGAAGTCATGAATGCATCAAATTTCTTGTACCACTGTCTAGGAGACTGCTTCAAACCATACAAGGACTTTTTCAGCAAACATACTTGATCTTTCTTCTCAGAATCAAGAAATCCTTCTGGCTGTGACATATAGATCTGCTCCTCTAAATTTCCATGTAAGAAAGCAGTTTTCACATCCAGTTGTTCCAACTCCAAGTCAAAAACACTTACCATGGACAAAAGGACACGAATGGTTTTATACTTCACAACAAGGGAGAAAACTTCATGATAATCAATTCCCTCCTTTTGTGAAAAACCCTTTTCCACGAGTCGTGCTTTGAACCTTGCTGGTTCAACTCCAGGAATACCTTCTTTCTTCTTGAAGACCCATTTGCATCCTACCGGTTTCACTCCCTTTGGTAACGGTACAAGATCCCATGTTTCGTTCTTCTCAAGAGATTGCATCTCTTCATTCATTGCAACCAGCCATTCTGATGCTTCTCTACTCTCAACTGCTTCTTTATATGATCTCGGGTCATCAGAATCAATACTTTCACCTACTGTCAAGGCATAAGCAACTGAATTAACATCAACTATATCAACACAATCTGCATACCTCATAGGTTTTCTGATTTCCCTTCTTTCCCTCCTTGTTGCTATAGGTTTGATTCTTCTTCTTCCCTGGGCTGCTGTACAGGGTCTGTTATAACCCTTTTTGAAGTTTGAACTTCAATTTCCACCTTCTGGTTGGCACCTTGATCATTATTACCTGCATGACTACCAAGCTCCTCCTTCTGACCAAACATAGCAGACTCATCAAAAGTTACATCTCTGCTAGTAATAAATTTTGGAGTTCTATCCTTTTCAGTACACCACAGTCTGTACCCTTTAACTCCAGGTGCATACCCTAGAAATATGCATTTCATTGCCCTAGGCTCTAGTTTACCATCATTCACATGAGCATAAGCAGGACAACCAAATATACGCAGGCCAGAATAATCAGAAGGTTTACCGGACCATACCTCTTGAGGAGTCTTAAAATCAATTGCAGTAGATGGCGATCTATTCACCAGATAACAAGCAGTGTTAACTGCTTCAGCCCAGAATTGTTTTGGCAAGCCAGCGTTTAATCGCATGCATCTCGCACGCTGCAACAGTGTTTGATTCATACGTTCTGCAACTCCATTTTGCTGTGGTGTATGACGTACAGTGCGATGCCTCACTATACCTTCTTTCCTGCAAAACTCATCAAATGGAGCGTTACAGAACTCCAACCCATTATCAGTTCTGAGTGTTTTGACCTGTTTTCCAGTCCGTTTCTCAACCATGGTCTTCCACTCCTTGAACTTTCCAAACACTTCATCTTTGGATTTCAGAAAATATACCCAAACCCTTCTAGAGTAGTCATCAATGAAAGTAACAAAGTACTTGCATTTGCCCTGAGATTCAACTGGAGAAGGACCCCACAAGTCTGAGTGAACATATTGCAGAACATCCGTAGAAGTATGCTTCCCAGAACTGAACTTAACTCTGCGTTGTTTACCCATAACACAAACTTCACAGAATTTCAGTTTCCTAGTTTCTGCTCCTTCTAACAATCCTTGTTTACTTAGAATTGACAGCCCTTTCTCACTCATGTGTCCCAATCGACAATGCCACAACTCTGTATAATCATCATTCTTCCCTAAAGATTTAGATACAGCCACTGTCCCCATCACAGAACTACCAATCAGAAAGTAAATGCCATGCTGCAATTTACCCTTCATTATAACCAGAGCACCTTTGGAAATTCTCAACTGTCCATTCTCTCCAGAGTACTTGTACCCTTGTTTGTCTAGAGTACCAAGAGAAATCAAGTTCTTCCGTAGACCAGGAACATACCAAGCATCAAGCGTCCTGACTATTCCATCATACATCTGAATCTACACAGAACCACTGCCCTTAACACTAAGCTGCTCATCATCACCCAACCTCACAACACCATTCCACTCCTTGAAAGAAGTAAACAGTTCACGTGAGAAAGTCATATGATAAGATGCACATGTGTCCAAGACCCAAGTATTTGCAGAACCAGAGGTGCTGACTGTGAGAACATCAATGTCTTCTTCTCCGTCAGAACTATCTTGCACCACCGAAGCACTACCACTGGTATTCGGTTCCTTCTCGTCATTTTCCTTCTTCCTCTGTGGACAATTCTTCCTGATGTGCCCCTTCTGTTTACAGTGATAACATCGAGGTCCTCCTTTGTTCCTCGACTTAGACCGTGACTTGCTTCTTTTTCCATCATCCCTTTTAGTGTCTCTGCCTCTGCCAACATACAAACCTGCTTCTGCACCATCCTCATTAGAACTAGAGACTCTTCTCTTCAGCTCTTTAGACTGCAAAGCATCTTTGACATCATTAACAGAGATACTATCTCTACCATACAACATAGTGTCAACAAAGTTCTCATATGAATTTGGTAGAGAACACAAAAGAATGATAGCCTGATCTTCATCATCTATCTTAACCCCAACACCCTGTAAATCCAGGATAATTCGGTTAAAATTATCAAGATGATCTTTTACCTGCATATTTTCTGTCATCCGCAGGTATACAAATGCTGCTTCTGATATAACCGGTTTGTGAGAGACTTTTTCTGGTATTTATCATCCAATTTCTTCCACAAACCTGCAGCAGTTGATTCATCAACTACTTCTCTCAACACCTCATCTGTCAGACTCAATAGTAATGCACTATGAGCCTTTGCCAAAATTTCCTTCTTCTCCTCTTCTTTCAACGTGTTAGGTAGACTACTTTCTCCTTCTAATGCCACTGCACATCCCTGCTGAACCAGAAGTGCCCTCATTTTTACCTTCCACAAAGTGAAATCATTCGATCCATTGAACTTCTCAATATCGAATTTATGAGTCGACATCTTCTCAAATAACAGCAGATAAATTACTAGCAAATTTCGCAATCAGAAATTGAATTTCACAAAACTGTTCAGAACCTTGCAAACTGACCAGAACTTCACTAACAGAAATTCAACACAGCAGTCCAACAAAATTCACAGCAGTAAACCAGAAATTCAATCCAGCACAATCCAGTAAATTCACACAGAAATTCAGAATTCTTTTCTGAATTAAACATAAACTTACCGGAACTGTGTCGAGGAAACAATAACGATCGCAACAGAAAACTTGGTCCAAACAACAACAATGACCAAACAGCAGCTTTGACCAAATAGCAATTTTTGACCAAACAGCAGCTTTAACCAAACAGCAGCTTTGACCAAACAACAGCTTTGACCAAACAGCAACTTTGACCAAATAGTACCGTTGACCGTTGACCGTGCTACAGTGCCTTGCCGTAGAAGACGATGAACAGTGATTTCGATGAAGATTCCGGTAATGAACAGTACTTCCGATGAAGATTCCGGCGATGAACAGTACTCGCAACCGTAAAAACTCACCGAAACAACTGAAAAACGATCTCCAATGCACTAGAAATGCAATAAACGGTCTCTTTTTCCCAAAAAACAAGCGAATCAAGCTAGATCTGAGATTTAAAACTAGATCTGAAAATTTTCTTACCACCAAAAATTGGTCTCCGACGTTCTTTAACGCACCAAAGATGCAGAGAATGGTCTCCTATGCTCCAAATCAACCAAATCGGGGCAAGATCTGAAATTTTGGAGCCGGATCTGAAAATTTTCGGACGTGCTACAGTAACCGACGAACCAAAAATGAACCAAAGCTTTGATACCACTTGTTAGGTTACTGAAATGCAATTAATCAAGGAGAAGGATAGAGAATAACACACAAAGAAATTACGTGGTTCGGTCAATGCGACCTACGTCCACGGACAGAGAGAATATCTGTATTATTTTCTGAAGGAGGCTATACAGAGAGAAATTACATCAACCACTCTACTAATGAATTCTCTCACACTCATATATATAGAGACAAATGGGTCGTGGGTCGTGGGTCGGGTTACAAACCGGGTCACCCACAAAATTCAAGTCAAACCCAACATTTTCGTTACTTGTTTTGGTAGGGTAAATAACACTGGGGAGGAGTAGTATGGGTTATGTTAATTTCTGGTTGAATTATCTTTGGAGCTTCCCTTCGCTTGAATTAAGGAACCCTTTTGTATAATTTCCCATCTCCTGGAACTTGATACATCTTCTCCATTAATCATACTTTCCTATCTTTCATTTTATTATTTCTTTTGCTTAATTTGGTTACTGTATCATTGGTGCTTTCATTGAGAGACCTCCATGGCTGAGAGAACTTGCTTTGCGGTATTGGAATCTGCGAATTGTGATTTACAGAAAACACAAGGAATGATGGATGACAAGATTACGTTAATCAATACATGGTTGGAAAAATTAGAGCAAACGATTCATAATAAGGAAGACATGTTAAGATGAGTGATCCATGACAAGGCTGCGAAAGGGTCGACGCAAATAAATCCACAGAGGATTGCTGAAGAATTGAGTGGCCCAGGTCTATACTACAGTAAGGGAATAAAGGTTGAGGTTCCTAGGTTTAACTGAGAGAATGCTAAGGCTTAGATCTTTAAGATCAAAGAATTCTTTGAGATATATAGAGTTCTAGCAGAACAAAGAATTAAAATTGCCTCGTTTCATATGGAAGGACCAGCCTATTCTTGGTATAAATGGATTGTTAAAAATCAATTGGTTTAAACATGGAATGAGTTTCTGATGGCTCTTCAACTCCGATTTGGGCAATCCTTGTACGACGATCCTAAGGCGGCTTTGAAGGAACTTAAACAGATGTCAACAGTGGCTGAATATTAGTCGGCATTTGAAGAATTATCTACTAAAGTAACGGGGTTGAGTGAACAATGGTTGATTAGCTTCTTTGTTACCGGACTACAAGAGCAATTAAAATGTGAGTTATTGATAGCACAACCAGTTACCTATTATCAGGTAGTGTCTCTAGCCAAGTTACATGAACAGTCACTGACATCAATGCAAAACACTCTAAAAGGGGCATCAATTTGTGGAAGGAGTACCCATAACTTACATAGGCCACTGGGTGGGAATTCTTTGGCTTATTTTGTACCAAACAATAGAAGTCCGAATCAAGGTGCTAGCAATAGTAAAGGGCAATCCTACAATAATTTATCAGGGGGAAAACAGCAGAGTAACAACGTGACTACCAGTGCGAGTGTAGGAAGTAACATAAGCAGCAGTGCCACAGCTCCAATTAAGAAGTTAACTATGGCAGAGATAAAAGCAAGGAGGGAAAAAGGACCTTGTTACTAATGTGATGAAAAGTACCAACCAAGCCACAAATGTAAAGTGTCTTTTTATTTGCTAGTGGAGCCAGAGGAGTTGAATGAGATTGTTAAGGATGAGGAAACAGAGGAGAAAGAAACTAATGTGGAGGAAGAAAGTCAATTACAAGTGCTGGATGTAACTCCTGACATCAGCTTGAATGCATTAGTCGGGCAATTTCACCCAAGTACCTTAAGGTTGTTAGGAAGGCATGGAAAGAAACACGTTAAAATACTTGTAGATAATGGAAGCAATAATAACTTCATCAAGCCAAAAGTAGCTACAAAGCTAAACTTACAACCCCTATTAAAGAATTCAAGGTTGGCATTGGTAGTGGTAACTTTCTAGTTTGCAGCAAGAAATGTGAGCAGGTACCTTTAATTATCTAAGGAATTGAGTTTAAGGTGGATTTATTTATCTTGGAAATTAAAGGGTTAAATGTAGTGCTTGGGGTTCAATGGCTCATTGAGCTAGGAACCATAAAAACTAATTACCAGTAGTTGACAATGGAGTTTTGTTATAAGGGATATGATGTGAAGTTACAAGGTGAAAACCTTTTGCTCGATATACCCTTCAAAGGGAAGAAACTTGGTAAACTAGCCAACTCAGAAAACCTTTCTGAATTTTATCAATTACAGACAATGACACAACCTATGTAAGAAAACGTTGAAGGAAGGGAATTACATCAGGAAGTAAAACATTTACTGCAACAATATTCTGAAGTTTTTCAAGAGCCTAAGGGTCTGCCACCTGTACGTGAGATTGATCACCGCATTCCCTTAGAACCCTTTTCCAAACCAGTAAATGTGCGTCCATATAGATATCCATGCTTTTAGACGAAAGAGATGAAGAGGTTGGTCACGGAAATGCAGGCTGCTGGGATTATAAAAGATAGTAATAGCCTCTTTTCTTCCTCTGTACTACTAGTAAAGAAAAAGGATGGAACATGGCGATTTTGTGTGGATTACCGGGCCTTGAACAACATTACTGTCAAGGACAAATTTCCAATTCTGACCATAGATGAAATTCTTATCACCAAGCAACTATGAACAAGGTATTTAAACCTTTCTTGAGATAATTTGTAGTTGTTTTCTTTGATCATATATTAATATATAGCCATGGTTTAATCAACATTTGGAGCACTTGAAATTAGTTTTGGATACTTTACGAGATCACACTTTACATGAAAAATTAATCAATTGTACTTTCGCTCAAGAATCCACTGAATGCCTTGGCTATATAGTTGGAAGGGAGGGTGTACAAGTAGACCAGAGAAAGATCCAATCTATGTTAAAATGGCCATTACCCTTGAATTTGAAACAGTTAAGGGGTTTCCTAGGCTTGACAGGGTACTATAGGAAATTTGTGAGAGGATAGGCACTCATTGCTCAGCCACTCATAGAACTATTGAAGAAAAATAAATTTCAGTGGGATGAATGTGCTACTGCAGCATTTGAAGAATTGAAAAGAAGGATGACAAAGACCCCTATGCTTAAATTGCCAGAATTCTCAAAGACATTTGTGGTAGAGACTGATGCATCTAACGTGGGAATTGGAGTAGTCCTATCTTAGGAAGGGTACCCCTTGGCGTATTTCAATAAGAAATTAACTAGCAAAATGTCTATGGCTTCAACCTACGGGCGAGAGCTGTATGCGATTAAGCAGTTAGTACTGAAATGGAGATACTATTTACTTGGGAGACAATTTGTCATTAAAACATATCATAGGAGTTTAAAGGAGTTAATAGCACAAGTAGTATAGATCCAAGAACAGCAATATTATCTAACCAAGTTGATAGGGTTTGATTATGAAATAATTTATAGATTTGGGAAGACCAATGGTGTCACAGACGCTCTGTTAAGGAAGGAGATAATGGAGATGCAATTAAATTCATTCTATCAAATCTAGTGATTGTAGCCATACGCACAGCCAACACAGAGGAGGCAGATATGAAATTATGGCACGAGCGTTACAGTAATCACGAATTGGGTTCAATCTATGTAGTGAAGGATGGGATACTATTTTTTCAGAACATGATTATGGTTCCTAATAATTATGGGCTGAAAAGAGAAATTTTCAGAATTTGTTAGTCTGGGATGAGACAGGACATTGAAGAACTGGTTAAACAGTGTGAAAGCTGCCAACAAGTCAAGTACAGTACAGCTACGAAGCAAGGAGCGTTGTAGCCTTTACCTATAGCAACCAAACCTTGGCAAGATATTACGATGGATTTCATCACTGGTTTTCCGAGCTCACATGGAAATGTTGCAATATTAGTGGTTGTAGATCGATTCACCAAACAAGCTCATTTTGTAGCCTTAGCGTTGAGGTATACTGCTAGTAGCGTGGCTGAGAAGTTTGTGCGATAGGTAGTAAGGTTACATGGTTTCCCTAGAAGTGTGGTATCGGATAGGGATCCCTTGTTCATCAGTAAGTTTTGGCAACAACTAATGCAGTTTAGTGGTGTTGGGTTTGACTTGAATTTTGTGGGTAACCCGGTTTGTAACCCGACCCACGACCCACGACCCATTTGTATCTATATATATGAGTGTGAGGGAATTCATTAGAAGAGTGGTTGATGTAATTTCTCTCTGTATAGCCTCCTTCAGAAAATAATACAGATATTCTCTCTGTCCGTGGACGTAGGTCGCATTGACCGAACCACGTAATTTCTTTGTGTGTTATTCTCTATCCTTCTCCTTGATTAATTGCCTTTCAGTAACCTAACAAGTGGTATCAGAGCCTCGGTTCATTTTTTGGTTCGTCGGTTACTGTAGCACGTCCGAAAATTTTCAGATCCAGCTCCAAAATTTCAGATCTTGCCCCGATTTGGTTGATTTGGAGCATAGGAGACCATTCTCTGCATCTTTGGTGCGTTAAAGAACGTCGGAGACCAATTTTTGGTGGTAAGAAAATTTTCAGATCTAGTTTTAAATTTCAGATCTAGCTTGATTCGCTTGTTTTTGAGGAAAAAGAGACCGTTTATTGCATTTCTAGTGCATTGGAGATCGTTTTTCAGTTGTTTCGGTGAGTTTTTACGGTTGCGAGTACTGTTCATCACCGGAATCTTCATCGGAAGTACTGTTCATTGACGGAATCTTCATCGGAAGCACTGTTCATCGTCTTCTACGGCGAGGCACTGTAGCACGGTCAACGGTCAACGGTACTATTTGGTCAAAGTTGCTGTTTGGTCAAAGTTGCTGTTTGGTCAAAGCTGCTGTTTGGTCAAAGCTGCTGTTTGGTTAAAGCTGCTGTTTGGTCAAAAATTGCTGTTTGGTCAAAGCTGTTGTTTGGTCATTGTTGTTGTTTGGACCAAGTTTTCTGTTGCGATCGTTATTGTTTCCTCGACACAGTTCCGGTAAGTTTATGTTTAATTCAGAAAAGAATTCTGAATTTCTGTGTGAATTTACTAGATTGTGCTGGATTGAATTTCTGGTTTACTGCTGTGAATTTTGTTGGACTGCTGTGTTGAATTTCTGTTAGTGAAGTTCTGGTCAGTTTGCAAAGTTCTGAACAGTTTTGTGAAATTCAATTTCTGATTGCGAAATTTGCTAGTAATTTATCTGCTGTTATTTGAGAAGATGTCGACTCATAAATTCGATATTGAGAAGTTCAATGGATCGAATGATTTCACTTTGTGGAAGGTAAAAATGAGGGCACTTCTGGTTCAGCAGGGATGTGCAGTGGCATTAGAAGGAGAAAGTAGTCTACCTAACACGTTGAAAGAAGAGGAGAAGAAGGAAATTTTGGCAAAGGCTCATAGTGCATTACTATTGAGTCTGACAGATGAGGTGTTGAGAGAAGTAGTTGATGAATCAACTGCTGCAGGTTTGTGGAAGAAATTGGATGATAAATACCAGAAAAAGTCTCTCACAAACCGGTTATATCAGAAGCAGCGTTTGTATACCCTGCGGATGACAGAAAATATGCAGGTAAAAGATCATCTTGATAATTTTAACCGAATTATCCTGGATTTACAGGGTGTTGGGGTTAAGATAGATGATGAAGATCAGGCTATCATTCTTTTGTGTTCTCTACCAAATTCATATGAGAACTTTGTTGACACTATGTTGTATGGTAGAGATAGTATCTCTGTTAATGATGTCAAAGATGCTTTGCAGTCTAAAGAGCTGAAGAGAAGAGTCTCTAGTTTTAATGAGGATGGTGCAGAAGTAGGTTTGTATGTTGGCAGAGGCAGAGACACTAAAAGGGATGATGGAAAAAGAAGCAAGTCACGGTCTAAGTCGAGGAACAAAGGAGGACCTCGATGTTATCACTGTAAACAAAAGGGGCACATCAGGAAGAATTGTCCACAGAGGAAGAAGGGAAATGACGAGAAGGAACCGAATACCAGTGGTAGTGCTTCGGTGGTGCAAGATAGTTCTGACCTTGAAGAAGACATTGATGTTCTCACAGTCAGCACCTCTGGTTCTGCAAATACTTGGGTCTTGGACACAGGTGCATCTTATCATATGACTTTCTCACGTGAACTGTTTACTTCTTTCAAGGAGTGGAATGGTGTTGTGAGGTTGGGTGATGATGAACAGCTCAGTGTTAAGGGCAGTGGTTCTGTGCAGATTCAGATGTATGATGGAATAGTCAGGACGCTTGATGCTTGGTATGTTCCTGGTCTACGGAAGAACTTGATTTCTCTTGGTACTCTAGACAAACAAGGGTACAAGTACTCTGGAGAGAATGGACAGTTGAGAATTTCCAAAGGTGCTCTGGTTATAATGAAGGGTAAATTGCAGCATGGCATTTACTTTCTGATTGGTAGTTCTGTGATGGGGACAGTGGCTGTATCTAAATCTTTAGGGAAGAATGATGATTATACAGAGTTGTGGCATTGCCGATTGGGACACATGAGTGAGAAAGGGCTGTCAATTCTAAGTAAACAAGGATTGTTAGAAGGAGCAGAAACTGGGAAACTGAAATTCTGTGAAGTTTGTGTTATGGGTAAACAACGTAGAGTTAAGTTCAGTTCTGGGAAGCATACTTCTACGGATGTTCTGCAATATGTTCACTCAGACTTGTGGGGTCCTTCTCCAGTTGAATCTCAGGGCAAATGCAAGTACTTTGTTACTTTCATTGATGACTACTCTAGAAGGGTTTGGGTATATTTTCTGAAATCCAAAGATGAAGTGTTTGGGAAGTTCAAGGAGTGGAAGACCATGGTTGAGAAACGGACTGGAAAACAGGTCAAAACACTCAGAACTGATAATGGGTTGGAGTTCTGTAACGCTCCATTTGATGAGTTTTGCAAGAAAGAAGGTATAGTGAGGCATCGCACTGTACGTCATACACCACAGCAAAATGGAGTTGCAGAACGTATGAATCAAACACTGTTGCAGCGTGCGAGATGCATGCGATTAAACGCTGGCTTGCCAAAACAATTCTGGGCTGAAGCAGTTAACACTGCTTGTTATCTGGTGAATAGATCGCCATCTACTGCAATTGATTTTAAGACTCCTCAAGAGGTATGGTCCGGTAAACCTTCTGATTATTCTGGCCTGCGTATATTTGGTTGTCCTGCTTATGCTCATGTGAATGATGGTAAACTAGAGCCTAGGGCAATGAAATGCATATTTCTAGGGTATGCACATGGAGTTAAAGGGTACAGACTGTGGTGTACTGAAAAGGATAGAACTCCAAAATTTATTATTAGCAGAGATGTAACTTTTGATGAGTCTGCTATGTTTGGTCAGAAGGAGGAGCTTGGTAGTCATGCAGGTAATAATGATCAAGGTGCCAACCAGAAGGTGGAAATTGAAGTTCAAACTTCAAAAAGGGTTATAACAGACCCTGTACAGCAGCCCAAGGAAGAAGAAGAATCACAACCTATAGCAACAAGGAGGGAAAGAAGGGAAATCAGAAAACCTATGAGGTATGCAGATTGTGTTGATATAGTTGATGTTAATTCAATTGCTTATGCCTTGGCAGTAGGTGAAAGTATTGATTCTGATGACCCGAGATCATATAAAGAAGCAGTTGAGAGTAGAGAAGCATCAGAATGGCTGGTTGCAATGAATGAAGAGATGCAATCTGTTGAGAAGAACGAAACATGGGATCTTGTACCGTTACCAAAGGGAGTGAAACCGGTAGGATGCAAATGGGTCTTCAAGAAGAAAGAAGGTATTCCTGGAGTTGAACCAGCAAGGTTCAAAGCACGACTTGTGGCAAAGGGTTTTTCACAAAAGGAGGGAATTGATTATCATGAAGTTTTCTCCCCGGTTGTGAAGCATAAAACCATTCGTGTCCTTTTGTCCATGGTAAGTGTTTTTGACTTGGAGTTGAAACAACTGGATGTGAAAACTGCTTTCTTACATGGAAATTTAGAGGAGCAGATCTATATGTCACAGCCAGAAGGATTTCTTGATTCTGAGAAGAAAGATCATGTATGTTTGCTGAAAAAGTCCTTGTATGGTTTGAAGCAGTCTCCTAGACAGTGGTACAAGAAATTTGATGCATTCATGACTTCCCATGGTTTTCTGCGTAATCAGTTTGATAACTGTGTCTACTCTAAGAAACTTGCAGATGATTCTTATATTTATTTGTTGCTATATGTTGATGATATGTTAATTGCTGCAAAGAACAAGGTTGAAATTGATAGTTTGAAAGCCTTGTTGAGCAGTGAGTTTGAGATGAAGGATTTGGGTGCAGCCAAGAAGATATTGGGCATGGAGATTTGGAGAGATAGAAGTGCAAGTTTACTGTATGTATCTCAACAGAAATACATAGAAAAATTGTTACAGTCTTTCCAAATGAATAATTCTAAGCCGGTTAGTACTCCGTTGGCGGCACATTTTAAACTTGATGCTAGTACAATACCTACTACAGTTGAGGAAAAAGGGTATATGAGTTCAGTGCCCTACTGTAATGCTGTTGGAAGCTTGATGTATGCAATGGTGTGTACTAGGCCTGATCTGGCTCATGCAGTCAGTGTGGTAAGTAGGTTTATGAGTAATCCTGGGAGAGCTCACTGGAGTGCAGTTAAATGGATTATGCGGTATCTGAAAGGTACGAGTAATATTTGCTTGGTTTATGGTGCTGATAAATCTGATAGTGGCTTGGTTGGCTATACAGATTCAGATTATGCTGGAGATCTTTTGAGGAGGAGATCCTTAACATGCTATGTCTTGACTCTGAATGGATGTGCTGTCAGTTGGAAGGCAACACTTCAATCTACAGTTGCCTTGTCTACCACTGAAGCAGAATACATGTCATTGGCAGAAGGAGTTAAGGAAGGTATGTGGTTACATGGTTTGATTGATAGTCTGGGGTTAAATATTCAGAGACCTATCATTTATTGTGATAGTCAGAGTGCATTAAGTTTAGCCAAGAATCCAGTCTACCATGAAAGGTCGAAGCATATTGATATCAGATTGAATTTTATTCGAGATGTGATAGAAGACAAGAAATTATCCATCGAGAAGATAGCCACAGCAGATAATCCAGCAGATATGTTGACAAAGGCTCTACCTTCAGAGAAGTTCAAGCATAGCTTGGACTTGGTGAATGTTTGCATTCCATGAAGCCCTACAGGGCTTGAATGACAGAGATGAATTTGTACTTAGTTCTGGTGATTTGAGAGAATTCAAGTCAAGGAGGGAAATTGTTGGGTTTGACTTGAATTTTGTGGGTAACCCGGTTTGTAACCCGACCCACGACCCACGACCCATTTGTATCTATATATATGAGTGTGAGGGAATTCATTAGAAGAGTGGTTGATGTAATTTCTCTCTGTATAGCCTCCTTCAGAAAATAATACAGATATTCTCTCTGTCCGTGGACGTAGGTCGCATAGACCGAACCACGTAATTTCTTTGTGTGTTATTCTCTATCCTTCTCCTTGATTAATTGCCTTTCAGTAACCTAACAAGTGGAACTAAATTACTCCACTCCACTGCATATCACTTAGAAATCAATGGACAATTTGAAGTTATTAATTGTTGCCTCGAGCAATACTTAAGAATTTACGCTCACTCTCATCCGCAGTAGCGGTCTAAGTTTCTAACTTGGGCAGAGTTATGGTATAGCTCTTCTTATCACAGTACAATCAAAATGTCTCCCTATGAAGTTGTTTATGGGGTTAAACCCAACTTGTTACCAGGTTATAACCATGGAAAGGCAAATGTAGAAACACTGGATGAACTGTTAAGGTCGTGGGAGAAAGTACACAAATTTCTAAAAGATAAAATACTATTAGCTTGGTATAGAATGAAGAATCAAGCAGACAAAAAGAGAATGGAGAAGAAGTTTGCTGTAAGAACTTGGGTATAGTTGAAGTTGCACCATTTCAATCAAAATTCAGTAGCCAAGAGGCTGAATTTTAAGTTCTCTAAGAGGTACTATGGACCTTTTAGAATCCTAGAATAGATTGGTCCAGTAGCATATAAGCTAGAGTTACTTGATGATAGTAGGATGCATGTAATGTTTCATATGGAACTATTGAAGGAATACCACGGGACACCCCCTTAAGAGCCTGGGTAGTTCTAGAAGACGTATCCTTGCAAGTAATGGAGCCAGTAGCTATTATAGACCAAAAATGGACTAATTGTGAAGGTGCATCAACGCAGCTAATAGGTACCGGGTTGTAATGGGTTATCTTGTGTAGTGGGCTAGTTTATTATTCTGTCATGTATGGGTAATGGGAATTGGGAAAGGATGGTATATGTGTGGAATGGGTAGCATGATTCTGTTAGGAGGGTAGTGGTGGAATTTCAGTAGAGGGCTCTTGGTTATACAAGGAGGAGAGAGGGAGAGAGTGGATCATCATGGGGAATTTTATTGTGAAGTTACGCATAGGAGAATCATTCTCTTGGAAAGCATTTGTGCTCTAGGAGGCTAGGTCTCTGGGATTACTCTGGTATTTGTTTACCAGATTGATATTCTATTTTGCATTGTGTTTCTTTTTCCTTGGTTTGGTTTATCTTCTTTTTTAAAGTCCTTCTAGTCTTAATTTCTATGGTTGAGTCTGTAATCCTTTTTCTTCATAAATAAAATCTGTCATTAGTTTATTTCAATTATGGGTTCCTATTATTTTGGTTCGACCTGCCGGATACGTGAAGGGAGCCAGTGTTTTACTTGTCATTTATAATGTCAGTCGAGGACTGGGAAGAATTTAGAAAGAAGTTAGAACAAGTCATCACAAATGCGTTCGACCATGCGTTCGACCGATTTTGGAGGAAGATATCAGTGAAGGATGTTGCTAGTGTTGAAGGAGAAGGGGGTTTCGAACTGAGACTCAAAATAACGTGAGCAAGAAAAATATTGAAGCAATGATATTGTCACCGGAAATACTTGTGTTTGAAAACGCGTCTGCGAAGAAGGTTGAAGATGCAGTTAGAGTTGAGTCTCGATCTTTCAGAGGCTTAGGCAACGAGGATTTAAGCGTCAGTAAGGGAAGGGAATTGGGTCGGAGGATGGGTAACTCCATCCATTTTAGTAAAACCCACATGCAGATTGGCCCAAGGACATTAAGGGGTACAAGCATTAGTGTGGACCAGGCCCAGTTAGGAATAGGCCATATGGAGCAGAACTCGACCCAGGGATGCACGCTCAACATATCCTGGGGTTCGCATGAGTCCATGAGCAAGGGACGCACGCTCAACACACCCTGGAGTTCGCATGAGTCCGTGCGCAATGAACCGCCTCGTCCAAACAGATCATTATCCTTCTCCACTGCAAATAGGTCTAAGATGGAGCATCGGCCACCATCGCAGAAGAAGGGTAGAAGAATTCAGTATCTTACATATTCAGAGCTCATGGCTAGGAAATTGAAGGGCCAATGTCTTTGGTGTAGGGAAACATTGCACCCTTTGCATCTTTGCTCTGACAGACAAATGCGATTAATTATTTTGGGAGATGGTGAGGGGGTAAACGATGAAGGAGAAGTGGTAGCCATTGAAGATGATGAAGAACTGACTAAGGATGCTGTGGAAAGCAACACAGTGATGGATGTTTGTTTCAAGGGGCTTTTTGAAGAGGACGGTAACGCGATTAATAGGGAAAAAGAAGTGGGTCTAGCAGTATGTAACCCGACTCGTCTAGCCTTGGGCCAAAACCAAACAAATAAGGCCCAATATTCCACTTCTGAAGAGGGTTCGTCACTGGCATCAGGTTCACTGTCGTGTTTGTTATCTCAACAGAGGAACAACTTGACTACACTGCAGGGGAGTAATATTGGTAGACCACCACCAATGCCGGTATCACAAAGGACGACGACAAAGGACTCTGCGGAAGATCGTGGAGGAAATAATGAGAAGCTTAAAGGTGTTCGACATATAACATTGAAGGTTTCTGGTTGGGAATTTGAAGATGCTAGAGTGGGTTGAAGGGTGATTTTCCTTTTCTATTTTTAGCCTTGAGGACAAGGCTGATCTTAAGGGGGCGGTAATGATAGGTACGGGGTTGTAGTGGGTTATCTTGTGTAGTGGGTTGGTTTATTATTCTGTCATGTATGGGTAGTGGGAATTGGGAAAGGGTGGTGTGTGTGTGGAATGGGTGGCATGATTCTGTTAGGAGGGCAGTGGTGGAATTTCAGTAAGGGGCTCTTGGTTATAAAAGGAAGAGAGAGGGAGAGAGTGGATCATCATGGGGAATTTTATTGTGAAGTTACGCATAGGAGAATCATTCTCTTGGAGAGCATTTGTGCTCTAGGAGGCTAGGTCTCTGGGATTAGTCTGGTATTTGTTTACCAGATTGATATTCTGTTTTGCATTGTGTTTCTTTTTCCTTGGTCTGGTTTATCTTCTTTTTTAAAGTCCTTCTAGCCTTAATTTTCTATGGTTGAGTCTGTAATCCTTTTTCTTCATAAATAAAATCTGTCATTAGTTTATTTCAATTCTGGGTTCCTATCAGCTGCAAGTACTCGTGGAATGGTTGGGGTTGCACAGAGAGAAAGCGATATGGGAGCAATTTGAACTATTAAAGGAAGCTTTTCCTTGGATCAACCTTGAGGAAAAGGTTGTTTTCAAAGAGCGAGATATTGATATGAATCAAGCCAATAAAATGAATGATGTGGTAGAACATTTGGCAATCAATGTTGATGTGGCTGATAAAAGGACAGTTAAGCCTGCTGAGGTGGACAGCGAAGGTGTTCGAATGAGAAGAGCACCAAGATGGACACGTGATTTTATTGTGGATTAGCTGGAGTAAGGGATGGAGAACGTGAAGCATTCTGTTATTCGTATTTGTCGTTTATGCATTTTCGTTACTCGTTTCGGTAGGGTAAATAACACTGGGGAGGAATAGTATTGGTTATGTTAATTTCTGGTTGAATTATCTTTGGAGCTACCCTTGGCTTTAAGTAAGGAACAGTTTTCTATAATTTCCCATCTCCGGGAACTTGATACATCTTCTCCATTAATCATACTTTCCTGTCTTTCATTTTATTATTTCTTCTGCTTAATTTGGTTACTGTATCACGCTACTTCCAGTAAACGACAATTCCACATACTGCCAGTTATAAACAGAACACATCTTGTTACGTATGCGGCACATATTTATCAAACACATAGTAACACTTTTGTATATGTAAAATTTGTGCCTTTTCTTATACGAAACTTATTACGGTGGCTCTTTTGGCGTGCCCCCGCTTCATCATCCTTTGTAATAAAACAATGGTTTCACTCCCAAACCACGGGTCTAAAATAGTAGGATATGGAATCAATGGCAAAACCATGTACCGCACAAAAGCCTCCAAAGCAATAAAGTCTCAACCCCACCAATGAAGACGAAGAGGAATCATTAAAGCTTTTGGGTCCATTTGGCAATTCAGATATGGTCCATATGGTGAATAAAATCTATATAAGCAGTGAATCCATATCATTCCTTCTCTCAAACTACTTTCAATTTCATCTGGTGAATTCAATACTTGAAACATTTCATTCTAGCATGTGTGCTACAAGAGAGGGTTGGGTTGTGGCAACGAGTGTGGGAGTTGTGGAGGCTTTGAAGGATCAAGGGTATTGCAGATGGAACACCACGTTGAGGTCTCTACAACAACATGCGAAAAACCAACTAAGGTCGATAGCTCAGGCTCAGAAGCTTTCTTCTTCTTCTTCTTCTTCTTCTTCTTCTTCTGCCTCTCCCATGTCGAAGAAGCTGACGAGAGATCATGACAGGATGAAGAGATCAGAGGAATCTCTTAGAACTGTCATGTTCCTGAGCTGCTGGGGTCCTAACAGCTAGAGAAGAAGAATATTTTACGTGATAGAACTAGAGTGCTATAAATTGATTGCGCACCGCCTCTGGGTTTTGATCGTGATAATTTTAGATGGAAATTTGCATTCTTGTTAGAGATGAGATGTAAACTGTAATTGTATTAGCTCTCTCCGACTCCGGATATCAATGAAAACAAAACACGTTAGCTTTCCCTAGCCTTTTTTATCAACTTATGAAGAGGATTTGATCGATGTAAATACTATATGGTGATGATAGATGACAGCTGTCAATTGTAATGTTAAACAGTAACACTATTATCAAATGAAAAAAGGCTCATCAAATTTTTCTGTGTCTTTATATGGATGAATAGAAATACTGCGTCTCCAACACCATTTTCTTGAAAAAAGCATGAGTTCTGAGACTCCAAACTAGAAACTTGTTACCCGAATTACTTGATTTTTTTAATTTCAGCATGAAACGGATTCTTTTTAGGTTTTTGTGGAATTATATCACAAATGAGGACTAGATTGTGTATTACTTAGAGAAGGCTCTAAAAAAAAAAAGGGAGCAGAGAAATCTTTGTTCAAATGTATTTTCTGAAAATCACTAATCTGATCACTGATGGTTCATTTTGTTCAAATCTTCACAATTATAGATGGCTAAAACAGAGATTATGAACATCCCTGTTAATTCAACATTAATATATAGCTATTTATTTTTTTATTTAATTTGTCACAAATATTGATTAATTTAACGCCACCAAGACGGGTCGGAAATGTATTAATAAATAGCCAATGGTGTCCAATGCCAAAGTATCTAAGCGGAACTTACTATGTCTAACTCCTAGGCAAGTGGGTGGCACTCCATGACATTGACAAGTGTCCTACAGTAGAGGATAAGATTCAACATCATTGTTATTAAATTATTCGCCCTCAAAAAAATATGCAAAAACCACAGGCTCCACTCCCCCTGAAATCTCCTACAACCCCTGGTTTTTCCTAGACTTTGGCCTTTTCTTCTGTTCACCGACTTAGCATCTAAACCTTCTCTATATATAACTCCACGTTCACTCGCTTACCCCATCAAACTCAAATCCTGCGACTATTATAATTTACTTTATTCCTCACAGAGCTATTCTTCTGCGGAAAGCTAAACAAGGGTGTCTTCTAGTTTGACGAAGAATTGGAAAGATGAGTTCGGCAAGCAGAGCTTGGATTGTGGCGACTAGTGTGGGAGTTGTGGAGGCCTTGAAGGATCAGGGCGTGTGTAGGTGGAACTATGCTTTGAGGTCAGCTCAACAACATCTGAAGAACCATGCAAGGTCCATCTCTCAGGCAAAGAAGCTTTCTTCATCTTCTGCTGTGGTTTCTGAAAGACTAAAGGACCATAAGGCAAAGCAGTCTGAGGAGTCCCTAAGGACGGTCATGTACTTAAGTTGCTGGGGTCCCAACTAGAAATAAGGGAAGGGCAACCTTTTTTTTTGTTTTTTGTTTTTTTAGTGTGACGAAAAAGTGATTGTCCAATGTTGAAGGACTGATGTAAATTTTGATAAATGACAGATGCAGTGTCAAATACTAGCAAATTTCCTTATGCTCATTGGTGTTATGTTTTCTAACTTTCACATGCTCCGTCTCGTGGTGGAACTTCTTAATTTTACAGAACCCAGTATAATAAGCTCAAAAAATAATAAACAAAAATCAGACGCTCAATAGCAAATTTCTATATGATTTCCCACCCAGATTAATTTGTAAGTTTTATTAGAAAATAATCAAAAAAAAATTTTAATGTAATAAATATATTTTAAATAGAGAATTCTAGAACCCACTAGATAATAAATAGGCGGCATAATGCATTATGTAGAATGATCTTAGCGGAAGATTTTGTAGAAAATTCTAGGCAATGGAAAGAAGCCTCCAGACACATGTTAACCGACATGTGAAACATATATATATAAGCATTGGTTGTGTAATTGAATATGTGAGTTGAATAAAAAAAACAATCATTCCTTCCTACAACTTCTAGCCTTAGCTTTTTCGTCCATCACTCTCTCTCTCCCTATTTTAATTATTTCTTTATATCAGCTCCATTATCCACTTTATACAAATTACAAAAATTGCCACTAGTCTTCCATACCAAATCAATTTACTTTAAATCCATTATTGGTATCAAAGCCGTGGTTCAAAAAATTCCGTTATATTCTAGCCACCCTATTCTAACCATAAACTCTGATGGCCTCCACATCAAATCCCAATCCAACCACCTTCAATTATACACAAACTTTAATTCCAATATTTGAAGGAGAAGCCTATGATTTTTGGAGCACAAAAATGAAGACACTCTTTATCTCATAAGACTTGTGGGACATAGTGCAAGAAGATTTCCAACATCCAACGCCTGAAGAGCAAGCGACATGGTCAGCTGCTAGGCAAAAGGAGTACAAGCAAATTATTCAGAAGGATGCAAGAGCGTTACTCCTCATACAGCAAGGGGTAAGCAACTCAATCTTTCCAAGAATCATGAATGCAAGCAATGCTAAGGAGGCATGGGAAATTCTGAAGAGTCAGTTCAAGGGATCTGACAAGGTAATTACTATTAAACTCCAATATTTATGGAAAGATTTTGATAATTTATTAATAAAGGAAGGTGAATCAATTCAAACCTCTTCTCTCGTGTTTCTAATATTATTAATCAAATTAGAAGCTATGGAGACACGATAGAAGATGAGAAAATTATTAAAAAATTGCTAAGATGCCTTCCTCCTAAATATGATCATGTGGTGGCGGCAATTGAAGAAGCTAAAGATTTGACAAAGTTGACTCTAGTGGAATTAATGGGATCTCTCCAAGCTCATGAGGAGAGAATGCAAAGATTTGAGCAACCACTAGAGCAAGCTTTTCAAACAAAAGCAAATATCTCCAAAAGTAATGGAGACAAAAAGCATGACCATGGACAAAATCCTCAAGATAGAGGATCATCTAATTATCGTGGAAGGGGGAGAAGAAATAGTAATCAATGGAGCAAAAATAGACCTAGCTCCTACTGTAATTTATGCACAAAGAATAATCATGATACAAAAGACTGTCAATATAAATGTAAAAGGTGAAAAAGGCACACACATCTTGAAAAAGATTGTTGGTATCGGCAGAAAGACGAAGCAAATTTTTCTGAAAAAAACCAATCCCTTGATCAAATATTTTATTCCGCATTTTCTATTCAACAAGAATCAAGGGATATTTGGTATTTAGACAGTGGTTGTTCAAACCACATGACAAGCAATAAAAATTGTTTTGTCAATTTAGATGAAAATATAAAATCCCAAGTTACACTTGGTGATGGGAAAATTCAAGGAGTTGAAGGAAAAGGCATTATAGCCGTAAAGACAAAAAATGGCCAACAAAAATATATTCATGATATTTTTTATGTTCCAGGCCTTAGTCAAAATCTATTAAGTGTTGGCCAATTGATTCAAAAAGGCTATAAGCTGATTTTTGACCAAGATAAATGCACAATATTTGATAAAAATAAGGGGCAAATTATAACTACTATTAAAATGGCCTCTAACAAAATTTTTCCTTTAAATATGCCACTTGGGCAATACTCTATGAAATGTGAAAATGTGGATGAAGCCACATTATGGCATTTGAGATATGGTCATTTGAATTTTAATGGCCTTAAAGTATTAAATCAAAAGGATATGGTGCTTGGACTACCATCTATGCATTTTAAAAGAAAAATTTGTGAATGATGTATTTTTGGAAAAATGCATAGACTACCATTCTCAAAATCATCTTGGAGAGCAAAAGCTCTGTTAGAATTGGTGCATGCAGATATTTGGGGTCCTTCAAGAACCCCTACTCTTGGCGGGAAGAGATATTTTCTACTCTTTGTTGATGATTTTACCCGCATGATGTGGGTTTACTTCATCGAGCAAAAATCAGAAGCATTTAATTATTTTACTCAATTCAAGGCCCTAGCTGAAAAGCAAAGTGGGCATCCTCTCAAGATTTTAAGAACTGATCGTGGAGGAGAATTCACTGATCAAAGATTCATCCAGTTCTGCAAGGAGCATGGCATCAAGAAGGAACTCACTGTTCAATACACACCACAACAAAATGGAGTTGCGGAAAGGAAGAACAGAACTATCTTGGAAATGGCATGCGCTATGCTACAACAAAAGCAACTGCCAAAATCATTTTGGGCCGAAACAGTATACACAGCTGTCTATATTCTCAACCGATCCCCAACAAAGGCTGTTCCAAATAGAACTCTATATGAAGCATGGTTCGAGAGGAAGCCAAAAGTTGATCACTTCAAAGCCTTTGGCAGTATTGCGTACTCTCATATTCCAAAAGTCAATAGAGAAAAGCTTGATGAAAGAGGAGAAAAATGCATCTTCATTGGATATAGTGACGAGTCTAAAGGCTATCGTCTCTACAATCCAGAAACGAAGCAATTTATCATTTCAAGAGATGTTATATTTAATGAAGGAGAAAGCTGGGAATGGAACAATGAAGCACCAAAAGGAGTCCAACATATAAATGTTGAAGAAGAATCAAGAGACAACACAAGCCCAAGCACAAGTCAAAATTTCAGACCATATTTTTCATCAGATTCATCTTCTCCAAGAAAGATGCGATCATTGCAAGACATTTACCAAACTTGTGATGACGCATTCTTTTCTTGTGAGCCTCAAAAATATGAAGAAGCTGCAAAAGAAGAAGAATGGAGAAAAGCTATGGATGAAGAAATCAAGATGATCGAGAAGAATCAAACATGGAAGCTCGTGGAGAAACCAAAAGAAAAAGACATAATTGGCTTAAAATGGGTCTATAAGATCAAATATAATGAAGACGGATCAATCCAGAAATACAAAGCACGACTCGTAGCAAAAGGCTATTCATAGCAACCTGGCATTGACTTCAATGAAACTTTTGCTCCTGTAGTACGAATGGAGACCATAAGATTAGTACTTGCTTTAGAAGCACAACTTAAGCTGAATGTCTACCAGCTGGACGTAAAGTCTGCATTCCTTAATGGAGAAATTGAAGAGAAGTTTACGTAGAACAACCTCAAGGATACGTCATTCGAGGCGAAGAGAACAAAGTATACCGGCTGAAGAAAGCACTATACAGACTAAAACAAGCACCACGAGCTTGGAATAGTAAGATAGACAAATATCTTCTTGATCGAGGTTTTACAAAAAGTCCAAGTGAACCATCATTATACGTTAAGGTACGTGAAAATCATTTTCTCATCTTATGTCTATATGTGGATGATTTGATATACACAGGCAACAATGAAATAATGATTGAAGATTTCAAGCAAGCTATGATGAAGGAGTATGAGATGACCGATCTCGGTCTGATGAGATATTTCCTTGGAATACAAGTGAAACAAAGGCTTGGACAAATATTCATCACTCAAGAAAAATATGCAGACGACTTGCTAAAGAAATTCAAGATGACGAATTGCAAGCCAATGTCGACACCGATGGGGACAAATGAAAAATTATCAAAAGAAGATGGAACAGAAAAAGTAGACGAGACAGGTTACCGAAGCTTAGTTGGATCGCTGATCTATTTCACAAATACAAGACCAGACATAGTGCACGCAGTCAGCATTGTTTCAAGATTTATGAGTAAGCCCAATAAATCTCACTTAACTGCTGCGAAGAGAATTCTAAGATATGTTAAAGGAACAAAAAATTTTGGCATCATGTACGAAGCGGAAGAAGATTGTAAGTTAATTGGCTACACGGATAGCGACTGGGCAGGCAACGTCGATGATCGAAAGAGCACATCTGGATATGTTTTTCTTCTAGGATCTAAAATAATTTCATGGTCATCAAAAAAGCAGAAGCCTGTTGCACTTTCATCAGCTGAAGCAGAATACATGGCCGCAACAAGTGCTGCATGCGAAGCAGTCTGGCTCAGAAGAATTCTGGAGAATCTACATCAACATGAAAATAGTCCAACAATAATATATTGCGACAATATGTCAGCCATTGCAATAACGAAGAATCCAATATTTCATAGCCGCACCAAACATATTGAAATACGACATCATTTTATCCGAGAGCTAGTGGAACAAGGAGAAATCAAGATAAAATTTTGCAAGACTGAAGAACAATTAGCAGATATTTTCACAAAGCCAGTTACTATGGAAAAATTTATCAAGTTCAAAAAAATGCTTAAAGTTATGAATTTTTTTTTATTATGAGGGAGTATTAGAAAATAATCAAAAAAAAATTTTAATGTAATAAATATATTTTAAATAGAGAATTCTAGAACCCACTAGATAATAAATAGGCGGCATAATGCATTATGTAGAATGATCTTAGCGGAAGATTTTGTAGAAAATTCTAGGCAATGGAAAGAAGCCTCCAGACACATGTTAACCGACATGTGAAACATATATATAAGCATTGGGTGTGTAATTGAATATGTGAGTTGAATAAAAAAAACAATCATTCCTTCCTATAACTCCTAGCCTTAGATTTTTTGTCCATCACTCTCTCTCTCCCTATTTTAATTATTTCTTTATATCATCTCCCATCAAGATATCCACTTTATACAAATTACAAAAATTGCCACTAGTCTTCCATACCAAATCAATTTACTTTAAATCCATTAAGTTTGCGCTGTTTGTCACAAATTGTTTGGGTTGCAGCACCAAGGTTGAGAAGTGGATTTAAGAATGAAACTGATTAATACTCTGATATTCCATTAATTGAGGAAAAAAAACAGCATTTTATATACGAGAGGGACAAAACCGCAAAATCGAAATACCCGGCAACAACTAAAACAAAAAACCAAACTAATCCAAGATAAATAAAAGAAAAGCTAACCAACTTAGGAGCATCCTACCCCTGATCCAACGCTTTGATCCAACTGTTGTGGCTTCGTATGCTTATTTTTATTTTTTAATTTACAAAACATTTTGATTTACTGAATGAGACACCCAATCAAGATGCGACACATAGCATTCTAGTTAGAACACATTGACATGGCTTTCACACTTGAACAAGATGAAATTGAATCTCTCTACTCATTATTATTAAATATACTTTAATTTAATTTCATTTATTAGCTGCCAAAGTTAAAAAAAGATTACCAAAAAAAAGACACTGCGGCATCCTGGTTGGTTGCCCAATTTAGTAAAACGTGCTCTTAGGTTTTTATTTTTTTATTTTAAAAAAAAGGGAGGTGCATGTGAAACCTCGACCGTTGGATCAAATTTGATCCAGCGGTCGAGCAAGATGTAGGCGCAAAGCCGATTTCTCATAACACTCTCCCTGGTGTCATACAAATCAACAATCTCCAATTTAGAAAATAACTTCTCATGATTAATCCCTAAAACCTTGGTCGTCATGACACCATCAAATTGATGTTTAAAACTTATAAACTTGGCTTCAATGGTCCCATCTTGTATTTTATCCTGAATGAAGTGGCAATCAACTTTTATATGCTTGGTGTGTTCATGAAAAACTGGTTAGCAGCTACCTATAAAGCAACCTTATTTTCACAATAAACAGTAGTCGCCTTTAATTCGTTACTTCCCATGTCTTTTAACAGCCCATGAATCCAAGTAATCTTTGTAGATGACATTGAAACAATGCCTTGTTTCTTGGCTTTCTAGGACACCAAGCCTTTCCAAGTTTGATACAATATCTAGTCACAAATCTTCTATTCATACTATAAGAAGCCCCGTAAGAATCACAATAAGCTATTGACTGTAAATCTCTTTGCGGGAAAATAATAGTCCCATACTTGTCTCAAATTTAAGGTACTGAACAATCCTTCTTGCCCCTTCCATGTGAGATTTTTTTAGGAGCATGCATAAATTAGCTAAGAGTTTGAACAACATACATGATATCTAGCCTAGTTAAAGTTAAATATATTAACTTTTCCATTAACCTTTTAAAAACATTGGGGTCTTCCAAATCATGGTCTGCAATGTTTTGATTAGTGTGTTAATCATAATCTCTAATAGTAAATTTAATGTTCTACTCAATAAGGGTCTTACAAGGTTTGGCTCCACTCAAATCTATATTAGTAAGTAATTCAAGAACATATTTCATTTGATTAACCATTATGCCTTAACTAGACCTAGCAACTTCCATTCCAAACTTTAAATCCCCAAGGACTTTAATTTTGAAATTTTGTTTCAAAATATGCTTCAATTCCTCAATAAGGCTAAGACTATTACCACATATAAGAATGTCATCAACATAAATAACTATGCCTTTATTGTCTTGTTTAGTAAATAAAGAATAATCATTCTTGCTTTGTTTGAAGTCATGAAAGTGTGAGTTAATTTACAATTCCATTGCCTCGAAGCTTGTTTTAAACCATAGAGAGAGATTTTTTTTAATTTACAAACCATTTCAGTCTTTTCCCCCTTGGCAAGTAAAACCCTTAGGCAACTCTATATAAATTTCTTCATTTAAATCACCTTGAAGAAAGACATTACTCACATCCATATGAAAAAAGGCTATTGCTCCATAGCAGCAAGGGATACAATCAATCTTATGGTAACAATCTTAGTAACAGGAGAAAATGTATCAAAATAATCAACTCCATCCTTTTGGTTATACCCTTTAGCTACTAACCTAGCCTTAAACCTTGATATGGTCCCATCAGCATAAACTTTGACCTTATAAACCCACTTACAACCTATGGCTTTTTTATCTTTGGGTAAAGGAACGATCTCCCAGGTCCTATTAACCTATAGAGCTTCTATCTCCTCTTTCATAGCTCTTACCCAATTAGGATCATTCTTAGCCTCCTCATAATTGGAGGGTTCCTTAATATTAGATACCTTGGATAGAAAAATTCTAAAATGTGTTGAAAATTTATCATAGGAAACACAATTAGGAATAGGATAGAAATTCTGTTTAGTTAATTCATTTTTGAGAACTATTCGGGGAAATTGAAAACACATAATCTTTGTGCCAGGAAGGGGGTTTGACATTCCTAGAAGATTTCCTAGGCAAGGACATAGTGCTATCTGAAACAAAAATTACCCCAAATAATCTAGATTTATGAAAATTCAAATGCGAAAAATTCTTTAAACATAAACCTACTGTTTTTCGGCCTTTGACAAACAATAAAAACACATAAAAATACACAAAGTAAGAACGTATCTTGATCCATCGTAACCTGAAGATTGAACATAGGTAAACTCTTCTAGGAGAGTAAAAAGGGATCTCTCACTATTTTTGTCTGATGGAAAAAGACAAATGACACACACAAGTCTTACCAAAACAAGCCCTTTATATAACCTATGTGATTTCTGGAAGAAAAACACTTAGTTGACTTTCTGGATAGGTTGAAAGAAACAAACAGAGAAAAACCAAATCACTCAATTGATAAACCAAAGGGAGCCACAATTAAGAAAAATGGGTTAATCTCGCTACACTCAAGAAAGAAGAATGTGAGTAACAAGAAATCTAGTTACTCTCGCCACTAACCTAAATTAGATAAGAGAAATAACTCAAGAATCCTTTTGAAAGCAAAATGTCAATATCTCATATAATTTAAGGATGATGTCTACAACATATGGCAAGGACCTTTTTTATATAGGGTCTCCAAAATAAAAGATAAAAGACTCCAACTAATGCATTAAATGCATCAACTAAAAGTCAAGTAGTGTAGGCTAAATGTTAAAGACAATAAATGCATAGGTAACTAAATGTCAAAGACAATAAATACAAAGGTAGCTAAATGTCAAAGACAATAAATGCATAGGTAATAGACCCTAACTATATTCAACAAATATAACTTTCTTACATGTAATCTTGTTCACACTTTTTCCACTTTTAACAATGTGGTTAAGCCTAATTTAAGCCCTTTAGCTCTTGCACGAGTTAAAGGCCCAATTGAAGTGTTCTCCCTTACTTACGCTGTAATTGGGTTATCCTTGATTACATCATAATACCCTGGTTGAAATAGATTTGGCCTCAAATCCAAGTCTTCTTTATCTTCTAAGTAAGGAGAAAGATCTCTCACATTGAAAGTATTAGAAACAGGATAGTCTTCAGGCAAATCAATTTTGTATGCATTATCATTTACCTTGTCTATGATACGGAAATAACCATCTACCCTTGGCCTTAATTTGGACTTCCTTTAGTTTGGAAATCTTTCTTTTCGAAGATGAACCCACACTAAATCTCCAGGACTGAATTGAACAAATTTTCTCCTCTTGTTGCCAGTATTCTCATAGATGGAGTTCTTCTCAATTTGCTGTTTAATGTTTTCATATAACTTCTTTATTATGTCAGCCTTCCTTTTTCCATCTATGCATTGTCGAGCCTTAAGTGGTAATGGTACTAAATCAAGTGGGCTCAATAGATTAAACCCATAAACTACTTCAAAAGGAAAGTGTTTAGTAGTACCATGTACACTTCTATTGTAAGCAAATTCAGCATAGGCCAAGCATTTATCCCAACTTTTCAAGTTTTTGCCAATGATAGTTCTTAGCAAAGTAGAAAGTGTTCGATTTACTACTTCAGTTTGCCCATTAGTTTGTGAGTGACAGGCAGTACTAAAGAGCAACTTTGTTCCTAGTTTCTTCCATAAAGTCTTCCAAAAGTAGTTAAGAAATTTAGTGTCATGATCTGGCATGATACTCTTTGGAATGCCATGAAGTCTCACAATTTCTTTGAAAAACAAATTGGCAATGTGCACAACGTCGTCAATTTTATGGCATGGAACAAAATGAGACATTTTCAAAAAATGATCAACAACAACCATGACTAAATCCTTACCTCTTTGTGTTCTTAGCAAGCTTAGCACAAAATCGATGCTAATATCAATCCAAGGCTGATATGGAATAGGTAGAGGCGTATAAAGTCCATGGGCTACTTCCTTACTCTTGGCTTTCTTGCAAGTAATACACCTCTCAATCACATGATGCATATCTTTAATCATGTTAGGCTAATAAAAATGCTCTTTTAGCATCTCCAATGTCTTGGTTTCACTAAAATGCTCAACCAATCCTCCCTCATGAGCCTCTCGTGTAAGTAATTCCCTCATAGAACAGTTTGGAATTACAAGCCTCCCCAAACGAAATAGAAAACCTTCAGATCTATAAAATCCTTTATATGCCATTTTTTCACAAGCTAGATAAATTTCAGCAAGTGTTGAATCTTCCATGTAATGGTCTTTAATAGATTCAAATCCCAACAATTTAGCATTCATCATGGAAATTAAGGCATATCTCATTGATAAGGCATCTGCAACAATATTGGTTTCTCCCTTCTTATACTTCAACACATAAGGAAAAACTTCAAGAAATTCCACCCACTTTGCATGTCTTCTATTCAGCTTGCTCTAACCTTTTAAGTGTTTGAGTGATTCATGGTCTGTGTAAATTATAAATTCTTTTGGTAACAAGTAGTGCTGTCACGTCTCAAGAGCTCTAATTCAAGAGTAGAACTCCTTATCATAGGTAGAGTAGTTAAGACTGACTCCACTCAACTTTTCACTAAAATAAGCTATGGGATACCTTTCTTGAAGAAGTACAGCTCCAATTCCCACTCCACTAGCGTCACATTCAATCTCAAAAGTCTTAGAAAAATAGGCAAAGCCAATATCGGTGCATTGTATAATTTTTCTTTGACAAGCTCAAAGCTTATTTGGGCTGCATCACTCTATTTGAACTCCTTTCCTCCTTTAATACATTCAATTATGGGTGCTAAGATAGTGCTGAAATCCCTTACAAATCTTCTATAGAATGAGGCAAACCCATGAAAACTTCTTACTTCAGATATGGTTCTTGGAACGGGCCATTCTTTGATAGCTTTCACCTTTTCTTCATCAACTCCCACTCCTTGCTGAGATACTACAAAGCCAAGAAAAATCACATGGTTTTGACAAAAGTAGCATTTTTTCAGATTAGCATAGAGTTTCTCCTTTCGCAACACTTCCAAGACTTCCTTCAAATGTTGCACATGCTCCTCATAACTTTGACTATAGATCAAAATATCATCGAAATATACCATAATGAATTTTCCAATGAAAGATCTAAGCACATAATTCATCAATCGCATAAATGTACTAGGGGCATTAAATAGCCCAAATGGCATAACTATCTATTTGTAAAGTCCATGCTTTATCTTAAAGCTGTCTTCCACTCGTCTCCCTCTTTTATTCAGATTTGGTGATAGCCGCTCTTCAAGTCAATCTTTGAAAATACCTTAGAACCATTCAACTCATCCAACATATCATTCAATCTTAGAATTGGGTAGAGGTATTTGATGATAATCTTATTTATAGCATAGCTGTCACGACCCGTTTTCTAGGCACAAGACCGGCACAATGATGAATATCCTATCACTGTAAGCCTTTCGATAAATTCTTTCCACAAGTAAAATTATTAGTCATTATCTTTATATTCTCAAAATACCATTCCTTAATAAATACAAAGAAAATACATCAAATTTTCTTAATTAAAAATAATAGATCCTCAATACAAAATACATTATCATACTGAAATACAAACCAAATACCAAACCCCTGACCTAGATGTCCTAGACGATTACAGAGCAACATATTCTATAACAAAAGAAGGGCCTACCCGACAGCGGGAAGGTTCAAGGTGATCTACTCCTCTAGCGGATATTCTTCGGTGGCAACCTGATCTGAACAAAAAAATTTGTACAGAGAGTGTGAGCTTTTAAACTCAGTAAGCAAATCTGCCTTGCGTTAATAAAATTCAAATACATCACCAGTCATGCAAGCATATCTGAAGGCTCAAGCTCAACCAATAGACATAGTTAGAAACTACATATAAGAAGACAAAAATTCATCCAATTCAACAAACGTTACTAGTACTCGTCAATGGCAATATATCCCGGAGAGCGCACACAGGCCATCTCACCAATTCTGTATATTTCCGCCATGACGCACAACCTCATCCTCTTAGCTAGGGCGCCTCACGGATTTATCACCAATCCGGGCTATATCCCTACTGAGGGAATCGTTGTCTCCACACTCATTGGTCAAGACACCCTTTAAACCGAGTTTTTCGCCTTGCCGTGAGAGGGGGTACTGTACCGCTCAATCACAATCAATAGTACAACAGTTCATAACATAATTAGAAGCACAATATAATACTCATCCATATAACAGGTATAGTATATAACTATATGATTCAAATTTCACATCATCATGAGATACTTGCTTCGTCTTATCCATACTTCTGGATTAATTATCTTATTATATTCGTCATTCTAAATCCAATTTCCCCCTATGAATCTTGGGAGTGTCCTACGACATACTTTTTATCACCAGTAATGCTAAAACTCTATTAAAACAGGGTCGTTTCACTCACCTGGATTCCGTACGAGTATCACTTCTCTAAATTGTTACAGACAAGAGTACGCAGGTGAATTTCAGTGTTCCGCTACAGAGATTTTCATGAAAGATTATAGAAAATACGTTAAGATTGTTTTCGTATAAATACTGTTCATACATACGGTTACTATTCATACGATCACTATTTATATGTACAGGTACTATTCATACCAGAAATACAGAATATAATCTGTAAAAGAGTACACCAGGTAAGTTCCCAGGAAAGAGTGGAAGGTCATACTGGACACACTTAAAAACCAGGTCTTTCCTTAGCCAGAACTTTCCTAGACATGTATTCTTCACAGTTTACATTCTATTTCGGTAATCAGAGAATCAAAATAACACATAATCTGCTAAGGACAGTTTTTCTGATGTGGAAGATCGGCCAAAGCCGCAACCACAGAGCATACTTAAGAAAATAACTTCTAGAATTTGAAAGACATAAAAAGGGCATAGTATCCTTACCTAAGCAAAAGGAAAAGCCCAAAATCTCAGAGGTCTAGCGTCGGACCAAGAAATCTTAAGGAGAGAAGAAGAGAAGTTGAAGGTGTGATTTTGAAAGTGAAATGGAAGGGTCTATTTATAGGAAAATTTAAGGGTATTATTCCATCTACCCGTCTCACCTACCAATTTCACTTACTAGTCTCATCTACTAGTTTCACTTATTAGTCTCATCTACCAATTTCACTTACTAGTCTCATCTACTAGTTTCACTTATTAGTCTCATCTACCAATTTCATTTACTAGTCTCATCTACTAGTTTCACTTACTAGTCTCATCTACTAGTCTCACTTACTAGTCTCATCTACTAGTATAATCAATTTGCTAATTTAGTTTCCTTTTAATTTAGTCCCTCAAGGAATTCTCTCATAAAAAAAAAATATTGTTTTCTCCTACAAATTTCTTTCTAATTTTCTCTTATGATCAAACCACATCTAGTACTTGACATTTTGATTGTACAGATGAATAGTACCATATACGTAAATAGTATTATATGGGTGAATAGTACTGTACACTGAAATAGTAATAGTAGTTTGTAAACACGCATTTATATTTTATTTTTCATGGGTATTACAATAGCTATCCACACACATTCTCATAGAGCTATCCTTTTTAGGGACCAATAATGTAGGCACAGAATAAGGGCTTATGGATTCCCTCACATAACCCTTTTCAATCAACTCATCAACTTCCCTTTTTAGCTTCTTAGCCTCATTCAGATTCATTCTATATGATGGTTTATTTGGTAAGGCAGCACCGGGCACCAAAACAATTTGATACTCAATTCCTCTCAAGGGTGGCAATCTCTTAGGTAGCTCATTCGAAAAGACATATGCAAATTATTCTATCAACTCCCTCACAAGCTTAGGAAGCTTTTCTACAAATTCTGGGTTCAGCTCCTTAAGAATTAGCAATAATACAAAGTCATCCCTTTTTATTACCTTTTTTAACTCATTCTTAGAAGCAAAACAACTAGGCTTCTTCTCCTCGATTACATTATCCTTTGATTGTACTTGTATTGGCTTTAAGGGTGCCAACACAATCTTCTTTCCATCCTTCTCAAAAGCATAATCATTTTTGAAGCCATCATGTAGTGCTCTTCTATCAAATTGCTATGGCCTCCCAAGTAGAAGATGACTAGCATCCATAGGGACTATGTCACACAACGCCTCATTGTTGTAATTCTTCCCTATAGAGAAAGGTACCTTCACTTGTTTGGTAACCTTCATCTCACCATGATCACTTAGCCATTGCAGCTTGTATGGATGGGGATGATTGATGATAGGCAGCTTCAATTTGCTAACCAAGGTGGTTGAAGCAACGTTAGTGCAGCTCCTACTATCAATTATCACGTTACAAACTTTGCCTCTAATAGTGCACCTTATTTGAAAAATATTCTCCCTCTGTTCTTCTTCTACCTTGGCTTGGATATTCAAGGCACGTCTAATAACCAAGGCAGCACCTTCATCAGCATACTCAACAACTTCTTCTTCTTCAGAATATTCTTCCTCTTCACATTCCTCTACTATATTCTCATCTTCACTCTCTATTTCCCCTAGTTTCTCCTTCAAGATCATCACTCTTCTATTAGGACATTCAGATGCTATATGGCCATGACCTAAGCACTTGAAGCACTTAATGTTTCGGCTTCTTTTAGAGGGTTGGTTGTCTTCTCTTTTCTCCTTTCCCTTAAAACTTTCATTTTTGTTTGGCTCCTTCTTCCATATCTCCTTATTACTCTCTTTGGTAGTGCTTGAGGTTTGAGAAAGTGTTTGGAAAGGTTTACTTCCTAATGGTTTAGATACTCCATTGTTTCTTCCATAAACTCTCTTTTTCTGTCTCTCCACCTTAATTGCCAATTTAATTACATCTTCTAAGAAAACATAATTCTACAACTCTACCAAGTCAGCAACTTCTTTGTTTAAACCACCAAGAAATCGAGCTATGGTTTGCTCTTGGGGTTCATTAAGCTCACATCGAATCATCAAAGTTTCAAATTCTTTAACATAATCTTCAACACACATATGCTTTGAAGCTTAAAATAAAGCTCTTGCATATAGTAATCAAGTACAAAACGCTTCTGCATGAGCCTTTTCATCAATCTCCAATTTCGAACTTCCTTCTCTCCATCTCTTCTTCGTTGATTTTTCAAATTTTTCAACCATAAATTTGCATAATCAATGAATTCAAGGGCTGTAAGACGACATTTGGTAGCTTCTGAATATTCTTGTTATTCAAAAATCTTTTTTACTCGTTGCACCCACTCCAAGTATTCTTTAGGAGAACTTGTTCCCTTAAATGGAGGAATCTTCATTTTGATGTTGGCATCACGTTCCCTCTGCTGCCTTCTTTGCCTAGGTTGTTCACCTTCTTCAGCTTCAGATTCTTCTCCAAGGTGTTTAACATAAGCTCATCTTCATGGTTGTTGTTCCATAAATCTAGCCATTTGAGTGGTTAGTTGAGCTATTTGTTCCATCATTTCTTCTTGACTTCTTTGTAAGCTAACAATTTAAGCTTGTTGTAGGCTAAGTCCAAGAGGAACTTCAGAACTATTTTTCCCATGTCATAGTGATTTATAGTTGCTAGTTTGAGTTTGGTGAAGGGTAGGTTCTCTCTCTAAGTGTTTACACTCGGATTAACAATGAACAGTAATGATGAAAATTTTTTTTTAATAAAAGAGTTAGAACAATGTAGAACAATACAAGAACAGAAATAAGAACAAAGATGAACTGACCAGAAAATTAGCCCTCCATGTAGGCGGCAGAATACAAAATAAGGAAAACTAAGCCCTCTATGTAGGCGGCAGAATACAAAATAAGGAAAACTAAACCCTCCATATAGGTGGCAAAACACAAAATAAAATGCAGAAAAATTAAGCCTTCCATGAAGGGCAAAACACAAAACAAATAACAGAATCTTATTAGAAGTGGCTCTGATACCAATATAATGTGATTTATGGAGGGAAAACACTTAGTTGACTTTCTGGATAGGTTGAAAGAAACAAACAAAGAAAAACCAAATCACTCAATTGATAAGCCAAAGGGTGCCACAACTAAGAGAAATGAGTTGATCTCGCCATACTCAAGAAAGAAGAATGTGAGTGATCAGAAATCTAGTTGCTCTCGCCACTAACCTAAGTTAGATAAGAGAAATAACTCAAGAATCATTTTGAAAGCAAAATGCCGTTATCTCATATAATTCAAAGATGATGTGCACAACATATGACAAGGACCCTTTTTATAGAGGGTCTCCAAAACAAAAGACAAAAGACTCCAACTAATGCATTAAATGCTTCAACTAAAAGTCAAGTAGTATAGGCTAAATGTCAAATACAATAAATGCATAGGTAGCTAAATGTCAAAGACAATAAATACAAAGGTAGCTAAATGTCAAAGACGATACATACAAAGGTAGCTAAATGTCAAAGACAATAAATGCATAGGTAATAGACTCCAACTATATTCAACAAATGCAACCTTCTCACATGCAATCTTGTTCACACTTCTTCCACTTTCAACAATGTGGTTAAGCCCAATCCAAGCCCTTTAGCTGTTGCACGAGTTAGAGGCCCAATTGAAGTGTTCTCCCTTACTTGGGCTGTAATTGAGTTATCCTTGATTACATCAGAACCACTACCCTGTCTATCATGCCCATGGGTCGACCCATAGGTTGACCTCTTTATAATAACACTTCATCACTGTTCTTATTTAGAGTTGGGTATCTACATAGAAAATATTTACATTGACACCTAGACCAATCTATAAAATATATCAAATAGGTCCCTCAACACAAAATATATAAAGATCTTAATAGACGGACCTAATTAAAAATAGCACTTTATATATGTCCCGAAAAAAATATGTCTACATATATATTACTTAATATGTTAGTCGACCAAAATAAATTGTTAGCATTCTAAATATCGTTTATAAAATACATAATATATATAGTGCTAACAATTCTCCCACTTAGATGGTATATGATTCTGAAATTGTATAAGCACATACTATACATATATATATAAACTTATAGTGCGCATTTTTTGCTATCTAAACGGATATATCACAAATAATCTAGTCCATCAACTATACTAACATAGAACCAAAGAGGTTTTTGTAACCGTTGAATTGAAACTAAAGCCAATAATGATCACAATGCTAATACAACGAATGACATAGATCAAGTCTAGATGTATAGCATAGAAATTATATGTCAAGGATCTTCATACATGCCTATTTTCAACTAGTTCCTACACTTTCTCAACTTAATGCTAAACCATAGGTGCTAAATTGCATGAGAAAGAAAAACCATATGTTCATAGTTCTCCACACACACACATAAAAATATATATATGAAAAACACATTCATATGTCAAAAACACCACAAATGGATATCCAATATAATAATGTACGTAAAAAAATGTACAATAGACTATTCTGAACATTTAGTCAGAGGATATGCAGTAATATGATCAGTACCCACATGATCTATTAACACAACATTACCTTGAATTTTCTCTCTAACAACTGAAAACTTAATGTCTATATGATTAGACTTAGACGAACTCTAGTTGTTTTGCCTAAATGGATGCCTCATAGTAGGCAGGCTATGAATCCAGCCTCCATGGTTGAAGAAGCTATGAGTATCTGTTTGACACTTTTCAAAGATATAGCTCTTTCAACTGACATAAATACATAGACTGACATGCATCCCCCAAAATCAATATCGCAGTAACTAGAGATCTCAAATTGATTTGACCTTTGATAAGTACATGTAGACCTTTGTCCTCTGAAGGTACCACATAACCTATTTAGCTCCCTCCTAATGAGCCATGTCTGGGTTACGATGGTATTTGCCTAACATTCTCACAATATACCCCAAAACCAGATGGGTACACACTTGTGCATACAAGAGACTTCCCACATTTGAGACATGTGAGATTTTCTCCATCTCCCTTATATGTATGTCTAATTTAGAATATTGAAGCAAGCTAAATCTATCAGTTTTGGCTGTGGGTGTATCACCCGATGCATAACTCTGCATACTAAAACGACTCAAGGCTTTCTTAATATATGCCTTTTGTAATAAACCTAAAGTTTGTTTGGTATGATCCCTATGATTCTGAAACTCCAGAACAAAACATATCTTACTAAGATCTTTCATTTCAATTTTTTTTTTGAAAGAAAGGAATCAGTTTAATGTAAAGAAGAACATATTATTACTAGCTAACAATATGCCATCGACATACAGAACTAGTATAAAAAACTTCCTCCCACTCAACTTGAGGTATATGCACTAGTCAACTGGATTCTCTCTGAATCCAAAAGATGAAATCAACACATCAAACTTTCGGTATCATTGCTAGGATGCCTATTGAAGACCATAAATGGACTTTTTTAGCTTACATACTAGATAATTTGAATCTTTAGATTCAAAGTTCTCTAGCTGCACTATGTATGTTATTTCTTCTATGTCTCCATTAAGAAATATTATTTTCACATCCATTTGAGGTAACTCCAGATCATAATAAGCTAGAAATGCCATTATGACTCTAAAGGAATCCTTCGAAAAATCGGAAAGAAGATTTCCTAAAATCAATGCCCACTTACTAAGTACAATCCTTGGTTACGGTGTGCCGTATATCTTTCCATATTACCACTTGAATTCCGTTTGGTTTTAAAAACCCGTTTACAACTAATTGATCTCACACCTTGTGGTAACTCTAGCCTTGGATTTCATATCATCTCTCATGGTAACAATTCACTTTTAAGAGTTACTGGATAACATAGCCTCCGTGCAAGTGATTGGATCATCTTACATACATATGTTAAATTCGTTCTCTTGCAAATAAATAACATAGAACATAGTCGTTTGATATAGTACTTCTCCTCTCTCTAGCAGATCTCCTTAATGGCACTTTCACTTGATACTGTTGTTGTATTTTAGGTTCAAGAGAATGAGGCTTTTGATCTTGAATAGGAGTGATCTTTCTCTTATGACCGTAGTGTTTTCAATAGTTCTTTCATTCATGAGTACAACCATTTCACGTAAAGTTACTTGATCAGATGGTTCCATGACTGTAGTAGGAATACTCATGTATTCCTCTTTAAACACAATGTCCTTTAGTTGATAACTCCCACTATGACCAACATCCTCAATAAATTTGGCATTTCCAGTCTCAAAAAAGGACCTGGTCGAATGGTCATAAAACATGAAACCCTTTCTCTCAAGATACCCCACAAAGAAGCAACTCACAGTCCGTGAGTCAAACTTTCTCTTATTATACTTGTACAGCCTAGCTTCAGCTAGACAACCCCAGAAGTATAAGTGCCTAACACTAGGCTTCTTACCTATCCATAACTCATATGATGCTTCTGTACTGCTTTACTAGGTACTCTGTTAAGGATATACAATCTTGAGAATCTTTCCCAAAGTGATTGTGGTAGAGAAAAATAACTAAACATACTTCTCATCGTGTCCTTAAAAGTAAGGTTACACCACTCAACAACATTATTTTGTCTAGGAGTCCCTGACATGGTGTACTGTGGCACAATCCCACACAGCCAAAATACTTTGCAAAAGGCCTTGAACGTTGTTCTCCTAATCCATCGTATCTACCATAGAGCTCACTTCTATGATTAGATATAATGGCCTTAATTTTCTTGCCTGAATGAATCTCAACTTTGGCTTTGAAAACTTTGAATATGTTTAATGACTGTGACTTCTCATATAATAGGTACATGTACTCATATATAGAGTAATTATTTATAAAGTTGATGAAATACCATTGTCCATTCTAAAAAACTGTAAGGAATGGACCATATATGTTTGTATATATCAACTCTAAAGTTTCACCAGCTCTAGTAGTACTTGTTCTCTTAACGTTAGTCAGTTTGCCTTTAATTCAATACAAATATCCATATCCTAAATATTGGATACTTGTAGAATGTCATTTGATATAAACCTTTGCATTCTCTATTTAGAGATATGCCTAAATGCCTATGCCATCTATAGTCAATCTAGGCTTAGTATCAAATTTACATAATGCATATTCACATAGCTATCAGTTTTCTCACATTTTTAATCTATAAAGATTTTCAATTAATGAATTAGAAACAATTAATTTAGAATTTAAGAAAACATTGAATATTTCATTACTAAATAATTGAATGTTTCATTAATAAATAAACAAGGATGCCTATATTTATTTAAATATAAAACATAAATCAAATCCCGTCTAAGAGACGGTACAACAAAAGTTTTTTCTAAATCGAAATATTGTCTATTTCCTAAAGATAATCTAAATAAGTTGATAGTTCCCACAACTTCTTGATTGCCATTACTCATATAAATGTATCTTTCACCATTAATTGATCTTCAATTGCTTATGCGATATTGCAAAGATATACTTGTATGAATAGTTGTACTCAAATCTACTCACCAAGTATCATTGGATACTAAAACTAAATTAACTTCAATATTGACAGTTAAAATGTATACCCTTTGAATTATATTGTCCTTCTCTAAAAGTTTTCTTCCTCTTGTTAGAGGTACTCTTTATACCAAAAGAGGATACTAAGTAAGCACTTTCATACTTGTTATGTTTTAACCTCTTTTCCTCTTGCACACATTAAGCTATGAGCTTATTCAAGAGGAAGAGAGATCAAAATCAAATGCACGAGTATGACGCACTCTTTTATGTTTCTCTTTGCCCTTACATCTCATTGAAACTAGTTAGTCAGAATATTGCTAGTTTCAACCTTTTCTTTTAGGGCGAATCAGTCAGGGATCTTTTTCAGGAAACCTTTAGTATCCTAATTTTTCGTAATCCTACCATGAATAGATTCCAAAATAACATGTTTTATGACACGAAAACTCATGTGATTTGAATGTTCTATTTCTCAAATACAACCTTTAAATAGTAGTACCACTATTGTTCAAGTTTGCTGGGCATTCAGTCCTAAATGCATAGTCCAAAACTATTATTTGTATCGTTAATCACAAGAATAATATTAAAATTGGTAGATATGTTTGTAATAGTAGACACTATAATTGAACAACAAATAACATGCTCACAACAACATATATGTGTATTTAATAATACACAAACTTATATATATATATATATATATACACACATTACACACAAAGTATATATCAACTTGTATATGTGAAACACAATTGCTTTATTAACACAAATTAGAGATATAACACATCATTCACATGTACACACAAAGGTCTTAATCACATTTAGAGATGCCTAGTACATCAACACTTATTAGTTTTTGGACAGAATAAATACTTGTAAGTGACACTCTCTATTCAAATGAAGTTAACAAATGTAAAAACAAACTCACTTACTTAATATATGCCTTTCTTTGGGCCGACACCTATCAAGTAAGCTTTCCAAATACATTATACATTTGTTAACTACTTAAGCCTGACCAACTAAACTCCTTTGGGGTATTTAACATGCATAGGCTGTCATGTTTTTCTTGTCAAAACTATGTGAATTTTACCTATAATAGCTACTTTGGTAACTAAATAATTCAACCAACCCAATTTTAACGTGAAAACATACCTTAGGTTGATTAGAATTCATGAAGAACACATATGATGTGAATTTGAAAAAATTTTAGAGAAAAAATTGGAGGTCTGTGGGGCGAGCAGGACGATAGTCGATAGGCCCGAGTCCATAGTGAACAAAACTGACATGGAGCCATAAATAAGAACAACACTCAAAAAACACCTAGTAGTCGACTGCTAACACTGTACCAGTCGACCTATTGCTCTCTGTGAAGCAATCAGTCAACTGCTCGAAGTAGTTGGTCGAGTGGTTGCTCACAAAGAACAACCAGTCGACTGCTTGATCTTATACCAGTTGACTGCCACGCCAATTCCAGTCCCTATATGTAACGGTCGACTGGAAGAGTGTGGCCAGTCGACTGGTTACTTTAAAGTATGAAATCAGTCGATTGCTTACTCGTACCAGTTGACTATTGCGATCTGGAAAATCACAAAAAATGCTATTCATCGCTATTCTTCATCCAAAAATCACCAAATCACTTCCAAAACTCAAAGTTCATGAATTCTAACTTAAATAAACTCAAATGATTGATTGAAACCCTAATTTAATCAATGAAAATCACCCAATTTTCCTAAATAATAGATTTAATTAGGAAATCACAAATTTTTAAAGTTCATCCCAAAATTTTCCAATTTCATAGATTTCTCTCAAATTTTATTGTTTTCTTAGTTTCCATACATAATCAAGTGCGAAACCATACTATAATAAAGGAATTACAACCATAGAACACTAAAATTTCCTAACTTTGGTCAAATTCAAAATATACACACATAGGGTTCTTCACAAAAATTTTAATTATGAACCCAAATTTGAATTTTAATTATTAAATGGTTATTATTACTTATCAAAACCTGGATTTGATACCAATTGAAAGAAAATTTAAGCCAAACAATCTAGATTTATGAAAATTCAAATGCAGAAAATTCTTTAAACATAAATCTACTCTTTATCCGCCTTTGATAAGCAATAAAAACACAAAAAATATATATGAAGTAAGAGTGTACCTTGATCCATCGTAACCTGAAGATCAAATACTGGTAGGCTTTTTCTAGAAGAGTATAAAAGGGTTCTTTCGCTATTTTGGTCTGATGGAAAAAGACAAATGACACATGCAAGTCTTACAAAAAAAAAAGACCCTTATATAATCTAGGAAACTATTACCCCTTTTGAGTCAAAGGATAGCCAATGAAAATGTTAGCGATTTGGCAAGTGTTCCAATCGCACAAGTAATATAGTGAAAAATGAATAAGAGTATCGTTTCTACGAGAATTGAAGTGCCAAGTACCCACGAAGCTAAAACGAAATACTATCTAGACTGTCCGTTAAACTAAAGACGATTAAAGAGTAAATTTAAACAAAAATACAGTTCCAAAAACTATATAAATTAAATTAATTCTATTAACTAAGACCCAAAGAAAACGAGATTGATTTCATTTGATTCTTAATCTAATTAATTCATAGACAAATTAATTTTTAAATTACTAAAGAATAATTCAATTTAATTACAATTCCTTTGATATTGGCTAATTTCCCTAAATTGATTGAACCCCAATTCCTTGGAAGAACAATCCAACTTAATTAGAATAATTATTCTTTAATACAACCATTCAATTAAGTGATTAAGCTCAAGAAATTGTACAAACCACATAAATAAGATTATCTATCCTTAGATTAATCTGATTTATAGTAGAAATTACAAAGGAAAGCTTAATATCTAGCTATCCATAACATAGATATAAACCTAAACTCATAAAATGGCGATCAAGTATTCTAGAGCAAAATAATTGGTAAAAACCACTTCATCAAATGAAATTGCACTCAAATTAAATATATTCAACAACAAAGCTTCAAACTACATCAATCCCATAAAATCTAGGGTTTATCTACATATAGAAATTAAGAATGAAACAACATAAAGACTACAAAATATGTGGAGTTTATGGTGGAAATCAAGAGAGAAGTGGAAGGAAAGCACCCAAAACCTAGAGGGAAGGCATCCCTCTGGCTTATTAAAACCCAATTGCAGCTCCTCAGCTTATTCCTCAACTAAAAATTGACCTAATTTTCTGACTTAATCTATTTATGGCATCCAACACGTGATTGCAGAATAACCCATTGCTTAGGCAATAGGATCAGAATATTAAGGCTCGAAATTGAATTGTTCATCGCTTAGTGATCAAATGTATCGCTACAACGACGGAGGGTTACAAAGAGCATAGAATTTGGCATGGCCATCACTTAGGTGATGGATTTGCAGATGATTTTCTTCATTCTTGGTCTTTGAACAACATTTTAGCTCTATTTTTTCCTTCTAAGTCCCCAAAGCTTGTTCAACTTTAAATTTCTCTCCAATTAGATCTGCCAAAAAAACATATAAAATAGCAAATATTACAATTTTAATTTGAAATCATACTATTTTGTATCATTAATGGCAATTACACTAATTTATTGAATAAACCACATAACTGATCTAAAATTGCAATGATTTCACCCAAAAAGACTATGGAAAAGTTTGAATATTGAAGGTTTATCACACCTTCACACTTGAACTTTTACTCGTCCTTGAATAAAGTACAGAAAAATAAATTTAGAGCCAATTAATTAAGATAATTGTCATGCTAAAATTTTCTCTTATAAGCTTCTATAATTAGTTTCCAAAATTTGCAAAGATATGAAAATAAAGCAAGCCCATTCACATACATTCAGATTTTAAAGTAAATAATGCTTCCTCAAAAGCTCTTGAAGAGTGTGTTCTTTAGACAAAAATTTAATTTCATGCAAATGTTCAATTAAAGTTTCAAATACATAAGAAATGAAGTTACAATCATTTTCAAATAATTCCATAAGCCTATACTTAACCTGTCTCTCCTCTAAGTTAAACTTTTGCACCATTCTTCGATCAAGAGGACTTTAAAGTTTGTAATTTGGCCATGGGTATTGGCTACCAAAGAAGGGATTAAGGAACATACAAAAATCAAGAGAGCCACACTTTAGCACAAATGTAAATGAAAAAGACTCATACTTGCATTTTCCTCTCTTCCTCAAACTTCTTCAATCCCTTTACTTCCTTCTTTTCATCTCCCTTAACTTACAACAATTTTGTTTTTCAATCATTTACTTGGGGAGTTGCATCATATTTTTTTAAGAACATCTTCCCTTCATTCATCATATTTTTTGTTGCCTCACAAAGAAGGAAAGATGAACTATCATCAGTATGTTGCCATACTCAATCTTCAAAAGTTTGCATGTCTCTTAAGAATGACAACTTCAATTCATTTTCATTTTCTTATTTCTTTTATTCCACACTTTTAATTTGCTTATCTCACACACCTCTCTAAACAACATATTCTTCTTTAAACTTGAACAGATGGTAGTGATCTCTTGAAAAAGGGTTAGAATTTGTTTTTCAAGCTTAACAAGGTGGGTCTAAAGTGAGTAAACGAAAAAATTAACAAGGAAAGTATTATTTAATAACTTTTTTTTCAAATAAAAGCTCAAAATTAGGATCAGTAGGTAGCATGATAAATTAGGATATCTTGAAAGGCTTAAACGTGAATGGAAATGCCTAAATCATTTCTCCAAATAATGCAAAGTTAGAATTTCACCTCAAGAGAGTTTAAAAATAGGTTCTAGAACTTTTAAAATTGATAATTATTTATACTAATTACACTATAAGAAATCTCTTTGAGCAAATGCAATTAATAAATTCTTGGCTAATTTGTGTTCAATAATTTTCCAAAACTTCAAGAACGCATAATTTATTGATTAAACTTGAACATAAATAAAGACTTAACAAAAATTTCATGCTAAGCAATCTATAATTAACAATTTCATCTTACAAGAGACAAATTTAGCTAGCAAATCTCAAAAAAAAAAAAAATAGTTCACCATCAAAGCTCAATAAAAATAATTGAAGGTTCAAAAAAAAAAGATCAAGAAACAAACATCCTGTCCTCCACACTTGAACTAAACATTGTCCTCAATGTTTAAATAGCAGAAGGTGGTGATAAAATCAAATCAAAGAGAATTAAATAAATTCACAACACACAAACAAAGAGAGTAAATCACAGAAGTAGAACCAAAAGTTCAAACGTATCTTTCAAGCTCCAAAATACATTGTTCAAAAACTAAACCAAGATGATGATGATGATGATGATGATGATGATGACGATGATGATGATGATGATGATGATAATAATAATAATAATAATAATAATAATAATAATAATAATAATAAAATCAACATTTAAAAATAAAATTAAAAACTGAACAATGTCGCTGCAACAACAACCAAGAGGACTTGGCAGCTTCTTTTTTTTTTTTTAATTTTAAAATTTTTGTTATAGACAAACCCTATAGTTGTATCGACGAAAATCATCGCTACAAGCGTAATGCTTAGTGTTAAAGTGTAGCGCTCAGTGCTTTATAGGTAGAATTGGATTCAAAACAAGGCATCGCTTACTGTAGCGACAAGCTTAACAAAGAGGTGTGTAATACAGGGGTCTCTGGTCGTTGTAGTGACAGAAAATTTTGAAATTTTATTTTAATCTTTTTTTTTTTTGGAGACTGAAAATACTACAAAGCTAACACAAATACTACCTGTTAATTTCCTAATTTAGTGTCCTAATTTTACTAAATTAGGATCCTTTTGGCCATTAATTTATAATCCCCTGATTGTGTCTTTGTTGCCCTTTTAGTAAAAATAACTTATTTGTTTCCTTTCTTGTTGCTTTATTTGGATTTCTAAATTTTTACCATTTTGTTTTTTATTTTCTAGCTTTGTAATAATTTTCAGATGTTTTTGTAGAGTTGACTTTCAGTAATTTATAGGCTAATAAGGTGAAGTAAAAAAGGGAAATCTTGTTGCAAAAAAAAAAAGAAAGATTTTCTATAGAGTTTTCCGCTAAAAGCAAAGTTTTCTCTGCCGTTAGCAAGGATGAATAGTACTAGCAAATTTAGGGGTTCAAATACTTTTTTGTAAATTTTGGGAAAGAAGATTCTGAGTTGGGAAAAGAAAAAGGCACATTCTTGACCTAAGGAGCAAGGGAGCTTGTCTTTGGAGCATCAATGGAGCCAATTTCTTCTACCTCCTACCTAGGATTCATGGATCTATCTCTTTTTATTGTTCATTTTTGCTCTTTTGTCACCATGAGTAGCTAATTTTATATTCTAGGGTTGTTATGAATTGTAGTTTCAAATAAGATTTGTTGTTTCTCTCTACTCTTGTGAACATTGACTTTGTATTGCAATTGTTTTCACTCAATGCTTAATGCGTTCCATTATCTTGATCAAATTGTAGATTGATTTGTGATTTTGCTTGTCTTGAGAGAGAGGTGAGATTAGACCAATGAATGAAAAGTATCAGTCATGAACCTTAGATGTTTAGGGAAATTGATTTGCTAACGATATAGACATATAATCGATAGCCTTATGTAATCAATCATAGGCTTGGTTTAAATTAAAATTGAATCTAGTACTCATAAGAAATTATAGAGATATTAGGTTAAATTAGTTGAGGTTTGAGAGAATCATTTTAGGTAATGGTAGGCCTTAGATTCCTTTGTATGTCAGTGAGAGCATGAGTGGGGTAGAATAACAATTCTTAGGAAGAACGAAGGGGATTAGCAACTCTAGGCCTTTCTAATAAGTAAATTTTCTAAACATTTTTGTTATTGCGTTCTTTTACTTTAATTGTTCTTTGAGTTTTATTTTATTCTTCAAACTTCATTCACTCAATTGTTTGGTCTAAATAGTTATTTTAGTTTCTCAAGTATTTGGCAATTTAGTCTCTGTAGGACGGTACTCACACTCACTCTCTATTACTTGCTCGACCGGTATATTTGCTGTGTCCTCAACACTACCTAGGCTATCTAGACTAACATAATCACACTAACTATCAAAATAGCAAAATACACACTTTCTCACACAAAATTAGACTATACACCAAAACAAAGACTAACACAAGCACTTGATTATAACAACATAGAAAATTTAAACCTACAGTTCAATTGATAAACCAACCATAACTGTAGTAATCAAGTAGAACAACACTAACATCAATAACACAAAATCAAAATCTAGGAACAATACCAACAAACAAAATTAAAAAGTGCCTCCCAAGAGCGCTACATTTATAGTCCTCAGCCAAACTTTACCGGTGTCCTTCGCTTAGCATTGTCTCCTTCCTTGTTTATCTATGCTTCTTTTTCATCTCCAATTTCCTTCAGCAAGGAAGTTAGAACTCAAAATCTCACAAATAGCAAAGAAGAACACCGTGAGAAAAATATCAAAAGAAATAAGGCAAACAAAAGAGCAAATGAAAATTATAAAGACATATAAGAATGTTCAACAAAAATAAGAAAAAGTGTTTGAAGTAGCACCACTTCAACCTCAATGAATATTGGCATAAACATCAATCCCCAGCAACAGCGTCAAAAACTTGTTAGCGATTTGGCAAGTGTATCAATCGCATAAGTAATATAGTGAAAAATGAGTAAGAGTATCGTTTTCATGAGAATTGAGGTGCCAAGTACCTACGACTAAAGTGAAATACCATCTAAACGGTCCGTTAAATTGAAGATGCTTAAAGAGTAAAATTAAACAAAAATGCAGTTCTAAAAACTATGTTAATTAAATTTTCTATTAACTAAGACCTAAAGAAAACATGATTAATTTCATTTGATTCTTAATTAGATTAATTCATAGACAAATTAATTTTTGAATTACTGGAGAACAATTCAATTTAATTATAATTCCTTTAATGTTAGCTAATTTCCCTAAACTGATTCAACCTCAATTTCTTGGAAGAACGATCTAACCTAATTAGAATAATTGCCTAATTCTTTAGTACAACCATTCAATTAAGTGATTAAGCTCAAGTAATTATACAAGCCACATAAATAAGATTATCTATCCCTAGATTAATCCAATTTATAGTATAAATTACAAAGGCAAGCTTAATATCTAGTTATCCCTAGCATAGATAAAAACCCAAACTCATAAAATGGTGATCAAGCATTCTAGAGCAAAATAATAAGTAAAAACTACTCCATCAAACGAAATTGCACTCAAATTAAATATATTCAACAATAAAGTTTCATAAAAATCAAACTACATCAATCCCCAAAAATCTAGGGTTCATCAACATATAGAAATTAAGAAGGAAAGAAAAGAAATACTACATAATACATGGAGTTTATAGTGAAAATTAAGAGAGAAGTAAAAGGAAAGCGCCCAAAACCAAGAGAAAAGGCATCCCTCTGGCCTATTAAAACCTAGCCGCAGCTCCTCAGCTCATTCCCCAGCTAAAAATTGACCTAATTTTCTAACTTAATCTATTTATGGCATCCAGAACATGACTGGAGAATAACCCCTTGCTTAGGTGATGGGATTAGAACATTAAGGCTCAAAATTGAATTGTTCGTCGCTTAAGAGATCAAACGTGCTTCTACAGCGACGGAGGGTAATAGAGAACATAGAATTTGGCATGTCCATCGCTTAGGCGGTGGATTTGCAGATGATTTTCTTTATTCTTGGTCTTTGAACAGCATTTTAGCTCCATTTTTGCCTTCTAAGTCCCCAAAGCTTGTTCAAATTTAAATTCCTCTCCAATTAGATTTGCCAAAAACACACAAAATATCAAATATTACAATTTTAATTTCAAATCATATTAATTTGTATCATTAATGGTAATTACACTAATTTATTCAATAAACCACATAATTGATCTAAAATTGCATTGATTTCACCCGAAAAGACTATGGAAAGTATGAATATTGAAGGTTTATTAGAAAATAAAAGTGATAGATCTAGCAATAAACTTATCCTCAAGCCTGGTATTAGTAGCATAGGCTATGCATCCTATCACCTTAAGGTGGTCAAGAGAGGGAACTTCCTTATAAAGCAACTCATATGGTGTCTTACCTCTTGAAACAGTATTGGGAGCCCTATTAATTAAATTTGCAGCATTCTGAACACATTCCCACCGGTATTTAATAGGTAAAGAGGATTGTAATCTTATAGCTCTAGCCATCTTTAAAAGAGGCCTATGTTGTTGTGGGGTATTAACACATGTACTTTCACAAGTTATTCCTAAAGAAGCAAGCAAAGAGTTCATTTATTGATTAAAAAAAATTCAGTTCCATTGCCAAATCTAATAGTTTGAACCTTATCAGAAAATTGATTGTTAAGACAGGCTAAAAACATTTTCACATAATGGAAAGTATCACCCTTCAATCTAAATAGGTAAATCCAGGTGAATCTACTACAGTCATGAATAATAGTTAGAAAGTATCTCTTATTGTCATAGGTATCACAATTATAAGGTTCCACACATACATATAAAGCAAAGAAAAAGCTTTGATAGTCCTAGAGTTACTAGTATAGAAACAAATTCTGGTCTATTTGGCAAGGGGGTAAACAACACAATTAATCTTATTACAATCAATGGAAATGTAATTCTTTAAACAATCTAATTGTTTCATCTTTCCTAAAGATATGTGTTTTAACCTCCGATGCCAAAGAAGGGATAAATTTTTTTCTCTAAAAACAGTAAGAACTTGACTATTACTGACTTCTATATATTCTTTCTCTTTAAAGAAGTAGAGCCCTTCCTTCTACTCAGTCCCCATCACCTTTCCACTTGAGAGTTCCTGCATAATACAAAAGTTAGGAAAGAATCGAACATAGTATCCAAGGTCACTTGCTAGTTTAGAGATAGATAGTAAGTTGAATTTGAAATTATGAATATATAAGACATGCATCCTTTAAAAGTTGGTTAGGTCCTAATTTATATTGCCCTACAGTCGTAACCTTGGATATACTCTCATCAAGTAACTAAACCATATGCAGATGATTGAATTTAGGAGCAAATAAATTAATTAATTCTTTACAACTTGATGTAACATGGTAAGTGGCTCCTGTATCAAGAACCTAATAAAATTTGTTAGAAACAAGAAAGTTCATCCCTGATTCATTTTGTTGACTATCTTTGCTCTTTTCTTTGTTTAAGATCTTGAGGATTTCTTGGTACTTTTCTTTGGTTAGAACAACACCCTTACTATTAGAGGTTTGATTGTCAACCACGTCGTTGTTAACCATGGTTGGTTGGGTACTACGCTTCTTTTTATTGAATTTGAAATTGAAGGGTACCCATTTAACTTGTAACACGACTTTTTGTCACGTCCCCTAAAATGACAGAATTTACACACAAGTTCCAATTTTTCTTGTTCTCGGGATTTTTTTAGCAACACTAAGGGTAATATGTTCTAAAGAAAATTTAGAGGATATTCCCTTCTGACTTTCTTCTTGCAAGAGCATAGAATATGATTGATTAATATATAGTAGAGGAGACATTAATAGAATTTGACTGCATACTTGAGAATATGATTAATTCAATCCCATAAGGAATTGATAGAGTTTGTATGTTGCATGTATTTTAAGGACTTCTTGGATTTCTCATAGGAACAAGTGAGGGCTTTCAACTATGGATGATAATTGGTCGTATTGGGTAATCCCTATGGATCCTTGGTTCAGGGTATGGATTTGTTTCAGAAGATGAAATATTTGTGTTCCATGAGGTTTGTTTGAATCGTTCATGAAGATCGATCTATACTTGACGTATGTTGGAGTAGTATGTTATGACCAAAATTATTCAGAATGAAGAGGTTTGAAATAAAGAAATAAAGACAGTTGGGAGAAAATGGGGTAGGGTCGAAGTCATTCAGAGAGATAGAAATGAAGAAGAAGAACAAAGATCATATATCAGAGAAGAAGAAGCGCAGAAGAATAAAGAAGGGAGAAAGGAAGAAACAGAAAGGTTAGAGATCATAGAAGAAGGGGAAAACTTTATTCACAGCGACATTAAGACTGACCAAGATACAATGCTACAACAAATATATATCCACTGGTCAGTAATAGAAACAACTATATACATAATAGTCATTAACCAAAATCTTGAAAAGACATAACAACCCCTAGTAGCTCCAAGAAAAATAAAAAAATGCCATCAATCCCCCTCTTAACTCCTAACAGAGTATACCACACCGCTCAGCAGATCCTTCAAAACTGAGTTCATGATCCATGAAAAGTACAATAGCATTGACATGATCCCATAAGGTCCATAAATTTTCCTCCATTGACTCTTTTATACAAGTATGTTACGTATAAATTGTATGGAGGGTTATTATAGTACTTTCATATGGTTTAGATGTAGCAATTGTGTCTTTTCATTGTAACTTAAAATGGTTACTGATGTGGCATATTTGTATCCAAGCCAGAGTGTCCCAAATGGTTTTTCGTTGTTTGTATCTCTGACTTCAATCTTTTCCTTCTCTATAGTCTCCTTCTTCTTTGAATACAATTCTTCTGAAATTATTTCTCTTCTTCTCTTCTTATTCTCTTTCTTTTCTACAATTCACTATTTCACAGTAATTGGCTGTATCATTGGTATCAAAGCTAGGTTCTTCATGACCATGGCTGATGCTACACGATCACAGTTGTCTTTACATGAAGTCAAAGCTAAGATCGAAACTTTACAAATAGTAGCTGATTAATGTCACGCTGATGTAAAAGATGAGCTAATGCACATAAATGATTTTGTGATATAATTATCACGCTAGATGATGGGATTCATTCATCAATATGCTGATGCACCACGCGAATAGTACCAGGTACCTACACACTTCATAAAAATGGATCTACCCAAATTCATGAAAGATGACATTGTTGGATGCCTTTCCAAATGTGAGAGTTATTTCGAGCTCAATAAAACCCCAGAAGAATGCAAGGTTACCATGGCAAGCTTAGTCTTGGATGAGGCCGATTACAAATGATATGACGACCTTAAGAACAGTTTACAAGAACCCATTTCTTGGTGTATATTTTCAGAGGGAATCCATGTTCGATTTCATACTACCATTCAACAGCCACTGGAAGAACTTGTTCAACTCAAGTAACGTGGTAGTTTGAGTGAATACCAAGAAAATTTTGAAAGAATTTCTTGCCGAAGAAAATTCACAGAAGAACAAAAGTTAGACTATTATTTGGGTGGATTGAAAGATGATCTTGTATGGGATGTGAGATTGTTTAATCCTAGCACAATCTTGGAAGCAACTAGGTTGGCCAAGATCAAAGAATTGAGCCTTTGAAGTCTAGCTAAATGAGTGACAGGAAGATTTGATTACAAAAAGGGTCAAATGACAATGGTACGAAATCAAGAAACGCAGTAGAACCAAAGATGAGTCTTGGGCAAGCTAGCATTCTGGTTTCAAGGGAAAATGTCTCTAGCAGAATTAGAAGATCACCGGTCCAAAAAACCTATACTTTTTTTGCCACAAAAAATTCACCCAAGTCACAATTGCCCCCAACGACAGAAAAGACAGGTCTTCTTCATGGAGGTGACTGACACAACGTCGGGATAAGAAGCAGACCCAATAGTAATTACAGTTAAAGAAATAAAAGAGGATGAACCCCAAGCCACTGTATCGCTTAATACAGTCACGGAAGACTTGCAAGAAGGGGGTAATACCATAAGGGTTAAGGGCACTACAGGCAACAAAGCTTTACATATTTTACTTGACTCTAGAAGCTCCCATAATTTTATTAGTGATAAGTTTAGCAAGGTGGCAATAGCGTAAACATCTAAAATTCGTCCACTGCAGGTAATCATAGTAAATGGGATGAAGGTTCAAGGGACAAGTGTGATTAAAGATTTTACTTGGTCAATGGAGGGCCATATTTTTTCAACAGATATCGTTCTATTCCCTTTAATAGGATGCAATATGATACTGGGCATGTAATGGTTTAAAAAATTAGGACCTATCACTTGGAACTGTTCGAATTTCGCTGTAGAATTTGTGAAGGATGGTCAGAGGTGAAATTGACAGCCTGTGGATAAATAAAAAATCAATTACCTGTAATGGATAAGGGTCCTTCACAATTAAAAGGGATGTAGACTTATGGCATTCAAATAGCACCTACAATGGGAAAAGTAGACTATTATGCACTGAACTTAAAGGAGGAAACTAACATTAGCCATGATGCTCAACGTCTGTTAAAGGAGTATCCAAAACTTGTACAAGAACCAAAGGGCCTTCCACTAACCAGCACGACTTTGACCATACCATATCATTACAAGAGGGAGTAAACCCAATTAATATTAGCCCATATAGATACCCTGTACTACAGAAGTCCGTCATTGAGAATCTAATCAAAGAAACATTGCATAAAGGTATAATTCAAATGAGCTCTTCCTCTTTTGCATCACCTGTTGTCTTGGTTAAGAAGAAAGATAGGGGATGGAGGCTTTGTGTAGATTATCGGATGCTGAATAAACTAACAATTAAAAATATATACCCAATACCCTTAATGGAGGATTTGTTTGATGAACTGGGCCAGGCTCGAATTTTTTCCAAATTGGACCTCAAGTCCGATTACCATCAAATACGGGTCAAAGAGGAAAATAGGAGTAAAACAGCACTTCAAACCTACACAGGCCATTACAAGTTTTTGGTCATGCAGTTTGGGTTGTTGAACGCATTAGCAACATTTCAAAATATCATGAACTATTTATTTAGGGAGTACCTTAGGAAGTTTGTGATATATTTTTTTTATGATATCCTAGTTTATAGCTCTAACAGTATTGAGCACTTACATCGTTTAAGAAGGGTATTTGAAATTCTCAAGGAGCACTAGTTTGTTGTGAATAAGGAAAAGTGTACATTAGCAGCATCCAAGATTGAATATATGGGCCATTTCATCTCATCAAAAGGGGTGTTTATAAACCCAAGAAAAGTAGATATTGTTGCGGGATGGCCCTCACAAAAAAATGTGAAATAGCTGCTTAGCTTTCTTGGTATGATTGGATACTATAGACGCTTCATGAGGGGTTATGAAGCAATAGCACTACCCCTTAACAAACTACTGCAGAAAGGTTTTTTTCCATGGAATCAGGAGACTGAAGAAGATTTTAATTAGTTAAAGAAAGCACTTACAACTACACCTGTTCTAGCACTGCCCGATTTGAGTAAACCATTCTCGGTGGACACTGATGTATCTCAATATGGGATTGGCACTGTGTTGATGCAAAATCACCATCCTGTAGCATATGTCAGGAAAGCTCTATCACCTAAGAACCAATTGTTGTCAGTTTATAATAAAGAGCTCCTAGCGTTGATGCATGCAATCAAAAAGTGGCACTCCTACTTGGCCATTCAACCTTTCATAATTAGAACTGACCAGAAAAGCCTTCGTTACCTCCTAGAACAAAAGCTTTCAACACCCAGTCAATTTAGGTGGTTAACTAAGTTGATGGGGATGACTTACGAAATACAATATAAAAAAGGCAAAGAAAACTCTATAGCTGACGCCATTTCCCAAGCTACACATTGAGAGCTTCTTCATATGGCAGTTTCGAGTGTCTCAACAAAGCTGTGGGATTTGATCAAACAAGAATGGGAAAAGGATGTGACCCTGAAGGAACTCATTACCCAGTTATAGTAGGATCCTAGCAGCCATCCTAAATACAAATAGAGTGAAGGGAAGTTCACTAAAAAAGTTAAACTTGTTATAGGTGCTGCATTACAGACCAAAAAAGTAATATTGGATTGGTTGCACACATTATCGGTCGAGGGACACTCTGGTCGTCGAGCAACAGAAAAGAGAATCCAGTCGTTATTTTACTAGAAAGGTATACAATGAGATGTTAAGGAGTTTATATTCAATTGTGAGCCATGTACGCGTTGCAAAAATGAGAATGTAGCCACACCAGATTTACTTCAGCCATTGCCTATTCCTAAAGGTGTGTAGTGTAGTATTTCAATGGATTTTGTTGAAGGGTTGCCGAAGTCTAATGGTAAAGATATGATATAGGTAGTGGTGGATCACATGAGCAAATATGCTCATTTTACAGCTCTGTCACACCTCATCACAGCCATGGCATTAGCATAGGTATTCATGGATCACATACACAAACTTCACGGGGCTCTTACTAATATTGTAATTGATAGGGACCCCTTGTTCATTTGTACATTTTGGAAGGAGTTCCTGGGTCAGTTGGGAGTAGAACAAAATCTCTCCTCTTCCTATCACCCTCAGAGTGACGGCTAGAGCAAAGTTGTCAACAGATGCTTGGAAAATTACTTACACGCTTTTACATGGAAGTACTTGCAGTGTTGGAGCAATTGGTTATCCATGTCCGAGTGGTGGTACAACATGTCATTCCACTCGTCCATTAATACTACACCCTTTGAAGTCATGTATGCTCAGCCTCCACCTTTACATTTACCTTACCTACCACAGGATTCTCGGGTTGAGGCTATTGATCGCAGTTTTTCTGCTCGAGAAGAGATGCTGAGAACATTGAAGTTCAATTTGCAGCTGATAAGAAGCACAGTGAATGACAATTTGCAGTCGAGGAATGGGTGTTTTTAAAACTCCAATTGTATAGGCAAAGGTCTATGGAAAATAGAGTGTCTAACAAGCTCTCTTCATGTTACTATGGTTTGTATAAAGTGTTGGCTAGAGTGGGCAAGGTGGCCTATACTCTCAAGCTTCCAGTAGGGTCCAGGGTGCATCCCACTTTCCATGTTTCTTTGTTAAAAAAGTGCCCTGATCAACTGATGGCACCGGTGCACCTTCCTGAGGATGAATTGTCCAGCAAAAGGGGTCGTGAGCCTTTGGTCATACTTGATCGTAGGTTGGTTCAGCGAAAAGGCCGAGCATGTACAGAAGTTTTGATTCAGTGGAAGGGTGAGACTGTTGATGAAGCGTCTTAGGAAGATTGGCAGCAGATGCAATCGCAGTTCCCTGAGTTCCTACAGATTACTCGCCCTTGAGGACAAGGGTATGCTTAACCCGGGGGAAGGGGGGCAGTGTCACGTATAAACTGTATGGAGGGTTATTATAGTACTTTCATATGGTTTAGTTATGGCAATCGTGTCTTTTCATTGTAGCTTGAAACGGTTGCTGATGTGGCATGAGTATTTGTATCCAAGTCAGAGGGTCCCAAACATTTTTTCGTTGTTTGTATCTCTAACTTCAATCTCTTCCTTCTAAGTAATCCCTTTCTTCTTTAAATACAATTCTTTTGAAATTCTTTCTCTTCTTCTCTTCTTATTCTCTTTCTTTTCTACAATTCGCTATTTCACAGTAATTGGCTATATCAAAGTATGATCAATAAACCTTAATTTATTCTTTCCTAACAGGGGAATCTTCATTGCTCTATCCCATAGAGCATAATTGCTGACCCTTGTCAGTTAAAAGGAAATAAGAGAAACCCCAGGAGAATATGATTGTTGAAGAAAAGATAATAATGTATCCCGACATTAGTTGAGCTCCGGGTTCCTTGAATTGTTGAGGGCGCTGTGCCAGATGAAGCCATGACTTCAAGGGAAATATCTATCCTGTGATGGAGAACGTGTTGTTGCTATGCCATTGGTGCGTATAATTTATAGCACATAAAATATTCCAGCAAGTATACTGGGTCGCAACAAGTAATAAAGTGATGAGTAGAGTATCGTCCCACAGAGATTGATGTATCAAATAAAATTCAATTAGGCTAAGTGAAATGCTATTAAGACTTATGAGGGAAATTTCAGAAATTACACAAAAAAGGGGGGGTGATGATTGAAACAACACAATATAAATAACTGAAATTTAAATAACTAGATAGAAAACAAAACAGAGAAAAGATGTGGATTGGTCACAAATTTCATAGAATTGTACATCATCATCATTTCCTTTGAATATTCTTGGCTAATTCTATTATGTAATCTTCAATCTAAAATTCTCAGAAAGTCTTCTAAGACTGAATTATATTAAAATTATAGTTAGGAATATCTTCACTAATCTACAACTCAAATATAATCCGATGAAGTCCTAATCACATCAATGCCCCGCAATCGCATATGACATGTTATCTCTTGTCCTACTCATTACAAATACGTAGCAATCGCATGCATGTATAAATAACAAGCTTCATAGGACAATAAATAAAATAGAACTTTGGCCAAGAAAATACTCATTGGTCCAAATGAATTAAAGTACAATTTCCATTTCATCAAATGACCGACTACACAAGAAAATGAGATTGATTTCGTTGGTCCAATCCGATTAATTCATAGACAAATTAATCTTTGAATCATTGAAGAACAATTCAATTAAATTACAATCCATTCAATGTTGGCCAATTTTCTAAAATATGATTGAATCCAAAAGCTTTGAAATTACAATCTAACTTAACCAAAATAATTGACTAAAATCTTAGATCAACCATTCAATTAAACTATGAAGCTCAAGAAAATTATTCAAGCCACATAAATAAAACTATCTATATCTAGATAATCTAATTTATGGTGAAAATTACAAGGTCAAGCTCAATATCTAGCTAACTCTAGCATAGACATCAAAATTCCAAACTCATTGAAGGTTCATCAAACATTCAAGAGGAAGAATAATCGGTAAAATTCATTCCATTAAACGAAAGTGCATTAAAATCGAAATTGTTCAACAATAAAACATCATAGAACCAAGCTACATCAATCTTTAAACTCAGAAATTACATGGAAGAGAAGAAGAACATGACAGAAATCTGCAAAATTCAACAGAAAACTAACAAACTATGAAGAAAAATGGAAGAAAAGGGGAGAAAATGGGAGAAGGAGAGCCATTCCCAAGTGGGAAGGCTTCCTTTCCCTCAAACCAAGCTCTGGAAGTCGCCTCTGTCTGCAGCAGCCGCGGGTCTGAAGTCTGGAGCGAAGCCTCCCTTTGTTCTGACCTAAAAATTGCATTTATAGTGGTTCTCTGCGGCGCCAGCGCCGGGCGCTGCGATCCCAGCGCCGGGCGCTGGCTTAACCTAATTTTTCACTATGTTCTGCGCCATACTACTGACTCACTGCTCCTGGCGCCGGGCATTGGCTTCCTGGCGCCGGGCGCCAGGCCATTTTTTCAGCATTTTTGATTTACTCTCTGTTGCTTTGTTTCTTGTCCGGTTCGAGCCCAGATGCCTCCAAACTCTGTAAAACACATAAATGAACCATTTTGGAGTAAAATTATGGAGTTAAAGCACATAAATCTATAATTAACTTTCACCCAAAATAATTCAAAACATTATAAAAATAGAGTTTTGACAAAAATCAAGATGCAAAAAGGGCTAGAATAGAGGCTAAAATATATGGAAAATTGCATGTTATCAAATCCCCCACACTTAGCCTTTTGTACTCCTGGGCAAAATCAATTAAAAACAACAGAGAATCCCAATAAGCACATCAAGAAAAGGTGTAGAAAATATACAACAATGAAACAATTAAAATTTTAGAAAGATTTAACATTAGGAGAAATAAATCTTAAATTTCTAAATTCAAGCTCCATGGCAATTATTTCGATAAGAATGAATTCAAGTAACAATCTCCTCACAAGGTAAGGTGTTTATCCTCTACTCTCTCAAGTGTTTAAGAGGGAATCACTCAAAGTCGTCCTACCACAAATTTCACTACCATAAGCTTGTCAAGAATCTAAATCTCCACTACTTGAATCCAATACATTCTTGAATCAAAAGGGCTTTACAAGGTTGTAACGTAGGTAGGAAAAATAATGGGAAACAAAAGGGAAAGATTGAACAATGAAACAAAATATGGCAACAACTCAAGAAAATGAAGAGTATTTACAAGTGAAATATAAGAGATTGAGTATAAATAAATTTTGGGTCTCAATGTTCTACCTGCTCCTCTTTTTCATCATTCTCATTTTTTTTTTCAATTCAAAATTTTTTTTTAATTCTTTCTTTCTTTCTTTTTTTTTTTTGATGACGTCAGTTGAAATTTTTCTTTCTTTTTCTTCTTGATTGGCCAATCTTTTTCTTTTGCTTGAGAGGAAGTAGAAGAAATATAGTTCAAAACACCCCAAAATTCACAAGATTTTTCAGCACATCGATCCCTTAAAAGAATTTTAAATACTCCTCACATCTTAAGTTGGAAGAGAAAAATATTGTTGTAGGCAGAAAAAGTGGTGGAAGGACACAAGAAAGAAAATGGATAAGGCACAAAATGGCATACAATGGAAACAATGATAATGGATAACTATTTGGCTAAAAGTGGTTACAAGAAACAAATGCCTAAATCATTTCCAAGTATGTACAAGATATGTAGCCTCAATCAAAGATTCAAGACAAGTTCTAGAGTGACAATCCATGATAGAGAACACACAACAAGAAGAATAGCATTTTTCACTTAGGCTCAAATCCTCACAGCTAAAAGACTATTACTACAAATTCATTAAAGTCAACATCATTGCCATTTAACTTGAATTCCGTAGAGAAATAAGACTAAATTCTCTTCATGCTAAGTCAATCTACACTTTAGCTATTTCATCATGCATAATTCCACACCAAAACTCCATCAAAAATTTAAAAAGTGAGCATCAAATTCGGACAAAACAGAGTAGCAAAATTCTGCAGTGCAGAATTTCTGGCGACACGGCTTTACCAACATAGAACGACCCCAAAACGGATGCAAATCACTCCAAATAAAATTCTACAACTAGAAGACATATAAAAGTTTAAAAACATGTAAAGAAAGTGGCAAAAACCATAGCCAAACAGTACAGAATATTCATGCAAGATGACAAAATTTCTGCCAAAACAGAGAAAACAGAGAAAAAAAATGGGCAACAGAAAAAGACTAAAACAAAATTAAAATTACGAAAGAAATACAACAACAAAATTAAAAAGAGAAAGATTAGAAAAACTTAGGTTGCCTCCCAAGAGCGCTTGGTTTAAAGTCCTTAGCTAGACTTTATTTGGTGTTTATGCTTAGCGTCGCTTCTTCTTTGTTTTCCTTACTTTCTCTTTGATTTTTTTTTATTTCCTTCGTCAAGGAAAATGATCAAGTACCTCACATGCAACAAAGAGAAATAACATGAGAGATATATCAAATAAGCAAGGTAACAAGAAGAAATGAAACTAATAAAGACACTTGAAAAGCTAAAAACACTTGAAATTGTAAAAACTAAAACAAGAAAAGACAATGTCTAAAATAACATCACTTTGGCTTAAAAGAAAAATCAATTTGACAACCATCAATCCCCGGCAACGGCGCCAAAAACTTGGTGCGTATAATTTATAGCACATAAAATATTCCAGCAAGTATACTGGGTCGCAACAAGTAATAAAGTGATGAGTAGAGTATCGTCCCACAGAGATTGATGTATCAAATAAAATTCAATTAGGCTAAGTGAAATGCTATTAAGACTTATGAGGGAAATTTCAGAAATTACACAAAAAAGGGGGGGTGATGATTGAAACAACACAATATAAATAACTGAAATTTAAATAACTAGATAGAAAACAAAACAGAGAAAAGATGTGGATTGGTCACAAATTTCATAGAATTGTACATCATCATCATTTCCTTTGAATATTCTTGGCTAATTCTATTATGTAATCTTCAATCTAAAATTCTCAGAAAGTCTTCTAAGACTGAATTATATTAAAATTATAGTTAGGAATATCTTCACTAATCTACAACTCAAATATAATCCGATGAAGTCCTAATCACATCAATGCCCCGCAATCGCATATGACATGTTATCTCTTGTCCTACTCATTACAAATACGTAGCAATCGCATGCATGTATAAATAACAAGCTTCATAGGACAATAAATAAAATAGAACTTTGGCCAAGAAAATACTCATTGGTCCAAATGAATTAAAGTACAATTTCCATTTCATCAAATGACCGACTACACAAGAAAATGAGATTGATTTCGTTGGTCCAATCCGATTAATTCATAGACAAATTAATCTTTGAATCATTGAAGAACAATTCAATTAAATTACAATCCATTCAATGTTGGCCAATTTTCTAAAATATGATTGAATCCAAAAGCTTTGAAATTACAATCTAACTTAACCAAAATAATTGACTAAAATCTTAGATCAACCATTCAATTAAACTATGAAGCTCAAGAAAATTATTCAAGCCACATAAATAAAACTATCTATATCTAGATAATCTAATTTATGGTGAAAATTACAAGGTCAAGCTCAATATCTAGCTAACTCTAGCATAGACATCAAAATTCCAAACTCATTGAAGGTTCATCAAACATTCAAGAGGAAGAATAATCGGTAAAATTCATTCCATTAAACGAAAGTGCATTAAAATCGAAATTGTTCAACAATAAAACATCATAGAACCAAGCTACATCAATCTTTAAACTCAGAAATTACATGGAAGAGAAGAAGAACATGACAGAAATCTGCAAAATTCAACAGAAAACTAACAAACTATGAAGAAAAATGGAAGAAAAGGGGAGAAAATGGGAGAAGGAGAGCCATTCCCAAGTGGGAAGGCTTCCTTTCCCTCAAACCAAGCTCTGGAAGTCGCCTCTGTCTGCAGCAGCCGCGGGTCTGAAGTCTGGAGCGAAGCCTCCCTTTGTTCTGACCTAAAAATTGCATTTATAGTGGTTCTCTGCGGCGCCAGCGCCGGGCGCTGCGATCCCAGCGCCGGGCGCTGGCTTAACCTAATTTTTCACTATGTTCTGCGCCATACTACTGACTCACTGCTCCTGGCGCCGGGCATTGGCTTCCTGGCGCCGGGCGCCAGGCCATTTTTTCAGCATTTTTGATTTACTCTCTGTTGCTTTGTTTCTTGTCCGGTTCGAGCCCAGATGCCTCCAAACTCTGTAAAACACATAAATGAACCATTTTGGAGTAAAATTATGGAGTTAAAGCACATAAATCTATAATTAACTTTCACCCAAAATAATTCAAAACATTATAAAAATAGAGTTTTGACAAAAATCAAGATGCAAAAAGGGCTAGAATAGAGGCTAAAATATATGGAAAATTGCATGTTATCAGCCATAAGATCAAACAAATCAAGCTCTGATACCATCTTAAATGGTTTAGGTTGCAGCACCAAGAACACAAAGAAAGGTTGAGAAGGCAGAGAAGGGGATTTAAGAATGAAACTCAATAATACTCTGATATTCATTAGTTGGGGAAAAAAAACACTGTTTTATATACAAGAGGGACAAAACCTCAAAACCAAAATACCCCGTAACAACTAAAACACAAAACTAAACTAATCCAAGATAAATTAAATAAAAGAAAAGCTAACCAACTTGAGGTTCATAACAGTTTGAGAGTGATGTACACGGTGATTAGAAACAACATGTGTAATTAAATCCCATTTGAGTAATGAACCGTAATATACAGTGGACACTTTTTGTTTAAGAAAGAAGCGTTTGGGGGAAAGTTATGAAGACTTTGAAGTTTATTATACAGAGTCTTTGCTTCAGGCCTGAGGAGTCAAAAATGAAAATGAGGGGTAGAGAAAGCTTAATGTTTCTGGAGGCTGCCAGGGAAGTTTATCAATTGGGAAAACTTTGAACCTAGTTAATTGTCAATAATAATTTTGAATTAACTGTGAAGTATTGGAATTCATTACGGTGCTTATATTTGGAAAATTTATAAACGTACACACACACACATTCAAATTGTAGGTCAAATGGTTTAATTAAGAACATGATTCAGAGGGGAGTGGGGGAAGCATACAATAAAATAGCTTGTTGCATTTAACAGGGCGAGAATGGAAAGAAAAGGTTTTATTGATTTTTTTTATGGTTTAAGCGTTTTTTAATTAAAAAATAGAATAAAAAATTGTTAATTAATCTTTAAAATTTTTCAAAGTTATTTCTCGCTCATCATTTTAAATTTTCTCAATTTAAAAGAAATATTTTTTTCAAATTAAAAAAAAATACTATACACTATTCCGTTTTCTCTTGTCTCTTTTTTTTTATTCATTTTTTCTTCCTCTTCTTTCCCATGAATCTTGAGGCTTAGCAGTTTTTTTTTTTTTTCAAGAATGCAAACCGGGTGCCTTTTGTCTTTACGTCAAAATCCAACTCCACTGCGTGCAATCATACTTGTATTATATTGTATCGACTTGTATGTCATATGCAAACGGTCCCACATCCCAAAGCCACTACCTTATAGCCTCTGGTTTTTCTCACGTTTCAACCATCCCATCTCAAGCTTCTCTATATATCTGAACAAGTCCCACCAGTATCATTTCATTGCGTGCAATCATACTTGTGTTCTATCATTTGTATGACATGCAAATGGTCCCACATCCAAAAACCACTACCTTATAGCCTCCGGTTTTTCTGAAGTTTGCTGATACACGTACCATCCCATCTCAAGCTTCTTTATATATGCGAACCCATTCATCCATTTGCTCCATCAAACTCAAATCCTACCAGTATCATTCCATTTCGCACAACATTTGAAAGCCGAATTAACAGTGTTTGAATTACAAAGATGAGTTCAGCAAGCAGGGCTTGGATTGTGGCAACCAGTGTTGGAGCCGTGGAGGCCTTGAAGGATCAGGGCGTATGTAGGTGGAACTATGCCTTAAGATCAGCTCAACAACATCTGAGGAACCAAGCTAGATCTATCTCTCAGGCCAAGATGCTTTCTTCCTCATCTTCTGCTATGGTCTCCACAAGACTCGAGAACCAGAAGGCGAAGCAGTCAGAGGAGTCTCTTAGGACGGTCATGTACTTGAGCTGCTGGGGTCCCAATTGAAGTAGAACCGCAGCCACAAAAGAAAATTTTGTAATTAGTTGAGAGTTTCCCCACAAGCCAAAATGGGGGATGGGATGGGTTTTCGGCTGCCATATTGGCTAAATTGCTTCTCCATTATGAGACACTGATGTAAATTTTAAAAGATGGTAATGCAAATGTCAGATTTTTTCACGTTACATATAACTTCGTCTCCATTTTCTTAACATAAAGCTTGCTCTTATCTGCAAGATGCCTACTCTGTTACCATTTCTCCATAGACAAGTGTGGTTTAACAGAGAAATCTAAAGAATTGCAAAACTGCCTCTTGTTAAGATTTAAAAAAGGGATCAAAATAGGGGTGGTGGTCATTTTGTTAAATTTGACTAGCAATCTAGTATTTCCTCTTGTTCTTGCTTACACAAAGTCTTTGTATCATTATAACCTGCGAGGCCATATGCAAATGGTCCCACATCCCAAAACCACTACCTAATTCTCATGTAGTTTATTTCATTATTAGTTAAACGTGTGAAAATTTTTTAATCTTAATATTGATATAAACCCATCATATAAAAGTTAAAATATTAGATATACAAATATATTATTTTAATATTTATATAATTATTTTTCTAAAAAAATTAAAAATAAAACATTACATGATGATTAAATAATAATTTAATAAATCACAAATGTATATTTTAAAGTACATAGCTATTAAATGATATATTTTAAATGCAAAATAAACTGATCTCAGATCAAATTATATGAATAAACTACGGACAATCATTGTAAGGAACCAAATATTTTGTTCCCTTTAAAAAGTAACGCACTTATAAATTTATTGATATTGAATCTTGAGGTTTGGTTTAAAAAATCACGTATATATGTCCAAAGGTGCTATTTATGTACTCAATTGTTAATCATTCTAGTTAAACAAAAGGAATTATGTGCTTCCATTCCACTGCGCCAAAAGACCAGTTTCTTTAGCCTCTCTAGTTTTTCCAAAGTTTGGCCTCTTCTCTCATCCTAACCCTCCCATTTACTCATATGCTCCATCTATCATATTCAAAAAGTTAATCAAAAGCAAGTGGTATTGTGTAAGAAGAAAGATGAGTTCAGCAAGCAAAGCTTGGACTGTAGCTATCAATTTTGGAGTAGTGAAGGCCTTGAAGGACCAGGGCGTGTGTAGGTGGAACTATGCTTTGAGGTCTACTTAGCAACATATGAAGAGCAAAGCCAGGTTCATTGCTTAGGCTAGAAGGCTTTCTTCTTCGCCTTTTCACAATGAATAAAGATCACTTAATCTCTTGCTATACTCGGACATGAAATCCAACATCAACGAGTATCCTTCTTCACTATTAGAGGCTTCAACTACTAATCTTATTGCTTTTCAATTATGATGTTTGAACCATTGTGTGCTCTCTACTCTAAGATATTTTGTATCTCTTTCCCTTAAACATCAAGTATCACATTGGTTCTTGCTTTTTTGGTCCACTGATATAAAATGTACTTATAGGGAGTAGTTGGACATCATTCACATCATATACCCTTAAGGACTGATAACATAAAATACAAATGCTATAAAACGTTCGACAACTACATGTAATTGTCTTATATGAAGGGTCAAAAGATACACCATAGTCTCCCGCCTTATCTAACAAAATAACAACATATATCCTTATTGGCTAACTTTCGTTTCTTTCCTTGATACATGTTAAGTGCTAGATTTAGTACCATTTGGTGCTAAATCTTTGATCTATTTTATCGCCTACTTGTGGTTGCTTGTATGTCTTTTCCGTTGTTTTTGTTTGATTTAGTTTAGTTTAGGATTTTTTAGAGTTTAGTCTACTTCAGGTGATTCCTTGACTAAGAATGCCACTAATCATCATTTTATTCTCTCTGACGTAGGGCGAGCTGGACGAAGCTGAAGCGAACGACCGAACTGATTCGAGCTGCTGTAAGGGAGTTTCTTCTGCATACCACCGCTATAGCGGTGATCCCTGGAGCTAAACATAGCTGGAAGTTGGTTCTGTCCATTACCGTTATAGCGGTAGATACTCACCGCTATAGCGCCTGTCCCTGGAGCTGAAGAACCAAAAGGCCCAGTCTCTGTCTACCACCGCTATAGCGGTGGATCCTCACCGCTATAGCGGTGAACCCTGCACCAAATTTGCCGGAGAATTCTATACTGTCTTATACCGCTATAACGGTGTAAAGTTACCGCTATAGCTGTACGTCGCGATGCTGAGATGGTTTAAAAGGCGTCAGATGAATTTTTTAGGGGAATTCTGAGTTGGAGATTGAAGGGAGGCGCCGAATTTTGCTAGAGGAGAAGGAGGAATCCGTCCTTGGAGCCAATCAAGCCTGAATTCTGTCAACCCAACCCCGGATTCATGAAGTTTATTCATTCTTCTACTGTTTTCTGTAGTCTTAAAGCCATGAGTGGCTAAATTTTCTGTTCTAGGGTTCCTATGAACCTACTTTCAGACTAGGAATTGTGTTTTCTTAAAACTTGTGATTATTGTCAATTTATGCATACCTATCATTCATATTTCCTGAACTTGTTATAAACTTGGCCATTTTATGATCTGTATGTTGCCTCCATTGAACTTGAGAGAGGGAGATGGTGGTAGAACACTGAATGATTAGGGCGAGTGATAGAACCTAGGGGTTTTACTTGTTAATTAATAGGAATATTAATTAACCTTATTTAATCAGATTAGGTTAACATTAATTCGACTCAATTTAATAAGGGATTGTGTAGAGTTGGGTAGCTTAATCTAGATTCGGGAGAACTACTTTAAGCCATTAGAAAACATGATATTATTGTGCATAATTGATGTTAATTACAAGTGTAGGGAGAATTAACAATTCCTAGGATGTAAGAGGGGGATTAGTAACCCTAGGCTTTCATGTTTGATCATTTTCATCAGTCTTTGCACTGTTTACTATCATTAAAAGAAAATTTATAAAAATTTACTGTCATAGCTTGCTTTAATTGTCAGTTTTTCATTAGAGCTGTCTTCAATCCAATTGCTTAGTCTAAATAATTCAATTGAATTTCTTGGGTACCGAGTCACTTAGTCCTCGTGGGAACGATACTTTTACTCTTAATTCACTATAGTACTTGAGCGATTGGTACACTTGCCAAATCGACTAACAAGTTTTTAGCGCCATTGCCAGGGACTAAGATTTGTGCTAATATTCAAAGAAATTTAAAGAGTTAGCTTAGACGCTTTATCTTGTTTTGTTTTGTTTTCTTTTTCTTTTGTTCTTTTTACTATAGAGTCATTTTTAGTTTTTGCTGTGTTGATTTTTGCTGCTGAATTTGCTGTCGTTGCTAATTGGTATTCTCCTCTTGTGCATGCAAGGTGCCATTAATCAAGCTGATCTTCTTTTTGACCCCGAAATCGAGAAGCTTGCTAGGAGAACTCGAAAAGAAGCTAGAATTAGAAGAACCCAAGAGGGACAAAGTTCTCAAGAAGAAATGGCAGATGATAATAGAAATCTGGATGGTATTGAAAATAATGGAGGAAATGGAGCGGGAAATTTGAACCAAGATGAAAACAGAGCTGTGTGGGATTATGCCTCACCCAACAATGCTGGGCACGCATCGAGCATAGTGAAACCTCCACTTGATGCAAATAACTTCAAAATAAAAGCAGTCTTGATGAACTTGGTTCAGCAGAACCAGTTTGGGGGTAGCCCAATGGAAGACCCGAACAATCATATCACAAATTTTCTGGATATTTATGATATGGTTAAGATTAATGGAGCCAGTGACGACGCTATCCGCTTACGTTTGTTTCCCTTTTCCTTGAAGGATATGGCTAAAAGTTGGTTGAATGCTCAACCAAGAGGAAGTATAACAACGTGGGATGAGCTACAGACAAGATTCTTGGGCAAGTTCTTTCCTCCATCAAGGTCGGTCAAACTGAGGAATGAAATCACTACATTTTATCAGCATGAAGGCGAAAGCCTATATGAGGCCTGGGAGAGGTTCAAAGACTTATTGATGAAATGTCCTAATCATGGTCTACCGGAGTGGCAGCAGCTCACTATCTTTCACAGCGATCTCACATATGAGACTCGAGACAAACTGGACACCGCAGCTGGTGGTGCTTTGATGGCGAAGTCCATAGTGCGAGTAAAAGAAATAATTGAGACAATAGAGGCAAGCCAAAACGCATCTAGTCGAGCCAAGAGTGTTGCAAGAAGTGGAGTCATGGAACCAGACACACTGAATGCTTTGTTAGCTCAGAATGAAGCACTAACAAAGAAAGTTGACATGCTATGCTCTAGGCAAAATGAACAGGCAAAGGTAAATGCAGTAACAATGCCTGAACCAAATTGTGATTTCTGTGGAGGGGCTCACGTTAATGGGTGTTGTGAAGAATTTCTGTCTATAGAACAGTTGAATTACATGGGTAATATGAAGAGGAATCAGAACAACCAATACTCCAATAGTTACCATCCGAGCTCAAGGAATCATCCGAATTTCTCTTGGAGTAATAACCACCGCCTTAATCCCTCTACTTCATCTTCTGGTAAGCCGTCTCATCCTCCTGGGTTTAATAGTCAGAACAACTTTTCTCCTCAAAATAGAGCTCTACCACCTCAAGTGGAGAAGAAGCCGTCGATGGAGGAAATGTTTATGAAATTCATGGAGAGAAGTGAATCTATGTTTTAGACTCAGAATGTGACTATTAAAAATCTTGAAACTCAGATGGGGCAGCTGGCCCTTGCACTGAATAACAGGCCACAGGGTAATTTCTCTAGTAATACTGAGAATAACCCAAGAAGAGAGGGTAATGAGCACTGTAAGGCCATCACTTTGAGAAGTGGCAAGGAAATTCCTGATGCTGTTAAGTCACATATTCAATCAAAGAAAAGAGTTACTGAAGAAGTAAAAGATGAGGTAGCCCCACCTCAAGAAATTGTGACTGAGAATGTTGATGCACCAGAGGTAAAAGAGAAAGCTAAAAAGGTGGTAAAAGATGTAACAGCTAAAAATCTTGTTCCACCAATGCCCTACCCTCAGAGGGCAAAGAAGCAGAATCTGGAGAGGCAGTATAAAAAGTTTCTAGAGGTTTTGAAGCAACTACATATAAACATTCCATTTGCTGAGGCATTGGAGCAGATGCCTAGTTATGCCAAGTTTATGAAAGACGTCCTCTCTCGTAAAAGGCGTCTAGGGGAGTTTGAGACAATGGCATTAACTGAGGACTGTAGTACTATTTTACAGAGAAAGTTGCCTACCAAGATGCAAGACCCAGGGAGTTTAGTGGTGCCATGTAATATTGGAAAAAGTTTTACAGGCAGGGCATTGTGTGATTTGGGTGCCAGTGTAAATCTCCTGCCTCTATCTAATTTTAGGAAGCTGGGTCTAGGAAAGACTCGTCCTATTACAGTTACCCTTTAGCTGGCAGATCGGTCTATATGCTACCCAAATGGAGTGATTGAAGATGTCCTCGTGAAAGTGGATACACTAATCTTCCCTGCAGATTTTATAGTGCTGGATTTTGAAGAAGATAAGGAGATCCTTATCATTCTGGGGAGACCCTTCCTTGCAACTGGTAGAGCCTTGATTGATGTTCATAAAGGAGAGCTGATAATGAGGGTCAATGATCAGGAGGTGAAATTCAATATGAACAAGGCAATGAGAGCACCAAATGACCATGAAGAGTGTCACCTCGTACGAATTTTTGAAGGAAAGTTGAATGAGCAAATTCTGGATTTAGTGGAAAAAGATGAGCTAAAGGATCTCTTGGGTAACGACGGAGAAAATGATGAGAAAGGTGAATTAGCAGTGGTTAGATCTTGTGCCATTTCTTCTGTGATGTTTAAGCCCAGGAACTACTTTGAGTCTCTAAATATGTCTGCTAGAGTAAGCTCACCATTGCAGCCATCCGTTAAGGTACCCCCTGTACTTGAGTTGAAAACACTTCCTCCACATCTAAAATATATCTATCTTGGAGACTCTGACTCTCTACCAGTGGTGATTTCGAGTTCGCTCACTGATGAGCAAGAAGGACAGTTGCTGAAGGTGTTGAAAAGCTACAAGAATGCAATTGGGTGGTCTATTGCAGATATAAAAGGTATCAGCCCTTCCTTCTGTATGCACAAAATTCACTTGGAAGATGAGAATAAGTCTTTAGTGGAACACCAAAAGCGTCTTAATTCGATGATGAAGGATGTGGTGAAAAAGGAAATTATTAAGTGGCTGGATGCTGGGATTATCTATCCCATATCTGACAGTTCATAGGTGAGCCCAGTCCAATGCATCCCTAAAAAGGGCGGAATGACTGTAGTGGCTAACGCCCGTAATGAGCTCATTCCTTCGCGTACGGTTACGGGATGGCGGGTATGTATGGATTATAGGAAGCTGAATAGCGGCACTCGTAAGGACCACTTTCCCTTGCCTTTCATTGATCAGATGTTGGACAGACTAGTCGGGCAAGAGTATTTCTGCTTCTTGGATGGGTACAGTGGCTACAATCAGATCGCAATAGCCCCAATTGACCAAGAGAAAACAACCTTCACTTGCCCCTATGGCACTTTTGCTTTCAGAAGGATTCCTTTTGGGTTGTGTAATGCACCGGCCACATTCCAGAGATGTATGATGGCGATCTTCTCTGACATGATGGAGACAAGTGTGGAGGTATTTATGGATGACTTTTCTGTCTTCGGTTCTTCATTTGATTTGTGTCTACAAAATTTAGAAAAAGTGCTTCATAGATGTGAAGAGACCAATATGGTGTTGAATTGGGAGAAATGTCATTTCATGGTTCGTGAAGGCATAGTTCTGGGCCACAAAGTTTCAAAGAGTGGGTTAGAGGTAGATCAGGCAAAAGTTTCTGTTATTGAGCAATTGCCTCCGCCTAATTCAGTTAAGGCCATAAGAAGTTTTCTGGGTTATGCGGGATTCTACAGACAGTTCAATAAAGATTTTTTCAGAATATCTAAACCGTTGTGTAAGTTGCTTGAAAAAGACATTCCATTTGTCTTTGATGCTGAATGTTTGAAAGACTTTGAGGAATTGAAGAAAAGGCTTATCTCTGCTTTGATCATAGTCGCTCCAGAATGGAACAAGCCGTTCGATCTTATGTGTGATGCGAGCGACTATGCCATGGGGGCTATTTTGAGGCAACGAGCTGAGAGACTATTTCATCCCATCTACTATGCCAGTAAGACACTAGCCGATGCCCAGCTGAATTACACAACCACTAAGAAGGAACTAGTAGCAGTGGTGTTTGCATTTGATAAATTTCGGGCATATTTAGTTGGGACAAGTGTTACAGTGTTCACTGATCACTCAGCCATAAAATATCTTGTAAGCAAGAAGGATTCGAAGCCTAGATTGATACAATGGATACTTTTGCTGCAAGAATTTGATTTGAAAATAGTAGACAGAAAGGGAACCGAAAATCAGGTAGCAGATCACTTGTCTCGCTTGAGTACTGATGCTCAAGAGGAGAAGTCAATTCAGATAAAAGAGACATTCCCTGATGAACATCTGTACTTTGTGGAGGAACAGAAATCACCTTGGTTTGTGGACTTCGCAAACTATCTAGTATGTGGAATACTCCCTCCTGAATTGACATATCAACAGAGGAAGAAATTTCTTCATGATGTGAAGGTCTATTACTGGGATGAGCCTTATCTCTTTAGGCTTGGTGCAGATCAGATTTTCTGAAGGTGTGTACCTGAAGAAGAAATAGCATAAATATTATGGCATTGTCATGGGTCAGAGTATAGAGGTCACGATAGCACCGTGCGCACAGCCAACCGGGTATTGGAATGCGGCTTCTATTGGCCGTTCTTGTTTAAAGACACCAGGGAATTTGTGGACAGATGTGATCGGTGTCAAAGAGTTGGAAACATATCCAAGCAACAAGATGCCTCTTAATATTATGTTAGAGGTAGAGATCTTTGATGTCTGGGGAATTGACTTCATGGGTCCGTTTCCATCTTCCTACTCTAATCAATATATATTGGTGGCTGTGGACTATGTGTCTAAATGGGTAGAAGCTGCTCCTACTCAAACCAATGATTCAAGGGTCGTCATCAAATTCCTGAAAAAGAATATCTTCTATCGGTTTGGTATGCCTCAGGCTCTGATTAGTGAAGGAGGTTCTCACTTCTGCAATAAACCTCTTGAAAACCTGTTAGCTAAATATAGAGTAAAGCATCGGATAGCTACTCCATACCACCCTCAGACGAGTGGACAAGTGGAGGTGTCCAACAGAGAGCTAAAGCGGATACTTGAGAAAACGGTGAATGCCTCGATGAAGGATTGGGCTAAGAAGCTTGATGATGCTCTGTGGGCATACAGAACGGCCTATAAAACGCCGATAGGCACCTCACCATTCCAGCTTGTATATGGCAAGTCTTGCCATCTTCCTGTTGACCTCGAGCATAAGGCATTCTGGGCCTTGAAGTTTTTGAACTTCGATTTGAAACAAGCTGGGAAAAAGTGATTACTGGAGTTGAATGAATTGGAAGACCACCATCTTCAAGCTTATGAGAATGCAAAAATTTATAAAGAAAATGTGAAAAGGTGGCACAATAGAAAAATTGCACATCGTTCCTTTCATGCGAGGCAGAAGGTGCTACTTTATAACTCCAGGCTAAAACTCTTCCCAGGGAAGCTCAAATCAAGGTGGTCGGGCCTGTTTGTTGTGAAAGAAGTCTTTTCAAGCGGTACCATTGAAATACCTGACCTTGAACATACCAGAAGCTTCAAGGTAAATGGGCAGCGGTTGAAGATTTATCTTGGACATGATGGTGAAAGGGAGAGAACTTCTCTTGATCTTGCAACACCGAATGCATAGGTGCCCTGGTAAAGTCTGGCTGAAGACTATAAACTTAGCGCTCTTGGGAGGCAACCCAAGTTTCTAGTTTTCTTAGTTAATTGTTATTCTTGTCTTTTAGTTTTTGTTGCTTGATCTTAGTGTCTGCTGCAATTATTGTTGCTGTGATGTGTTGGAATTTGCTGATGTTGGGTGTTATTTTTAGCCTATAGTGTCTATGCAATGGTTTAGAGGTTGAGGGTTGGCAGTATTAAATGTTTTGAATCAATAGTTTAGGCTGCTGTGACTGTTACTGCTGAATTGTGAGAGCTGACCCTGATTTTTTGCTGACTGGTTAATTGTAAAGGGGTTAAAGGTTGAGAAGGGGTGTGAACATGAGTAATTTTGCATGCTTTGTGGGGCTTTTCATGGTTAAAAGAAGTAGAATTTGCATGTAAAGGGCAAAGGGTTCATTGTGGAGTTTCAGGGTGTGAGTCTGCATTTTGGAGAGGCACTGTCTGCATAGTAGCGCTATAGCGGTAGGGCTGTACCGCTATAGCGGTGAAGCCTAGAAATAAAGCCTTCTTCTCTGTCAAGTACCACTATAGCGGTGAAATTAGGGCGCTATAGCGGTGTGGTTCTGAAAAATCCCAAAATGAAGCTGTGCTCTCTGTCAAGTACCGCTATAGCGGCATTATTTTAGCGCTATAGCGGTAGGTCTTAAACTTTGAAAAATAAAAAGGGGCTCTCTGCCCTGTACTGCTATATATGTGTGTGCCGCTATAGCGGCGCGTCGGGGTATAAAGCCCCACCTGAACCCTAGCCTTTAGACCCACGCCGTTGACTCCCTTCCATCTTCAAGCCCCTTTGTGCGACTGCCTTCCTAGAGCAAATTCGAAGTACCCCCAGCAAATTCCTTCCATCTTAATCACGGTTTGGGGCTAACTTTGGGTGTTTGGGTGTGTTTCGACCGATTGGAACTTTCCTTTGTGCTTTCCTTTTCGTCATTGAGTCATCATGCTTGGTAAGTGATGTATCCCTTTGCTTTTCCTGAAGTTTTGTTATAGTTCGTTAACTTCTGTGGGTATTGGCTTGAATTTTGATGTATTGTTGACTGCCCTCATGTTAATTCTTTGAAGTTTATGTGGTGTTTTCTTAGTTTGGAGTCTAGGTAGGGTATTTCTGCGAATTTTGAGGTTAAATTGATGTTCATGGCTGTAAAGGATGGTTGTGCCCTCTTGGTGATTGATCACTGTGCTGCATAAACGGTTAAGAATGGAGATTAGGGCTTGAAAATTGCTATAACCACAGTCTAGGTGATTTATGCACGCTAGGTGTTTGATGAAATGCCCAAGAGAGCCTTAATTTGAAATTTATGCATGAACTACTTGGTTGTGCTGCCGGAGTGATTTAACATTGAAGTACTTAAGTGTAATTTGATGGTTGATGCATAATTTGTCTAGAGTTCGCAAACAATTAGTTTTCTTTTTCGTTATCAACCCAAACCGATCATGCATTGGGTTTTGAAGAGGGCTGAATATTTTAATAACTGATGGTTAATATACACTGACTTTGGGAATGGCTTGTATGCCCAATGAGGGGTCAAAGGTAAGATTGCTTGTGAAGTGTAGTTGTTGTCTTTCTGAGTTTTGGGGGATATGCAGATTACAAACTCCCTTTATGATCCGAAATTGCATGCATTTTGATGTGCTTTAACTGAACATAACTGTTGGGGATGAAATATGTTTTTAATTGCAGGAACTCTGATTGTGTTGGCATTCATTATGGCGCCCCCTGTCCCTAAGAAAAGAAAACTCCCAACTAAGAGGAAAGAAACCCCGGGTGCATCGTCATCAGCAGCACAATTCCTCACGTTTAGGACTCCAGACCATGGGGTCAGATTCGACAAGGAGATAAGCCGAAGAAAAATCCTCCCTGAGAAAGTCTTTAATCTAGAGGAGGATGAATATCCAGAGATTTAAGAGCAGATCACTGATAGGGGTTGGGACAAGATATGCAATTTACCTGAGCATGCGTATGTGGATATGGTGAAAGAATTCTACGCCAATACCTTCAGAACACCCAATGACACAATGAAGAAGTACAACACTGAAGTTAGGGGCAAACTGATTAGCTTCTCTGAGGGGGTTATTAATGAGGCGTTCGATCTGTGGAACCCAAGAGAGTAGGACTATCATGGGTTGTTAATATTGAAGTCTTGGGATCCCAAAGATGTGCGCCAAACGATCTGTAAACCCAAGGCCTAGTGGGAACTGAATGCAAGGGGCGAGCCATAGAAGGTACAGTGGACAGAATTATTGCCAATTGTCAAGGCCTGGTTCAGCTTTGTGCAATACACTATGCTTCCGTCCTCAAACTTTTCAGATGTCTTCGCCGAGAGAGCCCTGCTAATCTACTGCATCATGAAAGGGATCACAATTAATTTTAGGGAACTTATAGCTGATAAGATAGATGAATTGGCTCAAGCAAATGCTGGAGTTATCAGATACCCCTTCATCCTGACAGCATTTTTGCTGAAGAAGGAAGTTCCTACAGACGATATGAAAATAAAGAGGCCTCCTGCGATCACAAGAAATTATATTGACAGTTTATTCCCTGTGGAGGGAAGACCAGCACCGCAGCATCCAGTCGGCCGCCCTCGACGCACAGTACCTCAGGCTCTAGCTAATGTGACGTTGGCTGACGTCAACAAGGAGCTAGAAGAAGTCAAGCAGTCAATGGCCTATTTCAGAGCAGAGCTGGGTAGAACGCAGGAGGATGTACGTTACATGATGGATTACGTGACTGCATTGGGCTCGCTGATGGCTGAGAAGTTCAGCCTGGATTCCTCGAAGCTGCCGGTAAGAGGAGAGGCATCCGGCGCCGGTGCTGAAGCTGAAGGAGAGGCTGATGAGAGAGCTAGTGATACTGAGGAGCTGACAGACTAGAATCGAGCCTCACCACCCATTTCTAACACTCACTTTTCTTTTCTTGTCTTTTCATTTTCTCTTTTTATTATTATTTTCTTTTGTTTTTCTATTTTTCTTTTGCATTTATGTGTATTCGTTCACTAATCTGCTAATAATTTGTATAAGTGCTATATGTTTTTGTGAGCTGACTATGTGATATTGATATCTGGATGGAGTGATGTGAATAGCAGTATATACAAATTTTAGCAGTTATGTATGTTGCATATATTCTTTATGCTGCGATTTTTTTCCCCTGTTGGGCAAATACAGGATAGTGGGGACATTGTCAAACTTAAGTTTGGGGGAGGAAAATCTCTATTTTAATATGTTTTATCCGTGTTTTGGTGCAATATGTGCAATATGTGGTATTAGCAGACAGTTGTGTAAAGCAGATATAGGCGTAGGCAGATTCCTGTTTTTCAAAATATTTTGTTATTTGGCCTTTGCAAGAGAAAATGTGTTTTGTTGACTCAAACATAATCATGTTCTTAAAATTTAAATTCATGAATCTATTTTTAACAAAGGATTAATCCTATTTTCTATAACATGAGGAGGTTTTTCTCAAAATTTGAGTAGGCTGTTTGAAACCTGGAAATTCTAAAAGTGAATGATGTTGTTTAAATTAATCTTTCCTAATGAAGCATGAAAAGGATATAAACTCAATAAGGGGTAACAGTTTTAGATTTCATAAATAAATTAAATAAGTTAACAGTGGTAGCTTGAAGGTGAGGTTTATGTTAAAGCGGTATTGTGTGGATTAGGCGGACGGGTATTGTTTTAGCCAATGAACCTTGCTTTTGGATTGCTTGAAGAAGATGAAAGGGTAGAGAAGTATTGTGTGGATTAGGCGCACGGGTACTTTTCTTACTCTACAATGTTCACCGTGAGTGTGAAGGGGGAAGAAGAGTTGTGTGGTTTGGGCGCACGGACTCTACTTCTTACCGGATGCCTCTTGTTCTATGCGAGCTGAGTTGAACACTGGAATCTGAGCTGTATACCCTTGAGAGTGTCAAATTATAGAAAGGGAAGCCTGATTTGGGTGACAGTATTACCGCTTTTTGAAGCTTCTGTGGTTTCAAATCGTCTACTTAAGTTTGGATTTAAACTTCCTGATGATTATTAGCAGTATGATTCCTCCTTTGTTAAAAGCAGTTCTTGAATTTAAATTTTAGAGGATGGAAATGTTTTTAAGTATGCAATTGGCATTTCTATCTTGCCGAGTTCGAATGCAGTTTAATCTTGTCAATGAATTTGTTTATCTTATGACTGCCTTACAATGTTGTCTGTTGAGAGGGTTGATTTGCTTGAGGACAAGCAAAAGTGCAAGTTTGGGGGAGTGTTAAGTGCTAGATTTAGTACTATTTGGTGCTAAATCTTTGACCCATTTTATCGCCTACTTGTGGTTGCTTGTATGTCTTTTCCGTTGTTTTTGTTTGATTTAGTTTAGTTTAGGATTTTTTAGAGTTTAGTATACTTGAAGTGATTCCTTGACTAAGAATGCCACTAATCATCATTTTATTCTCTCTAACGTAGGGCGAGCTGGACGAAGATGAAGCGAACGACCGAACTGATTCGAGCTGCTGTGAGGGAGTTTCTTCTACATACCACTGCTATAGCTGTGGACTCTCATCGCTATAGTGGTGATCCCTGGAACTAAACATAGCTGGAAGTTGGTTCTGTCCATTACTGCTATAGTGGTAGATACTCACCGCTATAGCGCCTGTCCCTGGAACTGAAGAACCAGAAGGCCCAGTCTCTGTCTACCACCGCTATAGCGGTGGATCCTCACCGCTATAGCTGTGAGCCCTACACCAAATTTGCTGGAGAATTCTATATTGTCTTCTACCGCTATAACGGTGTAAAGTTACCACTATAGCAGTACGTCGCGATGCTGAGATGGTTTAAAAGGTGTCAGATGAATTTTTTAAGGGAATTCTGAGTTAGAGACTGAAGGGAGGCGCCGACTTTTGCTAGAGGAGAAGGAGGAATCCGTCCTTAGAGCCAATCAAGCCTGAATTATGTCAACCCAACCCCAGATTCATGAAGTTTATTCATTCTTCTACTGTTTTCTGTAGTCTTAAAGCCATGAGTGGCTAAATTTTCTGTTCTAGGGTTCCTATGAACCTACTTTCAGACTAGGAATTGTGTTTTCTTAAAACTTGTGATTATTGTCAATTTATGCATACCTATCATTCATATTTCCTAAACTTGTTATAAACTTGGCCATTTTATGATCTGTATGTTGCCTCCATTGAACTTAGGAGAGGGAGATGGTGGTAGAACACTGAATGATTAGGGCGAGTGATAGAACCTAGGGGTTTTACTTGTTAATTAATAGGAATATTAATTAACCTCGTTTAATCAGATTAGGTTAACATTAATTCGACTCAATTTACATAAGGGATTGTGTAGAGTTGGGTAGCTTAATCTAGATTCAGGAGAACTACTTTAAGCCATTAGAAAACCTGAGATTATTGTGCATAATTGATGTTAATTACAAGTGTAGGGAGAATTAACAATTCCTAGGACGTAAGAGGGGGATTAGTAACCCTAGGCTTTCATTTTTGATCATTTTCATCAGTCTTTACATTGTTTACTGTCATTAAGAGAAAATTTATAAAAATTTACTGTCATAGGTTGCTTTAATTATCAGTTCTTCATTAGAGCTGTCTTCAATCCAATTGCTTCGTCTAAATAATTCAATTAAATTTCTTGGATACTTAGTCACTTAGTCCTCGTGGGAACGATACTTTTACTCTTAATTCAGTATATTACTTGAGCGATTGGTACACTTGTCAAATCAACTAACAATACATGCCTCTATTATGTCATCATATTCTTTCTGGAGCAATTTAAACACATTGCATGTATAAATCTCATAACGTTGTTTTAACATATGTGACTTTAGCATTCTCAATCGTGGGATTTTTTTCTTAGAATCATATTCAAACTTTAATTCATTGTATCACTGGTCATTCACAATTCTCTCAAAGTGTTTGAAGAATTGTACAATGTCCAAGTTCAGTCTCATTAAGACCTTCAAGTCCAATTGAAGCTCTCTTTAACACCCCGGGTTCCCGAGTGTTAATGTAGGTGGTATAGCAAAGTGAATGTGGAAAAGTGAGGAAAATTTTTTTGTTTGAATGGGAGAAAATGGCATAGAGGAGTTTGGCACTTTATGAAAATCGGATGAGTGGTAGGGAACAAGAGAGACAAAATGAGCCATAAGTCTATGGAGGGACTAGATTGAAACATGATTATTTTATAATACCCTTCGGCGAAAAAGGAAAGTGATTGAAATTTAAGGAAATGAGTGATGAGGATATGTAACCCTGTGAAAATATGGAAAATATCTGAGTCAGATGAAGTTACAGTTTTTCCCTCACGTGAGGTCAAGTCGTGTGATTGACTTAAGAACAATTTTGTAATTTTCCTTTGAGTATATATATAAGTATATATATATATATATATCTATATCTATATGTATGTGTGTATATGTCACGCCCCATATGCCTCAAGCACTCATTCTCTCATGCTCTCTCTTCTCTTACATCATCTCTTTTGTCTCCCAAGCTCGATTCAATGGGACCTTACATCCTTAAGTCTCCAGCTATCATTCTCTGGTATAGGAGTGATCCTTATGATGGCCGACCTCTACCGAAAAGCTTGAAAGAAGTAAGAAGTCCAAACTTTCTCTCTTTTTTGCCCATTTTCCAACATAGGGCATTTTGGGTTGATTTGGGACTTTAAAGAAAGGGTTTAAGTGTAGGTGTTAGTTTAAAACATTCCTACGTGCTTCACAATGATCATAGAACAAGAAATTTGAAGAAGATTAAGGAAAATTTCTAGTTTTGGGGCTGAGGAAGGTGAAACTCGAAATTTGGGAAAAAGTTATGTTTTGGTTAGTAAGATAAATGTTTTTTGGATGAATACAATTGTGTTTTCTTGTTTGGGAATGATTCATAGTGATTAGAGGTGTGATTTAGAACCTAAAAATCATGAAAAATGGTCAAGAATCGAGTTAGATATCAAGGAAAACCGAGATAAGGTTCATTTTCGCGAAACATGGGAGAGTATTTTGCCCGTCACCACTGCAGCACTAGCATTGTGCACTATAGCAATAGAGATTGTTCAATGGCATTGCAACGCCAGCTTTGGGCACTGCAGTGGTGGCCACTACACTTGGCTTTTTCTCTGTCTTCTGGCACTGCAACTGTAGAGGCTATGCTAAAACATGATTTTTATGTCTTTTCTCATATGTTTTCCATTCCAATTGATTAAGATGCCTCTCCTAAGGATGCTAGCAAGGATCACTCCTCTAAATATCAAGGATTAGGATGGATTCGCTAGCTTGGAGCTGATGTGAGGGATTTCTCTACCTTGCTTCTTTGTCCTTTCTTTCTACGATTGTTTTCTTAAGCTATTAGCAATGTATGTGAATTATTTTGCAATGGAAAATGAGAATACATGTGCATACATATATGAATCCCCTTATGTATGGGATATGCAGGATGAATCTAATTGCAAGTATGGAATTAAAGTAGCTTGGAAACTTTGCATGCTAAGTAGCTTGAATGCCCTATATGTATGTATATGATGATGGATATTAGAATTGAGTAGAGAATGCATGTGTATTGTTGGTATGAATTACAAACTAAGGCTTCTGCCACTGAGTGAGATATTTGTATAGTACAGTTGATTGACATTGTATTGAGTGTATATGTGTATATGTACAAATCTGTGATATATTGGTACAAAAATACCTAATAAGCCTGTGTGTACTTGCATACATTCGGTTCCACTCGTTGAGCAGAGTATGAAGTGACACCTACATATATGCTTACAAGTAAAAACATATTATGATCCTTATTGTATTAAAAGTTGATTGAGGACATGAGTATGCATACATGAGGTCTAGTCATCCTAGGAATTATCACTACAAACACGTGCACGCATACACTTACTCACTCTCAAGTTTTTTTTTTTTTGTAAATTCCTTTCTCACCCAAATTTTGAAAATGAATTTGTACAAACACTTACATGCATACATTTCCACTACCCTCAAGGAGGAATTGTGAAGAACGTGGCCCTCATGGGCATTTGAGATTGTTTGAAATACTATGGGTTTGTATAACATGTGGTATCAGGAGAAAATTACTCTTAGGATAGAAGAGTACTGATGATGCTTATATTGTGATGATTGTGATATGTATGGTTTGTGATGTTATGTATGGGTCTATGAGCCAATGAAACTTGATGGGGCGAAGTAGGGCTCATAAGAACTCATATCATAGGAAGAAGTCCATGAGCTGATGAAGCCTGATGGGGCAAAAGAGGGCTCATAGGAACCTCAACCATGGGGAGATTGCTACAGTATATGGTTTGGATTGATAGATGTGACATCGTATGAATGGTTATATGTATGTAATTGTAATTTGTTTGTGATTGTGTTTGTATATAATTTAGTGGTACACTCTTGAGGCTATAGACTGGTAGTTGCTGAAGTATGGCGTGTGGGCCGGGGCCAAGAAGGATGTATCTGGAAGAGTCATATTATGAGGCCTAGTGGTACATTATTGGGGTCTAGTACTCAAAAAGGGAGTTATACCTGGGGGTCAACGCATGTGAGGCATGGGCTGAGATCCAGAAGAGTGTAGTATGGGCATGAGTTAGAACACTTGAGGGACAGATCTAGGATTCTGTTCCAATAGATGCCGAGCTTGTATGCGATATGATTGCGAGGAATGGGCCAGGATCTAGGAGAGTTTCCTCGAGGTTATAGCTCGAGTTATCAGTGTAGATAGAAACTAGAACCTTGAGAGGCTAATCCAGGATTCAATTTTAGTAGATGCTAAGCTGGTATGAGATATGATTGTGGATAAGGCCATGAGTGCCTGATCATGGTGTGCCTTGATGTGTTAATCATGGTGTGCCTTGATGTGTTAAGTTCAATATAACCTTTTTCTAAGTTATGTATGATATGGTTGCACTATGTGATCTGTGACATGTGAGGGTGTCCTGGTTTAGATGGTTTAGTTTGGTTATATGGGATGGGGACATCTTTTGGAATGACATTAATCAAGGTGAACCATTGGTTGCAGATAGGCAACATAGGTGCTTGAGATATATGCATGTATTTGTGTAGATATATTTGTATGCATGGAATCAATTGATGACACGACAAGTGTACTAATCGTTCAAGTAATAAAGAGTGAATAAATGTCTTGTCCCACAGAGATTGAATTGCCAACTACTCAAGAAACTAGAATATACTATTTAGACTAAATACTTAGATTAAAGGAAGATTGAATAATAAAATAAAACTCAAAGAAAAATTGATGCAAATAAATGCAACAACAAAAGTGTATAGAAAATTTATCGATTAAAAAGGATTAGAGTTACTAATTCCCTTTGTTCTTCTTAAGCTTTGTTATTCTTCCCCACTCTTGCTCTCATCGACATACAAAATAATCTAAGGCATACAACTACCTAGAAAAATTCTCTCAAACCTCAACTAAGTTAACATAATTCCTCTATAATTTCTTATGAATATTAGGTTCAATTTTAAATCAAGCCTATGATTGATTATATGAGGCTAACAATTGTATGTCTATATCGTTAGCAAATCAATTTTCCTGAACACCTAAGGTTCATGACTCATATTTTTCAATTCTTGGTTTAATTTCACCTCTCTTTCTCAAGACAAGCAACATTATAAATCAATCCACAATTTATTCAAAATAATGGAAAACTTTAATCATTGAATGAAAACAATTGTATTATAAAGCCGGTGTTCACAAGAGTAGAGAGAAACAACAAATCTTATTCAAAACTAAAGTTTATAGCAGCCCTAGAATAGAAAATTAGCTACTCATGGTAAGAAAAGAGCAAAAAATCAACAAAAGATAGAGATGGATCCATGAATCCAAGGTGGGGGTAGAAGAAATTAGCTTCCAAGATGCTCTAAAGACTAGCTCCCTTGCTCCTTAGGTCAAGAATGGTGCCTCACTCTTTTCCCAACTCTCAGTTTTTTTGAAAGTTCCCAAAAAAGCTATTTAAACACTTGTTTTCGAAATGACACTGTTCACCCTTGCTAACAGCGGAGAAAACTTCTCTTAGTGGAAAACTCTACAGTAACATTTTCTTTTTGCAACAGGAACTATCCTTTTTACTCCACCTTAGCCCTTTTGATTATACTAAAGTTCCACCCTATAAAGCACCCAAAAATTATTATAAAACTTGAAAATAAAGTCAAAATGGTAAAAATCTAAAAATCCAAATGAAACAACATTTCAAGAAACAAATAAGTTATTTTTACTAAAAAGACGACAAAGGCACAATCAAGGAATCATGAATTAATGAGCAAAAAGGATCTTAATTTGGTAAAATTAAGAAATTAATAGAATCGTGGTGTTAATGCGACATGTGAGATTGGTTATATTGGTGCATGATATATATATTCAAAAGAATCATGCAACAATATAACCCCGTACGCAACCCCAACAATATTTTCAACCCGTATGCCCAAATACAAGCATTAACTATTAATATCAGGTCCACTCATACATTTATATATATATATATATATATATATATAATACAAGCATTAACAATTAATACCAGGTCCACTCATACATTTATATATATGTGTGTGTGTGTGTATATGTGTGTGTGTTAGGGTTGCGTATGGGGTGCTTGTGCACACTTTCTAGCTCTATGTATTTGTTTCAAAATTACTTATTTTATCATGGATTCGTATTGTTATATGTATGTCTAAGGTAGAGTTTGTGGGTGAGTCAGTAGATTAGACTCACCTCATTATAGTTTCAAGTACCGAAGATGTTTCGGTTCGGTGGTTCAAGTAGCAAGGATGCCTCCCATTGTCCGAGGTAAGGTAAGGTAATTGTTGTTTTAGTTTAAAGTTAATCTTTTAGTATGCTCTGTAATCTGATAGACCACCTAAGATTTTTATATCTTGTTTGAGTTAGTTAGTGAAATATCAAGCTTGCAGCAGTATGGGTGACATATTGTTTGCACTAGTTATAGCCCCCGGTCCATGTTGTGACACTCTCATTGAGTTAGGTTGTAATACCCGTTAATTTCGAAATATAATTCGCCTAAGAGTATTTTAGAATTTTACAACGTTACTTTAGTTATTTATTTTGGCCATTTTTAATTTTCATATTTAATTGTTCTCTTTGAATATTATTTATGAAAATTGAGTTAAATGACTGGACTGAATATTTGCACCATGTGGGATATACTCTAAGAATGGTAAAATTCATGGAAAAGTGGTTTAAGAATGGTCAATTAGTCCATTTATTGTAAATTGACTGGATGGGTTTGGATGTTAGGTTATGGATACCCATGGGTTATTCAATAACCCATTAGAAATATTTAAAATAAAACTTCAAAAGTATCCCCTCATTTTCGCATCTGAAGCAAAAAGGTTGAAAGGAACAGTAACTTCGTTTTCTCTCATTTCTTCATCCTCTTCTCAAATCTTTTCCTTGATCTTCAGAGTTAGGATTGAGTTATAGTCGGTTAAAAGAGTTGAAATTCTGGTTTTGAATCAAGAAAGGAAAGGATGAAATTTTCTGCAAACTCTTCTGCAAACTCGAATTTACTGTAGCAATCAGAAAATTTTGCATATTTTCGTGATTTTGTTTCCTTTCTTATGTTTCCTTGTAATATATTTTACTAGGAAATTTTCCTACACAAATTCTAGTGTGGAACAAGGTAAACTTGGACAAACATCAAGGTAAGTGAATAACCTTGCTAAGCTAATTTGATATTACTAGTCAAAGTACAATATAAGTCCCATTTACAATATTATTGGATATTAATCAATCAATTTTTCATATGACAGTATATGATGATTGGTTTATTTTTTCACAGAAATTCAAAGGAATAAGAGTATGTATAAATTATTTTATTTCATGGAAATTGTACTATGTGAGAAATTCTCACTATTTTATTAATGAGTAAAGATCTACGGAATCTAATACATGAGTTTGAAAGGGTTAGAGTCCCATACTACTCGGTGTAAATAGAAGAAATTATAAATACGAGTTTGAAAGGGTTAGAGTCTCATACTACTCGGTGTAAATAGATGAAATTATAAATACGAGTTTGAAAGGGTTAGAGTCCCATACTACTCGGTGTATATCTATGAAATCTTATTCACGAGTTTAAAAGGGGTTAGAGTCTCATACTACTCGATGTATAAGACAAATAATCATATGAGTAAATGTGGTATTTGTACTTTTGATATTTTATATAGTACAGTTATTTACTTACTGAGTTTTAAATAAACTCACACTCCCTATGATTATCTTTTCAGATACAGAAAATAAGGAAGAAGAGTATCTGTTTGAAGAATAGAAGCCCCTTGGAATTATTTTCTCTTTCTGTCTGGTGGGATACCAATACTTATTAATGTGGATACTAGGAACGCTCTGTACTTTCTATAGGTCTCCTAGGCTTGCGATGAGATAGAAACATCAGAATATGTATGTCTATATTTGCTTATCAGATGAATATAATTCTGTAGTGTGGAATGATTGATTAAGGTTGAATGTAAAACCTTACAGAATATATGTAAATAACTTATGTTTGAGAATTTTATCAAATGAGTAGTATCTTTTCACATGTTCAATTTTTGGGATGTGACATAGGTACTTTGCATTCCAAGACTGAAAGCTTTACTTATAAAACGTGCCGTCCATTTTTACTTGATACAGTAAATCGATGCTAGCCACTAGTTATTTTGAACACTATGGTCTAACAAGAATTTAGTTAATGTTGCCTCAAATTATTGTTCATCAATAATATCATACATGCACTGTGAAAGATCCTTCAATATATAGGATTCACCTTTAGGCAGATGTGACAAGTGTTTGGTAGCATTTTACATCAAATACCAAGTGTAGAGTCCATACATGGTGTCAGGCATCACATCACTCAACGCTTTTTTCATTATTGTACCTTGGTCAATGAATATTGTGAGGGGTTTAATGTCTCAAAAAGTCATTTGAAAGAGTCAATAGTTTTATCATATAATAGAGCCGCTCAAAATATAACCATTCCTCTGCAATGATTAAACCCATAGAACATAACAATTGTCTTACTTCCTTTATTAGAAAATATAATAGATTCTCTAACAATTGCTTTTGAAAACAGTCCAATAGTGCACCAACGTCCCCAAATGTCATCTTTCTTTGTTTTCTCAATTTCAAATAATTCTTTACATCTATTCGAGTGTATCCAAGATTAGATCCCCCATGCATACATATCAAGTCAAAAGAGGCTTTTCTTTTGAAGTCCAGAATCCTCTGCTAGCTCAATCTCATATGCTAACACTTTCAATATTTTTCGTTGAGATGGAAGCATTGACTAGTTTCTATAATATAAAGTTCATAATTGTGTTCCTCTACAAATTCATGAACTTTAAATTTAATGTTTATACATTTCAATCGTATTTTCACCATGCACTCGATTCTATTATCTTGATGAGGATTCTTAGGATATGAATGTTTGTTGTTCGGCTTCTGAAAACCCTCATTTGAACAACAAAATTTTCGAGATGTTATGTTTCCATCCTTCTTGATTAAGTTATGTCATTCTTTCTTCACTCCAAATCCAATTCTCTCACTATATGCCCTCCAAAATTCCCATGTCACATCTAAAGCATCAAATTTCATCCCAACCTCTGTGTGATACCCGTGGCTAAGAATTTCTATTCTGTTTCATTTTCTGTTTGCATATCGAAAATAAAATATCATTATGTGTCTGTGTGTAAGTGAAAGGCATAAGTTACACGTCCACCTTTGCATGAACTGTGTGGGACCGTGAATATTGTATGATACACTGCTTGTTTTACATGTGAATTGTGATGTGGGCTGGTAATGGACTTTGATGAAAAATCAAAGTTTGGCTAGGCGCTTATCTGAAAATACCAAATTGGTGGTGTGGATCATGGAAATGTTTTAATATTAAAGTGGGGCCTTAGAAGAATTTAATGTGCAGGATTAAAAAGAAAATTTAAATAATTAAAAAAAAGAATTTCCTAGGAAATGAATAAAGAATTATATGTATAGTGAGTAAAATAATTGAATAAAGGATTGCCAAAGACAATAGGCGTGTAAGTGACCATGATATGATAAATGAATTAAATAAAAACAATTTAAATTAATTAACTTATTGTTAGGTTTTAGGAAATAAAAATTAAGATGATAAAGATAAGGAAAGAAAAATCGCAAGAAAAGGAAAGTATTAGGAGTGCAAGATAAGGGAACTTTGGGGAATATAAGGAAGTCAAAAATCACGTGAATGAATTCCAAATTTGAAGGCCTATGCGTATGATGCAAATAAAATAAAAAATAATATAAAATAAAGCAAAATACATGATTGATTGAATAAAATTGATTTGGGATGAAATAAGGAATAATCCAGTTTAAACTGATATAGTGAAGATTTGGTTCCAAATCAAAATAGGAATCATATGGACTAAGTCAAAGACCAAGAGACCAAATCAATTAAATCAATTAGTAGATAACAAATGGGGTTAGGCGTGCATTTTTTCAAGAAGTGATTAAACAACAAAATAAATTTTAAAAAAATCGATAATGGTTAGATAATCCAAATCAAAGTAAAGTGCAATCATACCAATTAAAAATCTTACCTATAGTGAGGCGTACGGCTAATTCAAGTTAAAAAAAAAAGAAATTAGATTAAATCAAATTTAGAGATCAATCTAGAGACGGCCAATCTCTCTCTTTCGCCTTCCCTAGGCGTGGAAACACAAATATCACCCAAATTATTAACATACCTAGCTGTCCCCTCCATTTTAATACACACAAATAATAAATAATAAATAAAATGCTACATAGACAAGCCCTAGCCGCCCCTCTACTCTATCTTTCCCTCAAGAAGCTACACTTACTCCAAAGCCAAGGGCCTAGCCGTCCATCTTTTCCCCGCAAGCCTTAGCTGCTACACACAAGTGAGCATCCAAAACTCATTGCCTCCATAACGTGGCTTCAAGAAAAAAACTTTAAGTTGTCTTCAATTAATACTTATTATCCCATGAGTTCAAGTTTATTCTGTAATTGTTTTATGTTGATGTTCTGTCTTATTTCATGTATCTCAGATTGAATGTTTTTAATGAAAATCAATTTTATTTGTCAAAAAAAAAAAAGAAAAACACTCCAAGAAGAAGAATCCGAGAACAAGGTAAGATCATGAAAATTCCTATCTCAATTCATGTCATTAACATCTTAGCCTCTGAAGTTTTGAACTTAAATCAAAACTAGATATTAATGTTACTCCCTCAAATAAAACTCCATATTGTAGCATTCCCAAAATCAAATTCTTATTTCCAGTTAAAGCTCGGGTAACGATAAAGATGTTATTGGAATTCAGGTGGGTAGCACAACCGTGCCTTGACTTTAGTGTCAAACATGATGAGGAATGACATAGGGAAATTCTCTTGATTAATTGTATGATAAGAATGTTAAAACTCTCAACAAGGTTAATAATGGTATAGGCGTGACCTATGGTAAAAAAGAATCAAGTTGGTTAAATTGCCTATGTAAGATGCTATATAAATTTTTGCTATCACTGTTATGATTAAATACTGAATACAATTATTTGATTACGCATAATGAGAATTTAATTTATAATCGAAATTGTGGAAATTTTAAATATCTTCGTGTTAATATCATTTTAGATGTGGAATTATTGTGAAAGTATGCATTTGTTGTTATTACTGTTTGGTTGGTATTGGCAACACCTCCCTCTCATAGTGAGGTCAAGGAGGGTGATCGGGTGAGCTTAGCTCTCGATGACACCTTGACTAGTGAGTAATGGGAATAATCCTCATGGGGAGGTCAAGAAAGGTGGCCGAGTGAGCTTTGATTCTCAATGGCAACTTGTCCGGTGGGGTGTCCGTGCGTTAGGATAAGGAGGGTGGCTAGATGAGTGTGGCTTACCAGTGGCGGAGCCACGTAGAATTCAGGGGGTGCAGTTGCACCCCCTGAAATTTAGAGAAGTTTATGTAAAAAAAAAATTTTCAATTTGCCCCCCCTCTTTGTTTTTTTTTAACCCCCTTAATATTTTTTTGAACCAATTCAGTGACTCAGTCCCTCTCTACTACTCACAGTCACAAGACTCTTACTTCCCAGAGTCACAAAATATTTTCTTGATGATGGTTAATTTCTCATTCCATTATTAGGGACCTCTTTGTAAAAGTTTGAAATTTACATTTTTTGTACATATGTCTAATTCTATTAAATTGGTTAATTGATTATGTAATTAGGATTATGAGTAACATATTTGTTAAGTCAATTTTATGAAATTTTTTCTTGATGATGGTTAATTTATCATTCCATTGTTAGGGACCTCTTTGTAAAAGCTTGAAATTTGAGGTTTTTGTATATATGTCTAATTCTATCAAATTGATTGATTGATTGTATAATTAAGATCATGAGTAATATATTTGTGCAGTCAATTTTATGAAATTTTTTCTTGATCATAGTTAATTTATCATTCCATTATTAGGGACCTCTTTGTAAAAGCTAATTTATGATTTTTGTACATAGGTCTAATTCTATCAAATTAGTTGATTGATTATACAATTATGATCATGAGTAATATATTTGTGAAGTCAATTTCATGAAATTTTTTTTTTGACGATGATTAATTTATCATTACAGTATTAGGGACCTCTTTGTAAAAGTTTGAAATTTGTGGTTTTTGTATATAGGCCTAATTCAATCAAATTAGTTGATTGATTATGCAATTAGGATTTAGAAGAAAAACAATTTTTTTGTAATAGAAATATTTTTTAAGAGGAAATTACCATCAAATAAATAATAAATTAAAATTAATTTAGAAGAGTTACTATCAGATTCATAAAAAGCAAATGAAAATTTTGCCCCCCTGATCAAGGGGTCCTGGATATGCCACTGTGGCTTACGATGACACCTTACCTTTAGCAAGAGACACTGGTTAGATGTTTATGGATATTAATTGAGATAGTACATTTTACTTACAGTTTGTATTGAATTTTTGGCCCAACAGGCATTCTTTCATGGTATTTGACATATTTGGATTTTGTGGCTGTACTATTCATTGAGTTTCGTAACTCACATTGTTTGTTATTTTTACTATAGATCTGGCTGCTGAGAGACCTCTGCATGGGGATTAGCGGGGTTTTACGTAGAACCTTCCTGTTGTTGGGTAGGTTCGTTTATCTAGCTTTTATTGATGTCTCAGGATGCTATGTGGTTATCTAAGATACTTAGGTGAGATATTGGGACATTTGATTTCGTTATTTCTGCTTTTAGTCATTTAATACGGATTTATGACATTTACATGGATCATCGTGTTAAGGCCCCTTTGAGATTGAAATTTAATGTGGTTTTATTTTGAGGTTGGATATTATTATTACTTTCATTTTGAGATTGAATATTTCAAATTTCTTTGGAGTCGAAAGTCTTTGTGATGCGATGACTCAGATTTGAGATTATATTGCATTTGTGGTGAATTATGTATGATGCTGATGATCTAAACTGGACATAAGAAGGTTGGGAATGTCCAGATTGTATGTCATGAAGTATGATAAACTCGGTGAGTTTCTCGATTGTTTTAGGAGAGAAATTCTTATTCAAGAAATTGCGTATGAAATTACAAATTTAAGGGAAGGGTACATCATACACTTTCAAGGAAATCGGTTTTGAAGTTATTTTGTTTAAAAAGGAAAGAGTTTTTCAATACACTCAACATGATTTCGAGAGGAGGGAAGGTGGACTGTGTGCATATGAATGGTGTAAGCTTAGGTGGTATATTAACAAGATCATTGAATCTATTAAATTATGTTAGGCACGTCTAAAGTTAAATTTGGGAAAGGTATTCTCAAAATTGTAGTATGATATGATTGACTCATTGTAGTGGTATGACGCATGCTTAATTCTATATGAAATGTATGTTATATAAATGGCGTGGAGACCAGGTATGTCTTCTCTTGATTCTACTGTGTGTGCGTGTATTGAATACGTTAATTTAATGTGTAATTTGAAAACAACATGAATTCTAAGTATGAACCCCCCCCCCCCCCCAGCTATTCTAAACATGTGTACATATGTATGTCAGCATGAATACTTTGGACTACCATATTTCTTGATTATTCTCGTGTATGTTTAGAGTTATCGAATTAAAACGAAGGGTAGTTGTAAAAGGGTAATGCTTACAATAACAAGATTAGTTGTTACTGTGTTGATGACGGGCCTGAATTATGAGTCATGACACTTGAGTTTCAAGATGGCTTCAATTGAAGTCCTTAACTACGTAATTAGATTGAAATTTATATTAAAATGTTTAATAATGAGCAACATATGTACATGGAAATTTAAAAACAAATAGTTGACTCCTTGTAGAATAAAAGAATTTAATTCTTAGAGAACTCAATGAATTGTGCTAAAATAATTGTGTATAAAGTTATTAAGGCATCACACCAATGTAAAAAGGTGCTAAGTATCCATTGATATCATATATTAAAGGGGTGTTAAGTATGATTACTAAATTTAGGAGACATTAATTTAATTTCCCCATTTATATATTTTATTCACAGTTGAGAGGGACGTTTACTGGCACAATGGAAGCCAATTTGATAAACAAAATGATTATTAGCATAGTTTAGTCTAATACTATCAAACATAAATTGTATAAAATTATACTTTAGGCGCAAACATCACACAACCAACCCACTACACCACTTGTCCCCCTTCGTGCATGAACATTTAAATAACATTAAGTTAAATACATAAAAATAACAGTAGCTAGCAATATAACATTTTCACATAAATCTATACCAAATTTGATAGTAACATGGAGAAAGAGGGAACAAAGAAAGAGTTCAGTACTAGCACGATGACCTGTTGAACCACAATTTTATACCAAATTATCAATTGTATCTTTGAAGACCTAAAAATGGTTTGATTTCCGTCAAATGTAAAAGTTTATTCAATTCCTTAAAGTTCAAAACTTGACCCACAAACATCACATAGCCAGCCCGCTACACCACTTTTCGCCCCTTCCCACACGAACATTTAAATAACATTAAGTTAAATATATATAAATAACAGTAGCCAGCAATATAACATTTTCATTGAATTCTATACTAAATTTGATAGTAATAAGGAGAAAGAGGTCAGTACTAGCACGATGACATGTTGAACCACAATTCTATACCAAATGATCAATTGCATCTTTGGAGACCTAAAAATGGTTTGATTTCTTTGTCATTTTTCCCTTTTTCCCCGTAGACACACAGACATGAATAGACCATATTTCAAAGATCCATATTTGCTTCCTATAATTATTTTTCAAGGTTTTAGCTATAGCACAACAAATCAGCTCCATTACTCTGTTATTATGTAGTATATAGAATGGATATAGTGCTACAATGACCATATTTTTACACGTTGAACGGTGTTGACAAACGAGCTAAAGACGCTGTTGATCGGTAGTGAACAAAGGAGCTTTGGCATAAAACTACAAGGACCTCTCTCGGGTGGTTTGGGGATAACGGAAGACATGCTTGGCGAGAAACATCAGTTCTCGGGTGCCTTGCAGGGTTCTCTACCAGGTGTTCGAATGCTGAAGCTAATGTTGAATGGTGCTGACGAATGTGCTCAAGACAGTGCTAACCAATAGTGAACGAAGGAGTTTTGGCAGGAAACTGACATCTCTCGGGTGGATTGGGGACAACAACAGAACCACGCCCACTTTTACGGATTAGACCAAAACAAACAGTCAGTTGGGTGTTGAACATACAACAGCCTAATGTGCTGATCAATCAACAGAAACTTTCAACTTAGCTAATTGTCAATAATAATTTTGAATTAACTGTAAAGTAATTGAAACTCAAATATATAGTATGACAAGATTCAGATGGGATAGTGGGTGAAGCAAACAGTAAAATAGTGTATTGCATTTAACAGGGCGAGAATGAAAAGAAAAGGTTTTATTGATTTTTTTTTTCGCTTAAGTGTTCTTTAATTAAAAAAATAGAACAAAAAATTGTTAATTAATCTCTTAAATTTTTTTCTAAGTTATTATTTTTTCAAATTAAAAAAAATACTATACACCATTCTTTTCTCTTTCCGCCTTTCTTTATTCATTTTTCTTGAATTCTTCGTTTTTCTTTCCCATGAACCTTGGGGCTTAGCAGTTTTTTCAAGTATGCAAACCGTGTGCCTTTTGTCTTTACTCTTTACGTCAAAATCCAACTCCACTGCGTGCAATTATACTTGTATTCTATCATTTGTATGACATATGCAAATGGTCCCACATCCCAAAACCACTACCTTATAGCCTCCGGTTTTTTCTGTAGTTTTGGCCTTTTCTAATTCTGATACACCTACCATCCCATCTCAAGCTTCTCTATATATGCGAACCCATTCATTCATTTGCTCCATCAAACTCAAATCCTACCATTATCATTCCATTTCGCACTACACTATTAAAAGTGTTTGAATTACAAAGATGAGTTCAGCAAGCAGGGCTTGGATTGTGGCAACCAGTGTTGGAGCAGTGGAGGCCTTGAAGGATCAGGGCGTATGTAGGTGGAACTATGCCTTAAGATCAGCTCAACAACATCTGAAGAACCAAGCTAGATCTATCTCTCAGGCCAAGAAGCTTTCTTCTTCATCTTATGCTATGGTCTCCACAAGACTGGAGAACCAGAAGGCGAAGCAGTCAGAGGAGTCCCTTAGGACGGTCATGTACTTGAGCTGCTGGGGTCTCAATTGAAGCAGAACCGAAGCCACAAAGGAAAATTTTGTAATTAGTTCTAAGTTTTGAGCTTCCCCACAAGCCAAAATGGGGAATCGGATGGGTTTTTCTGGTGCCATATTGGCTAAATTGCTTCTCCAATATGAGACTCTGATGTAAATTTTAAAAGATGGTGATGTAAATTTTAAAAGATGGTAATGCAAATGTCTGATTTTTTCACGTTACATAAAACTTCGTCTCCATTTGCTTAACATAACGCTTCCTCTTATCTGCAAGATGCATACTCTGTTACCATTTCTCCACCGTGAAGTGTCTGATTTAACAGAGAAATCTAAAGAACTGCAGAACTGCTTCTAGTTAAGATTTAAAAAAGGGATCAAAATGGGGGTGCTGGTCATTTTGTCAAATTTGACTAGCAATCTAGTAATGCCTCTAGTTCTTTCTTTCACAATAGTCTTTGTTTCATTATAACCTGCGAGGCGACAATTTACGCTATTCATTTCATGATGTTTTGCAGAACAAAACTGAAGCAAAAAAAATTGTAACTTCAAACTGCTTTTTGCCTAGGGATTTCAAAGTGTTAAAGAACTGGGGTAAGAGAAAGTACTCTTTAATCCTTTTGACTAAAGCTATGTCTCTATAGGCTAATTAAAATTAGGGTGAACAGACTGCCTTTATCATTTCATGACGGGTCTAAAATGTTAATGGACCTTTTCTATCCAAAAACAAAAAAACATATTACCAAGTTGAAAAATTACTTCTCTCATGATTTGGTTAAAAATAAGTTTATCCTTCTCTTAATCAAATCAAACCGTTTCATCTAATTCTCATGTAGTTTATTTCATTATTAGTTAACGTGTGAAATTTTTTAATCTTAATATTGATTTAAACCCATCATAAAAAGTTAAAATATTAAATATACAAATATATTATTTTAATATTTATATAATTATTTTCTTAAAAAATCAAAAGTAAAACATTACTTGATGATTAAATAATAATATAATAAATCACAAATGTATATTTTAAAGTACATAGCTATTAAATGATATATTTTAAATAAAAAATAAACCCAACTTAGATCAAATCATATGAAATAACCTACAATCATTGTAAGGAACCAAATATTTTGTTCCCTTTAAAAAGTAATGCACTTATAAATTTATTGATATTGAATCTTGAGGTTTGGTTTTAAAAAATCACACACACTCACACAGTGTGTGTGTGTGTCAAAAGGTGCTTTTTATGTACTCAATTGTTAATCATTCTAGCTTGTCATTTGGTTTAATATAGCACATATAGTGATATTAATAAACTGAAAAGCCACCTTCATGGAACTTGCCATTTGCTAAATACAAAACAATAAGCAGTGTGAGATGGTGACACACACAAGTGGTCTTACTGAGTTGTACTGAGAAGATTGCATTTAACTTTGATTCCATGGCTAGCCCATTAAACAATAACCATGTGCTTCCATTCCATCGCCCCAAAAGACCAGTTTCTTTCAGCCTTGGTTTTTCCAAAGTTTTGGCCTCTTCTCTCATCCTAACCCTCCCATTTACTCATATGCTCCATCCCTCATATTCAAAAAGCTACTCAGAAGCAAGTGGTTTTGTGTAAGAAGAATTATAAAGATGAGTTCAACAAGCAAAGCTTGGACTGTAGCAACTAGCGTTGGAGTAGTGGAGGCCCTGAATGACTAGGGCGTGTGTAGGTGGAACTTAGCAACATATGAAAGAACAAAGCCAGGTCCATCTCTCAAGCTAGGAGGCTTTCTTCTTTGTCTATTCATAGTGAACGAAGATCACTTAATATCTTACTGTACTCGGATATGAAATCTAACATCAACTAGTATCCTTCTTCACTATCAGAGGCTTCAACTACTTATCTTATTGCTTGTCGATTGAGATGTCTGACCCGTTGTGTGCTCTCTAGTCTAGGATATGCTAGTATCCCTTTTCCCCTAACATCAAGTATCACATTCGTTATTGCTTTTTTGGTCTACTGATGTAAAATGTACTGATAAGGAGTAGTTTGATATCATTCACATCATATATCTTCAAGGCATGACAACATAAAATATCAATGCTATAAAACATTCCACAGCTACATGTAATTGTCTTATTTGAAGGGTTAAAAGATACGCCATAGTCCCCTGCCTAATGTAACAGAGCAACAACATATATCCCTATTGGCTGAATTTCTTTTAATTCCTTGATACATACCTTTAATGTGTCTTCATATTCTTTTTGGAACAATTTAAACACATTGCATATATAAATCTCATAACAATGTTTCAACATATGTGACTTCGACATTCTCAATCATGGAATTTTTTCCTTAGAATCATATTCAAACTTTAGTTCATTGTATTGCTTGTCCTCCACAATCCTCTCAAAGTGTTTGCAGATTTATACAATGTCCAAGTTCGGTCTCAGTAAGACCTGCAAGTCTGCGTTGAATCTCTCATTGATTTGTGTGCTTTGCATTCCAAGGGTGAAAGCTTTCCTCATAAAATCATGCCGCCTATTTTTACTTGATATTGTAAATTGATGCTAGCCACTAATTATTTTCAACACTGTAGTCTAAAAATAATTTAGTCCATGCTACCTCACATTGTTGTTCATCAATAACATCATACATGCACCGTGAAAGATCCTTAAATATATGGGATTCACTGCTAGGCAGATGGAACAAGTGTTTGGTAGCATTATACCTCAAATGCCAAGTGTAGAGTCTATACACAGTGTTAGGCATAACCTCACTCAACATTTTTCCACTGTCATATCATGGTCAATGAATATTGTGAGGGGTTTTCTTTGCTGAAAAGCCTCCAAAAATGTCTCAAAAAACTATTTGAAACAGTCAACAGTTTCATTATATAATAGGGTCGCTCCGAATATAACCATTTCTCTATAATGATTAAACTTATAGAACATTGCAAGCGGCTTACTTCTTTTGTTAGTACCAAATGATATGTCAAGTGAGTCCACATCTCCAAAAAAGTCATAGCAAATTAGCATTCTTGGGTTAATCCAAAACACATTCATAATTTGCATTTCTAAATCCATCTAATAAGCATGAAAACATAATGAATTCTCTAACAATTACTTTTGAAGATAGTCCAACAATGCACCAATGTCACCATACGCCATGTTTCTTTGTCTTCTCTATTTCATATAATAATTCACATCTACACGAGTGTATCCAAGATTAGATCCCCCCTCCCCCCACCACATGCATACACATCAAGTCAAAAGGGGCTTTCTTTCAAAGTCCAGAATCTTCTGTCAACTCAATCTCATATGCTTGCACTTTTGATATTTTTTTTTTGAGATGGAAGCATTGACTAGTTTCTATAATATAAAGTTCATGATTGTGTTCCTCCACAAATTCATGAACTTTAAATTTACCATTTATACATTTTAATCCTACTTTCACCATGAACCTGTTAAGTTCTGGATTTAACACCATTTTGGTGCTAAATATCCTATCTTTTTATCTCTTACTTATCTTAGCTTGTAATTCTTAACCCTTATTTTACGTGTTTTTATGTTTTATTAGATTTTAGATTAGATTGAGTAATTTCTTGTCTCTGGCCTGCAATTTAATGTTATTATTTGTCTTTTGGTGTAGGTTGAAATGTGGAAGAGGCTACACATGTAAGCACTACAGTTCTAAAGTTCTGAAGCTTGATTTTCTATCATCCACCGTTATAACGGTGATCCAGTGCCGCTATAGCGATGATCGTTAGAACCAGTAACTCCAGGAACATTCCTCTCTGCTAGCCACTGCTATAGCAGTAGGTGTTTACCGCTATAGCTGTGGCCCCTGGACAAAATTTCATTAAAGTCATCTTCTTTACCTGCCACAATTATCGCAGTGGGTCGCAATTCTGAAATTATTTAAATAGCGTCAGAACAGCAATTTTAGGGCATTCTTAGTTGGAGGGGAGCCAGAAGTCACCAATTTTGCAGAGGGAAAAGGAGGAATCCCATTTCAAAGCTCTTCAGGCTCGATTTCTATCAATCCAACCTCGGATTCATGAAGTTTTCTCAACTTTTTACTGCTTTCTGTATTTATAAGGCCATGAATGGTTAATTTTTCTATTCTGGGATTACTATAAACTCAATTTCAGATTAGAATTTGTATTTCTCTTTGAACTTATGATGCTTTTCAATTTAATACATACCTATCATTTATATTACTGTACTTGTTATAAAATTGGTAACTTTATGATTTGTTTGTTACTTTCATCGAACTTGGGAGAGGGAAGTGTTAGTAGAACACTGAGTGATTAGGGCGAGTGGTAGAACCTTAGTGATTTTTGGCTTGTTAATTTATAAAGATAATAGTTGACCTTACTTAATCAAATTAGGTTAATATTCATTCGGCTTAAACTCGCATAAGGGATTATATTAGAGTTGAGTAGCTTAACTTAGATTTGGGAGAATCACTATAAGCCATTAAAAACCCTAAGATTAATGTGTATAATTGATTTAAATCACAAGTGTTAAGGAGAGTTAGCAAATCCTAGGATGAAAGAGGGGGATTAGTAACTCTAAGTGTTTTAATTGAATTATTTTCATCCAATTTTATTGTAATTCAATTTTACTTCTTAGTTCTTTAATCAAAGCTACCTTTGATCCAAATTGGTTGTCTGACTAATGCGTTTAAATTTATAGAGTACTTAGCATATTAGTCCTCGTAGGAAATGATAATTTTATTCACTCTTTATTACTTGTGCGACTGGTGCACTTGCCAATTCGCTTAATATAACCTGATTTTAGTATCTTGGTGAGGATTCTTAGGGTTTGAATGCTTGTTGTTTGACTTCTGAAAACCCTCCTTTGAGCAAACAAATTTTTGAGATGTTATGTTTCCATCCTTCTTGCTCTTATTATGTCATTTTTTCTTCACTCCTAATCTAGTTCTTTCACCCTATGCCTTCCAAAATTCTCATGTTGCATCTAAAGTATCAAATTTCATCTCAATCTCGGGCTTCAAGATGGCCTCTATTAAAGTCCTCAAATACATAATTAGATTGAAATTTAGATTGAAATGTTTAATAATGCACCACATATGCACAAGGAAATTTAAAAAAAAAATAGTTAAGACTTTGTATAATAAAAGAATTCAATTCTTACAAAACTCAATGAATTATGCTAAAATAGTTGTGTGTTTAAAGTTATTAAGGCATTGCAACATTAAAGCAATGTAAAAGGTTGCTAAGTATTGATATCATATATTAAAGGGTTGCTAAGTATGATTACTAAACTTTAGGAGACATTAAGTTAATTTTCCTATTTATATATTTTATTCACAGTAGAGAGGGATGTTTATTGGCACAGTGGAAGCCAATTTGGTAAACAAAATGATTATTAGCATAGTTTAGTCTAATACTATCAAACATAACACAATGTAAAATTCTTCTGTAGGCACAAACATCACACAACCAACCCACTACATGCACCACTTTTCCCCCTTCCCACATGAATATTTAAATAACATTAAATACATATAAATAACAGTAGCTAGCAATACAACAATTTCACATAATTCTATACCAAATTTGAGAGTAACAGGGAGAAAAGGAAAAAAAAAAGAAAGAAAGAATTCAGTACTTGCACAATGACTTGTTGAACCATAATTCTGTACCAAATGATCAATTGTATCTTTGGAGACCTATAAATGATTTGATTTCTATCTAATGCAAAAGTTGATTCAATTCAATAAAGTTCAAAACTTGACCCACAAACATCACATAGCCAGCCCAGTACACCACTTTTCCCCTTCCTACATGAACATTTATATAACACTAAGTTAAATACATATAAATAATAGTAGCCAACAATATAACATTTTCACATAATTCTATACCAAATTTGATAGTAATAAGGAGAAAGAGGGAAAAAAAGAAAGAGTTCAATACTAGCGCGACGACCTATTGAACCACAATTCTATACCAAATGATCAATTGTATCTTTGGAGACCTAAAAATGGTTTGATTTCTTTTTCATTTTGCCCTTTTTGCCTACTGACACACACATATGAATATACTAGATTTCAAAGATTCATATTTGCTTCTATAATTATTTTTCATAGGTTTTAGCTATATCACACACAAATAAGCTCTATTACTCTGTTATTATGTAGTGTATAGCAAGGTAAAGATAGTGATGCAGGGACCAGATATTTACACATTGAATGGTGCCAACAAATGATCTCAAGACAATGTTGATCAGCGATGAACAGTAGGGACCTCTCTCGAGTGGCTTGCAGGGTGCTCTACCAGGTGTTTAAATGCAGAAGCTAACGTAAACGGTGGTGACGAACGTGCTCAAGATAGTGCTAACTAATAGTGAACGAAGGAGCTTTAGTAGGAAATTGACCTCTCTCGGGTGGCTTGGGGACAACGATAGGACCATGCCCACGTTCATGGATCAAACCAAAACAAAGAGCTCGTTAGGTAATATGGAGGACATGTGTTGAACATCCTACAGCATGATGCGCTGATCAGTCAACAAAAAAAAGTCAATTAAGTCAAACAATATGTTTCACTTAAGTTGACTCACGTGTGGATTCACAACCTTTGGGTAATGTGAAATTTGACCTCGATTTGACATTTCATATTTGCTTGTGCAATCCAAATGAAAAAAGAAACAAAAGAAGACTCAGCCATTGGATGCGACGAATCCAACGACCCATATGAGTCCCGAAGGCTCCTGTTCTCTTAGAGAATATGAGCAAATCACTTCCCTAAGTTTATTATACGACCTACGATGTATTTGCTTTAGGCCTGAGGAGTCAAAAATGAAAATGAGGTTTAGAGAAAGCTTAATGTTTCTCGAGGCTGCCAGGAAAGTTTATCAATTGGGAAACCTTTCAACTAGTTAATTGTTAATAATAATTTTGAATTAACTATAAAGTAATTGAAATTCAAATATATCGTACAAGAAGATTCATATGGGAGAGTGGGGGGAAGCATATAGTAAAATCTCTTATTGCATTTAACATCGCGAGAATGGAAAGAAAAGTTTTTATTGATTTTTTTTTAGGCTTAAGAGTTTTTTAATTAAAGAAATAGAACGAAAAATTGTAATTAATCTCTTACCATTTTTTCGAAGTTATTTCTCACTCATCATTTTAAATTTATTCAAATTAAAAGAAATATTTTTTCAAATTAAAAAAAAATACTATACACCATTCCTTTTTCTCTTGTCTCCTTTCTTTATTCATTTTTCTTGAATTCTTGATTCTTCCTTTTCTTTTCCATGAACCTTGGGGCTTAGCAGTTTTTTCAAGTATGCAAACCGTGTACCGTTTGTCTTTACTCTTTATGTCAAAATCCAACTTCACTGCGTGCAATCATACTTGTATTCTATCATTTGTATATGACATGCAAATGGTCCCACATCCAGAAACCACTACCTTATAGCATCCGGTTTTACTGAAGTTTACTGATACACCTACCATACCATCTCAACCTTCTCTATATATGCGAAACCATTCATCCATTTGCTCCATCAAACTCAAATCCTACCAGTATCATTCAATTTCGCACTACACTTCAAAGCGGAATTACAAAGATGAGTTCAGCAAGCAGGGCTTGGATTGTGGCAGCCAGTGTTGGAGCAGTGGAGGCCTTGAAGGATCAGGGCGTATGTAGGTGGAACTATGCCTTAAGATCAGCTCAACAACGTCTGAAGAACCAAGCTAGATCTATCTCTCAGGCCAAGAAGCTTTCTTCTTCATCTTCTGCTATGGTCTCCACAAGACTGGAGAACCAGAAGGCGAAGCAGTCAGAGGAGTCCCTTAGGACGGTCATGTACGTGAGCAGCTGGGGTCCCAATTGAAGCAGAACCGAAGCCACAAAGGAAAATTTTGTAATTAGTTCTAAGTTTCCAACCCCATAAGCCAAAATGGGGGATGGGATGAGTTTTCTGGTGCCATATTGGCTAAATTGCTTCTCCAATATGAGACTGATGTAAATTTTAAAAGATGGTAATGCAAATGTCTTACTTTTTCATGTTACATAAAACTTCCTCTCCATTTTCTTAACATATCGCTTCCTCTTATCTGCAAGATGGCTACTTTGTTACCATTTCTCCATCGACAAGTGTCTGATTTAACAGAAAAATCTGAAGAATTGCAAAACTGCCTCTTGTTAAGAATTAAAAAAGGGATCAAAATGGGGGTGGTGGTCATTTTGTGAAATTTGACTAGCAATCTAGTATTGCCTCTTGTTCTTGGTTACACAAAGTCTTTGTATCATTATAACCTGCGGGGCAGGGGAAAAACAATTTACGCTATTCATTTCATGATGTTTTGCAGAACAAAACTAAAGTAAAAATATTGTTACTTCAAACAGATTTTGGCCTTGGGATTTCAAAATGTTAAAGAAACGGGGAAACAACAAGTACTCTTTAATGCTTTTGACTAAAGCTATGTCCATGTAGACTGACTAAAATTAGAGTAAACACACTGTCTTAATCATTTCATGACGGGTCTAAAATGTTAATGGACCTTCTCTATCAAAAATAAAAAATTTACATATTACCAAGTTGAAAAATTACTTATCTCCTGATTTGGTTTAAAATAAGTTTATCCTTCTCTTATTTAAATCAAACTGTATGTAGTTTATTTCATTATTAGTTAACACGTGATGGATTTCCTAACAATTGCTTTTGAAAATTGTTCAACAGTGCACCAGCGTCCCCATAGCCTATGTTTCTTTGCCTTCTCGATTTCAAATAACTTTTTACATAGATCTTCCCTCATATGCATACTCATCAAGCCAAAAGAGGCTTTTAGTCGAAGTACAAAATTGACTGCCAACTCAATTTTATATGTTTGCACTTCCAATGTTTTTCATTGAGATGGAAGCATATGACTAGTTTCTATAATATGATGTTCATAATTATATTCCCGTGCAAATTCATGAACTTTAAATTTACCGTTTATACATTTCAATCATTTTTTCACATGCATCTTGTTTTAGTATCTTAGCAAGGATTCTTAAGGTTTGAATGTTTTGTCCGACTTTCGAAAACCCTCCATTGAACAAACAAATTTATAAGATGTTATGTTTCCATCCTTCTTGCTCTTATTATGTCATTCTTTGTTCACTCTAAATCTAGTTCTTTCACCATATGCCGTCCAAAACTCTCATGCCGCATCTAAAGTATCAAATTTTATCCCAATCTTAGACTTCATGATGGCCTCCATTGAAGTCCTCAATTATGTAATTAGATTGAAATTTAGATTGGAATGTTTAATAATGCACCATATATGCACAGGGAAATTAAAAAAAAAAGTTAAGACCTTGAAGAATGAAAGAATTCAATTCTTAGAGAACTCAATGAATTATGCTAAAATAATTGTTTGTTTACAGTGATTAAGGTATCTTAACATTAAAGCAATGTAAAGGGGTGCTAAGTATCCATTGATATAATATATTAAAGGGGTGCTAAGTATGATTACTAAACTTTACGAGACATTAATTTAATTTTCCTATTTATATCACGCCCCAGAAAATGGGCACATGAGTTGATATAAATTCTAGGGTGTACCTTAGTGATAGCCAATACATTTCCTGAACAGTCCTAACATGCACAACTATTCAAATTATAAATTTTTAAAAGAAATTAACTGACATAGTTTACAAAGCAAATTATAGCAAAAAAAAACAAATAGAAACAACAGGACTTAGATGGCCTATATGATTACAGAGTGTTCCTAGGCTTATAGCCCAAAAAAATTGGTTCCAAGAACCCTCCAACAAAAATGGAATATATCTCCAAAAGCCGCTAAACTCTAGCAGTTTCCCTTCCTCCTTGACTGTTGTATCTGAAAAAGATAACTACAGAGGATGTGAGTTCATCAAAACTCAGTAAGTATATGACTGTGCAAATAAAATAAAGTACAAGTACAAATACCAGCATCACTACCAAATCTTGAAGGACGTAAAATAAGCACAATTAGGCACAAATCATATACGCACATGTGAAATATACAATAACTACATGCCTTCCTACTCGTTAGTCTACGTTCTCACATATATTTCATTGAGTTATCACCCAATGGAATGTGCTAAAGGTCTACATTCCCTTAGACTTTAAGTTCTCAAGGTTCATCACAAGGAACTCGGCCAAATTTAGGAGTACTACTTGGCTTAAACTTATGGGTCTACGTTCCCACAATCAATTCACGAAGTTCATCACAAGAAACTTAGCCAAATTCAAGACTACTATTCGGCTTAAACTTATAGGTCTACATTCTTATATTCTCTCCTTTGCATGTATTTTTCCACACAAACATTACATAGTAAATATAAATATATATATATATATATATATATATATATGCATTCCCATAATTTCTTTCTCTTTCCAACATGCACAAACAACCACCATATAATACATAATGCAATAATCCATAATTTTCAAATATAAATTCACAAGATAATTCCATAATCTGGTTAACACCATTAACTAGTGAAATTTTTTATAGTTTCCTCTTTTGGCGTGAATGAGATTTATATTGTACTTGAGCAATTTTAATGAAAACTCAATTAACACGGTCACCCACTCACCTTGATGCTGATATGAATTTACCATAAAAAAATCTCGAGATACATAGCCCACGAAGCTCCCAACCCACCCAGAAACCAAACTATGAAACTTAGCAATTAAAAACCTCAATTTTCCTTTGAAACGCCACTTCCTCTTCTCTGACCAGACCAGGGCGCATGGGTGCCATAGTGGGCACATCCTCAAGAGGTCGAGCCTCTATGCTCTTGGCATCTGGGCGCCATGCACCAAGAAGCTACTGCCTCAGTGGTGCCTGGGCACCGCAAGCCCTGAAGTCCACTGTCTCATGGGCATTAGCCTTGGCACTTGGTTGCCCCGAATTCTGCAACTATATGTTTTTCACGAAAAAGGCCCATTTCAAACCCAAAAATTCATCATTTTCCTTCCTTTGTCTTTTTGCTTTTGTTATTGCCTTCAGATAACTTTTCAAGAGTGTTTTTAGATGATAAGGAATCCCACAACAATAACAAACAAATTGATCCCATGGTTTCTCTTAAATTTTCCATAAATCTATACCATTCTTCTCCCATGAGACCATTTTATTCTTCTATTATGTTGTGTGAACCAAAAGAAAGAGACAAAGGGACCAAAGTTTCAGCACATACAACTCAAAAATCTCGTTTTTCTTTCTAAGGGAACACTAGGTTCGAAAATGGAGAAAATGAGGAAAAGAGAAGATGAAACTCACCTCTTTGCCTCTAAAACTCCACTGAATCGAAAGTATAGTTGAAAAACAAGAGATCACCGAAAGAAAATAGAAGAAAAGTGTAATACCCATGAAAAATAAAATATAAATGCGTGTTTTCAAACTACTGTTACTATTTACGTATATGGTACTGTTCATTTATACAATCAAAATGTCAAATACTAGATGTGGTTTGGTCATAAGAGAAAACTAGAAAGAAGTTTGTAGGAGAAAATGACGTTTTATGTGTAAAAATACCCTCAGGGACTAAATTGAAAGGACTGAATTGAAAAGAAACTTAAAGGTTTAAGGTGAAAGGATAGTTTTCCCTTTAAAGTTTGTAAATAAACAAAAATTTTCCATCGTACTCGTAAGGTGCATAGTAACTGCATTATTAGAAATGTCGTTTTCATAAATAGTAAATTGAATATTTTATTAGCGCATAGTGTCAAATAGTACCATTGACTTTTGCTATAAATAGGCCCTTACATTTCACTTCTAAACTCACACCTTCAACTTCTCTTCTTCTCTCCTTAAGTTTCTCTTGCTCCGACGCTAGGATTTTGAGATTTTGGGCCTTTCCGTTTTTGCTTAGGTAAGGATACTATGCCCTTTCTATGTCTTTCAAATTTTAGAAGTTATTTTCTTAAGTATGCTCTGTGGTTGCGGCTTTGGCCGATCTTCCACATCAGAAAAACTGTCGTTAGCTGTTATTTTGATTCTCTGATTACCGAAATAGAATATAATCTGTGGAGAATACATGTCTAGGAAAGTTCTGGCTAAGGAAAGACCTGGTTTTTAAGTGTGTCCAGTGTGACCCTCCACTCTTTCCTGGGAACTTACCTGGTGTACTCTTTTACAGATTGTATTCTGTATTTCCGATATGAATAGTACCCATACGTATGAATAGTGACCGTATGAATAGTACCTGTACGTATGAACAGTATCTGTATGAAAACGATCTTAACGTATTTTCTGTAATCTTTCATGAAAATCTCTGTAGCAGAACACTGAAATTCACCTGCGTACTCTTGTCCGTAACGATTTAGAGAAGTGATACTCGTACGGAATCCAGGTGAGTGAAACGACCCTGTTTTAATAGAGTTTTAGCATTACTGGTGATAAAAAGTATGTCGTAGGACACTCCCAAGATTTATAGGGAGAAATTGGATTCAGAATGACGAATATAATGAGATAATTAATCCAGAAGTATGGATAAGACAAAGCAAATATCTCATGATGATATGAAATTTGAATCATATAGTTATATACTATACCTGTTATATGGATGAGTATTATATTGTGCTTCTGATTATGATATGAACTGTTGTACTATTGATTGTGATTGAGCGGTACAGTACCCCCTCTCACGGCAAGGCGGAAAACCCGGGTTAAAGGGTGTCTTGACCAATGAGTGTGGAGACAATGATTCTCTCAGTAGGGATATAGCCCGGATTGGTGATAAATCCGTGAGACGCCCTAGCTAAGAGGATGAGGTTGTGCGTCATGGCGGAAAAATACAAAATTGGTGAGCCGGCCTGTGTGCGCTCTCCGGGATATATTGCAATTGACGAGTACTAGTATCGTTTGTTGAATTGGATGAATTTTATCTTCTTGTATGTAATTTCTAACTATGTCTATTGGTTGAGCTCGAGCCTTCGGATATGCTTGCATGACTGGTGATGTATTTGAATTTTATTAACGCGAGGCTGATTTGCTCACTGAGTTTAAAAGCTCACACTGTTTGTACAAACTTTTTGTTCAGATCAGGTTGCCGCCGAAGTACATCCGCTAGAGGAGTAGATCACGTTGGACCTTCCCGCTGTCGGGTAGGCCCTTCTTTTGTTATACAGTATGTTGCTCTGTAACGGTCTAGGACATCTAGGTCAGGGGTTTGGTATTTAGCTTGTATTTCAGTATGATAATGTGTTTTGTACTGAGGATCTATTATTAATTAAGCAAATCTGATGTATTTTCTTTTTATTTATTAAGGAATGATATTTTGAGAATATAGAGATAATGACTAACAATTTTACTTGTGGGAAGAATTTATCGAAAGGCTTACAGTGATGGGATATTCATCATTGTGCCGGTCATGTGCCTAGAAAATGGGTCGTGACAAAAAGATGATGGAAGTTGAGACAAAAAAAAAAAAGGAAAAGCTCCCTCCTTTTTGCTCCTAAATGTGTTCTGACTTGAATGAGAAAGAGAAGAAAGGAAGAAGACTTTAAAAAGCTATTATTGGATGACCAACAGGTACCCATACCTAGATGCCCCAAACCTGAGTGATCCAGCTATAATTATTTCTCAATAACTATGTTGATTCCACTAAATTTCCTCTTCCTCCAATTTTTCCTCAAATCACTGAAAATACCACATTGAAGTAAAATACCTGATCTAGTCATTTACATTAATTCTCATAAATAATTATTTAAAAAGAATAAAATAAATATGAAGAATAAAAAGGACTAATTAAATTAAAATATTTTACAATGTAAAATACTGTAATACCCCCAAACACGTGACCCCAATGGGGGAATTACAATTTATAAATTTTATTCACAGTTGAAAAGGACGTTTATTAGGACAATTTAAGCCAATTTGCTAAACAAAATGATAATTAGCATATTTTAGTATAGTATTATCAAACATAACATGTATAAATTTATTCTTTAAGCACAAACATCACATAGCCAACCCACTGTACCATTTTTCCCCTTCCCGTATGAACATTTAAATGACATTAAGTTAAATACATATAAATAACAGTAGCTAGCAATATAACATTTTCACATAATTCTATACCAAATTTGATAGTAACAGGGAAAAAGAGGGAGAAAATAAAGAGTTCAACACTAGCACAATGACTTGAACTACAATTCTATACGAAATGATCAATTGTATCTTTGGAGACCTAAAAATGGTTTGATTTCCTTGTCATTTTGCCCTTTTTCCCTACAAAAACACACACATGAATATGCCATATTTCAAAGATCCATATTTGCTTCCTATAAATACTTTTCATAGGTTTTTGCTATAGCACACACAAATCAGTTCCATTGCCATGTTATTATGTAGCATATAACAAGGATAAAGACGGTGCTACAGGGAGAAGATGTTTACATGCTGAACGATTTTGACAAACGAGCTCATGATGGTGCTGATTGGCGATGAACAAAGGAGCTTTGGCAGGAAACTACAGGGACCTTTCTCGGGTGGTTTGGGGATGATTAAAGACAAGCTTGGTAGGAAATTGTAGGGACCTATTTCAGGTGGCTTGTAGGGCACTCTACCATGTGTTTGAATGCTAAGGCTAACGCTGAATAGTGCTGACAAACATGCTCAACATAGTGCTGACCAGCGATGAACGAAGGAGCTTTAGTGAGAAACTGACCTTTCTTGAGTGGCTTGGGAACAACGACAAAACCACGCCCATGTTCACGAATCAAACCAAAACAAAGAGCCAGTTGGGTAATATAGGGGACACGTGTTGAACATCTAGCAGCCTGATGTGCTAATCAGTCAACAAAAAAAAGTCAATGAAGTGAAATAGTGCATTTCACTTAAGTTGACCCACAACTAGACTCATGGCCGTTGGATCAAGTGAAGGTTGACCTCAATCTAACGCTCCATATTTGCTTGTGCAATCCAAATGAAAAAATAAAAAATGGAAAAAGCCTCAGCCATTGGATGTGGTGCATCAGCCCACATGAGTCCCAAAGGCTCTATTCTATTAGGGAACAGAATCGGATCCCTTCCCAATGAGGAGTCAAAAATGAAAATGAGGGGCAAAGAAAGCTTAACAATCGGGAAGAAGCCCGAAAGTTTATCAATTGGGAAAACTTTTAACCTAGTTAATTGTCAATAATAATTTCGAATTAACTTTAAAGTAATTGAAATTCAAATTTATAGTATAACAAGATTCAGAGGGGAGAGTGGGGGGAAGTATACATTAAAATAGCTTGTTGAATTTAACAAGGCGAGAATGGAAAGATAAGGTTTTATTGATTTTTTTTTTGGGCTGAAGAGTTTTTTAATTAAAAAAAATAGAACGAAAATTTGTTAATTAATATCTTTAAAAAAAATTTCGAAGTTATTTCTCACCATTCCTTTTTCTCTCGTCTCCTTTCTTTATTCATTTTTCTTGAATTTTTCCTTTTCTTTCCCATGAACCTTGGGCCTCAGCAGTTTTTTCAAGTATGAAAACCGTGTGCCTTTTGTCTTTATGTCAAAATCCAACTCCACTGCGTGCAATCATACTAATATTCTAGCATTTGTATGACTTTTGCAAATGGTCCCACATCCCGAAACCACTACCTTGTAGCCACTGGTTTTTCTGGAGTTTTGGTCTTTTCTGATACACCTACCATCCCATCTCATGCTTCTCTATATATACGAACCCCTTCATTCATTTGCTCCATCAAACTCAAATCCTACCATTATCATTCCATTTCGCACTACACTTGAAAGCCGAATTAAAGTGTTTGAATTACAAAGATGAGTTCAGCGAGCAGGGCTTGGATTGTGGCAACCAGTGTTGGAGCAGTGGAGGCCTTGAAGGATCAGGGCGTATGTAGGTGGAACTATGCCTTAAGATCAGCTCAACAACATCTGAAGACCCAAGCTAGATCTATCTCTCAGGCGAAGAAGCTTTCTTCTTCATTTTCTGCTATGGTCTCCACAAGACTGGAGAACCAGAAGGCGAAGCAGTCAGAGGAGTCCCTTAGGACGGTCATGTACTTGAGCTGCTGGGGTCCCAATTGAAGCAGAACCGAAGCCACAAAGGAAAATTTTGTAATTAGTTCTAAGTTTCGAGCTTCCCCACAAGCCAAAATGGGGGATGGGATGGGTTTTCTTGCTTCTCCATTATGAGACTCCAATGTAAATTTTAAAAGATGGTAATGCAAATATCTGATTTTTTCACGTTGTATATGACTTCGTCTCCATTTTCTGAACATGTCGCTTCTTCTTATCTGCAAGATGCCTACTCTGTTACCATTTCTCCAACGAGAAGTGTCTGATTTAAAAAGGGATCAAAATGGGGGTGGTGGTCATTTTGTGAAATTTGACTAGCAATCTAGTATTGCCTTGCTTACACAAAGTCTTTGTATCATTATAGCCTGCGAGGCGGGAAAAACAATTTACGCTATGCATTTCATGTTGTTTTGCAGAACAAAACTGAAGTAAAAAAATATTGCAACATCAAACTGTTTTTATAATTGGACAAACTAGATTGGATTGAATATGATTTGAGAAAATTTAAGTTTGGATAAACGTAATATATGTTTGGAAGATATTTAGATGGAGCAAACAAACGTGATTTTGTGCAATACGTGATGTTTGGATGTTGATGTGTAAACGTGGTGTAATTATCAGAAATGGCATAAATTTTAAATTTCATTATTTGATATACTATTATTATTTATTGTCCTTTATTTAAAGTTAACTTGTGAATTATATCAATGTTTTAATAAAGTTTACTAATTTTTTATAAATGAATTATTAACTAATTACATAAAAAATTAGAATTTTATTCTCATAATAAAGGAAATAACCACATTAATTAGTATTATAATACATAATAGATTATATAAACTTAAATCTATATAAATATTCACATAATAGTCTAAATAACTTATTTAATCAAAATAAATTAGTTTTCACTTGGTATATAAGTTAAAAATTAAACTTTAGTTTAGTTGTCTTTATTCAGTCCATGTTTTGAATTTAAACCAAATTTTGATTTAATTTCATCATTTACTTCAAATATTTTTATTTATTTACTTAGGTCCAAAAAAATTATTTTCACTTGATTTAAGATCATATTTCACTTCATATAGGTCCCTAGTTCCATAATATATTTTATTTTAAATTTAAATCAATCGCTGTAAACTTTTTAGTTTATTCAATTTAATCCCTGTCATACTTGTATCACATCCATCTCTCGGTTTTGTTTTCCAAACTTCCAGAACTTCATTTTAAATAATTTTAGAATATGTTTGATCATTTTTATCCCAAAGCAAAGTAAACAATTAATTAAAACTAAGTTTTCGAAATTCTCAAGCTTATACGATTACAACAAGTCATTTTTACCTTTGTTCTTCATTTTTCTCGTTTTTTCCTCTTAGTTTGGTCTTCTTCTTAGCCCCAAAGCTTGAATTAACTTAAGCTACAGTGTATTCAATTAACTTTACCATGAAGTAATGAGAAAAAAAAAAACTCACGACATGTCCTTCTTTGTTTTTTAGGTTCACGTTCTCCTTCTCGATTCAAGCTAGGATTCCACTAAAACTTCACACTTTCAACCATACAATCTGCTTCTCAAATGCCTTGAAGTTTTCGAGTACTCTCACTGCTAGTTCTCTTTCTCGGCTGCACTCTAAGGGATGGCAAATTTCCCTATTTTCACATGGGAGAATAGAGCAATATTGAAGAGGAGCCAAATGACACAACAAACTCAAATGACACACAACAACACACTCAAATGACACATACTAGGGGGTAAGGGAGGAACCAGAATAATGACACACCAACTATGTTAAATTCATTGCAGAAGCTTCACTGCGTCATGTTGAACCAAATCGAGGTACGTTGCTCCCAAACCCAATTTTTGCTTCAACCACATTTCACGCGAATGCTACCAAACACCCCAAAATTGTGCAAACCACGTTTAACGCATGAGGAAACATGGGTTGGGCGACTTCAATGTGCTTCCAAACACACTTCAAAATGTTAAAGAACTGGGGAAATAAAAAGTACTCTTTAAACTAATCCTTTTGACTAAAGCTATTAGGAATAATAGAAAGAATCATAAGATTAGATTTAAAGAGATGCTGTCAGTGGAACATTGTCAGAAAATCATAAAAGAATGGTTTTCTTGAAAGCTATGCTAGGACCAAAATAAAATCCCACACCAAGGGTACAGCGAGAGGTCCCTGCCTCTTATTCTAGAAAACCAATTCTTGAATGGATTTTCCACCAAGTCCCACTATCAACAATCACTTAAATCTACTCATGATTTTTGCTCTTATTCCTATGACTGCACCCCATGATGGACCTTTTCTGGCAATTTTCTAATTACACAGAATCCTCATGAATAGGAAAGTGTAAGAGCATACTCATGCCTGAGTTGTTCTAGTCATGGCACCTTTATAATAGATTTCAGAAGAAAAGGGTTTAGAAAGAAGATATAATGGATCACACAAAAGGAAATATTATTGGTAGTTGAACTTTTTCTATCTAATATAAGAGAATGAGCCTTTATTTAGAGGAGAAGGCTCGGAGAAACAGACAAATAGATTACTATGCAATCACATGGCTGATTCAAACAAACAACGGGACTCCTTGAGACAAGTTGCCGACAAGCGTTACAATTATTGAAGTAAAAAACATAAACAGTACTATGACTCATACAAACAACAAACTGAAAGGTAAAAGCTAAAGTCACACTGTCATGATTTTAAATAAAGTAGTTACAGGAGTGATGAGCTATTAGAGTGAGCTGTCCTTAATCTCGATTCCTGTGGGGTGAGTGTTGGGTTGAAATGTTATCGGCAAGTGTACCGAGTCAACAAGTAATATAAAAGGTAAATAAAGTGTCGATTTCACAAGGATTATAGTAGTTTAGTACCAATTTTACTATTTTTATATTATCTAGACGATTGATTTTTAATGAGAGATTAAACTAAACTAGCCTATATTAATTTATCTAAATTACTAATGGTTAATAAAAAAGTCACACAATTAAACTAAGGAAAATATTTAAAATTTGCAAGTTATCAAAGCTTTAGGAATCCGATTTCACTACCCTATCCAACTATGATCTAAATCTTTTATTTTAATCTAAGTTTTTAATTTCTATATTAATGGTTAAATTCTTGATTTTAGTTAAAACCTAATCCCTTGGCGAATTAATCCTCTTAACCTAATTAAATTTCCTAATTCCTTAGACCAATTTAATCAAGAAAAGGCAATAAGAACAATTGAATTCAGGCACAACCACACAAACAATTTATCTATTCCTAGATTAAATTAATTTGTGGCAATTATTTCAATAGTCATGTTCATATATGAATTTTCTAATTCCCTACACGAACTCTAATTCAATTCTCAACTGGCCAATTTGAGAAAGCAGTAAGCACAGAAATAATTGCTTAATAAGAAAATTGACTTAGATTAAAATAAGAAAATTCAAATCATAACATTCAAGTAAAGTTACATATTTCCCCTAACAAAAAGATTTAGCTACTCATGATACATAAAATATCCACAATAACAAAATCCATGAGTTTTCCCATTAAAACTAAAAGAATAAAGAAAAGATGAAGAATAGATGAAGAAAATGAATCAAGAATGAATCAAAAGCTCCTCCAACGTATTCCCCTCGTGGTCTATGTACAGTGTGGTGTCCTTTTTCAATTCCCAAAATCTAATTCAAAATAAAAGAATCTAATCAAAAATAATCGAAAAGAAAAGAATAAAATATAAAAATATAAAAATTACTTTTTTCTAAAATCCTAATCTTAAATTAAATTCTAAAATAAACTAACTGAAATAAATTCTAATAAAAGTTAAACTAAATATCCTAAACTAAATCAAACTAAATAAACATAATAAATTATAAATCCGAAGATAAATCTTAAAAAAAAAATAATTTCCTATAAAATTAAACTAAATAATTAAAAAGACCAAATAAATTGAGAAAAATACTTAAAATTATTTATTTTGCTCAATTTATTAATAAAAATATAGGTTAAATCAGTTAGCTGTCTTCAATCTCGATTCCTATGTAGCATGCACTCATGTGAAGGAGAGAGATTGAGACACAGATCTTCATCAGAAGAGGAATCATTGTTATCTTTCTTTCTGAGGTCTCAACCACTTTCAGGGTCATATGGGTCTTGTAAGTCTTTGAATAATGATTCATATTCACAAAGCATCTTATCATATTCAAGCTCTTCTTTAGTGGGACGATAGGAATAGCTATGTGGACCATGTGTGGGGCAAGAGAATTTTACCTAAGACCTTTGTGATGAACTTGGTCCTTCATCATGTGGTTTGGCCAAAGGGGTTGGAAAAGGATCTGGACACAGATTAATATATATAGGAGTGTCTAGGACATCAAATTCTAGAAGTCTTGGCTCACCAGGGATGAACTCACTAGGAAATAGACCTAGTGAAGAACATAGAGTTTCCTTAGGATAATAATTATTGCATTCTTTAAGAAATCCTTTTAATGCTGGTAAAATAGTGAGCTTGTTATCTACATCCTATATTTTCTTCATCTAAGTTTCAAATGATGATAGAATTAAGTTATTTATGCCTTTAGATGCCTAGAAGCAAGTAATCAAGGAAAGGCATAAAAGAACTAGGATAAATAAGCTAGATATAGGAGGAAATTGAGTTCTAAGTGAAATAGTCGACTAACTATAGCTATTAGTCGACTGATAGCAGTTAAGATCATATCAAATTACTGATATTTGCAATCAGTCGACTAATAGAGATTAATTAATCAACTAATTACACTCTGTAATGTTCAAATTTTAAGTTCAATAGTGATCAGTCGACTAATTGAAAGCAATCAGTCGACTAATAGCCTATCAATCAACTAATTGGGAGACATCAGTCAATTAATCATTTACTAAAGTGTGAAAATAAGTCGGTTTAAACTGAAAAATTAGTGTAAAATTCACTAAAATACCCCTAACATTCCAAGGAAGCTCAGAAATAAGCAAGTAGGAATAAAAGAGGTATTTTTACATTTAAGAAGCTCCCTAGACCCTTTTAGAAACAAGAGAGAGAGAGAGAGAGAAAGATCATTTTTAGAAAAATAGAGAGGAGAGAGAGGGAAATGTGAAGAAGAAGAAGAAGAAGAAAGAGAATGGAGCTCTAGTTAAAGATTTAGTAAGAAAACTACAAAAAGTAAGTTTCTTAGCTTGATTTCCCTAATTTGATGAATTCTAGAGCTTGAGAATTTATAGAATTGCAATTTTCAGACCAAAGGAAAGAGAAAAGAAGAAGTGGTCTGAAATTTGAGAAGCAAGAGAAACTAGAAGAGAATTCATAAGTTTCAGCTCTAGGGAGAATCAAAGGTAGCCAATTTTTCATAAAAGCAAGTTATTTAAGTTTTTATCATGCTTTTTGTATGATATATCAAGTTCTATATTTAAGTATTCCATGAGTATTTTAGAAAGAGAATTCTCATGAAAAATATAGATTAATTCCTCATGGGATGACAAAACCAGAACCTTTCTTCATGGGATGATAGAAATTCCTCATATAGTGTAAAATCTTTATAGGATGACAAAAATTCCTCATATGATGTATTAATCCTTATGGGATGACAGAAATTTCTCATAAGATGACAGAATTTTCCCATGGAATATAGAGTACTTTTCATAAGAAAGAGTTAGAAGTTATAGTACACTATAATAAAGAATGAGAATACTTTAATCATATGTTTATATGATAGTTCTTATGTTCATGGAAGTGAAAATTATTTATTGAGATTGTTTTTATGACTAAAATGGTTCTTATGAGATTACATTTCTCATGTTTTAAGTTATGACTAACCATTTCAAGAGTCGAAGTAGAAAAGCAAGAGAAAGCGAAAGAATAAGCCAATGAAGTTGATAAGTAGTTATATAGCAAAAAGGAATATTGTGGCAACTCCCTATGTAAACTTTTGGAGACTTATGCATATTTTGTATGTGTATATAGAAATATAAGAGTTTAATGTAAATCTCTTATGTTATAGTTATTCTAGAAGAAAATTTGCAAGAAATAGTGGTTTTGTGCTATGAAGCATTCATAAATAATAAAAAGGGAGTTGTATTATGTTTTAAGTTACAATTTTCTAAGATTTTAAAGTGCAGGACATATCAGTCGACTGATTGCCCTGTATCAGTCAGCTGATACCTCCTGAATTTATGAAGTATGAAAACCTGAGGTCTATCAGTCGACTGATAAGCATCCATTAATTGACTAATTGCCCTCTACCCAGCTTAAAATTTTATATTGCAAAATACTCCAAATTTTCTCTATTTTTATGCAATCAGATATTTTATAAGAATTTTCATAAAAATCTCATGATTTAAACCAAGATTTTCACTAAACGTATATTACAATTTTCTTAAATTGTATAAGTTCAGTATAAGTCTAGTAAATGTTACATTATCAGGGTAGGCCAAGGATGTGTGGTATTCATAATCATGGTTTCTGGAGAAGAGAATTTTGGGAGATCCCATCTGGTATGACTTGTGAATAATGAAAATTGAATTGATATTCTTTTTATTCTTCTTAGGAACTTTCCAAATTTTCATATGGGTAATAATCCTTTAAAGTTCATTTCTCCATCATATCAGTGGGCTATACCATTCTAAGGTTGTCCAAACAAGAGAGTCTTTGTTATCCATGTAATTCAAATGGTGATAGATTTCCAGAGGATGAAGTTCAATGGCCACAGTGTATAAGACTGAAAGGCACCAGATGTACCACATGTGATTTTCTTCCATTGGAGGGAAGATTTTTGGAAGTGTGAGATAAAGAGTGTTGGCATTAAAATAGGATGGTTGATTGGTCAAGGAGGTCTTTTTGAGTGACATATGAAGGTAGTAGAACGAGCCTTTTTGGGCAAGTTCTTAAACTTTAGTTGGACTAGTGGGGATTTGGAATCGATGAGGCAAATCCTTTCTCTGGTTGCAATTGTGACAATGGGAAGTGGAATTGGAAGAGCCATTTCAATAGTGGAAAAGAGAGGAAGGATTCTTTAAGGTGTAAGGAGATGGATTGGCTTTGTTCAAGAGAGAAGATCAGATATTGTGTTGTGTTTTCCTTTGATATGTTGTACTGTGAATTTATAACAAGAAAACTAGTCTTTCCATCTGAAAAGCTATGGTTTTGGGAGCATCTTATTTTTGAATTCTAGCACTTTTGGAAATGACGAGTTGTCCATTTATACCAAAAAATTCAAAAGTTACTAAGTGAAATTCAAATTTTCATATACCATACTTGACAGCTAAGATCTCCTTATAGATTGTATGATAATGTTTTTTAGAAGGTTTGAATACACCATTGGCGTGACCACAGTAAAAGGCCTATTGATCGATCTTTTCAATTCCCCAATAATGGTCACTAGCATCAGTCTGTAGAATCCTATGTCTCTTGTCAGAAATCTTAAGAGGTGGAGGATTCAAGGCTATCTTATTGAGATATTTTATTGCTTCTGTCTGAATAGGGCCTCATGGCTCTTTGTAGTTTTTCTTCAAAAGTTTTGACAGCTGGCTTGTGTACTATGCTACCCGCGGGATGAAGGATCTGACATAATTAACAATTCCCAAGAATTGTTGGATTTGATTTTGAGTGAAGTTGTCATCAAGAAACTTAAGCAAATCTTCTGCAATATATGGGTCGAGCTGAATAAAGCCATTGTGGAATTTCATGCCAAGATACTCAATTTAGGTTTGGCCAATTTGACTCTTTGGGCCGAATAGCGTCTTGCCATACTGCTTAGTGATTTTAATGAATTCTACAAGTAGCTCCTTGTGTTCTTCAACTGTTGAAGAGTATAAGAATATGTCATCAATATATACAAGAATACTGTGGAGAAGGGGTTGGAAGATTCGGGTCATGGCCTTTTGAAACAGGGATGGGGCAACCTTAAGCCCAAAAGGCATCACAGTCCATTAGTACTACACATCAAGGATGCCGAAGGCGATTTTGTATCTATATGCAAGGTCTAGCCTAAGTTGCCAAAATCCAGCTTTAAGATCAAACGTGGAATAGATCTTTGCTCCTTTTAAGCGAGCAAATTGGGCCACTATATTTAGAATGGGAGGAAATGATTAATATGCTTGTAATCAATTACTAACTTTTTTCTTCCTTACTTTAATTCTGACCTTTTTTTCCACATAGAAGGCTTGGCAAGCCCAATTGGAATTGGTAGGCTTAATAAGACCCTATTTTAGGGAAGAATCACATTCAACTCTTGCTAATACCAAGTCTTCAAGTGTCATGCCTGGGTGTGTTGCCTTTGTGGGATTAACATCCTCATTTTTCTTGAAAGGCAGTAGGACAGAAAAGTCTTTGTTCCTCCATAATGGGGAAGGATGGCCGAAACTAACATGATTCTCTAGCAGAATACTTTGAGCTGATCAATGATCTTTTGTTATTCTAGAGGTGTAACTTCGAGAGTAAACATATTTTTTACTGTAATATAAGGCTAAAAATAGCTCCTACACTTAATTCCTGTAAGGAAGATCTATAAGTTCTTGGATGCACAATAAGTATCCATGCCAATCATGATGTCATGTCCAGGAAGATAACTTCCTAGAACTTTGATCCAAATAATGCAATTAGGAAAGAACTATATCCTAATTTTTTATTTTGTTACAAAAAAAGTATTGTTGTCTGCTACACTAAAATGAGTATTGTTGGGTATTAATTAAATAATATTTTAAGAAATCACAAATATTTTATAATACATAGCTATTAAATGATATATTTTAAATAAATAACACACACATATGTGTGTGTGTATGTCAAAAGTTGCTAATTATGAACTCAATTGTTAATCATTCTAGCTTCTTGTCATTTGGTTTAATAAAGCACATATAGTAATATTAGAAAACTAAAAAGCCACCTTCATGGAACTTACCCTTTGTTAATACTAAGCAATAAGTAATGTAAGATGCTGGTGACACACAAGTGGTCCTACTAAGTTGTACTTAGGAGCATGCATTTAACTTTGATTCCATAGCTCAACTATTAAACAAAAAGAACCATGTGCTTCCATTCCACCACCCCAAAGACCAGTTTCTTTCAACCCCTAGTTTTTCCAAAATTTTGGCCTCTTCTCTCATCTTAATCCTCCCATTTACTCATATGCTTCATCCATCATATTCAAAACACTAATCAAAAGAAGTGGTTTTGTGTAACAAGAATTATAAAGATGAGTTCAGTAAGCAAAGCTTGGACTGTAGCAACCAGTGTTGGATTAGTAAAGTCCTTGAAGGACCATATGGAAATATGCTTTGAGGTTGCTCAGCAACATCTGAAGAACAAAGCCAGCTCCATCTCTTAGGCTAGAAGGCTTTCCTCTTCCTCTTTTCACAACTAATGAAGATCACTAATCTCTTACTGCACTCGGACATGAAATCTAACATCAATAAGTATCCTTCTTCACTGTTATAGGCTTCGGTTACTAATCTTATTGCTTGTTGATTGAGATGTATGAACTATTGTGTGCTATCTAGTCTAGGATATGCCTATATTTCTTTCCCCCTAATATCGAGTATCACAATGATTCTTGCTTTTTGGGTCCAAGAATGTAAAATGTATTGATATGGGAGTAGTTTGACATTGTTCACATCATATACCTTCAAGGCATGGCAACATAAAATACCAATGCTATGAAACATTCAACAATTACATGTAATTGTCTTATAGGGTCAAAAAATACATCGTAGTCTCCCCCTTTATCTAACAGAGAACCAACATATGTCCTTATTGGCTAACTTTCGTTTCTTTCCTTGATACATGCCTCTACTATATCATCATATTCTTTTTGGAACAATTCAAACATAGTGCATATATAATCTCATAAAGTTGTTTCAACATATATGACTTCGACATTATCAATCGTGGGATTTTTTCCTTAGGATCATATTCAAATTTTAATTCGTTATACTGCTTGTCATCCACAATCCTCTCCAAGTGTTTGAACAATTATACAATGTTCAAGTTTGGTTTCATTAAGACCTTCAATGTAATTATGGGATAATCCCATGGACCCTTAGAAATAAAAATTGAGAAATTATGGGATGAAGATTTTAATTTTTGAACTATCAAAGAATATGTTGAAAATTGGAAGTAAAAATGATAATAAATTCTTAAGGACTTATTTGACAACTTTATAAAAATTGTGATGAGGTTTTATTTTAGTGGAAAGGGTGAGGCTGGGCATAATAAAAATAATTTTTGATTTAGGGAGAGATTAGAAATTTTTTGAAATTCAAAAAGAACCTGAGTTAATTATGATTAAAAGGTGTAGTGCCTTATGAAATTTAAGCCAAGGTGATCATGTGGTGTGGGGATGGACACATGTACCCCTCCCTCACCATTTGATAGAATTTGAAGCTTCTTGAGGAAGCTTCTCTTCGTGAAGGCTGTAGAGGGAAATAAAGAGAGCAGCATTGAGCGAGAGAGACATAACGATGAGAGAGAGAGGCTTTGTGTGGTGTCCACCACTTCGCCATCTAATGAACTTCCCATCCCTTCACTTTCTCCCTTTCTTCATTTTAGTTCGTGCAAAATAAAACTAACCGAAAGAGAAAGTGAAAGGGTGAGAGCTTGGCAATGGAGCTTCAATGGAGAAACATGACAAGGTTGTTGCGACGGGGAAAGACAATCCATATGGTGACATAGGCTGATGGCAGGTAAAAAGACAATAATTACTTTGTTTTAGAATTTTCGTCTTCATCTTCATATGTAGAATGGGTTAACTGATAAGATGAGGGTCTCCTTTCTTGGTCAGAAAAAAAAAATGCGAAGCGAACTGAGCACATATAGACAGTGAAAAGAGGTGGCCAGCAATGTTATAACTCAAAGAAGTAGAGAGGGATCAGGCTATTCATGTACGAACGAATCGAAATGGAATTTTTGAATTTTCCCTCTTCTTTTTGTGTTGGTCTACGTGGGTAACTGAGAGGTTAGGAGTTCTTTTTGTGTTTACTAGAAATGTCAGTTAAAACCAAGCTAACATAGATGGGGACCAGAAAGTGTGAGCCATAAGTGAAATAGAAACGATAAGAAGTAGGAACAGATTTTTTCTAAATTTTTCTGACGATAAGAAGTAGGAACATATTTTTTTCTAAATTTTTCTAATGATAAGAAGTAGGAACCGATTTTTTCTAAATTTTTCTGCATTCTCATTGTATCTGAGTTGTTGTGAGTGTTGTATGTTGTATGTATGGCTTTTTCATTTTGTCCTAGGGGCAAGGGATTGTGGGCAAGTAAGGTGTGAATGGTTGTTACTAAATGATGGTATTTCGATTTGGCCGAGAGAGAATGCATGTTAAGATTCATCACGAGTAGTCAAGCTATAGTAGCTAATTGTAGTATGAAATTACAATATCTAAATTGGATTTTTTTCCTTTGATTATACCTTGAAATATGAATTTGAATTTGAAATGATATGATGTTAAGTTTATGTTGTTATGACAAATAAGTAATAACATCATAATGAGGTCAATGCTTTGAGAAATGTAAAATCTAATTTAGTCCAGAGGCTAATCTGGGCAGATGGAAATTTCAGTTCTTATTCAGGGGTTAAATGATCTTATTTTGACATGAAATTTTTTATGGCACCTACTTAATGCACTACACTAATTATCTGCTAAATTTCATAGCATTTAGCTAAGTATGGGCAGACTTACTAACCAAAAAGATAGAACTGAAGGGGAAATTAGACAACTTTGACCTATGGTCACTAATAAAGTCTTCAGAGGGGCCAAAAGATAGAATTTTGATCTGAAACTTTTATCCTAGCATGCCAACATATAAATAATCTCATATGTCAAGCTTCATGATTTTTGGAGTTATGGATTAATCCTAGAAGTTTTCTAAATATTAGATCTAAAATTAGTCTCAAAACATAACAAGGTTGGATGATTAGTAGTCTATGTTCTAATTTGGTGATATCTCTTGCTTGACTTGTTCTCTAGGCCTTCGATGAGATCTTTGGCTTTCTTTCTTCGGGTTAAAGTGTAGATTTAGCATGGATTTGAGGTGAGTGGACTTCTATCTTACCTTTTTTGTATTTTCTGTATATAAAACCATTAGTATGAGTATAAGACTATGAATGATTCATATGTGATTGCTTGAATGAAAGTATACATGCGTGTATGGAAAGTTGCATGTGATTACACGTGGGCTTTCACTATGAATGTTGATTAAGGCTTTGGCCAAGGAATACTTTTGTGTGGTAAAGATACATATATGTGTGTGTGTGTGTGTGTGTGTGTGTGTGTGTGTGTGTGTGTGTGTGTGTGTGTGTGTGTGTGTGTGTGTGTGTGTGTGTGTGTGTGTGTGTGTGTGTGTGTGTGTGTGTGTGTGTGTGTGTGTGTGTGTGTGTGTGTGTGTGTGTGTGTGTGTGTGTGTGTGTGTGTGTGTGTGTGTGTGTGTGTGTGTGTGTGTGTGTGTGTGTGGTTCCCTTGGATTCCTCATTACTCATGCACATATGTGAGTGTTTGTGTGATAATAAGTCAAAATTTGTTTGCCCTCTTGGGTTGTTAAATCTCTCATATTACTAGTTGACCCTACTCCATTATTAAAAAGCTTGTAAAAGTAACCTTCCCATTTGTTTTTAATGTCTCTATCTATAACCAAAACTTTTCCTTCTTCATTCTTAGCACATCTTACTTGATCTAAATCTCTAGATTTCCTTTCTCTATTCTTCACAATTTTCTAAATCTTCCATTCCCCATTTTTGGTTCCTAAGTCCTTGTAAAACTGTTCAAATGGTTTAAATCATGCTTCACTTACTACTTTTTTAGTCTCCTTATTAGCCTTCCAATACTTTTTCCAATTTTTCTTGTTATTACACAAATGTATAGCTTTAAAGCATTCTCTTTTATATTTGATCTTCTCTTTACACCACCAAGATTCATTACCTCTTGGTCCAAAATAGAGAACTAAATGAATCATGTTAAAATAATTATGTGCTTAAAGTGATTAAGGCATCTTAACATTAAAGCAATGGAAAGGAGTGCTAAGTATCCACTGATATAATAAATTAAAGGGGTGTTAAGTATGATTACTAAACTTTAGGAGACATTAATTTAATTTTCCTATTTACATATTTTATTCACAGTTGAAAGGGACGTTTATTGGGACAATTTAAGCCAATTTGCTAAACAAAATGATAATTAGCATATTTTATTCTAGTACTATCAAACATAACATGTGTAAAATTATTCTTTAGTCACAAACATCACACAGCCAACCCACTGCACCATTTTTCCCCTTCCCGCATAAACATTTAAATAACATTAAGTTAAATACATATAAATAACAGTAGCTAGCAATATAACATTTTCACATAATTCTATACCAAATTTGATAGTAACAGGGAAAAAGAGGGAAAAAAGAAAAAGTTCAGCACTAGCACAATGACTTGTTGAACTACAATTCTATACGAAATGATCAATTGTATCTTTCGAGACCAAAAAATGGTTTGATTTCTTTGTCATTTTGCCTTTTTTCCCTATAGAAACACACACATGAATATACCAGATTTCAAAGATCCATATTTGCTTCCTATAATTATTTTTCATAAGTTTTAGCTATAGCACACACAAATCAACTCCGTTGCCATGTTATTATGTAGTATATAATGAGGATAAAGACTATGCTACAGGAACAAGATATTTACACGTTGAACAGTTCCAACAAACAAGCTCATGACGGTGCTGATCGACAGTGAACAAAGGAGCTTTGGTAGGAAACTGCAAGGACCTCTCTTGGGTGGCTTGGGTATGATAGAAAGACATGCTTGGTGGGAAACTGTAGGGACCTGTTTCGGGTGGCTTGTAGGGTACTCTACCATGTGTTTGAATGCTAAAGCTAACATTGAATGGTGCTAACAAAAGTGCTCAAGACAGTGCTAACCAACAGTGAATGAAGGAGCTTTGGCGAGAAACTTACCTCTCTCAAGTGGCTTGGGGACGATGACAAAACCACACCCATGTTCACGAATCAAACCAGAACAAAGAACCAGTTGGGTAATATATGGGACACGTGTTGAACATCTAATAACCTGATGTGCTAATCAGTCAACAACCAAAAAAAAGTCAATGAAGTGAAACGGTGTGTTTCACTTAAGTTGACCCACAATTGGACTCCTGGCTATTGGATCGCATGAAGGTTGACCTCAATCTGACGCTCCATATTTGCTAGTGCAATCCAAATGGGAAAAAATAAATGGAAGATGCCTTAACCATTGGATGTAGCACATTCAACAACGCTCCTAGAGCCTCTATTCTCTTAAAGAACAAGAATGGATCCCTTCCCGAAGTTTATTATACGAAGTATTTACTTTAGACCTAAGGAGTCAAAAATGAAAATGAGGGGCAGAGAAATTTCGGGAGGAAGCCCGTAAGTTTATCAATTGGGAGAACTTTCAAACTAGTTAATTGTCAATAATAATTTTGAATTAACTTTAAAGTAACTGAAATTCAAATATATTGTATAACAAGATTCAGAGGGGAGAGTGGGGGGAAGTATACATTAAAATAGCTTGTTGCATTTAACAGGGCGAGAATTGAAGATAAGGTTTTATTGATATTTTATTTTGGACTGAAGAGTTTTTTAATTAAAAAAATAGAACGAAAATTTGTTAATAATATCTTAAATTTTTTTTGAAATTATTTCTCACCATTCCTTTTTCTCTTGTCTCCTTTCTTTATTCATTTTTCTTGAATTTTTCCTTTTCTTTCCCATGAACCTTGGGCCTCAGCAGTTTTTTCAAAGTATGAAAACCGTGTGCCTTCGCCTTTATGTCAGAATCCAACTCCACTGCGTGCAATCATACTAATGTTCTATCATTTGTATGACATATGCAAATGGTCCCACATCCCGAAACCACTACCTTATAGCCTCTGGTTTTTCTGAAATTTTGGCCTTTTCTGATACACCTACCATCCCATCTCAAGCTTCTCTATATATGCGAACCCATTCATCCATTTGCTCCATCAAACTCGAATCCTACCAGTATCGTTCAATTTCGCACTACACTTCAAAGCGGAATTACAAAGATGAGTTCAGCAAGCAGGGCTTGGATTGTGGCAACCAGTGTTGGAGCAGTGGAGGCCTTGAAGGATCAGGGCGTATGTAGGTGGAACTATGCCTTGAGATCAGCTCAACAACATCTGAAGAACCAAGCTAGATCTATCTCTCAGGCCAAGAAGCTTTCTTCTTCATCTTATGCTATGGTCTCCACAAGACTGGAGAACCAGAAGGCGAAGCAGTCAGAGGAGTCCCTTAGGACGGTCATGTACTTGAGCTGCTGGGGTCCCAATTGAAGCAGAACCGAAGCCACAAAGGAAAATTTTGTAATTAGTTCCAAGTTTTGAGCTTCCCACAAGCCAAAATGGGGGATGGGATGGGTTTTTCTGGTGCCATATTGGCTAAATTGCTTCTCCAATATGAGAATCTGATGTAAATTTTAAAAGATGGTAATGCAAATGTCTGATTTTTTCACGTTACATAAAACTTCGTCTCCATTTGCTTAACATAACGCTTGCTCTTATCTGCAAGATGAATACTGTGTTACCATTTCTCCACCGAGAAGTGTCTGATTTAACAGAGAAATCTAAAGAATGGTAGAACTGCTTCTAGTTAAGATTTAAAAAAGAGATCAAAATGGGGGTGGTGGTCATTTTGTGAAATTTGACTAGCAATCTAGTAATGCCTCTTGTTCTTTCTTTCACAGAAGTCTTTGTATCATTATAACCTGCGAGGCAACAATTTACGCTATTCATTTCATGATGTTTTGCAGAACAAAACTGAAGTAAAAATATTGTAACTTCAAACTGCTTTTGGCCTTGGGATTTCAAAATGTTAAACTGGGGAACAAAAAGTACTCTTTAATCCTTTTGACTAATTCTGTCTCTATAGACTAAAAAAAATTAGAGTGAACAGACTGTCTTAGTCATTTCATGACGGGTCTAAAATGTTAATGGACCTTTTTTATCAAAAAAAAAAATCACATATTACCAAGTTGAAAAATTACTTATCTCATGATTTGGTTAAAAATAAGTTTATACTTCTCTTAATTAAATCAAACCGTTTCATCTAATTCTCATGTAGTTTATTTCTTTATTAGTTAACATGTGAATTTTTTTTAATCTTAATATTGATATAAACCCATCATATAAAAGTTAAAATATTAAATATAAATATATATTATTTTAATTTTTATTATAATTATTTTCTAGAACATTAAAAGTAAAACATTACATGATGATTAAATAATAATTTAATAAATCACAAATGTATATTTTAAAGTACATAGCTATTAAATGATATATTTTAAATAAAAAAAATTGATCTTAGATCAAATTATATGAAATCAACTACGGACAATCATTGTATGGAACCAAATATTTTGTTCCCTTTAAAAAGTAATGCACTTGTAGATTTATTGATATTGAATCTTGAGGTTTGGTTTAAAAAATACATATACATGTCAAAAGGTGCTATTTATGTACTCAATTGCTAATCATTCTAGCTTGTCATTTGGTTTAATAAAGCACATATAGGAATATTAATAAACTAAAAAGCCACCTTCATGGAACTTACCATTTGCTAAATACAAAACAGTAAGCAGTGTGAGACGCTGGTGACACACAAGTGGTCCTATTGAGTTGTACTGAGGAGGATGCATTAACTTTGATTCCATAGCTAGCTCATTAAACAAAAAGAACCATGTGCTTCAATTCCAATGCCCCAAAAGACCAGTTTCTTTCAGCCTCTGGTTTTTCCGAAGTTTTGGCCTCCTCACTCATCTTAACCCTCCCATTTCCAAAGTTTAGCAAGTGGAGTTTGGACTGTAGCAACCAGTGTTGGAGCCTAGAACGACCAGGGCGTGTGCAGGTGGAACTATGCTTTGAGGTCTACTCAGCAACATCTGAAAAACAAAGCCAGGTGCATCTCTTAGGCTAGGAGGCTTTCTTGTCGTGTGCTCTCTAGTCTAGGATATTTTTGTATCTCTTTCTCCCTAACATCAAATATCATATTGATTCTTGCTTGTTTGGTCTATTGATGTAAAATGTATTGATACAAAAATAGTTTAACACCGTTCACATCATATACCTTCAAGGCATAACAATGTAAAATACCAATGCTATGAATGGTCAAAAGATACATTGTAGTCTCCCGCTTTATCTAACATAGAACCAACATATGTCTTTATTGGATGACTTTTATTTCTTTCCTTGATACACGCCTATACCATGTCATCATAATCTTTTTGGAACAATTCAAACACAATGCATGTATAAATCTCAGAACTTTGTTTCAACATATGTGACTTTAGCATTCCCAACCGTGGGATTTTTTTTCTTAGAATCATTTTCAAACTTTAGTTCATTATACCACTTGTCATCTACAATCCTTTCAAAATGTTGGAAGAATTATACAATGTCCAAGTCTAGTCTCATTAAGACCTTTAAGTCTACGTTGAAGTTCTCACTGAGTTGTATGCTTTACATTCCGAGGGTGAAAGCTTTCATCATAAAACATGTCGCCCATTTTTACTTGATACTGTAAATCGATCCTAGCCTCATACTAATTATTTTCAACACTATGTACTAACAATAATTTAGTCCATGCCACCTCAAATTGTTGTTCATTAATAATGTCATACATGCACCGTGAAAGATCTTTCAATATATGGGATTCACCTAGGCCAAGTGTTTGGTAGCATTTTGAGTCAAATGACCAAGTGCAAAGTTCATGCACAGTGTATGCACAGTGTCAGACATCACCTCACTCAACGCTTTTTTCATCATTATATCTTGGTCAATGAATATTGTGAGAAGTTTTCTTTGTCAATGAGCCTTCCAAAAATGTCTCAAAAACCATTTGAAAGAGTCAACAGTTTTATCATATAATAGGATCGCTCCGAATATAATCATTCCTCTGTAATGATTAAACTCATAGAACATAGCAAGTGGCTTTTTCTTTTATTAGTGCCAAACATTGTGTCAAGTGACAGTACATCTCCAAAAAAGTCGTAGCCAATTAGCATTCTTAGGTTAGTCCAAAAAACATTCATAATTTGCTCCTCTGAATCCTTCTGGTAAGCATGAAATATGATGGATACTCTAACAATTAGTTTTGAAAACAGTCCAACTGTGCAACAATGTCCTCATACGCCATGTTTCTTTGCCTTCTTGATTTTAGATAATTCTTCACATCTTTGCAAGTGTATCCAAGATTAGGTTTTCCTCCCACATGCATACTCATCAAGTCAAAAAAGGCTTTTGTTGAAGTTCAGAATCCTCTGCCAACTCAATCTCATATACTTGCACTTTCGATATTTTTCGTTGAGATGAAAACATATGACTGGTTTCTATAATATGAAGTTCATGTTTGTGTTCCTCTACAAATTTATGAACTTTAAATTTACCGTTTATACATTTCAATCCTATTTTCACCATGCACCTAGTTCTAGAACCTTGGCGAGGATTCTTAGAATTTGAATGTTTGTTGTTTGGCTTTTAAAAACTTCATTTGAATAAACAAATTTCTGAGATGTTATGTTCCCATCCTTCTTGCTCTTATTATGTCATTCTTTCTTCACTCTAAATCCATTTCTTTCACCATATGCCCTCCAAAATTTTCATGCTATATCTAAAGTATCAAATTATATTCCAACCTTGGACTTCAAGATGGCCTCCATTGAAGTTTTCAACTACATAATTAGATTGAAATTTAGATTGAAATGTTTAATAATGAGCCACATATGCACCGAAAAATTTAAAAAAATAGTTGAGACCTTGTAGAATTAAAAGAATTCAATTCTCAGAGAACTCAATGAATTATGCTAAAATAATTATGTGTTTAAAGTGATTAAGGCATCAAACATTAAAGCAATGTAAAGGGGTTCTAAGTATCTATTGATATCATATATTAAAAGGGTGCCAACTATAATTAATAAACTTTAGGAGACATTAATTAATTTCCCCATTTATATATTTTATTCACGGTTGAGAGGAATATTTATTGGCACAGTGGAAGCCAATTTGGTAAACAAAATGATTATTAGCATAGTTTAATCTAATACTATTAAACATAACATGTGTAAAATTCTTCTTTAGGCACAAACATCACACAACCAGCCCACTACACCACTTTTCCACCTTCCTGCATAAACATTTAAATAACATTAAGTTAAATACATATAAATAACAGTAGCAAGCAATATAACATTTTCACAGAATTCTATATCAAATTTGATAGTAATAGGGAGAAAGAGGGGAAAAAAGAAAGAGTTCAGTACTTGCACGATGACCTGTTGAACCACAATTACATACCAAATGATCAATTGTAGCTTTGTAGACCTAACAATGGTTTGACTTCTGTCTAATTCAAAAGTTGATTCAATTCAATAAAGTTCAAAACTTGATCCACAAACATCACATAGCCAGCCCAGTACACCACTTTTGCCCTTCCCACGTGAACATTTATATAACATTAAGTTAAATACATATAAATAATAGTAGCCAACAATATAACATTTTCAAAATTCTATATCGAATTTGATAGTAACAGGGTGACAGCGGGAAAAAAAGAAAGAGTTCAATACTAGCACGATGACCTGTTGAACCACAATTCTATGCCAAATGATCAATTGTATCTTTGGAGACCTAAAAATGGATTGATTTCTTTGTCATTTTGCCCTTTTTCCCCAGACACAAACATATGAATATACCATATTTCAAAGATCTATATTTGCTTCCTATAATTATTTTTCATAGGTTTTAGCTATAGCACACACAAATCAACTCCATTACTATGTTATTATGTAGTATATAGTGAGGATAAAGACAATGCTACAGTGACTAGATGTTTACACGCTAAACAGTGCCTATGAACGAGCTCAACATGGTGCTGATCAACGATGAACAAAGGAGCTTTGGCAAGAAACTGCAAGGACCTCTCTCGGGTGGCTTGCAAGCCGCTCTACCAGGTGTTTGAATCCTAAAGTTAACGTTGAACGGTGCTGACAAACATGCTCAAGACAGTGTTGACCAGCGGTGAATGAAGGAGCTTTGGCAAGAAACTAACCTCTTTCAGGTGGCTTGGGACAATGACAAAACCACGCCCATGTTCACGAATCAACTCAAAACAAAGAGCCGGTTGAGTAATATGGGAGACATATGTTGAATATCCAGCAGCATGATGCACTAATTAGTTAACAAAAAAAAAAGTCAATGAAGTGAAACAATACGTTTCACTTAAGTTGACCTACAAGTGGACTCTTGGCCAGTGTATCACATGAAGGATGACTTCGGTCTGACACTTCATATTTGATTATGCAATCCAAATGAAAAAAGAAAAAAAAATTACAAAAGAAGACTCAACAAGGCAGATCCACGTGTAGTTGAGGAAATTTTTTATAATCATATAATACTATAAAATTTTATAATTGCCCCCCTCCCCTTTATTAATTTTTGGACTCATTAAAATTTTTGAACCCCCATTTTCATTTCTTCTCTCTACTTGGACAAGAACCCCATCAGGCATCAACTCTTTGTCTTGTTATGACTCCATCACGCATCACTCTTATTTTTTTAAAAAAATATATTTAAATAAAGGCTGAATTTAATAGCACTTAGCAATTAGTTTTTTTATTCAATAATTTAATTTATTTTACAAAATAAATTGCCCCCTAGGTTAGAGGTCCTAAATCCATCGCTGAGACTCAGCCATTGGATACAGCACATCCAACGGTCCACATGAGCCTAGAGGATCCCTTCCTGAAATTTATGATACAAAGTATTTGCTTTAGGCTGAGGAGTTGAAAATGAAAAATGAGATGTAGAGAAAGCTTAATGTTTCTGGATCTGCTAGGAAGCTTATCAATTGGGAAAACTTTAAACCTACTTAATTGTCAATAATAATTTTGAATTAATTGTAAAGTATTGAAAATTCAAATGTATCGTAATTAGATTATTACCCATGCTTATATTTGGAAAATTTTTAAAAGTACACACACACACACACACACAAACCCGGTCAAACTGCATCACTCCTGAATGCTTTTGACCAAAGTGATAATCTCCATAAATTAATAAATTAGTGTGAAGAGCCCGCGGTGTTTACTACTGCAATATGATTTTGGCCAAACACAATAACAATCATTTGATATGACTATGGTCGACGGTCCTTTTTTGAAATATAATCACTCTAACGTTATTTTTAATAATGCAAATCGATAGTTATATATATTTTAATTAAAATCCACAGTTATATTTTATTAATATATGGTAGATTATTATTTAGCCCATCGCATTTTGAATTATTTTCTATAAATTAGTAGATAGGCATTGATCATATGCAAAATTTTTATACGGGCCAAAGGTTTTCCTGGCCAGAAAATTAATATGTACGTACAAAATCAAACTCTTCAGCTCTAGCTAGAATTTGCTAATATTATTGTTTAATTATCAACCAAATTTTAATATTTCTTACCAATATTATATTGTGAATTTACAGGGTATCAGAATGTCACGGTTACCATTAATTTCTATTTATCGTGGATTGAAAGACATATTGGCAAGTAAAGTTTTCTTTTTAAAAAAAGATTGCAAGAAAAGTAAACAATGCAAAAAATAATAATAATAATAAAAGAAAATTATATTTTATCTTTAAACTAAAGTTTAATTACAAAATTAATCCATCAACTTTAAAATATAACCAAACATTCCTTTGAATTTAAGACCAAAATAAAAACATTAGATCTCAGCTAAAATTAATTTTACAAAAAAAAATGTAAGAGTAAGATGAAATATCTGGCAAGTTAAAAATCAGACTTGGAAAAAAGAAATTAATAATTACAAAAAATTTCCTTTTAGTAAAAATTTTACTGAGATTCAACCTTCTCAAAGTTTATAAATAAAGGCTTTATTATGCATTGATTCAAGGCAATAAAGTACGATTTACCCACATAAAAACCATCTAAAGAGTAAATAAAGTAATGGCATTAATTATTTAATAAGCTTTAAATCATTGGATGCAAATAGCGTGCCAGTAATAATCTCATTATCTCAAAAGGCAGCACCATGTGGAATTCACTCATTGGCAAATATCAACATTCAGAAAATTAGACCGATTATTAAATTGGTTGAGATACCAGTTTAAGAGTCAATTATCGGACTATTGTCGAACTGATCCTGATTTTTTAGCAAGTGTACTGGATCATACACAAGTAGTAAAGTAATAAGAAAAGAGTATAGTATCCACATGGATTGACTATTAACAACTACTAATTTCGCTAATAAAAATTTTATTTGGATAAATATAGATTGGATTAAAGGAAACTCTAAATAAATTTTAAAGTGGAAATCCAAAAAATAAAGAACGAAAACAATATTTGAAATTTAATAATGCATGAAAGGGAGCAAGGAATTGATTTCACTTGTTTCTTAGTCCGGTTAATTCATAGACAAATTAACCTTTGAGTTACCAAAAGATGATTCATCTTAATTTCAAATTTTTTTGTTGTTAGCTAATTTCTAAAATTTGATTGAACTCAATTCCTTGAAATTCAATCCACCCAATTCAAATAATTGCCCAATTCCTTAGTACAGTTATTTGATTAAGTGTTTAAGCTCAAGAAATTCACAAAAACTATATAAACAAGGTTATCTATCCCTAAATCAACCCGGTTTATGGTAGAAATTACGAGTGTGACTTTATATTGAACTATCCCTAGTATCAATATAAATCTCAAATTTCATAAAGTGGTAATCAATCATTCAAGAGGCAAGTAAAACAGTAAAGAGTACACCAACAATCAAATTTACATTAAAAAGAATCTATAAAATCAGTAAAACCTCATTCGCAACAAGCTATATCAATCCCTAGCTCTAAAAGTTTAGTTACTCATAATTCTAAAGAAGAAAACAACAAAATCAGATATCATAATGGAAGTTCAAAAGAAAAACTCAGAGAATCGAAGGTTCCGATCATCCTCAATCGAATTCTCCTTGCTCTCCTTGGTCTCTTAGCTGTCCTCGCATCTAGATTTGAAAATAATCCAAAAGGTCCTTAGGTTAACAGCAGAAAAAGGCTTTAATACCCTATCAAATCGCACAGCAGAATTAACGCCAACGCTAAGCGCTGGACTACTGGAAACAACACGGAATTTGTATGACGTCAGCGCTGAGCGCTGAGTAGCCAGCGTTGAGTAGCCAGCGCTGAGCTCTAAGTAGCCAGCACTAAGCACTGTGATAAGGGTTGAAATTCTACTCTTGGAATTGCAAAGCTGAGCATTGAAGGCTAAAGCTGAGTGTTGCAACACCAAAAACTTTGATTTAAGGTCTGCACTTCTCCTCACGACTCAATCTTACAGAAACCACCAAAAAAATGATCAAAATACCATGCAAAACTAGCTCAACATGAGGACAAACTAAGCAATTAACAAAACTCTGAGAATGCTAGAAATAAGATCAAATAAAAAATTAATCAAGTAAAAATAACTCAAGAACTAGCTAAAAGGGATAACTTGAGAGCCATAATAGTTCTATGAAATAGAATTATCACACCCTCAAACTTATCATTTTGTTCGTCCTCAAGCAAAAGAAAACAAAGAACACAACTAAAAACAAAAGACAGAAAATCAACACAGCAAAGGGTGACTTCCAAATACCCTCAAACAACTCACCAAAAAGCTCAAGTAAGAACTTGATTACAGAATTCCAGACCACCCTTTTAAAGGAAACTTAGAAAATAAAGATAATTCATCCAAAATAAGATACATTTAGCATGTTGTAAGCCCACTCAAATAAAAAGTTATCAATCCTAGAAAGCATGCAAGTTCTAAGAGCAACCTCTTTTCACCAAGATATGCAAAATTGAGCACGAAACACTAAGACTTTTTCAACCAACAAGGATTTTAGATGATTGCAAGCTAGAGATAACAAATCATACTGCTCACGCATTCCAAAACTTGAATAAAACATAGGCTGCAGCACAACCTCTATTTTTGCAATTTTCTATTTTTTTAATCAAAATTAGTGACTTGGTAAATGAATAATTGACCATACGCCTAATCCACACATCAGTAACTCAACCATCGACACTAACAATGAAAGGGGAAAATAGTGAAGTTGAAATGGAATTCATAACCATGCGCCTAATCCACACATCCCGAACTCATCCAACCCCACTCACTTTTATTAGCAAGTGACATAGTAAAACACTGAAGTTATGATCGTGCATCTAATCCACACATCACACCCTCAGGCCACCATGCCACAACTTATTTCCTTTTCTTTATAAACTTCAAGGAAGTGCCGCAAACCAAAGATAAAAAAAATTCAAGTTCTAGAATGGAAAGAAAAACTACTCAACTTTTTAAAACTAAACTTGCAATCAACTACTACAGAATTTCGATGTGTCGAAAGCCTAGATCCTCTTCATGATCAAGAGAGCATTAAGAATGGTCAACAAAGGAGAATCCAAAGGATAGAATACAACCTGCTCTAACCAACAAAAAACAAAAAAAAAATGTCAAGGCAAACAACATACTAAAAGACAAATTTTAACCGAATTAGCAAAACTCTTCTCAATTTCCAAAGAAAAAGCAAAGCCAAAATTACAAGCAACAAGTCATTACTAAGAATTGCATAAAACTCACTCAAGGTATCATCAGATACTAGAAGTCAAGCAAACAACAAACAAGATATAAAACTAACAGATATGCAAACTAAACAGAAAATAAACTACTCAGCACAAGAAAACTCAACAAAGAAAACTGAACCCCATGCCTAAACTTAGACACAACAATGTCCTCATTGTGGGAGCAGAAAACCAAAACAAACACATTACTAAATAAAAGAAAGAAAACAAAAAAGAAAACTCCCCTGGAAGCTGTCTCTCTAGTCTTCATCATTAACCTCAAAAAGAAAAACAGGGTTGTAACGCTGAGCATTGCAAAGCTAACGCTTAGTACTACACTATCAGAACATGATATTTCACAAGGACTTCCAATGCTTGGTGCTACGAATCCAGCGTTGAGCGTTGGACCACCAAAATGCTGAAAAAGGTAGTAGAAAGAGCTCAACAGAGTAGCAGGAACAAAATGCATAACTAACTCCAAAGAAAAAACATGTAAACTAAAGAAAACTACACAAAAACAAAACAAGACAATAAACTAAAATTGAACTAAAAGAAAAAAAATAAAATAAAAGGATTGAGAAACTTGGGTTGCCTCCCAAGAAGCATTTAATTTATAGTTCTAAGCTGGACTTTCTCAGAGGTTATCCAAGATCAGAAAGAGCTTTGGAGGAGCCTTGAAATTAAGCCACCTTCCCCCAAACTTGCCACTATTTTGTTTTCTCATTCTGAGTTTCTTTTTCCTTATATGGAGTCAAGCCAAGATGAGACAGAGTGACATCCAAAAGTATCACTTGCTCAGCCACCAGTTCTTCATTATGATTATAAGCTTCCTTTTTCCACCGATGATTCTACAATATTAAACACATTAAAAATCTCTCTCCTCTTGAACTGTCAAAGTTAATGTCCCTCGAGCCACATTAATTACTGCTCTCGAAGTAGCCAATAATGGCCTACCTAGAATGAGAGGGATTTTCTTGTCTTCTACCATGTCTAAGACCACAAAAGAAAAACTTTTCGACTTTGACTAGTACATCTTCCACTACCCCATATGGGTGTCTTAATGATCGATCGGTAAGCTGAAGGGTCATCATCATGGATTTGACTCGCCCAACCCTTAACTTGTTGAAAATAAATAAGGGCATAAGATTAATGCTAGCTCCCAGGTCGCACAATACCTTCTCAAAAGTGACACCCCCAATGGTACAGGGAATAGAAAAACTCCACATATCCTTGAGTTTTTGAGGTAATTTTCTCTGTATGATAGCTATGTACTCTTTATTCAGTATGACTCTCTCATCATCCATAATTTTCCTCTTTTTTGCCAAAAGCTTCTTCATAAACTTAGCATACACCGGCATTTACTCAAGTGCTTCCGCAAATGATATATTGATTTGGAGCTTCTTGAACTCCTCAAGAAATTTGTCGAATTGCTTATCATTATGTTGTTTGTGAAGTCTTTTAGGAAAAGGCACCTTGATAGGTAGTGTGGGAACACATGGCTTGTGAACTTTCTCAGTATCTCCCTTACTTCCCAAATCATGCGGGGAAGTGTCATGAGTTGTAGAAACGTCATCATTGACTAATTTCTCACTATCCTCCTTAGCCAATGTTTCCTTGATAGGCATAGGTTCTATCATCTTCCAACTCCTAGTGATTATGGCATTCACATACTCCCTCATATTAACAACCGTATCACTAAGCAACGACCCTTAAGGCCTATTCACCAATTGCCTTGCAATCTTGGGTCTCAAGATTTCAAATAGAGGTATCTTGGTTTCTGAACCCAGTTCTAGTTTCCTCCATAAATGAAGATGTTTGTTGAATGAAAACTATGGTTTGAAGTGTTAACTTTTCTACCACACTTTCTAAGGATGAAAGTTTATCATTCAGAGGAGACTGAGTGTAATACCCCAATAATTTTTATGAATATTTAAAATCTATTTTGAAGTTTATTGAAAAATTTAATTACATGAAAAATGTACCTTTTGAATTAGTGAAGAAAATCTGAGAATAGAAATTTTAATTTTTAATTTAGGAAATTTTTACAAATTCTCAAACACTTAAATGAACAAATTTTAAAGTTAGAGTGGCTATGAGCAATTTTTCCAAGAAAAGTAGTGGGCCCCACACGTATACACTTCTCTCTTATTCTTTTCTTTCTTTCATTCTCCCGTAGCTTCCTCATTCACTCTCGGTTATGTATCCCAAGGGAATTTCTTCATCAACCATTCATGCAATTTTTGCTTGGAGAAGGAAGCCATGAAAGTTAGGAAGATTGGTAAGTTGATGTTCTTCTTCTTCTTCTTCTTCCTCTTATTACAAGACCAAATCCTTGGTTATCAATTTGGAAAATTTTTGTAAAATATTTCAATGGATGAATTTAAGTTTGGGTGTTAATTTAAAACATTCTTGGGTGGTTTATGATGTTATTGGAACAAGAAATTTGGAGAAAATTAGGAAAAAATCCATAGAATTTAGAAAATGAAAAAAAATTAGGGTTTTTGATGAAAATTTGAGATTTAAGCTTGGATTGTTGCTAAAAATTGGGGATTTTGGTGTTAAAACACTCCTTAGACATTAAGGATGAAAACCCATTGAAGAAATCAAAAGAAATGTTGTTTTATATGTGATTTTAGGATTTTTGGATGAAGAACACGAAGAACGTCACTGTTCATTCTGGAAATTTTTCAGAAAATTTCCAGAAAATACTGTTCACCGAAAAAAATTGTCACATCTCAAAAATTGAACATGTGAAAAGATACTACTCATTAAATAAAATTCTCACACATACGTCATTTACATATATTCTGTAAGGTTTTACATTCAACCTTAATCATTCATTCCACACTACAGAATTATATTCATCTGATAAGCAAATATAGACATACATAGTCTGATATTTCTATTTCATCGCAAGCCTAGGAGACCTATAGAAAGTACAGAGCGTTTCTAGTATCCACATTAATAAGTACTGGTATCCCACCAGACAGAAATAGAGTGTAATCCCAAGGGGCTTCTAATCTTCCAACGGATACTCTTCTTCTTTGTTTTCTGTATCTGAAAAATAATCATAGGGAGTGTGAGTTTATTTAAAAACTCAGTAAGTAAATAACTGTACTATATAGAATATCAAAAATACAAATACCACATTTACTCATATAATTAATTGTCTTATACATCGAGTAGTATGAGACTCTAACCCTTTCAAACTCATGAATAAGATTTCTTAGATATACAACAAGTAGTATGGGACTCTAACCCTTTCAACTCGTGTATAAGCTTTCTTAGATATACACCGAGTAGTATGGGACTTTAACCCTTTCAACTCGTGTATGGGTTTCATAGATATGCACTAAGTAGTATGGGACTTTAACTCTTTCAAACTCGTGTATTAGATCCCGTAGATCTTTACTCATTGACAAGGTAGTGAGAATTTATCACATAGCACAATTGTCATGAAATAAAATAATTTCTACATACTCTTATTTCTACCGATCATCATATACTCCCATATGAAAATTGATTGCTTACTATCCAAATAATATTGTAAATGGGACTTATATTGTACTTTGACTAGTAATATCAAATTAGCTGAGCAAGGTTATTCACTCACCTTGATGTTTGTCCAAGTTTACCTTGTTCCACACTAGAATTTGTGTAAGAAAATTTCCTAGTAAAATATATTACAAGGAAACATAAGAAAGGAAACAAAATCACGAAAATACGCAAAATTTTCTGATTGCTACAGTAACGGTTTGCTACAGTAACGGTTCGCTACAGTACCGGTTGGCTACAGTAACGGTTCGCTACAGTGCCGGTTCACTACAGTAACGTTGACTGCTACAGTACCGTTGACTGCCGACACTACAGTACTGCTACAGTACCCGAAGAAAAATTCCAGATTTTCAGTTGCTACAGTACTTCGAATTTTGCAGAAAATCTTTCAAAAAATTCATCCTTTCCTTTCTTTTGATTCAAAACCAGAATCTCAACTCTTTTAACCGATTATAACTCAAATATAACTTCTAAAACAACTGAGATTCATGAATTATCATCAAAATCTTCAAGAACAAAACCTCCTCTGATCTTTTACATAAACTGAAATTTAAGGAAAATAATCGGATTAAAGCTTACCTTTGATCCTTACAAAGCTTTTGAACCGAACAAATAATCGAAACTCTGAAGATCAAGGAAAGGATTTGAGAAGAGGGTGAAGAAACGAGAGAAAGTGAATTCACTATTCACTTCAGCTGCTTCGATCGTGAGAAGAAAATAAGGGGGGTACTATTGAAACTTTATATTAAATATTTCTAATGGGTTATTCAATAACTTATGGGTATCCATAACCTAACATCCAAACCCATCCAGTCAATTTACAATAAATGGACTAATTGACCATTCTGAAACCACTTTTCCATGAATTTCACCATTCTTAGAATATATCCCACATTGTGCAAATATTTAGTCCAGTCATTTAACTCAATTTTCATAAATAATATTCAAAGAGAACAATTAAATATGAAAATTAAATATGACCAAAATAAATAACTAAAGTAACGTTGTAAAATTCTAAAATACTCTTAAGCGAATTATATTCTGAAATTAACGGGTATTACAAAAATTTTCCAGATTTCTCATTACTGTAGCATTGATTCGGTCAATGTTACTGTATCATGGACTTAGTCAACGACACTATAGCTTCGTTGACCGTTGACCGTTACTGTAGCATCAGTTTTAAAATGTTCATATCTCTTTCATCTGGAGTCCGTTTGAGTAAAATTTATATCGTTGAAAAACTCTTTGAGTCTAGTTTCCAATGGTATAAGTTTCATCTAGGTATTCATTACCAGTTAGGAGTTATGATTTGAGAAGTGAGTGAAGGTCGGGAATAGTGATAGGAAATTTCTCTATTTCATAACCCTGATGGTTTTTATCTAGTTACAATAGGAATGGTCAAGGCGCAAGGTGGGAGTGCCGAGAGCATGAAATTCAGGTGAGTGGGTTAATACTTGCTATGATTAAATATCTTTGTTATTGACTTTTTGCATCATAGTGAAAATATATTGTATATCTAAGTTTGAAAAGGATGATGTGGGACGATGAGACATAAACAATTGTGAAACTTGCCTAGTGATGTATATAGTTATATTTTCTTATTTTCTCATGAATGGAGGTTATATGATAGATTGTGAATGGCATGTGAACTGAGTTGAAATGTGTCATACTCTGATTGTTGAGTTCATTCATATGCGGATAGTTGAAGTATGTTATTGTTGAATAATTGTTCTATATTATGGGTTATGTTGTATACATGCTATGTTGCTAGAACCATATTAATTATGTTGTGACTTGAATTGTAAATGACTGAGTTGTGTATGTGACTCATTATGATTGAGAATGCTCTTAGATGTGATTGTGATTGTGTTTGACTAGAAAGGAAAGGCATGGCGGTGCACCCTATGGAGAAATCTACGTGAAGCTATAAGGGTGGAGAATATAAATGGAGTGATAAGGGTGGATGCGGCGGGAGCCGCAGGCAACGATCCAGAGGTACCCTGGACGACCCGGTTGGTACGAGAAATGTGTGAAATTGATTTCACTGTTTGCTGTTGTGAATTATTTGAATTATATTATATTATGTTATAATTGATTACATATGATTGCTGCATATTATCATTATGATGCATGATATTTTTTGTCATAGTGTTGTGTTGTCCGCTCACTGGGCACGTGGTTTGCTCATACCTCTCTTATTAACATTTTTTTTCAGAGTTGATAGCTGAAGGTAAATATCTGTACAAGGAATTATGGATCCTTAGCCCATGATTACCTTTTCATTTGTTCTGGATAAAGGTATAATATTTAGGTCTTATTCTAAGTTTTATAAATCTAGAAATCTCTGTAATCGGATAGGTTCATTCAATGATGTAATATGAATGATTGTAGTGTGTATAGAGAACTCGGTTTAGCCATATTTTCGTATCTTTTGTAAAAAAAAAGAATATTGCTCTTATTTTAAATTCTTAAATTATGTAATTTAAATTAGTTGTATTTAAAAGAATGGTATGATGTTTAAGAGAAAGATAGGCTTACGGAGGTGAAATGAAATTCACTTTCTGTGCCGGTCACATGCTCAGATTTTGGGACGTGACACTGAGAAGAAGAGCTAATCTAAGATTGTTGGTGTGGCATTTGAGGAGGGAAATTAGGATTATAAGAAACATTCTGACTATTCTAATTTCCCCAAGAAAAGTTGGGGTGGTTCCTCCAACCTGGATTATACGTCTGAGAATATGGGTTGTTTTGTGGCCTTGGAGGATTCCCCATATAATTCACTTATTCAACTGCAGAAGATGAGGAAGAGTCAAACATATTACCTGGGCAATCCATATTGGTATGATTTCCATATTGGTATGACTAGAGAATGGCTAATGGTGCTCACATTAGTTGTATCAAACTTATTTAATTTAACCATCTGTTGAGTTAACAACTTATTATGTGCCAAGATGACATCCAAAGTTTTTGTTTCCATTATACCACCATTCTTTTTTACCACGGTTCTCTCGCTTTGACTTTGATAGTCATTACAAGCCATCTTTGAAAACAATTAGTGGGGGCATCTCCTTAGAATGTTGTTATATCGCTCCCAAGCCTCATTTAAAGATTCTCTATCTTGTTGGTCAAAAGAAGTAATTTATGTCCTTAACTTGGTGGACTTAGATGGAGGAAAATACCGAGTCAAAAACTTTTGCACTAAGGCAGCCCATGTAGTGACACTCCACTTAGGTAGAGATTCTAGCCAACTGCTTGCCTTATCCCGCACTAAGAAAGGGAACAATCTAATTCTAATTGCATCCTCACTCACACCATTTAGCTTCACAGTATCACAAATTTGTAAGAATCGAGATATGTGTGAATTTGGATCGTTTAAAGGGTGTCCATTAAACTAGTTGTTCTGAACCACATAAAGCAAGGCAGGCTTCAGTTCAAAATTTGCTACCTATACCGTTGGTTTAGCGATGCTAGCCCCACATCCCTCAACAGTTGGGATGTTATAGTCCAAGAGTGTTTTAACTGGAGGAGGAGGAACTCCATTATGTTCCAAATTCTGTTCTGCCATACTTGTAGATTGTGCTTGTTTTGCTCTTTTAGTCTACTTACGGAGTGCTCTAGCTGTCTTCTCGATTTCTGGATCAAACAATAATGAGCTAGACTTTGAGGTACCACGCATAAACAAATAGAAGTGTAAGCGTTAAGAAACTCAGAGAACTAAACAAATAAGCAAAAAGATAGTGTAACAATCAAATAAAAAGAAAAATCCAAACTAGGATCATATTAGCTACTCTTAATATTATTAAATACCATCAATCCCTAGTAACGGTGCCAAAAAGTTGATACGAATTTTTCAGTAAGTATACTGGGTCACACATAAGTAGTAAAGTAGTGATAAAAGAGTATCGTATCCATAAGGATTGACTATTAACAACTACTAATTTCGCTAATAAAAATTTTATTTGGATAAATATAGATTGGATTAAAGGAAACTCTAAATAAATTTTAAAGTGGAAATCCAAAAAATAAAAAACGAAAACAATATTTGAAATTTAACAATGCATGAAATGAAGCAAGGGATTGATTTCACTTGTTTCTTAGTCTGGTTAATTCATAGACAAATTAACCTTTGAGTTACCAAAAGATGATTGCTCTTAATTTCAAATTCTTTTATTGTTGGCTAATTTCTCAAATTTGATTAAACTTAATTTCTTGGAATTCAATCCAATCCAATTCAAATAATTGCCCAATTCCTTAGTACAATTATCTGATTAGATGTTTAAGCTCAAGAAATTCACAAAAACCACATAAACAAGTTTATCTAGGGAATATATTGAACTTTATATTGGAATTACAAACAAAACTTTATATTAAACTATCCCTAGTATCAATATAAATCCCAAATTTCATAAAATGGTGATCAATCATTCAAGAGGCAAATAAAACAGTAAAGACTACTCCAACAATCAAATTTGAATTAAAAAGAATCCATACAATCGGTAAAACCGCATTCGAAACAAGTTACATCAATCCCTAACTCTAAGAGTTTAGTTGCTCATAATTCTAAAGAAGAAAACAACAAAATCAGAGATTATAATGAAAGTTCAGAAGAAAAACTAAGAGTATTGGAGGTTCCAATCATCGTCAATCGAGTTCTCCTTGCTCTCCTTCGTCTCTCAACTGCTCTCGCCTCTAAATTTAAAAATCATCCAAAAAGTCCTTAGGTTAAGGATAGAAAAGGGCTTTAATACCCTGTCAAAATGCACAACAGAATTAATGCTAGCGCTAAGCTCTACGAGGCTAGCGCTAAGCTCTGGACTACTCGAGACAACACAAAATTTATATGACGTCAGCGTTGAGCGCTACGACAAGGGCTAAAATTTTGCTCTTAGAATTGCAACGATGAGCGTTGAGGGCTAAAGCTGAGTGCTGCAACACCAGAAACTTTGATTCAAGGTCTGCACTTCTCCTCACGACTCAATCCTATAGAAACCACCAAAAAAGGGATCAAAATACCATGCAAAACCAACTCAACATGAGGAAAAACTAAGCAATTACATCAAATAAACAATTAATCAAGTAAAAATAACTTAATAACTAGCTAAAAGGGGTAACTTTAGAGTCATAATAATTCTATGAATTAGAATTATCACAAACTGCAGTCAAAAAAAAATATTAAATATATAATACGTAATATTAAAATATTTTAGGTATGTTACGGATATATGTTTATATTAATTCTAGATATCTTCCTAATAGCTTAAATTTTTAGAGATTTCTTAAAAATACATAATAATATTCAGTAAACAATAAAAAAAATTCAAAAAAATTGAACCAATTGAACCGGTCGGTTTTACCGATTTTACTAGTTCGAGACCAATTTGACCAATTTTTTACCAATTCACTAATTATTTTTTGATTGAATCGATCGGTTCTCTGAATACTGACAAATACTAAGTAATAAAATCAAATAAGAGTTTGACTTCGACATAAAGGGTAGCTTTTAAAAAGGTAATAAACTTAAGTTCGAATTGTCACTAAAAGTCACTTGTACTTAATATTTGACAATGTCTCAAGTAAAATTACTTCATATAAAAAATGTCTATGAAAAAAAAACTTAGTTGTAAGCAGTGTGAAAAGCTTGTGACAGAGACATGTGGTCCTACCCCTACTGAGTACTTGAAAGGGGGGGGTGCATTTAGCTCGATTTCCGAAGCTGAACCATTAAAAGTAACAACAAGCAGGGGCTTCCAAAACCACCACCACAATAATTCCTTTCAGCCACCGGTTTTCTTGCATTTTCCTCCCTTTAGCAACTTGGGCATCTAAAGCTTCACTCAGTATAATTCACATTTTGACATATGAGTATTTGACTTGTAACAACCACCCTTAGTTATTCTACTAGTGCTCTTCAAGTTTAATTACCAATTTACCACTTAGAAGAGTTAAAAAAAGGATGTGCTCAGCAAGCAGATCAGTGTTGGAATAGTGGAGGCCTTCAAGCACCAAGGCATGTGACATCACCTCACAAACGTTTGAAATACCATGTTAGGCCTCTGTCTCCACCAGACATGCTGTACCATGGTCTCCCCCATACTTAAATGTCGTCAGCAAAGTGTCTGTTGTTATTTTAAATTGGACTTCGGAATTGAAGATAAAAAATTAACATATCAGTTGAAAAATATCTTAATTTAAAAACAGTAATCTACTGTAAAAAAAAATCCAAATTCTTAAATATCACAACACAAGGCAGTCTGACCACTCCTTATGCACGGATGTACTTAAGATGCTGGGTCCCAACTACAGAATGATTTTGTATTATTATTTGTTACTCTGCTATTTCACCAAAATGGGGCCTCAGACTCAAAGTTCTTGGGCCACATGGGCCACTTTTTTGTGTGTGTATACATACGTACTGTACTTAATCAAAATTTGCTATCTCCATTTAATTACTTGTGTTGGTCACCACTTTTCATTTTCATGAACTTTTTCGGTGGAGTGAAAACTATCAACCCAAGTGTAGTCCGACAGTAATTATTCTATGACAGAGGTTTAGACTAGAATTAAAGAAAAAATAAGGGCCTGTTTGGTTTGGGCATTTCCTGTTTTTATTTTCACTGAAAACAGAAAATGGACTTGAAAATGCGTTTGGTTGAGTTAACTGAAAACGTTTTCTTGAAAACATTTCTTAAAATAAGCCTAAATCTGAAAACACAAAAAAGATGTTTTCAGTGTTTCAGGAAATGCATTTCAAGAAATGAAGATTGAAAATGAAAACAGGAAATGTTTTCACAAACTAAACAGACCCTAAGAATATGCCATAACGGACAGCTTCTATTTTTAGCTTAATAATAAGTATAACTTTCTCTTGAAATTTTTGTTGGATGTTGAGTTATTAGGATTCATTATGCTACTCGAATTTAATAAAATAGAAGTCAATGTGATGTTAGAAATGGTAACTTCAACTAATGTTAAAAATATTGTTAAAATTTAATTTCTGATATAACAAAATTCTCATTTTGTATATTAAATATGTCCTTTTGCATGTTTAAAATTAAGAATGGTAACTTAGATTTGTGTTGTTAGAATCAATGAGATGAAATTTTGCACTGCTGTTAAGAATACTGCCGGAGTTTAACAACATAGGCATGTTTTGTTTATGTGCAGCTTCCTACATATTCTATGTGAATCAATATTCTCATAAGCATGATATGTTCTGTATATTGAGAATCTTTTAGTCTAGCTCATATAAACATTGAAGGATCTTTTAGTGTTTTGTAGAATCTTTTGAAGGCTAATATATGTAGTTTTTAAAATCTTTCAAGAACTAATAAGTGAAGCTTTAAAATTTTTTAATGACTGATTAGTTTATTTTGGCATATATATATATATAATATATATATATATAGAACGATAGTATGACATGTCACATCACAAGCAAAATGACATTATTTTTGTCAAGGTTTTGAAAAATAGACTAATTATTGAATTAGTAGAAGTATTAGTTTAAAGTTTATTAATTCGACTACGATTGAAATGTGATTGAACCACAGTTGAATTGTAGTTGAACCGGTTGTAAATAAATATTCATATTTTTTGTTGTTTTATACATTAAAAATCTAAAACTAAAACTGGTTCAATCATTGAATCGTTTGATTTTATTGGTTTTTTCTTTAATTGGTTCATTGGGTTAAACTAATTCGCTTATGTAACTAGTTTATCTATTTTTTAGTCCAATCAATGTGTTCTGTCTGATTTTTTGAAGAATGTTTTTTGCTAACATGGACACCCATTAATATCATGTCATCATTTAACGGGACACATAAGCAAATACTGTGCCACATCAACTTATAAAATGGAGCATATAGACGATTAAACTAAAGAGTATAAAAATTTTAATTTTTAGTGATTAACGAGTATATGGTGTGAATCTTTCAAAGATCAAACAACGAATAAAAAGATCTTTCAGGGACCAAATTGTATATTTAGTCTACAAAAATATTATTTTCTTTTATAAAGAAAATACAAATGTTGATACCTTTTCTAACATCTAATTAGTAATTACTTCTTCATGAGTTTTTTGATCAATAACAAAAGTTCGGCCACTTTCATTTTTTACATTAATTTGAAAACAAAATATGTAGTCGGAAAAATTCTTACCAACTTCTGCTTCGGGTTTAACATCACTTCCTCATAAGAAATCAAATAAAGAAAGTGGATAAATACCCGCAAGCCTAATCAAACCTATCCACAACCCAAGATTCAAAAAGTGAAAGGAATTTTAAAAAATGTGAAAATGTCCCCGTTCTTATTAACCCTACAAGAATAACAAAAACAGCGTCGTTTTCTTCGTCTTCTCCAATGGTCTCCACCAAAACGATGAGAGAAGAGAAGGTCAAGGTTAGAGTTGTCAATATGGTTTGGTTTAATGGATTAGCTTACTCTAATTTTGCTAATGAGATGGGATGGGTTAATAATTTAATAATTTATTTTAAAGAAAGTTCATCAAAGCCCTTAAAACTTATGTAAGTTGAAGTGAGTTGATCCACAGAAATTTTTTATTTTTTTTATTTTATATATTTTAAACTTTAGTATTTTTTTTTTAGAAATTTATTTTAGTTTTTAAACTTTCATAGTCTTAATACTTAATTTTTGTCATTCAAATAATTAAAATTATATTTTAAAAAATGACCTATTTTAAGGTTAGATATATTTTTTTTAGAAGTTTAATTTAATTTTTTAGAACTTGATTATTCTAATATCTAGTTTCTATAATTAAAATAACTAAAAGTATATTTTTTAAATAAGATAAATAGATTTATGGAACCCGTCCATGACTTATCATAAGTTGGGATGAACCAGAATTTTTTAGCCATTAATTATATAAGGATTGATCTAACCCAACCTATACTTACTGTCACATCTCAAAAATTTAACATGTGAAAAGATACTATTTTTAAGAAAAACCTCAGTGGTATCCCGAAATCCTGGACAATCTTAATATCCACAACTACCTATTTAATAAAATTCTCAAACATGGGTTATTCACATAAATTCTGTGAGGTCTTACATTCAACCTCTATTATTCATTTCACACAACAGAATTATATTCATCTGATAAACAAATATAGGCATACATAATCTGATGTTTTTATCTCATCGCAAGGCTAGGAGACTTATAGAAAGTACAGAGCGTTCCTAGTATTGACATTAATAAGTACTGGTATCCCACCAGACAGAAATAGAGAATAACTCCAAGAGGCTTCTAATCTTCAATTGGATACTCTTCTTCCTTGTTTTCTGTATCTGAAAAGATAATCATAGGGAGTGTAAGTTTATTTAAAAACTCAGTAAGTAAATAAATGTACTATATAAAATATCAAAAGTACAAATACCATATTTACTCATATAATTAATTGTCTTATAAATCGAGTAGTATGAGACTCTAACCCTTTCAAACTCGTGAATAAGATTTCATAGATATACACCGAGTAGTATGGGACTCTAACCCTTTCAAACTCGTGAATAAAATTTCATAGATATACACCGAGTAGTATGAAACTCTAACCCTTTCAAACTCGTGAATAAAATTTCATAGATATACACCGAGTAGTATGGGACTCTAACCCTTTCAAACTCGTGTATAGGTTTTCATAATTATGCACTGAGTAGAATGGGATTTTAACCCTTTCAAACTCATGTATTAGAACCCGTAGATCTTTACTCATTAATAAAATAGTGAGAATTTATCACATAGTACAATTTTCATGAAACAAAATAATTTATACATACTCTTATTCCTTTGAATTTCTGTAAAAAAAATATAACAATCATCATATACTGTCATATGAAAAATTGATTGATTAATATCTAAATAATATTGTAAATGGGACTTATATTGTACTTTGACTAGTAATATCAAACTAGCTTAGCAAGGTTATTCACTTACCTTGATATTTGTCCAAGTTTACCTTGTTCCACACTAGAATTTGTGTAGAAAAATTTTCTAGTAAAATATATCATAAGGAAACATAAGAAAGGAAACAAAATCACGAAAATATACAATATTTTCTTATTGATACAATAACGGTTCACTACAGTAACAGTTTGCTACAGTGAATGTTCGCTACAGTAACGTTGACTGATACAGTATCGTTGACTGCCGACACTACAGTAACTGTTACAGTAACTCGAAAAATTTTTCCAAAATTTCTGGTTGCTACAGTAAATTCGAGTTTTGCAGAAAAATTTTCCAGAAAATTTTATCCTTTGATTCTTTGTTTCAAAACTAAAATCTCATCTCTCTTAACTGATCATAACTCAATCCTAACTCAAAAATTACCTCTAAAACAACCAAGATTCAAGAATTATCATCAAAATCTTCAAGAACAAAATCTCCTCTAATCTTCCATATAAACTTAGACTTAAGGAAAATAATGAGATTAAAGCTTACCTTTGATCCTTACAAGGCTTTTAAACCGAACAAATAATCAAAACTCTGAAGTTCAAGGAAAAGATTTGAGAAGAGGGTGAAGAAATGAGAGAAAATGTCACTGTTCACTTTTGCTTTGCTTCAGAAACGTGAATTGTGAAGGAAGTAGGAAGTTTTTATTTTATTAAGGGTTTCTAATGGGTTATTGAATAACCCATGGGTATCTATAACCCAACATCCAAACTCATCCAGTCAAATTACAATTAATGGACTAATTGACCATTCTTAAACCACTTTTCCATGAATTTTACCATTCTAAAAATATATCCCACATGGTGCAAATATTCAGTCCATTCATTTAACTCAATTTTCATAAATAATATTTAAAGAGAATAATTAAATATGAAAATTAAAATTGAACAAAATAAATAACTAAAGTAACATTGTAAAATTCTAAAATACTTTCAAGCAAATTATATTCTGAAATTAACGGGTATTACACTTACCATTAAACTTGTAGGACATGAGTTAGGGTAGGCTGATCTAACTTAGTAAAGAAATCAAAGGAGTGTCTGAAGAAGACATCTAATCTTTTTTAGATTTGTATTAAATAATATTTTGTTGTTATGTATTTATGTTGATAAATTATCAATGGGCTTAAGAAAAAATTCAAATTCTTCGTAACTATAACCTTTTGTAATTATTAAGTATTAATATTATCTAATTTAAGTATTTCATCTTTTTTTTAGTAGAATTTTGAGTCCAAATTTTGTGAGAACAGAAAAAAAAAAATAGACTTGAAGAAAATTTTACACCTCTGTAATTTAAGTTAACTTAAACTAAATCAGTTAAAATCTGTTATATTTTCGAATATTGATGATTCTAAACAATAAAATATCCTTATGTAATTGAATTAGGAATATCAAATAAATCCGTCTTGCTTTGATTTTATAAGGCTTATGATATAAATATGAAGAATGAGTTAAATTTGTATTGTGGGGTTAAAAATTTTACCTCAATCCAAACCTATCATGGGTTAACTTATGAGCTAATTTGTTTTTTTTTTTTCAAAAATAGTTATCAACTTTTGAATCATAAAAATTAAATGTTGTGATTATAAAATTAAAAAAAAAAGTAAGTTTCTAAAAAGATTGAACTAATTTTTGGAAAGTCGACTAGATCTAGCCCGCATTACTTTCAAAGGATTTTGTTGGATCGAATTACAAAACTCTTTTCAAACTTAACTATTGGTCTAACCTACCCCCTTTACGAAAGTAAGTTAGTCCAAATAATTCGCACACGTACATATTGATACTCATAATTGAGATAGGACATCCACAAGTCATACTGTTCAGAATGTTCTTCATTTATATAACTGATTCGGTATCCTCTTTTTATTGATTTTTTGTAAACACATTTGTTTGTTTGAGCAATTGATTCGGGGCATCAAGCTTTCGACAAAGAAAAATAAAAATTATTGGAGCACAGGCTGGACAATGGACATACTTCTTGATATGTTGGAAGTTATTCTCCACTTCATTTGGTAATTGGCACTCGGAAGAACCTATTCATTCTACCATATCTTAATCTCAATCTTCATTTTTTGTTCGCGAATAAATTAAAGCCCTTATTATTTTCAGTCACACATCAATGATAAGATGCTAATTTGTATCATTTTTTCTCACCTATCCATACAACCCATCCTTTCTTTTCTTCAATACCTACCCATGCTTCAATTTTTGTTTTTAAGACTATTAGGTAGATAAACTTATTTTTTCCCTTCATTTTTCGTATTCTCGAAGGCTTTTCTTTCTTCTTTATACTTTCATCTTTCTTTTCTTCTTCATCTCTTCTTTTTTCTCTTTTTCGAATTCTCACAAAGCTTTTGCTTTTTCTTCATACTTCGCTTCTAAATTCCTTGTTTCGATAAGAGCTGGTCTAGACCGTCTAGTAATGCAGTGATAAAGCTTAGCCAAATTAACTTCATCTAAGTTTTTTTTATATAATAATTTTGTAGAATATGTCGAACCATTAAATCAATTGATTTGATTAGTTTTGTACTGACTCAGTTACTCATTAATTTTATGGGCTATTTCGAATCGAACTCCTAATCGTTTCTTGACCCAATTAGTTGAATCAGCCAATCTAATCTAGTCTGATTCTAATAATCATACATACAACTTTTTTTTTTAAATTATGATTTATTTTTTTTTAATTTCATAAAAACGAGAAAGAGACTATTTTTAAATTTGACTAAAATTATAATTTTTTTGGAATGTTATTCAAAATATTGAATTTTTCTTTATACTTAATATTTTATATATAAATTTTATATAATTGTGAGGCAAAAAATGTTAAAATTGTTGAGCTTTAAGTGTGGTCTTAAACAACAAAATATGACAAAGATTGATAGTATAATTGATCTATTCCGTCTCCACCTCTAGTGACTGGAAGCCCTAAAGCGTCGCGAGTTGCAACGCCCCACTGAACAGTGAGAGCTTCTGCAATTTTCTGGTTGAAAGTGGCCTCTAAATTTCTTTGATGTAGCATAAAGAACAACTCCCTCATCATTACTGAAAATAGCCCCAAACCTCTATGAGTTTCCTTCTCCACATCTAGCATTAGTATTGAGCTTGATGTTTCCCGTCCTTGGTGACTTCCAGCTTGTCAAGAGTGAACTCTGCATGATGACCCGGATTCGCATTCGCTTGACAATAATCAATAAGTATATGAAAACTTGATGCCACAACTTCTTGAGGAAACACCAATTTTCTATTAAAAATCAAATCATTTCTTTAGTCCGAATTCCCCAGCATACCATGACAATCAAGGCCAAGATGTCATCCTTCTCTCTCGTAAGACACACCTGTAACCAGTGGAGGAAAGCAGCATAATCGAAAAGATTGGCTTGAAAACCCAAAGGAAAAGCAAACCAAAACAATCTAGACCATTCGCAACCCATGAATAAATGTTGTAAGTCCTCCCTCTCTCCATATCGAACAAAATGTTCTGCAATTTGAATACCTCTTCTATGTAGATTTAAGTAATAAGGCAAAGCATTATGTAGTAAACGCCAGAGAAAAAAAAACCTTAATCTTTGAAGGAATAAAAAGCTTCCATAATTTACTCCAGTTAATTCTAGATTCTGAGGTTGCCCCCACACAGTCCTTAGAACCATCCATTAACCAATGATAACCTGAGAATACATTGTATGTACAATCCCTAGTGTAGGGCCAAAGCAAAACATCTGGAACATGTCGTTGGGATAAGGGAACACTCAAAATATTAGTAACATCAAATGGTAGAAAAAGTTGTTCTAGTAAATCCATTTCCCAGCCACCACTCATTCCATCAGTAAGATCACTCACAAACTGATGTTGCATAACTACAGGCTGTTAAGTTATAACTTTTCTAGAGGTTGTCTGAGGTAGCCAATTATCACCCCAAATCCAAACTATTATACCATCTCCCACTCTCCAAACACCCCCATCCAAAATAATATGTCGTGCCTCCAGTATACTTCTGCAGGTAAAACTACTATTATGACATAACTTTGCCTACAAGAAAGAAGTGCGAGGATAATATAGTCCCTTAAGCACCCTAGCCACCAAAGAGTTATCATTATGAAAAAGTCGCCACCCCTGTTTAGCTAGCAAAGATAAGTTAAATTGATGCATCTGCCTAAAACTCATTCCCTCATTCGCCCTTGGTAAACAAAAAATTCTCCAGGACACTGTTGACGACTTGGCAAACATACTAATCGTACAAGTAGTATAGTGAAAATTAAGTAAAAGTATCGTTCCCACGAGGATTAACTTGCTAACTACCCAAGAAATTAAGTTATATTAGTTAGACAATTCAAATTTCTATGGTTCTTAACAGAAAGAAAATGAAAATGTAAAATTGAGTTAGAAGTGGGTTATATGTTGTATGGACTCTAAACAAACACAATGAAAATCACAAGACAAACACAATTCAAGTCACAAGATGAACACAACCTAGGATTGCTAATCCCCCTGTCGTTCTTCACAAGTTTTAATCCCTCTCCCTCTTGTTCTCACCGGCCATACATGCTAATCTAGGATACGAATATGCTTAGAAGTATTCTCCCGAATGCCAACTAAGACTAAACCCAAAAGCCCATAATTCCTTATGTAGTCTTAGGTTTCAAAAATGCACAAACCCTAATCTAACTATATGAGATTAATATCTATATTCCTATGATATTAACCAATTCATCCCCTCTCCTTTGAGGTTCGAGAACTCATACTATCCATTCTATGGTCTAGGTTTTACATTCCTCTCCCAAGTACAGCAAAACCACCAAACAATCTATTAAATTGATCAAGTTTAATGAAAGCAAGAAAATAAGGATGAATAAACATGTATTAATGGCCAAATAATCACAAGAGTCAAGAGATTTACAAAACCTAATCCAAACTAGGGTTCATAGCAATCCTAGTACAAAAATTTAGCTACACATCATTACAAAATGCAGAAAATGAGAGAAGAGAAGAGAAAATTTCATGATTCCAAGTTGGGTGGAAGAGAAATTGCTTCAATCTTCTCCAAAAGTTGGTTGCCCTAGCCTCTGGAGGTGAAATCGTCGCTTCTCCTTCGGTTCCAACCCAGAATGCCCTAAAAATTCAGTCCAAATTGCCTTTTAAAGCCTGCTGCACATGACAGTGAAATGGTCCATGCACTTAAGCGCACGATTTTCCCGCTTAAGCGCGATTTAGGCAAAAACGACTCTTCATCAGCAAGTGTTACACGCTTAAGCGCACAATATTCACGCTTAAGCGCGTTTTGGACAGAATGAAGCCTCCAATGTTGCAAGCATCCGCTTAAGCGTGTATATATACCGCTTAAGTGTGAAAGTGGCAGAGAGGAATCCCTTGTTGAGCTTTATGCGCTTAGGCGCATGGAAATCTCGCTTAGGCGTGCGAGGGACAGCAAAATCTTCATTTTGAGCCCCCTTTTTCTTCTCCAAGGTTCCTCTTTACATCATTTAGCTCTTGGTTTAGGATTTCTCATCTTTCAACAACATTTTCCCCGCTGAAATACCTACAAAAGCAAAATCACCAACATATTTACAAAAGTAACCCAAAAAGAATGTGATTAGAGGCCCGAAAATTGCATTTCTAACCTAAGAGTGAGGTATGTATGCAACTATCCAAAAATTAGGTGTTAAAACCCTAATAAAAGTCAAAAGTATGCTAATATGACAAAAATCTCCATAGAATATATATGAATGCTGAGGATTCATCAGACACGCAGTGCATCTTCCTGCCATCCTCACAACCGCCCCACCAATAATTAGATATAGCAGCCTTCAACTCTTGGCCAATCAATTTTGGTATAGAAAAAAAAAACTCATGACATAAGTAGGTAGAGCTTGAGCAACAACCTTAACAAGCACTTCACGAGCCCTTCGAAACAATGTTAGGGACTTCTAACCCCTCTAATTTCCTCTAGAATCTATCAAGCAAATAAGAGAAAATAGCCTTCTTAGACCTACCTACCAACATAAGCAAGCCAATATACTTTACAAGAACCTCACTAGCCGTTACTCCTATCCTTCCTCAAATCATATTTTGACACAATATAAGGACGTTTTGACTAAAAAGAAGCTCTGTCTTCTCAAAATTCACCTTTTAGCCAGATGCACCTTCATAGGATTGAATACAGCCCAAAATTGCCTCAACCTCAACTAATGTGGCACGTGCAAAAATAAAGGTATCATTAGCAAAAAAAATAGATGTGAAATAGTATGGGAATGTCTACCAACCTTCAACCCATGAAACAAACCTTACTCTATAGAATTCCCCAACAAACATTAGAACACAATTTGGCATAAAACGAAGCCCCACTTTCCCATTAACCATAATCAAGTAAGAAACAGACCTCACACACCTCATAATTAGAGCACAAAGAGGAGGCGGGAACTCCATAGCTCTCAAAACATTATGCAGAAATCTCTAATCCATTTGATCATAAGCTTTTGCCAAATCTAATTTTGAAGCCTGATAACTTTTCTTCCCTTTCGTCTTATGCTTCAAAAAGTGGAACGCCTCATAAGCAATCAATGCATTATCCGTGATGAGACACCCCGGAACAAAGGTAGTTTGTGTTTCACCAATCAGATAAGAGGTAAGGAAGAACAACCTTCCATCTATTTGTTACACATTTAGTTACCAACTTCATGTTTACATTACAGAGGCTAATTGGCCTAAATTAAATTGAGACGGAATAGTAGACAAAGGGAGTTTGAGGTGAACTTTTTTCATTATTCAAGTCATTTCACCCGCTACGAAAACAATCTACTATTATCTCATTTGCAATTATGCAAAATAGATAGTGATGTTAATATTGTAATATCCGTGTAAAGCTAAAAAACTAGTACAAATCAACTTATGTTAGGACTACGAAACATGCCATTAAAGACAAAATAACAATCACATTAAGATGAATGATAACTTGATTGACTAACATACTATGGAACAAAAGTGATTACATGCAAATTACGGAGATTGCAAATTGTAAATCCACTTTAACATCTTTTCATGATCATCCCTATTCTCCATGAGCCAATTTTTTAAAATTTGGCCATTGCAATTTGCAAACGCATGCAGTGACTTTACTTGTTTATCGTATTGCTTGGAAATGGTAGTGGTTACAATTTAAAGTAAGTGCTTCATTATGAGCATATATTGTATTTAGATATAAAGCAAATGAGTGTTTAAAAGATTATTTTTTTTAATTTAATTTTAAAAAAAAATTAATTATTTTAATTTAATTTTAAAAAAATTATATTTCTCTTAATTTAATTCTTTTCATTACTAAATTAAAAAAATCTATTGTTATTAAATTTCAAATTTTTATTATTAAAAGTTACTTTGACAAAAAAAATAAATCAAATTAAAAAATATAATTTTTAATAAATAAATTGAAACAGCGAGCATCTTTAAAAGAATAAAATAATAATTTATTATTTATATATATACATATATAAATGAAAAAGAAAAGTAGCTTTTAAATTTTGAGCAAAGGCTGTTTGATTATTCCCTAGCAAATTCGTAATTGAGCTTAAAAAGAAAAAAAAAAAAAAAGAAATTAGCAATGCATAGAGATATATCCAGAAAAAAAAAATGGGGGGATAAAGATGCCGTTGTGCAAGAGGGCCAGATGGAGAGGATAAGTGGGATTTGCTGTGTTGTCAATCCTAATGACACTATCCACTTATAATGTTCTAACATCATAGCATATTATGCCTTTACGGCATAGCGTCTAAGCTAAAAGCCGCTTTTTCTCTATTCTTTTTAAGCACCAACAGAATCCAACAAATTAATGTATGGATGGAAATCAAAAAGACAATGGACATGCCAATTTGGTGCAAAGCAATCATCCAAGTCTTTCAATAAACCCCCCCCCCCCCCCCCCTCTCTTTTTTTTTTTTTGTCTCTCTTAATTTCTTCTTATCTAATTTGGCTTTTTGCTTGAAAAAGTAGCAACCATAAAACCACACCCTATCCTAATTTTATGTAATTTAACAAATCAAATGGAAAAATTATAGTTACAAGGTGAAAAGAGATGCTCCCATGGGCTTGCAATTGCTGAACAATTTAGCCAATGGTAAAGGCTTTCTATTTACCAACTCAAGAGACATAAAAATACTTGGTTACAAGTCACTCTTGCCAACATTATAGTTTTTTTTTTAAATAAATTTTTTTTCATGACTCAAATCATATCAATCTATATCAAGACAATTTATTATACTTTCAGCTATAATTATATGTGACATAAGTGATAATTTAAGTGTTATAATATTTGCGCGGAGTTAAAAAAAACTAGCACAAAACCATTTACATAAACATCAAAATTGTGAAACTTGTTAGAATGTTTAACACCAAAAGTTTAGATTGTATCAGATTACCAGTAATATAAATGCAAAAATGTTACTAGCAAACAAAAAGAGGGGAAATAAGAAAAAATAACCGAAGAATCTAAATACTATTGGATTTGTGAAGATTAACTATCCTAAATTGTCAAATAATAAATCTTGGGTACAAATCCAGTAAATACTAAAATAAATGAAAGGTTCCAAGATTTTGAGAAATCATAATAGAAGAAAATGATTGCGATGGAGGTAAAATGGACCCAACGGTAAAAAAAAAAGTCACGGAATCCATAAACAGTTACAAATCAAAAAGGAAAAAATTCCAGAAGTTGAGATCCAAATTCATCAGTAAAATTCACTTCGCCACCAGGCACCTCCTCTGCCACCAAATATCTCACTCTCCGTAGAAGATAACCACCACCACCACCACCACCACCACCACCATCACCATCACCATCACCATCACCATTTTGGACGACGCGAAAAAAAGTTGTAAATCAAATATAACGGAAGGTCGCATTCAATCTTGTCGTGCTCAGGCTATCACGTTAAGGAGCTTTCAAAGACAGACAGCACAAAGAGGAGGTAGCTATATCTGATAGAAGTGCCAAATCTATCTTCCCGAAAATATAGACGTTTCGAACTTTTGTACGCTGTTCGGTTGCCGGAAATTGCAGATTCAGGTTAGGCTAGTGGGTTTCCGGCCAAGAATGGCTGTGGAGAGTGCAAAATTGGGGTCTGATGGCAGGGTTTGGAATCTCTGTAGAATGCCGTTTTGGCAAACGAGCCATACTTCTTCGTCTTCTTCTTCCGCATCTTCTATGCATTATGTGCATCATCAGCAAAATCAGAGTCTTCACTCTGTTGATAGATCTACTCAGCATCAGTCTTCCATTACGGTTTCCTCCATGGCCAAGTCTCTGCTTCCAACAAGGAGGAGGCTACGTCTTGATCCTCCGAACAAGCTCTACTTTCCCTGTACGTCACTTATCAATCTTGTTTAATTAATATTTTGGAAATCACTTTTTCTTCGATGGATGATTTGAATTTCCAGTAGTTGTTAGCTTTATCACCTATCTGATATAATGCAACTTTCTTTTTTGAAGATGAACCCGGAAAGCAAGTTAAGAGCGCAATTGAAATTAAAAACACTAGCAAGTCTCATGTGGCTTTCAAGGTGCGGAGTGTGTTTCTCGTTGTTGTTCGTTCTTAAATTATTGGATTCAGAATTGATATTTCAGAAATAAGGTTGTCATGTTTTACATATGAATTATGAGAATTTGGCAACTCTATATATTGGAAATTTTTCTGGTTCTTATTTTCAATGCTTGTTGACACTACATTGGGAAAGTTTTGGCCGTATTTCAACCAACCAAATGGCAATATGAGGTAAAAAGAAGTTTCCTAGCTTGAGTGCTTCAATAACTTAGACAGGACTGGATAAGCAATTCTGTAACGTAAAATTTCTGAAGTATCTGGGCTTTTCATAAGAACGGGTTCAATATCTGGAGAAATTTTTTTGCTGTGCTTAGATGATCTTATGTGTAGAATTTAGGGCAAGACCATCTTTATTTTTGAGTTTGATCATATTTATATGAGTACTAACATTTTTTAACATCGAGTCTAGTTTTATTCTAGATCTTTTATGCTTGTTTTAGTTACCTATAAGTCGAAAACCCCACAATTAAGGAACTTGGCTTTCATGATTCACACAAACAGAAACTTAAACATATCTGGATCCATGTTTTTCTTTTGCGTAGTCGAATTTGTGTTCTTTCCTCTGAATTTCTTCTTTTAAATCTCTTTGATGATTAGGAGGAAAAACAGTAAACGGCATACCTTTCCTAAACCAACGTTTTATTTCTTTTATTATTATTATTTAAAATTTGAAACCAAAGTAAAAAGGATATATTACCTTTTAACCCCTATAAAATTTTTAATTACTTAATAGCCTTTCAACCATCACAAGAAGGTTCTAATATATTAAAAACTTTTCATTTAGGTCCTTTAATGTTATATTGTGTGAATTTAATAATTAATGTCATTAGACTTAATTACATGGGCCACATATTAAAAAATAATCTAACATATACCATCTATAAGAATATTAACTCTGAGGTTTACTACTAATGGTGGCATTTTATTTTGCTACTAATGGTGGCATTTTATTTTGATCTTAGTTTCAAACAACTGCACCAAAGAGTTGTTACATGCGCCCCCCTGGAGGTATACTTGCTCCTGATGAAAGTATAATTGCAGCTGGTAAATTATCCTTCTTAACTTGTCTTAAGATATACTTTAATTTTTAGAAGTTGATGAGTCCTCTTAAATGTGTGTCACTTATTTGGCAGTGTTTAAGTTTGTTGAGCCACCAGAGAACAATGAGAAACCAATTGATCAAAAGAGCAAGGTTAAGTTTAAAATCATGAGCTTAAAAGTGAAAGGCGAAATGGACTATGTTCCGGAACTGGTAATGTATTATTGGCCCTTACCATGGTATATGGCATCAATCTTTACAGTTCTGTGCCTCCTTATTAATATGAGCTTAAATTGAGCTTCACGTCCCTGTTTCTGAGCTGATTGGAGTTTGCATAATTGTGTACGTTTTCACTGAATCATCATTGTGGCATAAGCTACTAATTATTATCTTTTTTACCGGGAACTTCTGTCAAATTCCCTAAACTTTCATAAACCCTTTGTTGCTGGCATTATTTATAAATTTTGACTCAGTTAAATGCATAACCTATCCCCATCGTGCATATCAAATTATTTATATATTCCATGTATTAAATTTGACCTTATTTTCAGAATCATATTCCCTTAAGCAATTCGTAGTATGAACATGAATGACTTGTAATTCTTGGTTATATCCATGTACGGAATAAGCTAAGTAAGTTATATTTCAAATACCAGTCTGAGCATTTGAAATGGAGTAGCGGTTGCTTAGTATTAGGGAAAAAAAAGTGCATTTATCGTAAGTGCAACTTTTTATCTCAAATGCTGACAGAGTTATCATATGATGCTATATGCAGTTTGATGAGCAAAGGGATCAAGTAGCAGTAGAGCAAATCCTGCGGGTTGTTTTTCTGGACCCGGAACGTCCTAGCCCTGTAAGATTAGATATCTCAAATACATGATATGGCCTTTTACCATTTCTGGGTATGCTCATATATATATATACTGTTTCTTAAAAGGCCATGGATAAACTTAAAAGGCAGCTAGCTGAGGCTGACGCTGTATTAGAAGCACGAAAGAAGCCCCCGGAGGAGACTGGTTCTCGAATAGTTGGGGAAGGACTTGTTATAGATGAATGGGTTGGATGCCTTTTTAATATACTCGTTTTTTTCTTTCCCTTCATCATTTTGGTCTAGCTTCTTTTCGATGCTCACTTGTAATTTTTTTTCTCATGTACTCTTCTTCACTTGTTTCTTTTGCAGAAAGAAAGAAGAGAAAAATACCTGGCTCGGCAGCAGGGTGAAGGAGTCGATTCAGTGTAAAGCGATGCTTCTTTTCTTTCTTTTCTTTTTTTTTTTCTCTTGAATATGTAATTATCTGAAGTTTATATTAATAAGTTGAATTCCTTGGCCACGGATCTGTGAAAGGTGGTTTGAGTAACCTAGAAGGAGGCTTTAAAGAGATATTGTCAAAACATTTCTCTCTTTTCTTTTTTCTATTACAACAACATGCTTGTGGTGGTAGATGCCAGTGACATAATAGTATGATTCTCCTGATTTAGATCCTTTAAATGTGCTGAGAAAATCACAATTTCAGTTTTGAACAGAGAAAGACATAATATTCAAGATCATACACTTGATTAATGAATCCACTTTTTTTTTAATGAGTCACATAGTGTCCTTTTCCTCTTTTCCATTTCAAAATTTACTAAGAAATTCAAAGGATGGAAATCCATGATACGCCATACTTAATTGTACTTTTGCATTCTCTCCTATAGCTTGTAGATGGCTTGTTTGTATAAATGAAATTGCTAATCTTCAGTGAACTGGTTTTTTGTCGTCATACCGTATGCTGTGTTTTGATTTGCCTTTAGTTGATTTAAAATCCCTCATTGTTAACCTGTACACAATTTGAACCCTTTCTACGATCACTTTTTTTATAATTAGAGAGGATATGGTTGGATAAATATTTCAAAATAGCCCCACAGAAATCATATAAACTTAAAACTACTAGATATAATCTAGGGATGGATATCTGAGTAATTTAAAGGACTGAAATCGATTATAGTTTTTAAACGTTTGCTATTAAATATTTTAATAAAAATATGATAAATGAATGTTTTATACATTTTAATAACACATAATTAAATTTTTTTATAAAATTTTCTCTTCATATTATTTTTTAAAAGAAAATGATAGACTTAAAAAAAACTATTTAAATTTTGTCTTAACTTGAAAGAGGTCTTAAATCCAATCTTTGAGAGAACTTAAAATTTATTTTTTTTTATATTACTTCCTTCTTTGTCCAACTTTTTTTATGCTAAAAATAACAACTTCATTGTTTTATCTATAGTTTTAAGAATCGACCTAGTCATTGACCTGAGAGAGAGGTCAGGTCACTAGATCACTGTTCCAACTATGCAGGTCATCAGTTTGGAAGAATAAAAACTTATAATATATATATATATATATATATATATATATATATTGACAAATAAAAATTAAAGCAAGACAAATAAATAATTTATATGTTAATTTCACAATCAAAATATTTTTAAAAATTTATCCAAAAATAATTTAACACACAAATCCCATATTTGATAAACATATATAATTCTTTATAATTAAATTAATAAATTATAAAACAAAATTAAAAGTAATTTATTTTTTAATATTTAATTGTTATTGTTAATATTATATGAAATTATAATTTTTTTCTAACATTATTCAACTTTATTAACTTAGAATCATTTTACAAAAATAATAATATGATTTGCATAAAACAATAACTTTTTATGTTTTATAATAATAGTGTCATAGATTATACTTCTTCTAAGACTTATTTTATCTCCACTATTACATTATAGATGTAAGTAAAAAATAAAAATAAAAAGCAGAAGAAAAAAAGTAATAATAAAAAAAAGGCAAGACTGAGTCGCCAAATCGACCGAATTTTAACCAAATTATTTGCTACTTGGTCTAATTAAATGGCCCAAACTATTTAGTGACTAAGTTGTCGAGTTTCAGATTGGGTCACACATAGATGATTTTATCCACGTTCAAGGCTCCAATTTTACATTTTTCTTCCCTCTTATCATTGAAACAAATTAAATAGGATAAACTCAGAGATCCTCCTATAATTATGTCTTATTTGGGGTCGGTGAGATCGTAGAAATCCTAATGCATTATTTTAAGAAATTGTTTTATTATAATATCAGCTCTCTCTCTCTCTCTCTCTCTCTCTCTCTCTCTCTCTCTCTCTCTCTCTCTCTCTCTCTCTCTCTCTCTCGTCTTTATTTATTTATTTTGTCTAAGAACTTGGTGATTAGATAGGAGAGAAAAACAACTGATGATATGTTTTAGCTAGTTGTCACTGTCTTATCTTCAATACAGAATATTATTTTAAAAGATTGATGTAACTAAGCTTGATTTGATGTGTAGTTCTCAATATCCTCAATATGGGTGGGTCCACTTTTGTCCCTAAACAAACGATACAATTATGCAAAAGGTAGGTAGGACCACTTAAAGTGAGTACATGAGCATCGCTCTCAAGTCTCTATTTCTTCAGCATAATATATACTTACGAAGAAAAAAAAAACCAACAAATTATATACTGAATCTCCCCGAAATTCCAAGTCTTACAATAATAGTGGCAATATAATGGGTTTAAACTTAAAGTAGTCAGTTAATTTATATTATAGCAGAATAGCAATTTATATTTTACAATGTAATTTGAAACCTGTAGGTGGATGGGCTTAAGGCATGGCATATTATATCGCCAAATTGGTTGGCATGGGTCAAGTTAGAAAATTATTTCTTCATGTCACCGCATTCATTAAAAAAAAAAAAACAAAGGACAATTACAAAATAGACAAAAAATGGTAACTAATTCTGAAATATCTTAGCACTCTGCCATAATTGAAGATTTTGATGACACTATACACATCTGAAGCTTAAAGGTTCACATTTTTCTTTCTTAATGGGTTTTGCTTAATCCAGATTAGGCTTTGCTTAATCCAAGGCGTGTTGGGAACTGCATTTGGGGAGGCTAGAACCACGTTTGGAAGCTTCAATGCAACTCTATAGAAAAAAATAAATGTTTGATTGTAACGGGGAGCAAATATGATTTGAGCAAATTTAGAATTAAGTGAACGTCGTTGGACAAACGTGATTTGATACAAAATAAGATATTTAGATATCAGACTATAAACGTGATTTGAAATGTGTAATTATTAAAAAAAGTATAAATTTTATATTTTATTTTTTAATGTATCATTATTATTTATTTTCATTTATTTAAAGTTAATCAATTATATCAATATTTTAATAAAGTGTACTATATTTTTTGTTTATTTGTCTACTATTACTAATTATTTACTAATTAATTATTTGAATATTTTTAAAATTTCAACAACTAAGTTAATTAAGTTAGGATTAATTACTAAGTTAATTAAGTTAGGATTAATTAAGTTAATTAGATTAATTACTTTAATAATTTGTAATTAGATTAGTTGGATTTTTTCCCAGATCAAATTAGTTAGGTTAGTTTAATTTAGTTTAATGCATAAACCCAGAAAAACACTTTAGGCCTACATTTCCAGCCCAACACAGAGAAAAAAAAAAACATAACATATTCTTATCAACTCGTATCACGGATTGGCAAGTGACAAAGACCTGACTTTATGACCAGCATGTTTATTGCATATGGGGCTACCAGAGAGTTGCTTGCGGCAGCTCTCATCGCCATCAACACATCCTTGGCTGAATACAACACCAGAAAACTATGTACGACCACCACACACGCACACAGCAATGATAATGCAGAACACAACAGAGAACATAGGAGGCTAAATAGATGGGAGAAGCCATACCAGAACGATGGGAAACAACTAGAAATGGAAGGAACAACAAGAGGGAGGGTTATGGAGATTGAAAGTAAGGATCAATGGCACAAAACATGCAGACACCACGACGCAAACAGACACGTTAAATGCACATAAAACAGGGGAAAACATAGTAGTCTACAGGGACGAGCCAGAGTACCAAAACAACAGGAAATGGCTGAAAAAGGCAAGCAAGACCGGAGGGAAGGTGATGAAGATACAGAACAAGGAACAATGGCACGATAAGCATGAAAGACAATGGAGACACACACACACAAAACTCAGCATGGGACGAACTAACAAACAAGCACGTAGAGGGGTAAAATGAGGAATTGGAGTAATTACACACACCTACCCTGACCAAATTGCATTAAATGGATCGAGGAAGTTACGCATGACCACTTTGGAGTCACCCATGATTTTACTGTTGAACCTATTTGCCGCACGATGTGGATTGCTTCACTGAATTACCAAACATCAACAAATTCCTTCAAACCATATTTAGGCAATACAAACGTGATTAAGTCTATCGCCAACGCTCTCCCAAACACATTAATTTTCTATCAAACCTAGATTTGCACTAGCAAGTTCTACTTGCTTTTGCGTTGAAAATTTTGGAATCAATTTTTCAATTATATCTTTTTCATTTTCACCCCTCACCTCTTGTCTCCTCTCATCTTCTTCATTCTTTCGCACGTTAGCAGCTATCAGTTGCTAATGGCACGAAAACTACTCTAGGAAGAAAGAATGGGAAGTAGAAAGCATTTTCCACTAAATATTGCTTGTTGCTTTTTAGTGATGGGATCGGACATCCTTAGTCAAATCTTAATACTAGGCTTTTTTTTTTTAAGACAATTTTATAAAAAGTTTAACTTCAGATGTAAAATTAAGTGTTTTTACCTTTAGGTTATTTTAAAATATATATAAATTATTTTTTTATTATCATACACACATATTTTAAGATAATTTAAAGATAAAAATACTCACTTTTTATAGACTTATCTTTTTTTTAGTGACTGGTTTTTTTTTTATTTTGATGGACTATAGTTCAAATAGTTTTATATTTTAAAAAATATTTGTATATATATATATTTTTTATTGACCCATAAAAGAGTAAAACTAGCTGCCAAAGTGAAGAAGAGTTTTAAAATTGTAACTTGGAATGATTTATATTAACCTCTTTATGTTTTTAATAATTTATATTAACCTCTTTTTTTAAAAAAAATTTAGTCTATAATCTTAAAACAAAAGTAGGAAGAATGGATACTATATGTTTTTAATTAAATATTACTCCTAATAATTAAAAAATATTATTACAATATTCATATAATTTATTATATTATATTTAAAAATAAGTAAGATGCAATTATAAAAAATAAAATAAGGTAATATAAAATACATATCTTTTGTAGTAATTATATATTTAGGGGCCGTTTGGTATCCAAGAAAGGGTTGTGTCACGTCCCAAAATTTGAGCACGTGACCGGCACGGAAAGTAAATTTCATTTCACCTCCGTAAGCTTATCTTTCTCTTAAAAATCATACAATTCTTTTTCATGCAACCAAAACGAGTTCTCTATACATACTACAATTACTCACATTACATCACTGAATGAACCTACCCGATTACAGAGATTTTTAGATTTATACAACTTAGAATAAAACTTAACTATTATACCTTTATCCTGAACAAATGAAAAGGTAATTATGGACTAAGGATCCATAATTCCTTGTTCCGATATTTACCTTCAGCTGTCAACTCTGAAAAAAAATATCAATAAGAGGGGTATGAGCAAACCACGTGCCCAGTGAGTAGATAACACAATAATATGACAAAATAAAAATCATGCATCATAATGATAACATGCAACAATCATACGTAGATCGATCATCATATGATATAATATTATTCATAATACTTCACAACAATATCCAAGTGAATCAAATGCATTTCAACAAAATTCAAAATTCACAACAGCAATCGATGAAATCAATTTCACACACAATTCCCGTACCAACCGGGTCGTCCAAAATACCTCTAGATCGTTGCCCGCGGCCCCCGCCGCATCCACCCTTATCGCTCCATTTATATTCTCCACCCTTATAGCTTCACATAGATTTCTCCATGGGGTGCACCACCATGCCTTTTCTTTCCAGTCAAACACAATCACAATCACATATAAAAACATTCTCAATCATAATCTTGAGCCACATTCACAACTCAGTCATTTACAATTCAAGCCACAACATAATCAATGTGGTTCCAGCAACATAGCATGTATATAACATAACCCATAATATAGAACAATTATTCAACTCGGTTCACATGCCATTCACAATCCATCATATAACCTCCATTCATGGGAAAATAAGAAAATATAATTATATACATTACCAGACACGTTCCACATTTGTTTATGCCTCATCGTTCCACATCATACTCTTCAAACTTGGATATACAACATATTTCCACTATGATGCAAAAAGTCAATAACAGATATTTAATCATAGCAAGTATTAACCCACTCACCTGAATTTCACGCTCTCGGCACTCCCACTTTGCACTTTGACCATTCCTATTGTAACCAGACAAAAACCATCAGAGTTACGAAATAGAGAAATTTCCTACCACTACTCTCGACCTTCACTTACTTCTTGAATCATAACTCCTAACTGGTAATGAATATTCAAATGAAACTTATACCAATAGAAACTAGACTTAAAGAGCTTTCCAACGATATAAAGTTTGCCCAAAACGGAGTTCGGATGAAGAAGTTATGGCCGATTGAAAAATAAACTAAAATTTTCCGGTACACCTGGCGCCTGGGCGCCAACCATGCCTGGCGCCTGGGCGCCAATTCCTTCTTCTTCCCATCCCACCTTGGCACCTAGGCGCCACGATCGCGACCTCTTCGCGATTTCTCTCGATTTTGGCCCAAATCTGGCCAAATCTTCACCGTTTTTCATGATTTCTTCTATGGGATCTCACCCTTAATGTCTAAGGAGCATTTAGACACCAAAATCACCAATTTTAATCGAGAAACGAAGACGGAATCTCGATTTTACCTCAAACACTCTTAAAACTAGAAAATAGAGAAAAACTTAAGAAATAGAAATTTCTACCTCGATTCCTTGCTTTCCCTATGTTGCTTGGCTCCTAGAGGCTCGTCCCGTAGCTCGAGATCCACCCTCCAAAGCCCGATTGTAGAGTTGGAGTGTAGAGAGAGAAATTAGAGAGAAGGAAGAGAGAAGGAGAGGAGAGAAAGTGAAGAGAGAGAGAGAGGAAATGAGAAAAATGAATAAAAAATAGGTGAGGCCACCTATATACTCGCCCGGGGTAAAATTATCACTTACTCTGCAATTGACCCTCAGTTAAGACTAGAAAAAGCAAATTTATAAAATCTCACCTCAGGTGTTTCTAAATCCTCGGTGCCCCACAAATTTCCTTATTCACTTTAGTCCCTCTCAATATCTCAAACTCCACTTTAACCTCGAATCCATCATCTTTTCGGTACCGGACTCATAATTCATTACCATAAGCTCTATTCTTCTTCTCGGGTTCCTACTTGGTCATTTCTCAAAAGTCCTCTATACTTTCTTTTCTTTTCACTTTAGTCCTTGAGAATTTGTAAAAATTTCCTAAATTAAAAATAAAAATTTCTATTCCCACATTTTCTTCACTAATTCAAAAAGAAAATTTTCCACATAATTAAATTTTTCACTAAACTTCAAATCAGACTTTAAATATTCATAAAAATTCTTGGGATATTATAGGTTGGAATGGAAAGGAAATGGGAAAATGGAAAGGAAGAGAGAATGGAAAAAGGAAGAGGAAAAGGAAAAAAAAACTTGTTTGGTATGCAATGGATAAGAAAGAAAGAAAATAAGATTATTACATTTTTTTAAAGATAATGGAAAATAAATATAAAAGTAATTTACTATTTTGCCCTTAAGTCAACATAGCCGGTCGACCGGCTGCCGGTGCCTGGCAGGAGCCGGTTGACTGGCTATCAGCACATGGCAGGGCATTACACAGCAGGCCGGTCACCCAACGATCGCCTGCCACCACGTTGGTCGTCTGACGGTCGATCGCCTGACTCAAGAAAGGTTGGATCTTGTTTGTTGGGCGCCATTATTTGTGACTATGAACAATTCAAAATTCAAAACTTGCCTCAGTAAGGGCAAAGCTGAAGCGTGCTTGCACGCAGAAGGATATTGCGACGCCAAAGGAGATGCCGAAAGATATTACGGGTGCTACTATTTTAATTTATTATATGAATGTGTGTGCGAGTGCGAAATGGCCGAGAATGAAAGTGTGAAATAGAAGACCGGAACGCGATAGCAGAGCGTGGGCAAATTTGACATTTCTCTTCTTTTTCTCTTTCCATGACCGGTTTTCCATCGATGAAGCGATGGAAACAAATATTAGGATTTTGAATGAATAGGGAATGCCATCTTCCATTTCCAACTGCTACAGCGTGTCATACCAAACAACGGAAAAAATGCACAATAATGGAAAGGTGCTTTCCTTTCCGGCTTCCGTGAGCTTACCAAACAATCCCTTAGAAGTGATTTTATTAATTAACATCTAAATGATTTTTTTTATAATTATTTGTCAATAATAAATTTTAAATATAAATTATCTTCATACAAACTCTAATTTATTCAAAATTAATTTTAAAAATAATTATATTCAAAACCTAATTATTTTGAAACAAGCACTAATAATGAGTTAATTTTGATTGACAACTTCAAAGGAAATTGTCTCCAAGTCCTCCCAACTGAGAGACAAAGTGCTCAAAAAAAACTATATTTTCTTTATTTTTTAAATCTATCATTAAGGGTGTGTTTGACAAAAATAATTGGTAAACTGGTTGAAAGTTTATAAGTTAATTTATAACTGAAAACTTATAAGCTAGTTTATAAAATTAAAAGTATTTCGTAAAAATAGTTGTTGAAGTAATTAAAAAGTGTAAAATGACAATGGTACAATTCAATGATGAGTAGGATGAGGAATGAGAATCATGGATTAAGCAGTAGAAGGACAAGATTACCCTCAGAGGGATAAGTGGAAACAGAGAGACAATAAAATAAATAAATAAGATGTGGGACCCCCAAAGTTATTATAGTTGGAAAAAGAGATAGAAGAGACAGTCAAATAGCTGTTGGATTTGATTGGTTATCTACAAATGAGTCATCAATGTCCTTCCCGATAAGGCCGCCATCTGTTTCCTCAATACTCTCATCTCACGAGATATCGCCATAGTACTCCCGGGATTTTCCTGTCTTTAAGTTTAAAGATGTGATTTTATCAAATATTAACTCCACATCTTTTAGCCGAATTAAATTCTAGGCAAATTTTATTTGTAAAATTAAAGGTTCGAATCTTAGAAATTTTACTTTAAAAAAAAACTTTATCATATCCCTCTGAACTTAAAATAATAAAAATAGTTAATTTTACAATTTTTTCACCACAAAAATATATATAAAATATTAGAGAAATCCAGATAATATTTTTTTTCAATAAATGAGTATATTAATGTAATGTAACCAAACTAAAAAAATATATGTAACTTACTTTAGTATCATGTTAACATTTTTATATCAAAAATGATAAATTATCTTTTTCTCTCATGAAATGAAAAGATACACTATGTCAATTCAAAATTTTCTTTGGAACAAAAGATCGGATTAAATTTATATGCAAGTCCTTTTTTTTTTGGGCTATTAAGCATATCATTAAAAGTAGAATATATGTAAAACAAACTAAAAGGACAAACGGTGAGTTGTAAAAAATTTGCGATTATTTTTCAAAATAATATATTTATCATATTTTAATTGAATAATCTGACAACAAAAATTTAAAACTAAAAAATAAACTATAATTTAAACCAATTTCAATCAAAATACTCTTTATATATGTTACTTATATAAAATAACATATATTAAATATTACCTCCACATCTTTTCGGTGAATTTGATTCTAGGCAAATTTTATTTGTAAAATTGAAGATTCGAATCTGGAAATTTTCACTTGGAAATTTTTTCTTATCACTCTGAACTTAAAATTATAAGAATAGTTATTTTTACCATTTTTTCACCAAAAAAATATATCAAATATTAGAGAAATCCAGATGAAATATATTTTTTTCAATAAAAGAGTATATTAATGTAATGTAACCAAACTTTAAAAAAAGTAGTTTGTAACTTACTTTATTATCATGTTGACATTTTATATTTAAAATGATGAATCATCTTTTTCTCTAATGAAATGAAAAGATAAATTATGTTTATTCAAAAATCTTTGTAATAAAAGATAGGATTAAGTTTATATACAAGTCCCTTTTTTGGGATTAAGTATTTTATTAAAAATAGAATAAATGTAATAAAAATTTATAAGAACTAATGGTGAATTGTAAAAAATTTGCGATTATTTTTAAAAGTAATATATTGTTATGTTCTAATTGAATAATCTGAGAATAAAAATTTAAAACTCAAAAATAAACTATAATATTTCAATCAAAATACTCTTTATATATGTTACTTATATAAAATAACATATATTAAACATAAGTATGTTAAACTGTATTCACTCAAAATTTGATAACCAATTCCTAATAAATATTCTCAAATTATCTCTATTTTTATAACATCAGCCATCCTAATTCAAATTCTTTAATTTCCTTTCTTTCCATTTTAATTTTGTCATTTTCTCATTATTAGACTTTCTGGAGTGAAAACCTGATTGTGCCAATCGCAATTTATCACTTCTTTGGACGCTTCCATAACTCCAAAAACAGGGGGGCCCACCATCCATTATCTCAATACCACCCTTACCCCCACACAAAACCACTCATCTTTACCACTGGTTTTCCTCCTCATCCCTCTCTCTATAAATACTCCCCCTTCTTCCTTCTTCGAGCCTCTCACCCCAATTATCATCGGAAAATCACAAACAAGGAAGAAAGAGAGATCCCAGCAAGAAAATGAGTTACTTAAGCCGTGTTTGCATGGCGACGAGCGTCGCCGTGGCTCAGGGCCACTCAGACCCAGGCAACAAGTGCAGGTCCGCCCTTATGTCCGTTCAGCAAGCCCGGCGAAGGCTGTTCTCCGCCGGAGATTCCTCCGATCTCAGACCTTTGTCCGGCATGGTGGGCTCCGACATCGCCGGAGCGATCGGTAACCGTGACGTGGAGGATAGACGAAGACAAGCTGAAGATTCTCTCCGTAAAGTTATGTACTTGAATTGCTGGAATCAGGGCTGACGTGTGGCGGAGAGTTCGCCGGAGATATGATAAGGGAGATGAGATCTCGTGTGACCCGGAGAAACGGACTCGGGGTGACCCGCGTTGACCGGGTGAACCGGTTTCGGGCTGCTTCCAAACTTTTAACTGTAACTATAAATATTAGGAGAATTATTTGGCTTTGGTCCTCTATTTTGTACAAAAGCGAACGGATTTTTCCAACCTCACAGTTGAGGATGATGATGAAATGAATACAAAACTGTGTAATATGTTGTCTGATTTCACTTTACCATTCAAGCTGATTAAGAATCTTGGTAAAAGTTCATTAACAACACCCAAGTCAGAAATTTCAGATCTTGCTTCATGAAACGAGGAGAAAACTCCTGCAAATCGGACGTCTTTAATTATGATTTAGCAAGAAAGCAAAGAATCCCAGAAAGATAAATTACATAGACTTAGTGAAGAAAGCAATAATTCAACTATGGACAAGGGGAGAGAAATATTAGAGCCACTGGTTCTGCTGTTCTGCGCCTTGAAACCAAATGTATAAGAAGCAGGAATTTTAGTGTGTAGTAGAAGGATTCAGTGACGAAAGGTGTAAACTCAGATTCGACTGGAGTCCCTGCCAAATATGAATCGTCTTCCCCAGTCAGACACCACCAAGTACCTCGTACGCCAGCTGACTTGCTTGCTGCAAATTGGGAAACCATTAGAGGATAACCACAGACAGAGCATAATACAAGAAATAATTAATAATACTAGGATTTGGTCCAAGAGGTTGAATTTGTTTGTTATCTTACCTTGCATATATAGAATACCAAAGCCACTGGCTACTATGCCCAATGGAAACCCAATCTCCCGGAAGCTGAGCTGCTGCTTGTTCTCCTCCTAAAGGAGCAAATTGCCCAAAATGCCTGTACCTGCCATGCCATGCCATCCAACCACCACCACTTCACTTAGTCCATAATTCTGTTATCTAGGAATTATGATCAACCTGTGAAGGAAGTTGATCCATACCTAAAGGGACGAAAACGGTGTCGTCCTGGTCCTCTGAACCTCCGAGGCCCTTCGGGATTTTTCTCACACTCCTCCATGCGATTGAAACAGTCTGCAAGATACGCACCTTGTTGAGCAGCCACCTACACACAATCAAAACCTTTAGCCCTAAATATCAAATGCTAATGATAATTAACATCATGTTGTTGCAAGTACTTGAGCCGTTGCAGGGAGATTCTTCATCTGAGAATCTACTTCGGAGAGACCAGCTTTGAATGTTTCAATGTCCACTACGGCAGGTTTGTCTTGAGACTTCATTAAGGCCAATATATTGTTCATTTGCTTCTTCTTCAGATAAAGATCCACCTGTGGGTACCTCACTATGATGTCTCCAACAACCGATTGAAACTCATCAAGATCCAATTTTCCAGTGTTCTTCTTGTCTGCCATGCTGAATATCACCGCTATATCTTCCTAATCAAAAACATGCCAGGGAGAACACACTGAGAATATATTCCTTGAGAGTAAAATTACAAATTAACATACCATAAAGCACAACACATACCATAATTTTCCGCTGATTCACGGTGGCACAATCACCTAGAGCGTATATATCATCAAGCCCTTCCACCCTTAACCATTCATCAGTACTTATTGCTCGCCTGTTACCCTGTCACACACCAAATTCAAATAACACAACCAAAATTTCTGGTACACTCGCTTCCAAGCTCAACCCTTTGGATTTAAAATATATATATATAGCGCAACAAACCTGACCAATGTCTTTCATAAATTCGACACTTTCAGGACGAGGACCAATCCCAGTTGACCACACCACCATTCCATAAGGTATAGATACGTTTTTACCAGTTGCTCTTTCTTTGGTACAGATTTCATTCTCAGTCACTTTGTAAACCATTGAGCCCAGTTTCACGTGAATGCCGTCCCTTTGGAATTTCCTTTCAGCGAATTCAGTAATTCTCTTGTCAAACCTGCAACACAACCAAATATCCAAATAACTTTCAAGAAATCAAACCAAAATCTCTAAAACAATATTAGTAAGATTGCTGAGATAAGTAATAAGAAGGATGGGATTGTACATGTTCAAGATAAAGTCGCCTGCCTCCAGAATAGTGATACTGACATAGTCTTTAAGAGAAGGGTATAATTTAGCAAGATCCTCATGAACATGGTCATGAAGCTCTGCAGCAAACTCTACACCAGAAGGCCCACCACCAACTATTACAAAACTCAGAAGCTTCTTCTTCTCCTCTTCAGGTACGCATTGCAGGTTTGCCCTTTCAAAATTGTCCACCACTGCTCGACGGATTCTCTGAGCATCTTCCACTTCCTTCACAAAACATTCAGCCTAAATACCCTCTTCTATATATATATATATATATATATTCAATCTATGTTCCTATTAATTCTGTTAATTTGTGTATCTATATATGCAATTGAGAATACCTTCAAGAAGTGAGTATACTCCTCAACACCAGGTGTGTTGAATGTGTTAGAACGGGCTCCCATGGCTATAACGAGGTAGTCAAAATCAATGGAAAAGTCGTGTCTGCTACCTTTTTTGTCTGCATTAGATCGACAGTGCACTTTCTTATTTTTGACGTCAATCTTGTAGCATGAAGCTTCAGTGAATTTCATGTTGACTTTCTTCTGTTTCAACACAGTTGTCCAATATTAATTCCACACTCACATTCTAAAGATAAGTAGACCTGAAACTGATTCCAAAACCCTATGATACTGCAGAATCAAATACTGTGATTTAATTGATCACTTGTCAAGGAGCACGGTTCAGACTTAAGTAGTTCAAATTCTAAAGATTCTCACTTTAATAATCCAGAATGTTAATAAAGAGGGTGAGCCTAATTTTGGGTCTTTTAAAGTGTTCTTCAATGACTCTTTGATTTTTTTTAAAAAATAGTCACTAACTATTTTAATATTCAAATTTTAAAGTTGTTACACAAAATAATTTTTCTGTCTATTATTTTCGTCAAGAAGATGAACAGAGAAAACATTTTATGCAAAGAATTTAAAAATTTAAAGACTAATATTTTTAATCATATTAGTATATTAAAATGTTATGTCGCTTTATATCATTATGATATTAACATATAACAGTACACATGAGTAGATAATGTTTATTATAAAGGTAAGGTCAATTTTTAGATCATTTCATATAATTTCAAATTTTAAAGACTAAAATAGTAAATAACTTAAGGACCAAATTATTTTTGAAATACACCTACAAGTAACAAAGAGTATACTGACTCAATAAATATCTCAAAAAACAGAGCATAGTAGATTTTAAATCATGAACAGAGCAGAAAAATGTTCCAAAGATGACCAGGTATACATTAAAATGAAAGGAAGACAAACATATACAAGAAATGACACATGTTAAATGGAAATTAGTGAATTAATTAGACAAGGAAAATAATGTGTGGCAAAATTGGTGAAGAGTGTGAAAGAAGAGAAGACAAGACCTTGCGAGCGATACTGCGAATTGGTTCAACGATGCTCCTTGGTTCCACAGTGCCGATAGTGACGCTTGGAAGCAAGGGCGTAAATGCAAAGTAGTTACGAGGCGAGACCACTTCAATGTCATACGAAGTGTTCTTCAAGTTCTTCACAAAAGTCGTTCCAGCCCATCCCGTTCCCAGCACCACCACCTTCTTCTTCTTCGGGCTTATATTCTCACTCAGCACTCCTCTCGCATCAGCATATGCCACTAGGCCTCCACCACTTCAGAAAAAGAAACCAAACCCAGAAATTGATTCACAAAATCACCAGAGAGAAAAGTAATTGTACGAAACAAGACGTGATTAAAATTTGAGCTTTGAGACCTGACGGTGCATACAACCAGAACCTTGGACCAGGAGGGAGAATCGTGGAACACCCTTGAAGCTGTCTGGTAGAAAGAAGACCAACGCATTGTTTTGCGATTTCGATTTCTTTTTTCTAGTTCTCTGTTGTATTTCTTTTGATGAAGTTTGAGAGTGGAAGTTGCAGAAAAGGAAAGAGTAACAGAATTGGATTGTACGTGAAATATGATGATGCGTTCTGTTGAGTATACAGATTTGTAGGTTGACTCGTCCAACGATGAGCAATGGACACGTGCCTCGTGGGACGAGACAGACAAGCCCTTCATGTACGGATTTGAAAATGTTTGAGAAATGGCTGAACCACAAGGTTGAGAATCGCGTGGGATTTCGTCCATGTAATGGAGCATTTCGGAATTGAAGGCAAATTTGCCCTTCAGTTTTGTCACGGAGAATTCGAGTTTTTCGATATTCGAACTTTTAGTTTTTAGATTAATTTCAAATATTGTATAAAATATCTTTTAATAATTAAGGAATGTTTGAATGAGCTTAATTTCAACTTATTGACAAGAGCTTATCAAATAAGTATTTTTGGAATGGTTTAAGAATGTTTGCAAGAGCTTTTAAAAAGAGCTTATAAGCTCTTTTGAGCTTATTTTGATAAGCTTCTTATAAGCTCCTTCAAGAAGCTTATCAAAATAAGTTCAAAAAAGCTTATGCGGAGCTTAAAATAGGTGTTATGACCGCTGTCACACATATGACTAAAATACCCCCATGAACTTCTAAAATTTCAGCCCTACCCTTCTTCTCTCGTCGCTCTCTCCTCGTCCTCAATCTTCTCCCAGCCGCTCTCGCTCATTCTCCCAGCTCGCTCTCGTTCTCCCAGCCTCGTAGCTCACCAAATCCTTCTTCGATTCTCCCAACGCTCGTCTCCGGCCAGATCGTTCTTCAATTTTCGGTGAGTTCCCGTCTTCGATTCTCTCTCTCATTCTCCCAGCTCTCTCTCTTGTTCTTCAATTCTCCCCTCTTCGATTTTTCTCTCCATCTTCGACTCTCCCCGTCTTCGATTCGCTCCTCCTGTTTATACTAATCTCTGGTTCTATCCAAAAATTCTGGTTCAAACCAGAATTTCTGGTGAACTAGAACCATTTCTGGTTTTCTGGTTCACCAGAACTGATTCTAGTTCAAACCAGAATTTCTAGTGAACCATAACCATTTCTGGTTTTATGGTTCACCAGAACCGATTTTGGTTTGAACCAGAAATGGGTCAATTCGAACCATAATTTCTGGTGAACCAGAAAACAATTTCTGGTTCGAAAACCATGGCTCTATGGTTCTAATGAATTCTGTTGTGTTATTGTGTGTAGAACTAGTATTACGATGGTTTACTGCTAGAAATTTTTTTCTGGTTTCAATTTTTGCTGCCATCAGGATGGTTTTTTGTTTTTGAACCAGAAATTTTCTTGATGCAGGATGGTCGCTATGGGTTAAATTCTTGATGTTGTCCTTTAGTAGAGATAAAGCATGTCATTTACTCATAAAATGAGAACTATCTATGATCTACTAAGGTTTACTGGATGGTCCAGTGATCTAATAACATTGTCTTTTATTGTCCAACTATTTGTGCCCTCCCTTTTGTGCTTGCTGTTATATATTTGTGTAATTTAATATTCCTCATGCAAAGGAAGAGCATCATTTTATCAAGAATGACATTGTAACACAGTGCCATATGTGATTAGCATCTTCACTGAAACTATTAAGTAATTTCAAATCTCTCTGTGTATATTTGTTGTGATGTGCGTTAATTTTTTGAGTGAAGTTGGACTCTTGTTTGAAGGTATACTTAACTCTGAAATGGCAAAATTAACCCATTGTCACAAAAAACATATTCTGCTTCATTGTCTGTTTCACATCATGCTCTGGTTACATTTATGAAGGAAATGGTCATGGCCAATGCTCTGGTTATATTGCAGATGGTTACATTTATCTGATGCTTTCTTCAAAGATGGAGGCAATGAAGAGAAAAACAAGAACCCAACAACATCGTCTGTAAAATGTTACATTGACAGGATGGAATCTTGTGCATTTGTGAAGCATAATCCTCGCTTGAAAGAAGAAATATCAATGCAAAACTTATTGATACTTCTTGCTTAATTTCTTTGTTGTACTTTGCAGGAGGAAGAAACATTAATATTTTTCTTATATGTAATTTCTAAGTTAGGTGGCTTAGGTTGCTCTCATTCAATGATGATTTTTATGTTCTTGTATGTAATTTTCCTCCCAGTTTTAGCTCTATAGGGGAAAGGCTTGTAATTTTTGAATAATTCTAAAAATTAAGACAAAATCTCTGAATAGTTTAAATACTCTGTTCTCATTAAACTGAGAATTTTAAGGTCACATCTAGAATTTCATTTTAAAGAATGAGATCTTTCTTATTTGCAAGTAAGATGAAAAATAAAAGTTCAACTAACAAAAATTAACAAATTAAGCAAATAATAAAGTTTTTTGAGGCATATATGGTTACTATCTGAATTGAAGTATTAGTAAACATCACTTATGCCATTACATGATTACTATCTGAATTAAACAGGTAAAAAATATTTTAAGTTTTTTTAGCAGATTTTCCAATGAAAATATTATATTAGTTGTAGTTTTATTAATTTTAAAAAAATTATGTGAAGTGCTTATTTATCTAAACACTTTAATTTTATAAGTGCTTATGATGGGCTTTTCAGTAATTTTAACTACCATAAGTGCTTATGTAGTTATACATCCAAACACTTTAAATTAATTTCAAATATGCATCCAAATACAAATAACTTATTGAATTAAGCACTTATATTATAAGTGTTTATATAAACGCTTATGATATAAGTGTTTAATTAAGTTGATTATCCAAATAGGCCCTTATTCATAAATTTCGAGACGTAATTGATCAAAATTTCAAGAGTTTAACCTTATTGTAATTTTCTTCTTTTCTGTTTGACATCCTGACATAGACCTAATGTTCTGAGCATTGTTCGTAGGAAATATTTGCGCTCTTCACCCTTGTGCTTATGGGAAATAAATATTCCTATGCCAGATTTTGGTTCAGAACATTGGAAACACATGCTTAATACATACTTCCGTATTATTCTCAAATAGTTTCTAATGTCATCAATCAACGCACCAAAAGCCATTAAAAGTCCCCACTAGATGTTATCACTAAAGGCGCGTTTGATATGTAATGTTGTTGATGAAAGGAAAGATAAAAATAAAAGAAAAGATTAAAAAAATGTGTTTGATATATAATAAAAAAAATAAAAAATAAAAAGATGTGTTTGGTATATATATATTTAAAAAAAAAAGTAAGAAATGCATTGAATAATTATTGAAATACCCTTGATTCTAATTTATTAAATTTTTTTTATTATTCATATCTATTATTTTTGTCCCTTAACTTATTTTTTATTTTAATATAATTCTTTTTATTATTTCAATATAGTCCCTAATTCACAGGGTCCAAGCCCTCTCTGTCATGTTCTGCTTTTACCAACAACACCACCCAACAAAGCCAAAACAACATAGAACAGACCAACCAAGCTTATGCTTCCCTTGTATCTACCAAAAACAAAATGACAGTCAGTGAGATTGAGATTGAAAGAATACTTCCAATGTGGGAATTAATTAAAGAATGAAGCATGATTGTCGAGTTTCAAAAGGAGTAAACGGTTTGAAAAGTACCAAATCTGGGTTTTGGGGTTCTGGGGAAGACGTGTAGGCCAAACTACGTGAGCCCTGTGAAGAGAGGGGTGGCTATGCCGGTGATGAGAGGAGAAGATAGGTATAGGACTGTTTTTGTCTTTGTGCACAGATATGTTTTCGTAGTTCCAGTTCACGAATCTTACAAATCACTCTCTGCCTTCTTCCTTCACCTTCATCTTCGGCGCACTCCCCCGCAAACCTTCAACAAAACCCACCCTTTCATTTCAACGCACGAGAACGATGGAGAAGGCAAGGGCAAATGAGGAAGAAAAACATTGTTTTCCATTAGAAAAGTCGGATTTCGATCCAAACTCCAATGAAAATTTTCCATACAGAAGCGAAGGAAATGGTCCCGCGTGCGTCTCCATTGATACTCTCTGTCTCACTGTAACTGGGGCAACCAAACATGACTAAATGAAAAAAAAAATCATGGATTCCCTCTTTCTTTGTACTGTAACCTTCGGTAACAAACGTGCCCTAAAAGCTATTCAAAGCTATGTTTTAGTAGCGACGAAAAAAAAGTTACTACCAAAACTTTTTAGTAGCAATTTTTTTCACCACTGAATCAAATCTTTTAGTGGCAACCTTATTTAGCACTTATTGATTTTTTTTTTGTGGCAAGAATTATTAACTACTAATAACGATTTTAACGTCACAAACACCTATTTTTAGTCATGATTTTTTTGGTTGTTACTAAAAATTTTAAACAATATTTGAATCAGCTACAACTTAGTAGTGATTTTGGCTAGTGGCCACTTTATTGCAGCTAAAAGTTTTTTTTTTTCAGTGTTCCTTTTAATTTTTTCATTTAAATTGTATACACACCTTGGTTGTTATTCTTCATGTTGCTCTTCCTGTTATTCTTTTGGTAGGTAGCTTTCTTTGGCAATTGAAGGATCCCTTGCTCCACTCTAGACTACTAAAATGACAAATTGTTGATTTGAAACTGTAAAACCCTTGCTCGTTCGTTCAATAATCTCTCATGTTGAATAAATTGACCATACTTTGTATTAAATAGTGAATAGATGCATGGAAGGCTTAATGTCATATTATAAAGGTACGAGTATAAGGAAAAAAAAAGGCCTTGACACCTCTAGAATTTCTTTAGGGTGATCCCTACGTGTACAAGAAGTGTCTAGCATACTTAAAATCTTCATAGATACAATAAGTTAGTTTGTCACCTTCTTCAAAATATAATCATTGTAGTAGTATTAGCATGTAAGAAGAGAACATAATGTTAGTCAAAATATGACAATGATTGTCCTACGATGAAGGCTCAGATGAGAGGTTAAGTCATAGTTGAATCATGACGCTTAGACATCTGCTCTACTATAACTTAAGAAAAAAAAATTATGCCTTGTCAATACTTATAACTATTAGCATAATGATAAACGTTTAATTCTAACACAACACCTCCAAACAAAAATATGGATGAACTAGTTGGAAAAATAGCTACATTATTTTCATCATCATCCTCCAATTCTGACCTATGATCGGGTCCAAAACAGTTACTCTCACTGTGAATCCAATAGCATCAAGACTCCTCTCTAAAATAGATGGCCTAAGAATTCGTCGTGTTTACCAAGCCGTTTTTAGTTGACTCTAGACCGAAATATCTCTAAGCTATCCAAATGCATAAAACATATCCCTACAAGTTTAATTTACAATCTCCTTGCGGTGAGAACATAGTTCACAATCAATTAGCATGCAGAAGGTGGCTACCTTATCAGCCTATAAAAAGACTTATTGGAATAATCTTCCGAATAAAATGTACGTAGAAAGTAAAACAATGGTTGATAATGTTTTTAAAATTCACCGCAGTAATATGAATCCATTGCTTAGTTTACATTTATTAGAATTGCATATATTCAGAAATACAATGCATGTAATGTCTTGGATGAATAATCCACAATGGGGAATCCCAGTGTTCCAAATATACACAACATTTGTGCTCTCAAGTCTGATTCTTCTCAATTTTCCTCCTCAGTTGTACGCTATACAGGTGACCAAAATCCACCAGTACACTTAGAATTGACTTGTTTATAACAAATTGACAGAGCACAGAATTATGATAATGCTACTTAAGCCATTTTATGATATAGGAACTATTGATGCCCTTTTTTTTTATATCTGGCCACCGTTAAGCCATTTTATGATCATTATATGCTCATAATTTAATGGTCTTCAAGCCCTTTGAACTTCTGAGAAAAATTTAACACCCCGAGCAACGGTGTAAAAATACTGACAAAAAAAGATAAAAATAGCTAGCCTTCACAGCTATGAAAATCATGAACTATACTTTATGACATACCCGTTTGACAATTAAACAATGTTTAAACTTCAATAAAAATTATATTTTATAATAATGCACCAACACATTTTTTAAAACATCTACTCAACTCGATAATGTCAATTATTTCAGTCATCAAATCGACAGTGTAGAAGCCATGCATTGGATTACATTCTCAAGCCGTATCCAATCAATTTAAAGGAGGAGTGAAAAGATTGGAACTTATGTCTTCTAAGCATCACTATTCACTAACACAGTATATATAAACAACAGATACAAGAATAAAGACAAAGATGCAGAGCGCCTAAAGATGTCTCAAAGTTTGTTTGGTTGTTGACTTAAATACGACATGAATCTCTCCCAAAGACGAATCTTCTAGTCCAATCAGATACCACCAACACCCTTGTGCGCCAGCTCACTTGCTTGCTGAACGTAGTAGCATACACATCAAATTACAGTGGTGATGAACACACATTAGAAATGGTCAGGAGAGTAGGCTCAGTCAACAACAGTCAATTATGAATAGACACGTACACATGTTAAACATACTTTTCAATGCAATACCTTAAAATCTCTCGATCTTTGAAACATGGAAACTTACCTTGCATATACAGAATACCAAAGCCACTGAGTACTGTGACCTATGGAAACCCAGTCTCCAGGAAGTTCTGCTGCTGCCTGCTCCCCACCCAGAGGAGCAAATTGCCCAAAATGCTTATAACTTTGCATCACAAGCAAACCAGAATTTCACTGATTAGGTAAGGAATAGGGAGAAAGCAAGGAAAGGACATAACAACAAATTTGCATTGTTCATTATTCAGGACCTCATTTACCACACACATAGTTATGTACCTATGTCTATGTTTGGTAGACATGAACAAGATTACATCCCCCCACTGTTTCGTGTCTCCCAAACCACAGAAATCAGACATAAATTTCCATTTGTGTTCTTTCATAAAATACAGAGACCTTGGAAACCCTTGTATCCTATATAACTATAAATAAATACTCGTGTACCAATCACTCTGTGTCTAATAGACTTACTTTTGGCGGATCCATTCTCCATTCTTCATTATAAGATCTATTATTTTGAAGAAGGATAACCCCAAGTCATTTTTATTCATGTTAACGTTAGTTTTGCTCAACAAAATAGATATTAATCTCTTCATTAGTAAAATTTTAGCAAAATAGATAGGGCAAAAGATTTGTTGTTGAACAGCACTTTAATCAGATATTCAGCATAAAAATGTGGTCTCCTGGGGAAGAAAAAAAGGAAAAAGACATTTCAACCCAAGAAATAGAAAATTATTACTTACAAAGATGTTAAGGCATAAAGCTTCAATCTATAACAAGTATTTTCTATTAACAATTTTCAGACAAAATACTCAAAACTTGGGTATTTTGGAAGTTAATATCTTATTTACACAGTACATGCCTATAATGGACATCTAATCCTTCTGCTATGTATGTAGTACTGCAGTGTTTCCATGTGCTCCTAATCAACTTTTGTTTTAAAATCCACTAAATAGGATGAAGGACCAATTTAAGAGATATATTATGCTAATGAGATGCAGGAGAGTATTTTGCACTTTATGCTCCTAAGGAATAAGGAACAACAGATCGCAAGACTAAAGAAACATAAATGTAGTTTACCAGAAGGGACGAAACTTATGGCGTCCAGATGTTCTAATTTTCATAGGACCTTCAGGATTCTTTGTACTTTGCTCCAAGCGGTTCAAGCATCTAGCTAGATATGCACCCTGTTGGGCAGCAACCTAAATACCAATACATTGAAGCCTCAGTTCCCAGTTCCCATATTAAATTTGAAGGCAAAAGAAGTTTGCAAGGGCAAATGTTTGGTTATTGGTAAAATGGTGCATACCTGTGCTGTTGCTGGCAGACTCTTCAGCTGTGTATCCACGTGACAGAGGGCCTTCTTAAACTCTTCTATGTCTATTTCATTTCTGTCTCTCCCTTGTGAATCTTTCCACAGATCAGTAACATCAAGCATGTGCTTGCTCTTCAAATAGATTTCCACTTGAGGATATCTTATGATGATATCATCCAGCAAATCCTTGAATTCTTCAACAGTTAAGGTACCGGAGTTGTCTTTGTCTGCAGCCTTGAATATGGCTGAGATGTCATCCTAAAAACGGAGGCAGTCAGTTAACTACTACATAGCTAAATCCCAAAATCAACCATGATTTTTTTTAGATTATCAAAAAAAGGTCTCACTGGAGCAGAAAATTATAGCCTTTTAGTAAATTCAAGTGTTTGTCCGTTGATTAATGTAGGAAAACAAAGCAAGGAAGAGATTTGTTGAATTCCTCAGGAAAAGACCAAATGACAGGCACAAATGCACAATAAATTAAATATATTTACCAAATCTCAAATCAAGTTAACCAAATCTGTATTAATTTGATTAAAAGGATGTAGAACCAGGTTGTGCATACATTTCTGAAGTTAAATTAAGCACATTAAAGGCTTAAGCAATACCATGATTCTACGTTGATGTATCGAAGCACAATCACCAATAGCAAACACATCTTCAGATCCTGTCACTCGTAACCATTCATCAGTCTCTAGGACCTTTCTTTTAGCCTGCACATAGACCAATCCACTACAGGCTATATATATATATATATAGCATAGATTTTAAGCCAAGACAAAATAATAACGATTAAGAGAAAGTCTATTGGATATAAATTTGTCAGATTATAATGAAAACTTGATGATCTACTTCACAAATGAGGCTGTTTCAGCCACAAAAGAAAGTAAGAGAGAGGAGAAAAAGAAGAAGAAACAAAGAGAAGATTGTGTTTCCGAAATGCATGGAATTGAGCAATACCTGACCAATTTGTTCCATGAAGTCCCTCACAACAGGAAGAGTCCCAATGCCAGTGGACCAGACAACCAATCCATGGGGTACTGAGCAAACCTCTCCTGTTGATTTTATCTTCATTGTAATTTCCTTGTCACCGACACTAACAACTCGGCATCCTGTTTGAACTTCTATTCCATCTCTTCCAAACTTCTGCTCAGCAAATGAACTGATTCTTTCATCAAACCTACAAAAAGATGGCATATTGAATTCTTGACAAGCTTTTAGTCAGAACTGAAATTACATCAAATAAGCAAAATATAACATCGTTACAGAAGTCTATCCGTTGCAGTCAAACTTTCTCAATGATTGGTCCTAATTTATGAACTCAGCAACGTTAGAAATTCAAGAAAAGTGCTTGTGATTGCAATTTCCACCATGTGATGATTCCTATACAGTCAGTAGAATGCACAAACAACAGAAGAAGCCCTAAATTGTGTTTTTCTTCTTAAAAGAATACCTTCTTTTTTAAATTTTTAGCTGGTACCAAAATGATAAAAAGGTACAGAAAAGCACTGTCCCATTGCTTTCTAAATGGGAAGCGCTGAAAATACAAGCCTGGCTAATCACCTAGGTAAATTCATGATGATGTAACTTCTTTACAAAAAAAAAAACACTGTTAAGATAATCAAACAAATCCTAAATACGAATTTTTTGTTTGAGGGGAGGGGGGAGTAGTATTATACCAACTCAACCATTAAGCCAATAATATCATCCAAATTATCCCACTATTTAAGAGTGGATTTTATGCTGGTAGCCGAATGAGGTAGCTTGAAAGAAAAAACAGGTAATACAATAAATGAAGATGGAGGAATAATATAGAGTGAAAAGGTACAAAAGTTTTTTTATTTAGTTTTAAAGCATTAGAAATAATTGAGACAATTAAAGCATTCCTTTACATGTTCAAGATGTGATCTCCTGATTGGATTACGGATATCTTCACTATATCTTTAACAGTCGGATATAATTTGGTTAAATCCTCTTGAACATAATCATGCAGCTCTGCTGCAAATTCCACACCAGTTGGACCCCCTCCAACAATTACAAAATGAAGATTTGTCCGTCGCTCTTCTTCAGTTAAACTAGGAAGATTAGCCTTCTCAAAGCAATCTATCACAGACTTTCTGATCCTCTGAGCATCTTCCACCTCCTGTGGTGATGATATAGTGCATTTTTAATTAGTGGTGGACTGATATGCCAATTTACTATCAAAAGTCTTCTGGAAAAAAGAACAATCCTTCTCATCAAAGTGTCCAAAGATATTATGAATTAGTGACAAATCAAAGATTATTAACGAATAGGATACATTTGAGCCATTAAATAATTATACACTATATATGGTCATGGTGTATAACTGTATAAACTAAAGTAACTTTACCTTCAAAAAATGACAGTTCTCCTTGACACCTGGGGTGTTAAAAGTATTTACTTGTGCTCCTGTTGCTACAACCAAAAAGTCATAATCCAGAGAAAATTCGCCACTTCCCACTAAGTTGGCATCAATATTGGATTGACAAAAAACCTTCTTGTTTGCAGCATCAATCTTGACACATTCCGCCTCCCAAAATTTTACTTCTCCTTTTCTCTGCAATGGCAAAGAAACAAAAGAGCTCCCTTATCAAGTGTCTTTTAAAAATATACCCAAAGAACTCTCCTTTTCTCTTCAATGGCAAAGAAACAAAACAGCTGCCTTATTAAGTGTCTTATAAAAATATACCCGAAGTACTGAAAAGAAAACAGAAAATAAATAAATAAATAAATAATCCCAGAAATCAGAGCGTTCCAAACAGCCTCAAGACTCAACAAAATCATGACTCTAACAATCTTGTTTCATAAGTTCAGCCTCAATGACAAAATAGTCATGCTGCTAGACATTTTCATTAGATTGTGTTGATCAATATTATCAAACAAAAATATTATGTATATATGGTCATTCTTGAAGCTCTAGTTCTGTTTTCACTACCTTTTTAATGATGTTTCGGACTGGCTCCACGATGCTCCGTGCTTCAACTGTCCCACAAGTGACGCTAGGTAATAAGGGAGTAAATGCAAAATAGTTGCGAGGTGAGACAACCTGAACATCATATAATGAAGCATCCAGATCCTTAAGGAGACTGGTACCAGCCCATCCTGTTCCAAGAACCACCACTCTCTTTTTCCTGGGCTCATTATGGTCAATACTAGGAGGTCCAGAATCGGATTGTAATTCTGAGTATGCCACTACACCTCCACCGCTGCAGTGTTCACAGGCAGGCAGGATCAATGAAATAGAAAACGTGTTACCTAATACCTATACACTATGAAATAGATAATCAGCTGGTAGAAAAAAAAAAGGAAAAAAGACGTCGATGGACGCTTAGAGCCCACAGCTGTTTTATGTGAAACAACATTGAATATCAAACTGAAATATTTGAACCAGAAATTTCTGGTTTAAAGCTTTTCTGCAGAAGATTAGATCCCATGGAGATGACAAAACAGGAACAATTACTCAAAAGGAAAATGTAGATTTGGGAGCATTGGTATAGATGATAGCAGATTATTAGATTAATCCTACGTGAAGGACTTTACTGAATGTTTTGATCAAAAGCAAGTGGGTTGAGATCTAGCATCATATGATATCCAAATATCTCATCAAGCCTGTTCATAGACATATAGCATATTGCTGAAGATACATTGTACATTGATCAATATTCAAGACATTTAACTGATAACTAAAATTCCAGGATCTTGTCCGGAAAACCAATATCATTTCGCTCTACAACAATAAAATTTTTGCCATATATGAAAGCAGACAACACATCACACAGGAGTTTAAGGTCAAATAAGGTTCAGACCCTCAGTAAACTGAACATTGTTGTTCTTAATCATTCTTGTTTCCATTAACAAAGCCTCTTAGAATCAACATCTCAAAATTTTCCTACCTTACTCATTGAAGAAACGGGTGTAGCTGCCAATTCCAACTTGGTTGCGGAAGATAATAAAAGTCACACCCCATTAACCCAAAATAAGGCCAAAAAAAAAAAAACTATGAAAAACCCCCCACTACGGATTTTTCAACATGTTATCAAGAGAGGATATTAGATTGCACAAGAAAAAATTAAAGCAGAAAAAAAAAAAGGGAACCGTAAAACGAATTGGAGAGGGAAAAAAACAAAGAAATGATAATGGAGAAATAAAAAACCTGAGAGTGCAGAGGAGAATAAGCTTAGAGTAAGAAGGGTAGCTATGGAAAGTCCTGGAAGCTTTGCTCAAAATGGAGGCGATCGTCATTTGGGACTAAACTTATGTGATTTCAGAGAGTGAAAGTTTAGAGCTGCTGGGAGAAGACGGAAATAGCCAAGGAGTGGTTCTCTTCCGAAATTCAGCGCTTTTATCTCTCTTCTCTTTCTCCTTGTCTATCTGGTTTACACTTGGAGAGTACTTGGCTTTGAAGCAAAATTTAAGCATTAAACTAATTAATTCAGACCCGTGGCACGGTGTTTAAGATTGATCCAAAAAAATTTCTATATATATAATATTATATATTATTTATACGCAGCGTTGCAACTTGCAATGAACAAATGTATTGTGATTTATAAATCATTTAACTGTGAAATGTTGTTTTCAAGTTATTAGAATAAACAAATATATTGTAATTTACAAGTTATTTAAATTTGAGCGAGATATTATTCGTTTGTATTATTTAATTAAACAAATATATTATGGTTCATAATGAAACATTGTTGTTTTTATGAATTATTTTAATAAACAATTGTAAAAATTAAAAAAAAAAGATAAATTGGACAAACAAAGTAAAAGTCTAAATAAGTAAATGTAGGCACAAATCCTCCAAACAAACGCTTAATTGACCATATTATGATTTGATTTAATTTAATTTTATATATAAAATCAAATAAAATTAAACAGTTTGTCATTTTTTCAAAGTGAAGCCGATAATTTAATCAGATTTTGTATTTTAAAACTGTGCAAAACGACTGTCAAATACTGCAACGGACTTCCGTCTTAATGGGCCAACGGGTAACCCGACATTTGCATCCCTGGTAGGGTCTAAGTCAATGGGGCATCGTGTCTAAAAGTTTATGAACATTTGGTTATATATCATTTGAGGAAAATAATTCATCGATTACATAGGACCTCACTGATAAGGTTCAATATAACCGTATATCAATGTTAAACTCGATTTTGTATAATTTTTTGTCAGATTTTAAATTTAGATTATCAGGCCAAAATTAAATTGAGTTGACCCTGGACTTGGATAATTCAACTTTTTTGATCCGCAAATTGACGATCAGGAAAATATAGCAGAATTAATTAATAAGTTGTTTTGCTGAGGTCCAAAAATGTGTGGTCAACAAATCCCAGTGAATGAAACATATTTTAACCATGGTTCAGTATGTTATATAATTAAAATTTCTAAGCGGATCAAGTTAATTAATGGACTTATAAATATATTAAAAGTAAAATTTATTTATAATTAATTTAATGTATTTATCTGTCGTATGTGAAATTTTTATATTAAACTATTTAAACTTTTTTTTTTTGGCCCTTTCAATGGAAGTTTTGTGTGGTGGTCATTCTTTGACACTGAGGACTGAAATGATTCTTCCGACAGATAAGGCATGAATCTTTGGGAAGGCACTCATTCGTTTTTTTCACGCGTTGAAATGAAAAATTATAGAGAAATTCATTTACACATACTAGGCTAACTAAAATACATAAATGGCTTTCAACTTTGCAAATTTTTAAGTCATTCAAAATTAGATAAAATTACTTGTTTAGAGGGAATTCTAACTTATGAGGTACAGAGTAATATTGATGAAATTGATCTTTAAATTTTTTTTATAAAAGAGAAGTTAAACATACTAAGACAAGAGAGAATGTAACTTAATAAAACAAGAATTTGTTCTTAATAGATCAATCTTCTAGAAAATAAGTTGTAAAGGAAATTTGTCATAGTTTCAGTGTGCTAGCATCTATCCCTCTGAATGATTTTGGAGGATATTTATAGGAGATGATTTAGTTTATCAATTGAATGATATGTCACTTTCTTGGAAAGAAGTTGAATTTACAAGAGTGTGATATCATAGGTGTCCAATGACTTAAAAAATATTGCAATAATGGGTATAACAATTTATTAAAATGGTATGTAAGCCAAATCAGTAAATCAAAAATAAGAATAAGCTTAATTAAAATAATAAATTTATTTTATTAAGAAATAAATACCAACCCAACTTACATAAATGATCTTGCATAGCACAAAAATTCTATATTTCAATCCTACAACTACTTCTTGAAGTCGTTCTTAAGAAAAGAGGGCAAAAATTACTCATTCACAGCGTTTAAATATTGTCTAAATTAAATTTCTTAGATGACATTTAACTTATATCAAACTCATTTTGAGAATATTGATTATTCACAAAATTAAAGTAGTCTCAGTGTGATGTTTTCCAAATTAACACTATGTTGACTCTAAGAAATAATTATTAACATCATACTCTCCTATGCCACAAATTACTCAGGAGTGGTTGCTGATTATGGACATTCGAAGTTACTAACCATGCCCTTCCAGAGTTGTTGCTTGGATGTCAACTTACGGAGAATAGCACTCAATAGTCTGATCTTTGGCATAGCATATTAGCAGCAATATCATCAAAAGTACTGAGATACCTGCCGATAGTTAAAGCTACAGCTGTCTCTTCCTCAAAAGTGCCAAAAAAAAAAGGGTCACGATTGAATTCATTGAATGAAGGAAAACAAATCAATCAAATTTTATTTAATAAAAATAAAAAGTTCAGTTTATGTCTCCAAAAATTTTTTTTATATTCTTAATATTTTTATTGTCAAATACATTCATATATTTTTTTTAAATAAGCTGTCTATATTACTTGTGACGTTATTTATTACCGTCCATATTTCAAAATTTTAAAAACTTCCTTAATAATAATTAAAAAAAAGGCATTCTTGATTGTTGACTCAGTCTCCCCTCTCTCTCTCTCTCACTGTACTCTCTCTCTCTCTCTCTCTCCCCGTCTTTCACCTCTGTTCCCGCTTATTCTCTCCCTATTTTCTATCGTCAGCTCTGTTGGACGATGGTGCTCTGGCCGAGAGGGATGGTGGGAAGGGTTGTGGGAAGCTAAGTAGGGGGTCTCTAAGGAAAGACCCCTAATCCGGCCGAGAGCTGTGTGGACGAAGGTGAATAGAGAGAGAATCACAGAGGAGAGAGAGAATCACAGAGGAGAGAGAGGGGAAAAAACAGAGCAGAAGATAGAACAAAGGGAGAGAAATCGAGAGCAGAAGACAACTTTGTTGGACGAAGGTGCTCTCTCTTGTCTCAATTGCTCTGTACCTCGTTCCAAGCATCAACTTCATTGGATTTACTGTTGATAAATTTCAGGCCATGAAGTGCTTTTTGAGCTCCAGAGTGAGTCCGATCAATCTGAGTGTGCTGCTTCCTGAGAGCTCGAGCTTCTAAAGCCATTTCGAAACCACCTCCATCGACTCTTGCGGTTCCATTCTGAGCAGAGGAAGAAGATAGAGTGCGTGTTGCATGGTCATGGCTCCAGGAGAACTGTCGTAGCTCCGCTTTAAGCTCTTGTGAGAATTACCAGGCCTTTGCTGTTGAATTTTAATATAATATATATATATATATATATATATATATATATATATATATATATATCGTATTTTGGATATGCATTAATCAATTATTAAAAATCATTAACATATTAACTATATTATTCTAATATATAGCCTTTTATATATGAATATTATAATTGGGCTTTTATATTGTGAGTGGCCCGTGATGGGTTGGGCCAATCACATAGCATGTTGAGAAGTGGCATCCCATTAATCAGTCTAACCCTAGACAGAACACTTATCAGACAAAGAGTAGTACCACTCTCACATAACCCTAAAAAATTCCCTCTGTTCTACTGTTCGAGATGGATAGCACGTGTCACATCCCAAAAATTGAACATGTGAAAAGATACTACTCATTAAATAAAATTCTCAAACATACGTCATTTACATATATTCTGTAAGGTTTTACATTCAACCTTAATCATTCATTCCACACTACAGAATTATATTCATCTGATAAGCAAATATAGACATACATAGTCTGATATTTCTATCTCATCGCAAGCCTAGGAGACCTATAGAAAGTACAGAGCGTTTCTAGTATCCACATTAATAAGTACTGGTATCCCACCAGACAGAAATAGAGAATAATCCCAAGGGGCTTCTAATCTTCCAACGGATACTCTTCTTCTTTGTTTTCTGTATCTGAAAAAATAATCATAGGGAGTGTGAGTTTATTTAAAAACTCAGTAAGTAAATAACTGTACTATATAAAATATCAAAAGTACAAATAGCACATTTACTCATATAATTAATTGTCTTATACATCGAGTAGTATGGGACTCTAACCCTTTCAAACTCATGAATAAGATTTCTTAGATATACACCAAGTAGTATGGGACTCTAACCCTTTCAACTCGTGAATAAAATCTCATAGGTATACACCGAGTAGTATGGGACTCTAACCCTTTCAACTCGTGAATAAAATCTCATAGGTATACACCGAGTAGTATGAGACTCTAACCCTTTCAACTCGTGTATAGGTTTCATAGATATGCACTGAGTAGTATGGGACTTTAACCCTTTCATACTCATGTATTAGATCCCGTAGATTTTTACTCATTAATAAGATAGAGAGAATTTATCACATAGTACAATTACCATGAAATAAAATAATTTCTACATACTCTTATTTCTACCGATCATCTTATACTCCCATATGAAAAATTGATTGCTTATTATCCCAATAATATTGTAAATGGGACTTATATTGTACTTTGACTAGTAATATCAAATTAGCTTAGTAAGGTTATTCACTCACCTTGATGTTTGTCCAAGTTTACCTTGTTCCACACTAGAATTTGTGTAGGAAAATTTCCTATTAAAATATATTACAAGAAAACATAAGAAAGGAAACAAAATCACGAAAATACGTAAAATTTTCTGATTGCTACAGTACGGTTTGCTACAGTAACGGTTGCTACAGTAACAGTTCGCTACAATGCCGGTTCGCTACAGTGTCGGTTCGCTACAGTAACGTTGACTGCTACAGTACCGTTGACTGCCGACACTACAGTACTGCTACAGTACTCGAAGAAAATTTTCCAGAAAAATCTTTCAAAAATTCATCCTTTCCTTTCTTGTTTCAAAACCAGAATTTCAACTCTTTTAACCGATTATAACTCAAATATAACTTCTAAACTACTAAGATTCATGAATTATCATCAAAATCTTCAAGAACAAAACCTCCTCTGATCTTCTACATAAACTGAAATTTAAGGAAAATAATGAGATTAAAGCTTACCTTTGATCTCTACCAAGCTTTTGAACCGAACAATTCTCAAAAACAACACCAAATCTATAGGAGAGTTGAGAGGGAAGGTTGAAGGTTGAGAGACTTGTGAGAGAGTGAATGAAGAAGATACGGGAGAAAATGAAGCTAGAAGGGAGAGAGAGAATTAAAATGTGGTGGGTTAGGTGGGTAACCCAATGGGTATCTATAACCCAACATCCAAACCCATCCAGTCAATTTACATTAAATGGACTAATTGACCATTCTTAAACCACTTTTCCATGAATTTCACCATTCTTAGAATATATCCCACATGATGCAAATATTCAGTACAGTCATTTAACTCAATTTTCATAAATAATATTCAAAGAGAACAATTAAATATGAAAATTAAAAATGACCAAAATAAATAACTAAAGTAACGTTGTAAAATTCTAAAATACTCTTAAGCGAATTATATTTTGAAACTAACGGGTATTACAGCGCGATAATGCCAGGTACACATTCTGTTCATCTCTTTCATGTTCTGTTATTTAATATGTTGTAGTTTGTATCTACACCGATCTAGGATTAGAAATTTAATCATTTTAATTCCTTCAATGGTATCATAGCCTGGTTGGTAGTACAAACTATGGCTATTAATTAATAATTTAAATCTAATTTTCGCAATTCCCTAAACCTAAATTTTAAAACAAATTTCGTTTGCCCTAATTTATTAGGTTAATCTTAAAATTGTTTTAGGGCTTTGATTCAAAACATTTATACGAATCATATAAGTGAAAATCAGAGGGTTTGAACAATGTTTTAGGGAGTTTAAACAATTTTTCTTGTTTCCGTTTTCCCTCAAGATTTCGTTTTTGATTTCTCCCAAAACCAACCAATGTTTTTCAAAATTGATTTGGGGTTTCTATTTTATGCTATTATTCGAATAACATAATCAAAACCGAGGGGTTTTCATCGAGGGATTTGAGAGATCCAAAGTTTTTTTTAAACCATTCTTCTCCCAAAATTTTCGAACAACGATTCTCCAAATCTAGCCTCTGTTTTTCAAAATTGATTGAGGGCTTCTCTTTTTCGCAAGATTTCGAACAAAAGCCCTAAAGAAACATTGGTTTTCATGGCCATTTGAGGGAGATTGAACCGGGTCGCGATCCGGGTCGCGCGACCCGATTACATGCCATCCGGGTGAAGAAGAAGACCCCGCCTGGCGAAGCCCACGCGCGGGCCAAGCGCGTGTGGGCGCGTGGGTCCACTTCCAGGCCTCCAATTTTTTTTATTTTTTCTGGAAAATTAAATAATTAAATAATATTATTTTTTGATAATTTTTAGAAATTTTTTGGGACCCCTAAGTATTTTATTTCATTTAATCCGAGACTATTTTGCTGTTTTAACTATTGTACTCTCGGATTTTTGGACTAAAATTTTTTGTGGTAGTTCCTCACTCTATTAACAACATCTAGGTATGTTGTACTCTCCCCAGTAAGATATCCTAGTGATGGAATTAATTTCAGTCCATATGAAAACTATTCCCTTTTATTATTTTTGATTTTTCTATTATTTATTTACCTTTTTTTTCCCTCATTTATAATTAATTATTTTGTCGAATATAATTGCCTTTTGTTTTGTATGATTGTGAACTCACCTATTGTGGACACAGTTATGCAAAATCTTCGATTTAAATGATTAAAATTTTATTTATTTTATCCTCCTTTTTTTTAATCATTATTATTAGTCTAATTTATTGCATTAATAATAATTATATCCTATCGGTATATTATTATTAATGTAATTTCTTATACAATACCATGTTAATCAATACCTCTATCAATTATTTTGAATACTCTATCGTCATTCAAAATTTAGATGATGATATGAGGTCTAAAATATTGTATTATTATATTTCTTGTTTATTTTGGTTCGGGACCCTTACGCGGGACCAGGTAGATAAGAAATTCTCTCTAACAGGGTTGATTGGCTGTGCACATAGAAACATTTAATTCTCTTATAGCATAATGACATTATGCATATTAAATGTTTTCTTTTGTTGTTTTAATGCCAGCCTCCCTGCCTATGCAATTAACTTCTGTCAAAACACTAAATGGGACCAATTTTGAGGACTGGAAAGAATCTCTGGATTTGTATTTAGCCATCACTAATATGGACTTGGCCTTGAGAGAGAAAGAGCCCCCAACTCTTACTGCTGAGTCCACTGTTGCTGAAAGGGCTTCTCGTGAAAAATGGGAGCACTCCAACAAGGTGTGTCTCATGGTGATGAAATACACCATGGAGAAGTCTATTAGACAGAGTATTCCAGAGAGCAAGAATGCTAAGGATTTTCTGAAGTTCGTTGGTGAGAAATTCACCACTTTTGATAAAGCTTAGAAGGGCCAGTATCTCTCTCTGATTGAGAAGACTAAATATAATGGTGTTAGTGGAGTTCGTGAGCACATCATGAAGTTAGTCCACTATTTTAATAAATTGAAGTCTCTCAAGGTTGATCTTGGTGAGAGCTATCTAATCTGGCAAGTACTGGAGTCACTCCCTTCTCAATTTGACGTTCTGAAAACCTCCTATAATACTCAGAAAACTAAATGGACGATTGATGAAATGATTGCCATTGTCTCTCAAGAAGAGGATTCCATAAAGAAAAGGAAAGCACACAGTGTTCAGTTTGCTGCTGCTTCTTCTTCTGGTGCTAAGTCTGAGAAAAGGAGAGGTCACAAAGGAAAGTTTCAACGTGACAAGAAGAAAGGGGGAAAAGTTTCTCAACACTTAGAGCCAAAGAAGAGTTTTTTTTCAAAGGAAACTGCAAATATTGCAAGAAGTATGGCCATAAGGTGGATGATTGTTATACTCTCAAGAGGAAACTTGACAAGAAAGGTACACTCCTAGCTTTGGCTTGTTATGAATCAAATATGATTGATGTTGCTCCTAATACTTGGTGGTTTGACTCAGGTGCAACCATTCATGTTATGAATTCTTTACAGGGGTTCACAAGCCTGAGGAAGCCAAGTGATGCCGAATCCAATATCATTGTGGGAGATGGAGCTAGAGTATCGGTGGAAGAAATAGGAGTTGTTACATTGTTTTTACCTTCTAGACATACTTTATTGTTAAAAGACGCTGTTTATGTACCTTCTATGAGAAGGAATTTAATTTCGATTTCAGCTTTGGATAAATATGGCTACACTTTTGAATTCAGTAATAGAAAAGTTTTTATTCGTTTTAATTCTGTTACTGTCGGTTCAGGAGTATTATGTGATGGGCTTTACATGCTGAATTTGAATAATATGTCTGTTAACTCTGTTGTTGGAAATAAGCGTAATAGGACTGATGAAAGTTTTTCTATGCTGTGGCATAGACGCTTAGGGCACATTTCTAGGCCCCGGATTGAAAGACTGATTAAGGAAGGTATTCTTCATGATCTCAATTTCTCTGATTTTGACACTTGTATCAATTGCATTAAAGGCAAGCTCACTGGCAAGACTAGGAAGAAAGGAGCAAATAGGTGTGATGATGTGTTGCAGTTGATTCACACGAACATATGTGGACCTATTACACCCACTGCTATGGGTGGATATAGGTATTTCATTACCTTCATAGATGACTTCTCGAGATTTGGTTGAATAGATCTCCTCCAAGAAAAATCCAGTTCCTTGGATGCCTTCAGATCTTTCAATGCTGCTATTGAATTAAAGACTGTAAAAAAGATTAAATGTGTGAGGTCCGACAGAGGAGGTGAGTATTATGGCAGATACAGTGAGACTGGGAGAAATCCAGGACCATTCGCCAAATTTCTCGATGAATGTGGGATTGAAAGTACAGAGCGTTTCTAGTATCCACATTAATAAGTACTGGTATCCCACCAGACAGAAATAGAGAATAATCCCAAGGGGCTTCTAATCTTCCAACGGATACTCTTCTTCTTTGTTTTCTGTATCTGAAAAAATAATCATAGGGAGTGTGAGTTTATTTAAAAACTCAGTAAGTAAATAACTGTACTATATAAAATATCAAAAGTACAAATAGCACATTTACTCATATAATTAATTGTCTTATACATCGAGTAGTATGGGACTCTAACCCTTTCAAACTCATGAATAAGATTTCTTAGATATACACCAAGTAGTATGGGACTCTAACCCTTTCAACTCGTGAATAAAATCTCATAGGTATACACCGAGTAGTATGGGACTCTAACCCTTTCAACTCGTGAATAAAATCTCATAGGTATACACCGAGTAGTATGAGACTCTAACCCTTTCAACTCGTGTATAGGTTTCATAGATATGCACTGAGTAGTATGGGACTTTAACCCTTTCATACTCATGTATTAGATCCCGTAGATTTTTACTCATTAATAAGATAGAGAGAATTTATCACATAGTACAATTACCATGAAATAAAATAATTTCTACATACTCTTATTTCTACCGATCATCTTATACTCCCATATGAAAAATTGATTGCTTATTATCCCAATAATATTGTAAATGGGACTTATATTGTACTTTGACTAGTAATATCAAATTAGCTTAGTAAGGTTATTCACTCACCTTGATGTTTGTCCAAGTTTACCTTGTTCCACACTAGAATTTGTGTAGGAAAATTTCCTATTAAAATATATTACAAGAAAACATAAGAAAGGAAACAAAATCACGAAAATACGTAAAATTTTCTGATTGCTACAGTACGGTTTGCTACAGTAACGGTTGCTACAGTAACAGTTCGCTACAATGCCGGTTCGCTACAGTGTCGGTTCGCTACAGTAACGTTGACTGCTACAGTACCGTTGACTGCCGACACTACAGTACTGCTACAGTACTCGAAGAAAATTTTCCAGAAAAATCTTTCAAAAATTCATCCTTTCCTTTCTTGTTTCAAAACCAGAATTTCAACTCTTTTAACCGATTATAACTCAAATATAACTTCTAAACTACTAAGATTCATGAATTATCATCAAAATCTTCAAGAACAAAACCTCCTCTGATCTTCTACATAAACTGAAATTTAAGGAAAATAATGAGATTAAAGCTTACCTTTGATCTCTACCAAGCTTTTGAACCGAACAATTCTCAAAAACAACACCAAATCTATAGGAGAGTTGAGAGGGAAGGTTGAAGGTTGAGAGACTTGTGAGAGAGTGAATGAAGAAGATACGGGAGAAAATGAAGCTAGAAGGGAGAGAGAGAATTAAAATGTGGTGGGTTAGGTGGGTAACCCAATGGGTATCTATAACCCAACATCCAAACCCATCCAGTCAATTTACATTAAATGGACTAATTGACCATTCTTAAACCACTTTTCCATGAATTTCACCATTCTTAGAATATATCCCACATGATGCAAATATTCAGTACAGTCATTTAACTCAATTTTCATAAATAATATTCAAAGAGAACAATTAAATATGAAAATTAAAAATGACCAAAATAAATAACTAAAGTAACGTTGTAAAATTCTAAAATACTCTTAAGCGAATTATATTTTGAAACTAACGGGTATTACAGCGCGATAATGCCAGGTACACATTCTGTTCATCTCTTTCATGTTCTGTTATTTAATATGTTGTAGTTTGTATCTACACCGATCTAGGATTAGAAATTTAATCATTTTAATTCCTTCAATGGTATCATAGCCTGGTTGGTAGTACAAACTATGGCTATTAATTAATAATTTAAATCTAATTTTCGCAATTCCCTAAACCTAAATTTTAAAACAAATTTCGTTTGCCCTAATTTATTAGGTTAATCTTAAAATTGTTTTAGGGCTTTGATTCAAAACATTTATACGAATCATATAAGTGAAAATCAGAGGGTTTGAACAATGTTTTAGGGAGTTTAAACAATTTTTCTTGTTTCCGTTTTCCCTCAAGATTTCGTTTTTGATTTCTCCCAAAACCAACCAATGTTTTTCAAAATTGATTTGGGGTTTCTATTTTATGCTATTATTCGAATAACATAATCAAAACCGAGGGGTTTTCATCGAGGGATTTGAGAGATCCAAAGTTTTTTTTAAACCATTCTTCTCCCAAAATTTTCGAACAACGATTCTCCAAATCTAGCCTCTGTTTTTCAAAATTGATTGAGGGCTTCTCTTTTTCGCAAGATTTCGAACAAAAGCCCTAAAGAAACATTGGTTTTCATGGCCATTTGAGGGAGATTGAACCGGGTCGCGATCCGGGTCGCGCGACCCGATTACATGCCATCCGGGTGAAGAAGAAGACCCCGCCTGGCGAAGCCCACGCGCGGGCCAAGCGCGTGTGGGCGCGTGGGTCCACTTCCAGGCCTCCAATTTTTTTTATTTTTTCTGGAAAATTAAATAATTAAATAATATTATTTTTTGATAATTTTTAGAAATTTTTTGGGACCCCTAAGTATTTTATTTCATTTAATCCGAGACTATTTTGCTGTTTTAACTATTGTACTCTCGGATTTTTGGACTAAAATTTTTTGTGGTAGTTCCTCACTCTATTAACAACATCTAGGTATGTTGTACTCTCCCCAGTAAGATATCCTAGTGATGGAATTAATTTCAGTCCATATGAAAACTATTCCCTTTTATTATTTTTGATTTTTCTATTATTTATTTACCTTTTTTTTCCCTCATTTATAATTAATTATTTTGTCGAATATAATTGCCTTTTGTTTTGTATGATTGTGAACTCACCTATTGTGGACACAGTTATGCAAAATCTTCGATTTAAATGATTAAAATTTTATTTATTTTATCCTCCTTTTTTTTAATCATTATTATTAGTCTAATTTATTGCATTAATAATAATTATATCCTATCGGTATATTATTATTAATGTAATTTCTTATACAATACCATGTTAATCAATACCTCTATCAATTATTTTGAATACTCTATCGTCATTCAAAATTTAGATGATGATATGAGGTCTAAAATATTGTATTATTATATTTCTTGTTTATTTTGGTTCGGGACCCTTACGCGGGACCAGGTAGATAAGAAATTCTCTCTAACAGGGTTGATTGGCTGTGCACATAGAAACATTTAATTCTCTTATAGCATAATGACATTATGCATATTAAATGTTTTCTTTTGTTGTTTTAATGCCAGCCTCCCTGCCTATGCAATTAACTTCTGTCAAAACACTAAATGGGACCAATTTTGAGGACTGGAAAGAATCTCTGGATTTGTATTTAGCCATCACTAATATGGACTTGGCCTTGAGAGAGAAAGAGCCCCCAACTCTTACTGCTGAGTCCACTGTTGCTGAAAGGGCTTCTCGTGAAAAATGGGAGCACTCCAACAAGGTGTGTCTCATGGTGATGAAATACACCATGGAGAAGTCTATTAGACAGAGTATTCCAGAGAGCAAGAATGCTAAGGATTTTCTGAAGTTCGTTGGTGAGAAATTCACCACTTTTGATAAAGCTTAGAAGGGCCAGTATCTCTCTCTGATTGAGAAGACTAAATATAATGGTGTTAGTGGAGTTCGTGAGCACATCATGAAGTTAGTCCACTATTTTAATAAATTGAAGTCTCTCAAGGTTGATCTTGGTGAGAGCTATCTAATCTGGCAAGTACTGGAGTCACTCCCTTCTCAATTTGACGTTCTGAAAACCTCCTATAATACTCAGAAAACTAAATGGACGATTGATGAAATGATTGCCATTGTCTCTCAAGAAGAGGATTCCATAAAGAAAAGGAAAGCACACAGTGTTCAGTTTGCTGCTGCTTCTTCTTCTGGTGCTAAGTCTGAGAAAAGGAGAGGTCACAAAGGAAAGTTTCAACGTGACAAGAAGAAAGGGGGAAAAGTTTCTCAACACTTAGAGCCAAAGAAGAGTTTTTTTTCAAAGGAAACTGCAAATATTGCAAGAAGTATGGCCATAAGGTGGATGATTGTTATACTCTCAAGAGGAAACTTGACAAGAAAGGTACACTCCTAGCTTTGGCTTGTTATGAATCAAATATGATTGATGTTGCTCCTAATACTTGGTGGTTTGACTCAGGTGCAACCATTCATGTTATGAATTCTTTACAGGGGTTCACAAGCCTGAGGAAGCCAAGTGATGCCGAATCCAATATCATTGTGGGAGATGGAGCTAGAGTATCGGTGGAAGAAATAGGAGTTGTTACATTGTTTTTACCTTCTAGACATACTTTATTGTTAAAAGACGCTGTTTATGTACCTTCTATGAGAAGGAATTTAATTTCGATTTCAGCTTTGGATAAATATGGCTACACTTTTGAATTCAGTAATAGAAAAGTTTTTATTCGTTTTAATTCTGTTACTGTCGGTTCAGGAGTATTATGTGATGGGCTTTACATGCTGAATTTGAATAATATGTCTGTTAACTCTGTTGTTGGAAATAAGCGTAATAGGACTGATGAAAGTTTTTCTATGCTGTGGCATAGACGCTTAGGGCACATTTCTAGGCCCCGGATTGAAAGACTGATTAAGGAAGGTATTCTTCATGATCTCAATTTCTCTGATTTTGACACTTGTATCAATTGCATTAAAGGCAAGCTCACTGGCAAGACTAGGAAGAAAGGAGCAAATAGGTGTGATGATGTGTTGCAGTTGATTCACACGAACATATGTGGACCTATTACACCCACTGCTATGGGTGGATATAGGTATTTCATTACCTTCATAGATGACTTCTCGAGATTTGGTTGAATAGATCTCCTCCAAGAAAAATCCAGTTCCTTGGATGCCTTCAGATCTTTCAATGCTGCTATTGAATTAAAGACTGTAAAAAAGATTAAATGTGTGAGGTCCGACAGAGGAGGTGAGTATTATGGCAGATACAGTGAGACTGGGAGAAATCCAGGACCATTCGCCAAATTTCTCGATGAATGTGGGATTGAAAGTACAGAGCGTTTCTAGTATCCACATTAATAAGTACTGGTATCCCACCAGACAGAAATAGAGAATAATCCCAAGGGGCTTCTAATCTTCCAACGGATACTCTTCTTCTTTGTTTTCTGTATCTGAAAAAATAATCATAGGGAGTGTGAGTTTATTTAAAAACTCAGTAAGTAAATAACTGTACTATATAAAATATCAAAAGTACAAATAGCACATTTACTCATATAATTAATTGTCTTATACATCGAGTAGTATGGGACTCTAACCCTTTCAAACTCATGAATAAGATTTCTTAGATATACACCAAGTAGTATGGGACTCTAACCCTTTCAACTCGTGAATAAAATCTCATAGGTATACACCGAGTAGTATGGGACTCTAACCCTTTCAACTCGTGAATAAAATCTCATAGGTATACACCGAGTAGTATGAGACTCTAACCCTTTCAACTCGTGTATAGGTTTCATAGATATGCACTGAGTAGTATGGGACTTTAACCCTTTCATACTCATGTATTAGATCCCGTAGATTTTTACTCATTAATAAGATAGAGAGAATTTATCACATAGTACAATTACCATGAAATAAAATAATTTCTACATACTCTTATTTCTACCGATCATCTTATACTCCCATATGAAAAATTGATTGCTTATTATCCCAATAATATTGTAAATGGGACTTATATTGTACTTTGACTAGTAATATCAAATTAGCTTAGTAAGGTTATTCACTCACCTTGATGTTTGTCCAAGTTTACCTTGTTCCACACTAGAATTTGTGTAGGAAAATTTCCTATTAAAATATATTACAAGAAAACATAAGAAAGGAAACAAAATCACGAAAATACGTAAAATTTTCTGATTGCTACAGTACGGTTTGCTACAGTAACGGTTGCTACAGTAACAGTTCGCTACAATGCCGGTTCGCTACAGTGTCGGTTCGCTACAGTAACGTTGACTGCTACAGTACCGTTGACTGCCGACACTACAGTACTGCTACAGTACTCGAAGAAAATTTTCCAGAAAAATCTTTCAAAAATTCATCCTTTCCTTTCTTGTTTCAAAACCAGAATTTCAACTCTTTTAACCGATTATAACTCAAATATAACTTCTAAACTACTAAGATTCATGAATTATCATCAAAATCTTCAAGAACAAAACCTCCTCTGATCTTCTACATAAACTGAAATTTAAGGAAAATAATGAGATTAAAGCTTACCTTTGATCTCTACCAAGCTTTTGAACCGAACAATTCTCAAAAACAACACCAAATCTATAGGAGAGTTGAGAGGGAAGGTTGAAGGTTGAGAGACTTGTGAGAGAGTGAATGAAGAAGATACGGGAGAAAATGAAGCTAGAAGGGAGAGAGAGAATTAAAATGTGGTGGGTTAGGTGGGTAACCCAATGGGTATCTATAACCCAACATCCAAACCCATCCAGTCAATTTACATTAAATGGACTAATTGACCATTCTTAAACCACTTTTCCATGAATTTCACCATTCTTAGAATATATCCCACATGATGCAAATATTCAGTACAGTCATTTAACTCAATTTTCATAAATAATATTCAAAGAGAACAATTAAATATGAAAATTAAAAATGACCAAAATAAATAACTAAAGTAACGTTGTAAAATTCTAAAATACTCTTAAGCGAATTATATTTTGAAACTAACGGGTATTACAGCGCGATAATGCCAGGTACACATTCTGTTCATCTCTTTCATGTTCTGTTATTTAATATGTTGTAGTTTGTATCTACACCGATCTAGGATTAGAAATTTAATCATTTTAATTCCTTCAATGGTATCATAGCCTGGTTGGTAGTACAAACTATGGCTATTAATTAATAATTTAAATCTAATTTTCGCAATTCCCTAAACCTAAATTTTAAAACAAATTTCGTTTGCCCTAATTTATTAGGTTAATCTTAAAATTGTTTTAGGGCTTTGATTCAAAACATTTATACGAATCATATAAGTGAAAATCAGAGGGTTTGAACAATGTTTTAGGGAGTTTAAACAATTTTTCTTGTTTCCGTTTTCCCTCAAGATTTCGTTTTTGATTTCTCCCAAAACCAACCAATGTTTTTCAAAATTGATTTGGGGTTTCTATTTTATGCTATTATTCGAATAACATAATCAAAACCGAGGGGTTTTCATCGAGGGATTTGAGAGATCCAAAGTTTTTTTTAAACCATTCTTCTCCCAAAATTTTCGAACAACGATTCTCCAAATCTAGCCTCTGTTTTTCAAAATTGATTGAGGGCTTCTCTTTTTCGCAAGATTTCGAACAAAAGCCCTAAAGAAACATTGGTTTTCATGGCCATTTGAGGGAGATTGAACCGGGTCGCGATCCGGGTCGCGCGACCCGATTACATGCCATCCGGGTGAAGAAGAAGACCCCGCCTGGCGAAGCCCACGCGCGGGCCAAGCGCGTGTGGGCGCGTGGGTCCACTTCCAGGCCTCCAATTTTTTTTATTTTTTCTGGAAAATTAAATAATTAAATAATATTATTTTTTGATAATTTTTAGAAATTTTTTGGGACCCCTAAGTATTTTATTTCATTTAATCCGAGACTATTTTGCTGTTTTAACTATTGTACTCTCGGATTTTTGGACTAAAATTTTTTGTGGTAGTTCCTCACTCTATTAACAACATCTAGGTATGTTGTACTCTCCCCAGTAAGATATCCTAGTGATGGAATTAATTTCAGTCCATATGAAAACTATTCCCTTTTATTATTTTTGATTTTTCTATTATTTATTTACCTTTTTTTTCCCTCATTTATAATTAATTATTTTGTCGAATATAATTGCCTTTTGTTTTGTATGATTGTGAACTCACCTATTGTGGACACAGTTATGCAAAATCTTCGATTTAAATGATTAAAATTTTATTTATTTTATCCTCCTTTTTTTTAATCATTATTATTAGTCTAATTTATTGCATTAATAATAATTATATCCTATCGGTATATTATTATTAATGTAATTTCTTATACAATACCATGTTAATCAATACCTCTATCAATTATTTTGAATACTCTATCGTCATTCAAAATTTAGATGATGATATGAGGTCTAAAATATTGTATTATTATATTTCTTGTTTATTTTGGTTCGGGACCCTTACGCGGGACCAGGTAGATAAGAAATTCTCTCTAACAGGGTTGATTGGCTGTGCACATAGAAACATTTAATTCTCTTATAGCATAATGACATTATGCATATTAAATGTTTTCTTTTGTTGTTTTAATGCCAGCCTCCCTGCCTATGCAATTAACTTCTGTCAAAACACTAAATGGGACCAATTTTGAGGACTGGAAAGAATCTCTGGATTTGTATTTAGCCATCACTAATATGGACTTGGCCTTGAGAGAGAAAGAGCCCCCAACTCTTACTGCTGAGTCCACTGTTGCTGAAAGGGCTTCTCGTGAAAAATGGGAGCACTCCAACAAGGTGTGTCTCATGGTGATGAAATACACCATGGAGAAGTCTATTAGACAGAGTATTCCAGAGAGCAAGAATGCTAAGGATTTTCTGAAGTTCGTTGGTGAGAAATTCACCACTTTTGATAAAGCTTAGAAGGGCCAGTATCTCTCTCTGATTGAGAAGACTAAATATAATGGTGTTAGTGGAGTTCGTGAGCACATCATGAAGTTAGTCCACTATTTTAATAAATTGAAGTCTCTCAAGGTTGATCTTGGTGAGAGCTATCTAATCTGGCAAGTACTGGAGTCACTCCCTTCTCAATTTGACGTTCTGAAAACCTCCTATAATACTCAGAAAACTAAATGGACGATTGATGAAATGATTGCCATTGTCTCTCAAGAAGAGGATTCCATAAAGAAAAGGAAAGCACACAGTGTTCAGTTTGCTGCTGCTTCTTCTTCTGGTGCTAAGTCTGAGAAAAGGAGAGGTCACAAAGGAAAGTTTCAACGTGACAAGAAGAAAGGGGGAAAAGTTTCTCAACACTTAGAGCCAAAGAAGAGTTTTTTTTCAAAGGAAACTGCAAATATTGCAAGAAGTATGGCCATAAGGTGGATGATTGTTATACTCTCAAGAGGAAACTTGACAAGCAAGGTACACTCCTAGCTTTGGCTTGTTATGAATCAAATATGATTGATGTTGCTCCTAATACTTGGTGGTTTGACTCAGGTGCAACCATTCATGTTATGAATTCTTTACAGGGGTTCACAAGCCTGAGGAAGCCAAGTGATGCCGAATCCAATATCATTGTGGGAGATGGAGCTAGAGTATCGGTGGAAGAAATAGGAGTTGTTACATTGTTTTTACCTTCTAGACATACTTTATTGTTAAAAGACGCTGTTTATGTACCTTCTATGAGAAGGAATTTAATTTCGATTTCAGCTTTGGATAAATATGGCTACACTTTTGAATTCAGTAATAGAAAAGTTTTTATTCGTTTTAATTCTGTTACTGTCGGTTCAGGAGTATTATGTGATGGGCTTTACATGCTGAATTTGAATAATATGTCTGTTAACTCTGTTGTTGGAAATAAGCGTAATAGGACTGATGAAAGTTTTTCTATGCTGTGGCATAGACGCTTAGGGCACATTTCTAGGCCCCGGATTGAAAGACTGATTAAGGAAGGTATTCTTCATGATCTCAATTTCTCTGATTTTGACACTTGTATCAATTGCATTAAAGGCAAGCTCACTGGCAAGACTAGGAAGAAAGGAGCAAATAGGTGTGATGATGTGTTGCAGTTGATTCACACGAACATATGTGGACCTATTACACCCACTGCTATGGGTGGATATAGGTATTTCATTACCTTCATAGATGACTTCTCGAGATTTGGTTGAATAGATCTCCTCCAAGAAAAATCCAGTTCCTTGGATGCCTTCAGATCTTTCAATGCTGCTATTGAATTAAAGACTGTAAAAAAGATTAAATGTGTGAGGTCCGACAGAGGAGGTGAGTATTATAGCAGATACAGTGAGACTGGGAGAAATCCAGGACCATTCGCCAAATTTCTCGATGAATGTGGGATTGAAGCTCAATACACTATGCCTGGTACTCCTGAGCAGAATGGAGTTGCAGAGAGACGTAATCGAACACTCATGGATATGGTAAGATGCATGATGAGTCATACATCGTTACCAGTTTTTCTTTGGGGAGATGCCTTAAAGACAGCTGTGTACATCCTTAATCAGGTACCTAGCAAATCTGTGCCGAAAACTCTCTACTAACTGATGAGTGGAAGGAAGCCAAGTTTGAAACACTTTCATGTGTGGGTTTGTAAAGCAGAGGTTAGACCCTATAATCCTCAATTGAAGAAGCTTAATCTTAAAACTGTTAGTGGTTTCTTCATCGGATACTGCGTGGGCTCTAGAGGTTGCAGATTCTATTGCTCTTCTCATTCTACGTGAGTTATTGAGTCTGACAGAGCGATATTCTTTGAGGATGATTTGGATAGTGGGAGTCATACACCACGACCAATCACTCTCAAGGAAGATCGAACCACAGCTCCTGCGTCGCCTGTTTTACTTCCTATGAATATTGTGATTCCAGTCGCTCATGATGATGATCAGACACTTCAAGGAGGACATGATGTAGTGGTACCACCTGTTATTGAACAGGAAACTGATGATACTGCTGAAACAGGTGTAATGGCACCACAAGATGTAGTGGCACCGCCAAATGACATTGCAGAAGCACCTCTATTGAGAAGATCTCAGAGAGTACGCAAGCCTTCTATACCAGTTGATTATGTGATGTAAGCATGAGTTTGATCTCTATAATGATGACGATCCTATCACTTTCCAGGAGGCTATCTCTAGTTCTCATGCTTCTGATTGGCTGAATGCCATGCATGATGAATTAGCTTCTATGTCTCATAATGATGTTTGAGATCTTGTAGAATTGCCAGATGGTTGCAAACTGATTGGGTGCAAATGGGTCTTTAAGACCAAGCGTAGTCCAGATGAAAAAGTTGAGAGGTATAAAGCTAGACTAGTAGCGAAAGGCTATAATCAAAAGGAAGGCATCGATTATAAGGAGACATTCTCACCAGTTTCTACGAAAGATGCATTTCGGGTTATTATGGCTTTAGTAGCTCACTTTGATTTAGAACTTCACCAGATGGACGTAAAGACAGCGTTTCTGAATGGAGATCTAGCCAAGGATGTCTACATGGTTCAGGCTGATGGTTTCATTGAACCAGGTAAAGAGCATTTGGTTTGCAAACTTAAAAAGTCCATTTATGGACTAAAACAGGCATCCAGGCAATGGTACTTGAAATTTGATCGTGTTGTCACTTCTTTTGGCTTCAAGGAAAATGTTTCAGATCAGTGCATTTATTTGAAAACTAGTGGGAGTAATTTTATAATTCTTGTTTTATATGTCGACGATATTCTGCTTGCAAGAAGTTGTGTTAACCTTTTGACTGAGACAAAATTGATGTTAAATAGCCACTTTGATATGAAGGACCTTGGTGATGCTTCAGTTGTTCTAGGCATCCAGATTTACCATGATAAGTCACGTGGCATTCTTGGATTGTCTCAGAGAGGATATATTGAAAAGATCCTCAAGCAATTTAACATGCATTCTTGCTCCCCATGTGCTGCACCTGTTCAAAAAGGTGACAAACTATCTAAATCTCTATGTCCTCAAAACGATTCAGAGATATCTGAAATGAGAAAGGTCCCATATGCTTCCGCTATTGGCAGTTTAATGTATGCTCAAATTTGTACTCGTCCCGATATCGCTTTTGCTGTTAATGCTTTAGGGAGATACTTGAGCAACCCAGGTTTGGGTCATTGGAAAGCTGTGAAGAAGGTCATGAGATATTTACAGGGAACCAAGGATTACATGTTGACCTATAAGAAGTCTGATCAACTTTAGGTCATTGGTTATTCTGATTCTGATTTTGCAGGTTGTCCTGACGACCAAAAGTCTACTTCCGGCTCTATTTTTATGATGGCAGAAGGAGCTATCTCTTGGAAGAGTGTTAAACAGACTCTTACAGCTACTTCTACCATGGAGGCAGAGTATGTCGCTTGCTATGAGGCTACTTCTCAAGTCATGTGGCTGAAATCTCTGGTTTTCACATTGTTGAAAGCATTTCTAGGCCACTTGTGATATACTGCGACAACACTGCTGCTGTTCATTTCTCTTAAAACAACAGAAGCTCTTCTCGATCAAAGCACTTTGATATCAAATATCTGTTTGTTAGAGAGAAAATTCAAGAGTTTCAGACTCGTATTGAACATCTCGCTACAGAGAAGCTTATGTTTCTTGACATGTGCTATAAATATAGTTGGTATTTTAGCCTTAATGATTATTGCATTTTAATAATTGACTATTGCTATCCAAGTGGGAGAATTGTTGAATTTTAATATAATATATATATATCCTATTTTGGATATGCATTAATCAATTATTAAAAATCATTAACATATTAACTATATTATTCTAATATATAGCCTTTAATATATAAATATTATAATTGGGCTTTTATATTGTGAGTGGCCCGTGATGGGTTGGGCCAATCACATAGCCTGTTAATAAGTCCCTACTCTCGTCTGATATAAATAGACTGGCATCTCATTAATCAGTCTAACCCTAGACAGAACACTTATCAGACAGAGAGTAGTACTACTCTCACATAACCCTAAAAACTTCCCTCTGTTCTACTGTTCGAGATGGATAGCGCGATAATGCCAGGTACACATTTTGTTCATCTCTTTCATGTTCTGTTATTTAATATGCTGTAGTTTGTATCTACACCGATCTAGGATTAGAAATTTAATCCTTTTAATTCCTTCATTTGCAACTGCCTCTGCTTTCAGCTCTTGTGAAAACTGCCTCAACCTGTTCGATGGGGTCCTTTTGATCGTCGACGACCTCGAGGTGGACGCCAGAGTCTCATTTTCGCTAACAGCCATTCCATAGTCGATGTTAATGACAGCAGTGGCCGGCTCAATGCTGCGAAGAACGATGGTGTCATCATCTTGAAGATCGAGAGTGACTTCAACAAACTCCTCGGCGACAGAATTGGAATCAGTATCGGGCGAAGTCCCAACGCTGACGGTTGTCTTCCTGGGAATGGTGTCGGACGCCCATTGGCACTCGTGCTTAGGATTACCTCTCATTGATCAAACAAGACAAATTAAACAAACCAGAAGAATGAATGTATTAACTGCTCTCACTAATCTGCTTCTTCCTTTTCAAAACCAGAAAAACTTTATCATTCGAAATGGAATGTAATCATTCGTGTAATTACAAAGACGAAATGATGGAGGTGGGGTTGAAGTTTGTAGAAGGAATAGACATTGTCAGAATGAAGGGGAAAAAGACACCAAGGCATTGAGAGCATCGAAAGGAGGGACCATATGTATATGGTAAAGGGAGCTTTAATTAAGGGTTGAAAAAGGAGAATGAGATGGAACAAATGAACCTGCAAGATTAAATTAATTATTAGTATATATATATATATGTATGTATGTATGTATATATGTAGATAGATAAACATCCAATTCCCTCTGTACCTTCTGTTATCGGCTTCTTCTCTCCCTCTATTCTATTTTACGCTATGTTTTTTTTCCTCTCTCTCTCTCTCTCTCTTCTGTGATTCTCTGTCTGTTCACCTTCATCCACACTGATCTCAGCCAAAGCACCTTCGTCCAACAGAGCAGAAGACAGAACAGAGGGAGCGAAGAAGCGAGAACAGAGGTGAACGACGGAGAGAGTGAGGTTATCGACGAAGAGAGAGAGAGCAGACTGAGTCAGCGGTGGAGAATTTTTTTAAAATTATTATTAACGATATTTTTAGAATTTTAAAATATGAGTCTATGTAATAAATAATATGACAAATAATATATGTTACTTAAGTTGTCCAATTAATATTTTTGACAACCTAAAAGAAATAACACATTTGAAAAAAAAAATATGTGGATTATATTTAATGATAAAAAAAATTAAAGACATGAATAAAATTCAGTGTAAACGTTAGATACATATTTACTTTTAATAAATTAGACTTATTGATAGATTTTAGTCAATTATTATATAACATATAAAAAATAAAATTATTAAATTATATATCAAAACAAATAAGGAAAAGCTTTTCTTCTTAAAAGATCATTTTTAAAAACAAAATAAAAATAAGAGCATATTAGTAATGTAACATCTAAATTTTTGAAAACAAAAATTGGTCTTCTAAAAATAAAGTCTCAATTGAATTTAGAAAAACAATTTTTAATTTAATTATCTAGAAAGAAAACATTTCAATTTAGATCTAAACATTTTCTTCTAATCAATATTTTTCATTAAGAAAAAGTAAGAATTTACCATTAGCAAATAACATTGACTTCTTCAAGTATATTGATCCTCCAAAACAATACTAATTCCATATCATGGAGATTACAATTTGCTTTATGGATTTTTTTTTTAATAAACAAGACACAAGACATGGAAAAAAGAGAAATGAAAAAGATTAAACACACCAACTTCGAAACCTTCTAAAACTTATGGACAGATCATTTGATCGGTAAGAAATATTTAAGAGAATAAATTCATGTGTTTACACTGCCGAAATAAAAATTAAATTGAAAAATTTTATCCTTGAAAAACAAATTAAAAGAAAAGCAATTTCTCTAAAAATAAATCATTGATTTTCTCTAAAATAATAATAGCTAACAAATTCTTTTAATTTATTATTTGGTTAAATTGTTCTTTTGGTCCTTATAATATTTAATTTTCAATCCAGTCCTTATTGTTTAAAAATTTGTAATTAAATCCTAACAATTTCATAAAATTTTAATTTAATACCTATTATTAAACTTTTGTTCATATTTCATTAAATTTTACTAAATTAACTAACCATATTCATATTAATGCTCTAAATATACATGATTTATACAAAAAAAAAGTAAATAATTAAGTAATATTAACTCACATATAATGCAATTTATGTTAAATAATTAACATAAATTAGTTTAAGTCATGTATATTTTAAATGTTAAAATAATATATAATTGGTCATGTCACGAAAATTTAACAAAATGTTGACAAAATTTTAATTATAGGGATTAGATTAAAAAATTGTAAAACTATAACGACTCAATTATAAATTTTTAAATTACAAGGACCCAATTAAAAATTGAGTAAAGTTATAAAGACAAAGAACATAATTTAACCTTTTATTATTTATGTTTGAAAATAAAAACATAAGTAAACATGCCTTGCCCCAACCCATTTTACTCTTGGTCAAATGTGAGATTTTATTGACATGGAACAAAATAAAAAATATATAGAATAAATGAAATGGCACATCACATAATAATATTACATATCAAACCTCCACTTTTAAGATAACATATACATAAATAGAACAATACACTTTATGAAAAATTAACCTAAATTTTTTTGACATTCACATTATTATTGAAGACAAAAAGCCAAAATAACACAATTATTCACTTTTTTTTTCCTTAAAGGAGCTTCAAATATCAATCTCACTACAAAAAAAAAAAAAAGGAATCAGAGACGGAATTTTTTGTCTCTGATTGAAGGAAATTTCGTCTCTAAATATTCAGAGACAAAATTTGAGATGGATTTGGATCCGTTTATGATTTAGTTGTCTCAAATTTTTGAGATGGCTAAATGATCCGCCTCAAATTTCTATGATGGATAAATTTCATCTCAAACCCAGAATTCCATCTTAGATTTTTGGCATGGATAAATTTCCGTCCCATATCTAACACGGTATATTTTGTCCTTGAATCCGTGTCTGATCATATACGGATTTTGAAGCCAGATAATCCATCTCTGAATTGGGATGAATTTAGAGATGAAAAAGTTCGTGTGTAACCTTAGACGGATTTGTTTCCGTCTCAGATTATTTCGTCCCTAATTAGAAACGAAATATCTATCACAGATGTTCATTCCTAATTAGAGACCAAATATATGTCTCAGATGTCTGTCCCTAATTAGAGACGAATAATTTGTCCTAGATCTTCGACCCTAATGTCCTGACCAATTTTTTTAAAACAATTTATTTTTTAAAACAATAATAAAGAACATGTATTTTTTAAAACAGTTATATAAAAATAAAGAACCAACGATAAAGAAATACCAACAATGCAAACTAGCTATATAAAAATATAGAAATGTTGGTACATAAATAAAAACTCAAGTGTGTATACATAAAAAAAAAAAAAAAACCATGTGTCTATCCAAACATAACATAAAAAATCTAATCTAAGGGATGATCTGAGGGCTAGGTCTCGTTGTCGTTAGACATAGGAGTCATGTGTTTGTCCATGGACTCGATATAGCGGTCCATCATGCGTCAAAACTGATCTAGCTGGGACACCTGTGTCTGTATCAACTGAGAACACTCCTCCAACTGATGGTTCGCCGTGATCAGCTGCTTCATCACGGGCTTAATGCGGCGCTGCAGCTCCTCCTCGAACTGAGGATAGAGATTAGATAAATCAACAGAATGGTGGCTCAAGGAACTAATTTGACGCACCTCAGACCTTGTGCCAAAGATTCACCCTTGCTTGTTCTTCCCTCCAATAGCCTATAGCCACAAGGTTGTGTCATCTGCCTCATCATCCCCAACTTCGGCACCTACACCTATCATGGATGCCTGGAAAGACCTCAACCGTGTGTACTCCTTCTGTCAAACTCCAAACATTAGAACCTCATAATACAAATCTGAAAAAATCCATTGAAAGTGAAATAGGTAAGTATACATACATAGAATTCCTACGACCGGTTGTCAACAAATTTGTCTGTGTTCCTTTTTTTGTGGGTGCTCATGAACAGGTCTATCAGCCGAAGCTTTCTCCCAATTTCACTCTCGTGCAACTAATAAGATTAAAAATTTCCCAAAATACAATCATTTAAAAACTTAATTGGACTTGAAATTTAGAAATACAGACTATAGTCCAATATATATTTCAGCCAATCAATTGTAAAACATAAAGAAAAAACATTGTTCAAAATGACAAAAAAAATATTAAATTTAACTCACAAACATTGTTCAACTCATTGATGACTATTTAAAAAAAAAAGGAAAAATCATCACAACTTAGCACAGTAACCAGCACAGGGAGCAAAATGGAACAGAAAATTAGAAGAAGAAAAAAAAGAGAGAAGCAGAGCAATGAACCTTCTTGAAGCTTTAAAAATCACAACCTTTTGGATCAAGTTGCTTCTCTAATGCCAACCTTCTTCAGCCAACAAATTGAACCACTGGTGTGAATTAATACTAGAAACAAAGTGAAATTTGAGGTAGAATTAATGAAACCAAAAAAAAGGGGGGGAGGAGACGATGAAAGAACCGAGGGAATGATAAGAGGGAGAAAGAGAGTACCAGAGGTAGCTGGGCATAAAGGCCAGCGCTGGAGACACAGACCAGTAGCGGAGAGAGAGAGGGAGCACCTAATGAGAGAGAGAGAGAACCAGAGAGACTATGTGAGAAGAAGATACAGGGAAGGAAATTGGAGATTTACGGTTGAATTATTAGAGACGGAATTCTGAGACGGACAATTCAGTCTCTAATTAAGGGTACAATGTTGTTTTACTAAAACTAATATGGGACGAAATTTTGAGATAGTTATTTTCATCTCTAACACATTGTACGATGTTATTTTACTAATATTAATATGAGACGGATTTTAGACATGGAAATATTTTGTTTCTAATTTTTTATAATTTCAAAAAAAAATTATAAAAATTTAGGGACGAAATTTAGACACGTAATCCGTATCTAAAATTCGGGACATTCATTCAGAGACGAAGGTAATTTGTTTCAGAATCCGTATTTGAATTGTTGTTTTCCAATTTTGTATGAGGGATGGATTTTGCTACAAATCAGAGATGAATTTTGAGACAGAATAATTCCGTCTCTAATTTCTATCTCTAATTCTGACATTTTTTGTAGTGTCTTCAAAGCTTGATATGAAGATAGGAGTACAAAATCTAAAGATGTAAATTACACATTTTAGAAGCTAGGAACCACGAGAAGAAGCATTTTCCATAATAGAAGAAAATCGATTTCACAAAATAAAAGAAGATAAATTGTTTGGGAAAAATGTATTTTAGAAGTTGTTTTGGAAATGTTGTTTTTAAAATAGGAAAAAAAAAGAAAATATGTTATATATGTTTTGGAAAACAATGTTTTTAAAACAAGGAAAAAAATGTAGGGACATAACTGTATATATGTAAGTTCATTTAAATAAAAGTATTTTACTAATATAATATATACACTCACACACACTTGTTTTACAATAGTTTTAAAAAAATATAACATTTTTTTTACTTCCCTATTTAATTTTTATGAAGTTATGATTTTGATTTTCTTTATGGATATTTTTTCCTAATTTATACCAATTCACTTTATCCAATTAAAACTATTATATAAATATATTCTTAATAATTTATGTAATCAAATAATAAATTATATCAATTAATTAAAATATAACTTGTAAGTTTAAGCTTACAAGTTATGACAATTAATATATTTAACTTATATTTATTACAACATTACATAAAAAAAAATTATATCAAATGATTTTTAAATCTTATTTTCAAAAATAAATCTTTTCAATTTTTTATTAATGAAATTTCAAAATTATTTTCAAAACAAATTATTTTCAATTTTTTGTTTCTTATTTCCAAAATTAATTTCACAGAACTTTTTTTTAAAATGAGAAGATAAAAACACATTCAAACAAGTCCATAATCTCCCTACTTTTAGAAATGAATACTTAAGCTTTAAAAGGAATATATGAGAAAATTGTCCATTGAAAACGAATTTGTTCTTTCATCGACCAGTAAAATTATTAGACTAGCATTTCCAAACATTTATGGCACATCTACAATCAATCATATTCAACACATTGCTTATACGAATGTATATGAATTAAGTAATTAAGTGATCAGTGATAGATTGTAAAAGAAGCGTAAAAGTAAAACAAATCAATGAATAAATAAATAAAAGGTTTCAATAAAATATAATTCACCTGCTCAAATTTTCAACAGTTCAAAACAAGTCTTAACATTGGGCTTCACCTACCTGATATCCGACTAATTAAATAATCACAATTGATAAAATATGAATCTAAATTATAAATCCCGATTGAAACATAGCGACGATTCAGAAAAACAATGGCATGAATCTTGTTTATTGCAACCCAGTAGAATCAGCTTCATTTATAGAAGATAAAATAAAAAACGAAAAGAAAACAACATAAAAGATAAAACTGTTCTCTATATCTTGAAGAAGTCATTTTCATCAAAATTTTCAATACACTGCGGAGATCTAACTCCAGTATCGTAGGATATTTCAGACCGCGATCCCAATTACGATGAAACAGAGTATAGTTAAACTCAAGGAAGATTCTATGAACATTATTTTTAAAGCATTCTGCTGCAGGAAGTTGAAACTGTTCAATTAGAGAGATTCTTCATTCTCTTCTTTTCTCTTGCTTTTTCTTTGGTGTAGATCTGATGGGAGTTGTCTGAGAGTAGCCCCCAGCACCTCTTCTTCTGCTTCCTAGTTCTCTTTTTTGTTTTTTTACCGTGAGAATTTTCGTCTTCTCACCGTAGAAATTTTCATCTTTTCTTGATAAGAGTTTTAATTTTCAAATATGTTTTTAGATCTTATCTTTTGTAAGTTTTTTTTATTTTCAGATCTGTGTTCACATCTTGTTACTCTGTAGTTTTTTGTTTTGTTTGTTATTTTTCGGGTTGTTGTTGTTTGATTTTCATTTCTTTAAGAGAGCTTGGGATCTATCTATAATTCTGGAGAAAACGAAACTCATTATCAGTCAAAATGTGCTAACACTTGTCGACATGATCCGATGATAAACAGATGAAATGATTTCAAAAGTTTCAACGGTATATATTAATTTGTCTCATTTAGTTGGTAAGTCGTCGTATGTTTTTTTCTACATTATTTGTTAAGTTTCAGAGTTTTTTTGAAGAATTTTTCTCTTTTTTATTTTTTTGTTTTAATTTTCTTTTGGGACCTCTATAATATCTAGCCAATGCAGTCTTTTAATTTTTTTTTTTAATATGATATGGTTTAGGTCTTATTGGCTACTCAAAAAAAGGAAAATGAGACCAAAAAACAAGTTACCCCAACTCTTTAAAAGAAAAATATAATAAAATTTTCTGTTGCATACAAATGGGAAATACATGTCACCTACAAAAAAAAAACTTTTTTTTTTCTTAACAATGCCTCAGTTTGTTGAGGAAGATGAAATCACCGCAAAAATTGAACAAACTTACCAGAATCTGTAAATGAGAAAAAACGCGCGCGCACATTTTTCTCTTTGCATGGAATTAATCCATTGCTCTCATTTCAATGTAGCTTCATCAAGTGGTTCTCCCTTCAAAACAGGGACTTGGATCCACAACACCTCAAACAGAGATAGAATCCATCACCAGCAATCTTTTGAAACAGGGTTGTTTACTTTAGATCATTAACTAATTAATACAGTCCAGAATACACTAGACAACAAATGATGGCCAATAACAATGACAAGAGGAAGAAAAACAATTCTCACACTATTCTTACACGAGGGCTCAGAAATTTTCCACAGCTCTATCGATCATGCATTCTTCGGAAGCAGAACTGGCTTTTGAACCTGCATAATATCATCACTGCCAACTGCTACCCGTCTAATCGAAACAGATTAGGATTAATTTTTATCGACCATAATAAATAAAAGCCCTGGTTCGTTTATATCAAGAAATTCAACTATTTTTTTCATTGATCTATAAGTTTGTTAAAAGTGTTAGGTAAATAAGTTTATTTTAATAACTTATAGTTTATTTTGAAACATTACTTTAGATAACTTATAACTTTTATATTTTTCTTGCTATAATATAGTTAATTTAAAGATCAAATATAAAAAAATTAAAGTTATTAATTATTTAAGAACATTAAAAAAATAATATTTTACTAGTATAAGTTGTATTTTAATAAAAGAAATATTGAATTTTATATTTAAAAATTCTTAAAATTATATTTTTTAAATATAATTTTAAAAAAAAATAACCTGTTGGCCAAACAACGACTGTGCCAGGATATCATAGTCCAAGCCCGTTGAAATACGAACGGCCTATTTAAGGCCAGCTCATTTTGACAGTAGTATAAATTAGTATCACTTCTTGAAAAAATCCCTGATACTCAATGACATAAGCTTAATGTTAATGGTTCAATGAAAAATAATCTCATAACTGTTGGCGGAATAATTAGATCAGACCAAGGAGAATGGTTTCTGGGCTTTGCAAAATTTATTGGAATAGGATCAATAGAATTAGCTGAGGATTGGACTTTTCATATTGGATTACAAATACTCTCCAGGCTTAACATTAAGAAAATCATGAATAAAACTGATTGCCAGGAAATTTTTTCACTCATAACACAAGATGTTAAATGTTAAATTACAGGCAATTACTCAAATCTTTTGAAGCTCACAATCTGAAGCAAATTTCAAGAAAGCAAAACAGATGTGTTGATGCTATGGCTAAGGAAGCTAGAGCAAACCTCCTCCTCACAATCTGAAGCAAATTCAGCCCCTCATTTTGTTTAAGCTTATGTATGAGACCTCTCTAGACGCTAGCACTTTATCTGTAGGCTTTTGTTTTCTGCTTCTGCTGTTTGTTTGGGACAAGTTAACTTTATGGCATGTTGTAAGCCCACTTTTCTCTAATATATATTTCTTTTTCACCAAATACAAGATCAGGTATGGAAGTCCTAGAACCTTCTCTTTGCCAAGACGAGAATTGCCCAGAAAATAGGCATGAAAACAGGAAAATCAAAATTTAACTGTGTTCAAAGGCGGCAATCAGTCAGCGACCAACCTACTGACTCCAGATCATTCGAATTTTTTTTTTTTAAATCAGTTTTTCCTGGATTCATTAATTAATTCATAATATTTAATTTCATATCATTTGAATTATGAGATTGGTATTCTTATCGTTCGAATTCTGAAGGGCCGAAGAATAGAGACTTTCATGATCTTGATCATTTTTTTTTAAAATTTATACTATCTCATATTTGAACACTATATAGCCATCTATTAATTTAAATTCAAGCTAAATACGATTATAATAAATAACAATATAATTGTTACCAAATTTTAATAAAGTTATATTTCCAAAGAACAAAACTTCCTCTAGTTACTAATATATTGATGATAATCTTCACCAAATATATATATATATATATATATATATATATATATATATATATATATATATATATAAATGACAGTGATAGGCCATAGGCCCACGTTTTTCTTATTAATATTATTTACTATTTAGAGTACATACTCCTCCTTTTAAACTAATTCAAAATTACACTATTTATTTTCTAGCTCTTAAAATGTACATTTTTATATCATTATAAAATTATTATATTTTAATATAATTTTATATTTTATTTAGAAAACTTTGTTACAGTCTATTTTCTTAATATTTAGTAATTTAATGATACATTCTTTCAACTAAAATATTATCTATTAATTTGAATACATGTTGAATATTCTTTTTAAAAAATAAAAATTATAACCTATAATACTAAAAAAAGATATTATAATATGTAAAAATTAATTTTCTTTAATTAATACAAAATATCGTTTTGTAACAAATATGTGCGTTATGTTAATGCTTATAAAAAAATTATTTTATGACAAACATTATAATTATAGGAAAGTGGAACATACATTTTAAAAATAAAAAATAAAAAAAATATAATTCTTTATATATTCATTATCAAATAGTTTTATTAGAATATAATAAAAATATAAATTTTCATTTAAAATAATAAAAATAATAATGATTTTTATAAGCATTAACATAATACTAAAAAAATATTTTTATAAAAAAATTTATATGATTAATTTTTAAAAAACATTTAATTTATATTTTTTTATTAATAAAAATCTTGACAAAAAAATATAACAAATTACATATAAATTTATTCAACAAAAAAATTGGGAAATGAGAGTCATATAAATCTATCCATCTATAAATGTAGAGTGACCGTGCTTCGGCTTCTTTTCCGCTTTGGCACTCCAACGCGTTACGCTTGCTTGAGGCGCAAGACGGAGAGGACGGCGCTGCCTTTTTTTAGATTTCTGACGCCAATCTCGGGTGAAACCCCTAAAATCAAACCATAATCTGAAAGGTTATGGCTCCCCCACTAGCAGCAGCCTCATCCTCTCCTCTTCTTTCCCCTCCTTCCTCTGATTCCTTCAGGTATGTATGCTGCTGCACCATCTCATCTCTTATCTCTCCTTCTTCGTATTCTTCTGATAATTTTCCGTCTCTTTCTCGGGATACGCGGAACTACTCAATTTACTTTCCTTTTTTCCTTTTACATTCTGCTGTAGTTTTTACCGTTGAAATTTATGCGATGGCTTAGTTAGTTTTCAGCGAATTCGTTTTCTATAAGATTATAATCACCGATACTGTTATGTATATGTTTCAAACACGAAAATAAAAATATTCAATGGATGTCGTTGTTGCCCGGGATTTGGCACTCGTCTGTTTTTCTTTGGTTCATAGCATTGGTAGGATTGGGCAGAGCATCAAAGAAACGGTAGTTAGGTACTCGTAGGAACACAAAAAGTTCACCTCTTAAGTTTATTTTATAAATATATATAAACTTATGACGAGACTGATTGATTGCATTCGATTGTAGTATTTTCCTAATTCTCATTTCTATTTGCTATCCAGCAAAATAGATTTCAGAATCTTTGAATCAGTAGAAGTTTCATGATTTTAGATTTTTATAGAAAATAGTGCAATCATTTCTTATATATTATCGGTTTACATTTTCTATTCAATCATGAGTGTTACGTGATAGTTATGATAAGTTAGTTAGTTACGATCCTAGTCAGTTGTTGTTAGTTACTTGATTGTGCCCCTAATTGCTATAAAAGGGAGAGAATGGAAGACTGAGCTCTGATGAAATGGGAAATATGCACCAGCAAATGCAAATGGAGATGGATTGGCTGGAATGCAGCAATGGCATTAACCTTGCAGCAAGATAGGAAAGATGAATTGGCTGCAATGTATAGATTGCCTGGAAGCTAGATTTGTAGAATTACAGCATGTGGATTCCATGGCAGAAATAAAGAACCTAAGGCAAGAAGGAGGAGCAAAGATTACCAAGAAAAGTCTCAAATTGAATTGAAGGTGGAACTGCCTGTAAGCTACGGTCTTGGAGGTCTAAAGAATCGGAAAGAAGCCACCATCACTGCTGGTGCCCAGAAAAGAACATCTTGGATTAAAGTTTGGGACTTTCCAAGTTTTCGTGATGATGGTGCATAATAAAGGGAAAGAGGTTGAGAAGGACATCGCAGGGATTTATTCAAATGACCATGGATAAGCATGGAAAATTATTCAAGAACAGCCCCTGATCTTTCAATATTATCTGTTGTAGCAATCCTTGAGGACAAGGATTGTTTCGAGGGGGAGCTATTGTTAAGTGATAGTTATGATAAATTAATTAGTTAGGATCCTAGTTAGTTGTTGTTAGTTACTTGATTGTGCCCCTAACTATTATAAATGGGAGAAATAGGGCAGACAAGAAGGATGAAGAATATAATTGGAGTCTTAGTTGATAGCTTGAGGCTATCTTTTCTAGTTTTTCTGGTCTCAATGAGAATGTTAAAACTTAAAACCAAATATACATCACAAGAATTCTTTATTCTATATTCTTTTTTTTTCCTCATCTCATGACACATCTTTTTCATTTATAAATATGAATATATATTCTCATTAGCCAATCCATATCAATTTGTCCCCTCTTGCCCCCTTAATGTACTCTCAACATGCATATTTTATATCCACAATTACTTCAAAGATTTATAGGGCATTAATTTGTCAAATAAGCTATTGTTGAACAATGAGTGCAGTCCTATTCTTACAACTATGGCATGTACTGAAGGATTCTGATTTGGTTTGAATTACCTGCTGCAGAAACGCCCATGATTTTTGTTTCATTACAATATTCCATGTGTGGATGTCCTTTAAAGCTGCACTTCATTTTCTGCAATACGACTATCAAATGTCTTATTTATTAGTTCTGTGAATCTGTTGAAGCTGAATTCAAAGGCTTGTTATCCAGAATTCTCTATACACTTGTTCTGTAAACCTTTTCAGTTTTCAGTTCCAACTGTAGCAAGTAGTGTTAGCTCATCGGATTGTTAATGACTTGTGGTGGATTCTGCTGAACAAACTGAATAGCTAGAAGGTTTGCAGATAAAAAATCTATCACTTTTGAATTAATAATCATTTACAACGAATGATAATCTATTTGGGAGCAATCCAATTCTTATTTATTACAAAAATATTAAGTTCTTAAAATGCTTGCTGTTGATAATAAGGCATTCAGATGGTTGGTTGTCAAAAGATTTTAGATTTTAGTCTCCATACTGCTATCAACCAAAAAATTGTAATATTAATATACAAGGCACTATATAATGTCTAAAATTATCCAGAGTTTGCTCCTATAGTTCAGAAGCAAGAGGAAACCATCTGTGTGCTGCATTTGGCAAGGAGAAGGAGGATGTAGTCTATGAGAATCTGAATTCTGAACTTAATGAACGTCTGATATTCTGCAGAACTCAATAATATTTGCAGTGCTATAGAAGGTTGATTTTTAGTTTTCTAGCATTACATTTGAAAATCATGGTTATCATTTCATGGAGTTAGATTCACCATAGTGATGGTTCCTATTTCTGTTGAATTTTATTGAGTATTCCTTAGGGCCTCTACACAAAGAAGAAACAAAGAGGCATCATGTGATGTTTCATTGTTCCTTTTTTTATTTATAAGGAGCAGGATGAATTTGTTTCCAGTGTTTGTTCGATCCTGAGGGCAAATTAATAGGTATTGATCTACTGTAAGACGTATTTCAGAATTCTATACAACTGGGGCATAATTTGACAATTAGGGGACAATGATAAGGGTTTGGTTTTTGTGCGGTCAGTGGAAAACTGTAGAGGGTAATAAAGACTTTGTCAACATTGTGGATTTTAGCACTATAACTATTGACATTTGTGAGTTGTAGGCATGTAGCATTATAATGTTACTTTCATTTAGGTTCATCTCCGTCTGGTGTTTTGTTTGGATGGCTATGCACACACTTGTATTTTCAAATGGTGCATATATTTCTCCCTTGTCTTGCAGTATTTTTATTGTGTAATGATAATCGTTTTGTAATTGGATTTCTAACAGGTATAAAGATTTAATTTCAAAAAGATGCAGCACTAGAATCCACTCAAAAAATTTTGCATGCAATGTTCAAGGTTTGGCTTAAACTTCTTTTTCCTTGACATAGGAATAAGGATTTACATTTAATATGTAGTTCCAACTTCATCTATTTGATTTTATGGAACAGCACATTATTAAGTTGGTTATTGTCCATTGTGTACAGGGTTTCAAAATTGTTATTGATTTTTATAATCTCTGACCTTTGATTTCAGGCAAATCATTTCCGCAAATCATTGCAGTATCATCTCCACTATTTAAAGGAGATGAAGCTGGTCTGTCACATACAATTCCTACTGTATCTCGAAGACGCAAATCTTTGATCTGCAGGCAAGCTTATATATATCATTCTTCTGGCTTCCGAATCCCTGCCAATGCTGAGAAGCCAGAATGGTGGTGGAGGACATTGGCCTGTATTCCCTATCTAATATCATTAAAGATGTCTGACACCGGGTTTTATATTCAGCCTTTTGTTGAAAACTTTAAATGCTTTGAAGATTTGGTTTATTACATCCCAGGAGCTGTCAATCGATTGCCAAGCTGGTTTCCGATGATATATTGCTATTTGGCAATTGTAGTTGTTGTAAAAAATAAGGAATGGCCACTTTTCTTTAGATTCCACGTGATGATGGGAATTCTGTTGGAAATAGCTTTGCAGGTGATATGGTATTCAAGCAATTTCATGCCACTGGTACACTTCAATGGAACGTTTGGGATGTACTATTGGGCTGGTGTGGCGCTGGCATATGTGCTCATAATGATGAAGTGTATAAGGTGTGCACTTCTTGGTACGTTTGTGAAGATCCCTCTGGTTAGTGAGTCAGCTTTTCTTCATTCTCTGTTTCATTTGGGGGGATTCCAGCGGCCTTTCTAAGAAGTGGTCAACAACATCTTGTATACGAGGTTTTGCAGCCAAAGGAAGGATTGAGGCTTGTTTCTATTATCGGTAGCTGATTATTACCATATAAAGGGATCAGGAATAATACAAAAATAGATAGGTTGTCTTGGATTGGGATTCCAGTAGCTTCTTCTGTTACGTGTCTTGGCTGACTAACTTGCAAAAGCTTACATAAGGGATGCTTGCTACACGGAGAAAAACTGAGACAAATACTATAAGAGACACCAATGGATGCTTGCTATGAAAGTTCGGAGTTCCTGAGTGAGAATAGAATAGCCAATTTAGCATTATTTTTGTACTTGCAGTGTTAAATTTAGCTTATGTCATATTACGATCGGTTCTTTTATTTGTACGATATGGAGGATAAATGGCTGAGTTTCGGATTTATCTAGCAATATGTGGCTGTGTGTGGTTGTCACAAAGTTAAACCGTCAAGACCTATGCGCATAGCATAGTATTCTAGTAATTGACATAGACACAACCGGCCTATAATGGTTTTAAAAATTTTGGCTTTTGGACGGAAACGAGCAAATGTTAATGGGCGGAAGAAGCTAAGGAATAATTTCATGATATTCATAATAGACATAATTGTGGATCATAGCTTCTACGTTGTTGAGCTTTTGTTCAATTGGGTGCTCCATTACTTCAAACTATGCATAAATTTGTCTTCAGTGGTGCCACTCGAAATGTCTGCGCGTGTAAACCAATTTTTTCAACAAAACAACTTCAATATGACTTACCCATGATATGTAAATTTGCCGACAACTTGAAATGTCATAAATATGTCTAATAATTTCTTTAACGCTTTCTTGTGCTACTCGAAATTATCAAAATTGCTACCTTTTTTAGGCGCATTTATAACATGAACTTAATTCTAGAAAGACCTTATTTTGTTAGCATTTAATTAATCATCAATTCTATGTACTCACCGGCCTTGTTTACATTTTGCATAGCGTTGTTGCTTGTACACAACTCTCATGGTATATCAATCAAGAAACTATATATCAATTTGTAGTGCTTTTAACTAAAATGTTACAACGGTGAGTTTTATATTACAACTTTTAAATAATGAGTAGTTGATATTACAAATATGAAGTAACTGTAAAAAACACTAAAGGTCTTTATAATACATGTTCCAAGTGGAACTTTTTAATGCATGTATCAATTTCTTCTTCTTTATTCCATGTTATATTCATTTTCTCGGAGACTTTTTGGGATCAGCGCATATTTTTTTGTTTTTGGCACTGAAAAGAACATATATAAGTTTGAGAAAATACGTAGTGGAATGTAACAGTTGATCCAAATCTTATTAGTAGCTGACATGGCACGATCAGAGACGTTTGTCAGCATCAATGAAAAGGAAAACGCCAATAAAACGAACTGTTTTTAGTCACTCCTCGATCACGTTCACAAAGTCATAACCCCACTCCCTTAAATCCCAACTGTATTCTTCTTTTCCTGCCCGAAAGAAATCTTTTTTCTGCTTACTTAGTGGCCACGAAGCTCTTCGCCGGCTCAAACCCACCAATAGAAAACCAAATAATTCAACAAAGCTTGATTCTTTGAGCCCTAAAGATCGAAATCAGGGAAACCCAGTTCTTGCAGATCTCGGTACTGCGTCGTGACCTCGCAGATCCTAAGCATACCCTTCACTGCTAACGGGTCTCGATTTTCCCTTCGGGTATCAAAATTTTCACCCCTGACATTATTTTTCCGCGGAAAAGCAACGGGAAGCCAAATTGTGGAATCTTGGGGAAGTTGGGTAGAGTTAAAATATGAGGCGAAGGGCCGTTGATATTCGAAGGCCAGTCAGAAGGAAGATTCCGGATGTCTTGTGGTGGGCATTGTTTAGCTTTGTGGTTGTTCTCTTTATTTATACTCTGAGCAAAGGGAGTCATGTTGAGTCCAGACCCGCTTTATCCAAGGTAAAAAACTCTGTTCTTGTTTGAATTTTGTCAATCAGTTAGAAGATTCATGTTATTGGCGTTTTAGAGTTTTAGGCTTGAAGCTAAATTGCCGGGAAAGGGGATCTCATGTAAAGAGAAGGATGTAGGATTTCATGAAGTGATTGCTGCGCTTGGATTTGTTTGTAGGTTGTTTAATACTAACTTTGTCCCTCTTGGATTTATGTAATACTATGACTTTAAGAAGGGTTTTCAGTTGGACTTTCCTGTAGTTTGCCTTCGATTCTGTTTTTTAAGTTCATTTATATATTCTTCTTTGTTTACTATAAGGCTAAACATGGTTTGTTGTCTATCTTGGTCTATCTGGGGACTCATTACTGTTCCTCGTGTGAGCTACGAGACCAAGGAATGTGTTGATGAGATGGCATGCATATTTCTGTTTCTCCATCTTTCTTCTTTGTGTCATCTTTTTAACGTCTATTATCATGGCCATCCTGGTTTTCTGAGATCATGCATATATCTGTGTGAAAGAATTGACACTTTTCAGTTATGTGAAACCATATTTTGCTCACTGTTTTTCCCTTTTTCTTCCGTTCATTGTTTTCACTTCAGAGAGAGTATTGAGGAGTGAGTTGAACCAACTTCTGGTTTGAGTAACAAGAACAATACTATTTCTACTGGCCCCTACTTCCATCAAACCTTAGCTCTGAAGTTTAGAGTGGCACTGTTATGCTGCATTCATTGTAATAGTCAAACTGCTAGATTTGTTAAGACATCAAAAAATGCACTAGACCGTCGTGGCTCACTGAAGCTGATATTGCCAATTCATAATATTAACTTAGACAAACATTTAAGCCATCATTGTATAACAGGCAAGTGAAGAAAAACTTACACATTATTTATTGGATTTTAGTCCAAAATTAATAAAATTACTTCAATGATATTTATATATGGGGTGTGTCTAACTAGATAATTGGAGAACCTTGTTATGGGACAGCTCGAAGTTGTTTGTGTCTGGATGTTGTAACAGTCTTAACTCTCAAGTGTTGTCACATGTGTTTCCTTTCCTTAATACCAGAAATCAGTATTTCCTACTCCTGATTAATATATTTATTGTTTTATTTTTACAAATGATGGAGCTTAAGTAATTACATTGCTAATTAGGCTGGACAGGAGATTAAGATTCATGAGGACCATATGAAATATTACTTGGATTGACAATGCAGCTTCCATGAAATGCTTGAGTTCTTGTTATGAAGTTAGAAATTTAAGATTTACAATCTGTATGGTCATTAGGTTCTTGGGGAGAGAAAGATAGAGATAATGGTTCTTACTATCCTCTGTTTACAAATTATTTGTTATACACCGTTATGCAGAGAAACTACAGGCATGATAGGATTATGGAAGGACTTAATATTACTGAAGAGATGTTAAGCCCCAATTCAGTGACAAGACAACTGAATGACCAGATATCCCTAGCAAAGGCTTTTGTTGTCATCGCCAAAGAAAGTAACAATCTCCAATTTGCTTGGGAATTAAGTGCCCAGATCCGCAATTCGAAGATTCTTCTCTCAAAGGCTGCTACAAGGCGAGCCCCTTTAACAACCATGGAATCAGAATGCGCTATCCGTGACATGTCATTATTACTATACCAGGCCCAGCAGCTCCATTATGACAGTGCAACGATGATTATGAGACTGAAGGCCAAAATTCAAAGTGTTGAAGAACAATCGAGTTCTGTAACTGAGAAGAGTTCAAAATATGGGCAAATAGCTGCTGAAGAAGTCCCAAAGAGCCTATACTGCCTTGGTGTCCGGTTGACGACTGAATGGTTCAGAAACCCTAGTTTGCAAAAGAAAGTGAAGGATAAGAGGCAAATGGAGATGAAACTGAAAGACAACAACTTGTACCACTTTTGTGTGCTCTCTGATAATATTATTGCTACTTCAGTTGTGGTCAACTCAACTGCAATAAATTCTAAAAATCCGGACATGGTTGTTTTTCACCTTGTCACTGATGAGATAAATTATGCTGCAATGAAGGCATGGTTTTCCATGAACAATTTCCGAGGAGTGACTGTTGAGGTTCAAAAGTTTGAAGATTTCAGTTGGTTAAATGCTTCATATGTTCCTGTCCTTAAGCAACTTCAAGACTCAGAAATACAGAACTACTACTTTTCTGGCAACAGTGATGATGGCAAGACGCCAATCAAGTTTCGAAACCCTAAATATCTTTCCATGCTTAACCACCTGAGGTTTTATATCCCAGAAGTCTTTCCTGCACTGAAGAAGGTGGTGTTTCTTGATGATGATGTCGTGGTTCAGAAGGATCTCTCTGCCCTTTTTTCCATCAATTTGAATGGCAATGTTAATGGAGCTGTTGAGACATGCATGGAGACATTTCATAGATACCATAAATATCTGAATTACTCACATCCTCTCATACGATCACATTTTGATCCTGATGCATGCGGATGGGCATTTGGGATGAATATATTTGATTTGGTTGAATGGAGGAAAAGGAATGTCACTGGCATCTACCACTACTGGCAGGAAAAGAACGTTGACAGGACATTGTGGAAACTCGGTACCTTACCACCTGGACTGTTGACATTTTATGGATTAACTGAGCCCTTGGATCCATTCTGGCATGTATTGGGATTTGGCTATACAACTGTTGATCCTAAGTTGGTAGAGAAGGGGGCTGTACTGCACTTCAATGGGAATGCCAAACCGTGGTTGAAGATTGCAATAGAGAAGTACAAGCCCATATGGGAAAAACATGTCGATTATTCTCATCCTTTATTGCAACAATGCAATTTCCATTGATTTAGAACCACGCTTTAACAGGAACTCCAAGCATTGATCGATGACTAGAACTTGAATACTACAAGTCCCTGTTGGGGAAACATACAGTGATTAAATGATTATTCTCTTTTGTTATTACAACTGTGCAACTTTCATCGACATTGGGACTGGAAGGTTGGGCGATCCCTTATACAGACAAGCTGGGTTTCGAGGCTTAAATTTTATAGCCAGAACTGAAAAAAAATGCTTGTACAATTTTATAAGGTCAGGCATGTATGCTGCTGGCTTAGTAAAATGGGAGTGCTTATTTGGTTCCTGATCTTCTGTTGTAGCATACAGATGTTCATTGTTACTTATTCAATTATATCATTTCGTAGAATCTTGCCTTGAAATGAATTATAGTCAATCCATATTGTTCAGATGATTTGCAGACTACTATTTTTCCTTAGCTTATTAGAGCATAATATTTCTTCGTGTTTTATGGCCTTGATGATTCTTGATGTTCCTAAAAGTTCCAATACTATTTTGCTTCTTTGGCAGTTTGGCATAATAATTTTGTCGCCCTTTACATAGAGGTTGACAGGTCAAAAAGTGGCCATAGTGATTTTACTTGTATTCGATGAATGTCTTCTTTAAATTTTATCACTTGAATATGAATGAGAAATATTATTTAGAGCTGAGTTTGGGGTTGGATATTTTCTAACGATTTTTTACCACTATTAAGTTGCCTGATTGTACCCTGCCCCATCAGACTTTATATCCTTCACGCCAAAATTTTATATATATATATATATATATATATAAACACCCACCCAACCAACCAACCCCCCACAACACACACACACACACGGACTTTTGGGGTTTCTTGATGTCGGTAATTTATGTGCTTGGTTGAATGTTTAGTTATTAGTTTTATAGTACGGATGAAGTTGGGTTTGGGAGGGGGGGAAAAATATTATTTTTTATTGATTTAAGTAAATATATTATCTTATTCATTTTCTTAAGTTAAATATATTTTTAGATATATTAATTCAAAAAATAAGTTATTTAAAAAAATAATCTTTCCTTCACTTTTACTCTATCCATCTCGGTTCAAACTTACATTAAATTTGAAATACATTCAAATGAATGTTAGTAAAAGAAGTTAGGATTCAAATAAATAACTTTTAATTTAGTTTTGTAAATAATAAATCATTTTTAACTTAATTTCATGACTTTTATATTGGCACGAACGGAAAATTTAATTCAAAGCCTTATTTAAGATTCGTTCCCAAAGAATCTAGAATCGTGATTTTCTCATAACACTCTGAAAAAGAAAAACGGTAATTTTAAACAAAAAATTATGGTGATTTATCATATATGCTCTTAACAAGTAACAACCAGGTGAATTTGAAATAGGGGAGAATCTCCTAAATCAGAACTAAACAATTGTAATCCAAACCAGAAGGTGTATTTCATTAATCCATTCAACTTGCAAAGTTTGTTGCCACGTGGTACTTACTCATTGAATCTAAGCTTCGTCAACTGCCGGCTTCACTTCTGACTGGGCGGAGTTCTCAGGGATCATCTGAAAAGATTTTTTTTAATTTCTTAATCCTTAAACTTCCCAGTTTCAGGAATCTGAAACCATTTTTGCCGCCTTTTTCAAAAAGCACACTGATCATAACAGTATCGTGTGTTCAATGAAGAACCACAAGGAGTCCGCCGTTTCCGGTCAATCCCCGAAACACCGAAAAGCCAAAACTCGTGAAGTGAGTTCGCGGTTTCTTTCTCCCACCTCAATGACATCACTTGAAGCTGAATCCACATCTTTCAAAGACGGTCTCTCACCGTCGCCGATTGGACGCAAATCCGGGTCGAATTCTACTGATACCCGAAAGCATCGGAATTTGGAGGATCCGAGTCTGCTTCGAGGACAGCTTTGGCCTTCTACCTCTCCTACTCTCAAGAAAAACGTAGGAGCTACTCTCGCTGATCATCTCAGTAATGATAGGTTCAGAGAGCTTCATGATCGTAAGAGTAATAACAAATATGCTAAGGATAGCTCTGTTTTTTCTCTCACTAAGCAGAGGAGCTGCACTGTCTTTAGCAGGATCGAGAGTGATCAAATTGATCAGAATAATAGCTTCAAAGAAAATCATCGACTCGTTATTGGTGGATCGTCGAGATACACAGGAAAAGTTGGTTTTTCGAGAAATTCATCTTCTTCGTCTTCAAAATCCAATTCTAATGATTATGGAATTGTTCCAGGAAGACTATCTATGGATGAAAATGCTCTGATGAGGAAATCATTGTTTACCAAAGAGGACTCAGAATCTTTCAACACCACTTTGGATTCAGATTCAGACTACAGCAATATTCATAGGGATACTAATGAAAGGGGTTTATTGTGCTCGAGAAAATTAGGCATAGTAATTTCCTCACGGCATATGAATGATGTATCAAGAAGAAATCAAAGAGGGATTTCAGAATCCAATATTCAGAATTCATCCTCGTCAGAAGATTTGTCTACGTTAAAAAAATTCACTATAAAAAACACAATGAGAAGGGCCAACTCTCTTACAGGATATAAAAGTACAAAATCACAATGGGCTTTATCGCCAGGAAGGTCAGTATCACCACCGCTATCTGTTGAAAGCAAGGAGAAACTTGTATCGTTTTCAAACTTGAAGCCTCCAACTAGTCCCAAAGTGAAAGGCGTGGACAAATTTTTAAACATGTTTAAGAGTAAAAAACCGTCAAATTCATTGACGCCAATAGGGTTGAGTATTTCAGAGCCTGTTCATCAGCTTCGATTGCTGGATAATAATCTGATACAATGGCGGTACGCAAATGCCAGAGCTGAAGCTGTGAATAGAAGCATTTCTAATCAGGCCGAGGTATGTTCAAAGCTCCTCCAAGTTCGAATCAATATTAATATATAAAATGGTAATTTGGAGACGTATAGTAATGTTCTGTGAATTGTGATGCTTTTTAGAACAATTTATTGTATGCTTGGGATAGTATCACAAGGTTGCGATGTTCAGTGATGCAAAAGAAGATGCAGTACGAGAAAGAAAAGCTTGAGATGAAGCTTGAATTTATAGTACATTCCCAAGTCAGCACTAAAACTCTCTTAATTATGATTTTTCAAACTAATTATGATAATTTGTTCTCAAAATATGTAATTCTTCTTTGCTATGGATATATTGTTTTTTTGGTGTAGATTAAGCTATTAGAAAAATGGGGAGATTTGGAAAGGCAACACGTCTCAGACATTACTGTGATCAAAGATTGTTTGCATTCTGTTGTCTGCAGAGTACCCCTAATAGAAGGGGCAGAGGTAGGTTCAAAATTACTTGAAAATGTTTTAGGATAAAAAATATGAAAACAATTTAGATATTATATGTGTAATATATTAATAGTAAATTTTAAATATTAAAATAATTAAGAAGTTTACATACTAAGCCCACTTCAAATATAGGGAAAAATACATTTTACAATAACAAAAATCTTATACTTGCAGGTAGACATATCATCAACTTCTTATGTTCTAAAACATGCATATGATCTTACAGTTTCTATGAAATCATTGGTCATTGGTTTTCCACCTATGGTATGTAGTAATATTATTGAAGTTCATGTTGTTTTCTTAATTTGTTATTTATTTGACGAGGATTTAAATTGAGATTGTTTACAACAGGCTGAGGAAATTGCAACATTGCTTTCAGAACTAGCAGAAGTTGTTTCCCAGGAAAAGTTGATCTTAGAAGAATTTTATGAACTTTTTAAGACCATATCTTTTCTTGAGGTAACTAAATACTTTTTGTGCAATTCTTTTGGACGAAATTACTTAGAATTTGAATTTTGAATGTTCATTCATTTAAGATATCTTTTTTTAAACGAAATTTAAGATATCTAATATTAGATAAAATTTCGAATGTTCATTCTTTAAGATATCTAATTTTAGAGAAAATTGTATCAAACTTCTATTTACTATTTCACATGAACCAAAATAAAGTATGCGTTTCATTTTTGAAAGATGCAAAATTGAAAAATACTCAATTATTGCTCATGATACAGGTTCTTATCTAGTCCAGGCTTGATTAATTATGTTCATTTTTAATGTCGACAGTTTCAAGAAAGAAGTTTGAAGTGTGGGCTCATTCAACTTCAAAGTCGGCAACAGCAACATTTGCAGCAGTAGTTAATGCCAATGGACACTTCACAAGTTACATGTAAATAAACAGATTGTCATTAATTGATGCATATTGATGGATAATACTTGTGAAAAAAAAAAAGCAATTTTGAATGTCATAAATTGTTGTATGGTAATTGAATAAAAAATCAATTAACTGAAATTGCTAAATATATAAAGCATTAAGAAGATATAAGTTATAAGAGTATCTGCAATAGTAAATTTTAATTGGGTTTTTATTATGAGTCCCACGAAATCACATCAACTTAAACAACTCCCCACCTTTTTAAATAACTCTATACTCTAGTGGTGAACATCTTAATAACTCACAAATAGGTCTCACAATTAACTCTCTACTACTTTAGCATTTATTACTCTCCACTAACTCCACTAACTCTACTAACATTTATTGTGAATTAATTATTTTATTATTCCTTTTTATATAAGAATCGTTCTTACGCGTAACAGTAAATATGGCAAAATACAGTAGATGAACTAAAATAAGAAACGGTTCTTAAATTTAAGAATTCCTTAAAATTTATCACTGCAAATACTCTAAGACAAATCAAGCAAAAAAAGAATTTTCTTTTTCTTCCCCAAAAATAAATACTTATTTTTTTATAATTGCAGACTTGATATTAAATCTTTGTCCAATGACCCTCAAAGGCACCAGTTACTATTCCGCTTCATTAAGCTTGGAGAAGCGGGCATGTTTAATTTCGGTATAGAATGCTAATGATTTTTTTTTTATTTTGAAAATTAAATAAAGTGTAATTATTGATCAAATACTCTGCTTGAAATTTGTTTTGGTATAGAACACTATAATCCAAATACCAAGGAACAAAACATAAAGTTAGAAACAACAAACCAATTGATAAAAACTAAGATTAAACATTATTAAAACAAAGTGTCTTGTCTTCTACATCAATATAAGGGAGGTGTAATCAAATATCTTCTAGATTTGGGGTTATTTGTCTTCTATAAAAGTTTTTATGTGTGTTTCTTTTAAAAAAATGTTTAATATGTGGATAATATGATATATATAAATTTCAATTTCCCAACGATACAGAACTTGAAGTCTAGTTTACAAAAAGATGCTAAAATTAACTGTTCATTTTAACTATGGTTCAATTTCTTATTTAAGTGTTTATAAAATAACTATTTATATATGAATTATTTATATAATTAAATAGTTTATAAGGATAAACTTTAAATAAACTGTTTTTAACTTATTTTCATAAATTATTCTGAAAAATTTATGAAAATAAGCTGAAAACAATTTGCATGTCATAAACTATTTTTTACTATAAATACTTTTAAACACGTACATAAAAACTTATGTTATAAGATAAATCTGATAAATTCAAAATAAATTCTTTTAGTTGCACCCTATATAACTTATCTATCACAATGACTTAATTAGATGAGTTTTTTTGTTTGTTTTTAAAAAAATTAATATTTTTTTCTCTGAAACCAAAAGATAATTCACAAGTTAACTTATTTTTTCTTAAACATCACCAACAGGAGGATTTACTTTTTTACTGAAAACTTATTATTTTTTAAAAAATAATAGAACTAATATATTCTGAAAATTTTTAAATATTCATATTAATGCTTATGCTGATTAAATATTATATTTAATGAACATCATATTATTGAAAATAATTAGTATTATAACCTGTGCAATGTACTGACAAATCACAACTCCAAAAATTTTTGTAACTTATAAAAATAATAATAATTACAGTTGACTTATATAAAACTTATGAGTTATGACAACACATACTTTTTAAACGTAAATAACTAAATATTTTGAATTGATTTATCAGTTCCATAATTAAATCTATTTATCTACTCAATCTTTAATTTGAATTAATTTATTTATTTAATAGAATAAATTTAAATGAATAAAATAGTTATATTAATTAATTTGTTAATTTGTGGATTATTTATTATTTGTTATAAATTATTTGTTGCATAGATTGGTGATTGATTAAATATTAATTTCATTTTTACTTTTGAATGCATCTTTTTTTGTTTCAATTGGATTTATAGAAGAAAAATACTGAAGGTTGCTACTATGTTTGAACTAGATCTCTAAGCCTCAGATTTTATCTTTTAAGAATTTGATTTTCATCTCTTTCTTCAGTCAAGAGATTATAATTTAAATATTCATATCTCAAACTTTGATTTCTATTAAATTAAAAAAAATTTTGGAAAGAAATCAAAAAAAGTTTTAATTCACATATCAATTCCATAATCAAATTTATTTTGCTTACTAAAAAATCCTTTAAGACACTACAACAGTCAAATAATAAAGGTAATTATTTTTAAATTTCAATTCAAATCATTTAAATCAAATAATTAATATTATGTGATATCATTAATTTACCAAATTTGTCAAATTCATTAATTTACGTAATTTATTTATTTATTCAAATCAATTCAAATTAAATAAAATAACAAAATTCACTAATTATTAATTTCACTAATTAATAATTATGATAATATATTCTGATAAAAATATATTATGCTATTCATTTTAACAATGACCCACATAATATATTAAATACATTGGGACCTATATAATATATTTTTATAATAATACTAAATTTATAAATTTGTGAAACTTATGAATCTTATAAGACTTATGAGTTATGACATATATTTTTTAAACGTAAATATTCTAATATAGATTTTGATTATTTATGCAAATATAAATTATAAATTTTAATAAAAAATTTATGATAATAAACGATTACATTATATTATAATGTAAAATAAGTCATCAAATGGAATAAAATAATCAGATGCACATGTAATCGATAAAAAGTTTTTAATTTAAATTTTTTTACAAAAAAAATAATCAAATTTAAAATGTTAATATGGAATATAAGATAATTAACTATAAAGAAATTTTATACATATGATTAAGAATTAATATCAATATGTGTTGATCCTTGTGTATATATATTTTAACAATTTATTATCTATATATTTTAATTCAAATCAAATAATAAAAGTAATTGTTTTTGACTTTCAATCAATTCAAATCAAATAATTAATATTATGTGATGTCATTAATTAACCAAATTTATTAATTTACCTCATTTATCCATTTAACTCAAATAAAATAACAAAATTCACTAATTATTAATTTCACTAATTAATAATTATGATCATATATTCTGATAAAAATATATTCTTCTATTCATTTTAACAATAACCCACATAATATATTGAATATATTGGGACCTACATAATATATTCTAATGATAATAATATAATTTATAAATTTGTACAACTTATGAAACTTATGAGACTTATGAGTTATGACATATATTTTTTTAAAGTAAATATTCTTATATAAATTTTAATTATTTATACAAATATAAATTATAAATTTTAATAAAAAAATTTATGATAATAAATAACCACGTTATATTATAAAGAAAGATCATACCTTTAACATGAGAACAATGTTCCTTGTATGTTGTTCCAGCAGTTCCGAACTTCCACCAAGTTTGAACCTTTTTTAGCAAAAGAGCAATCATGTCAGTTTTGTTGGGAACTCTTCATTTCAAGATATCTTCCTTATCTTTCTCTATCAATGTGGGGAGATCCACTATCACTCTAAGAAGATTAACATTCTTTCTCTCCCCAAGAACTGTAGAGTTCTCACAGCAACATCGAATCAAACCCAATTTTTCGTCATATAATAAGATCGTAAATGAGATAGTTCCATCTGAGCATAGTGTTACACTATAAGGCTTCAAGTCCTCAACCAACTTTTTGTAACTCATACAGATTGTATTATCATCTTCTTTCATGTTATAGTCAATTGATATGGTTCTTTGCTGACCTTGTTTCAATTTAATAGAATTACCATCCTTCAAAATTCAGTTTGAATCTCGAGGCCTTACAACATTAAAGATCAAATGTGTAACATCCCGACTTTTTATTTCCTTTAAAAATAATAATACTTCACTAAATCGATTTACTAAATAATTTTTAAATAATTTCTTTTCAAATAATTATAGATGTCACTATTTATGAATTTTACTATTCATGTGAATAGTAACCTCGCAGAAAAATTGACAGGAATTTCTCTAATTATATGTGAATTTGAATATATATAAAAAAAATAATAATTTACATAGTTTTTGATATTCTTTTTATATCTTTGAATCATGAACTACCACAAAATATATTTCTACACTTCAATCTCATTATTAATATTATCAAAGCCTTCCTTTTTGCCATTTTTCCTGAAATTATCAATTTTCTAAAAATGAGATATAAAATATCTTAGTAGCTAGTCGCTTTCTTAAAAAACATGTAAATACATGAGAAAATTATTTCAGCCATAAAAGTATAACATCACACTGATAATAATTAAATTTCTTTTATTCATTATGTAAAACAAGATTTATAAATAAAATTATGTAAAAACTGATTGTGCACATAGATATCATAAATCATAAATAATCATACTTTTATGGAAGACTAACTACCTTATGAAGAACGAACCTTAAATATAGATCTAAATCTCTTCTTCCTCTGATATTTCTCATCGTCTTCTCTCTTCTTCTTCTTCTTTCTTTTCTATTTCGTCTCCTCCTCTCTCTTTTCTCTTTATCTCTCTCTTCTCTGTCTTTCTCTCTTGTTTTCTCTTTCTTTCTTTCTTCCCACTGTGCACTCACTTAACACACACACACACACACACACACACACACACACATATATATATATATATATATATATATTATCCTCCTCATTACCCCACATTTTTTTTATTTCTCCTTCTTTTTCTCCTCCGTCCACATATACACACATCTCACACACATCACTTTCTCACTTTTTCTTTTGGTTAAAAATAATAAAAAGATTTTAAATATTTTTATTCTATTCAATTAGGTCCTTAATCAATGATAAAATTCTATTTATGTCTTTCAAAAATTTCTTAATAACTATTTTATCCTCATTTACTTGCTCATTTATTTATTTAGCCTCATTTTCTAAGGTAATTAAATTTGAGATATCACATTCTTCCCCCTTAAAATAAATTTTGTCCCCAAAATTCAAATTAATACATATATACACATATATAAATTACAACCACAACGTGTATGAAAATGTCCCAAATACAAACGTCATACTTACTAACATAGTCAATCTATCATTCATTTATACACAACTGTAGTATTATATTTGTGTGAATTTGGGTATGATTTTTTAGGTGATGAAACTCTCAATCATTTTGTATTTGTATCGTAGATTTGTGTATGATTTCTTGGTTGATCAATCCCTCAATCACTTTGTATTATGTACTGTAGATACTTTCACCGAGTGACATGGGAATTTAACACTCAAACTCTTTGTGCATAGGTTTTCATAGTTATACATTGAGTAGTATGAGACTCTAACCCTTTCAAACTTATGTATTAGATCTCGTAGATCTTTGCAGGTTTTCATAGTTATACACTGAGTAGTATGAGACTCTAACCCTTTCAAACTCATGTATTCGATCTCGTAGATCTTTGCTCATCAATAAAATAGTGAGAATTTATCACACAGTACAATTATCATGAAATAAATTAATTTATACATACTTTTATTTTTTTTGAATTTCTATAAAAAAGATATCAATTATCATATACTGTCATCTGAAAGATTGATTGCTTAATATCCAAATAATATTGTAAATGAGACTTATATTGTACTTTGACTAATAACATCAAATTAGCTTAAAAAGATTATTCACTTACCTTGACTTTTACCTAATTTTACCTTGAATCATCCTCGAAAATGTATAAGAGAATGGAAAGTGCATCACAAAAGCATCCAAGACAATCTCTTTTTTTTTTTAGTTCTAATTTTATTTTCTTATAGAATTTAAGTTCTATTATGAAACATATCTTCACTTGTTTCGTAATACATCATAATCATCCATACTTTCTTCTAACTCAAATTCTCTCTACAGAATTAAGAGTTATTACATAAACATAGATATGTTTATATTAATAACATATATAATCATAAATATGGCACGGAATAAGAATTCTATATCATTTTTGTAGAATTCCATCTTCAATAATACTTTTAGAGAGAAAACAAACACATGAATAATTAATATGATCATAAAAAATATAAGGTTTATTTATAATTCAAGGTACACTTCACTAAGTACTTAATTTTATAGAGATAAATATATCTAATATATTTATCTAGATTATCACACTCAAAGTGAATTCTAATTTAACTTTGGCATACCTTTCCTTTTTATGAATTTAATCTATAATGATTTCTTATATGTAAAATATACTGGCCAGATATACATTACAAATAAGACTCCATTATTTTCTTTATTCATCAAAAGATACTTGGTATGCCTTTTTTCATATTTAATCAATTCTCTATATGACTTACTTTTACTCAAATATTTTTCTAATCTCACTTAATTATAACAAACATTCACAGCAACTCAAACACAAACATCATTAAAATAATACTTTTAACAAATCAAACAATTACATGTAAGTATTTTCTTTTCCATAAGATGGCAAGACCTTTTCCTCTGATACTATTTTGTAACATCCCAACTTTTTATTTCCTTTAAAAATAATAATACTTCTCTAAATCGATTTACTAGATAATTTTTGAATAATTTCTTTTCAAATAATTATGGATGTCACTATTCACAAATTTTACTATTCATGTAAATAGGAATCTCGCAGAAAAATTGGCAAGAATTTCTCTAATTATATATGAGTTTGAATATATACAAATAATAATAATAATAATTTACATATTTTTTGATATTCTTTTACATCTTTGAATGATGAACTACTACAAAATATATTTATACACTTCAATCTCATCATTAATATCATCAAAGCCTTCTTTTTTTCCATTTTTCCTTAAATGATCAATTTTCTAAAAGTGAGATATAAAATATTTCAGTAGCTAGTTGCTTTCTTTAAAAACATGTAAATACATAAGGAAATCATTTCAGCCATAAAAAGCATAACATCACACTGATAATAATTAAATTTCACTTATTCATTATGTAAAACAAGATCTATAAATAAAATTATATAAAAACTGATTGTGCACATAGATATCATAAATCATAAATAATCATACTTTTATGTAAGACTAACTACCTTATAAAGAACGAGGCTTAAATATAGATCTAAATCCATTCTTCCTCTGATATTTCCCATCGTCTTCTCTCTTCTTCTTTCTTTTCTATTTCGTCTCCTCTTCTCTCTTTTCTCTTTCTCTCTTGTTTTCTCTTACTTTCTTCCTTCCCCACCGTGCACGCACACACACACGCGCACACACACACACACACACACACACATATTATCCTCCTCATTACCCAACATGTTTTTTTTTAATTTCTCCCTCTTTTTCTCCTCCGTCCACATATACACACACCTCACATACCTCACTTTTTCACTTTTTCTTTTGGTTAAAAGTAATAAAAAGACTTTAAATCTTTTTATTCTATTCAATTAGCTCCCTAATCAATGATAAAATTCTATTTATGTCTTTTAAAAACTTCTTAATAACTATTTTATCCTTATTTACTTACTCATTTATTTATTTAGGCTCATTTTCTAAGATAATTAAATTTGATATATCACAAAATGAAAAATAAAGAATGACATAAAATTTGATTAACTCTAAGTTGTGAAGTGGATTCAAATAAAATAACTCTATTAAATCAAAGAACAAACAAATTAAAAAGGAAAAAAAATTGGATCTGTGGGGTTTACCTTTCCCTAATAATCGCTATCTTCTTAGACTCTCTTTATTAGTTGTGTCCCTTTTTCAGCATACTCGTGGGCGATGCATTGTGTGATTACTCTTGATTTTGTGTATTAAAATAGTTTTGATCAGTAATTTTACAAATGTTAGTTTAACGATCTTTGATTGTGCTTGTTGGAATATATACTTAGTACTTACTGAATAGTTTTATATCTTCGTTTTCAACAGTTAAAACTTGATCGAATGTCTGTATCAAAAGTGTAAGTTAGTTGAATAGAAACTCATAGACAAATAACTCATGAATTGCTCTAACGCTTACATTAAAAGAAATGAAATGTTTATTTTTGTGTTGGGAACAAACTAGAATTCAAACTATTTCTCGAAAAGGCAAGCAGTAACTTGCATGGTGGCCGTCGAGAATGTGCTTCCATGAATTTTTATGGCTGCTATGACAGAGAAGATTATATCAAGTTTGAGTGAAAATAGAACAGAAACAGAGGCAAGCGGCTTCTCGGTAGTTGATAGTGGGAAATCCAATCTGAAATTGATACGCGAGCCATCTGATCATTCCTCCATTACTACTTTTCAATTCGATGCATGACACTCAACATCCGGTCATTCTTGAAACTTGAAACGTAGTGTATTAGCTTGAGATCGAGCTTCAGATCGACACAGAAGTAACTAATAAAAACTCTCCAAACACATAAACCTTCGAGCTTCAGATCGAGCTCCAAACACTCAGAATCGTTCCAACTTCTCTATATATTAATTTCTATAATCTTTTTTTCAAATTCATTTAGTTTGATTATATAGTAATTATAGTAATTATATATCAATTATATAGTAATTTATCATAATTTTTTCAAATTTATTTAATGTGATGTAATTAATTTACCTAATTTATTCATTAAATTTATTTATTTAAATTTATTATATTATATTTTATTATAAATAATTTAATAACCCACCGACAATTAATGCTCTAGAGTTAAATTATTTTAGTCTATTATATAAATATTATCTTTCGATTGGTTGAATTTTTTAACCAAATATTTGGAAAGTATATTTATTAATTATTTAAAGATAAATTTACATTATCAAAAGTTGAAAATATTATGGTATAATTTTTAAATTTAGAAAAAATAAATATTTTAATTACTTAAAAGTATCTGGTCAAAATAACTTTAATTATAACTTATCTTTTCATTAATTTTTTTCAAAACGGAATAGAATAATTTATCTTAGTTAAAAACAATTTTTAAATGAACACTAATATTACCAAACTTGCCTTTTAATACTTACATGAAAAATATTTTATTATATTTCTTGTAATGCTAAAAAAAAGTAAATATTACTGTTATTTATATTTTGATAAATAAACAATTCAAGCTTAAAATTTAAAATATAACTCATTCAAACTTTCAGTCTAAATTACGTAATTTTTTAAGAAAACTAATTAGTGTTTTAGTTTATATAAGTGATTATAGAATTGTACCAGATCAGTCGATTTGATCAAGAGTCAGTTATTGGTCTGATTTACCTAAAAAATCGATCAGCCAAAAAATCGGGTAAAAAGCAATTGAACCGGTCAAAAATTAGTAAAATTCGGTAAAATCAGTGAAGTGGTTTTTATAAAAAAAATTTACAAAATATAGTTACTTTTCACATTTTATGAGATTTAATAAATTTTTATATTTTTTTAATCTTTTTAATTTTTTTATCACATTATATTATCTTTTTTCTTCTCAATTGTTTTTTATAATAATATTATTTGTGTCACAAAAATAAATAAGAGAACTAAAAGTAAAACAAAAGAGCAATTACACACACATATATATAAAATATAAATTTACTAAAATTAAATCTAAAATTATTATAAATTTATTATATTATATATTTTTAATATATAAATTAAATATATATATATATAATTATTTGCATTTTGACCTAATTTAGCTTATATCAAATGTGAATTAGTATTTCTATTATTAGTTTGATAACCAATTCAAATTTTAAAAGATTAGTTTATGTGATTCTCTTTAAATGTGAATTAGGATTTTTTTTAATATTTAAAAGTATTGGAGAGTTTCATACTCTCATTTGATCATTAAAACATAGACGATCTAAATTGTGAAGGGAGATTAATATAAATTTAGATAAAATTAAATATGATATTAAATTAAATAAAATTTTAAAAACATTTAGATAAAATTTTATCTAAATACTTATTAATCTTTCTACTGTAATTCAATTTAATAGATTAAATGAGAGTCTCCTGTAATTTTGAGTATCGAGAGAATTCATCCTGCAGATGGGGACATAAATCGTCAAATCACGGCAAAACGTCGTCGTCCAACATCGCGCCTTTTGGGCACATTTGTTTTCCCCTTCTATGGCCACAGTATAGGTCTGCCTCTCTTCATCTCTCGTTTTCTGCGTGTCACATTTTCAAATAAAACTGAAAGTCATGGCCACTCTAGCGGCGGCTGCAGCTCGCCAAGCGGCATCTTTAAGCCGTATTTCCTCTCCTAGAACTCCGATTCAAATCGCCAACCTAATCCAAAGGCGTGGTCTCGCTGGGGCTGCAGGTGAAGTCTTGTTTTTGATGGTAGATTTATTTTCCGATCTCATTTCCATTAGATTAGGATCTCTGAAATCCTTCGAATATATTTCATTTTCTATATAGCCCGACGCTCCAATGGTAGTTATTCTGTTATATTGCGCTAAGAAAACTGAATCTCTCAGCTTGGTTCTAGTGTATGCTTTCACAAGAATTGAATGTGGTGTCAAGGAGCAAAGCCAGTCAGTTTTCTGAGGTCTAACTTTTCGTTTGAATCTTATTCTCTGAGGTGTTATATTAATTTACCCAATGCTGGGAGCGAGTGAAAAAATTACGTTTTATTACGCGCTGCTTGGAATATACGTGATTGAACAGGGATGCTATTCGAGCAATGAAGGCTTTAAATCTAAATTATTTGAAAGATTATTGTGAATCTTATTGGTTTTTAGTAATAGTATATTTTGCCAAAGGGAACCTTACTATACTTAGTTCGCATTCCCCATAAAATATAATAAAAACTGAGACTGTATAAATGGTACCATTGAATTATAATGAGGTAACGAAGCAAGACGAGCTAGAAAATGAATAAATAAGTAGGTATAGGATACCAAGCACTTGGTTTTGTAGTTTCCAGGTTTTAATTTTTGTTTATTTGTCTCGTGCTAATGCACAACATAGGTAACTTAGAGGAAGTGAGATTAGATGATTTTGATGTCAATAGTGTAATCTGACTTAATTAACCCAATGTACCATTATTTAATCAATATATACTGGATCTATCTGTTCATCTTATGAGTTAACTTATTGTTTTTGTGTTGTAGCCTACTACTGAATATTGGTAGAAACTGCTGACATAGTTGAAATGGCTTTCTTATTTGATTCCTGCAGATCCTCATGGGCCTCCTAAAGTTAACTGTTGGCAAGATCCAATGAGCCCATCTAAATGGAAGGAAGAGCATGTAGGTCTAATTTTGTGATCGAGGATCTACTCCATCCAATGTGAATTTTTTATTTTTACATGAGTTGATAGGACCTTTTTTTTTTTTTTTACATCAGCTATTTAAATTGGAAACGTCTGTCTGAAGTTCTCTTGACCAGTTATTATTTGCTTGCAGTTTGTAATTGTTTCTTTATCTGGCTGGGGGCTGCTCTTCTTCGGAGGATACAAATTCTTCACAAGAGGCAAGGGCAAGAAAGAGGTACTTCTGTGTTTGTTTTCTCTCCAACAGACATTATCATTTATTGGTTTTTATCTAGACCGCTAGAGTCATTATAAATTTATCCAAACTACAAACTTATTCGCTATAATTGACTTATGCAACAGCTGTCTTCTGTCAGTCAGAAGAATCTTTCTTTTTTACTTGATTAACAATGCTAGAATTCTTGCTTTTTTAGGGCATTGGCACGTGTACTACACAATACAACCATATTTGTTTGGAAAATTCTCCTTAGGCAGAAAAATTAATTAGATCATTGATGATGCATCATGCATCTCCCTGGTTATGCTAGCGGTTTGGTTTCCTTTTAAATGCTGAAGGCGCTTGGCATTTTTCGATGAGATTTTGTTAGGCACCAAAGCATCTTGGAGAACCCGTCTCCAAAAGTTAGCTGTTGAGGTGGAAGAACCAAGCCACTTAAGTACCTCATGAGGTAGCCTATACTACCCGATGTGAGACTTTGGCATCCTATACTACCAAATCCCTAATATAGCACCGCCATTGAAAGCCGACATCCCGGTGGCTGCACTCTACGATGCTTCACTCCGCCTTTCCAGTCAGTCCCTCCGCAGGTAGCCTTCTCCGGTACATCGACAACCAGCTCTGATATCAATGTTAGGCACCAAAGCAGCTTGGAGAACCTACCTCTAAAAGCTAGCTGTTGAGGTGGGAGAGCCAAGCCACTTAAGTACTTCATCAGGTAGCCCATACTACTGTCACGACCCGTTTTCTGGGCACATGACCGGCACAATGATGAATCTCTCATCACTGTAAGCCTTCCGATAAATATATCAAATTTTCTTATCTGAAAATCATAGAGATGATTTGCATGTAATAATATATTATCAATTTAAAATACATTATTATACTGACATACAAGCCAAATGTCGAACCCCTGACCTAGATGTCCTAGACGATTACAGAGCAACATAATCTATAACAAAAGAGGGGTCTACCCGACAACGGGAAGGTCCAAAGTGATCTACTCCTCTAGCAGATATTCTTCGCTGGCAATCTGATCTGAACAAAAAGGTTGTACAAACAGTGTGAGCTTTTAAACTCAATGAGCGAATCGGCCTCGCGTTAATAAAATTCAAATACATTACCAGTCATGCAAGCATATCCAAAGGCTCATACTCAACCAATAGACAGAAGATAAAAATTTATCCAATTCAACAAACGTTACTAGTACTCGTCAATGGCAATATATCCCGGAGAGCGCACACAGGCCGGCTCACCAATTATGTATATTTCCGCCATGACGCACAACATCATCCTCTTACATACAAGAAGATAAAAATTCATCCAATTCAACAAACGTTACTAGTACTCGTTAATGGTAATATATCCCGGAGAGCGTACACAGGCCCGCTCACCAATTATGTATATTTTCGCCATGACACACAACCTCATCCTCTTAGCTAGGGCGCCTCACGTATTTATCACCAATCCGGGCTATATCCCTAATGAGGGAATCGTTGTCTCCACACTCATTGGTCAAGACACCCTGTCAACCGGGTTTTCCGCCTTGCCGTGAGAGGGGGTACTATCTCGCTCAATCACAATCAATAGCATTTCATATCATAATCAGAAGCTCAATATAATATTCATGTATACAACATGTATAGTATATAACTATATTATAGATTTATAAACCACAAATCAAGATAACAATTAATCTGTTTTTGAAAAGATTCAAACTTCACATCATCATGAAATACTTGTTTCGTCTTATCCATACTTCTGGATTAATTATCTCATTAGATTCGTCATTCTAAATCCAATTTCCCCCTATGAATCTTGGGAGTGTCCTACAACATACTTTTTATCACCAGTAATGCTAAAACTCTATTAAAACAGGGTCGTTCCACTCACCTGGATTCCGTACGAGCATCGCTTCTCTAAGTCATTACAGACAAGAGTGCTCAGGTGAATTTCGGTGTTCTACTACGGAGATTTTCATGAAAGATTAGAGAAAATACGTTAGGATTGTTTTCGTACAGATACTGTTCATACGTACGGTTACTGTTTATATATACTATTACTATTCATATATACGGTCACTATTCATACGTACAGTCACTATTCATACATACAGTTACTATTCATACCAGAAATAGAGAATACAATCTGTAAAAGAGTACACCACGTAAGTTCCCAGGAAAGAGTGGAGGGTCACACTGGACACACTTAAAAACCAGGTCTTTCCTTAGCCAGAACTTTCCTAGATATGTATTCTTCACAGTTTACATTCTATTTCGGTAATCAGAGAATCAAAATAATATGTAAGCAGCTAAGGACAGTTTTTCTGATGTGGAAGATCAGCCAAAGCCGCAACCACAGAGCATACTTAAGAAAATAACTTTTAAAATTTGAAAGACATAGAAAGAGCATAGTATCCTTACCTAAGCTGAAAAGGAAAGGCCCAAAATCTCAAAGGCCTAGCATTGAAGTAAGAGAAACTTAAGGAGAGAAGAAGAAAAGTTGAAGGTGTGAGTTTAGAAGTGAAATGAAAGCGCAAATAGGAAAAGTCAAGGGTACTATTTGATACTATGCACTAATAAAATATTCAATTTACTATTTATAAAAATGACGCATTTTACTGTGCAAATCGGTCAGAAAATTTTTCTTTTATTACTATTGGAAACTTAAAGAGAAAACTATCCTTTCTCTTAAACCTTTAAGTTTCTTTTCAAATCAGTCCTTTCAATTTAGTCCCTGAGCATATTTTTACACATAAAATGTCATTTTCTCCTACAAACTTCTTTCTAGTTTTCTTTTATGACCAAACCATATCTAGTACTTGACATTTCGATTGTATAAATGAACAGTATCGTATATATAAATAGTATTATACGGGTAAATAGTACCGTATACTGAAATAGTAACAGTAGTTTGTAAATAAATATTTATATTTTATTTTTCATGGGACTTTGGCATCCTATACTACCAAGTCCCTAATCTAAAAATCAGATTTTAGATGAACTCAAGGAGCATTTACAGAAGGCCCAAGAGAGAATGAGGACACAGGCTAAAAAAGGTCGCAGGGAATTAAGTTTTGAGGTGGGAGACTTTGTGTATTTAAAGATATGACCCTACAAGTTGAAGGCCCTACCAAAAAGAGCAAATGAAAAGTTGAGTCCTAAATTTTATGGGCCTTACAAGATTGCTGCCAAGTATGGGGAAGTGGCTTATAAATTAGAGCTGCCCCCCTCCACCCACAATCACCCCGTCTTTCATGTTTACCAACTTAAGAGGACTCTTTAGTCTTCACCCCACAACGGTAGCTTCACCTTTGCCTACTTATTTGACAGAGGAGATGGAACTGCAGGTGCTGCCCGAGGCTATCAAACAAGTTAGAACAATGACTAATGGGGAACGAGAGGTGCTGATTAAGTGGATCGATCTTCCCGACTGTGATTGTACTTGGGAAAAAAGGATATTATCAATGAACAATTCCTTGAATTTCACCTTGAGGACAAGGTGAAGATTATAGGGGAGGGTATTGATGGGCCTAAGGTTACCCAAACCTACCAATGTAAGCACAAGAATAAGAATGGGGATGGAAAGGATGGGCCTCACAGTAGTAGTGGCCTAAAAGTGAACTCTGAGCAAGACAAGGGAGTAGGGGCAGATTTGGAAAAGGGGACTGCCACAGTAGTGGAGGCATGGGAAGGCACTACAGGGGATATACGTGGTCTGCCATGAAGGGAGAGGGGCGTCAAGGAATTTGAGGATTGAGGGAGAGAACCTAGCCTCTTGAAAGCTAGGCAACTTATCTATGTTTGTTGTGTTGTTTTTATAATTCCGGTGCTGTTAGTATCCTACTGTTGCTGTAATCTGTGAGCATTGTGGCTACTGTTTTATGATAATCCAAGTCTATTATTATCCTTATTGATTCTAAGGTCTTGGATCCTATCAGATTTACAATACTATTATTTCAGTGAAATGGTTAAACTGTTTTAATGTTTATAGTGCTCTAGTGTCTTGCATCATGCAATTTAGGTTCTTGAAAATAATTCCACCATAGCTGCTGTTGCATTTGATAATATTGGCAAACTGACACCAAGAAGACACATTTAATATATAATGCTATAAAATTTAAACTAAGGTTACACCATCAAATACCCTCTTATATGATTAGCTTTTCATGAATATCCCTTTTGGAGTAGAAGCTCAATTCACATAGATCTTGATTATAAAAATTCATGGTAATTTAAAAAACATCATACAATTAAGGTATGCTATATATAAAATATAAAAAAATTATCAACTACCAGGTTTTCGACCTATCATATACCAAGTAATTTTAATTTTGATATGCACGATTAATCAAATAATCTTAGGGGATGCTGAAACTACTATATGACAAGAAGTTAACCAATGGTGCGTCTGAAATCTAACACTTGTGTCAAAGGAATGTTTTTCAATTTAGTGTCATGTTTATCACACATGTAGATGAAATTCGGTATGATGATCAATATAATAATCTTTCATGAGTCACAATCATGGATTTATGATAATTTCATTGTATTACATGTTATTCAATGGTATGAACAGAATCTCTTCCTATTTGGTGTCATGTCAGTCCCACATGTATCTTATTTGAGAGATATTATAATTTTTTATCTTTGCTGACTGAATTCTGGATTTTTGCAGACGGTGGAAGCACCAAAGTGAGGTACGGAGCATTTGTACAAATCCAGTGTTGCTGGTAATAATGCGTTTGGTTTTATTTTCCCTTTGCCATATTCGAGACCTGTTTGCTGGAAAATAATTCTTTTGGCTGGTTATTGGTCAGCCATTGAAGATGATGATGCATCTTCTAAGATGACTCTATCTAAAACTATATATCTACATGACTATTGCAAGCAAATTACTTTATTGGTCCAAATTTGCCACTTAAAGTAAGCTAGTCATAACTTGTACCAACTTTGGCAAGAGTATTTGATGTTCCCGCAATAGTAGCTTGAGTGAAATTAGTCATTGATGAAGAGAATATTTGATAAATTTACGGAGTAATTAGTTACACGGATCCAATTCGTCGCGCTTTTCTGCGCAACACAAGGCTTCTGTTTATTTCCCCCTTTTGGAGGTTGCTTTTCTCAAACATGAAATGATCAGGATAGCCAAAAAAGTTAAACTTGCAAGGGTCGAACTTGCATGCCTGATCTTTTGAAATGATTTATGATTCTTCGCTGTTTTTTGTAACTCTACTTTCAAGCTGGTAAGCTTGTCTAGGACAGAGTTAGACTGAGAAGAGATTTGCAGGAAAGAAGGAAGAAGAGCTGAACGGTGAACTTACGCAACGATGTTTTTTTTTTTTTGGTGAATGAAGTTTTATTTTTCAAAAAAAATTACTGTTAATCGTTTTCTTAAAAATATAATCGTAAAGGCAAGAGTTCAGGACATTTCTAAGTCAAATTCATATCGAACTCGAATCGCTCACGTCAATCATCCTCATGAGGTGTCACTTATGTCTGCTTATTTTTATTGATTATTTTGGCGGACAAGTAGTATTTAACTTCCGGCTTCTCTTCCCTGTAAGTTAAATTACGAGCTCATAACACATGATATAAATAAGGAAATCTGGTTTTTACTAGCATAGTCTTTCTATGATGCTCCACTCCTACATTAGTAATTTCTAAGCACGACATATTCACGCACTAATTTTACAATTCATCACAAACCCTCAAATTCTGATTCATTCTATCTCCTCATCTTCAGAGTCAAATTGGGATTCCTTGAAGAAATCATCATCAGCACTTGCATCTTTCTCTTCATGAACCGTGGCAGTAATTTCTTGCCCAGCAGTCTTTTCTACTTCGTTGATAAGTTTCCTGCTCCAGCTTTGTTGTAGCATTGTCTTGCTCTTCAATGCCCGTTTCTTTCAAATGGTGATTTGTATCAACCACTGTCTTGTTCTGGGCATTTTGTCTCTCTTCATGGTTTTCTGGTTTTAAAGATTTGATCTCTGCTTCTTTACTAGGGTTGTTATCACCACCCGTTTCTTCTTCCTCTTTCTCACTATTTTCATCATTTGAGACTCTTCCCTCTGTTCTATCCTCCAACTCATGTTGCTCATCTCCATGTACCTTTCTACCATCCTTGTTCACTTCTGCATGAATTTCCGAAATCCTATCGTTCCCCAATAACCTATTTGATCTACTTACATTGCCATGCTTCACATTAAAATCCTGACCTTCATCATCCCCATTATGCTGAACTTTCTCTAGCTGTCTTTCCGTGATTGTTTTATTTTCTTTTGCAGATACAAGCGCGCTACCATCATCTTGAGTCTTTGTTTTTCTTATTTGGATCCCTGTCAGTTATTTTTTCACTTCGAGTTTCGCCATCACCCTTACCTTCAACTTGCAAAGCTTCTTGCCTTTGATTATGTTCATCTGTCTGAATCAATCTATCATGATTCTTCGATCTGCTCCATTATCGAGTTCAGCTCTCTCCTTCCCTGTTAACTGGGACTTCAAGTCCTCTGTCTCAGTTTCTTTTTCCACAAGATTCTCCCTCACAGCTATTACTTGAGAATTTTGTTTCCCAACTGACCCATTTTTCTTGCAGCATTCTGATCTCTTTCTGCTTCTCCTCCATTGTGGATTCCATCGTTTTCTGCTTATCTCGCAGCGAATCCATTGTGAATTGCATCTCAAGAACTCTTCTTTCCAGTTCCATCTTCTGATTCCCGAGGGAATACGTCATCTCCTTCATTTCTTCGTTCTTCCTCTTAAACTCCTTGGCAGATCTCTTTCCTTCTATGTGATTGAAACAACCAAATACTCAATGCACGACTCATTATTAATTAATGAACATGCTGGACCAAATATACACAAGAAGGGTGTTGAATTGTATATAAGGATAATTTCAACTTCTTTTTCTTAAAATAGTTTATCTTTCTTATAAGGTTAAATAATAATAGAATTCAATAGACAGAAATGAGTAAGAGAGAATTTTACATAATAAATTTAAAGAGGTTCGAAATACATCCACTTTAATTTTACGTCATCTTACCAATGCACAAAAACAAAGGAGATTTTTTACAAATTTTAAAGGTCATGAGCTTTACAAAAAAACCTCATTAGGAACAAGCTTTTACTTTCTAAAACTCTCACAAATCAGAAATACTTCTTCTAAAAAAGATAAATTACAATATTTTACTAAAGGGTTAACTCAGCTTTTACAATCTTCTTAAAGCAAATCAAAAACCAAGAAGATTAATATCAATAAAAGAAACACTCTCTCTAAGACAATTTATAGAATACTTGAGGCATAAGCTCACATAGAGCACTCAAGAGTAAATACAGTGAAGAGAGTAGGTGAATAGATAAATGCAACAATAAATTTTTTCTCTTCAGTTGTTGGCCTCTTTAGGAGCAACAATAGACTTTAAATAGAGAAGTCTAAGAACTAGTTGTTAGGTTTCAACGTTTCTCTTGAAATTGGTTGCTACTTCCCAAGAGCTGCTAAAAATTCTTTCTGTCTCTTGCCAATTACCTTTTATTCTTAGGACTTGTACTTTTGTCAGAGAGACTTTTCTCTTCAAGAGCAGCAACATACGTTAAATAGGAGAATGTATGAACTAGTTGTTGGAGCCTCAGTGTTTCTCTCATAAATGCATCAATCCTTCATTAAAGCCATTCTTAGCTGATCAAAGAAGGTGTAGCATGAAGAGACATGGAGAATGTATATTTGTTCTAGGTACATCTTCATAAGAGCTTCCAAATGCCAATTCTGCCTCCTGACAGATGACTTCTATCATCAGGATTCTAACTTTGGTCAGAAGAGCTTTTTCTTTAAAAGATGTAAAAGGGACAAAGAATTTATTGCTGTTAGGAAAGAGAAACTTTTTTTTTCAAAGATTGTGCAAGTATGATGAGACTAAAATATTAATCAAAGTGAAAATGAATAAAGAATAAAGATAACCTTTTAATATAAGACAAGATGACCCAATTCATTATAAAAAATCAAGTGGGTCTTAAATATATTTTTCAAATGGGCTTTAAGAGATTTTATAAAGTGGCCCAAACAACACAATGGTAGGCATTATAAAAAATATACAATTGGACCTTAAATATATTTAACCCAACAAAACATACTAACTAGAAATTTTTGCAAGTGTCCCCAAGCTAATTTCCTAGTTAAGATCATTTCAAACAAATCGATGAAGCTTATCAACTATCAAACAACGATATTTAAGCATCCGGATTTGAGGAGCATTAAATGCTCGTCCTCTCCTAGGTGTCCAATATGCAAATCGAACGGCCAGTGTGCAACGACGAACATCATATCGTGGTCGTTGCATCGTTTTGATCTAACAGCCACAAATGCTAACCTTTTTCTTATTCAAAACACATGGTCCAATCAGATGCCACCACACGTTGCCCCATCGGCCACTACCCCATCGGATGACTCGCGTGACCTAACCCAACCCAACGCCTTCTTCCCTAACATGATGCTCTTCTTCAAGCTTTTTCATGTTTCTTTGCCTTTCTCTCTCTAAAGCTCTTCTTTGTCTCTCTTAATTTTGAACCATACTGGGCATAAGAATGGATTTCTAGATAAAGAAGATGAAGCCACAGGAAAAGCTTCTATCACTTTTTCTTTCAAAGGTTCTTCCCCTTCACTTTCTCTCTCTAGATTTCTTGCCTCTCTCTTTGTACCATAACCAACCATTCCTTTCTCTCTATTGTGATGTTTTCTCACCAAAAAATTTTTGAAAATGTTTTTTCAAAGCTTGAAGATCCAGAAACACAATACAAACATCCACTCCTTCCTCTATTTTTTTTTTTTTCAATTTGTTGTCATGTACAGACACCACTACCCATTTTCTTACTTAGATCTAGAGTTTTATGAAACATACATAACTAAAACCTTTCATATTGATACAGTAAAATGATAAAAAAAATTGATTTCTTTTGCCTTTCTCTGTATATAATATGATATTATTAAGAGAGAGAAAGAAGACCTTTAGAGAGAGAAAGGCAAAGAAACATGAAAAAGCTTTTAGAAGAGCATTATGCCAGGGAAGGAGGCAGTCGAGTCGGGTAGGGTCACGTAGGTCATCCGATGGGGTGGTGGGGCAACACATGGCAGCATCTGATTGGACAGCGTGTTTTGAATCAGAAAAAAAATGTTTTCATGCACGATAAAATGAGCGGACAGCCAGGAGAGAACAAAGGGAGAAGCAGCAAATCCAAACACGATATTTAAAGAATTGTTCATCTTCGAATATTCGACATTTGTATCTACCACTAAACACCTTAAATTACACTACAACGTTATCTATGTATTATATATTATCATATATCATTTGTTAGTTCACAAGTAGTACTAAGAAAAAATCCTGTGGCCTGTGGGCTAGGTCGGAACCGCCCATAAATGGACAGTCCTGGGTTGAACATTCTAGCCCATTTAGGATCTTGGGCCTAAACAGGCTAGACCCCTTTTTTATTATTATTTTTATTTTTTTAAAAAATATATTATTTAGTATAATTAATCTCACTTTATCACTTTTTATATTTTATAAATCTTATACTCAATGAATATAGTAAATTTGGATATAAAAACTTTTGTAATTTTTTAAAAATAAATACAGAATTTTTAAATTTAAATATAATATAATTAATTTAAAAAAAATATAAAAAATTAAAGTTATTAGTTATTTAAAAAATATTAAAGAAGTACTTTTTTACATATATAAATATTATTTTAATAAAAAATTATTAATTAAAAAATTTAAAATTAAATTATTTTAATATTTAAAAAATTAAAAAAAGAGTGATCCGAGATCCAATCAATAGGCTAAACGAGCAATAGTCTTTTAAAAAAAACTGCAATTCTAAACGAATCCGTCCATTTAAGACCGTTCATTTTTTGGTCCATAATGATCCGGTCCAAGCCTGCCCATCTAACACAATCACTCGCGTGTCTTTGAAACTCAGAAATAATAAAGCCATCCCTTCTTTTAACACCACTATAAAGTATAAACAGTGTTTTTTGCTCTTTAATCATTATTACATGCATGTTGTATCATTCGTGTCGTGCGGACAGAGCAGCACGTAAAAGTGAAAACAGCTGTATCAGGTATAGACAGAGAGACCTGGAGAAGAAGATAAATGGCAAGAAGCTGACGGTGTTTGTCTGTGAGAAGAAGGTTGTAAATCCGCCTTTCCCTGAAGCTGTGAAGAAACATAAGGCCAAGCAATGAGGCCACAAATGCGAGCAGCAGCATCAATGGCCATCGTCTTCCTCTGTTTCTAGTGCTGCTATGCACTCCTTGACTGTATGCACTCCTCTGTTTCGCCATTTGGACACTATATGCCATTTGGACCATTTCAGTTTACTATTAAACATTTAAAGTTTAAACCAACTCACTAACATTTATAAATCATAAAACAAAAAGCCTTAAAATTTCTTTTGGATCCTTTAATTTTAACTTAATTCTATTTAAATTTGGTCTAATAACTTTTTTATAAGTTTCATTTTAATTTCTTAATTTTATTTTATTTCAATTTAATCCTTCAACTTCTACATAGGTTTTTATTTGGTTTCATAACTTTACTTTAAGCTTCATTTTGATTTGTTAATTTTATTTTATTTAATTTCGTCCCTTAAGTTTATTTTAAATTTCTCTTTAGTTTGCTAATTTTGTTTTAATTTCGTTAACACCACCAATATGCTTAATAGGAAAATATTATGCAGTTTATTGTTTAGTTTTGATAATTTCATAAACCCCTTTTCTTAAGTATTTTGATATTGTTAAATGGAAGAAAATATTTGAGTATTTTTGTAAGTTAAAGATCAAATTAAAACAAACTAAAATTAAAAGAATAAGCAATTTAAGATAAAGTTAAGGGATAAAAGTGAAATATAATTAAATTAAAAGGCCAAAGTAAAATTTGAGACAAAAGTTAAAGAAGCAAAATAATATTTTAGCATAAAAGAAAAAATTGTAAGCTATGACTATCATAATGGTGTCACTCATTTACACAAATGAATGTGAATAAATAAATAACAATCAAACCATAATTTTTTTTCTTTGATATGTTTAAATTGTTCTTTTTTCCCCCCCAAAATACAAATATACCTAGTTTAATAAATATATCACTATACATATTACTTTATATACTATAACAAGAATTAAACACACAAAGTTTTGAAATTTAGTAAATTACAAAATTATTTGATAAAAAGTAATTATAAAAATAAAAACATATTTATAAAATTTGATTAATTAACGAAACAAATAATAACTAATTTCAACAATAACATATATATTAAAATTAATTTTAATTTAATAAACTTGATAAATATAAGCATTGTCACATGTAAAGATATAAATAGTCAATAAGGATGGTAATGTTGACGAATTCAACAATCTGTATTAATCTTCCCAGTATGAAAATGATCGTAAAATAGATCTATGTGATGTACAAGATAACGAGACATTCGGGATCGATGTCCATGGATGATATTTTCGATTCCTCACTTAACTTGGAAGAAACTCATTTCAAGGAAGGATACGACGAAGGCTACAGTCACGGCCTAATCGCCGGCAAGGGCGAGGCAAAGGAAGTGGGTCTAAAAGTCGGGTTCGAAGTCGGCGAGGAACTCGGCTTCTACAGGGGCTGTGTCGATGTCTGGAACGCCGCCATCCGGGCCGAACTGACGTGCTTCTCATCGAGGGTCAAGGTCGGGATCAAGCAGATGGAGGAGTTGATTGAGAAATACCCAGTAATGGATCCAGAAAATCTACAAGTACAAGAAATCATGGATAGTCTGAGGCTCAAGTTCAAGATGGTTTGTTCTTCACTGCGTGTGAGGCTACAGTATGATGGGTATCCTAAATCTTCTGCGGAGGCTAAGGATATTGAGTTTTAAATGGGTTTCTATTATGTTTGAAAAGGAGCATCCTTGTTTTAATATTGTCGATCACGAAAAGGATTTGATTAGTTATAGGATTTATGCCCCAGATGGGAAATTTCTTTGTGCAATAGTTAGTATGATGTTGTTAGTTGTTAAGTGAAAGATAAATTTCAGGTATTTTTTTTTATGAGGCCCAGTGCATTCTTAGAATATAACTTTAAAGTAACTCTGCACTAAATTACTAGTGAATGTTCACAATTACAATATATATGACTTTAATTTGTATAAAAATAATCACTTTGTTAAAGACTTCAGATAAGGTTGGGTTGGGGAGGCATGTGGTTCAAAATGGAGTTTATCCACAGTTTTATGGTGGGTCATTCTGTTGGCTAGGCCAATATTCTTGGGCAGTCTGTGACAGGTAGGAATTGCAAAGAAAATGTTGAAGAAGATGCTTACTTGCTGCAAGGTATATATATCAGAAAGCAGAAACAGGATTGCATTGGAGTCAATTGAACGAGCCACCAAGCTATTCCCTCGAGCTCCAATAATCAACAAGTTTGAAGACGTGACCTATAATAGAGTTGTGTACACCCTTGTCTCAGAGTTGGCTGCAACACTATCTTCTGAGCCATGCCACTTGACATGTGCTGTGTCTGCTATGGTGAAGGCCGCATTTGACACCATTGATTTTGAGATGCATTGCGGAACTCATCCTCGACTTGGGATTGTTGACCATATTTGTTTTCACCCGCTGGCAGATGCTTCGTTGGAGCAAGCAGCTGAGACTGCAAGGTCTGTAGCTAGGGATGTAGGCTCTAGTTTGCAAGGTTGGTAATTGGGCTTGGGGGCTGGCACCACATAAATATATGTAGAAGGATAACTTTATTTCCTGAGGAAATATAGTTTTGATATGAGAAAGTAATAATTATTTGATTGATATTCTTCATAGGGTGCTCTTAAATTAAAGATACAATAGTTTCTGTAAATTATGTAGTTAATTGATAGAATAGCAGCAATGAGGCACTGACCTTGTGTCAGTTGCTGGGGGCAGCCTCTTTCACCACTGTTACTGTATAGTGTCGACAGAGATTTTTTTTATTTTGCTTAGTTTGATGTCTCTCTCCAATTCTTTTGTTACACAAATGCCAGGTTGAAGAAAACTCATTTCTTGTTGGAATTTGAATTGTTAGTAGCATGTAAATTACTAACTTCTAAAGGGGAGGATGTTAGAAGTTGAACAACAGTCCTTTATTTATCGGAAATAAATTTCTACATGGAATTTCAATTGGGCTAACGGTGCATTTAGTATATGGAACTGATATTTAATTTGATAACCTCCTCAATATTACGTAGAAGTCATTTTTCTTGAACCCATTCTATTAAGTTGATGGTTAAAAATTATCTCTTGGTAATTTTTTTTTTTAAATAAGAATCTATAGCATTCTGGGTTTCAATTTGTTGGATATTTCATACGTGGCTGGATCTCAAAATCACCAGTTTATGCTTTATACACTTATATAGTGATTATAGAACTATGTTAAGTCTGCTAGTCATATTGGAAAATTTGTGCCTTTTAAGTTGTAAATTTTAATTATCATTACAATTCCATGCAGTTCCTACTTTTCTATATGGAGCGGCACATGAAGAGGGGAGGACACTTGATTCACTCAGAAGAATGTTAGGATATTTCAAGCCAAATTCCAGCGAGAACCAGTGGACTGGAGGGCCAAAGTCAGAGTTCTTGCCACTGAAGCCAGATAGAGGTCTATCACAAGTTTCTCCATCAGAGGGTATTGTGGTCATTGGAGCAACCAACTGGGTTGATAATTACAATGTCCCTCTGTTATCTTCTGATATCCTTGCTGTTCGTAGGATTGCAAAAAGAGTTAGCGGGAGAGACGGTGGACTTCCTTCTGTACAGGCAATGGCACTAGCACATGGTGAAGGGGTCATTGAGGTAGCCTGTAATCTGTTGGATCCGAGCAGAATTGGGGGAGAAAGAGTGCAACAAGAAGTTGAGAGGCTGGCAAGGGAAGAGGGTGTTTCTGTGGAGAAGGGTTACTTTACAGACTTCTCAAAGGAAGATATAATTTAAAGTTACATGAAGCTAGGCCCCTTTGATTGAAGAGGGAATAAGATGCCAAAGAACCCTTATTTCGATCATACGAGATTTTTCTTCTCGTGTAGGAGGATTTTGGGTGATGTTGTGAATTCTCTTTCTAAGAAGATTTTAGTCCTACTTCTCACAGGCATTTCCAATTCTGTTGATCACGAGACAATCTTAAATAGACTTGGTTTAGAAGATATAAGTATATCCAGTCAGTCCTAAAAAGCAAATAAGCATTTTAGAGTTAGGTTATGTGTATGACATAATTCACATATGTCTTTATGATTTCTTATATTTAAATTTTTTGTATATACAGTCTGCCCAAGATTTTTTGATGATCCTTTCACTGAATTGTCCTGCTCCTTAGACATGAATCTGTAGCATGTGATATTTTGAGGTAAAACATGTTAGTCATATTCCAACAAACCAAAAAAATAGTCATATTCAATGTCAATGTCAAATATCCAATATCTTCGAGGTTTTCTAACTAATATCTGGCGTTCATCCACACCTTATCCACTCGTTGCTTTATTTAACTTACAGTATTTGTCCCATTGCTCCATGACAGCTTGGCTATGCAACTCCATGTTAGTCTTCATCCATAGACAGAAATAGAAGACGTTACTATGAAAAAAAAAAAGGTCCCCTGGTTCTGGTAAATATAAAGTGGTAAAAGAAGGAAACAGGATGGTCCCGGGTCAGTTACCAGTTATTACAGCTTTAAGTTTCTCTCACGTCTTCTAGCTTTTATCTTCAGAACAATTCTGGATCTGATTCCTTTGTTTCCCACTCCACATTCTAAGTTTACATCAAGGGAGGGAGAGATAGTGGAAATATCACATAGGATGCTTATTTGAATTGTACAAAGCCTGAGCTTACAACATCAATTCAGGTCTGGCTCTGAATCTCTGGTCACAACCCAAGTTTTTTTTTTTTTAATGATTACTAGTATTTATCCAGGTCAAGTGGAGTTAGGCTATCAAGATATAAAGACGTATTTAGTTTGGACATTTTTGTATCCATTTTCATTGAAAATAAAAAAATAATTTTAAAAATGTGTTTGGTTGAATTTAATGAAAATATTTTTTAAAAAATATTTCTTAGAATATATCCAAATATGAAAACACCAAAAAGATATTTTAAGTGTTTCAAGAAATACATTTTAAGAAATAAAAACTAAAAATAAAAATAGGAAATGTTTTTACAAACCAAACAGATTTTAAAATTTTTCCAACACTAATTTTCTCTATTTAGAATACTTCAATTCAAAACTTGTTTCAAAGAAAAAAGTATTAAATTGCTTGAACCAAATAATGTTCGTGATTACAACTCAAGTTTCTGTGAGGGAGACAAAGATAGTAGAAAATATCACACATGATTCTTGTAATTTTGATAGTTGAATATGGAAACTATGTAATTCATGCTGTGTGTAGAATTTGGATAATACCAGTAGCTGATGAGAATAAGTGTGTGTTTGAAAACTCGTTAGGTAAACTTAAGTTTAGACATAATTGATTTTTTGAATTGATTTTGCATGAACGTGATTTATGTTTGGAAACTGTTATTAGAAAAAATAATTTTGGAAAATGAATTTTGTTTGGATATTGATTAGTAGAAGCACTTTTGAATGTGTAATTACTAGAAAGGGTATGAATATTATATTGTGTTATTTCATTTATCCTTATTTAATTTTTATCATATGAAAATATAATAAAAAATATTAATATTTATTTATTTTATCTCCAAATTTAATTTAACTATTTTTTATTTTATCTCTAAATTAATAAAACCTTCCACATTAAATAAATAAATAAAATCAGATAAAACTAAATCAAAAATATATTAGTAAATAGAGAACATGAAAATAAGACTCCTAGTGAGTTGTATAGTAATAAGCTAATGAGAAAATGGCCCCCCAAAGCTAATTAATTAGAGAATTGGTACATTAACGAAGATAATGCCAGAATCCTTCAGCCACATGTTCAATCTCTAGAATGTTACTCTATATTCACTTGTAAGGAGTATCGATTACAGTCAGTCCTTGACTAATTAAACTAATCATTTTCTCTTCCTTCCCTTCGACATTCTCTTCTCCAACAACAGTCACAGCAACGACATCCTCCCAGTCACAGTAGTGGCAGCCAGAGGCGATCGGCGACCTGTGAGTTTTTGTACTCCTTCATATTTTCTTCCTCTTCCTCTTCCACTCTCTGGTCGACGATCGAAGCAACTAGAGACAATTAGTGACCGGCGACCGGCGACCTGCATCATTGTGTTTATTTTGCCAGCCTCCTCTCCTCTTCTTTTTCCTCTCCACAACAAAGAGATAACAAAAATATTCAAATGGATGGACAAAATGCAGAGAGAAAAGAGATAATAGAGGGGTATAAGAGTTTGCATAGTCTTGAAGCCTTAGCAACCATAATTGATCGTACAGATAACCTACTCAAAACCACTTGTATTCAAACATGAATTTAGGATTAAATCAATTGTGGCTGAGAGGTTCAATGCATACCTAAACATAGTTATTTTTGTGCAAACGTGAGTCTAACCTATCCAATCGTACGTTTATTGTTCATGAACACCTATCCAAACATGCTCTAAGTGGCATAAGTGAAATGAAAATTTCGGTAAAGCAAATTTCCTCTTCATATTAATAAGGACTATTTTCCCCCTTTTGGCCATAAGTCTTCTAGAATGCTGAAAGCTACTGCCCATTTGATTTCATTTCTATGTTGACGTGGCAGCGACCAGCTACCCAGTATCAAAATGCCGTGGGCGCAAGAAAGTCTGTCAAGACTTTAATGATTAAAGAAACCAAATTTTTAAAATTTCATGATTCTCACGGTATTATAGTTTTCTTAATGAATGACCTGAATTATTAATCATTACGTATAATCAGAGGCGAAAGAAATGGTGCAACGAAGTCAATTTTTCCCATAGTTTCCAACCTCTGATATTAGGACGCAAATGAGAACCACATATTGCAGTTTGATCAGGCTTCAAAAAATGCGTCAAGTAATCTCCATATTAAATGTGTGTTTGGAAAATAGTTAAAGAATTTGAATTTAGACAAATCATAATTTATATAATTGATTTTGAAAAAATTTTAATTTGGATAAACAATAATCTACAAAAATAACAACCTGAAGTTTTTATCATAGTTTGCTAAAATAACAACTCAAAATTTTTATCAAAATTATAGTTTAAGAACAAAATTACATTAATAAAAAGACTCTCAAACGTAATATTTTACACTGAGTGTGTGTTTGTTTACATGTTGATATTGCCGCATCGATGTTTACTATGCTGCTAACCCACGTTGGCACGAATCCTAGATGTTTGGAGAGAAAAACACGCAAACTACATTATGGTGAAACTTGGTTGGGAGTTCTGCAAACTACCATGCCAATTTGTTGCTTTTGTGGACAAACAAACAAGGGTGGGGGTTGATTTTATTTTTAGTATATCTGCCCCTCAATATATATTCAATTTTACCCACTTGTGTGTGCCTTTGGTGTGTGTATTTAAAACAAGCTCTCGTGCAATCTTTGCTTTCCTTCGGTTACTCTGTTTCCTGCTCTGTTTTGATACTCAAGGATAGAGGAAACTTGATTTTGAGTTTTTCAATTGTAAAACTTGATTTGTGATTCATTTTCTTTCGTAATTCTGGTCTAAAATCATATAATAAATCTTCAAATAAGTTAAAAGGAAATTCTGGGTTGATTTGGAAGCCAAACCCAAGAGAAAAATAGAGAAAACCAGAAAAACATTGCAGTAGGGACTAAACAGCAATCATTGAAAAGTTTACTGGAGTTGATTTAATTTCGAAACAATATATATTCTTAATCTAAGAACCTAAATGAAGTGAAATATGAGCTCAAATCAAATAAAGAACAAAAGGAAAAATGTTGATAGGGACTAAATGCATAAAATAAAAAGTTTATAGGAGTTGATTTAAATTAAAAATAAAATATATTCTGGAACTAGGGACTTAGATGAAGTTAAATATGATTTTAAATTAAGCAAAAAAAATAAAAATTTTGATTTAGGACCTAATTGAATAAATTACAAAGTTTATAAATTAATTAATTTAATTAACCAAATTAATGAGAATCTTGTTTTCATTAAATTGTTATAAGCTTATTTTCATTAATTTTAATTGAGATAAAATTAACTTAATAGAGAAGAAAAAAATTGTATTGAAATTAGTTAGAGATAAAATTAATTTAATAGAGAAAAAATGTTTTAAAATTTAATTAGAAATCTTTAAATTATTGTGAATAATTAGTTATTAATTAAATTTTTAATTAGTAATTGCAAAATAAAAAACTGATTTATTAATAAAAAAATGATTCATTAGTGATTAATTTGTAATATTAGATAAATAAATAAAAAAATTAAGTTTTTTTAAATAAATGACAAAAAATAATAATATTACATCAAAAAATTAAATAAAAAATTTATGTCATTTTTGATAATTACACATCACAAATTACGTTTACACACTAACATTTAAATATCATATTATTGCACTAAACTATATTTATCTACTTGAAATTACATTTGTTCAAATGTTTTCCAAACATAAATTATATTTATCCAAATTTAATTTTTTCTAATCACACTTAATTAAACTTAATTTGTCTAATTCACATTTAATTTATCAGACTCTCAAACACACTAAAATCATAAAAATGCACCGAAAAACCAAACAAACAAGTCATGATAAGGCCATCGATTAAACAGATTTGACATGAAAAAGGAGAGTAGGGCAGAGTTTGGACAAGCAACACATCATTCGCGACACTGCCTAAGGACCAGCATACGTCTTCTTCCTTTCTATGATGCACTGCGTGACCCGGCAACGCGCGAGGACGTTGCCTTTGTATAATATTGAATATGTTAGATAAAATTAACTCATAAATTAATTAAAAGTTTAGAAATAATTAAAAATTTATAAGTTAATTTTTAACTTATAAATGATAGTTGAAAACTTATAAACTAATTTATTAAATTAAAAATATTTGATAAAAATAATTATTAGAATAGTTAAAAAATATAAAATAATATAAAAAGACATATATTTTATAATATTAAAATAATACAAATAAAAAAAAATATATATGTATATTTAAGTTGTTATATATATATATAATTAATTAAATAAATATATCATTATATTTTATATATGCTATGTATATATAATTTATATATTTAATTATATATATATATATATAATATATGTAAGATAAAAAAAATAAAAAAAATATAAATTATAAATTATAAATTAATCAAAATAATATTTATTTATTAAATATTTTTTATAATATTATAAATTAATTAAATAAATTATAAATTAATCAAATAAGCTAACTATTGATATATGCTAACGAAAGCTGAGTCATCGTGTCTTAGTTATCACTTCAACCACTTCTCCGTGCCTTCCCATTTTATCCTAGCTTCACGTGAAACAGAGACCGCACCTATCTGTAGAGACAGATGGATTTCAGCCCCAGTTGCAAGGTCAGAAAATCTCTTTCCACTTCTTTTGATTTTCTGTTCTTACCTTCAATCTGATGTAATTGAAGGGAACTAGTCTCCATTCACGCAATGCAATTACAGATTATACAGATAATACAATTTCTATTTCTGTTTCCCCTGTTCCTTGTTTATGTCTCTCTCTGTCTCTAATGAAATCTTTCCGGGTTTTTTGTATTGAAATTTTCTTTGATTACTCAAAGTCTTAAAAAGGGGGAAGGGGATGGTGAATTAGTTTCGAGGAGTCTTCTGGGATTGTTTGTGTCAGCTGAAGGTTGTAATGCAATTGCTGATAGTCTTTAGGTTCGGGTATGGTTGCTCTACTGTTTATCTATGATTCACAACGATTGATCATCACTATTTCTTCTGAACTGGGCATCCTACAGTCAGTGAGAAAGTCTTATGTTAGTAACTGCTGTCTGCAACATGGAAGTATAGGTAATAGTGGGATGGACGTGCAGTGGGGAGTAGGGGGGCTCTCGGGGCAGTAGTTATTGTGTTATATATTTATGTTTTATTATTTTTTAATGTATTTTAGCTTTAAGTGGGAGTTATTAGAAGTAGTTTTCTGCCACTTCCATATTTTAAGGAAGTTATGTTTCCATAAGTTGTCTCAGAATTCTAATAAATCATTCTCAGAAAGGAAATTAGCAAGTTGTCTCAAAGTAATTTGCAATATAGGTAGAAGAAGGAAAACATCCATACCCAGATAACATCCTAAGGATACTAACATCTTTTTTTTCCTTTTTGCAGAGTTCAGAAAGACTAGTTTTCATTTTGCCCTTAAAGTTCTAATTAGATCTTCTATATGACTATAAGTATGCGCCATTGAAGTTAGCTAGCCACCGCAGAATAGTCACGTGTGTTAATTACCCGGCTAAGAATAAATTTTCAATTTTTTTAAAATTTTATCTTATCAGTAAAGGTGTGGGGCGAGAAATTTTGTGAAAGTACCACTATACTTGTACAGTTGTACCCAGTCCATCCAGATGTAGCTTCAGAAACGTAACATCAACGCGTGATTCACGCACAAATAATCTCTGGCTGTCCTCACGTCTGAGCGTAAAAATCAAAATGGCATACTGGGAAACAGACATGGTCACATGGCCGAGAAGAGAAAAAAAATTTTTTTCTTTTCTCTCTTATTTTGCTTCAGATATATGTATCGGACGGTGTCTTCTACGTTTAAAAGAAAAAAGTTGTGACACGAGTTTCAATTTTGAAAATTGTAGTAAATCAGATGTCAAATGTTTAACTTCTACCCGTTGCAAAACTTGAGACTTTCTCTGTAATCTAAAACAAAAACTTAAATTTGAGAGGAAAAAGAACATTGTAATGTCTCAGGAATCAATATCCTCATGGGTTTAGAGTAGCCACGGACATCTTTGCTCTTTATTTATATAAAACACACGTTATGAATACATTGTAATTACCGCTTTGGTTGGGAAAATATAAACTTGTTAGGACAAGAAAGGCGTGGAGCAATCGATCCTACTGTGCTGCAAGCTGTTCATCTCTGAATCCAGAAACATTGGGACTCTTGAGGCCATCGAAGGAGCGGCAAGGCAGAACCCAGAAACAGCGATTGTGAGCAAGTTTGAGGACAGAGCATACAATAGAGCAAGGTACACTCTTGTATCTTACGTTAAGCATGACTGTACAGGGAGTGCCGTATATAGCCCTCTGCACCAGACTGTAATCGACATGGCTGAGGCTGCATATAACGCCATTAACCTAGAGTCCCATGATGGGGCTTACCCAAGACTAGGCGTTGTGGACGACATTGTGTTCCACCCTCTTTCTCGTGCTTCTCTTGATGAAGCTGCTTGGCTTGCCAATGCAGTAGCAGCTGACATTGGCAACCGATTTAATGGTAACTCCTTCACTCCAAAATATTCAATATGCCAAAGAATTGTTTTCGTTCATAAACCTGGGCCGAAATTTTAATTTCGTTTCAAAATCTTATTTTGTATTTTTTGTTTTATATTTTTTCAATTGGTTTCAATGTTATTTTTGAACCAATATGGTTTAAACAAATATTGATGTCACAATCTTGTTGTCTTTAAGCCAATATCAAATAAGATTTTAATAACAAATGTTGATATTACACGCGTTAGTATTAACTAGTTTAGTTAGATATTTTCATGTTAAATATACACTTATGATAATAAAATTGCTCCTCATTATTTATTTTATTTTTGTAAGTGAATATTTGACGTGGACGTGTAATTTTATTATTACACATCTATATGTGAAAGATGTATTTAATTGGACAATACACAATGAAGTGGTCATATTGATATTTACCATTAAATAATTTAAAAAGTATTAGGCTTAAAAACAAAATTGAGATTAATTAAAAAAATGTAGGACAAAATAGATACAAATAAAATTAAAACTTGAATCAAAATTTAAAGACTAAAATAATATTTTCACCTAGTCACTATTAGTCATTATTTGATCTTTAATTAATTTTTCAAAGATTATGTTTAATTCAATTTCATGCCTTTCTTTATCAAACATATCAGCAACATCTGCTGCTTGTTTTTTGTTGGTGTAAGGAGATAAAGAGCAAAGTGTATGTTGTGTGAAATGCAGTGCCAGTGTTTCTGTATGCTGCAGCACACCCAAGGGGGAAAGCCCTAGACACCATCAGGAGAGAACTTGACTATTATAGGCCTAATTTCATGGGCAGCCAATGGGCAGGGTGGACTGTGCCTGAGATCCTTCCACAGACCCCGGACGTGGGACCGACGGCAGTTTTGAGAGCCAAAGGCATCTCCATGATCGGTGCACACCCTTGGGTTGCCCTTTACAACATACCCATTTTGTCCACTGATGTATCAGCAGCAAGAAGGATTGCCCGGAAGGTCAGTGCTCGTGGTGGCGGGCTACCGACAGTTCAGACACTCGGGCTCCTTCATGGCAAAGATTATACTGAAATTGCCTGCATGCTGTTGGAGCCTAACCGGATTGGGGCAGAACGGGTGCAGAACCGGGTTGAGGTGCTGGCTGCCGGAGAAGGGTTGCATGTAGAGAGGGGATATTTCACTGATTTTTCTCCAGAAATGATCATAGAAAAATACTTGAACTTAATCTCTGCAAACAGATTGTGATCATCATCAGTTTGTTTTGCTACTAAGGGGCAATAACCATCCAAAAGTGAACTGTGGAGTTGTAATTTCCTCTGCAACTTAAGAAACAAGTTGAAATTGCCTTAATGGTTGGCTGGCATGGCAACCAAGAGAGTTTACAAAAACGAAACAAGCACTGCTCAGAGTGCTTGTTGCTTCTAACTTTGACCTTTAAATTTCAATATATTGGACACAAAATTCTGGCCTTTGGAATGAAATATATAATCTATAGCAGCATATTTACACTTGCGATTATCCTAAGGGTAGTGTTACAACCTTCAAGAACACTGCTTCCTTTTGAATTCTTCAGACAGCAGAGTCTGAAATAGCTCACGCAGCCTCTCAGCACCAGGGCCTGGCCTAAACATGGAATCATTGCCACGAAAAGAACAAGGGTCTCTGCCGCCTTCTGAGTTCCCAACACACCATGCTCCAGGAGAAAATCTATGTGTGCGTCCCAGTAGCTCTTTGTCGATCTTGTCTAGGACAGGGTCGTCCTTCGCGAACTTCCGGGCAAAGGGAGCCTTGCTTTGGACCATTTTGTCGAAGAACTTCATAGTTAAGGAGATGGGATGCTGCTTCGGGGGATTGTCCCACTCAATGTAGTGAAGGTCATGGCTTATTACCGTATGGTGGAATTCCTCATTGTTACAAATGACAGTGTGAAAATAGCCCTCTGGAGAGGAGATGAAATTCGTATAATACATCAGGATTTTTCTTGGAAGGTTATCCCATCCCCATGTACAGTACTCCACAAAAGACCGGGTCAGCACAAGCCAAGCTGAACCTGTACAAGAAGCATAAACAAAAACTGTCAATGCAAAAGTGAAGAAAAGGAGTTATTACACATTCATAAAGAGTCATGATGATTTTTGCATTAATCTTGACTATCAATGTTGATCCAAGGGTTCTTAATGATGGAAAATGAAGCAATCAATGTAGGTGGAATAATACATATAGACGTACCAGTAAACAACTTGAAAGAGGTGGGAAGTGTTCTTCGTTGAGTAGTCCAGGCGACGTCAGATTTCTTTGATAAGTAAAGGGCTGGATCGATGATGATCGGTCTTGCTCTTTGGTTACTAAAGTCATAAAAGGATGGAAAAAAAAAAAAAACACTTGATGAACTGACATGGTAATTGGTAAAGCAGGGAGATACAATGTTTTTCAGATTAAGATAGTTCTCTTACAGTTTCCAACCAGTAATGCGTGAATGTTCAATGAAATTGAGATCTCTAGACAGATTAGAGAAAATATGAAGCAAATCTGCGAAACCAGGAAGCAAATATCAGATTATTTCACTAAGGCCTTGAGAACCTTAAAGAAAAATTGCATCTGCCAATATTGTTTCTCTGAGAAAAGACCATTGATATTAAATAAATTGGCATATCTTGTTACATATCATGTCAGATCAACTCAAAGTCATCAAATAAATCAGAGGAAATGGATCGTGAACAAATGAAAGAACATAGATCATAGAGATAATTCATTTAATTAAACTACTGGCATGTCTGAATGGATATATAAACAGAATTCATCTTTCAACATGGATTTGTAGAACACAACAACTTAATCCCAAATGAGCTATGCAAATCTTTATTTATACCCGAATAGGATATATGTACATATCTGTGGCTCACAAGATATTAATGCCAGAAGATTACAAGTTATTGGCAACAAAATACCCAAAACATAATTTAATATACAGGTACTACGAATTTTATTGGGATAAAAAAATATTTATTTGTACTTGACAAGCATCCAACACTCATTGTTATGAGTAATATCAATTTAAATCACCTAATTTAGAGGGACATCTATCTCCAGAGTTGAGGACATTGGTCCAAAACCTTATGCATGATCATCAAATTCATTAGTATCAAGGTTCTTGTCATGAAAATGAAACATTATCGAATTATAATGCAAGCGTCAAATTCACATATTCTCAGTTGAAGTTGTGATGTCTAAGAAGCTGTTCTAACTGCTTAGATTAAAGTGAACAAAAGTGTTTGCAAAATTAAATAAAAGTCAGACCTTTCAACAAATAAAAAAACTACTTGCTGAAATAAAAATTAGATGAGAAAATATCACGCTTCTTGAAAGCATTTATAGAGTCATCTGAACAAGAAGCCCAGCTCACAAATGCAATCAACAGGAGTTACGATTATAAAAGAGACTCGGAACTTAGTGTGTGCTTTGTAGGAGTCACCAAGGTAGGTGGAAATATAGACATGTATCTAGACATGTGCTTTGGGGAGCTTAACGAGGAAGGACAGTTTATATTGGATTTTTCAATGGCTTATAATTTCAAGGTTGTCAATACCTGCTTCAAGAAGCGAGAGGAACATTTAATCACATATAAGAGTGGAGCTTCAAGGTCACAGATTGATTTCTTTTTGGTAAGGAATCTAGATAGAAAAATCTGTCAAAATTGTAAAGTTATTCCTGGAGAACCCGTGGCAACTCAACATAGGATTTTGGTCCTTGACGTGGTTATTAAGGGTTGAAAACAAAAGCATCGTCAGGCGATGAACCCTAGGATCAAGTGGTGGCAGCTAAAGGGGGAGAATCAACAGACTTTCAAGAGAAGATTGTTGGAGGAAGGATCTTAGGAGTTACGAGAAGATGCTAACACCATGTGGGAGGAGATGGCCAAGAAGGTTAGAAAAGTAGCTAAAGCATTTTTAGGAGAATCAAAAGGTTTTGGACAAAGAGATAAGGAATCATGGTGGTGGAATGAGGCTGTTCAAGAAAAGATCAAATTTAAAAGAGAATGCTTTAAAACTATCCATCGGTGCAATAACTCGAAAAATTGGGAAAGGTATCGGAAGGCTAATAAGGAGACAAAAAAAGCAGTAAGTGAAGCACGATCTAAAGCGTTTGAAGAGTTTTACAAGGATTTAGGAACGAAAAAAAGGGGAACAAAAGATTTACAAGATTGCGAAGGCTAGAGAGAGGAAATCTAGAGATTTGGATCAAGTAAGATGTGTTAAGGATGAAGAAGGAAAAGTTCTGGTTACAGACAGAGATATTAAAAATAGATGGCAGGATTATTTTCATAAGCTCTTTAATGACGGAACGGAGTCGACTTGTGATATGGAAGATCTAACAACCTTGGAGAGAGAACAAAATTTGGCATATTATCGCAGGATCAAGGTTGATGAGGTCAAGGAAGCTCTTAGAAAAATGGATAATGGTAAAGCTGTTGGTCCCGATGGTATTCCTATTGAAGTTTGGAAGTATTTAGGAGAGTAGGGTACTATCTGGCTAACTAAGCTCTTTAATGAGATTTTAAGGACTAAGAAAATGCCTGAGGAATGGAGAAGAAGCACTTTAGTGCCTATTTACAAAAACAAAGGAGACATTCAGAATTGCGCAAACTATCGTGGGATTAAGCTTATGAGTCACACTCTAAAATTATGGGAAAGAGTGATTGAACGTAGGTTAAGAATCGAGACGAGTATTTCTGAAAATCAATTTGGATTCATACCAGGATGGTCTACTATGGAAGCTATATATCTTCTAAGGGGGTTGATGGAAAGATATCGGAGTAAACAAAGAGACTTTCATATAGCATTTATTGACTTGGAAAAAGCCTATGATCGAGTACTAAGAGAGGTGCTATAGAAAGCCTTGGAACAGAAAGGTGTACGGGTTGCGTATATTAGAGCCATAAAAGATATGTACGATGGGGCTTCGACTAGTGTGAGAACATATGGAGGGGAGACTAGAGACTTTCCTATTAAAATTGGCCTACATCAGGGATCATCCTTAAGCCCTTATTTGTTTGACTTGGTTTTAGATGTTCTGACGAAACACATCCAAGAAGAAATCCCTAAGTGCATGCTTTTTGCAGATGACGTTGTTTTCATAGCAGAGACAAAGGAAGATATTAATTCTAAACTTGAGTTATGGAGAGCTACTTTGGAATCGAAGGGTTTTCGTCTGAGCAGGAGTAAGACCGAATATATGCATTGTAAGTTTAACAAGCGACAAACTAGGAACGAGATGGAGGTTAAACTTGGTGATCAGGTCGTATCACAAGTGTCAAAGTTTAGGTATTTGGGATCAATTATACAAGATGACGGCGAAATTATTAGTGATGTGGAACATAGGATACAAGCTGGGTGGTTGAAGTGGAGAATGGCATCAGGGGTTATTTGTGATCGGAAAGTATCTGATAAACTCAAAGGAAAGTTTTATCGTACTGTTATAAGACCAGCGATTTTATATGGGAGTGAATGTTGGGCAATGAAAGGACAACAAGAACATAAAATTAGAGTGGCGGAGATGAGGATGTTGCATTGGATGTGTGATCATACAAGAAGAGATAGGATCCGTAATGATCATATATGAGGAAGAGTTGGGGTGGCACCTATTGAGGAAAAAATGGTTGAAAACCGTTTAAGATGGTTTGGACATGTGCAAAGAAGACCGTTGGAAGCGCCAGTTAGGAGAGTTGAACAGATGGTTTGGAGCCCTATGAAAAAAGGTCGAGAAAGACCAAAAAGGACACTTAGAGAAATTATTGAACGGGACCTTTTAGTAAATGGGATATCTAAAGAGTTGGTCATTGATAGAGCTCAATGGCGTTGTGCGATCCATGTAGCCAACCCCACTTAGTGGGATAAGGCTATGTTGTTGTTGTTGTATCTAGACATAGTGTATTCAAATAGATATTTTCCATCTTTTCATTTCCCACTAGTTTATATCACTCCTAATAAGGACAACATTAGAGGAAGGGGAAAAAAAACCCTTCACAGAGGAAGTAACAAAAAAACAACCACACAATTATATTGATAATGTTTTTAACAAAGATATGAAATTTTGACATTAAAAGTTATAGGCATCTTTATCTACACTATTAATTGTGCTATGTCTGACTATATCGTTAGACTGTGAATCACTCTTAAGCAAATCTCCAAAGTAACAAGACCTAAATAAATTCTGTCTTACTTTAGAAGGTGGGTTATCCCTTAATTACCAATAAACTAGGCTTTGAGTGAGGATGACCAAGGTGGCAAAAAGGTCTTACAGAGAGAAACTATGGGAAATAGCTAAGCAAAGCAAAGAGTAATTAGACAGAAATTTTAGTTAAAGTGAAACTTAGCAAGCCAAATTACACTGAATTTCTTGTAGGCTTTATGGCAACATGAATAGGAAGTAAGGAATGGATATTCGGAGAATTGATAATCCATTAATACTATCATTACTTGTATATAGAGATCCATCTTTCATATACATTCCCAATGTTAAGGAGATCGATGAACTTCAATAATCTTCCCTGATTTTAAATCACTGGTGCCAATTAACAAATAAATGCTTGAGGGAACAGATCCAAGGGCATGCTAAAAATACCAACCAAACAACACAATCACAATCCTTAGTATCACTTGCAAAACATACCCAAATATATAAACAGCGTTAATAAAAACTGAGGTTCAAATTTTTAAAACAACTCAGAAATAGGCGTTTTAGAACAGCATAAATATACTATCATGAAGCAGATAAAGAGAAGGGTCTATGACTAACCATCCTGCGTGACAAGAGGATAATCCGAAGCACTGAGGTTTATAAACCAGTCCCACTCTGAGCTTTCTTTCAATAATATTGCAATAGCTTGTAGGGTACAAGCAATCATAGTAGGACCCTTATAAGTCACCAAATTGGATTGAGACATAACACGAACATTCTCTACTTCACGAAATGTAGGATCAGCCTTCACTGCGCTTGCCAATTCCAGCCTCTCACGAGGTGGAGCCTCAAGATCCAAATGCAGAACATATTGATTCCTTGGGTGATACACAGCCTGTAAAGTCCTCATCATCCTATGACTGTCACCTTTCGTGCCTGAGATAAGATAAGCAAACCTAGGTGCCTCCTCCATTTTTTGAACCATATTAGCAGTCTTCAACGATCTTTCCAAATCCGATTCCACAAAATACCCACTTGAATCCTCTGATCTTGTAAATGAAATAATGTCAAAAGGTGACTGCTCTCCCACGTTAGAAGAACTAAGTGCCCCAACAATAGCCGTCAAAACCAGACTCACAGACACCAGCAAACTCACAAAAAATGGTATAACCCACTTCCTGTCACTAAATATCCTTCCTGAATGAGATTTACCATTTTTCCTCATACTCTTAGAAATCAAAGCAACACCTACAAATCTTAAGAAGAAGAGAGGGCAATGAGAAATATGGAGGTTCCGGGACAAAAACCGAAATCACCTTTTTAAGGGGAATAATTAGCTTCTAAAGCGATAAAACATGATTTTCAAGCGAAGATGCTTGATTTAACTTCGGATAAATCCATACAAATGTTAGGATTATGATTTGGGAGCTGAAATAAACAGGACATTCTTTGTTTTGGGACCCAGCTGTAGAGAATAGGCTTGAAACTGATTACCTTCCGAGAAAGGAACAAACTTGATGGTGGAAAAGGTGGGGAAAAAAAATTCGCTACAAGTCACTCGTCAGTCTCTATACAAGTAAACGTCAAATGAGGAACTTGAAAAATCATCATTTTTTTCACAGATTTCACCTGCAATTTATTAAATGCAGCTTGTTCTTTTGTATGTCTCTTCTGTTCTTTTTTCCTTCTCCCGCAAACACCCCAAGATCTATGTCCGTCCAAAATTAGACACAGAAACAGAAAAAAGAACAGAACACACTTGGAGCGCAAGTTTTACATAACTTCCAGCCTAAGAGAGGGCTCGATTTTAGAGAAAGTCGTTGAGATCATTGAGGAAAAATAACGCTAGCCCAAAAGAGATAATAAGGGATTCGATGAAGATTCAGGATACAGAGGAAGGTAAAAAGGTCAATTTGAAGTCGGAATGATTCAAAGTGAATGGATTTTCACCTCGAGGAATAGGGAATGGAGGAAGAGAGAGAAGAAGAAGAACCGGGTTAATTGCAAGAGGAAAGGGAAGAGAAAAAGAGCTGAGCCGAGCCGAGCCGAACTAATTTAAGGCTAAATATAATGTTTTAGGTATAATACTGTAATTAATAATTATAAAGACGCTTTCGGTAACGTTGGTTTGCTTTCACGTCAGTTCAAGGTGCGTGTATAATATTATCCACCCGTAACGCGATCCATGAACTTGATGCCTGTACTCCTGTTTACAAGAAACCGAAACTCCAGTTCTGACTGATTTACTGGTGTGAAATTTTTATTAAAAAATTTTTTTTCCCTTATTCATAATGAAGCTAAAATTAATTATTTTTACAAACGCATTTTAGCTAAGTTAGGAGGAAAAAACAAGAATGAGAATTCCTTTTAAATAAGGAATTCACACTAAACTAAGAAAGCAAATAAAATAATCTATAGAAAATTTTAATATACCTTAATCTATTAAGCATAAATATTTTAAATATAAAGATTGACTCCTTTGAGCACTTGGACTCAAGCTAGGTTGTATATCTTATACAATCCTAACTTGGAGTGAACTAGTCTATATAGAGGACTTTTTTTGAGCAAGTAGAGACCGCCACATAATTCAACATTGCCAATCATCTTCCTCTAATATGCTGCATTGATGTGAGAACATGTTAGTATGTTGTTCAGGAGTGGACGATGATGATTGAGATGGAGTGGAAATTTGGTTAAATAGCTTTTGTAGTGCCTCAATCTGCTCCTTGGTGAATGGATTGATCTCTGTATTTTTGTTGTCGGATGTAGTGGTAGCATTTGTATGGTTGTCCCGATCACTCCATGTACGACTAAACTTTCAATTTCGAGGCTTCCCGTGTATTTTCCAACATGTTTCTTTAGTGTGACCAAGTTTCTTGCAATGTTCACACCATGGCCTCTCCCTTCTTTGTTTATTCTCTTGAGACGAGTTGTGTGTGTACAGGGCTGAGCCTTTAGTAACTGGAGTGCCCAAATTTTTTGTCATCATCAACTTCCTCCTTTTTTCCTTTTGAACTTCAGAAAAGGCCTCTCAAATAGAAGGTAGGGGCTTGATTCCCATGATTCTCCCCTTAACTTCATCCAAATCCTTGTTGAGTCCAAGGAGGAATTTGAACGTTCTTTTTTGGTCAATAATCCTTTTGTACAATGCAGTGTCATCTGGGCATTTCCAGGGGTAGGTAATGGTGTTGAAATATTGAGTAACACTCAACTCCCCTTGTCACAGGTCATGAAGTCTAATTTCAATTTCAAATAGTTCATAAGTATTTTCAGAACTAGAGTAGGTTTCACGTACTGCATCCCAAATTTCCTTGGCTGTTTCGATACTTGAGTAGGTTTTGGAATTTATTAACCATGACATGACCATGTGATTTCATGTCTTCCAGGTTCGATACTTGGGATCTGTTGCTATATGTCACGCCTCTAACTTACGCACGTGACCGGCACGATAGATGAGCTTTTACCTCACCACCGTAAGCCTAATTCCGTACCAATTTGATATATATAAAAATGCTATCTCATGAAAGAGAGTACAATAAATATTTCAAATATATCCATTTATTCATTAATAAATGATATTCTCAACGAGCATTGTTCGTCCAAGATTTACCTACCCAAATTACAGAGCTACTACTATAATACTTTTGATAAAGTTTTACATAATAACAAATATTTACCCCGATCAATGGGGTTGAGGACTCGAACGATTAGCTGGTTGTGCCTCTACTTCTTCTTGAGAATCTGTGAGGGGAGGAATGGCATGAGTATATTTTACTCAGTGAGGAAATATATTATTCTATCACAAAAATAAGAAACAATCATATAAAATCACAAAACATATCATATAGTTCCAAATTAAATTCCCAGACATTTTTCGGGTCCAATCCACATAAGGTGGTCGTTGTCCCACGGCCCCTGCCGCATCCTCCCTTATTACTGCTTTCATAAATGCCTCCCTTATTTCACCCCTATATTTTCAATACTCTTTGTATTGGAACAAATTTTTGTTTAACATGATTTGCCACCCTTATTATCTCCTGCTCCTCCCTTTTTCCTCCCACACAGGGACCCGTCCCCGTAACATTCTCCATCAATCACAAACATAACAATAATTCAACCTTACACACAATACTACCCGTGTATGTGATGTTGTTCACACATATAGTATATGATACTCTTCATAAACATAGTACTGTTCACATGTACGTACAATACTGTTCATATGTACGGTATGATACTGTTCATAAATATGGCACTGTTCATATGTACGATATAATACTATTCATGAATACGTCACTGTTCATATGTACATATAATATTGTTCATATGTACGGTATAATACTATTCATAAATACAGTACTGTTCATATATATAGTATGATACTATTCATAAATACGATACTGTTTATATATACGGTATGATACTATTCATATGTATAGTATAATACTATTTATAAATATAGTACTGTTCATATATACGATATAATACTATTCATAAATATAACACTGTTCATATGTACATATGATACTGTTCATATGTACGGTATAATACTATTCATAAATACAGCACTGTTTATATGTACTGTATAATACTATTTACGGCATGGTACTATTTATATATGCGATAATCAGAAATAATTTTCAAGTAGCTGAGGATAATTCCTTTCTGATGTGGAGGATTGGCTAAGGCCGCAACCATAGAGCATACTAAGAACTTATCACACAGGTATTTGTAAAAATATAGTACCCTCACAGTATCTTAGTAATCAATAAATAATTCTTAAACAATCGAGGTTAGTTCCTTTCTGATATGGAAGATCAGCTAAGGCCGCAACCACAGAGCATACTAAGAATTTAACCTCTAAATTATTATAAGAATTTAAAAGAGCATAGTAGAATATTCCCTCACCTCGAATCCAAGCTATAAAGGAGGACTTTTATAATAACTCAGAATCAGAAGAATTAGAGGAGAGGAGAGAATAGAATCTGAAGGTGTGTGTTTAGAAGTGAAATGGAAGGGCCTATTTATAGGAGAAGTTATGGTACTATTTGCTACTATTCTATCTACCATTCTCCTATACTATTTCATCTACCAGTTTCACTTACCAGTTTTCATCTACCATTCTCTTATACTATTTCATCTACCAGTTTCACTTACCAGTTTTCATCTACCATTCTCTTATACTATTTCATCTACCAGTTTTCATCTACCATTCTCTTATACTATTTCATCTACCAGTTTCACTTACCAGTTTTCATCTACCGTTCTCATATACTATTACATCTACCAGTCTCACTTTCAGCTATACATTCTAAATTCCACTTTTGAATTGTATTTTACTTAATAGGATAAATTCCATAACGTACCATTCATTATATCTCACAATTTATTCAATTTATAATTGAAAATTCATATTTTCAACATCATACACAGCCAAGATAAAATTTACGTAAAAATTTAAGTAGACATAATTTTTTTTTGACGGGTATTACATTCTACCCTCCTTAAAAGAATTCGGTCCTCCGAATTCAAAAACTTATTTTACGATTCGAAGAGGTATGGATATTTTGTCCACATTTCATCTTCTGTTTTCCATGTGGCTTCCTCTTGAGAATGATTTCTCCACAGAACTTTGACAATGGGAATTTCCTTGGTGTGAAGTTTCTTGACCTGTCTATCGAGAATGGTTACTGGCACCCCTTCATAAACAAGAGTTTTATCAAACTGCACGTCTTGTGGCTGGATGATGTGAGAGGGGTCAGAAAGATACTTACGTAACATCGATACATGAAATACTTGGGTGTATTCCCTCTAGGTCCGAAGGTAAAGCTAGGCGATATGCCATGTTACACACTCTAGTGCCCAGAGCTTTATGAAAAGTTCTCCAGAATCGAGAGGTGAACTGGGGTCCTCGATATGATATGATGGATACTAGTACGCCATGAAACTTCACTATCTCCTTTATATATAGTCGACTAAGTTTTGCTACACTGTAGGTGGTATGAACAGGAAGAAAATGTGCCGACTTAGTAAGTCGATCCACAATGACCCATATAGAGTCGTACCCATTTGAAGATCGGGGCAAACCCACCACAAAGTCCATAGTAATCCGTTCCCATTTCCACTCAGGAATCTCAAGCCTCTGCATCAACCCAAGTGGTCTCTGATGTTCAGATTTGACTTGCTGACAGTCAAGCATCGAGCGACAAAGTCAGTCACATCTCGCTTCATGCCTTCCCACCAATAAACTTGTTTCAAGTCCTGATACATTTTGTTGGCACCAGGATGAACAACATATGGCGCACCGTGAGCCTCTTGTAAAATCTCCCGCTTCAAGGGTGCAATGTTCGGAATACATAATCTTCCGTTAAACCATAATACACCTTCTGCGTCTACTGAAAAACCCGGTATTAAACCTCCCTTCGCCTTGTCTCTAGTTTTAACCATTTCAGCATCATTCTCCAATGTTGTCTTCACCCTTTCTACAAGGGAGGATTTAGCTGTCAAGTGAGCCAAGAAAGCACCTGACTTAGTAATCTCAAAGAATACCCCACTAGCCTCTAACTCTTGTAATTCCTGAATCAAGGACCTCTTTACTGTGGTAATGTGAGCTAGACTCCCCATTGACTTCTGACTGAGGACATCCGCTACCATATTTGCCTTTCCTGGATGGTAGAGAATGGCACAGTCATAGTCCTTCAGGAGTTCCATCCATCTCCGTTGCCTTAAGTCGAGATCTTTTTGATCAAATATATATTTAAGACTCTTATGATCCGTGAAGATCTCACATGTCTCCCCATACAAGTAATGCCTCCAAATCTTTAGAGCAAATACTACAGCTGCCATTTCTAGATCATGAGTGGGGTAGTTGAGTTCATACTTCTTAAGCTGTCGAGAACCATAAGCAATGACCCTACCGTGTTGCATTAATACACATCCTAATCCTACCTTCGAAGCGTCAAAATATACAGTTGTTGGTCTAGGCCACTGCTTTACTGCCTCGATTTTACTTGGATCTACATGAATACCTTCTTGGGAGATTACATGCCCCAAAAATGTTACTTAACTCATCCAAAATTCACATTTTGAGAACTTAGCATATAATTGATGTACCCTCAAAGTCTGCAGTACTATTCTCAAATGTTCTGTATGATCCTCAATACTTTTAGAATAAACTAGAATGACATCAATTCTTGGTAAAGGATATTTATTCTTTACCGTGACTTTGTTTAACTGTCGGTAATCTATGCACAGTCTTAAAGAGCCATCTTTCTTTCTTACAAAGAGTACTGGGGCACCCCAAGGTGAAAAACTTGGGTGAATAAACCCCTTATCCACCAGGTCTTGTAATTGCTCTTTAAGCTCTTTCAACTCTGCGGGTGCCATAAGGTAAAGAGGAATTGAAATTGGTCGAGTGCCCGAAACCAATTCAATATTAAATTCAATATCCCTTTCTGGTGGTAAACCAGGTAGATTTTCCAGAAATATATCTGGGAATTCACTAACCACTGGTATTTGTTCAAGACTTCGTTCCTCCTTGTCTGTATCTTTAACAAAGGCCAGAAATCCATGACAACCTTTTCGTAACATACGTCGAGCGGTTATCATAGATATTATGTTACAGGGAACCTTGCTTTGGTCTCCCTGAAATATGAAATTATTTCCACCCAGTATACTAAATGAAATAGTTTTGTCATGACAATTCAATGTAGCATGGCATGAGGATAACCAGTCCATGTCTAAAATTATATCGAAGTCTGTCATACTAAGAAGCATGAGATCTACCTCCGTTTCCATGTCCTTAATAGTTACCTTACAAGAACGATATCCAGATCTGACTACTAGGGTTTCCCCTATTGGTGTAGCTACCAGAAATGGTTCGTCCAGTATAACTGGTTCAGACTTGAACCTCTTGGCAAATAGAGGTGACACATACGAGTGGGTAGAACCAGGGTCAAACAACACACATGCCTTATGAGAACACATAAGAAGAGTACTTGTGACTACTGCATTGGAGGCTTGTGCATCTTGTCGAGTAAGAGCATAGACACGTGTCTGCCCTCTTTTCTTAAAATTGTTACTTTTTGTTTTATGCCCATATTCGACCATCCGTACAGCTTCAACCACCGCTTCATATGACGGGTAAACATTGATTTGTGGGGATATCAAACTATAAATCGCCTAATTCGACGCTTGTCATTCGGTACCATATGGGGTGCATAGCGAGCAAGGCGAACAAACTTAGTATTGTATTCTTCAATGGACATCTCCGGGCCTTGAGTTAGTCGCTCAAATTCTTGCTCTCGAGCCATCTGAAGGGTTTCTAGAAGAAACCGTTATGTAAAAGTCTCCCTAAATTCTCCCCAGGTGACTGTCGAGGCTCCTATGGGTCGGCCTGCCAGCCATGTTTCCCATCAATCACTAGCATCATTTCGAAACTGGAAAGCGGCCATTTCAACCATACTATCAGCAGACCATCCTAAAATTGAATGATATAAGAATTCTTGAGGGTCCTTACCCTCTAACCCTGAAAAAGCAGGCGGTTGTAATTTGAGAAACTCTGAAACCTTATTAGTTGTAGGTTGAATAGTCGTAGGGACCGATATTATCGGAGGACTCGTTTCAACATTCTACTTAGCTACCACAACCGTTATAGCCTGTATGGCATCTTGGAAACCAGTCGCCATCATTTCTATGGTGACTTGCATACTTGAGATGAAAGCCATAAGTTGTACATTATCTGGTTGGGGAGATGCTCCTTCCCTTACATGGGGTATTTTTACTGGTTTCTGCATATCGTAAGTGCCTTTGTCATGCTCAGGATTTCCTTCCTTTTCTCGACCCTTCCCTTGGTCCCGAGTAGTTAACATTTGAGGAAGAGATGAGGCTTCCTCCGAGGTCTCACGTTCTCTTTCTTGTATCTCGTGTTGCGAAAAAGACATTTCGAATCTACAATTTTTTGACTTTTAACGACGTTCTAAAGAACAACAATTTAGGAAAGAAAATGTGACATGACATCCCTATAGGTCCTTTGGTGGAGTCTTTTACTATTACTATACCCGGGCTCATAGTAATAGAAAAGATTCCACTAAGGATACCTTGCTCTGTAATTAGTAGGAGACCTAATCCCAAAGCTCTGATACCAACTTTGTCACGCCTCCAACTTACGCACGTGACCGGCACGATAGATGAGCTTTTACCTCACCACCGTAAGCCTAATTCCGTACCAATTTGATATATATAAAAATGCTATCTCATGAAAGAGAGTACAATAAATATTTCAAATATATCCATTTATTCATTAATAAATGATATTCTCAACGAGCATTGTTCGTCCAAGATTTACCTACCCAAATTACAGAGCTACTACTATAATACTTTTGATAAAGTTTTACATAATAACAAATATTTACCCCGATCAATGGGGTTGAGGACTCGAACGATTAGCTGGTTGTGCCTCTACTTTTTCTTGAGAATCTGTGAGGGGAGGAATGGCATGAGTATATTTTACTCAGTGAGGAAATATATTATTCTATCACAAAAATAAGAAACAATCATATAAAATCACAAAACATATCATATAGTTCCAAATTAAATTCCCAGACATTTTTCGGGTCCAATCCACATAAGGTGGTCGTTGTCCCACGGCCCCTGCCGCATCCTCCCTTATTACTGCTTTCATAAATGCCTCCCTTATTTCACCCCTATATTTTCAATACTCTTTGTATTGGAACAAATTTTTGTTTAACATGATTTGCCACCCTTATTATCTCCTGCTCCTCCCTTTTTCCTTCCACACAGGGACCCGTCCCCGTAACATTCTCCATCAATCACAAACATAACAATAATTCAACCTTACACACAATACTACCCGTGTATGTGATGTTGTTCACACATATAGTATATGATACTCTTCATAAACATAGTACTGTTCACATGTACGTACAATACTGTTCATATGTACGGTATGATACTGTTCATAAATATGGCACTGTTCATATGTACGGTATAATACTATTCATGAATACGTCACTGTTCATATGTATATATGATATTGTTCATATGTACGGTATGATACTATTCATAAATACAATACTGTTCATATATACGGTATGATACTATTCATAAATACGATACTGTTTATATATACGGTATGATACTATTCATATGTATAGTATAATACTATTTATAAATATAGTACTGTTCATATATACGATATAATACTATTCATAAATATAACACTGTTCATATGTACATACGATATTGTTCATATGTACGGTATAATACTATTCATAAATACAGCACTGTTTATATGTACTGTATAATACTATTTACGGCATGGTACTATTTATATATGCGATAATCAGAAATAATTTTCAAGTAGCTGAGGATAATTCCTTTCTGATGTGGAGGATTGGCTAAGGCCGCAACCATAGAGCATACTAAGAACTTATCACACAGGTATTTGTAAAAATATAGTACCCTCACAGTATCTTAGTAATCAATAAATAATTCTTAAACAATCGAGGTTAGTTCCTTTTTGATATGGAAGATCAGCTAAGGCCGCAACCACAGAGCATACTAAGAATTTAACCTCTAAATTATTATAAGAATTTAAAAGAGCATAGTAGAATATTCCCTCACCTCGAATCCAAGCTATAAAGGAGGACTTTTATAATAACTCAGAATCTTAACACCAGAATCAGAAGAATTAGAGGAGAGGAGAGAATAGAATCTGAAGGTGTGTGTTTAGAAGTGAAATGGAAGGGCCTATTTATAGGAGAAGTTATGGTACTATTTGCTACTATTCCATCTACCATTCTCCTATACTATTTCATCTACCAGTTTCACTTACCAGTTTTCATCTACCATTCTCTTATACTATTTCATCTACCAGTTTCACTTACCAGTTTTCATCTACCATTCTCTTATACTATTTCATCTACCAGTTTTCATCTACCATTCTCTTATACTATTTCATCTACCAGTTTCACTTACCAGTTTTCATCTACCGTTCTCATATACTATTACATCTACCAGTCTCACTTTCAGCTATACATTCTAAATTCCACTTTTGAATTGTATTTTACTTAATAGGATAAATTCCATAACGTACCATTCATTATATCTCACAATTTATTCAATTTATAATTGAAAATTCATATTTTCAACATCATACACAGCCAAGATAAAATTTATGTAAAAATTTAAGTAGACATAATTTTTTTTTTGACGGGTATTACACTATAGGAACAAGAACCTCAGAAATGAGATTATCATTCATTCCTCTGCTGGAAACATACATGAGGATGAATTGCGACCACTAAAGGAAGTTGTGGCCATTGAGTTTGTGGCTGGTGATTAAGATAAGTAAATTGTCAATGATATTGATTGAGGAATTATTGATTGGATAATTTTGTTCGGTATTAACTTCCAAAGACATGGACTGGGGTACTCATGACGATGATAAGAAGTCCAACTAAGGAAGATAAGGATTGGGCTGGACTCTACGGTGGCCGACGACCAAGTGATGCGTTATTTCCCAACAAGTGTATCAAGTCGCACAAGTAGTAAAGTGAGAGAAAAAGTTATCGTCATCAGGGATTAACTTTAACAATTACCAATTTCACTAGATCAAATTATATTTGGACAATTGAAAAGGTTGAGTAATTAAGTCTAATTTTAACTAAAGTAAACTAAATTAAGACATGAAGTAGGCTAGCACAACAAAGAACTATATGAGAACAAAGTGAGCATAGGGGATTGATTTTACTTAACTCCTAATCCGATTAATTCATAGACAAACCAATCTTTGAGTCATTAGAGAATACTACAATATACTTGCAAATTCTTCTTATTGTTGATTAAGTTCACAAAGATATTTGAACATAATGTCTTGGTGAAACAAATCTTCCTCACTCAATTAATTAGCTAATATCTTAGTCAAATTAATTGATTCGGAGTTTAAGCTTAAGAACTCATAAAAATCACACAATTAAGGTTATCTATGTCTAGACTAACCTGAATTACAGTAGAAATTACAAAGGCAAATCTATATTAAGCTATGTCTAGCATTAATATAAACCCTAGGTTCATTGAAGATGGTAGCTAAGCATCCAAGAGTAATAAAAAGTGGTAAAGTCTACTCCAATAATCGAAATTGTAATTATATTAAAGCATTCAATAACAAAGCTTCATAGGAGTCAATTACATCATTTACCTAACCCTAGAGACTTAGTTACACATGGTGGGAGAAGAGAAAAAATCACAAATACATAAATAAACATGATACAAGAGGAAGGAGAGAAAGAAATAAGCATCAAACTCAATGAAGAATAGGTTTCCCTTCTCCTTTAATTTTGTCCTAGCAGAGCTCTTTCTCTTCTAACCAAAAGATCCTAAAAAATGCTTCAGAAAACTAATTTATAGGCTGAGTCACGAACAGGTCAGGATCACGGCGCCTAGGCGCCACTCAGAAAATAGCTTGAAACAACACGAATTGGCACCTGAGGCGCCACCTTCAATCTTGAGACAGAGAGTTTGGGAGGAGCCAGCCTTAAATGGTCAGGCCGAGAGTTCAGGTCTTGGCGCCTAAGGCGCCATGCGTGGCGCCTAGGCACCAGACTTCGAATTTTGCACTTAGCTCCAGAATTCTTTAGCTCCCCAACTTGTATCATACCAATATATACACCTACAAGGAAATACACAAAGATTACTCCAAAATGTAGGGAAAAAAGGGATCAAAAGGAAAAGAACAAGGAGAACTACAAAATAAAATTAAAATGCAAGAACTAAGATAAAGAGTGCAAAAAGGAAAGCAAAATAGGAGCAAGGGAAAGAAAAAGTCCAATAAAACCATAGGAAAATAACTAAAATAAAGGACTTATCAACTCCCCCAAACCAAGACTTTTGCTTGTCCTCAAGCAAACACTAACCGAAAACTAGAAACTAAACTAAACTAAGCCTAAGGATTTTTCAACATATAAAAGAAGTACTGAACAACATAAAACATTAAACGAAGACAAGCCAATTTCATACAGTCATCTCAATAAAAATAACTTGCAATGGATAATTTTTGAATTTAAAGATAGAAAATGAGAATTGTTGATCGATTTGGAAAGTGTACCAATCGTACAAGTAATACAGAGTGAGTAGAGTATCGTTCCCACGAGGATTGAGGTACCAACTACCTGCGAAGCTAAAATTAAATACTATCTAGACTATTCATTAAACAGAAATATGAATTTAACGCTACAAATTAAACTAAAACTCTTATCTAGAACCTAAAACTAAGCTACTCCTAATGACAATAACCTAGGATTGATGGGATTGATTCCACTTAATTCTTAATCCGACTAATTCATAGACAAATGAGTCTTTGAGTTGTTAAAGAATGATTCAATCAAATTACAAATCCTTTTGGTGTTGTTTAAGCTCTCAAAATTGTTTGAACCCAATCCCTTGGAGAAACAAACTTACCTAACTCAAATGATTGTCTAATTCCTTAATCCAATCATTCAAGTAGGTGATTAAGTTTAGGAACTCATAAAAATCACATAAATAAGATTATCTATTCCTAGATTAATCCGATTTATGGTGGAAGTTACAATGGGCTAGTTAATATCTAGCTATCCCTAGCATAGATAAAAACCCCAAACTCATAAAAGTGGTAATCAAGCATTTTTAGAGCAATTCAATTCCGTAAAATCCACTCCAACAAAATATGAAATGTAATTCAAAAGAATCACTCAACAACAAAACTTCATAAGAAATTAAATTACATCAACCACCAAGCCCTTCATTTTTCATAGGTTCCATTATCATCCTCTTACTCTTGCTTTCATTAATTGTACATGCTAGTCTAGGGCACAAATATTCCTAGAAGGATTTTCCCAAACCTCAACTAAGATAAAACCTAATTCTCCATAATTCCTTATGTGAAAATCAAGTTCATTAGATAAGCAAACCCTAATTTGACTATATGAGGCTAATATCTATATTCCTATGACATTAGCAAATCAATCCCCTCTCCTTTAAGGTTCAAGAACTCATACAACTCATTCCTTAGGTCTAGTTTTTACCTCCCTTTCCCAAGTTTGGTAAAAACACCAAATCATCCCAATAAGTGACCAATTTAAAGGAAAGCATTAAGATTGGAATAAATAAACATGTATTAACCAAGCAACAATTACAAGAGTTCAAGAAATTACACAAAACCTAATCTAAAATCGGGCTCATAACAACCCTTGAGTTATATATTATCTATCACTACAAATTACAAGAAAATGCAACATGAAAAGAGAAGAAAATGAAGAGAAAAGAGAAGATATGGGGGAAGGAAAACCAATCCCATGAGGGAAGGCCTTCTTCCCCCCTAACCAGCTCAAGATGTTGCTCCTTTGCTGCCTCCAAGCTCCCCAAAAATCTCCCAATCCAAAGTTAGGGCAAAATGCCCCAAAAGAAGCATTTAAACTGCAGATTCGTGACTTTTGGGCGCCAAGCCTAACAGCTTCAGTTTCAAGTTCAGGGGTTGGGCGCTTGGGCGCCACGTCTGGCGCCTGGGCGCCAACTGGGAAGAGGGCTCTTTGCAGTTCAAATACCTGGCGCCTGGCGCCACGTTTGGCGCCTAGGCGCCATCTCACTGGAGTCTCAATTTCCTCTTGTTTTCTCCCCAAAATTGCACCTGTAAAAGCTAACAACTAAAATAAATTAAAAAGACAATAAAAAGGGAAAATAAAACAAGAAAATAAGAAAACTATAAAGCACTAGAGAGCTGAACGAAAACAAAGATAAAAAACGCAAAAGGAAAGCAACAAGGCTAAAAGAGGACTGAAAATCCCACATATGATGGCATTATTTAGTGACTTTCTAGGACTTATCAAGAATTTTAAAAAATTTTAAAGACAAGTTACAAACACCCTCACTTTCTAAAATTACTCTTTCAAAAACTTAAAAAATTTTCCTTTTTGCTTGACAATTTTTGGCTCTCAAGGAAAACTTCTCAATAGACAGAACATTAAAGATAAAACGATTAAAGTGAAGACAGTGCGCCTAATCCACACATCTCCCCCTCAATTAAAGTAAAAAGAAAGGAAAGTGAGGCTAAGGAAACGACGAGTCGCCCGTGCGCCTAATCCACACAACAACACTTTGTCCATCGTCTTTATTTGCAAGAAAAATGTGATTCATTAGTTAGAGCAAGTATTGTGCACCTAATCCATACTACACTTCCTCAACTTAAACCACACCTCCATTTATTTTATTTTAATAGATGTAATTCGTTTTTTTTTGTTTTTTTTTCTTCTTTGTTTTTATTTATGAGAAAGAAATCCCTTATTGAGTAATAATTTGTCATAAGTAAAAACTAAAAATTTTCCAAGGTTTTGAAGAGTACATTTTAGAAAAATAAGAGGGTCAACACTTTTTAATTAAAAAGATTGAAAATTTTCAATTTAACCCAAATATTCTAAAAAATCTAATTTAAGCTAGATAATAATTAAGATGACATTGCATGAAATTAATTGACATTGGAAAAATATAAAATCTATAAAGAACTATCTAATTTATCAAGAAAAATCCAAAGGAAGCGATGGTTAATAAAAGAATGGCATTTATATAAACAAAAAGAACGAGTTAGCCAAAAAGTCAGTGATATAAACCTAAAACCACTCTACTCCCCCAAACCAAAACTGTACATTGTCCTCAATGTCAAACCAACCCAAAAACAAGGTTTAAATATCCAAAAAGGGACAATCCAAAACAGGGGACGGGGAAAATGAATGCTATATACCAAAAAGGAAACCATCCACAATTATTCCAAAATAACGAAAAATAAACAGTAGCAAAATAACCAATAGCAGAAAGGAAAAGCAAGAGACAACATCTATTGAACAAAAAGGATCCAATTGCACTAAACATCAACAGAAAAATCCATAAGTTACAAGACTGAAATACTAAATATCACAAAGTTTATACAATACATAACTAAAAATAGAAATAACAAAAAAAAATAGCTGCAACAAAAGGTGAATCACAAAAATAAATCAATCATCATCCTCATCTTCATTGTCGCCCTCTCCTTCCATGTTGTGGCTGCCTTTACCTCCGACTTCCCGATTGCCGGAAGGATCGAAATTGATATCTGCGAGTGGGTTATACGTCGGATCCTCTAACATCTAATCATCAGTGGGGGCACCGAAATGCCAACTAAGGGAATACATCGCGTGAGCCAGTGCCCGATGTTGTTGGTTATGAATGGCAATGAAGGTGTCAAGGGTGTGCATGATTTTCCCAATTCTAGTCTCAACATTACTTAGGCGCTCCGACATATTAACTAGAGGTGGTGCAGTGCGGGGTCTCACAAGTACTTGAGGAGGAGGAGGAGGGACCAGTAGAGGTGTCGCGATAGCCATGAAATTGTGAAACATTGAGTCTAACACCTGTCTGGTGATAGTGCTCTCCGTGGCTCTTCGCGGTACACCCTCTAACGGTACTTCATCCTTCTTACACAAGCCTATGATGAGGCACGGATATCCGAGGCGTTTCCCCTGTTTTTGAGATAATTTTGAAAGATTATGGGAAATCAGCGAACCCACATTAAATACCTTCCCTGTCACGATCAAATAGATAACCACTACTCGTTCGATGGTTACCTCTGACTGGTTTGAGGTAGGAAGCAAGTTGGACTGGACAAATATACACCAAGCCTTGGGGATTTGTTTCATATCTGATTTTTTAAATTAGCGGCTTTCCCCTCAGCGTCCAGTTCCTAACTTGCCCTCTCCCGACAGAGAGTGGCAATAATGTGGAAGGCCTTCACATATCTGTGTCTCATCTAATTATCAAAAACACATTGCCCCGGTGCATAGTGTAAGCCAAAATAATTATTGAGACTGTTAATTGAATAATGAATATCCTTTCCTCTAACATAGGAAATATAGGGATCCCTAACACCTTGATCACTCCTCAACCGGTAAGCATTAGCATAAAATTCTTTTACAATTACAGGACAAAAATGGGCAGCCGGCTCACATAATTTTTCCCAACCCCACTCTCTAATCCGGTGGAAAATTTCAGGGTGGTCACCTTCTCGTAGGTTAAATCCAGATTCAGCTCTAAATCCTTAAAACGTTTGCTATGTTCTAAGGACCTAAATCTAAACGGATCAAAATTCCTACGAGATGAGGACTCTCCTTGACTTTTTCTTTGATGCTTTCCAGACATATCAGCAGTTATAATCCTAGAAAAGCCAAAAAGAATTTCTAAATTTAAACTCAAACCCTAAATTGATGTCAGAAATTTCAATTCCCTTTTTTTTTCAAAAAAATTTTTTCGAAATAAAATGCAAAAGGGGGAATAACATTCATCTAATCAGCCATATCTTGAAAATGTGAAGTAAGTAAGTTTAAAATTTTCTAAAAAGATGAATGTTCCCTTAATTTTGTTTGAAATTTTTGATGAAAAAATAAAATAAAAGACAATGAAAGGGAAGAGAAATTACCAGAAAAGGAAAGGAGGATTTGTGAAGCACCACACAGCCACCAAAACGCAGCACACCAAGGAGAGTGAAGGAAGGGGATCACGATGGGAAGCCAAAATGGTGAAAAGGAAAGGAAAGTGTATAGGAAGTATGGGAAAGAGGAATTGTGGGATATGGAGAGTGAAACTTACTGAAAATAGAGGCAAAGGAGGGCTGCAAGGTGGAGGAGACCAAATTGCGGAGAAAAAAGGGATGCTAGGGCTTGAGGAGGGTGAAAAATGAGGGTGAACAGTGGATTTTCAAATTTATATGGATGTGGCGCCTGGGCGCCACATTGAAATAACTGCCTCAGTTGGAGACGGGGCGCCTTAGGTGCTCGGTGTGGCGCCTCAGGTGTGGGCCAACCTGAGACTTTGGCCCCTGGCGCCTCCAGGCGCCCTGAATGGCACCTAGACGCCAGCATGATAGCAAACCCAGAATTTGCAGAATTTGACAGCAGACCTCCCAAAGTATCCCAAGCAAGTTAAAGCACAGAAACATGAAGATAGTGGTCCACATAAGTTGCAACAACAACACAAAAATGCAGTAATCAAACACAAATACTCAATTCAAGCAACATAGGAAATTTCAGCACATCATTCCTACAAGATTGTTTCCTCCAAATTGCATAAATTAAGCAGCACATATACATACAAATGGACAACAACATCAACACAGCCACAACAATAACAGCAGCACAATACTGAAAAGCAGTAAAAGACTAAAACTAAAAGAGAAAAGTAAGGGACTTGGGTTGCCTCCCAAGAAGCGCTAAGTTTATAGTCCTTAGCTAGACTTTACCCGATTTCTTCATGGTAAAGTTGAAAGGAGCATAGATGAGCACTTGGGTCGGCTCTCTTCTCCCAAATAATGTTTTAACCGTTGTCCATTGATTTTGAAGCTTGCCTCTATTTCCATGTTGAATAGCAGCACCGCTCCGTAAGGAAAGACCTCCTTGATTACAAATGGGCCAGACCATCTGGACTTTAGTTTTCTAGTAAAGAGTCTCAATCTAGAATTGTACAAAAGTACCAATTGCCCAGGCTCGAAACTCCTAGGAATGATTTGCTTGTCGTGTCATTGCTTAGCCTTTTCTTTGTAGATCCGTGCACTTTCATAGGCTTGAAGCCTAAATTCATCCAGTTCATGAAGTTACAAGATCCGCTTCTCTCCGGCCACCTTCAAATCAAAGTTGAGAAATTTAGTAGCCTAGAAGGCTTTCTGCTCCAATTCTACAGGTAGATGGCAAGCCTTCCCATACACCAACTGATATGGGGACATCCCAATTAGTGTCTTTAGAGATATTCGGTAGGCCCATAGTGCATCGTCTAACTTCGAAGCCCAATCTTTCCTTGAGGAATTGACTGTTTTCTCCAAAATCTGCTTTAATTCTCGATTCGAGACTTCCACTTGGCCGCTTATTTGCAGATGATCAGGAGTTACAATTCGATGCTTCATGCCATACTTTCCCAATAAAGAATCAAGTTTCTTGTTGTAAAAATGCGTGCCTTCATTACTAATCAAGGCCTTCAGCACGCCAAATCTTGAGAATATGTTCTTTTTGAGAAAGTTCATCACTACATAAGCATCATTGGTTCTAGTTACAGAAGCTTCAACCCACTTTGATACGTAATCAACTGCTACGAGTATGTAGACATTGGAATAGGACGATGGGAAGGGGCCCATAAAGTTAATCCCCCAAACATCAAATAACTTCACCTCAAGAATTGAGTTTATAGGCATCTCATGTTTCTTGGAGATGTTTCCCGTTCTTTGACATCTTTCACATTGCTTTACATACTCATAAGCATCTTTGAAAATAGTTGGCCAATATAACTATGATTGCAATACCTTGGCGGCTGTCCGGTCACCACTAAAATGACCCCCATATCCCGAAGCATGGCAATGCCATAGGATGTCTTTAACCTCTTCTTGAGGCACACATCTTCTCAGTAGCCCATCCTTACATCTTTTCAGCAGGTAAGGTTCATCCCAAACATAGAATTTGGCTTCATGAAGAAATTTTCTTAATTGTTGTCCATTTAACTATATTGGGAGAATTTTTGCTGCTTTGAAATTGGTCAGATCAGCGTACCATGGTAGTTCTTGGATGGCAAGTAGTCGTTCATTTGGGAATTCTTCCTTGATGAGAAAATGGTCATTATTGTGTCTTTCCTTGGGTTCAATTCATGATAAGTGGTCAGCCACCACATTTTCCACCCCTTTCTTATCTCTTATCTCCAAATCAAACTCTTGGAGCAAAAGGATCCAGCAAATTAGCCGTGGCTTGAAGTCCTGTTTAGCGAATAAGTACCTAATTGCTGCATGATCAGTATAAACAACCACCTTAGTTCCAACCAAATAAGAACGAACTTTATCAAATGCATAAACAATAGCTAAGAGTTCTTTTTCAGTGGTGGCATAATTGAGTTGGGTTGCATCAAACACATGGCTAGCATAATAAATCACATGCAGCAACTTATCCTTTCTCTGTCCTAACACAGCACCAATAGCTATATCAATAGCATCACACATCAATTCAAAAGGGAGATTCCAATCAGGTGGAGTAACCACAGGAGCACTAATTAATTTTTCTTTCAAAGTATTAAGAGCTAACAAGCATGCTTCATCAAAAGGTTGCACAATGGTTTAGCAATTTTTGAAAAGTCTTTAATAAACCTCCTATAAAATCTAGCATGCCCCAAGAAGCTTCGTACTCCTTTAACATTAATGGGAGGGGAAAGTTTTTCTATAATTTCAATTTTAGCCCGGTCTACTTGTATTCCTTTAGAAGAGATTTTGTGTCCCAATACTATTCCCTCTCTCACCATAAAATGACATTTCTCCCAGTTTAGGACCAAATTAGTTTCCTAGCATCTTTTTAAAACCAGAGATAAATTGTGCAAATAGTTATCAAAAGAAGAACCTACAATGGAAAAATCATCCATAAAGATTTCAATAAATTTTTCATTCATATCAGAAAATATGGAAAGTATACACCTTTGGAAAGTGGCCGGAGCATTGCAAAGTCCGAAAGGCATCCTCCGGTATGCGAAGACTTTATATGGGCAAATAAAGGTGGTCTTCTCTTGGTTCTCAAAAGCAATTGCTATTTGGTTATATCCAGAATAACCATCCAGAAAGCAATAGTAATCATGGCCTACTAGCTGCTCCAACATTTGATCCATGAATGGAAGAGGGAAGTGATCCTTTCGAATAGCATCATTTAGTCTTCTTTAGTTTATGCACACTCTCCATCCAGTTACAGTTCTTGTAGGTATTAATTGATTGTCTTCGTTTGACACAACTGTTGTTCCACTCTTCTTAGGCACTACATAAACTGGGCTAACCCAAGAGCTATCAGAAATAGGATAAATCACACCAGCATCTAGGAGTTTCACCACTTCCTTCATCACTACCTCTTTCATTGCGGGATTCAGTCGCCTCTGTGGTTGCACAACCTCCTTATAATTTTCCTCTATGAGGATTTTATGCATGCATATAGAGGGGCTTATTCCCTTCAAATCAGAAATGGACCACCCCATGGCACTTTTGAATTCTCTAAGGACCCTTAACAATTTCTCCTCCTCCAAGCTATTCAACTCTGCATTCATAATTATGGGGGAGGAGTTGTCCTCATCAAGAAATGCATATTTTAGGTTGGGAGGCAAGGGTTTGAGCACTAACTTGGAAGCTTTTACTTTGGATTCCTCCTTGTGAAGTTCTTCAATCTTAGGGGAAGGAGAGGACACCAAGTATGTTGGAATGGATTTAAGCAATTATATGTGTTCAGCGACTTGAGGGTCTTCATCATCCTGAATTGTACTTTTACCTTGCACCAATACCTTCTCAAGAAGGGATTCATAGGAATTCTCCATAAATATGCTATGGATTATGGAATCAAGTACATCAATTTTAAAATACTCCTCTTTTCCCATGGGATGCTTCACTGCGTTAAACACATTGAAGATCACTTCTTCATCACCAACCTTTAAGGTCAATGTTCCATCGGCTACATTGATCAATGCTCTACCGGTAGCTAGGAATGGTCTTCCCAAAATGAGGGGTATTTCTTCATCTTCTGTCATGTCCAAAACTAAGAAGTCCACCTGGAATATAAATTTATCAACCTTGACCAAGACATCTTCAACTATCCCATAAGGGTGCTTGATTGAGCGATTGGCCAGTTGGAGAGTTATCATAGTGGGCTTGACTTGCCAGATCCCAAGTTTCTAAAAAATAGAGTGAGACATAAGGCTAACGCTTGCCCCCAAATCACATAATGCTTTGCCAAAGGTAACTTCTCCAATAGTACATGAATAGAGAAACTCCCTGGGTCTTTGAGCTTAGGAGGTAATTTCTTTTGGATTATGGCACTACACTCCTCCGTTAGCATGATTGTTTCATCATCTGGAATCCTTCTCTTCTTGGATAGAAGTTCCTTCATGAACTTCACGTAAGATGGCATTTGTTCCAAGGCCTCAGCAAAAGGTATATTGATGTAAAGTTTCTTAAAAACCTCCAAGAATTTACTAAAATGTTGCTCATCCTTTTGCTTTTGGAGGCATTAGGGAAATGACGCTTTGAGTGGTGGTATGGGAGGTTTTGCCACACTTATCTTTTCTTTCTTCTGTTCATCCTTCACAACCTTTGGAGAAGTATCATGACTTCTTAAGCCTTCACCTTCAACTAGATCATCATCCTCTTTTTCAATCATCTTCTCTCTTTTGGGACTCGATTCTATTATCCTCCCACTTCTGGTAGTGATAGCCTTTATATACTTCTTTGGGTTGACTACTGTATCACTTGGGAGAGAACCTTGAGGTATCAGCAAGCTGTCTTACAGTTTGGCCTACTTGACTCTCTAAATTGCGAATGGAAGCTTCTTGGTTTTGAAAGCTACTTCTTGTTTCCTCCATGAACGTAGAAGTATGTTGCATGAAAGATGTAGTCTGTAAGGTCAATTTCTCTAGAGCACTTTCTAATGAAGATACTTTCTCATTAGGCTGAGGTTGAGAGGAAGAGCTCTGATATGACTGTTGTGGCTTGTGAAATGTGTTCTGATTTTGATTCTGATTCCCCCATGAAAAGTTTATGTGATATCCCAAATTTAATTATCTTAGAAAATGAGGCTAAATAAATAAATGAGTAAGTAAATAAGGATAAAAGAGTTATTAAGAAATTTTTGAGAGATATAAATAGAATTTTATCCATTGAGTAGGGACCTATTTGTATAGAATAAAAAGATTTGAGGGTTTTTATCATTTTTAACCAAAAGAAAAAAAAAGATAGTGATGTGTGTGAGGTGTGCGGTAGAGAAAGGAAGGAAGTGAGAAAGAAAAGAACGAAAAGAAAGAAAGTGAGACACGTGGGGTAATGAAGAAATAAAATATATATATGTGTGTGTGTGTGTGTGTGTGTGTGTGTGTGTGTGTGTGTGTGTGTGTGTGTGTGTGTGAGAGAGAAAGAGAAGAGGGAGAGAAAGAGAAGAAGAAAGGAAAGAATAAGAAGAGAAGAAGAGCAAAGAAATAAGTTTAAAAAAGTTGAAAGGTTGAAAATCAGATCAGGTAGTTAGTCTTCCATAAAAGTATGATTATGTAATATCTCAAGAATTTATATGAATATTTAAAGTGTAATTTGAAATTTAGTGAAAAATTTAATTACGTGAAAATGTGCTTTTTGAATTAGTGAAGAAAATCTGGGAATAGAAATTTTAATTTTTAATTTAGGAAATTTTTACAAATTCTCAAGGACTAAAGTGAAAAGAAAAGAAAGTATAGAGGACTTTTGAGAAATGACCAAATAGAAACCTGAGAGGAAGAATAAAGCTTATGAGAATGAATTATGAGTCCGGTACCGAAAAGATGATGGATTCGAGGTTAAAGTGGTATTTGAGACATCGAGAGGGATTAAAGTGAACAAATCTTATAAGCTAAGGTGGCTATGAGCGATTTTATCGAAAAAGAAATTAGTGGGGCCCATACATACAATTATTAGTTTTTCTTCTCCTTCTTCCTCCCGAGGCTTCATGTTCTTCGTTCATTTCCATCTTCCCTTCTTCAATCATTTCTCAAATTTTCATCTGGCGATCTTGTATTTTCTAACCATACTTCCGATTCTCAGGAGTTCTAGAGGTAAAGAGGGATGATTGGGGCGCAAGGTGGGAGCGCCGAGAGCGTGGAATCCAGGTGAGTAGGTAACCTTGCAAAATTAATTTAATAAATTAGTCAAAGCACAATATAAATCCCATTTGCGTTATTTGTGAAATTGAGAAGATTATCAGTGTGTGTTCAGGTTGAGAAAAAGTATAATATCATTGGAAGGTATTTTATTACCTTTGAGAATTGATTTCTCTAGTTGACTAAAGAACTAGATGTGATTGTTCTTTGAATAAATTGGAACATTTTGTAAGTGAATAACCTTACTAAACTAATGTGATCTTATTAGATAAGGTACAATACAAGTCTTGTTTATAACATTATTGAAGTGAGAAATAATCAATCTCGCTGTTGATAATATATGATGATTGTTATGGTTGATGATAGACATTCAAGAGAATAAAAATATGTGTAAATTCATTTATTTCATAGTAATTATATTGTGATAAATTCTCACTATTTTATTGATGAGCAAAAGATCTACGAGATCTAATACACGAGTTTGAAAGGGTTAGAGTCTCATACTACTCGGTGTATAAATGTGAAAATCTATGCACGAGTTTGAAAGGGTTAGAGTCCCATACTACTCGGTGTATAAATGTGAAAACCTATGCACGAGTTTGAAAGGGTTAGAGTCCCATACTACTCGGTGTATAACTGTGAAAATCAATACACGAGTTTGAAAGGGGTTAGAATCCCATATCACTCATTGTATAAATGTGAAAATCTATGCACGAGTTTGAAAGGGTTAGAGTCCCATACTACTCGGTGTATAAATGTGAAAACCTATGCACAAAGAGTTTGAGGGTTAAATTCCCAAGTTACTCAGTGCAAGTATTTATGGCATATAATACTATAATTATTTAAAATAAATGATAGATTGATTGTATTAGTAAATGTGGTGTTTGTGCTTATGATATTTTCATGTACAGTTGTTTACTCACTGAGTTATGATAAACTCACACTCTCCATGATTATCTTTTTAGATACAGTGGTTGAGCAGAAGAATTTATAGCCTTTAAGGATATACTCCACTTTTGTCTGGTAAACAATTGGTAAGGATTAGGAAAAGCTCTGTAATCTAGTAGGTCACCTAGGCTTGGGAGGTTGTATAGTACTGTATAGTGTTTGAAAGTTGAACATTTTCTGAATATGTATACAAAATATCTTTCTTGGAATATTTATGATTCACATAATTATGGATATTAAGAATGTTCACAGAGATTATGGGATACCACGGAGGTACACCCTAGCTATTTTATGTTTATATCACATGTAAGTTTTGGGATGTGACAGATTAATTATGATTTATGATATCTATGTGCATAATCAGTTTTTTTTTACAGAATTTCTATTATAAATCTTGTTCTACAGTAGTGAACAAGAGAGATTTAATTTTTATCAGTGTGATGTTATTGTTTTTATGGCTGAAATGATCTCTTCATATGTTTACATGTTTTTAATAAAGTGACTAGCTAATGAGATATTTTATATCTTACTTTTCAAAAATTGATCATTTCAGGAAAAAGAGCAAAATGGAAGGCTTGATGATATTAATGATGAGATTGAAGTGTGGAAATATATTTTATGGTAGTTTATGATACAAAGATGTAAAGATAATAACAATATTATGTAAATTATTTTTATATATATTCAAGCTCAGATATAATTAATGAGAATCTTGTAAATTTTCTGTAAGGTTGCTATTCACATGAATAGTAAAATTTATGAATAGTGAAATCTATAATTATTTGAAAGGAAATTATTCAGAAAATTATCCAGTGAACCGATTTAGAGGAAAATTATTATTTTTAAAGGAAAGAAAAAATTTGGGTGTTACAAAATGGTATCAGAGGAAAGGTTCTGCCATCTTTTGGAGAGGAAAATATTTACATGTAATTGTTTGATTTGTTAAAAGTATTATTTTTATGATGTTTGTGTTTGAGTTGCTGTGAATGTTTGTTATAATTAAGTGAGATTTAGAAGAGTATTTGAGTAAAAAGTAAGTCATATAGAGAATTGATTAAATATGAATAAAGGCATATCAGGTATCTTTTGATGAATAAAGAAAATAATGGAGTCTTATTTGTAACGTATGCCTGGCCAGTATATTTTACACATAAGAAATCATTATAGCCTAAATTCATGAAAAAGAAAGGTATATCGAAGTTAAATTAGAATTCACTTTGAGTGTGATAATCTAGATAAACATATTAGAGATATTTATCTCTATAAAATTAAGTACCTAGTGAAGTGTACATTGAATTATAAATAAAACTTATATTTCTCATGATCATATGAATTATCCATGTGTTTGTTCTCTCTCTAAAAGTATTCTTGAAGATGCAATTCTACAAAAAAAAAAGATATGGAATTCTTATTCCATGCCATATTAATGATTATATATGTTATTAGTATAAACATATCTATGTTTATGTAATAACTCTTAATTCTGTAGAAAGAATATGAGTTAAAAGAAAGTATGTATGATTATGATGTATTATCAAACAAGTGAAGATATGTTTCATAATAGCAATTAAATAAGAAAATAAAATTAGAACTAAAAAAAAAAAAGAGATTGCCTTGGATGCTTTTGTGATGCATTTTCCATTATCTTACACATTTTCAAGGATGGTTCAAGGTAAAATTGGGCAAAAGTTAAGGTAAGTGAACAACCTTGCTAAGCTAGTTTAATGTTATTAGTTAAAGTACATTATAAGTCTCATTTACAATATTATTTGGATATTAAGCAATCAATTTTTCAGATAACAGTATATGATGATTGGTATATTTTTAGATATTCAAAGGAATAAAAGTATGCATAAATTAATTTATTTCATGATAATTATACTGTGATAAATTTTCACTTGTTTATTGATGAGTAAAGATCTACAGGATCTAATACATGAGTTTGAAAGGGTTAGAGTCTCATACTACTCAGTGTATAACTATGGAAACCTAAAAAGATCTACGGGATCTAATACATGAGTTTGAAAGGGTTAGAGTCCCATACTACTCAGTGTATAACTATGAAAACCTATGCACAAAGAGTTTGAGGGTTAAATTCCCAGGTCACTCGGTGCAAGTATCTACGGCACATAATGCAAATTGATTGAGGGATTGATCACCCAAGAAATCATACGCAAATCTACGGTACAAATGCAAAGTGATTGAGGGATTGATCACCCAAGAAATCATACGCAAATTCAAACAAATATAATACCACAGTTGTGTAAAATGAGTAATAGACTGACTATGTTAATAAGCATGATGCTTGTATTTGGGATATTTTCATGCACGTTGTGGTTGCAATTTTCATATGTGTATATATGCATTAGTTTGAATTTTGGGGACAAAATTCATTTAAGGAGGGAAGAATGTGATATCCCAAATTTAATTACCTTAGAAAATGAGGCTAAATAAATAAATGAGCAAGTAAATAAGGATAAAAGAGTTATTAAGAAATTTTTGAGAGATATAAATAAAATTTTATCCATTGAGTAGGGACCTATTTGTATAGAATAAAAAGATTTGAGGGTTTTTATCATTTTTAACCAAAAGAAAAAAAAGATAGTGATGTGTGTGAGGTGTGCGGTAGAGAAAGGAAGGAAGTGAGAAAGAAAAGAACGAAAAGAAAGAAAGTGAGACACGTGGGGTAATGAAGAAATAAAATATATATATATATATGTGTGTGTGTGTGTGTGTGTGTGTGTGTGTGTGTGTGTGTGTGTGTGTGTGAGAGAGAGAGAGAAAGAGAAGAGGGAGAGAAAGAGAAGAAGAAAGGAAAGAATAAGAAGAGAAGAAGAGCAAAGAAATAAGTTTAAAAAAGTTGAAAGGTTGAAAATCAGATCAGGTAGTTAGTCTTCTATAACAGTATGATTAATTATGATTTATGATATCTATGTGCATAATCAGTTTTTTTTTACAGAATTTCTATTATAAATCTTGTTCTACAGTAGTGAACAAGAGAGATTTAATTTTTATCAGTGTGATGTTATTGCTTTTATGGCTGAAATGATCTCTTCATGTGTTTACATATTTTTAATAAAGTGACTAGCTACTGAGATATTTTATATCTTACTTTTAGAAAATTGATCATTTCAAGAAAAAAGAGCAAAATGGAAGGCTTGATGATATTAATGATGAGATTGAAGTGTGAAAATATATTTTATGGTAGTTTATGATACAAAGATGTAAAGATAATAACAAATATTATGTAAATTATTTTTATATATATTCAAACTCAAATATAATTAATGAGAATCTTGTAAATTTTCTGCAATGTTACTATTCACATAAATAGTAAAATTTGTGAATAGTGAAATCTATAATTATTTGAAAGGAAATTATTCAGAAAATTATCCAGTGAACCGATTTAGAGAAAAATTATTATTCTTAAAGGCAAGAAAAAATTGGGGTGTTACAGTTTGGACGATTCCTCTATCCTGGATTGTAAGTTTGCGAATAGGGGTTGTTTTGCCCTTTGTGTTGATTTCCCATATAGTTTACTTGCTCTGAAGAAGAGCTAAACATATTGCCAGGGCACTCTTCATTAGCATGGCTACCAGAGCAAAAATCACAGATGATGGTCAGATGGTTTATGGCATTCACTTTTGCTGCATCAAATTTCTTGTTTAATTCAGCCATCTGTTGGGTGATCAATTTGTTTTGGGCCAAAAGAGCATCCAGAGTGCTCACTTCCAACATTCCCATAGTTTTCTTCATCAATTTCCTCTCCCCATGGCATTGATAATCATTACAAGCCATAGTAGTATATAAATCCATTGCTTTCTCCAGAGTCTTGCGATTTAGAGCTCCTACAGCCACTGCATCAACTACTATTCTTGTTTGAGGGAGAAGTCCATCATAGAAACTCTGAGCTTGAATCCAAAGCTCAAATGAGTGGTGGGGACATTTCCTCAGGATTGCATTGTACCTCTCCCAGGCTTCACTTAATGACTCGTTTTCTTGTTGCCTGAAAGTGGTGATCTTTTCTCGGATCTTCGAAGATCTAGATAGAGGGAAATACCTAGTGAGGAATTTTTGAACCAAATCAATCCACGTTGTAACACTTCCCTTTGGCAAGGACTCCAACCAAATAAGTGTTTTATCCTTCAAGGAAAAAGAAAAGCACCGGAGTCTGATCGCTTCTTCAGGTACCCCATTCAACTTTATGGTATCACAGATTTGCAAGAAGCGTGAGATATGTGAGTTGGGGTCTTCAAAGGGATGCCCACCAAACTAATTGCTTTGAATCAATTGAAGAAGGGCTATGTTTAGTTGAAAGCTAGTAGTTTCCACCGGTGGTTACTCAATACTAGCACCACATCCCTCCACAGTTAGAATGTTATAGTCCATGAGGGTTCTTACAGGAGGGGGAATTGGTGCATTCTGTTGAGGATTAGGATTGTGTTCAGCCATAGGTGTGGTTTGAGCTTGTTGAGCTCGTCTAGCTTCTCTGGTTCACCTTCGACGTCTGCGAGTCGACCTTTCAATTTTCGGGTCAAATTCTAATGAACTAGGGTCGGTGGTACCTTGCATAAACCAAAGATTTGTGTAAGATAAAGAATATAAACAAAAACAAAAGTATAAACAATTATAAAGGTATGATTTGAAGTATAACTATGACAAAAAAAAAAGTTAGGTTCAAACTACAACCCTACTAGCTACTCTTAATATTGTTAACACCATCAATCCCCGACAACGGCGCCAAAAACTTGATGCATTATTTCCCGACAAGTATATCGGGTTGCACAAGTAGTAAAGTGAAAGAAAAAGTTATCGTCCTCAGGGATTAACTTTAACAATTACCAATTTCACTAGATCAAATTATATTTGCACAATTGAAAATGTTGAGTAATTGAGTCTAATTTAACTAAAGTAAACTAAATTCAAACACGAAGTAGGCTAGCACAACAAAGATCTATATGAGAACAAAGCGGGTATAGGGGATTGATTTTACTTAACTCCTAATCCGATTAATTCATAGACAAACCAATCTTTGAGTCATTAGAGAATACTACAATACACTTGCAAATTCCTCTCAGTGTTGATTAAGTTCACAAAGATATTTGAACCTAATGTCTTGATGAAACAAATCTTTCTTACTCAATTAATTAGCTAATGTCTTAGTCAAATTAATTGATTTGGAGTTTAAGCTTAAGAACTCATAAAAATTACATAATTAAGGTTATCTATGTCTAGACTAACCTGAATTACAGTAGAAATTACAAAGGCAAGTCTATATCAAGCTATGTCTAGCATTAATATAAACCCTGGGTTCATTGAAGATGGTAGCTAAGCATCCAAGAGTAATAAAAAGCGGTAAAGTCTACTCCAATAATCGAAATTGCAATTATATTAAAGCATTCAATAATAAAGCTTCATAGGAGTCAATTACATCAATCCCCTAACCCTAGAAACTTAGTTACACATGGTGGGAGAAGAGGAAAAATCGCAAATACATAAATAAATATGATACAAGAGGAAGGAGAGAAAGAAATAAGCATCAAACTCAATGAAGAATAAGTTTCCCTTCTCCTCCAATTTTGCCCTAGCAGAGCTCTTTCTCTTCCAGCCAAAAGATCCTAAAAAATGCTTAAGAAAACCAATTTATAGGCTGAGTCACGAATATGTTAGGATCACAGCGCCTAGGCGCCCTGCATGGCGCCTATGCACCACTTAGAAAATAGCTTGAAACAACGCGAATTGGCACCTAGGCACCTTATGTGGTGCCTGAGGTGCCACCTTCAATCTTGAGACAGAGAGTTTGGGGGCGCTAGCCTTAAAGGGTCAAGCCAAGAGTTCAGGTCTTGGCGCCTGAGGCGCCATGCGTGACGCCCAGGCACCAGACTTCGAATTTTGCACTTAGCTCTAGAATTCTTCAACTTCCCAACTTGTATCATACCAAAATATACACCTACAAAGAAATACACAAAGATTACTCCAAAATGTAGGGAAAAGGGGGAAAAAAGGAAAAGAACAAGGAAAACTACAAAATAAAAATAAAATGCAAGAACTAAGATAAAGAGTGAAAAAAGGAAAGCAAAATAGGAGCAATGGAAAGAAAAAGCCCAATAAAACCATAGGAAAATAACCAAAATAAAGGACTTATCACCAAGTCTGTCCAAGAGGGTACCGGATCGACGACGTCACGTGCCGTCAAGTAAGAAAATGTAGTAGAGGAACAGGCCGCGTGTGGTGAAGCATGTAGTGGTCGGAGAAGCTCTGGGTGACAGGGATGGGTCGACGATGACCTGCTGAGGCGAACCCTATGGTGGTTCAGCCAAAAACAATGGTTGTGCAAGGGTGGAAGAAGCTACACGCTTATTCCAGTGAGAGTCACAACAGTACTGAGATGAACCCTAAATAGATTGGGTTACAATTGATGCTGTGGAAAAGTGAAACACCACTTACGGTGATTCTGGAGGCATAGTTGAGTGAGAGAGAGATAGGGAAATGGCTAGGTTAGGAACCAGGCTCTGATATCTGATAGAAATGGCTAGCACCCAAGAGGGGGGGTTAATTGGGTTTTAAAAAAATTGCGAAGACTTGATGGAAGTTTAAGAAGTTTTGAAAACAATGCCAAGCTTTTTATGAAAGTAAAATAAGTATGATCAAGATGAATAGATATAGAGTACAATTAATCAAAAACAATTAAAGAGATGAATGAATATAGAGTCCAAGAAAGTAAAGAACATATAAATAATTAAAGAGCAAGGGAAGAGAAAATCAAACAGCGAGATTTATACTGATTCGGCTTAAACCAAGCCTACATCCAGTCCTCAAGATAACTTCTTGAGTGTTTCACTATAAACCACAAGTTTATGCAATTGGGCACTTGTAAGCCACTACAACATAGAGATCTTTTCTTCCTCAAGGGTGTCTCTCCCCCTTACAATGTGTTTTCTCTCAAACACTAACTCAAGGAACCAATCCTTGAGCAATTAAATTTGAAGGCTTAAGGAAAATAATGGTGGACACTCTCAAAGTGTAGATAACGCAGAAATTAAGCTCAGAATATTTCTCTAGCAATTTAGAGAGAATGAAACTCAAGATAATATGACAAATGAACAATTGAAGCTTGATGCAAATAGTGTTGTGAAGTCCCCTTTATATAGTGAAACCTTGCTGCTACAGTAACTGCTTTAGTCAGAATTGCTACAGTAAACTTCATCATCATTTTTCAACCTTTCTACAACAACCAAAAAACTTTATCAACCTTTTTCAACAATCAATATTCTTTTTCAAATTTGCTACAGTAAAAAGTATTCTTTTTCAAAGTTTATTACAACAACCAATAAACTTTATCATACTTTTTCAACAATCAAATTTCTTTTTCAAAAGTGTTACAGTAAAAGATATTCTTTCTCCAATTATATTACAACACCCAATAAACTTTATCATACTTTTTCAACAACTAATAAACTTTATCATACTTTTTCAACAATCAAATTTCTTTTTCAAAAGTGATACAGTAAAAGATATTTTTTTTCAAATTATATTACAACACCCAATAAAATTTATCATACTTTTTCAACAACCAATAAACTTTATCATACTTTTTCAACAATCAAATTTCTTTTTCAAAAGTGCTACAGTAAAAGATATTCTTTTTCAAATTATATTACAACACCCAATAAACTTTATAATACTTTTTCAACAACTAATAAACTTTATCAAAAATAAATTTATACTACTATATTTAAATGTATAAAGCATTAAATATATTTGGGCCAAGAAAGATTGAATCATGCATTTGGATTAAGAAGATTAAATCATACATTTGGGCAAAGAAGATTAAATCATACATTTGGGCCAAGAAGATTAAATCATTCATTTGGGCCAAGAAGATTAAATCATACTATAATTCCCACATATTTGTCATCATCAAAACTTATAGCATAATACATTAGGGCTGACAATCTCCCCCTTTTTTATGATGACAAATCACCAAAGAAAAATATGTTATGATGTAATAATCATTATATAATATACACATATTTTTCTTTTCATATCCTCCTCCCCCTATTTGACATCAACAAAAAGGTATAAGGAATGCAATATATAAAGGCTAAAACATATTCCTTCTTTAAGCAAGAATATCATATGATGTTATTGGGTAAAATTTCATCAAAACTTATCATTGATATGCCAAAAGTATATTTTTAAGGAAAATATTGTATGTTAGATAAAGTGAGCTTAAAGATATAGAGGATTTAATTATAGGTTAGGCTCCCCCTCAATCAATGCATATTAAACAAATGTAATTTTCAAGATGTATTCATATATGTATCTTGAGGATGAGCACCTGCAAAAATTTTGACAACCACTCCGATGCTTAAGTTAGTAATGTAAATCAAAGATTAAAGGAAAAATTTAAAAATCATGCAATGAAAAAAAAATAATTTTTAAAGTTTATTTGGATTTGCCATCCCAAATTCTCTCCTAATAAAGTTGAATCTATCTTCAGCAAGAGGCTTCGTGAAAATGTCAGCTAACTGAAAATCTGTTTGCACAAATTCAAGAGAGACATCTTTCTTTTGAACATGATCTCTTATAAAATGATGTCTTATTTCAATATGTTTGGTTCTTGAGTGCATGACAGGATTTTTAGATAAGCATATGGCACTTGTGTTATCATATCTAATAGGTATGTTTTTAAGAAATACACCAAGATCCTCTAGTTGTTGTTTCATCCACAAGATTTGGGCACAACAACTCCCAGCTGAAATGTATTCAGCTTCAGCTGTGGATAAAGCAACACTGTTTTGCTTTTTACTAAACCAAGAGACAAGAGAACTATCAAAGAATTGGCAAGTTCCACTTGTACTTTTTCTATCTGTTTTGCTACTCGCAAAATCCGCATCAGAGTAGCCAATTAAAAAATTAGAGGATCCTTTAGGATACCATAAACCCATTTGAGATGTGCCAACCAAGTATCTAAAAATTCTTTTCACAGCCTTAAAATGAGATTCCTTGGGGTTAGTTTGAAATCGTGCACACATGCATACACTAAACATAATATCGGGTCTACTAGCGGTTAAGTACAGTAGAGAGCCAATCATACCTCTATATTTCGTCACATCAAATGGTTGACCTCTTTCATCCTTGTCCAAGTTTGTTGAGGTACTCATGGGAGTAGCAATTGGTTTTGCATTCTCCATGTCAAACTTTTTGAGCAACTCTTTTGCATACTTGGTTTGGCTAACAAATATTCCATTATCCATTTGTTTGATTTGGAGCCCAAGGAAGAAGTTGAGTTCTCCCATCATTGACATTTCAAATTCACCTTGCATGATTTTAGCAAACTCTTTACACAAACTTTCATTAGTAGCACCAAATATTATATCGTCAACATATATTTGCACTATAATTAAATCATGCTTTTTATTTTTGAAGAACAAGGTTGTATCGACCTTTCCTCTTGAAAATCCATTATTTAAAAGAAATGAACGCAATCTCTCATACCAAGCTCTAGGAGCTTGTTTGAGACCATATAAAGCCTTTTTTAATTTAAAAACATCATTTGGCTTATCATGATTTTCAAAACCGGGAGGTTGTTCAACATAAACTTTCTCCATGATATAGCCATTTAGAAAGGCACTTTTCACATCCATTTGAAATAGTTTAAAATCATTTATGCATGCAAATGCCAATAACATTCTAATAGCTTCAAGTCTAGCTACGAGTGCAAAAGTTTCATCATAATCAATGCCTTCTTCTTGGTTGTAACCTTTTGTAACAAGTCTAGCCTTATTTCTAACCACTATTCCATTTTCATCAAGTTTGTTTCTAAAAACCCATTTTGTGTCAATTATTGGATGATCATTGGGTCTAGGAACTAATTCCCATACTTGATTTCTTTCAAATTGATTTAGTTCTTCTTGCATAGCTAAGATCCAATGTTCATCTATAATTGCATCATCAATATTTTTTGGTTTAACTTGAGAAAGGAAGGCTAAGTGGTTACAAACATTCCTAAGAGAATTTCGTGTTATTACCTTTTGAGAAGCATCTCCAATGATGAGCTCCTTAGGATGACTTTTTGCATACCTCCAATCCTTTGGAAGATCATCATTGTTGCTTGTTGGTTCCTCTTGTGGTTTCTCTTCTTCTTGTTGCTTTTCTTTTTCTTGAGGCTTCTCCTCTTCTTGTGGAAATTTAGCACCCTCATCATGATCATCATCATTTTTTGGTATTATTTCTTGCTTCTTCCTCATTTCATCATCTAATGAAAGGTGTTTGAAGTAATCTAACACTTCATGTTGATCATCACAATCTTTAAGGGAATTGTTAGATTCATCAAAAACAACATGCATAGATTCTTCAACAAGTAAAGTTCTTTTGTTATAGACTCTATATGCTTTACTAGTACTAGAATATCCAAGAAAAATGGCTTCATTGGCTTTGGCATCAAATTTTCCCAAATTATCTTTTCCATTGTTTAAAACAAAGCATTTGCAACCAAACACATGGAGATGAGAAATGTTGGGCTTTCTTCCTCTATATAGCTCATATGGGGTTTTATTTAAAATTGGCCTTATCAAGGCTCTATTCATTACATAACAAGCAGTATTAACCGCATTCGCCCAAAAATATTAAGGAAGTTTCCCTTCATTAAGCATAGCTCTAGCCATCTCCTCTAGAGTTCTATTTTTCCTCTAAACAACACCATTTTGTTGAGGAATTCTAGGAGATGAGAAGGTATGCTCAATGCCATTTTCATCACAGAATTCCATAAAGTCATGGTTATCAAATTCTCCACCATGATCACTCCTAACCTCACAATGGTCAAGCTTTTCTCTTTTTGAATAAACTTTGCAAGTTTTAGAAAAGATTTAAAAGCTTGATCTTTATGAGCTAGAAAGAGAGTCCATGTGTACCTTGAGTAGTCATCTACAACAACTAGTACATAGGAGTTACCTCCAAAGCTTTTTGTCCTAGATGGTCCTACAAGGTCCATATGAAGTAATTGCAAAGGCTTAGTTGTAGAAACAATATCCTTAGTCTTGAAAGAGCTTTTAATTTGCTTTGCCATTTGACAAGTACCGCAAAGCTTATCTTTTTCAAAATTAATTTTGGGTAAGCCAATTACAAGTTCTTTCTTGACTAGTTTATCCAAAAGATTCATACTAGCATGAGCTAGTCTTCTATGCCATAACCAACTTTCATTACTAACACTAATTAAACATGTAGAGTCTATAGAAGGATCTTCATCGAGATTTATAACGTAAACATTATTGATCATTTGACCGACAATCTTAACTTGCTTATCATTAATATTTTCAACTATGCAACGATTTAAATCAAAAATCACTCTATTGCCTTTGTCACATAGTTGACTAATGCTAAGCAAATTATGATTGAGGCCTTCAACAAATAAGGCATTTTCAATAGAAGTTGAGGAATTCTTACCTACTTTACCTATTCCCTTGATTAGACCTTTGTTATTTCCTCCAAAGGTCACTTTGCCTCCTCTTGGTGTCAAAGAGAGAAATTTTGATTGGTTGCCGGTCATGTGCTTTGAGCAACCACTATCTAAGTACCATTTTTCACTCTTTGTCTTGAGGCACACCTAACTCACAAAATCAAGTTTTCTTTTTAGGTACCCAAATTTGTTTGGGTCCTTCTTTGTTAGTTGTTCCCTTGGGAACCCATTTCATTTTATTTTCATAGGAAATATTCTTTCTATACCAACAAGAATAGGAATTATGTCCTTTTAAACCACAATAAAAACAAGTAGTGAAGGGACTACTTGACATAGTTGCATGAACAAAGAAATTCTTGTAGTATTTTTAACTAGCTTTAGGCTTATATCCTAAGCCGGCTTTGTCAAATACACATCTTTGTTTTCCAAGCAATATGTTCAAATTGTCTCTTCCTAGTGTAAATTTTACAAGGGTATTTTTTAAATCCTTATTTTCCCTTTCTAATTCAATGCATTCACAACAAGGACAATTTTCTTTTGGAGAGACAATCAATTCTTTTAAGCTTGCATTTTCTTCTTGCAAAATTTTGTTTTGATCTTCAAAAACAAGCCTTTCCTTTTTAAGTGCAATAAGATCATCTTTCAATTTTAAAATTTCATCCTCAAGTAAGGAAATTTTTTGCTTTGAAAAACTCAACTTTTTAGCAAGCTTTAAAGATTCATTGTGTAATTCTTCAAAAGCATCTTGTAATTCATCAAAAGAGTGTAAAGGTTCAAGAATGTTTACCTCTTCATCTTTTCTTGCCATAAGGCAAAGGTTGGCTTTTTCATTTTCTTCTTCATCGGATTCACTTTCTCCCCATACAGAAGAAATATATGCTTTCTTTTTCACTTTGTCATAGCTTTTCTTTCCTTCTTGCTTCTTGATGAATTGTGGACAATCCCATTTGATGTGTCCAACCTTTTTGCATTCATAACAAGTGGGACCTTGCTTGTTGCTATCTTGGTCTCTTCTTCATCTTCTTGTATTCTTCCTTTTTAGGAATTTACTAAATTTTTTGACCAAGAGACCAATGTCTTCATCATTGATTTCAAGTTCCTCTTCTCCCTCATCACTATCGATTTCCACCCTCTTGGAAGAAGATGATTTAAGGGAGAGAGTCTTCTTTTTCTTGGTTTCTTCCTCTTGCCTCATCTCTATTATTTTGTACTCATAGTTTTGGAGGTTCCTAAACAAGGCTGTGAGGGAATTCATTGACTCTCCTCTTACTTCCATAATCGCAGTCCTCTTTGCCTCCCACTCCGGGGTAAGACATCTTAGAATCTTGGTAGTTTGTGATTTTTATGAATAAGAAACACCAAGAGCTTTCAAATGGTTAGTAATATGAGTGAATCTCAATTGCATTTCACTAATACTCTCATCACTTTTCATTTTGAAATTTTCATATTCATTGGTGAGAGTACTTATTTTTGACTCTTTGACTCCAAGAGTTCCTTCATGTGCAATTTCTAAAGTATCCCACATTTCTTTAGCACTTGCACAGCTAGAAACTCTAAAATATTCATCTTGGTTTAAAGCACTAACTATGATCATCTTTGCTTTGGCATTAAGATGGACAAGTTTCTTTTCGGTATCATTCTATTCACTTTTAGGTTTTGGAATAACATTCCCTTCAACCTCCTTAGTAGGAGTATAAGGACCTTTTTCCACAACATCCCAAAGATCAAGGTCTACCGCATCAAAAAACATTCTCATCTTAGACTTCCAATAAGTGTAATGGTTTCCATTAAAACCAGGGGGTTTGGTAAAGGAACTTCCTTCAGGTAAAACACAATCACCAAAGCCAGCCATATTTCAACTCTTAGACGATTAAGTCTTTGATCAAGAGCCCAAGCTCTGATACCAATTGATAGAAATGGCTAGCACCCAAGAGGAGGGATGAATTGGGTTTTAAAAAAAATTGCGAAGACTTGATAGAAGTTTAAGAAATTTTAAAAACAATGCCAAGCTTTTTATGAAAGTAAAATAAGTATGATCAAGATGAATAGATATAGAGTACAATTAATCAAAAACAATTAAAGAGATGAATGAATATAGAGTCCAAGAAAGTAAAGAACATATAAATAATTAAAGAGCAAGGGAAGAGAAAATCAAACAGCGAGATTTATACTGGTTCGGCTTAAACCAAGCCTACATCCAATCCTCAAGATAACTTCTTGAGTGTTTCACTATAAACCACAAGTTTATGCAATTGGGCACTTGTAAGCCACTACAACATAGAGATCTTTTCTTCCTCAAGGGTGTCTCTCCCCCTTACAATGTGTTTTTTCTCAAACACTAACTCAAGGAACCAATCATTGAGCAATTAAATTTGAAGGCTTAAGGAAAATAATGGTGGATACTCTCAAAGTGTAGATAACGCAGAAATTAAGCTCAGAATATTTCTCTAGCAATTTAGAGAGAATGAAACTCAAGATAATATGACAAATGAACAATTGAAGCTTGATGCAAATAGTGTTGTGAAGTCCCCTTTATATAGTGAAACCTTGCTGCTACAGTGACTGCTTTAGTCAGAATTGCTACAGTAAACTTCATCATCATTTTTCAACCTTTCTACAACAATCAAAAAACTTTATCAACCTTTTTCAACAATCAATATTCTTTTTCAAATTTGCTACAGTAAAAAGTATTCTTTTTCAAAGTTTATTACAATAACCAATAAACTTTATCATACTTTTTCAACAATCAAATTTCTTTTTCAAAAGTGTTACAGTAAAAGATATTCTTTTTCAAATTATATTACAACACCCAATAAACTTTATCATATTTTTTCAACAACTAATAAACTGTATCATACTTTTTCAACAATCAAATTTCTTTTTCAAAAGTGGTACAGTAAAAGATATTCTTTTTCAAATTATATTACAACACCCAATAAAATTTATCATACTTTTTCAACAACCAATAAACTTTATCATACTTTTTCAACAATCAAATTTCTTTTTCAAAAGTGCTACAGTAAAAGATATTCTTTTTCAAATTATATTACAACACTCAATAAACTTTATAATACTTTTTTAACAACCAATAAACTTTATCAAAAATAAATTTATACTACTATATTTAAATATATAAAGCATTAAATATATTTGGGCCAAGAAAGATTGAATCATGCATTTGGATTAAGAAGATTAAATCATATATTTGGGCCAAGAAGATTAAATCATACTATAATTCCCACATATTTGTCATCATCAAAACTTATAGCATAATACATTAGGGCAGACAATATCATGTGAAATTTTTATGAAAAAGAAATTCTTCTCTCTTATTTAGAATGAAGCTAAAACCAATTATTTATACAAAAGAATCCTAATTAAATTAGGAGGAAAAAATAAGGAGAATCCCTCTTAAACAAGGAATACACACTAAACTAGGAAAGTAAATAAAATAACCTATAGGAAATCCTAATCTATCCTAATCTATTAAGAATAAATAATTTAAATATATCCTAATTTATTAAATTAAAAATAAATAATTTAAATATAAGCATTGACTCCTTTCAATAGTTGGGTTTCCAATTTCTCTGAGGACGAAAGACAAGACGAAATCTATGTGTATATCTTTTCTTTATTGAAGCCATTAAGTGAAAAGCTAAAAACTAAAAACTTAAAAAGTTTGTATTTTTTGTTAAGGAAATTAAAGACCACTCTTTTGTGTGTTCGCTTTTGAAGCAAAGGAGTTTCTTGCTCTTTGTTTTCAATCGTTCAATGAATCCAAACATTTGTCCTGCATGGGAAAAATTTTTTTTTGGGATGAGTGTTGTGATTAGAGAAAGAGTGGTGTAGGATAGAGAGAGCGATGAGAGAAGAAGAAAGGGCGCGACGGAAAGAAGAAGAGCAACTATGAAAGAATTTGAGAAGAGTGATGAACAGAGAGAGCGACAATTCAGTACTTATTTCTGGTTATTTTTATTATCAATGTTGTAATATCATTTATAATAAATTACTAGTTTAGTTTAAAAATTATAATTATGTTAATTTAGTCATTGAAAGATGAAATTAAGACAAATCTAATATTTCAAGAATTTAATTAAAACATTTAATTTTTTTAAAGATTAAATAACTAATTTACTATGTCTTTTATGTATACTAAATCATAAGCATATATATATGCACACATTAAATGAGGTGCACTTTCTTATATATTTTTTATCAAATCTTTTAATAAAAAATATAACAAATAGATGTTTTTTCTTAAATCAAGTGTATAACTTTTAAAAAATAATTGGCCATTTTTTACAAGTCACCGTTATATGTTTTAATTTTTAAAAAAATTATATATTATATATTTTTAATACAAAATTAAATATTAAAAAAAATAAAAACTTGCCTACTGATTTATGCTATTTTATGTACGAATATACATTCAATTCAATTAAAAGTTTTTATTTATCTAGTATTTTTTTTCAAAATTTTTTTTATAAATATTAATTTATTCAATAATAATTATAAATATAAAATAATAATTATAATTTTTTTATAATATATTAAATAAATAAAAATCAGTAAATCAAACTAATCCAACGTCATGCCAAACAATCCCATTTGACCCTAGAGAGGACATTATAATTTATGAAGAGAGAGGGTAAAGACGAGAGAAGTTAGGATGGTGGGCTCCCTGGAGCGGATGCTGCGGAATCCACTAATTAACCGTCCTTTCATGTACCATCAACAACCTTTTTATTCTATGGACCTACACTGCACATTATTGGATTAATGTACCTCATAGCCTTAGACCCAACAAAAATCTAAAAAGATATTAAGTAATTGATTATTGAGTAAATTATTGATTTTCTCTTGAAATATTATAATTTTTTAATTTAATTTTTTAAAAAGAAATGTGTTAATTTAATATTTAAAAAATTTTATTTATATTAATTTTATTTTTATTAAAATAATATTTAATAATAAAAATTTGAAATTTGTCGGTAATAAATTTTATATTTAGTAATAAGAGTGATCAAATGGAGATAAATATATATTTTTTAAAAATTTTTTAAAAATTATAATTGAGGTATTTAATAATCTTTCTAAAATTAAATTAAAATATTTAAATTTTTAATAATTCAATTATGATACCGAGAAACTTGTTTCTTTTAAGGTTAGGGACTATTAAAATTGTTTTTGCTAGGTACGTGTTTTAAGTAGAGTTGGATAGACTTGGTTTTGAGTAGATTTAATTTTTAAATTTAATTTTAGTTAAAAGTGAATTTTTATGACTGAGATTTATATTTAAAAACTTTTGTCTAGAAAGTAATTTTAAGTAATGCTAATAAAAAGCAAATAAAAACTGCTTTATAAGATTTTGAGGACAACATGGTTTGAGATTAAACATGATTTTTGGACATCCAACTCTTTTTTTTTTTCTTCCCCCCTTGTGGACTAGGGATATCCAACTAATTCGAGCACGTGTGAAGGAAAATTCCTCCCATTTCTAGTGTTGTGATTGGGCCTTTTATAAGGGCCTGATAACCTAACTTTTTAAGCCCAATATGGACGGATTCTAAAGGGAGCATTAACGGCCCTAAATTATTTGAATTATTCACTAAATTATTTGTTATTCGATGAAAATTAAAAACAAGGCACACCACACGCACTATTCTTGGAACCGTATTGGCGAGGATAGGAAATAACCGTATTTGTATAAATTTTTAAACACTTTATATCATCCCGTTTTCAAATGAAGACTACATATTAATATTGTCTATGCGATAATAATCACACATAGTTAGGTGTTTTTATTTTGAAAATTAGTTTCATGTTTCCAAATTTGTTAAAAAAAAAAAAGTAATGACGCTGTGTCAATGAAAACGAAACTTTTGGGTTGACAAGAAGTTATATTATGCGTAAAACAAGCCTGAAGGAGGTCTGCATATCATGAAGAAAGAAAATGAAGTTTCTAAGGGCTTCTAACCGTTTCCTACTCTTTATGTTCAATAATTCTTAACAGTTTAAATATTTTCTTTATTTAAGATATTATAACTACAGAAAAACATTAAATAAAGATACAGTTATTTTTTAATAAAAGTTAATTGTATTTTTTATTTTTATTTAATTTTCTAATAAAATTATGATAAGTAGTTAAGTACGTAGTTTAAGAAATTTGGATATATAAAAACTTAACATCAGAATAGAATTATTGCCATTAAAATAGAAGGACATATTTTTCTTAAAGATTAAATATTTTAAGATTTAATTATTTTTATTAAATTAAAAATTAAGGAGCACACTTCCAAGTAACAAAGTTTGTACAATCTTCTTAATATTAGTTGGTTCAAATTATTCGGTATTTATTTATTTTAACTAAAGTATTCGAATTTATTTATTTTAACTAAAATATTAGATTTGAGTCTAATAAATAAATTGACAAAAAAGAGTGCTACCATTTTTGATAAACAATGTAAATTTTAGATTTATAAACATGAATCCTTGTCACTTTTGTATTCACCTGCATGTCTTTCTTGGATCGGATGCTAAGGTGCTGGATCCGGATTTGCTGCTGACTAAAATCGTGGCTGATGCTGCTTTTCACATTTAGCAACGATTTTTACCGTTACTGAAAGTTTTGGCAACAAAAAAACTGCTGCCATAAATTTTAGCAACGGTAAAAACCGTTGCTAAAAGAAAAAAAGCAGCCAAATGATCAGCAGCAAATCCTGATCCTAAGGTGCTAGAGAAGTTTTGCTTGCCACATGGCGCGCAAGGAGTCTTCTATTTTTTGTTTAAATTTTTAAATTTTTTTTACAGACTAAATCTCTGACACTATCATCTTATTTTTTTAGAATAAATATTATTGTAAATCCTACACTTTAAAATCTAAATCCTAAACCTTAACTTTTAAAACATAAATCTTGAACTCTAAACCTTAATATTTAATTAAATAAATTAAATTAAATATTATTATAAACCCTTAATATAAAATATATCTTTAATTCAATATATCTTCATATGAGTTTAAACAATTAGTAAAAAAAAAGGATGGTGTCTTGCGCTTTAAAGGTGCAGTAGACTATCCATTTCCATTTTTCTTCTTCTATTGTGGCCTAATAATGAGCACAGCTTGTAATACCCCAAGAATTTTTATAAATATTTAATGGCCTTTTAGTATTTTGGCAAATTTTTATGAGGATATTATTATCATTATTATTATTATTATTATTATTATTATTATTATTATTATCATTTATTAAGGACTTATTTGAAAATTTTATTATGTTGTGTGGAACAAATGATTTATTGTGGAAAGGTAAAGGGGAATAAAATAAATTATAGGGACCCGAGTGAAATAAAAAAATTAAAGATGAGTGGCCTTGTATAATTTGAACCAAGGAGAGACATGTGGCATCTTCCAAGTTAGACACATGTGCTTTAAATTGTCTTTTTCATCTATTGTCTTCAAAAACAGGTGAACCTTTCTTCTCCAACACCTTTGGCCCTCTATTTTTGGCACACACGGAAAGGAAAGAGAAAAGGGGAGACCAAGTGGGAAAAGAAAAAGAAAGAAAAGAGAGAAAGAGAGGAGGCCATGAGAAAAAAAAAAGAGAGAAGGGAAGCAACACGGGTGAGAGAAAGAGAGTGACACTCTACCATGTCAGAGAGCCTTCATCCCACTTTATCTTCCTCCTCCTTTAACTCTTCTACTGCAAAACACAAGGATGGGCTAGAGCACAGAGGAACCGTGAAGGAGGGACCATGAACATACCTAAGTACCTTTCTTCTCACATTTTCTTCCATTTTTTGCTGAGCCCATATCTGACCAAGAAAGATTTAGTAAGGAAATTTAATTTTCTAGATGAAAATAGAGGGATTGTTTGAGAGTTTTGATGAAAAATACATGCTGAAAATCGGTGGTATTGTTTACCTATGATTTTACTGTCCATCTCCGAATTTCTTCTCTTTTTATTCTTGATTTTGGTTAGAACTAACTAGATATAGTATGAATTGGACTGAAACAATATTAAGTAGAAATAAGCAAAATTGAGATAGAAAAAACATGATAGTAAACTACAGGGACTAAATTGAAAATATTAAAAAATTTATTGGGGTTGATTTAATTTTAGAAGAAAATATATTCATAATCTATGGACCTAGTTAAAGTGAAATATGAGTTTAAATCAAGTAAAGGAAATAAGGAAAAATTAACTAAGGAGTTATAAAAGAAAATAGGACAGTTTTAATTACTTATAGTTTTATGTGTTTTTGGATGACCAAATCAACTCCTAAATTCATGAAATTTTGTGGAGATATTCTTTTTTATTGCAAAAATCTGATCTGGAAAGTTTCAAGCTCATTAAATTATTTTGCTTGGTCAAATAAATATGAAAACAACACTTTATTCAGTGTAGAGCAAATCTGGGCAGTTTCAAAAATTAATTTGGTTTTAATAGCTAAAGACCTTTCTTTGATTTGAAATTTTTATGGTACTTAGATAAGATATGAAACTTATGATCTGAAAAATTTCATTGCTTTTGGTTAAGGTTAGATTGGCCTGTCAAGCATAAAATAATGCCCATATCTGAATTGGGCAATTCTGGCATATGGTGACGAATGTGACCATTAAAGGGCCTAAACGATGGATTTTTAAGCTGAGATTTTTACCTTGGCTTGCTAACATATAAAGATGGCTCTGTTTCAAATTTCATAATTTTCGAAGTTATTGATTAATACCAAAATTTTCTAAAGATTGATTTAAATTTTAACCCAAAACAGAATAAAGCTAGATAATTAGTAGTCTATGTTCTGATTTGGTGTTATCCCTTTGCATGGCTTGTTTTTTAGGCCTCTGATGAGTTTCTTAGCATTTATTCTCTGATTGGAAGTGTAGAATTTAATTTGGAATTGAGGTGAGAAATCTTACCTTACATTATTTGCTTATTTTATGTATATATTAAAAAGTGTACTATATATATATATATGTGTGTGTGTGTGTGTGTGTGTGTGTGACATGAAATTAATGCATTCATGTTATGTATTGAAATGTGCACGTGTGAGACTATTATGAACTTTTCCTAAAATAGGATACATATGATTGCCTATGTTTGTGTAATGTGATTATGTTTGATATTGAAAGAAATGAAAATAAAGTTTATGGGATCCCATGAGAAATAAGGGTGAAATGAAATCACTGTGCCCATGTAGTATTGAATATGATATTTATCTCTTTATGGGCAGGGTAAAATAAGGCTGGATTATAGATTCATCCCTTTGAGGGCGGGGTGAAATAAGGGAGGATGTGGCAGGGGTCGCAGGGCAACGGCCGCTTTATGTGGACGGGACCCGAAAATGTCTGAGAACTTAAATTGAAATTATATGAATTGTTTAAAATGTGATTTGGCTTGATCTTAAATGTTGCTGATAATGATTGCAAAGTGATTTCAATGTGTGTATCTTGATAAATATTTTGTACACTAAAACATAGATGACTGCACTATTAGATCAAATATGTATATACCTATATTGTGTAATATCCCAAAAATTTATATGAATATTTAAAATTTATTTTAAAGTTTATGGGAAAATTTAATTACATGGAAAATATTTTTTTTGAATTAGTAAAGGAAATTTGAGAATAGAAATTTCACATTTTTAATTTGGAAATTTTTACAAATTCTCAAGGACCTAAGTGAACAAATCTTACAAGTTAGAGTGGCTATGAACAATTTTATCCAAAAAAATTAGTGGGACCCACACATACACTCAAAACACTTATCTTCCTCTTTTCCTATTCACTCCTTCTCTTTCCTCCCCGTAGCTCTCCACATTCTCCTTCATCTACCATTTTCTCCCATTTCCTTCAATTCTTTCTCATTTTCTTTTGGTAATCTTATATTTTCTGACCATACTTCCGATTCTCATGAGTTTTAGAGGCAAAGAGGTAAATTTTATCCACTTTATTTTTCTTTTTCTCCATTTTTAGATTTAGTTGTGCCTATGGAAGAGAATTAGGATTTTGAGTTTTAATAGATGAATTTAAGTGTTGGTGTTAATGTAAAACATTCCTAAATGGTTTATGATGTTATTGGAACAAGAAATTTGGAGAAAACCAGGAGAAATTCAAGAATTTGAAAATTTGAAGAAAGTTAGTGTTTTTGATAAAAATTTAAGGATTGAGACTTTGTTTATGGGTTAAAATTGAGGATTTTGGTGTCAAAAGATTCCTTAGACATTAAGGATGAAAACTCATAGAAAAAATCAAGAGAAATTGTGATGATTTGACCTCAAAATCATGAAAACCTAAGAGAAAAATAGCAAATTTACTGTAGCAGTACTGCAGCGTTCATAAAATTTTCAGATTCGGGGTACTGTAACAAACCGATATTGTAGCAAACCGGTATTGTAGCATCAATTTTAAAATGACTATATTTCTTTCATCCAGACTCCATTTTTAGTAAATAAGGCATCGTTGGAAAGCTCTTTGAGTCTACCTTCAAATGAAATAAGTTTCATTTAAAAATTCCTTACCATTTGAGAGTTATATCTAGAAAGGTAATTAAAGGTCAGAATCGTAGTAGGGAATTTCCTTATTTTGTGACCTTGACATATTTTTGCATGATTATCTTATAATGATGGATTGTTTGATGCATCTTCCACATCTTTGGAGATGTTGTGACTAGATTAGAATAAAGAAAATTACCTTATATCATCTTACACATTTTCGAGAAAGATTCAAGGTAAAATTGGACAATGTCAATGTGAGTGGGTAACCTTACAAAATTAATTTATTAAATTAGTCAAAGCACAATATAAATCCCATTTTCATTATTTGTGAAATTGAGAAGATTACCAGTGTATGTTCAAGTTGAGAAAAATCACAATATCATTGGGAATTATGTTATTACCTTATGTGAATTAATTTCTCTAGTTGACTAAATAACTAGATGTGGTAGTTTCTTGAATAAATTGAAACATTTTGTGAGAATATGATTATATGTCATGATTGTGATTATGTTTGATGCATGAATAAGGTGAGAGATTGATCACCTAACAGACCTGAATAAGGTGAGGGATTGATCACCTAACAAACTTGAATATACCAATTAGTAAATCCATAGATAAATATTTCTAAGGATGAACATTGGGGAGCGTAAACCTATTGAGTACCAACAGATTTTCGGGCTTAATATAGTTGTGAGAACGTAAGCTCACAAGGTTTTCAAAAATAAAAGAGCTTAAACCTATTGAATACCAATGATTTTGGCTCAATATGGTTGTGAGAACGTAAACTCATAAGACTTTCAAAATTGACATAAAACGCTGGTATCTATACATATAAATATATTGAATATATTGAATTAATTGATACCTTTTGATTAAATTAGCAATGTGGTATTTGTGCTTGTGATATTTTCATATACAGTTGTTTACTCACTGAGTTTTGATTAACTAACATTCTCTATGATTATCTTTTCAAATACAGTGGTTGAGGAGGAGGATTAATAGCCTTTAAGGTTATACTCCACTTTTTTCTGGTGAACAAATAAATATAGATTTGGTAAGGATTAGAAAATGCTCTGTAATCTATTAGGTCACCTAGGCTTATGAGATTGTAATGTATAAATGTTGAATATTTCTAAGTATGTATGTAAAATATCTTTCTTAAAAAAAGAAGAAGTTATATTTTATATAATTGTGAATACTACGAATGTTTAAGGAGATTTAGGGATACCACACAGGTATACCCTAGCTGATGTATATTTAATTCACATGTCCAATTTTTGAGATGTGACATATTGTATGTGAATGTGGTAGGATTCTCTCAAGTGAAGCTGTCTTCATTGCAAGTATAAGGTTCGAATCTTAGCAACCATAATTTGTACAAAGAATATCCTAGATCTCCATTCCATCATTTGGGGTATGGTAATTTGTAGATTATTGATCATGTTGTCTAGATGCTCTGGAATCGGGTAAGTGATATTAGGATGTTGTATTTAGATATGTATGTGTGGTACTTTAAGAATATTTGAATAAACATAAATGATGAATATAATGAAATATAAAATTTTCTTTTCTTTCAAGAAGTGTTGTATTTTTATACGCAAAAATTATTTATATATAAAACTAATATATTTGTGGGAATCGATAGTCGAGTCAGGCTTACAGAAGTAAAGTAGAATTCACCTTTCGTGCTAGTCATGTGCTCAAATTTTAGGGCATGACACAGCTAAAAACAGCTTATAATGAGCAATTAGAAGAAATTTCCTCAAGTAGCTAGCTATGCTGAGTGACGACCATAATTAGAGGAAATTTCCGATTCTAGCTAGAAATGGCCAAACCAAGATTAGAGGAATTTCCTCATCTTCAACACTCTTAAATGCTTTTGAGACATCTCTAAAGTCTACGCTTTATCAATGCGCTATCAAAGAGCGTCTAATTACTTTCTAATTGATTCTATTTCTAGCTAGAACGTGATCGGTAAGATGTATGTAGCCTAATTATTTAAAAAATAAAAAAAATTTTAGAATTATTATAATTCATATTTTTTTATACATTTGTATTTAGAAAAAAATATATTATTAAATAATTCTTTATATATTAAATTTAAAAAAAATATTTGAATCTTTTTCTTCTTTGGAGAAAGATTAAATTTTCAAATCTTTTATATTACACACCTTTAAGATCGTAACATATAACGATTTTTTGTAATAAGATATTTCAAATACTCAATAAATTAGACAAATAAATAACAAAGAATATATTTAGTAACAGACATTTTAAAATTAAGTTTTAAAAAATACTGAAATATATTATTATAGGTTTCTGATATTGTCTTTAACTCTTTTTTCTCATGCCATAATACTTGAATATTGTATTCATTTTTTTACCTATAGTTTACAACATAATTTGATTTACTTATACTTATTAATTTTCTGAAGAAAGAGAAAAATGAGAGTTGACATGCACAAGCTACGACAAAATAATTTATTTTATATTTAATTTTTTAAAAAATGATTGTCTAGATGATGTTTGATTGGTCTAAGTGAATAATATTATTAATTAATTTGTCATAAATTTAATTTTTTTAAAATTAATTATTAAATAGATGTTGATTGGCTTAAAATCAGTGGCAACATTAAATTTATTTATTTCAAATTCAATTCTCCATCATAACTTATAAGACCACCCACTTTGCTCAGTTGGACTATTAATGCAGCAGAACCACTCCTTTTGCCAGGGTTTGTTGGATTATGTTTGCACCACATATCAATAATGATCAGTTACAAGAAAGAAAATAATATAAAGATTCTTATATCTTTGTTTTAAATTTTTTTATTAAAAATAAAATATGTATAAACATTATCTTAAAGAACCATTCATTTAATGCTCAATTGTGAATAAATATAGAGTTTTTTTTTTCATTAGACTATGCATTTGTTATGTTTTGACAAAAAAATTAAACAATTGTCATATTTTAATTGAAAAATCTGATGCAAATATGTAAGTAACCACATACAATTTTTTTTTTCCTAACTACAATGTTTACAGGAAAAAGTATTACTTACATCTTCAAATTTTACCAATATTTTAATTATAATTCAAAATTATATTTTGCGTCAATTATAACTCATGTTTTCAATTAATTTTGATTATGCCCTTAAGTCGAATGTCATTAAAATATTTAACAATAGATGTTGACATAATATCTGATCTTGTATACATCAGTACAAATAATCTATATAAATGTGTCACACATATACCTGCTTAAGATGATAAAAAAAAACCCTATAAACCCTTCAAAATTCCTTATTCTTTTTGTCATTAACGAAAGTTCACAGAGTTATTTTAATTATTTTAAGTTAGTATCTGACGTGACACATTCATGGTGAATGATTTAGTGTTGATATGTGTAAGATAAGATGTCACATTAGTGTTTGTAGTTAAATATTTTCATAGCATTAGGCTTAAGAGTATAATCAAAATTAATTAAAAATATAAGAGTTACAATTGATACAAATTAAAGTTTTGGTATATAATTGAAATACACGTCAAAGTTCATAAGTAAGAATAATACTTATGCCTATATATACAACATTTATTATTATTTAAAATATACTAAATTACATTTTTTCTATTTAGTCAATGAAAAAATCTAATATTTTTAATATATAATTTTATAAAAATTGTGTTTGTTTCAATTTAATTCTTTTGTTTATTAAAATGACACTTAACAATAAATAATTAAATTGAGATAAATATAATATTTTAAAAATTTCGATAAGTAAGTGAAACTAAGAGAAAAGAGTCATATACTCTTTTTAGATTTCAGTAAGAAAATTGTAAATTATTTTCTAAAATAATATGTGGTCCAAATGTTAGGAGCAAGTACGACAACTTTAATCAACAATCAACATGCCATATTGTTGTTTCATTGGATTCTTAGGAGATGGCGGAAAAACCGAAGTTCCAACAAGTCAAATTTTAGGTTTCTGTCCACTGTCCACTGCAATTTCTATTCACAAAGGAACTAATGGGACGCCAAGGACCGAGGGCACTGGAGGTACGCATGCATATATACTTCGTTATTCAAATTGGTATGTAAAGTCAAGTTGGAGAAGGGAACAGGACCGTTCTGGGCATGCGGTGGTCATTAATTGTGCGATTGTGTGATCGAAATACAGTCATCTCAATCATATGATTGTTGTAATATCCCAAGAATTTTTATGAATATTTAAAGTCTGATTTGAAGTTTAGTGAAAAATTTAATTATGTGAAAAATTTTCTTTTTGAATTAGTGAAGAAAATGTGGGAATAGAAATTTTTATTTTTAATTTAGGAAATTTTTACAAATTCTCAAGGACTAAAGTGAAAAGAAAAGAAAGTATAGAGGACTTTTGAGAAATGACCAAGTAGGAACCCGAGAAGAAGAATAGAGCTTATGGGAATGAATTATGAGTCCGGTACCGAAAAGATGATGGATTCGAGGTTAAAGTGGAGTTTGAGATATTGAGAGGGACTAAAGTGAAATAAGAAATTTTGTGGGGCACCGAGGATTTAGAAACACCTGAGGTGAGATTTTATGAATTTGCTTTTGCTAGTCTTGACTGAGGGTCAATTGCAGAGCAAGTGATAATTTCACCCCGGGCGAGTATATAGGTGGCCTCACCTATTTTTTATTCATTTTTCTCCTTTCCTCTCTCTCTCTTCACTTTCTCTCCTCTCCTTCTCTCTAATTTCTCTCTCTACACTCCAACTCTACAACCGGGCTTTGAAGGATGGATCTCGGGCTACGGGGCGAGCCTCTAGGAGCCAAGCAACGTAGGGAAAGCAAGGAATCGAGGTAGAAATTTCTATTTCTTAAGTTTTTCTCTATTTTCTAGTTTTAAGAGTGTTTGAGGTAAAATCGAGATTCCGGCTTCGTTTCTCGATTAAAATTGGTGATTTTGGTGTCTAAATGCTCCTTAGACATTAAGGGTGAGATCCCATGGAAGAAATCATGAAAAACGGTAAAGATTTGGCCAGATTTGGGCCAAAACCGAGAGAAATCGCGAAGGGGTCGCGATCGTGGCGCCCAGGCGCCATGTGTGGCGGCTAGGCGCCAAGGTGAGATGGGAAGAAGAAGGAATTGGCGCCCAGGCGCCAGGCATGGTTGGCGCCCAGGCGCCAGGTGTGCCGGAAAACCTTAGCTCATTTTCAATCGGCCATAACTTCTTCATCCGGACTCCGTTTTGGGCAAACTTTATATCGTTGGAAAGCTCTCTGAGTCTAGTTTCCAATGGTATAAGTTTCATTTAGATATTCATTACTGATTAGGAGTTATGACTTAAGATGTGAGTAAAGGTCGAGAGTAGTGGTAGGAAATTTCTCTATTTCGTAACCCTGATGGTTTTTGTCTGGTTACAATAGGAATGGTCAAGGTGCAAAGTGGGAGTGCCGAGAACGTGAAATCCAGGTGAGTGGGTTAATACTTGCTATGATTAAATATCTGTTATTGACTTTTTGCATCATAGTGGAAATATGTTGTATATCCAAGTTTGAAGAGGATGATGTGGAACGATGAGGCATAAACAATTGTGGAACGTGTCTGGTAATGTATATAATTATATTTTCTTATTTTCCCATGAATGGAGGTTATATAATGGATTGTGAATGGCATGTGAACCGAGTTGAATAATTGTTCTATATTATGGGTTATGTTATATACATGCTATGTTGCTGGAACCACATTGATTATGTTGTGGCTTGAATTGTAAATGACTGAGTTGTGTATGTGGCTCAAGATTATGATTGAGGATGTTTTTATATGTGATTGTGATTGTGTTTGACTGGAAAGGAAAGGCATGGTGGTGCACCCCATGGAGAAATCTATGTGAAGCTATAAGGGTGGAGAATATAAATGGAGCGATAAGGGTGGATGCGGCAGGGGCCGCGGGCAACGATCCAGAGGTATTCTGGACGACCCGGTTGGTACGGGAATTGTGTGTGAAATTGATTTCATCGATTGCTGTTGTGAATTTTGAATTTTGTTGAAATGCATTTGATTCACTTGGATATTGTTGTGAAGTATTATGAATAATATTATATCATATGATGATCGATCTACGTATGATTGCTGCATGTTATCATTATGATGCATGATTTTTATTTTGTCATAGTATTGTGTTATCTACTCACTGGGCACGTGGTTTGCTCATACCCCTCTTATTGATATTTTTTTTCAGAATTGACAACTGAAGGTAAATATCGGAACAAGGAATTATGGATCCTTAATCCATAATTACCTTTTCATTTGTTCAGGATAAAGGTATAATAGTTAAGTTTTATTCTAAGTTGTATAAATCTAGAAATCTCTGTAATCGGGTAGGTTCATTCAGTGATGTAATGTGAGTAATTGTAGTATGTATAGAGAACTCGTTTTGGTTGCATGAAAAAGAATTGTATGATTTTTAAGAGAAAGATAGGCTTACGGAGGTGAAATGAAATTCATTTTCAGTGCCGGTCACGTGCTCAAATTTTGGGACGTGACAATTGTCTATGTGATCAGCGATTGAGATCTAATCCTTGTTGGGGCACGAAAAGAACTGAATTTGGTTTGGTGAAGTTGTCATATGCCAACCCAAGGCTGTGCTAATTAGTGGGGGATTTGAGTTGCCTCCTTAACAAATTAAGGAAGCTCTTTGACTGTGAAAAGTTATTAAATGATTGTAGGTCTTACTTGTCAAGGTAAAGCTCATAATTATCTAATGACTGTAAGGTGCTAAGAAGACAAAGCTAAGAAAGCACCCTCATTCCATTAGGTGGATTCAATGTAAATTTGTGTTCAAGTAAAGATGTGCTATCATTATAATTTAAAGCTAAAAAGGCTCTTTGGCTGTGAAAAGTCATTAAATGACTGTAGTTCTCACTTATTATGGTAAAATCTACAACCATCTAATGACTGTGAGGTGTTAAGAAGTCAAATCTAAAGAAGCACCCCCATTCTATTAGGTGGATAATCCAATGTAAATATGTGTTCAAGTAAAAGTGTGCTATCATTATAATCAATACTATGTGTCGTTTAAACACACACCACCTTATTATAGCTAAACACTGTACTATTGTATCTTTGTAGATTTTATAGGGAACAATGGTTAATTTTCTCTGCGCACTACTGTTTCGAAGCTAATCATAAACGCTACTCCATGCCACACACCCAAAATGCTTGGATTTTACCATATCCCAAACCATCATCAAAGTTGAAAGATGAGACCGTAGAATGATGAATCCATTTTACATATCCCCTGCCCCATGATGGCATTATAATCATAGCAGCTTCAGGCTCTAATGCAAGGGCATGCATTCCTTCGATTTAAGGTACATAGGTGCGAAAAGTCCTGCAAAATTATTCTCATTAAAATAAGTACCACACTACCCAAATATTCACTCCAATTCAGTCACAGATGCCATGCATGCAAATTATTAATTGAAACAACTGCAAAGCGACATGAAGACAAATTAAGCATGATGGATACCGTACCTCTCTCAATGCTAAAAAATTATCTACAATTTTTGTTGTTATAGAAAAAAACATGTGGATTTGGTTGTAGCAGGACACAAGACAAGCCACCTAGCTATAATCTGCAGCAATTTGTCTCCCTGAGTTGTGGTAACTAATATATACATATATATATATATATATATATACTCAATTTCTTAACATGCATTTGAGGACTAATGGTAACTAAGATGAGAACAAACCTCTTCTGAAAATTACAACCAAGATAGGAAAAGAAGGTGGCTGCAAGGGTGACACACAGGAAAATATAAATATAAGAGAAAGTGTGAAGGGCTATAATTGATCGCTTGTCTATTGGCTAAAATGCGACTACAATATATGAGGAATTTGAAGTCTGGATATGTATGCCTCTTGAAAGTTGTACATATATGATCCAGCTGCAGTCCAAATCCAACATTGCCAATATGTCGACCCTTTTTCACTAAGCATTAATGAACTCATTTTATGTTACTTTTTTACCACATACTATAACCCAAAAACATATCACGTCCAGCACTGAATTCCAATTTATGCAGTAATCAGTAAAGAATCAAATTATTCTATCAACTCAATTTCTCGTTATCCAAATACAACCCCTGCCCTGAGAACAGTGGAACGCTGCAACTTTGCATTCAAAACCCTTGTAGAACTAATTTGAAATTTTTTGAATTTAAGCTGTTAATTATCTAATTGTTTTAAGATTAGAGTAATTGGTTATCTAAAAATTTATAATAAATAAACTTTATGATTGTATCCTAATTTAAAAACACGATCAAATTATTTAACTTGATCTCTCTATGCCTAATCAAAGAGCACTGACCCTGAAGCAACCTTTTCTACTATTTTTCTCCGCTATTCTCTAGTGTCATATCATGCAAATAGTAGCCTAAAGCCTTTAATCCTTTCGTCTCATAACACTTGTTGGTAGACGTGCATTCATTACAGCGATTAGGAACCGTGGTTAAAATTTATAATCGTGGTAGCGAATCCACTTCCGAAGAAAACCCCCACAGAATGTGGCAGGAAAGTGGAATATATAAAGTTGGAGACCAAAAAACGTGACAAAATGTCCAAAGAATACAAGGATATACTCCAAGCCAAATGATGGAGTCTTGGTACGATAAGGAACCCAAGGGCGCGTTTCTTCAAGGGTTACTCCGAGAGATCTGGTGGGGGAAACATTGAAATAAGAGAGAGAGAGAAAGTCAGTAAGTGCGAGAGAGAGAAAGAAGAAGAAGAAGAAGAAGAAGAAGAGGTAGAGGTTTGTTGCCTTATTCGTGATGGAGTTCTTCTCGCTCTTTCTTGCCAGAACAAAGTCTTTCCTTACATCGCAGAGGATAAAAATGGAGAATGGTCTAGACACAGCAAGTGGGTTCAAGCGTTTTGCCGGTAACACTATTCAAGTATATGTTGATTTGCCACAGTGAAGACAGGAGCGAGTAATGTAGTTATGCTAATGTTGAAAATTCTTACTTTATATAGAGTCAGACATGGCTAGTTTGTCAACGAGAAACTTCGTACCCATTAAAGAGTACTGCAAAACCATCATGGTTGAGATTTGATGGGCTTACTCTAGGTTCTTATTATTTGCTTCGCAGAGTAGGCTATTATTAGATGTTGTACTATAATGGTATTTTTATCCTTTATAATGTGTTTTGATTATAAATATTTTCCTTGACTTTGATGGTATATTCCTGGGTAGCTCAGTGGGGTTAGACTTTTGAGTCTAATCTTGCAACTAGCTTTCTTATATGCGATGCTATGATCTCTAGTTAAACTTGTTTCTAGCATCCATTTGTATGCGTTCTTTTGCTTGCACAATGAGAATTGGTTCAACAAGGAGGAGGCCATCTGTGTTGACGCATGAAGATTTAAGAATGTATGTTATTATGGAAACCTTGTTTCGCACAATGCAGCACGATTTTATATATACATGTATAGCACGGAATGAGAAGAAACTAAAAGATTGCTTCAACATTATACATGGAATCCTAACATTAAAAACTTAGTTTGATATATGGAGTAGTATTCCAGCATGTAGTCATGATTAAATTTGATCAGCACATGGGAAATCAGCATTCAATTATGAACGAGGGTGGATTAAAATTCTTTTGGCTTCTTCCATGTGGAGGAGCTTTAGGGGGGCGAGTAAAAGATTATTCTGTTAATGTGTTTCTTGAATGTTGTAGACAAGTGGGCTAAATAATCCACTTATAATCCTTATTTGGTTAACTTTCCAGTATTATTTTGAAAACTTCATCAAACAAATATAAAGGATTGTGTTCAGCTAACTCGTTGATTTCTTGTAGCAGCATCTATGTTGTGTTCGTGTATTTCTACTGTGCTTTAGAGTTTAGATATTCATGAAGTAAATAAAACTGTGCTTTTATATGCGACTCTTTATCTTGCATGCTATGTCATTTTGAGGAAGTTAACTGGAGTTAAAACAATTTTATTCTCCATCATGACCTTACTTGCACAATGGTGTTTTATGACCAGACAAGTTGACTCCTGCTGCATTTGAGAAACACTCTGGTAAAGAGTCAGCCAGGAAATGGAAGAATAATGGGTGGGTAATAGTTAATGGCGAGAAGGGCTCCTTATATAAGATGGTGTTTCTCAAATACTATAATCAAATGTCAAAAAATGCCAACGATTCCCGCAAATTGCATAATGGATGGTCTTGTCACCGTGATGAGTTCGTGTGCTGTACTAGGTGCAAGAAAGAACGCAGGTTCTGTTTGAGGACTAAAGAGGAATACCGCTTTCACCATGATGCTTTGGCAGATGCAAATTGGAAATGTGCTAATCTTCCATATTACAAGTATGCATATTCAGTTATTCTCTTGCACTGAAATGAATATTAGTGTTAATAAACCCAAAACATAAGCACCAGATTTAAATTTTTTACCAAGTGATATTAGTCAAGTTAATAAATTATGGTTATGATGATGGTATTTTAATTATTTCCATGTCTTCATATTCTAGCTAAGATGTTCAACTATAAAGCTTACGTTGCATGACACTAGATATTATTTTCTATCTATATGTTGAACTCAGAGGAAATGACGTACGAGTTATGATCACTTTCCTAGTTAGGCCATTGTCTTTGGACTTAGTTTACAGAATAAATGGCATGCTTGAACATTAAAGTCTTCCATATGATGGAGGCTTTTGGAATTCTTGCATATTTAAAGGGCTGTACAACTAATCTGATACAGTCTTAGCCTATGATATATAAGTTGATTTTTTTTAACTTCAAATTTTGCTCTTGTATTGATACTATCTCCTTTTACTAGTTCGACTTGTTTGTTTATTTTTTTTAAAAATCCAGCTGACTGTATGTGAATATGTGAAAATACAGTGAAATATGTGGGAAAAATAATAATAATACAGTCTTAATCTTTATGGTTGAGCAAATATGTGAAATTCAACTGCTCTGGAGTTATAGCATCTTATGCAAGCCTTTTTGCCATCTAACCATAAATTTTGTGCGGTTAAAGTAACATGACTATGAGTGGTAAAATTTTGCTGGATATTCGCTACTTAATATGGACGTGCATGTCTCTAAGCTATTGGAACCGTGATACATGTTTGTGATATATTGATTGGAACGGAAAGATTAATGAACATTTTAACATTTTGAACAAGTTTATTACTCATTATAATTGAAGAAATATATTTTTGTAATGAAGTGCTTTCCTCTAGTGTTAGGCATTGAATAGTTGCTTATGTATTAATACATTTGGACACAAATTTTAGGTTCTCAAAGAAATTGGTTATACTTTTGCTAGATCAACTTGTATCAACTAGTAATTACACAAACCAATTTTCACTTGCCTCTCTACCCGTTTCATTTTCCAACTGTCTGAGCATGATGAAGCACTTTGGAGATAACATGTCTTATATGGTTTGCCTTTTATGTTTACGCCCCAGTGTCATAAGCTAAATCATCTTAATTGCATTTTGCACTGGTTCTTCCATGCTAGTGGTTCTGTTTATCAAGATTACCAATGATCCAAAAGACAAGAGCGGTTTAGTGTCCATTTATATTACCATTGCTGCTGCTATTCGAATTACTATGCCCTCTGGAGTTAAATGTAGCTCTAATTGTCTTGCAGGCACTGTGGCTTATGTTAATGTAATAATTGCTACTATTGTATTGTTGATAGCCCCTAGCACTTATTTACTTGTTGGCTCTGAGTGTAAATTATCATTTTGCACAGCCACTGCGCACCTTTCCCCTGTTCAGTGCCTTTGTTTCCATTCTATTCCTCATGTTGTTTGGTCCCAGTAGCCCTTCTAGATCTATTGATGGTAGAATTGAAGTAAAAGATACTATGATTAATTAAGCGGAATGTTGTGCCACATAGCATTTTAAATTTATAGCTCTCATGAAGACATCTCTCTTTCATCTTCCTCATCCATATCTTGGTTATTTTAATTAATTATCTGACTTCATTGATTTTAGTTATGGTTTTATAGTAGATATTGGGGGGTTATGCTGAGATCATGCATTTTGACTGTCATTCCTAATAAGAGAGGCATTTAAACTCAACTGTTTTCTTTTTAATAATTCAAGATTCATTTACTTCTATATCATTGTGCTATTTATGGCCTTTTTAATTAGGCATCCAAAACCTTGAGGTACACAGACTATTTTAACATTGACGTTCCCTAAGTTTCTTATCCTTGGTATTAAGTCAAGTTTGGTCAGTGGTCAACAAGGAGTGTGGTTCTATCTTAGTTAACAACTTGTCTTGTCTCTTGTCTAAGAACATCATTTTCACTTTTATATTTTTCAAAGGGTACCTTTTAGCATATTAAATGGGTCTATATCAGCATTGGCATGTGTTTATGTTACGTTTAACTTGTGTATGGCTTCTTGCAATTCGATTGTATAGAGTATGGTGAAATCCATTTGCTTCTTGGTGTTCTTTACTGCTGGATTGAAACCATCAGATAAGTGTTCTCTAATAAGAGAACAGAGTGTTAGGCTTTTGGATATAATCATTGACAAATTCAGTTTCCTTTTATCATAGAACCTCAAAAATTTTAATTTTGCTATTATGTGCTAATATGTATACCTCTATTTCGAAATTACATGCGACGATGAAGAAGAACAAGCAAGTCACAAAGTTTACAGAGGATGTACACGAGCTCTATCATGCAGAGGTTGCACTTCTTGTGTGTGCTTTGGGTATGATATTTGCCTTTTTTCAGATTGCAGTTGCCAGACTTGTACTGACTTCTCACGTCGTCTGTTCTATCTTGCGTCGAAGGGAAAAAAAGAAAGGGGGAAAGGTTCCGGCGATGGGGGAAAGGGTTCCGGTGAGGAGTCACGATGGCGAATGGCGACAGCACCTCCAGCTCGGCTCCTCTCACGCTCACTCTCCTCCTCCCTCTCGGTCTCTCGCATTCACACGATGGGGGGTTCCAAAAAGAAAAGGTGATTGGGAGAGTCGGGGGGACACGTGTGTGACTTCTCTTGTGCCACATTTCCTCCCCTCTAGCTTAAACTCCATAAAACCCCCTTTAATTTAACTCCTCCTTTCACCTAGGTCCTTTATAAATTCATAAAAAAAAAAAATTCACTCACCCCAAAGAGTCCAAAACTCTTTGTTAATTCCTTGCCTTAATTTCTCCAATAAATCCAAGAGCCTCATGTCGTCCGAAACTTTCAATCTAGTCGCAAAATTCGCTTATAATAGGGTGAACACGTTGACTAAGCAAAAATAAAAATTCACAGGTATTACAGTTTAGGAACAGAGAGTTGTCGTTTGTTGTGTGTTTGGGGGGGGGCTTACAGGAGAGTTCGTGGAGGCTAGGACAGGTGGTGGAGAGTTCACAGGGGAAGAGGTGAGGTTCCTTCGAGGAAGAAGACTCCAGTTTCCTTGGTTCATAGTCAACCCACCCTCTGATTTTGAACGATTTGAGGCAAATCAGTCACCGAGGGAACTTCATTAACAAACTCATAAGGATTAGAGTTAAATTTGGTCAAGAGTTTATTTATGTCAACAATCAAGTTAGGTGATGTTACTTTCTCACTCTCTTGATTTTTTTGGGGGGGGGGGGGCGATGACGAGATTAGTGTTGAAAGGGGAATTAGAATTAAATGAGGTAACACATAGGGGAAAGGGAGAAGATTAAAGGGATATGTCTCCATGGGTTTTCTTGTTTGTGATTAACAGTTTTGACAATGTGGCAGTGGGAGACAAAAGGTTGCTATAATTAATGCTAAGATTTGAAGAAGATGTCGATGGATTAGCAATTAGTGTGGCAGATGATTTAAGACTAGTAGCTTTTTTGTTTGATGTTAAATTAAATTTTGAATTTTTGAAATTGTTTTTTTGATTTCCCTGGTGTAATTTAATAATACTTTTCCTGTTAACCAATAATTTTTCTCTGGCTAGGATTTTCCAGCGACAAAAGAACGTGGGTTTTTAGAAGAGACAGTAGAAGGAAACAAATTGCTATCGGTTCTAACAGGATTATCCAAGGAGAGTAGAGGAGAAGGGCCAGTTGAATAAAAAGAAAGGTTTTCGTATATTACCCATTGGGTGAGACTGTTCAGGCAAATTACCGGAGGGAGAAAGGAGGAGATATCCACTTCGATGCAAATTTTGGCCACCGTTACTTGGGAGTGTCTTGTCTTTGACTTACTGGCTTCTAGCACCACAATATTGCCAATGAGATTACCAATCTCAATCAAAGCTTCTGGTGAATGATACTCGATAGGTGGAAGTGGAAGTTTGATCCAAATTGAAGTAATCTTTTCTCTAGAAGCTCTTGTCGGCTCAAAATTCGGGCGCCAAAGTTTTTCAAGGAGAGGATCCAAACCAATTTTCCATCTGGATACAAGGATTTTACCCCTATCTTCACTAGTTAGATTGTGTATAACATGAAAGCCCATACCTAGATGTACAATTTCTAGATCAGAAAGGAGTTTTCAAAAAACAGTAAATGTCTTTGGAAGTATGTTGCCTCAAAGATTTTTTCAATAGTTTTAACTATCAAGGGTGTTTCGAGTAAGAATGGATCTGATATTAGAAGTTCAAATTTAGAATTCCAGATGCTAAAATTGTATTCTTCCCACAAACTACATCTTTAAATGAAAGTTTCTTCACTAGTACTTTGATCTTTGATTGTGATTTTAGCATCTTGTTGTTGCGGAGACCAATCCTATTCGCTAATTCTCCTTAAAGGTACTCCCAGTAATAAAACCTTGTTCTGAGTTGGAAATCATTTTTATTGAAAAGACATCAAGTCAGGGATTCATAAGATTTAACAGGATTTAAAAATAAAATATTACAACTCAAGCCCAAATTTATAGCATAAAAAATACAGAGTTTAGGGTAATACCCTAAAAATGGTACCCAAATCTAAACTACAATACTAGAAGATTAAAAAGTAGAGACAACACACCTCATCTCAACACTATTCTACAAGGAAAGAACACAAAACAAGTCTTCTAGTAAATTTTTTTTTCTTGAACAAAGCCCATAAAGACACGAGCCTTCTTCCCACTCAGATGTTGTTGCTTCGACTGTCTTCGGATAGAAGCTCCAATTGTTGGTGAGGTAAGAAAACTTTTCGATGGAGTCCTAATCTGCAAACCAATTAAAAATTTTAAAAAATTAAACCAAGAGAAAACTAACAAACCAGAACTCCACGCCCAATGGGCCATAAGTACATCAAATTGGATCATCTTCCCGTTTGTTATCTTTGGACTTTTGAGTAGGTCAGAATTCAGACTTGACAAATTAGTTTTCTTTGTACATCGGGCTCACAAAAATATAGCACTGGGACAGCTGGTTGGGCCATGCATAATCAAAATTTTCCAGCCCATTTAATCTATTTTGCATTCCATAAAAGCCCATTACGCAAATTAACATGCTAACAAAGAAAATAGAAGCAATTAATCCTTCGTTCTTTTTTTTAATTATTTAAAAAAAACTTATCTGCAAATTTTTAATATGAGTAGTAATGTTAAAAGGATTTGCCTGTTTGTGAATAGTTCCATACCTTTCATTATAATTAGGGATGGTAAAATGTTCATAAATTTAGGAAATTTTGCTGTTCCATTAGGGGTCCCATATCTGGGAATTTTTTTTTTCTACAAAGATGGAAATGGAAAGGAAAACCTCCCAATAATAGTTTAGGGATGAAAATAGATATTATACTTTTTACCTCGTGGGGTGCCAAAGTTCTCTTTCTAGTTAATTTTACTTAAATATCCTTATAGTTTATACATATATATTATAAATAAATAAATGTTTCATTCAGTCATTTTATTTTTATAAATATTTATATTAATTTTACAAAACTATTATTAATCAAAAAATCATGTTTGAAATAAATAATATGTCCATTAGATACTATAATTTTATTATTCACTTTTTTTTAATCTATTTTTGTAAATTTTCATTAAAAATTTGGGAACCTGTGGATACTAGTGGAAATTTAGGACACTGGGATGTGAAACACAAACTTTTCCCATGATGGAAAGATAGAGACAAGAACAAAACTAATTTGCAAAAACAAAGAGATTGTCATTTTAGATTAAGAAAAGTCTATTGAGAGCTCAACTTTTATAGATGTTGAGTTTTTTTATCATTAAATCAACATTAAGTTACTTTGAAATTTGTGTATATAACAATTAAAAATTATTTTACATAAATTTTAAAATAATTCAATAATAAAAAAATCAACCTCTTTGAAGGTTGAGTTTTCTATATCCTTATCCAATTAATTATACTCTACATATTAAACAGGCAAAAAGCATAATTTGCCATGTGGACAACTCCCGCTTGAGTACATATCTTGAAAGCTGAACTGAAACCTTAGGTCATTCTCTCATCACCACCATTGAAAGAACTTGGTAAGCTCCTCCAATAATCTCTCGCACCATTAATTTGAAGAGCTCTCAAAGGCAAACACTTCATTTTCAGTGGGCCTGTGCGGCAGTGAAACATTATATTCATTCATTCATGGCGCCGACAGAACTACGTTTCTGTACATATGAATTGTAACGTAGATAATTACCTGCTTTATCATACTTTAATTATATGCCTCTTTCTGAATTAATCGTACTTGCCAGTTAAGCAAGTTTCAATGGTCCATATACGAGGGAAAGAAAGTCTGTATCAAATGGATCAACTTCCAGCGAAACATGTCGCACATAATTAAAATTATTAATGTGATAGGAGTATGGAGAGCCGTTTTCCAGCCGTTGGATTTGGATCTTCTTCTAAGAGTTAAAAATTCGTGTATGCTGTAGAGTTTTTGTATATAGATTTTCAAACCTTGTATAAAAGTCCAATAGCAAAAAACTTGACTTTTCAAAAAATTATATTTTTCATAATCATGTTTTAAAGAAAAGTTATCTACGAAAAGTTTTATTATCAAGAGTTCGAACTTTTAAGTTTTAATACTCGAACTCTTATTTATTTTTTATATTAAAATAATATGTTTAATAAATTAACTGTAGAAAAAGATAGATTAGATCTCGAAACCTTAAAAGCTATATAAATCAAAATTCATTAGGTGAAAGAACTACTGGAGGGCAGAAATAAATGTTGAAACTTGAAAGCTGTAATCTAATGTCATTCTCATGTACTCTCAACTGTGAACAAGACGGAAAGCTATTGGCATTAAAGCAAACAGATTGAAGTCAAGAAGCCTCTTTTTGTGGAGACACTGTGTTTGATCTACTGGTGAATGACTAATTTGATTATTTAAAAAAAAAAATTGGAGTTAAATTTTTGCAGTGCCATTACAATCGAATTAGATAAAAAGAAACGAAGAAGCCTCCTCTATACCCGTTGTGTTTTGCATTAAATCTACTCTTCATATTTATTATATAACTAGTCTACCATCTTGTGCAATGTGAAGACTAGTAATAAACAACTTTATTATAAGTTTTTCATTTGTAATAAAATATCTTATGTTTAACAACAACAACAACATCAAAACCTTATCTCATTAGGTGGGATCGGCTACATGAATCACACGATGTCATTGAGCTCTATCAATGACCAACTCTTTAAGTATTTCATTTACTAAAATATCTCATTCAATAATTTATCCAATCCTCCGAGACATCGCGATCGCCCAATCTCCGGTGAGCCATGAGCGAGCCAGGGCGATGCGAGCACGAGCATCATAAACAGAAGTTAAACATGATATAGAAAATTTAACTACATCAGTAATATTATCTTTATATACAATGTCAATATTGATTGAAATATTTATTTTGCTAATAAACATTTATAGATGCATTATATAGAGATAAAATATCATTCTCTGTATAAATAAAATAGTATATTGAAGGAGACGTTGGAGAATAGTCGAATGTGACAGTGATGTCTATGGAAATGAGGTCCTTTGCATGTCCATAGGGACAAGCAAAGAAAACCGTGGCTAACAGGGAAAAATTGTAGCTAAGTTTCAGCAACAGAAAAAAGTTACTATCGAAGGTTATTTTTTGCTTTAATACTTTTAGCAACGAGTTCAAAATCGTTGCTTAAACTTTCAGTAACCATTTTTTTTCTGTTGCTGAAAGTTTAGCCACAGTTTTTATCCTATTAATCATGGTTAAAAGCATTTTGTTTGTCCCTAGAGACAAGCAAAGGCTCTGAACTTGTGTTTGTGTGCATGGGTAGTCAACGAGAGGAAGTAGTAGAGTGTAGTATTGCTGCTATCAACAGTGAACGACGACAGAGGTCAAATAATGACAAAAAATTTTTCATTAATCGATGTGAGACGATTCGTAGGAATCAAATTAGAAAATGAAATATTAGAGAAATCAATATATATATATATATATATATATAAGTGAATTGATTGAAATTTATTCTATTAGTAACAACATTAATATTAGTTATTGCGCTCAACACAAGCAACTCCTTTTTTCTTATTCTATTATTGAAACTAATAATAGCGAGTTATGAAAAATAAACAATAATGATTATTGATGGTCAGTTATGGGAAATAAATTATGATGACTATTGATTGATGGAGAGTTATTATGAAAAATAAATTAAAAAGACTATAAAGGAATTTAGTCCATTAGTAACGATATAATAATGTATGGCTATATCCTTTTCCCCTGGGTATTAAGACTATTATCGGTAAGTTGTGAAAAATAAATTATAATGGCTATTGATACTAGTAATGGGAAATAAATTATGATAACTATTGATTGATAGAGAGTTATTATGAAAAATAAATTAAAATGAATAAAAATCATTTTAAATTCAACAAAATAAGGAAAAAAAAGAAAAATATAGATGTTGGAGGGAGGAGATGCCACATAACATATCGAATAAACCAGTTTATATATTGAAATAATTATACATTGATATATACAACAAACATGGATGTGACATTAAAAATGGGCAAGTATACGCAAGAGTGAACGTATATATTATTTATAATTTACTAATTAAGATAATCATTCATTAATATAAGCGGGTAATAAACATTGAGTACAAATTAAAACCGATGATCTGCATATTCTTTCTTTAACAAGTATAAAATCTGAACTCAATTTGATCTAAAATTAAGATTCCGTATGTGTATCTCTATCTATATTTTAAATATGACTGCTTCCAAATATATCATCCATCTATGACAGCAAATCAATTCACTTTTTTCTGCCCTCAAGAAGAAGATGAAGAAAACTGCTGCTTAAAACAGAAACATGACCAAACAAGTTGGAATATTCCTTCCATTGGGAGTAAGTTCAAGTGCTTCTCAAGAACTCTGCTTCTGTATTCTAGCCACAGAGAGAGATTCTTGAAGAAGAAGGAGGACAGAAGTGAAAACTTTTGAGTTCCAAAAAACAAGAAAGACAAAGAGATCAATATAACAGAAACACGGGCTTACAGATCAATGGCTTCTAACGGTAAGAACGAAGAACGGCTCCACAGAAAGTGCAGACAAGGGCTCTCCAAGATTTCCAATAAAATGGGACGTAACAGAATCTGGTGGCCGTTTTTATGTCGGCGACGCTGGCTGCGCCGCCGCACCGAGAGCACGTGCCGGCCGCCGGCTTGCTCCTCTGCACGTGCCGTGTTTGGTCCACCAGGAAGCAGAAAAATACCATGCTAGCTTGCCGATGCTCTGTTTCGGTTTTTTCGTAGTTCAGTTTGTTACTATGAGGTTTTGTCAAGGTGTTATAACAAGGGGCATTCATGGGAGAGGCTAAAGTTCGAGCATCTTAGTATTGTACCCTAAATCCTGACCGTTAATCTTCTGGATAACCCTTGTTCATGCGAGTATAGGTGCTTGAAGTTTAGTGAAGATCAGAGGCCATTCGGTCAATCTAAGGCTGGCCTGTAGTTTAGTTCCACGTGTCCCAGTTGGAGAAATTACTGCGAGGCATGGAAGCGTTCAGGGCTGAAGGAATTATGAGACACACTTCTCTAGACCTTTAGAAAAGTAGTGTTTTTTTTAAAAAAGATGGAGATGAGAATAAAAATAAGATATTTTATTAGAATATTTTAATTTTTTAAAAAATTAAGAAGATAATTTAGATAATTTTCACTATTTTTTTAATTATATCATGTACTATATTACTTCAATTTAATACACTAAATATACTGTTAGTAAATTAAATTGAAAAGACCCAACGTTGACCCACACAGTGCTAATCACCGTATGAATTCCAAAATTATTAAATTAGTGAAGATTTAATTCCTGAATCTCTTTGTGTTTAGTAAAATCACAAGGACTGGTCTCTTTTTTTTTTTTAATTATCAAATCGTTTTAAACTCATAATTCTTAATCACAAACTCAGCCGTATATTACTTAAATTATAAGCTCAATAATAAGAATAATCTTTTATTTTATCGGACAAGAGATATTTTTGATAAAATTAAAAAAAGGGAAAGTAGCAACTACTACCAAAACTATTTACAATTAGTTTTATATAATGAAATATTTTTTAATTTATCATTAGAATAAAAAAATATAATCATGAAAGTTATACTCACGTAATGAACAAATAATATATTTTAAAATATAATGAGTCTGTTAATTATTTAATGATAGAGCCATTGTTATTTCTTTAGTTTTTATTTGTTTCTATAGTTTTATTTTATTTTTAATTATTTCTTATAATTTCATAAAATTTAAATTAGTTTCTATCATTTAATTTTTATCAACGTTTTATAAAATTTTATTCACGTAACCAACTTTGTATTGAACACTTTAAATTTTTATCGTATATATATATAAAAAAAGAGTAAGAGTAAATAATAAAGTGAGATTAACTAATATATTTAACATGTGATGTAATTTATATCAATTGATTCAAATAAGTTGGCTTAATTTATGTATATCTACTATTAAGTGTGTCAAAATAGTAGATGGTCACATTAACATTTTTTTTAAAAAAAATATTGTTTGAATTCAATGGTAAAGTATTTTTTTAAAACGTAAAAATTTAATTACAAAATGTTAAATGATAAGAATTAAAAGATGAATATTTTAATTACTTTAAATGGCCAAAGCAATAAAATTACTTTTGTAATTAGATAGTGAGAAGTGTAAGTATATCAATTTTTATAAGGGTGCCAATGGGTTATATGAAAAGAATTATGCTCCATAAATTTATATCTTTATTCATGATCTATTAAGTTTAACAATTTTTTTAGGGAAAAAAAAATTGGATATGAGATCCTGAAGGAGTTTGTGATTATAATAATGATAAGGGCATGCTTGTACCATCAGTGGGACCCGGTGTAATACAGTTGGGTGGCAGTTGGCAGGTTTCTGTAGATTTTTTTGGCTATACGTTATCAAAATAATGTGTCCAACGGTATTTCCCAGTGAGGATCCGCACAATTTGGAGACACGTGTAAAATTAGTACAATAAATCACTTTAATTATTAAATTAGTCCAGGTTTATCATTTTGATTTATGAATTATATCATTTTAGTATCTTCTAGAATATGCACTTGCCACATAATTTTTTCAACATGTGGAGATTTTGGCAGTGCTTTAGGTTATTGTAACCAACTACCAACAAGTTCAGAATTACTAATAGGAACCATTTTCTTTATTTTTTTTTCCATTCTATAATTTGTGAATGATAGGATCAGAATTAATACAATCACTGGTTTTGAGATACTAAAGAATGTTGCCTTCTAGAAGATATTGAACTCACGTTACCATCCATTTTGTTTCTATTTCTCAATGTCATAACTCAAATTATTTATTTTTCACAAATTACATAACTCGCACAGTAACTTCATCCAATTGTCATGTGACTCACGTCAGTAAAACATGTAATTAGTAATCAAAATGAGCCAATTTAAGATACAAGAACATCAAACTTTAAACCTCCATAAGGAAGTTGAAAAATAAACCACGTTTTGTTGATAAAAATGTATACTACGGAGATTGTAAGTACAATTATTCAGTAAAACAAAACATGTATCAAGGGAAAATATCATGTAATGTTTATGCTTCTAACTTAAGCATTTGGTATGACTCAATTCTAGCCCAAACACCATGAAAACACATCCAAATATTGACTGTGCAAGGTACTACAATGAAGGAAATCAATTTTTTGGTTGTAACCAGCAAAAAGGCATTTATAGGACATGTCATAGAGCTGCCATCATGGTGCTTCTCGCAGCGGCGCGCTTCAAATCTTTATCTTTGCCACTGCTTCGGAAATACATGAATACTCGCTGCAAATATAAATCAAGGAACAATCAACCAAGATAAGCACTAGTAGAGGCAAGATAATACCAAGTTACAGCTGGATTACAAGAACCTGGATAACCCAGATGCTCAGCAGAGACTCAAGGCAGAAAAACGCAAACCCAATAAGGTAGAATATCTGCAAGTGGGGACAAGAATTCAAATCATTTTAACATGAAATCATGACTGGGAAAAAAAAAGAAGAAGAAAGAAACACTTTGAGGCAAAACAAAATCCAACTATTGTTGGATGATTATATGCCAGCTGCTCATCGAGGAGACAGCTACAATATTGAGGCAACAGACCACTATAAACTCACCCCAGTTAATGGTCGGGGAGTCAAGAAATCTATCGCAGGCAAGATACCACTGTCCACAGCACACACCATACAACACAAAGATTAGTTTAACTAAAAGTGGAAGCAAAATGGAAGAGTTTAATAATTGCATAGATCTACAAGAAATGATGATGAACATGTCCTCACCCCAAACACAAAGAACAACAAAGAAATGATGAATACAAATTTGGTTACTATGTGCAGTAGCTATGAAACAAACACGGTAATTTTCACCTACTGTGCCACCTTTAGTGAATAGTAACAAAAAATAAGATACTTTACAGATCCCCAGGGTTTTCCTCACTTCCAGAAGGCCAGATCAATAAGAGAGTAGTTATACAAGTTTGTCAGGTTGCAAACTAGATATCATAAAAGAAATTTAGAAAAAAACTCACGCGAGTGATTTTCCTTTAAAGACGACTGGAGGAGCAACTGCAGCTAATACGCAGAAGGCAATGTGCAGCTGATTGCGAAAAATGGGGGATACAAGAAATTAGCACTTTGCAAATTAGTTCAAAACGAGTGCTTAATTACAATGAGAAATAATATAAACTTGCCGAATAAATGAGAAAAAACCAACCAAACTTCAAAGAACTGTCAGTCCTGTGTCAAGAGATGGCACAAAATAGTAAAAAAACATAAACAAACCATATTGAATAATAAAGCAGGGAAAAAAAAAAAAGAACAAAGGATCCTGGCCATTAAAATGGTTCCTATTCAGTATAAGAACTCCTATAATTTGCAAGAGCATTTACATCTTAGTGCAATAGCCCAAGGTTAACCAAGCAAATATTTGCATGAACATTTTTTAGGCTTCGTAATATTGATAAAGCTCTGCTGAGGGATAATAGAAAATTTTTTTTTTCCCGAGTTTAACAAATAGCTTGAAAATCCCTTAAACAAACCTCTCTATTCGAAACAAGAAAAATTAAATAAAATCAGAAATACCTCATGGCACGATAAAGAGGGCGATACCACAATACATAGGCTCCGGGAACGCCAGCAATGAAGTAGATAACAGCAAGAAACCAGATTGTTACACCTACAAGGAAAGACAAGTATAGATGATTAAGCAAGAACACGAAGTAATACAGTTTATGACCCAATACCTAGTTGTCAAACAAACCTTCCCCTCCGATCCAAGCAATAGTAACAGCCACAAGATTCCATGTAAGGCACAAAACCACACCTACACATGGTTTCACAGTTCAAAATCTTATGATACATAGAGTAATTACATCAAAAAATTGAGGCAAAAAGATATTTATGTCCCTAAGGTTTACACCAAGTTTTGTTTATACTCCTAATATTTTTTTTTATCTGTTTATGTCTCACATGTTTTAATTTTTGTCATATATACCTATTTTTGTAATTCTGTCAGTTAAGTTTATGGAAAGGCTGACTAGGCTACCACGTGACAAAAAGTATTTATCACGCAGTAGCTACGTGTACTCCCTAATAGTAATAAGAAAAATGTTTCAGTTCAATTACTTAGGTCTTTGGTTAAAATTTTTCTTTTATCATTTTTTGATAAAACTCATCTTCTATTTCTTCTAGGTCCCTAGTTTAAGAATATATTTTTTTCTTTGTCAAAATATCCCTTACAAACTTTTCAGTTTGTTCACTTTAGTCCTTGTTCTTCACTTTCATATTTTTTTCTCACGGTTTGGTCTTCCAAATCATTCCATAATCTCATTTTTAGTCATAATATGATTCAATATATTATTTCTGCCCAAGAACAATACAAGAAATGAATTAAAATTTAAAGTTTCAAAGGTTGCATATCTCTCCCTCTCATAAAAGGTAAACATGCAACCTTTGAAACTTGAATTTTAATTCATTTCTTATATTGTTTTTGGGTATAAATGATATATTGAATCATATTATGACTAAAAATGAAATTATGGATTGATTTGGAGGACTAGACCGTGAGAAAAAAGCATGAAAGTGAAGAATAGGGACTAAAGTGAACAAAATGAAAGGTTTGTGAGGAATAATTTTGACAAAGAACAAAATATATTCTTAAACTAGAGACTAAAACGAAGTAGAAGATGAGTTTATATCAAGTAAAGGACAAAAGAAAAATTTTGACCAAGGACCTAAGTGAATAAACTGAAACATTTATTATTATTATTAGGGAGTACACGTGGCAGATGTTTTTTGCCACATGGCAAGCCATCAGCATTTCCGTTAACGTAATTGACGGAGTTATAAAAAAGAATATATATGACAAAAATTGAAAAATATGAGACATAAACGAGCCAAAAAAAAAGTTAGGGGTATAAATGAAACTTAGAGCACGTTTGGTATAGATTTAGTAGTATGAGGAAAATGGAATGGGAACAGTAATGGGAATGAGAAACAAAAATTATGTTTGGTATTATATAAGAAGAAATAGAAAGCATTACATTTATATTGTTTGGTATGAGGTTTAAAATGAAGGAAAAGAAAGAATTGGGTATGAATTTACTAATTTGCTCTAAAACAAAAAAAAAAACCTCTCAGCTTCTCATCTCTCTCCGTTTCTCTGCAAACTTCTCTCTCCCTCTCTCTCTCTCTGTCTCTCTCTCTCTCTCACTCTCAGAACTAGTCTCCTTTGGCGTCTTCTCTCTCTGTTTCCTGTAGCCGCCTTCCTTCCTCTTTCTTCTTCCATATCCTCTCTCTCTCTCTCTTCGACTTTGTCATATGTCTTGTCTCTCCTTCTTTCTTTCCATTGTCATCTAATTTTTTCTCTCTCTCTCTGTGTGTGTGTGTGTGTGTGACCTGCCTCCTTCTTTACCGATGAGGACTGACAATGAGTGGTGGGGGACGATGGTGACAGCACAGAGGCTAAGTAGTAGAGGACGGCAAAAAAGAGCTACACAAGGGCAAAGCTGAAAATTGAAAAGTGATGAAGGGCAAAATTGACATTTCAACTAATCAGTATGGAAAGGAATGAGATTCTCTAACTTTTCTGATGTAATGCAATTTGACACTGTAGATGGGAATGAGATTCCCTTTCCAGCCACTAAAATGTATACCAAACAAGCATTTTGGTGTTAAAGAAATGGAATCCATTTACATAAATGTATATCAAACATCCTCTTGGTGTAAACCTTAGGAATATAAAGTACCATTTTTCCAAAAATTGATTAAAATAGTAGAACCTATACATGTATTTCTTGTCTACCTTTTGCTACTTAATTTGAAAAAAAAATTATTTGCCAAAACAAAAATCTTTGTGGGGAGGGGAGAGCAGACTATTCCGAAGTCAACATTGCAAACAGGGAGATTGAAAGAGTAACTACTCTAAAAATTTCCCCCTTCCCCCCCCCCAAAAAGAAAGAGAAAAGAAGCCATGACAATGCCTTAATCCATGATTTCTATGTAGTCAATACTTTGTTTCAAAATTCATCAAAAACAACTTTGTAGAAATGGATTCTAACACTTAACAAAAAATGAGAAGAAAAAAAAAGGAGAAAAGAAAACACAAGGATGTACTAAAAGAACAATTTATCTAGCCAAGATGCAGCTCCTATCAGCCTTAATATATTCTTAAAACTGACCTCAGTAATTGAGGCAAGGACCATTTCATAATTATAAATTTTGTTGTCAAAATAGCTACAAGTTTACAACCCAGGATTATATGGAAACTTTATGCAATTGTTTGTTTTAGCAATTTCGAATTTAACAAATGCCAATTGCTACAATGAATAGGGAATGATATCTCACAGCTAGAAACAATACCATAAACTATATAGATAATCTAATTTAGTTAGTTTACATTCATTGTTTTTTTTTAATCGAAAAAGAAATATTATTGAAAAGAAAGAAGGAGACAAAGGGCACAAAAAAAACTGAAGAGAAAATGAGGATTAGGGATCCTCCTAGAGAGAACAGAACTTATACAAAAAACAACCCAATAAGCCAAAAAATAAGGCTAAAACAACAAGACCTTCCAATCTCAATGAACATATACCAAAGGGACCCCTTTAAAAAACCCATTAGCAGAGACCCAAAGAGAAGCCACATAGCAAATTCTATCCCACAATAGATGAGGTGGCAAAAAACAATGCTTGAAAACTCTAGAATTTCTTTCCATCCAAAGACACCACACAATGGAAAATATAGTTGCCTTCCACAAAGCCTTGTTTTCCTTTCTCGAGTTAAAGCCAAAGAAGTTTATGGCTAGAAAAAAATACCAAGATCACCCAGACAAACTCAATGCTCCTCAAAAAGACCAAATAACTTATTCCCAATATCCTAAGCCACCTAACAATTAAGAATAGATGACTATTTGTCTCTGAATTCCTCTAACACATCACGTAAATATCAGGAGATAAAGCTTAGAAAGCCACCTAATTTGGAGTAGATCATTAGTATTAATTTTAATGAAAACTGCTGTCCAAACAAAGGTCTTTACCTTTGAAGACACATTTACTTTCTAAAATGATTTATTAAAAAGCGTCAGCTCTTATGGGCTACGGGTCAGAAAATTATGAAAAGAAGCATAAGCATAAGAGCCAAAGTAATCTAAATTTACAGCTTCATATCAAAAGAAGAGGAGATGCGGAACAGATCCAAAATTTCCAACATGAAAGTAAGATTGCCCACAAGTCTATCATTTAAATTTCTAGAGAAATGGAAATTCCAAGAAAGTTGGTCCTCATAAAAACATACAAAATCTGCGATGGGTCAAAGAAGACATAGAATAAAGATAAGGGAACCTGTCTATGAAAAAAGTATGACCAATCCAACAATCTTTCCAAAAATGAAAATATGATCTATCTCCAACACGTATAAACAACATTGCAGAAAAGAAAAGATATACCTGTGAAATTGCCTTCCAGGGACTTCCATGCGTAATGGTAGCCCCTGAGTTTGCATCTCATCTACTCCAATTTAATCCAAATTTGGTTTTAATCACCTTATGCCAAAGGGAATTAGGCTCTAGAGGGAAGCGCCATAACCACTTAACCAAAAGAGAAATGTTTTTAGACACCAAATCACCAAGATCTAACCCCCCCCATCTTCCTTAGATCTACAACACCACTTCCAACTGACCAAATGACCTCCATCAGACCACAAAAAATCTCTCATAATCTTCTTAATCCTATGTTCCACCCCAATTAGAATCTTGAACAGGGACAAAAAATACAAAGACATATAAGATAAGGATGCCTTAATTAACGTAATTCTCCCCCTAAAGAAAAATAAGCCTCTTTCTAAATATCAAACTTCTTAGGGATTCTTTAAACCATAGGATCCCAGAAAGACTCCAAATGAAGATTACCACCTAGAGGAATGCCTAGGTAAGTAAGAGGCAAACTTAACACTGCACAACCTACTAACTCATCCAAGTTCCCTTCCTAAATGTTAATATTAGCTAAACCACTCTTGCCTAAGTTAACATGAAGCCCTGACACCAATCCAAAGACATGTAAAAGCGAAAGCATATGAAGGAAATTATCCTTATCATTAGGCAAGAAAGGAATAGTATCATCTACAAACTGCAAATGAGACACTTCACACCTATTAACCCCAATCATCAAGCCCCGAACAACCCCTCTATCAGAACCCCTTCTCAACATACAATGATACGACTTAAAACATCAACCACGAGAATAAAAAGAAAAGGAGACAAATGATCATCCTGCCTTACTCTTCATTGCCCCTTGAACCTCTCTTTGGGTTGGCCATTAACAATAGCCGAGAAAGCTACCAAGGAAAGGCACCCCTTAATCCAAAGCCTCCACCTATCTCTAAACCCCTTACGACACATATCCTTATCTAGAAAACCCCAGTTAACCATGTCGTAAGCCTGTTCAAAGTCTAACTTGAACATGAACCCTTTTTGGTTTCTACATTTGATATCCTCAATAGACTCATTAGCAATCAGACTAGCATTAAGGATTTGCCGATAAACGATGAAAGCACTTTGGTTCTTAGAAATGGTGTCCTTAAGCATCTCACCCAATCTTACAAAAAGCACCTTGGCAATAATCTTATAAACACTAGTGACCAAACTAATAGGCCTGAAATCCCTCACCTTAATAAACCTATCTTTCTTAGGAATGAGAACAATAAAGGTATAATTCATACTAGTGGTATACACCCAGTGTGGTGAAATTCTTTAAACACCTTCATTAGATCATCCTTCACAATTGACCAATAAGCTTGAAAAAAGGCCATGTTGAACCCATCAGGGCTAGGCGCGTTTTCTTTCTCCATCTTCCAAATGGCACCCCTACTTCTTCCTTGAAAGGCCTTTCTAAGAAATCACCCTTTGAACCATCTATGGGAAACCAATCCAATCCTTCAATAAACAACCTCTAACGCATGTCTTCAGTATACAGCTCCTTGTAAAATCTAGTTACCTCCATTAAAATAACTTCATTTTCCTTAACAATTGTACTTCCTTCCACCTCAAGCTCTTTAATAAAACTCCTCCTATTCCCATTAACAACCTTGTGGAAAAACCTAGTGTTCACATTTCCCTCTTTAGCCCAATTTAACCCTACACTTTTGATGCCAACTAATCTCTTCTTTCTTACTAATGTCATCCAAAACATTTCTAAGAATCATTGTGCGAGCTACTAGACTCTTCTCTAACCCCCTTGACTCTCTAACTTATCCAAAGAATCTAACTCCTTAAGGACCTCTTTTTTTACGAACTCTAATATCCCCAAAAACTTCCAATTCTAAATTTTCAATTTCTCCTTCAATATTTTATCTTTTTCATAAAAATGAAGCCCTGCCACCCAACAATCGAGCACTCAAACCACCAACTCCTCATATTGCTCAAAAAGACTGATGTTGCAGCCATATGTTTTCAAATTTCAAAAGAGTTAGACCCTACTTAACCCTACTAGACTCTAAGATAAGGAGAAATTGTCAGACACTGGACACGATCCCACCTCCTGAATCAAATCCGAAAGGAAATCCTCCCATTTAAGGGTAACCATGATCTTATCTAACCGAGAAGAGACTAGTCTACCCTTATCAACAGACCAAGTAAATTGAGCATTAGAAAGAGGAAGATCCTTTATCCCACAATCCTTAATAGAATTATCAAAACCTCTCATGCTAGTATTAGATCTAGATTCTCCTAATTTATCAGCGAGAAAACAAATTACATTGAAGTCTCCCTTAACGCACTAATGAGGGCAACACAACTTGTTAACAAAAGATAACTCTTCGTAAAGATAACTTCGCAACCTAGGGTTCATGGGCCCATAAACATTAGTAACCTACCAACACTCTTTACCTTTAACATCCAATAAAATCGAAAGGGAGAAAGCACGCATTAAAACATCTACTTTAGAAGTGACCCTACTGTCCCAGACCACCAAAAGCCCATCAGACGCTCCTACATAAGGCAAGCACTCCTAATCCTTAAACCTATTATCCCAAATATTATGAACTAAGAACTTGTCCAGCTCACCTAACTTAGTCTCCTGAATCAAAACAATGTCCAGATCAACTTGCCTAATAGCCTTTTTGATTTTTTTTTCCTTTTAAACGAATTACCTAGCCTATTAACATTAATTTGAAGAACATAGCATTCCCAATCCTTAAACCTTTTCCCGTGAAGTGTCGTTACACATAGCATTCCTTGAAGAACAATCACCAAGCACACCATGATAATGTGAATTAGAGGGGTAAAAATTGAGAGGACACAAGACAATTTTTTTCACTAGAAGACACCGAGAGTAAATGAGCCCCTTAAACATTGTCGTTACTCAAAGGACTAGTATTGATATGCTCCAGATTCAACAAACCTCCCCCAACCTCATCATCCTTATTTTCTAAGAAGAGTTGAGGAATGCCATTCAAAGCATCATCCGCCTCTCTACAATCTTCCCCTTGAATCTCTTGCCCATTAGTCTCTTCCTCAAATTGTTCAATGAGTAGCCCTTCATCCTCTCAAATTTATTCAACAAAAAATCTTCTTCCATCAATCTCTCTGCTTTCCTATAATAAAGGTTCTATGAATATCAGAATTTGCATTTTTCTCTCTTAGATCAACCATAGGTTTTTTCCCTTAAAACCACTCTTGATCCCTAAACTCTCATCTAAACAGACTCCCTCCATATCTTTGCCTTGGACAATCTCAAAAGACCCCTTGTTAGTGGCATCAAGAACCATACTAATACCCTTCGTCATCCCTGCATCTACACTAGTCTTTGGATGTCCATTTTGAACATTTGGCGACTTCACCGGCCCTCTTGATAAGCCAATAAACAAGGACCCCTAATTAAGGTCCAATAAACACGCCTCCCACCACTTAACATCACCTCAACCCTTAATGTTCTTTTAAACTTAAATCCCAAAACTTCCTCCACTGATCTCTCTTGCCTCATCTTATCCTTCCTTGTAATTGCTGACTCATTATTCCCCTTAAATGCTAGCAATAAAGACTCATTAATTATCCCTTTTGAAACTTTGCTTGAGAAAATCAGAGCTCTCCGACCACCATCACCGAAGCCACCACAATCACGAGAAGCACCCTTTTCAGCCACAATGTCCTTGCTTGACAACATCAACAAAGGACCATCTTCCATCATCAAAACATCCTAAAGCTATTGATCCCACTCTGCCCTTTCCTTTGATAGCTTCCACACCCTCTAAAGAAGACAACAAAAGCCCTTCCAAAGACTCATTATGAATCAATGTTGATCAAGAATGGAACTTCTAATCTACAGTTCCTAATGCCATAAAATTTGTTCCAAACTTGAAGATCACAAATTAAAAATAAAGATTTGAGTAACCCAGTTTTATGACATATAATAGTGAAATCTCGTAAAAAGGTATTTAAACAAGTAGGGCTATTAAGCAAAAGGCTAGAAGATTGTTAAATCACTATATCAGAGAAGGAAAATATTTATTAATGGACAAGATGCAAAACAAGGTTGAATAACCTATCTAGAGCCACAGGCCCCTACAAAGAATTCCCAAAGGAAAGGTCTGTCCCGAAAGTAAGAACATAACTAACTGCCTATGTTCTCTCTTTTCCTCCTCACTCTAAATACAAGGTAACCTAACAAACCTCCAGCTTAGCACCCTTCCCCTCTCCCTTCTTTCTCTGGAGTATGCTTTCCATATTTTGGGCTTAGAGATTGGGTCATTCAGAAATGGGTCATCCATGGGCCTAACAAAGATTCGTATTCTTCAAATAATTTATGATTTCAGTTAAGGACCTAAGGTATTGAGCATATAATGAATGTCATAAGAGCACAAAAGCCATGTGTATAGAACTTATAAATGATACTGAAACTCGAAATATTAATTGTTATCTCAACTGCAAAGTGCATATCATGAGGAAAAGAAATCTAAATTAATCTAATATCAATTATGAATTATTAGTAGAGAAGTAACTAGTTTTAAAAAAATTTTAAAAAAAAGGAAAAAAAAAGACTTCAACGTACCCAAAAATGTTGTGAATGCAATATACTGAATCTTCCGAAGATGTATTGGTATTTCCTTTGCAATGTCATGATGAATGAGGGGGTAAAAAGGTGGCCAATTTTTCTCCTCTATGACTATACCAGCTGTGCGCCAAAACAAAAAAGGTTGTGGTTGTCATATTATTTATTATAGACATGTTTCCTGTTGCCTTCTGTAAGAATGAATGAACCCACATACCTCGTGCGACAGCTTCTTCCCTTCGTCTTAGTTCCTAAAAAACATGATGAGATCACAAATTACCTGACTGAAATAGCATATATATTTACTAATATGAAACAGTAAAAATGAGAAAGCACATGTGTCTTAATAGCAATATAGACCAACCTTAATAGCACTTAGATTAGATCCCCAATATTTATTATTTAACTAATAATTAACAAAATCACCTTAATTTCATAGGCACATATATCGATAACAACCTAAATATTGAATCTGACGGAATTGTTTTAAAGCTATCAAACAAGATATTAGAATAAATCACCTGTTCCCTCTTTCTCAATTCAGCCTCCTTAACTTGAAGCTCCTTCTCCTTTGCTTTGACGTCCTATAGTAGATAAGGAAATGAATAATTCTTTGGCCAACAGGAAATTTTAAAAAGAGTAATTTTAAAGCTCAGTTCAATGTATAATGTATTCATAATTTATTCTACCTTCGAGGGATTAAGAGGAATATTAAAAGTTTCCCCACGATCATGAGGCTCATGAGGAAGGGGTGAGAGCTTAGATGTTAAAGAGGGGACACCTCCAGTGTCCTGAGAAATTAAGCAAAAACGTAGTAAGCCAATGAAGGAGCAGACAATATCATTTTTTATCTACTAACTGTGAATAAATCACAGGTTTTTATTATAGGATCTCAGATGAGATGTACCATGGGGACAAAGATATAGAGTATATATCAAATCACCAAAGTTGCTATACTAACTAACTTTCATATAATCCCAAAGCAAAAAGAACTAACTACATCAATTATCTGGATGTTTAATGCAAAAATTCATATTAACAAAAAGAACTGGTAAAATTATCACTGAACACAAGTTGAACAGAGTTCATGTCATATCTGATTTAAGGGATGGGGCTCTCTCCTTTCATCAGATACTAAAGTTATTAGGATTCTTAAAATCAAATAGAAGCTCTTCCCAGTCCCTCTATAGCAGTTAAATTTACATCCTCCTTTGAAAAACTCAAAACGTTCTACCTGCTGTGTTTATTTACTACTGAAAAATCATCAGAAAAATGAATAGACTGGAACAAGCAATTGGCAACAATACCAGATTGCAAAAAAGTAGCAACCTATATCATGTAACCACCCCGAAAACGATTTTCCCGCCCAACGGGAAAAGAAAAAAGGAAAAAGAAAGAGCAGTTATCTTTCACCATTTATTCATAAGCCAGTAAACAATTTGAATCAAAACAAACTGATTTTGCCAACTTCATGACAATTGCAGAGCCAGAGAAAGTAATCAGTTCACTTCAGATTAATTATACAGTGGAAAACTCTGAAAAATAAAAGTTCAATATTACAAGTAATATATTTTAAGAAACGGTCAAAGAATGCTGAGACGTAAACCCAATTGACGAGGAATAATAAACCATGCACCATCCTTGTACTGTGAGCAATTCATTTCAGATACCAAGATATACCGGTGCTTCATTTGCTTGTCAAAATATGATAATATAAATTCTCATATCTTGTTAGGAACCCAGTTTTTCCCTTGAATTACAATATAAATCAGAAACGGAAGAAAATTTCATCCTCAAGTTTCCAGTGTAAACAGCTCCTAAAGACCAAAAGATTCATACTTTCGTTTTTTTTTGGATCCGACAGCATACAAACGAGCATCCCGCATGAGCGGGAAGCATTGCCTGTTGAACTACATTTTCAATTCCAATTCATTAGTGATCTCGAATACTACAAACGGATATGACTATCCAACCAAACGGAAATAGAAACCATGAGTTAAACGCAAAAACAATAAACTCAATGCACTAGCAACGAGATTTCAAGGCGTAAAAAGTGAATTTACCCATCGAACTTACCGAGAAGGGATTGACCTCTTCATCGTCGAATGGATTGCAATCGTGATGACCCATGGGACTGACGAAAAATAAATCGAAACAATAAAAGTAGGCAGAAACCGAATGGATCTGATCAAAATGGAAAACAAAAAGGATATGGATTTTTGTTGCCTATTGGTGTGTGGCAGACGCAGAGAAATAACATAGACGATTCCAAAAACAAATTGTCGTTATCGTCACTGTCGATTGGTGTGTGGCAGACTCAGAGAAAGTCTGGAATAGATGGCTTCTCTTGGAGTGTTGTTTGTTTAGTTGGTAACCGAAAAGAGAGGGAATGGGGAGTTCAGTTCACGCGTTAGATTGCACAGAACACGAAGGGGAAAGACTAAATATTACACTCCTTAACATGTTAAATAACTTAAATTACACAATTTTAAGAAATTTTTTTTCTTTTAAATTAAAATATGCTGCCATTCTGATCTGCAATAAAATAAAAGATAAATCATAATTATATCTATTTTAATTGAAATATCTATATTATTATTATTATTTTATATAATACAATAAATATTAAATATATATTTAGTTGACATAAATAATAATTTTTAAAATTTATATTTTAACATAAAATAAATATCATTGAAATAAATGTTTAAAAATGTATTTTTAGTGAGTTATATTTTGAATAGAAAAATTAATATTACCTCTATAGATATTTAATTCATGTTTTGGTTTTATGAAAATTTATGTATCCTTTTATAATAAAGAATAAAGAATATGAATATGTAAATTAAGCATCCTTCAAAGAGAAAAAAAATTATCAGAAGGAAACATATATTCACAAAAAACGCACAAATTATGTTTAGAGCAATGGGATAACCCGATTGGCTAAAATATATTCTGATTTGTTAACAATTTGATTATTGTTTCATATTGATTAAAAAAATGTATAGTTCATTTAAAATATAATAATAAAAATAATGCCTAATTTTGCACAATTATAACTTCAATGGCCAACAAATAAGAGTTTTTTAAGGTACATATAAGCATCATAATTTTGGCAAAATTGAAATTTATATTGGCATGGGTTAAAACCGTTGCTAGATTAAAACAGATCTTCATAACAAATATCATTGACTGCCACTAAATGTCACATCCCAAAAATTGAGCATGTGAAAAGATACTACTCATTTGATATAATTCTAAAACATACGTTATATACATATATTCTGTAAGGTTTTACATTCAACCTTAATCATTCATTCCACACTACAGAATTATATTCATCTGATAAGCAAATATAGACATACATAGTCTGATATTTCTATCTCATCGCAAGCCTAGGAGACCTATAAAAAGTACAGAGCGTTTCTAATATCCACATTAATAAGTACTGGTGTCCCACCAGACAGAAATAGAGAATAATCCCAAGGGGCTTCTAATCTTCAAACGGATACTCTTGTTCTTTATTTTCTGTATCTGAAAAAAATAATCATAGGGAGTGTGAGTTTATTTAAAAACTCAGTAAGTAAATAACTGTACTATATAAAATATCAAAAGTACAAATACCACATTTACTCATATAATTAATTGTCTTATACATCGAGTAGTATGTGACTCTAACCCTTTCAAACTCATGAATAAGATTTCATAGATATACACTGAGTAGTATGGGACTCTAACCCTTTCAAACTCGTGAATAAGATCTCATAGGTATACACCGAGTAGTATGAGACTTTAACCCTTTCAACTCGTGTATAGATTTCATAGATATGCACTGAGTAGTATGGGACTCTAACCCTTTCAAACTCGTGTATAAGATTTCTTAGATATACACCGAGTAGTATGGGACTTTAATCCTTTCATACTCGTGTATTAGATCCCGTAGATCTTTACTCATTAATAAGATAGTGAGAATTCATCACATAGTACAATTGTCATGAAATAAATAATTTCTACATACTCTTATTTCTATTGATCATCATATACTCCCATATGAAAAATTAATTGCTTATTATCCAAATAATATTGTAAATGGGACTTATATTGTACTTTGACTAGTAATATCAAATTAGCTGAGCAAGGTTATTCACTCACCTTGATGTTTGTCCAAGTTTACCTTGTTCCACACTAGAATTTGTGTAGGAAAATTTCCTACTAAAATATATTACAAGAAATCATAAGAAAAGAAACAAAATCACGAAAATACGTAAAATTTTCTGACTACTACAGTAACGGTTTGCTACAGTGTCGGTTCGCTACAGTAACGTTGACTGCTACAATACCGTTGACTGCCGACACTACAGTACTGCTACAGTAACCCGAAGAAAATTTTTCAGATTTTGTTTCGAAATTTCTGGTCGCTACAGTAACTCGGTTTTTGCAGAAATTTCTAACAATTTCATCCTTTCCCTTTCTTGTTTCAAAACCAGAATTTCAACTCTTTTAACCGATTATAACTCAAATATAACTTCTAAAACAACTGAGATTCATGAATTATCATCAAAATCTTCAAGAACAAAACCTCCTCTGATCTTCTACATAAACTGAAATTTAAGGAAAATAATCGGATTAAAGCTTACCTTTGATCCTTACAAAGCTTTTGAACCGAACAAATAATCGAACTTATGAAGATCAAGGAAAGGATTTGAGAAGAAACTGAAGAACTGAGAGAGAACTGCTTTTCTGCCTTCCTTCGGCTGAGTGAAAAAAATGAGGGGTACTATTGAAACTTTATATTAAATATTTCTAATGGGTTATTCAATAACCCATGGGTATCCATAACCCAACATCCAAACCCATCCAGTCAATTTACAATAAATGGACTAATTGACCATTCTGAAACCACTTTTTCATGAATTTCACCATTCTTAGAATATATCCCTCATTGTGCAAATATTTAGTCCAGTCATTTAACTCAATTTTCATAAATAATATTCAAAGAGAACAATTAAATATGAAAATTAAAAATGACCAAAATAAATAACTAAAGTAACGTTGTAGAATTCTAAAATACTCTTAAGCGAATTATATTCTGAAATTAACGGGTATTACACTAAATGTAAACAGGATTGTGTTTTCTCTTTTAACTTTTTGTGAAATTATCATTTTTCATATCTACCTTATTTTTTAAATTTATAGAATTTTTTAAAATAATTTATGTCAATCTATTTATCTTACTTAAAAAGTATAATTACGGTAAGTCTTTGTATAAAGACATTCTTAATCAATTCATTAAAATGTAAGTCAAAATAAAACAATTAATTATATTTAATTCATATTTATTTTTATCATTTTTAAATATCATTATTAATTATTTTATTATGTTAAATTAATCACAAAATTATGTGTCAAAATTTTATATCAAATAATTTTTAAATTATGTTTTTAAAATAAATCTTTCAAACACTTTTTTTTGTATTTTTGAAGTTTTAAAATTATTTTTGAAACATTATCTAAACAATTTTTTATTTTTAATTTTTAAAACGAGTTTCAAAAACAATTTTATAAACTTATCTCCAAAATTTAAAACAAAAAAAAAACAAAAATTCAATCAAAAAAAAACTCTTGGAAAAATGACCTCTCCTTTTCCATGTGTAATGACTAATGAACGTAGCGCATAAGTCATACCTCTCGTCATCAATCATTATCATTTTTTCAAATTTATTTGGCCATCTAATTTTTATGGCAAACCCAAATAAAATTATTCCTTACCTAATCACCCAAATTGAATTGAATTGATTAAATTTACGTTCAGATTTTTTGTTTGTCTTTGAAAAATAAGTAGTTATTTTTTTACAGTCGTTGAATTTATAAATTTAGAATATATTTAGAAAAGTTTATTTTGAATTTATCTAACTTATCTTATCGTATAAACATTTATGTACATGTTTGAGAGAGCTTATAAAAATAGCTTATAACATGCCTATAAGCTGTTTTCAATTTATTTTTATAAGCTATCATGGATAGCTTATAAAAATAAACTAAAAATAACTATTTAAAATTTATTTTTATAAACTTTTTAATTATATAAATAACTTATATATAAATACATAAATATTTATTCTATGAATACTTAAATAAATTATTTATTTAAACAAAACCACAATCAACTTTCAAAGTTCAAATCTACGTATGTGACAGCCGTAAAAAGTCGAGCAGAATATTTGTCTGCCAAAAACAAGCAGCACTTGAACGCTCCTAATAAATACAAAACGCCAATGAGATTTCGCAAGAATTGTCATGTAGCAGACGTTCTCTGTTTGAATTCTGAATGTTCATTTGTCTAAACACCTAAACCGTACATGCATAAACCGCAACTGGGATTTCTGCTGATTGTGAAATCTATAATTAAATAAAGATCATAGTCCAAAACCACTGATCAATGAAATCTTTAATTACAATGCAAATTATCAAACCCCATGATGGAGTTTCTTGTGCAATAGAAACGACAAACAATACAAATTCATGTTAATGAATACGAATTAAACTTCAAACTTTGTTATATAATACAAAAATATGAATTTGATGTTTTCAGGATTTTAATAGGCTACTTAATAACATTTAAAGAGCAGAATTGAAAAAAAAAAAAAATATATATATATATATATATTACTTGACCAATAGCTTTTCTTTTTAACTCAGTCGACTCATTGAAATTAATATGGACAGTTTCTCACTTAATGATTTTTATTTTGATGGTCTAAATAATAATTAATCTTATCTCATATAACACATGAAACCATAACGTTAGTTGATCATTTTTAATAATGTTCCATCACCATTATATTTGAATTTGAGTATCTACACACACAGACATATATATATATATATACTGGCTTGGCGACCCATGCGATGCAAGGTTATTTCATCAAGATATAGACGTAACACATATATTCGAATTTATACATATACTTACTTCAACACAAGTTGTTAAAAATTTATTTATATATTACATTTGATGTTCTTATAGTAGGATTATCATCTTGGTTAAGTATCAAAATTTTCAAATTATTTCTATTTCTCACTCTTGAAATTGCCATATATAATTGTCCATGTGTAAAGATTGGGCTTTGCTAGATGCAAATAAATTATTGAAAGTGATTGACCTTAACTTTTGTTGATTGTCATTGTAAAAAATAATGTTATTAGAAACTGTCATCTTCTAAGTTAAAAAGACAATCTTGAATTTGATTGAGTAATTATCATCTTATGAATCATAACTTTTTCTACAATATTTTTTTCATAGATAATTGTTGCTTCAATGACATGTTTATCAGGTCGAGATACAATTAGTCTACTACTGTTTCAAACACCCATTGATTTTTCAATATTTTTAAGTAACATTATTAAAGCACTAATTTTTAACTTTAGTTTATAGTTTGGAACACCAGACAATCTGATGATGTTTAGAAATTATTATGTGTAGAGATTGTCTATTATATCAGTATTTGCATCAGCTCTATAGACGCTATCAGAACTTAAATATTCTTGTTATTCTCTGAGAAGTAAAGATAACATGTATTCATTTATAGTGTCAACATCTTTTAGCCTTGGAGAAAGAATTCTTCTTTCTCTGAAGTAACTCAAAATGTTTAAATTGTTCATGAGATTGTGTTATGTGTTTTTACAATCGAAGATATGGAATCATCAACTTTGATTAGTAGGTCATAAGAAATTTCAATAAATGACTCACAAATATTTTCATAATCTATAGTTCTTTCACCAATACTAATGATCTAGTCAGAAAATGACTTAATTTGTTTAGCATCAACTATTAATTCAGATGTATAGAGTAATTACTAATTACATTAATTACATGATTGACAAATCTATAAAAATTTTCAATATTCTGCATTAAATATGAATTAATAATAATTTATTCACATTGTATTCTAAAATAAAATTTTTTATTACCGTAAAAGACATTTAATTACATTGAATATACAAAAAAAATATTTAATTGAAAAGTTAGTATAGGGAACAAATTATTAGGCACATAAAAACCATTACTAATTACTAATTAGATTAATTACAGGGTTGACAAATCTGTGAATATTTTCAACATTTTGCATTAAATATGAGTTAGTATTAATTTATTCACACTGTATTTTAAAATAAAATTTTTCATTCCCGTAAAAGACATTCAATTGCATTTAATATGAAAAAAAAAATTAATTGAAGAGCTGAAATATGGAACAAATTATTAGGCACGGTTAGGTCATTACTAATTACGTTAGTTACAAGATTGATAAATTTGTGAAGATTTTCAATATTTCGCATTAAATATGAATTAATATTAATTTATTTACATTGTATTATAAAATAGAAACTCTGATTATTATAAGAGACATTTAATTACATTTAATATGAAAAAAGAACGTTTAATTGAAAAGTTAGAATATGAAACAAATTATTAGACACGTATAGGTCATTACTAATTACATTAAATAGAGAGTTGACAAATTTGTAAAGATTTCCAATTTCTTCATTAAATATGAACTAATATTAATTTATTCGTACTGTATTCTAAAATAGAATTTTTGATTACTATAATAGGTATATGTACATATTATTATTTTTCATTTTTTTGTGTTATTCAAAATTATTGTCTTCTCCCATATTAAATAGAAAACTATAGCATAAAAGGAATTAATTCCAAGAGAAATTTCGAAAATAGCACATTATGATCATCAAATCACTAAGCAATTTTATTATTAATGCTATTACATGTCAAAATTAAAGAACAAAAACTGCATTAATTTGAAAATATTGTAATTCGGAAAGAAATTAAAGTCAAATCCAATCAGCTCATTTTAATATTGAAAAAATGGGTGGTGACAAATAACTAAAATCAATTCAATTGATTGGCAAAAATCAAGTTAGTCTTAATTACTATATTAAGGATGTATTCAAGTTAAAAATTACATAATTAACAAATTATATTTTTTGCCATAATACTATGTCATTAATGTCTACATTAAATATTTAGAAGTGGAGTTGTTTTAGTATATTATATAGATAGATATATAGATTACACAATCACTCCAAACTAATATTAATAAATTAAATAGGCCCAATAATAATATATACTTTATAAAGATCAAATATTTGGACCTACTTATCAGACAACATTATATATATATATATATATAAATATAATACCTTATTGTGCACAACAAGCTATCTTATCAGATATATTCACAACAATCTAGTCTACCAATTATATCAACATAAAACCAAATAGGCTTTTGTAACTTACAAAATTGAAACTAAACCCAACAATGATTTCAATGTTAATATAATCAACGACATAGATCTAATTTGGATGTATAGCATGAAAATTACATGCAAATTATTTTTGTTCATGCTTATTTTCAATTAGTTCCTACTTTATGACTTAAAACAGTCAATGTTTTCTCAAATTTATGCAAACCCCTAAGGAAAGTAATTGCTTGATTTCAGAGTACTCAATACATATGAAAATACATCAATTCATATATAATCAGTAACCATAGTCTGTACCCAATGAAACATGTCTAAAGAAAATATAAAACCATATATATGACTCAATCATCAAAGAGTTTCACAATACCCATATGTGCCACATGCTCATCAAATGCTTTGGATGGTAAACTCTTAGTCAACAGATCCGCAATAAAAGTGCCATTATTAATATGATCAATAGACACAATGAAACTCTGAATCCTCTCTTTCACAACTAGAATTCAATGTCTACATGTTTTGACTTAGACAAACTCAGGTTGTACTTACAATATAGTTCAATGACTCTACTATCACAAAACATCATTAGTGGCCTCTCAATGACATCTACAATATGTAATGTTGTGATTTTGCAACCATATTGCCTGATTGAATACTTCATAACAAGTTATAAGCTCGACTTTCATGGTTGAAGAAATTATAAGTGTTTGTTTGATACTTTTCCAAGATATAGCTCTTTCAACCAACAGAAAAACATAGCCAAATGTAAATCTTTTACTATCAATGCATCCAGCAAATTTGCATCGGATTATCCAATAACCCCAAGGAGATTAGGTCTCTGATATGTGAGTATGTAATCTTTAAGGTACCTCATAATATGTTCTATCGCTTTTCAATAAGCTGTCCTTGGGTTACTCTGGTATTATGTCTCACATCCCTGTTATATACATTAAATCTAGACACGCACATATTTGTGTATAAATGAGACTTCCCACTAGTGAAACATATGTGATTTTCTCCATTTCTCTCTTCTCTATGTCCAATTTTGGACATTGAAGAAAACTGAATTTGTCACCTTTGGCCACAAATGTCTGACATAGTGCACAATTTTGCATGCCAAAGCAAGTCAACACCTTATCAATATAAGCACTTTGCAATAATCCTAACAAGTTTTTGGTATTATCCCTATGAATATGAATACCTAGAACTAATGTTTTGAAAATTGGACCGGTCATTGGACCAGTAAAGGTACCGGTTCATGGTTCAATGATCTGATGTGATCTAACTGATGATACTTAAAATATATAAATTAATAAACATAAATTAGTATCAATTTTTTTTCTAAACTACAAAATTATTAGTTTTTTTTCTATTTTCACTTTCTCCCATTTTCTCTCTCCCAAACACCATATCTTTTTTTTTCCATTTTAGCCTAGTACGTACTACACTAAAGACCCCTCCCCCTACCTTTTCTTTTTGACAAACTTTATCTCCAACCTCACTTTCCCTTCTGAGACACGCCAAAGCTTATCTCTTGAAAGTTGAAACACGCCCCTCCCTCCCAACCTCACTTTCTCTCTAAAACACGCCTCAAAGCTTCATCTTTCTCTTTATTCAATTGCAGTCTGCAAAGCTTCATATTTTTCTCTCTCTGTCCACTTCGAAGCTCCATTCATGGCGACTCTGAACGAGGTTCCTCTTTCGGTAGTAAATCAAAGTTTTCTTCTCAGCTTCGTATTATTTCTCTCACTATCTTCACCAGTATCCATGGAAGAGAACAATGAAAAGATGTCTTCTCCTTCTCCTTTCAGCGACAACGCTGTTCTTTTTTTTTTTAATAATCAATTAAACCGGTCGATTCATAAAATCAGCCAATTTTGTCGATTTGAGACTGGTTTAATCGATTCCCTACCGATTTCACTTTTTCCCCATCCAAAGGCCCACCCAGACCGGACTTATGACCAGTTCCTAGTCAAACCAACCAGTCCGATCTTACTTTTTAAATTATGCCCAAAAAAAAGGATGTCTCATTAAGGTCTTTGATTTCAAATTTACTAGATAGAAATGACTTGTTTTCAAACAAAGAACTCATGTCATTACTAGCCAGTAGAATATCATCTACATAGAAGACTAAAATAAGAAATTTGCTCATACTTAGCTTCAGTTATATGCAATAATCAAATCAATTGGATTTTCCTTAAATCCAAAGGAGGTAATCACTTGATCAAATTTCTGGTACCATTGTCAAGATGTTTGCTTTAAGCCATGATTTAAGCCATAAATGGATTTCTTTAACTTGCATACAAAGTACTCTGAATCTTTAGATTCAAGGATCTCTAGTTGCACCATGTATATAGTTTCCTTAATGTTTCCATTGAGAAACGTTGTTTTTACATCCATTTGATATAGCCCCAAATCATAATAAGCTATAAATATCATTATAACTCTAAAAGAATATTTTGTTGAAATCAGCAAAAAAGTTTCTTTAAAATTTATGCTTTCCTTTTCAATATAACATTTGACTATGAAGCGTGTTTTATATCTTACAATGTTACTACTAGAGTCTCATATGGTTTTAAAAACTCATTTACAACCAGTAGGTCTTGTCCCTTGTGGTAATTTTATTAGATCCTAGATCTTGTTATTCACCATAGATTTAAATAATCTCTCATGGCTTTAATCTACTTATCTGAGTTACTTAATGACATAGCTTCTTTACAAGTGACTAGGTCATCTTGTAATTCTATGTCAAACTCATGTTCGTGTAAATAAATATATCCGTTTGATATTGCACTTTTTCTTTCTCTAGTGGATCTTCTTAAAGGAAATTCAGCCTGAGGTTGTTGAGGTTTCTCAATTTCAAGAGATCAAATCTTTTGAATCTGATCAAGAGTAGTTTCAGTTTCTATTATGTTTTCTAATCCATCTTGATTCACAGGTTCAACAAGCTCAGGCAAGCTTACCTGATCATGTGTACCCATGATTGTATTAGAAATACTAACATATTCCTCTTCACACACAATGCCTTTATCTTGATTACTCCTAGTGTAATCAACATCCTCAATGAATTTGACATTCTCGGTCTCAAAAAAAGACCTTGTTTAAGAGTCATAAGACTTGAAATCTTTCAACCTTTTAGGATAACCAACAAATTACCATATCCTTAAGAGTGCAGTTTCATCTCTCAGTCACACCATTTTGACTAGGAGTCCTTGGCATGGTGTACTGAGGTACCACTCCACAATCAGCCAAATACCTAGCGAAAGGTCATAGATGTTGTTCACCTAATATGTCATATCTACCATAGAATTTGACTTCATGATTAGATTTGACAGCTTTGATTTTCTTGCCTAGTTGATTTTCAACTTTAGCTTTGAAAATCTTGAACATATACAATGCTTCAGACTTTTCATGATTAGGTACATATAACTATATTTAGAGAATCATTCATAAAGTTGATAAAGTATTATTGTCCACTCCATGGAGTTGTTGGGAAAGGACCACAAATATTTGTATGTATTAACTCCAAAGTTTTAAATACACACATTTTTCTTGATATTTGTCTATTTGCTTTAAATGCATTCAATGCAAATATCCAATTCATCAATCTTGTATATATCTAAAATACCTTCTGAAATATGTCTTTGCATTCTCTATTTAGAGATGTACCCAAAATGCTTATGTCATAATTTAGCAGAATTACCATTAAATAATCTACATTTAGTACCAAAATTATCAACAAGCAAAATTTCATGGCTATTTGTTTCTATGCAATTATTTGATACAAATTATCTACTAAAGAATCAATGCCAATAATCTTTGAATCTAAGGAAATACTAAAATTTTCATTACCAAATGAACAAAAGTAACTAGATTTGTCCAAATATGAAACTAAAATTAAATTTCATCTAAATGATGATACCACAAAAGTATTATACAAATTCAAAGTACATCAAGTTTCTAGAGAAATTCTAAATAATCCAATAGACTTAACATTTGCACTATTGTCATTTCCACCAAAGATGAATCTTTCAGCATCAGTTGGCTTTTGGCTCTTTATGCAATCATGAATATACTTATATGAGTAGTTGTACATGTATCAACCCTCCAAGTAACATTTGATATTAATCCTAAATTAGATATACTTATATGAGTACTTGTACTTGTATCTACCCACTAAGTATCATTTGATATTAATGTTAAATTAACTTTAGAACTCACAAAGAAGTGTACCTTCTCAAACCGTGCAGTATATTTGGAACATTATTTTTTCAAATGTCTAACTTTCTTGCAAAAAAAAAATGTGATCAATGGATCTTTTTTTATGGCCTAAGGCTATAATATCTCTTGCACTACAATCTCCTTATATTGAGTATTTTTCCTCTTATTAGAGGTGTTCTTAATACCAGAGGAAGATAAGTTAGCACATTCAACCTTGTCATACTTTAATCTCTCTTCCTCCTGCACATATTAAGCTATAAGCCCATTCAGCGTCCATTTAACCTTCTGAGTGATATAGGAAACAATAAGATTGGATGAATTGTGTAAGGAGAGAAATTAAGACTAAGTGCATGAGTATATCTTCTGACAACTCTAATGTCCTTAGGTTTGTGACAAGATTTGGCATATCTGTGATGTACTCATTAATGTTTCATTTTCATCTCTATCTCATGGAAACAAGTTTTGTCAATATGGTACATATTTTCACTTTTTCATTAGTTGCAAATTGGTCACTTTAAACATCTTTCTCTTACATAATCTCACTCTTAATGGATTCCAGAATAGTATGCTACATGATTTGAAGACTCATGTGATTTAAATGCTCTCACTTCTCATATATAGCTTTCTGATCAACAGTGTTACTGCTTGTCAGTTTTGCAAGATGTTCAAGCTTGAAAGTATTGGGATGTTATTTATATTTGTAGATATGTATGACATACACTAAAACAAAAAACAAAACAAAAATATGCTCAAAATATGATCTACCATATAAAACAATCTACCATATGTATGTATGAAACAAATACTTTATTATCAAAACAAAGTGATAAATACTTTATGTCACGCGTATATTGATGGGTTTTAACTAAAGATGCATAGTACCATAATTGATATGAACCAGAATACCACGTTGCATGATGAGGCCCAATTGGACGAGGACTTTACTCTAGATTGTTAGCCCTAAGGCTATATGCCATAAGTTTTGATGATGACAAATATATTTGAATTGTAGCATTGACATATATAGAGGTTAATTATCATATATATGCTACAAGTACTTAAGCATGATTATGTTATTTAATATGTATGTTTCATATATTAAATCATACTATTATCATAAATTGAACTAACCATTTGGTTTGCAAGTAAGATATATTTTATAGCTTGGTTCAAAACAAGAAGAGTGAGCATTGGATTGAAGAACAAGGAAAAGAAATATCATGCTTCACTCAAGGAAAACAACATGCAAGGATAAAGTTCCAAGAAATGAAGAATTAGAAGATTTGAAGTCTTGGAAGCGTGGATGCATCAAGATAGCAACCACCATGATCTAAAAACAAAGTATTTGAAGATAACAAGTTATTGATCAACCACCCTACCATGACTGGTCGACCAACAAGCTCCAGAAGTAAAGTGTTTAAGCATTGGTTGACCACCCTATGCTGACTGGTCTACCAATGAGCTCCAGAAGCAAAGTCTTTGAGCATTGGTCGACCACCCTATGCTGACTGGTCGACCAACGAGCTCTAGAAGCAAAGTCTTTAAGCATTGGTCGACCACCCTATGCTGACTGGTGGACCAACGAGCTCCAGAAGCAAAAATATTTGAGCACTGGTCGACCACCCCATCTACACTGGTCGACCAACGTGACTGATGAATCACTTCTGGACTACACTGGTCGACCATCGTGCCACACTAGTCGACCACCGACATCAAAAAATGTGCTGTAACGGCTAGTTTTTGCTGACATCATTATGGAACCACCTTGGATTTGTCTCCAACGGTCTTATTCGTCCTTGGGCTATATATATCAACCTTAGGGGCTATCAAAACATATGAGAGAACACTTCTATTGCTAAGCATCATCCGTAAATTCTCTCTTGAGTAGATTATACCCTTGTGAGCTTATCAATATAACATTTACTCTGTTTTTTAGAGAGTTTCTCTGTAATTGTTGATTTTGATCAACACAAATATTATCTTGAATTGTATTATCAAGGATAATATTCCTTGATAGAGTATTTATTGAGAGAGCTTTCCTTTGGGTTGTAGAGAAGCCAGTTTAGCAGAAATTCTTCGGAGGGTTAAGGAGGAGCCCGGATTCATAAATTCTCCGTTGGGTTGTGGAGGAGCCTTGGCTAACGAAATTCTTTGTAGTGGTTTGCAAGTACCCAGATCAAACTTGCAAGTATAGTGAAAATACTCAAGTGACTTCTTGAGAACTGGATGTAGGCTTGAGATTAGCCGAACCAGTATAAATCTCTGAGTTTGCTCTTTCTATCCCTTACTCCTTTATTTGTGCTTACTGTTATCTATTCTTTATTTCCTTGCTCCTCATAATTATTCATATTGATAGCACATTGATTTTCTGTGTTGTATTTATTATCCTAAGCATTGTACTTTTACAGAAAATCATTTTAACTTCCAATAAAGTTTTGTGAAAAAATTATAAAACCCAATTCACCCCCGCTCTTGGGTTCCAACCATTACTTTCATAGATAACGGCCCATTGACAAAAGGAAGAGTCAAAAAGATACAAGAGACTGTTGGAGCCCATATAAATGCAATTCTGGCCCAAGAGAATAAAATCAAGGAAAGGCAAATAAAGTGGCGGTTATACTTGTGCAAGCACAAGGATAGGAAGACTCAAAATAAAGTGCAGCAAATAATAAATCTAAAGATATTTTGAAGAATTCTATATTTAAAATTAGTGTAATCAAAGTCAATGATTTTATTGCCTAGGATTTGGAGTTATCAATTGCAAGTCTGATTAGGATTTGTGATTGACTTTATTAGGATTTGCTATTATTAGGATTTCTTTCCTATCATATAATTAGGATTTGCCATTATTATGATTTCTTTCCTATTACTTGTGTTTTTACCATGTTTCCAAATAAATAAGATGCTATATAATTCAGAAACCACATATTGAAGTTGAATGAAAATTTGAGGGTTTCTTTTTCTCTATTGTGTGAAAACTTATCTTCTTTTGCTTTTGTGAAACATTGTCTTGTCAATTCTCCTATATAGAATTGGTGATTCAAATTCATAAAAGCCCCTTATTTGTGCTTCAACCCAAGTGTGTTGCTAGGTGGATTGGATAACTCGTGTTCACGGTTGGACAAGCGGTCTAAGTGGTAGGTCATTCCCTATAGCGTTGGTTGGCTATTTGCGCTTGACAGGTCATTGAACCATTACTCATATCATTCTTTTCCATTTATTTTAATTTTCTTTGTTAACCTACATCGTGAAGATCATGCCACTCCTTTTGAGTTCTTATTAGTTGGTATCAGAGCTACCGGTTGACATGGTAGGTGTCTTTTAGAAAAAAAAAAGTGGAATTTCATACCAAAAAAAAAGAAGAATTTCATACCCATAAAATGAGGCAAAAAAATTTCATGCAAAAAAAATAAGAGAAGAAGAAAAAGTCTCAAGTTTGTATCAATTTTATTCAAATTGTTTGTTGTGCCCCTGAATCCCTAGACAACTAAACTTCCAGCCATTCCTTTTTTTTTTTATGAGTTAGCTACCTACATTCATGTGCTTGGTTGAAATTAAGAAATTGCCATTGCTGAATCACTTAACAAGAATTTAGGTTGCATACAATCTTAGGAAGATATTGAGGGATTTGAGAGTAGTGAGCATATTGAGAGTGGTGAGTGTAAACACGAGTGAAGAGTGTAAACACTTAGAAGAGGGAATTTAGTGAGGTCCTATTATTTTTTTTCTCTATTCTAACATGGCAGGAAATATAGAAAATGAACAACCAGAATTAAACGCTCTCCAATTACGAGCACTATTGGGCCAATTTGAAAGGTTGTTGGATAGAAAAATGGAAGTTCATGAACGATTGGATCATGTAGAGAACCAAGTTGTGCAAAGAAATCCCCAAAATAATCGAAGGCCAGATAATCACTCTCAAATTCAAACAGAGAGCTAGAATGACAAGGATGAAGATAATTATGATCAGTAAAGGAAGAGGAGAAATCATACTAATCCAAGGAGGTGGAGAAATAGAGGAGATGAATTTGGAGGAATTAAAATCAAAGTGCCTTCATTTCAAGGCAAAAATGACCTTGAAATATACTTGGAGTGGGATATGCATATAGATCAAATTTTCTCATGCCAAAGCTACTCTTAAGGTACAAAGGTAAAACTTGCAGCTTTAGAATGTATTGATTATGCTCTTGTTTGGTGGAATCAAATGCAAAAAGAGAGAGCTCAATATGGAAAGCGCCCTATAAAAAGTTGGGAGGAGATGAAGGCAATTATAAGGAGGCGATTTATACCTTCCTATTTTCATAGGAAGCTTCACAACAAGCTACAGCGTCTCACTCAAGGATCAAAGAGTATAGATGAGTATTACAAGGAAATGGAGATTGCCATGATTAGTTCCAACATAGTGGAGGACCAAGAAGCAGCCATGGCTTGATTCTTGAATGGGTTCAATAGTGCCATAACTGATGCTGTGGATATGTATCATTATATAGAGCTTCAAGAAATGGTACATCAAGCCATCAAGGTAGAACAGCAAATCAAAAAGTGAAATGGTGCAAGGAAGAATTCTAGTTCAAGTTCCTTTAACTCATGGAAAAACCATCCATAGAAGGATATTACCTCAGCTTCATACTCTAAAGAGGTCGATTAAAGAGAAAAAAGTTAGTTGCCCCTTCAAAGAAAACTCAACCTGAACCTAATTCTTCAAGGAATTGGGATATAAGGTGTTTCAAATGTCAAGGGAAAGGACATATTTCTAGTGAGTGTCCCAACAAGCGCGCTATGATCATCAACAATAATGGAGATTGGGAGACAGAAGAGGAAGTGACAAAGGAGGAAGAGCCACTTGGTGTTGATGGAGAAAGTGCTGAAGAAGGAAAACTCTTAGTGGCTAGAAGAGCACTCAGCATTCAAATGATGGAGGAAGAGAACAACCAAAGAGAGAACTTGTTCCACACACACACACTGTCTAATTAAAATAAGGTATGTAGTGTAATCATTGATGGTGGAAGTTGTAGCAATGTGGCAAGTGTTGAGTTAGTAGAGAAGCTGAGCCTACCAATACTCAACCATGACCGTCCATATAGATTGCAGTGGCTCAATGATTGTGGTGAGCTAAAGATGACAAAACAAGTAAAAGTAATTTTTTCTATTGGAAAATATAAAGATGAAGTATTGAGAGACATTGTTCCCATGAAGGCACGTCATCTCTTGTTAGTAAGGCATTGGCAGTATAATAGGAAAGTCACACATGATGGGTTCCTAAACCGTTATTCTTTTGCACTGTGAGGGGAACCTATAACCCACCTTCCATTGACATCAAAGCAAATATTGAAAGAACAAACTCAAAGAGAAGAAAATAGAGAGTGAATCAAGAAAAATAAGTGGAAATGAGAGTGAGAGAAACCTAAGAGATGTGAGTGAAAAGGAAAAAGAAAGCAATTTGAAACAAAGAAATGAAAGAGGAGAAAAATCGATAGGAAAAAGAGAGGAAGAGGAAAAAAGAAAGAAGACTTTACTAGTGGCAAGAAAGAGTGATATTAAGCAAGCTTTATTTGCCCAGCAAAACGTCATTGTACTCGTGTACAAATAGGCTTTGTTGAATACTAATGTTTTAACCTTTGCTTTGCCTAGTGTTGTTTTGTATCTTTTGCAGGAATATGAGAATGTTTTTCCTGAAAAGGTACCACTAGGTTTACCACCAATTAGAGGGATAGAACATCAAATTGATCTTATACCTAGAGCATCATTGCCAAATCATCCAGCATGCCGCACCAATCTTGAAGAGACTAAGAAAATTCAAAGACAAGTCCAAGAGTTGATGAACAATGGATATGTTAGAGAAAACCTTAGTCCTTGTGCAGTTCCAGTATTGCTTGTGCCTAAGAAAGATGATGAGTGGAGAATGTGCATTGATTGTAGAGCCATTAACAATATAACAGTAAGGTATTGTCACCCTATCCTTACACTACAACAATGAGGTCCAATACCTACACCAAAAGTAGTAGAAAAGATGACACTTTCAGTAGGAATATCGGTTTTCTTACTGATTTCCTACTGAATAATTTCAGTAGATATATCAATAGTCACTAATTTGTTTCTAACTGACTTCCTACTAATAAATAATATCTACTAAAATTTTCTTATTGATTTTCAGTGAGATTCTCATCTCTCTCCAAACCACCGCCTGACACATGTACTTTGTAAATATATACATATACCAACGTGTGCCACCTGTCTAGTACCCAAATAAATATATACATATACCAGTAATAATTTTAATTAATAAATTTATGAAATAAAAAAATATATAATTATCTCATTAATGATACATATGTACTAGTAATAAATTTATAAAATAATATAATATATATATATAATTATTATTTATTATAATATAAAATATAAATAATTGATTTGATTATTATTATTATTATTATTATTATTATTATTATTATTATTATATAATGTTGAGCAACAACACATAGTTGCTCGACAGAGTGGGTGTCGAGGAATATGTGTTGCTCGACACTCACTTTGTCAAGAAACACATGTTGCTCAGACTTTTTTTTTAAAAATTTTGTGATCTTTTATAAATTTTAAAATAAATTTGAATTTATTATATTTATTTATATTTTTCACATTGTGGATTTTTTTTTCATTTTAGTGCTGTAATTTTTTAATTATATAAAGAAAAATTAACAATTTAGATACATATTTATAATTATATTTGAGGGCTAAAAAAATATTTTTAACAAAATTTCATTTTACAAATTTTGATGTGAATGAATTGTTTATTTTATACTCAAAATGAAATAATGAATTTACAAGTTGTCATATGAAATAATATATTCATCTTGATCTTGTATAACTTTTTATCTTTTCTTCCATCTTCTTGATGCATCAGATTTCCACTTCCTCGTATAAATTTTTTAATCTTTTATTCCATCTTCTTGGAGCATCAGGTCAGAAAATGCATGGGAAACAAATTAATTACTCCAACCAAATTAGTTCTTCCTCCTATTGACATATTAGATACAGAAAACTTGAAAAAGGAATAGAAGAAATGAGATATTGAAATAGGAAAATATACTGAGTTTTTACTGGTATAGAAGATAAAATAAAAACTGTGAAGAAATGGAATGGAATCTGCAGTATCATACACTGAAATAATAGCAAAAATGTTAAAGCAATAGAGTAGAATAATGCCAAACAGAAAAAAAAATGCTAAAGAAGAAGAGACAAATGAGATTAGATGATAAGTAAATTGCAGAAGATATTCTACTTTTACCTCAACTCTAATACACATAGAGAGAATAAGAAGATGAATGAGACAGAAAAGAAAGACAAAATGTTGATAAGAGAAGAAGAAAGAACTCTTATATAGAGATAATTGGGCGGAAGAGCTAATATTTTAAGTTGCGCCCAAAAGTTTGATAGTGCCGCCAAAAGAGAAGACTGAAGTGTCGTCAAAAAGAAGACTAAAATAAATAATATCCTATCTCGTGAAAAATTAGACCACAACCCATATTGATTTTTTTTCTTTTTATGGTCAATTGGAAATATATACATAATATAAAAACATATATATTTCCACTGAAGTGAGAGGATGAGTATAAGAATGCAGAAGGAAAAAATGTGAAAAAGAAAGGAAACAATTGTTAAATAGAGATAGTTGCATGGGAAAAAAATTTAGAATTGCGTAAATAAATATTGAAAATCCAGCGAAAAAAAAATTAGACTTCCTTTAAAATCTCACGAATTTACATTGTCTTCCTTTATATAACAAATGTAATTATTATTTAAATTTAAAAATAATTATTTAATTTTAAACTTTTTTAAAAATAATTAATCAAATTTAATTATATTATAATATTATAAACACAGTGCTCGACGCACTGAGTGTCAAGCACACCTTGTGTGTGTATATATCATATATATGCACACATCTATGAGATAATATATATATATATATATATATATATATATATATATTATAATTATAATTTCATAGAAATAATTGTGATGACTGATAAATAATTCTGAATTACTAAAGTTAAGGGTTATAGAGTATGAGTATTTGTATGAGTTTAAAGTTTTATGATCTTATGATTATAAGAATAATGGTTCTCAATTTACGATCTTATTGTTATAAGGGTTATATGTATATATTTAATAAGTTGAAAATAAAAATTATAATTTTTGAATTTAAATTGTCATTAACAATCATTATATAAAAATTTATTAATATGCAAGATTAATTTATGTATAAACTATAAAATTAAAAAGTTAATATAAATATTTTATATTATAAAGTGAACTTAAGAAAAAAAATTTTAATTGTAATCTAAATACAAGTTATTTCAAAGTTACTCATGATTAATACTTCTATAAAATTGTTAGGGTGATAGTAAATGAATAGAAAGATGACAAGAAAAATTTAAGAAATGCACACATTGTTGTGTAATTATATATATATATATGATATTATATTTATAAATTTTTTTGTCAACAAATTTAATTCATGTATAAAATATTAAATTAAAAGGTTAATATAAAGTTATGACGGTAGTACACTAATTGAAAGATAATCAAAAGAAATTAAAAAAGAAAGATATGATAGTAGTGGACCAATAGAAAGATAGCAATTGTTAGGATGGTAGTAGGCCAATGGAAAGATAACAAGAAGAAATTAAGAAAGTTGTGTTCAATCTTTCTAATTAAAACTAAAACTATAAAAAATTAAAATTAGTTATTACCTTTATTAAATCAATAAATATGCAATATTCATTTATGTCTATGGATAGCTCAACCTTCAAAGGTTGAGTATTTTACCATTAGATCAATATTAAACTACTTTGAAATTTGTGTGTATAACAATTAAAAATTACTTTACAGAAATCTCAAAATGATCCAATGGTAGAGACAAAAGATTGAGCTCTCCAGAGGCTTGACCAATATAAGAATAATGGTTTTCAATTTAAGATATTATAGTTATAAGGGTTTTATGTATATATTTAATAAGTTAAAAAATAGAAAATTTTAATTTAAATAGTCATTACAATCTGATTAATTTATGTATAAACTATTAAATTAAAAAATTAATACAAATATTTGAGATTATAAAGTAAACTTTGAAATAATTTATATTTAGATTATTATTGAAATATTTTTCCTTAAGTTCATTTTATAATATAAAATATTTGTATTAACTTTTTCAATTTAAAAGTTTATACATAAATTAATCTTGCATATCAATCAATTTTTATATAATGATTGTAATGACTGCTTAAATTCAAAAATTCTAATGTTTATATATATATATATATATATATATATATATATATATATATAATTTCATAGAAATAATGATGGTGTGTAATTTTGAATTATTAAGGTTAAGAGTTATAAATTGTGAGTATTTTTATGGATTAAGAGTTTTTGAATCTTGAAGTTTTAAACTTTAGAGTTCTCAATATATATATATATATATATATCTTCATTTGATTTTATATTTTTGTACTTTATATTCTTTCTTGTTTTTATGTGATAAGTAGAAATATTTAACAAATTAAAATAAAAAATAAAATTTTTTAATTTAAACGGTCATTACATTCATTACATAATAATTTATTGATATGTAAGATTAATTCATCTATAAAATAAATTAAAAAGTTAATGTAAATTGTTGGATTAAAAATGAACTTATGAAAAAAATTAATTAGTACTTCAAATATAAATTATTTCAAAATTACTCATCATCAATATTTTTGTAAAATTCTTAAAAATTTGTAGGCCAATCTTTCTGATTTAAAGAATTAAAATTATCAAAAAGTAAAATTAATTATATTTTAAATTACTAAAAATAATTTTAAAATTTGCATTCAAAAACTTATTTTAAGAAGAAAATATTTGACAAAATATTTATAAGCTAAAATTTTTTTTTATATATTTATATATTAAAAAATAATATTATATATATATTATATTATATAATATCATGTGTATATATATATATATAACTCAGCAACACAGTTGCTCGAGATTATATATATTATGTAAATAAATGTACTATATATAATATATGTATATATATTGTAATATATTAAATTATATAATATAGTATGCTATGTATTTATATTTTTTAAAAATAAATAATATATGTGGGAGTGGCACACGGTGCTCGAGAGATAGTAGCACACTCTCTCTCTTTTTTTGACTTTTTTTTATATATAATATTTTATGTTTGTTATTTTTTAATTATAATATTAATTTTTCTTATTTAAATAATAATAATATAGACATAACAATATTAAATAATTTTTTTTAATTTCACAACAACTTTATCGAATTAAAAAAATTTTAAAATATATTTCTTGTTCTCAAAATTTTACAAGCATTCAAAATTCTTATAAAATACTTTTACTTATTCTCATCAATACAAAATTTATATGTAAAATATAGCACAATAATATTATAGAATATAATATGTTATGTATTTATATTTTTTTATAAATAAATAATATATGTAGGAGTGACACACAGTGCTTGAGAGACGGTCTCTCGAGCGCACACACTACTTTTTTTTGCTTTTTTTTCTTATATATAATATTTTACATTTGTTATTTTTTAATTATAATATTAATTTTCCTTAATTAATAAATAATAATAACATAGACATAACAATATCAAATTTTTTTTTAATTTCACAACAACTTTACCCAATTAAAAAAATTTAAAAAATATATTTCTTGTTCTCAAAAATTTATAAGAAGCAGTTAGAATTCTTATAAAATACTTTTACTTATTCTCATCAATACAAAATTTGTATATATAATACAACACAACAATTTTTAAATATGTTGATTAAAAAGAAACTTCATCGCACACATTTATACTTGGGAGATTCAATCTAGAGCACACTATATGTGGTCGTGAGACTGCTCGAGAGACACTCGCCCGTAACAATATATTGCATTTGTTATATATTGCATTTGTTATTTTTATAACATAGACACTCGCCCGTAACAATATATTGCATTTGTTATATATTGCTCGAGAGATTCAATTTTCCTTAATTAATAAATAATAATAACATAGACATAACAATATATTGCATTTGTTATTTTTTAAATATAATATTTATATTTTTTCTAACACAATAATAAATTTTATTGAAGTATTGATGATTAGTAACTTTAAAATAACTTGAATTTAGATTACTATTAAATATTTTTCTTAAGTTCACTTTATAATATTATATTTAATGGGCCAATAAAAGATTAACTCACACACCTTGTTGTATAAAATCTTTCTAATTTAAAAATTAAAATTACCAAAAAAAATTAGTTATAATTTTAATTACTAAGTATAAATTTAAACTTTGTTTTCAAGTAATTATTTTAAAAAAAATTTTTGACAAAATATTTATCAAACAAAATCTTATATATATATATATATATATATATATATATATATATTTATGTTGTGTTCATATAGTGTGCTCGAGAGACTGACTCTCGAGCACACATAGTATGCTCGAGAGTTAGACTGTCGAGCACATTACATACTCGAGATACAATATAATTTTTTTTATTTTTAGGTTTTTTTTAATATAAAAAATTTACATTAACACATTTATTATTTTTTAATTGTAATATTTATATTTTTAAATTTAATAATAAATAATAATCATATCAATATAAAATTATTATATAAATCTTTTTAATAGTACAACATCCTTTACATATATTCAAAATATTAAACACCATAACAAAATATTTTTAAAATATATTTGTTCATAAAATAAATTATAAGAAAGTGCCAACATACATGTCTTATAAAATCTTATATATATATATATATATATAATTGTTCTCATCAACATAAAATTTATATATAAGATTTCACAACAATATTTTATATACACAAATTACAGTATAACAAGTTTTTTAATATATATGTTGATATAAAAATTCAAAAAAAAAAAACTTTGCGAAATCTACAAGTGTGCTCGAGATGGACAATCTCGAGCACAACATGTGTGCCCAAGATGGTTATCAACTGAAGAATGATAGATCTATAGTAAATAAATAATTCCAACTGAATTTAAGTCGCTGAATAATAGAAAATTTTGGTACAATTTGATTAGATAGAGATCTATATTTTCCTACTTCTATTCAGTCAAAAACACTCGTTGCAACAATCGCCAACATATTCAGTAGGAGTCAATTGAAAAATTTCAATAGAAAATTTCATTCATTCCTGTAGTGTTAGGTTAGATGATATACTTGATGAATTGAATGGTTCTACCGTGTTTTCTAAAATTGACATGAAAAGTGGCAACCATCAAATTAGAATGAAAGAAGAAGATGGATGGAAAACAACATTTAAGACTTTACATGGACTTTATGAATGGTTAGTTATGCCATTTGGGTTAACTAATTATAATACCTGTCAAAATCGGAATCATATGTTTGGAGGTATTATGGAAAACCACCTTGCATGACCAAGCCCAAGTGGAGGAAAACTTTACTCTAGGTGACGACCCAATAACAAGAGGAAGACTCAAAAAGATACAAGAGACAGTTGGAGCCCATATAAATGCAATTTTGGCCCAAGAGAATAAAATTCAAAGAGAGGCAAATAAAGTGGCGGTTCTACTTGTGCAATCACAAGGACAACAAGACTCAAAATAAAGTGCAGCAAATAATAAATCTAAAGATATTTTGAAGAATCTATATAATAGACTAAAATAATTCCACTCTAAGGCATTAATTACAAATAGATCATTAAATTATGTATAGTAGAATAAATTTAAATGAAAAAAATTAATAAATAAATTAAGTAAATTAATTACATCACATTAAAGTATAATTTAACTCAAGTTTGAATTCAAAGGTTTCCTTTTTATTTTCAATTATTTTTTAACATTTTTGTAACGGATATACTTAATATATACCATTATAAATTAGTAATTTCCATGAGAATTCAAATATATATTCTAATTGTCGAAATATTTTCTCTTTTACTCAATCAAATATATGCATGCGTATATATACATTCATATCTTTCCCTAATTTTTGCATGATTATATCTAATTAATAAATTTAAAACTTCATATTTAATTATACTGATTTTCTCATAAATTAGACAAAGAAAATTTTCAATTTATACAATAGACTAAAACAATTCCACTCTAAGGCATTAATTACAAATAGGTCATTAAATTATGTATAATAGAATAAATTTAAATGAATAAAATTAATAAATAAATTTGGTAAATTAATAAATTTGGTAAATTAATCACATCACATTAAATAGATTAAATGAATTTAAAAAAATTAAGGTAAATTACAATATAATTGATATATAATCACATTAAATGAATTTGAAAAATTATCGTAAATTACTATATGATTGCTATAATTAATATATAATTAGTATATAATTGCTATACAACTGATAAATTAGGTAAACTTTTTGATTGAAATATAATATGTTATCATTTAGTAAATTAACATTTATTATATACAAATAATCAAATAATTAATTGCTATATATCTATTTTCGAAAGTGATAAATTGTAGAGTCATGTTCTCCATCATGTCTGTCCATTTTCTTTCTCTGAATCCACTGGCGCAACTCGACAATACTCTCTCTCCAGCTGCTCATCTTTCGCCATTTGATCACCTTCTCATGTCGATCAAGAACCCAATCGACACTTGGTGATATGACTTCTTAAGGCTCCAACCTTTTTTTCTCCTTTGGGTATGTTTCTTCAATTCTTTTTTTTGTCTATATATATATATATATATCTCAAATAAGAAGATCATAATACAATGGATTAGCAATATTTTCCTGCCACCGTTTTTCTGAATTGAAAAAAAAGATAATGGTCTAATGAACTAGCATTATTTCCCTGGCGTCATGTTCCTCTATAGCTCTGGTAAACTATCCACTCAATCTTCATGCCTATTATTGTAACAATTTATTTCCTCTAAGAGATGGACATTTTCCTACAAGAATAAGCTCAAAGACATTAATTTTTCTATAATTCTCACATTGGTAAGTTCTTTTGATTTGTGTAGTAAGTATATTATCACTTCTGTTACATATTCTGTAAAATTTATATTTTTAACATGTATCCTTACTCTATAATTTTTTTTTTTCACATTTGCAGGAGCTTCAATATTCTTAGAGACTTACCTCTATCTTCTTTCAAATCATAGTAATTCTTATTCCAAAATCTAAATCTATTTTTCTATATATCTAAAATACAGGTGCTTTCTGGTTAATAATAGTAAGAAGAGTGATGTCTATCGTTGAGACAATCCCTTTGAACTTTTCAATGTTTGTAAATTTTCATCTTCATTAGATCTTAATTTTTTTTCTATCTGATTTTCAAAGTTGATTCTTCTTGTACAATTAATCTCATATAAATTTGAACCTCGTGCTACACTGCTACACACAATATCCCTGAAATTATGTTTTATAATTGCATTGTAGTGAAAAACCTTGAATTATAAACTGATACACGTGTCATCAATTTTTTCTTTAGGTAAATTAATAAATTTAGAAAATTAATGGCATCATATAATATTAATTATTTGATTTGAATTTACTGAAATGATTTGAATTGAAATTAAAAAATAATTACCTTTATTATTTGACTATTGTAGGATAATTAATGACATCACATTAAATGAATTATTTGATTTGAATTGAAATTCAAAAACAATTACCTTTATTATTTGATTTGAATTGAAATATATACATAATAAATTGTTAAAATATACATATACGAGCAGAATATATTTTTATCAGAATATATTATCATAATTATTAATTAGTGAAATTAGTGAAATTGAATAGCATAATATATTATCATAATTATTATCAATTTCACTAATTAATATTTAATATATTATATGAGTTATTGTTAAAATGAATAGCAAAATATATTTTTATCAAAATATATTATCATAATTATTAATTAGTAAAATTAGTAAAATTGATAAAAGTCAATTTCATTATTTTATTTGATTTGAATGAATGAATAAATTAGGTAAATTAATAAATTTGATAAATTTGGTAAATTAATGGCATCACATAATATTAATTATTTGAATTGAATTGATTTAAATGATTTGAATTAAAATTGAAAAATAATTACCTTTATTATTTGACCATTGTAGTGTATTAAATAATTTTTTAGTATATAAAATAAACTTGATTGTAGAATTGATATGTGAATTAAAAAATTTGCTTTATTTGACTTTATTTTGATTTCTTTCTAAAATAATTCTTAATTTAATAGAAATCAAAGTTTTAGATATGAATCTTTAAATCATAATCTCTTGATTGAAAAAAAAAAGATGAAAATCAAATTATTGAAAAAAGAAATCTTAGACCTGGAGATTCAATTCAAAAGTAGCAACAATCTTCAGTATTTTTGTTCTTTGGATCCTATTGAAACAAAAAAAGACGCATTCAAAAGTAAAGATGAAATCAATATTCAATCAATCATCAATATGTGCAATAAATAATTTATAACAAATAACAAATAATTTGCAAACTAACAAATTTATCTATTTTATTCATTTAAATTTATTCTATTGAATAAATAAATCAATTCAAATCAAAGTTTGATTAGGTAAAGTAGATTTAATTATAGAATTGATAAATCAATTCAAAATGTTTATGTTTAAAAAGTATATGTCATGACTCATAAATTTTATATAAATCAATTGTAATTATTATTATTTTTATAAGTTACAAAAATTTTTAGAATTGTGATTTATGCACGGGTCACAATACTAGTTTTATATTTAAAATTAGTGTAATCAAAGTCAATGATTTTATTGCCTAGGATTTGGAGTTATCAATTGCAAGTCTGATTAGGATTCGTGATTGACTTTATTAGGATTTGCAATTATTAGGATTTCTTTCCTATCAAATAATTAGGATTTGCCATTATTATGATTTCTTTCCTATTACTTGTGTTTTTACCATGTTTCCCAATAAATAGGATGCTATGTAATTTAGAAATGACACATTGAAGTTGAATGAAGATTTGAGGGTTTCTTTTTTCCATTGTGTGAGAACTTATCTTCTTTTGCTCTTGTGAAACCTTGTCTTGTTAATTCTCCTATATAAAATTGGTAATTCAAATTCACAAAAGCCCCCAATTTATGTTTCAACCCAAGTGCGTTGCTATGTGGATTAGACAACTTGTGTCCATGGTTGGACAAGTGGTCTAAGCGGTAGGTCACGTTCCCTATAGCGTTGGTTGGCTATTTGTGCTTGACAAGTCATTGAACCATTACTCATATCATTCTTTTCTGTTCATTTTGATTTTCTTTGTTAACCTACATCGTGAAGATCGGCCACTTCTTTTGAGTTCTTATCAACAATATTAGTCAACTTTTGGACAAAATAAATACTTTGCTAGTGACACTCTAGATTTATATATAGTTCATAAATATAGACAAATGAACAAGCTTAGTACATGCATTTCTTTATATCGACATATTCTAAGCAAGTTTTACAAATGTGTTATATATTTATAATTATTCTTAGCCTAACCAATTAAAATCCTTTAAGATATATAATATGCATAAGCATCCATCATGTTTTTCTTGCTCAATAATTTTTTTTTTACTTAAATTAATCACTTTGATAACCAAATAGTTCAATGTATTTAATTCAAACGAAAAAACATATTACAAAAGGATTATGATTCAAAAATTAACCTCTTGGAGTGAAATAAAACTTTAATTTTTTTTTATGACCTGGCACTGTGGCACCCATTGTCTATCCTTCTTAGCTAGACACAACGTTGTAGTGCCTGCAACTGGCCCTCTTTGTCATGTCCGCTCTGCAATGCCAAATATGGTGTTGCACCGCCACGATGCCAATGGAAATTATGCAAAAACCGAGTTTTTTTCACTCGAGGACCTAAAATTTGATATTTTATGATTCTAATCCTTCAAGAAAACCTTAGATTTGATGTAGTATCAATTTTAATTGGTGAAAATTAACTTGATTCACCCAAAAATTCTTTGAATCATGAATTTGAATTGAAAACTCAGAGTTCTTCATGAAAAATCCTTACACAATTTCACAACTCAATTTTAATTGGTGAAAATTAACTTGATTCACCCAAAAATTCTTTGAATCATGAATTTGAATTGAAAACTCAGAGTTCTTCATGAAAAATCCTTACACAATTTCACAACTAACCCTGCAATTGATCATACAATCATGTTAGAAATTGTATTTAAACGTAAGAAAATTTTGCAAACAACCCTAAAATTCATTGAATCTTGATTATAATCGAAATTTATTGGGTTCTATATAAATACCCTTATGAACCTTGAAAACCCTAAAACCTCAATTCCTGTCACAACTTGGCTATGATAGATTGTTGGAATTTCTTACGCAATAGAAACGACAAACTATACAAAGTGCAAAATTAAACTTCAAACTTTGTTATATGAGACAAAACCATGAATCTGATGTTTTCAGGATCTTAATAGGCTAGTTAATAATATTCAAGGAGTAGAATTGAAAAGAAATTATACCTTGATCAATAGCTTTCCTTTTTAAATAAGCCAGACTCTTCAAGGTTGATATAGACATTTTCTCACTTGATATTTTCTATTCTGATGGTCTGAACAAAAACTAAATTGATCTCATAATACAAAGAATTATAACTCATTTAAGTACCCATAGTTTGACCTCTTTTAATAATGATCCATCACCATTATATTTGGGTCCGAATATCTACACATATTTATTACACAATCACCCCAAACTAATATTAATATATCAAATAGGCCCAGTAATAATATATATTTTATAAGATCAAAATCTGAGACCTAATTATTAGACAACACTTAACAAATATATATATACACAATTATAAATATGTAAGTTGATAAATAAAATTGCTAATACTTTATTTATATATATTTATATATATATAATCGCTAACACGTCACTCTCAAAAGGATGCACAATAAAATTACATTTCATTACCAAATACTTGGAAACAATTATCAAACAAATGGGTTAGTTGGTACTAACGTCTGTGCAATACAAACATCATGGCATGGTCTTGATGAATTATGTAGAGTTGTCAAATATAAATATGACTACAAGAATGAGGGGAATGGAGGGGTGGTAACTACACTTTTCTGAAGCTGTTTGGATTGGACAAACCTCCTCCTGGAAATAATTGGCATATGAAATGCTAGATGGGTTAGTAGAAAGAAGCAAAGAAGCATGATCTATACAGGTCTTCTTCAGATGACATGGATGCTTCTTTTCAGTTCATATTCTGGAGGTAAGTGTCTGCACATTCAATCATGATAGTGATATTACTATCCTCTCAGTCTTCATTTGATCCACTTCTTTGAGACTCCCTCCTTATCATATCCAGTAAGTACTGAACAACCTCTGACATTGGTGGCCTGAATTCTGGCTCTGACTGCAATAGAGACATTAAGGCCAAAAAGTAAAAACCCCATAAAACTTGAAGATAGATATGCTGATAACTAGTATCAGTTAATGGTATTAGTAAAGCTTGAAAGTTGCCCGGTATATATGAGTTTCTCACCTGAACACATCGAGAAATAATGTCTGCGAAGTTTGACAATGATTTGGCTGGGTACTCTCCATTGAGAGAAGGATCAACCATACTTGACAATGCATCAATGTCATGTAGTTGGGGAATTGCCCATCTTACTAGAAATTGCTCCCCCCGAGTGCGTGTCCTGTACAAGATGTTTAGAATTTATAAATTTATTGGACGAAAATCCAAAATTGGGTGAACTAGTACTTTGGTCATGCATTCTCACCTGTCATAGGACTGTCTGCCTGTCAAAAGTTCCAACATAACCACTCCAAAGCTATACACATCACTCTGGTGTGTGTAAATTCCTGACTCAAATTCCGGAGCTCCATAGCCGTAAGCTGCTAGTAGCTGTCCTGAGAGCTGAAAATTATGGAGCAATATTGGACTGTTAAAAATGCAAATTACTTTGATACAATTATTTGATATGTCATTCTTTGAATAACATTAAGTCATGTATTGAGCCAATTACTTCGTTTTGAACATCCAAATTTAAAAATTTTTAAATGTCTGCGTACTAATTTTATGACTACGAATGTACCAGCTCATCCTCCTTTTCTATCTCCTCAAACTAGCTCTAGCTTCATTCCTTGACTAATAGGGATCAGAATATATCATTTTGATAGAAACAGTCAGGTTTCATGTTGATGAAAACTTAACAGCAATTAAATTAACAGCAATTAGCGAGGCTGCTAATTACTCTGTATGGGAAAAGGTGATCATATGGCTGGTGGGATGTTTTCTAGAATATTATACAAACATTTTCACCACCACATAGACCTGAGAAATTAAAAAGAAAATTGGTACCTTACCACCTTTACTTAACATTCCCCAAATAGATCTTCCATCAACCCCATCCATGTCCAAGGGCATGTGAATTGGGAGCAATACACACACACACACACACATATATATATATATATATTTGTCTATTTAGGCGTGTAAGAGGACATGTGAATTTTGCACTGCACAATGTCCTGCTGCAGGTGTAATATTAGAAAGAATGCATCAGCGAGAAAACCATCATTTATCAGTTCCAAAGATAAAAAGAGACCACATACTGAACAGAGACTTTCCTAAGACAATAAATGCCCTATACTGTCCAAAATTTTGTAGAAAAAAAGTTTTATCAATTCATAGAATGTTCCTACAGAGTCAAGATAAGATCAGGAAGAAATAGACCAATTATATGACCAAAGTGGGTTTGACGAGTATCTTAAATAAGGACATGTTCAGAAGTGTAGATACTCGATCACTAGCGTCCATTTGAAAAGATTATAGAAATCGTTGTTATACCTGATTCACAGAACCTGAGGCTATCAAGGGAGCCAAGCCACAATCAGAAACACGCACGGATAGATCTTCATCAAGGAGAATATTGGCAGACTTGAAATTTCGGTGTACAATAGGTGGCTGACAGATCTCATGCAAATACCTTCTCAGATGATCACAGCAAGTATTAGATTCAGAACATCAGATTATATTTGTGCATAACTGTCATTTCAAATTCTTCTATAAAGATATTAGAACCCGGAGAATAGATTTATTATAAGGCGCTGACATTATTCAACTCCTTCCCCCCCCCCCCGGGCATGCGGGGGTGGAACAATAAAAATAAAGATTGATAAACTCTGGCCCCTTGCACATTTGCAGGGAATTGTAGATCTACACCCCTAACCAGCATTGTATGCACATTGGTAGAATTATCAGTGGACTCAGTTAAAACAACTTTGTAGGGCTAAATAAAATTTCATAAAGAAGATATGAAATTTTCATGAGGATGGAAGGATTTAATCAGAACAACTCAATCAAAAGGTTATCACAAGAGAGTAGAAACTGAAAACTGATTGTGGATGTGTATTTACAAGTGTATAAACTTGAAGCTGTATCAAGAGACTTAACTTCTCTTTTTCTTTATAATTACATATAGAATGACTTGACCAAATTACCTAAAAAAAAATCCACCTCTCTTGTAGAGCATAGTGCATAGGACAAGTTTCATATTTAACTACAAAATCCAGGTCAAGAATTATTGTGCATATATACTATATTATGTTTCAGCGGTTTAGATTTTGGAACTCTCTGCTACTTGGGGGAATATAACCTTGCTAATACCCAAAGTTTTATGTATTGGCAACTTTGGGAAGTACTACCAGTGTCAAATGAATCCACTAAGACAAATTAAAAATTCAGGCAGTACTAAGAATTTGAATATTAACAAAATGGAATCAACAATGACTTACTCTAAGGCTCTAGCCGCTCCAAGTGCTATCCGAATGCGAGCATTCCATGAGAGTCTTGTTTTGAACTCATCATCTGAATGGAGTGCATCCTGCAGTGACCCATTACTGCAGTACTCATAGATCAGAAGTCTTTGGCCATGCTCTGCACAGTAACCTATAAGCTCAACAATATTTGTATGCCTGATACTGTCAATACTGTTTACCAGCTCAAGAAAGTCGTGATCCTTTAGGTGATCCGAAGCTCTCTTGTCCAGTTTCTTCACAGCAAGTAGCTATCAATTCATTCCAAAGGAATAAGTGTCATAATATGAATCTGACCAATTTATATAGACATATTTACTTTAGTCTGTGATAGACGAATGTATACCTAAGACATCCGGGCAATAAAATACTACATTGGTCAATTTATCATGTCATTCGGAAAATGTATTAGAAAAACATCAAAACCATAAGATGCAAAGAAAAAAGAAAATTAACCATCTTTGTGAATAAACAATGTTCCAATACATTTAGTCTTAAGCCATTTAAAAATCATAAAACAGGAAAAGGTATCACTGTCAGCAGTTAAGTTCGCAGAGAGAATGAAGCCATGTATGCATTCACTGCAACATCATCTCATGGGGGATGATTTGAAGAACAAATGAAAAATAAGCTCAACACACGTGAAATATGCATAGAAGTTATGTCCAACCAAAAACACGTGACTAAAATGTCATATTTTCTTCGTCATGTTTGATCTCAAAATCAAACAGCAAGAAATGAGATGTTACTATGAATAGTGACTGGCTAAAGGAACAGTTGAGAGACTACACAATGAAGAAAGTATCATATACATTTTGGTCAACATTACTGGCTACGTAAAGGTGATAACAGTCCAAGAAGACAGGTCATAACAATATAGACAAGGGAAACAAACAAAAAGTGAGTTTCCATTTTAGATAAATCAATGAATCAGACAAACAACGATCATACCTTCCCGTCAGGAAGCTCTGCCCTATATACACTCCCCAACATGCCAGATCCCATAAGGTTTTCTTGAGAAAAGCTGTTTGTATATTGCTGAAGGGATGCAATGGTGAAAGATTTCACAAAAGTGGGAGGAGGAGGTGGATTTCTTATGGAAGGATTGACTGGAGTTCCTCGGCGGAAAGGGATTGGCTCAACAATCATCTTCTCAGTAGGAGGGGGTGGAGGCGGTGGTGGAGGGGGAGGAGGGGGAGGAGGTGGAGGCAATGAATATACATCTATTGCACTCATATCTATCTCATGATCCTGCAGCTTTGGTAATGTTCCCATTCTTTGGACATCTTTCTCTTGCTCATCCTGTGGCCTCAGAATAGCTCCCACTCTCCTGGTCTCTGCCTGATGTTCTTCTTTTGGTCTCAGAATGGGCCCCTTAGGTGCTGTCCAAAGACAAATTTAAATGTTATTTGAAAATTGAATTGACTAGTTCAGTAAATTATTACCCAGAACTACTAGACATTATATAATAAATGAAATGAAAGACCCAAAAATATATATTTATTTACCTTTCTCAGTTTGACTGGGTGGTTGGACTGAAGCCCCATAATCCCTTTGATTCTGTCTGTCATCTCCATATGCACCAATTTGATGTTGCTTGGAAATTCTGCCAACCCTTTCCTTTCGGCTACATCTTGGAGCAAAGAGGATGAGTGCTAATACCAAGATAATAAATCCCAGTACGCTCGCAATAGCTATCCAAACCACCCTTTTGGTGGTTTTTTTTGATTTTCCAGAATTTGATTCCTTTGATGCAGTTGGACCATCAGCCTGCTTAGTAGGTACACGCCCTGATGTTGGTGCTCCAGAGACCAAGGTTCCTGGCGGTGTTGTCGCTGGGGAATGAGGCGGAGGGGCTGGAGCTATAGTAGCATTAACATTAAATGGGTTTCCATCTTTTCTGCATCACAAAAATTGTCATTAGTTAATGGAGCCATTAAGTTACGACTATATATTACTTGGATCTCTGATGTTACATAAATAAAAAGAGAGGAACGTAAAAGAAACACTTTGATCAAGGTAATGCAATCAATTCTTGAATACTTTCATTTTGTCATTACTTCTTATCATAAAATAGATAGTAAATAAATAGCCTAATTCTCCACACCAGATCTTGTTATTACCATTAGCATAATAGTCCCCATCATTTACCATCCTCCTTCTTCAGCTAAGGTATCATTATAATTCTTCAAATCCAAATTTAAACCTTGAAGTCCAAATCCTTTGTATATTTAGAAGCCCTAAAACCACAAGTTTTGAACACCATAGTACACAGCATAAGCAACTAACCAAGTGCCATGTCCATGTTCTTAATTTCAAATTCAGGATTTTGCCTCATGTAAGCATAAAGAACCAAAATAATTTTTAGTTTGAAGCTTCCACCTGAAATTTGGGATGCTTAACAACTTTTGAGGTATTGGACCATTGAATTGGTTGTTCTCTACATTCCTGTTCACATAAAGTAGAACATGCAAAAGATAAGGAAGTCGGTCACTTAATCAAAAAATGGAATTTAATCCTTCAAGCATTTGGAAAAATTTTCAATCCACCATATTGAAAGCACTTTGATAAATTAACATAAAATCTAAACTTATATGAATCAAGGTTTAGAGAAGTACAAATCTTTCAACGGAAGGTCTTGCAAAACATCAAGGGTCCCAGAAAGTTGATTGTTCTGCAGACGTCTGCCAACAAGGGATTAGTTAGTTTGCCTGAGAGAGAACAGGGAAGTAAGTTCATACAGATGGTCTTACCAAGACAAAATACTCACAGGGTGGTCAGAGCTAACAAATTCTGTGCAGATGGAGGTAGTTCCCCGCTCAAATTATTACTAGATAAATCTCTGCACAACAGTGTCAGTGGCTCCATTAGTATCTTTTATACATAATAAATTAACAATCTCCATTCAACTAATCTGTACTATTTAAAATGAGGTCATACAGATTAATCAATTTCGTAATTGACTGAAAGACATCTGGTATTTCTCCAGTTAACTGATTGGCATTAAGAGACCTGAAAGGAGATAATTAAACCACATTTAGGTAATATTGCAATGAAGTTTGACATTAGCTGTCACCAGATCTTAATAAAAAAATAGGAGAGACAACAAACTCACATATCTGTCAGTTCAGTCAATGTGGCTAAAGAGCTTGGAATACTTCCACTGAACTGATTAGCTGAAAGAAAACTACAATGGTACAGACCATTAAGCTTATTTGTACAATTTGTTGGGAAGAGCTAGTATTACACAAAGGGAGAGATTACATACAAATTTTGCATGGTGACTGGCAAACTGGATGGAATACTTCCCCCTATGTGGTTGTTGCTTAGATCTCTGTCCCAAAAAAGTTACAAGTGGAGAAAAAAGTAGTAAAAGGATGATCATTAAGACTCATGAATTGAGAAAATAGAATGCAGATGGACAGAGTAGAAGAAACATCACACATGCACCTATACACACTCAAATAGAGATTTGTGGACAAATACAGAAAGCTAGCCAGCAACAGGAGGGGAAAGAGAGTATTCCTTACATTGCTTTGATAGAAACAAACGTTCCCAAGCTGTCACCCAATTCACCTCCCAAATTTGCACCATTCAGAACTCTGGCATTCATAAAAAGAGGATGAGAGAACTGGTGGCCAACCATCTTTAGAGGTAACAGTCAATATGAAGAATCAAGGAAATGGGATATCATACATTTTCTGTATAACTGAACCGTTACATTGTATGCCTTGCCATGCTTGTCCGCATGGGTCTCCCCCACTTGGAACCCACCCAGGGAGAGCAGGGAAGCCCAGTGCAGCATATAAGTTATTTAAAGCAGCAACTGATACAGTAAGAAAATGTTAGACCACAGATACATCGAATTATATAATAAATAGGAGAAACTGAACAATCCTATATATAATATTCCAGTTACAAAACACATCCACAGAATTTAGTAGCCCTCCACTTATTGGTCCAACGCAGATACTCATACTAACTTTCAATACAAGGCCAATAAGTTGGTGCATCGGTTTCTCCTGGGAGATGGGGTTATCCCCCCGAAGCGGCATTTCAAAATATATGATCCCAGCTTGATTGAACTATAATCCATACACAAAAATACAAAAAGCCGTCCTGTTTGCTAAATACAGTCCCCTGAGAATCTCAAGTCAATTCCTACTCATTCTCCCCCTATACTTCCAAGACCGTATGAGCAAATGAATCAAAAAATGATGAAGAGAAAGAGAGAGAAAAAAAGCTTACCGTCAGCAGGATTAGTGTCTGCACGCGAAAACTGAATCGTGCAGATCAGCATAAATCCCAATAATACTTCACCATAGATCTTCACTCTCTTGTAGTCTAAAGGAGATCTCTTCCCACCCATTGATCCCCAGTTATATTTCAGTCTTCTCAGAAAAAGCTAATCACGACAACATCCTCCCAACTGAAAAATCAGCCCAACAGTTCAGAAAACCCAATTAACCAAATTGCAGGACTCGAAAGGCCACTGAGCAAAAACCGAAAGAAACTCACAATTATCTACTCACACAAAAAATAAAAATAACGCATAAATAGCATACATGACTATAAGCACGGAATCGAAGATCAAAATGAACTTACAGTGGAAGTGAGGAGCTGAAAATTTCGGCAAATGCTGAAAAAAATAAACGGAAATGAAGCAAGAGAGAAATTTCAGTGGACTCTCCAAAAGCAAAAAATCCAGTTGGAGCTCAACATATAAACTTAACGGCTAAGATTCAAATGAAAAATGGCAACGCAGCTGGGAACGTAAGCAAAAGGCATCACAAAGAATTTTTACATACTATATTCTGTAAAACCCTAACCTTTGGAAAAAGCTAAAAAGGCAAAGGAAAATTAAATGTAAAGGCACACTGAGGAAATTCTCTGAGAGTGAATCTTTCTTTTTCTTTCTCCGTATGGCCGGTGGTTCTCCCCCTCTCTCCCTGAGCTAACCAGCTATATAAACAAACAATAAAAAGAAGAGTGCAAGTCATGCATATCTTCTTTGTAAAGCCTAATATAAACGGTGAAAACATCGTTGCCACGCCCACGCTCCTTCGCCGACGCGTACAGTCTCAGCTTTCAAAGCTATCTTGTGCAGCTTCATTGCTTGCACGTCCACTAAAAAAGTTATAATTATTTTAATTTTATTTTTAAAATATTAAGTATATTAATTTATTTTTAAAAAAAATTATATTTCTTTCAATTTTGTTCTCCTATTTGTCAAAATAAATTTTAACAATAAAAAATTTTATAATTTAATAATAAAAAAATCAAATTGTAACAAATATAATTTTTTAAAAGAGCTTGTTTTTTTAAAGATTAAATGAAGATAAATATATTCTTTTATGAACTTAATTAATAATTTATTCTTATAATTAGAATCCATACGTTGCTGATTCTTTTATTCTATCAGATTTTGAAATGATTCCCACTTTTATCTAATTATCTGACTTGCAAGTTGCAATATTAAGTCAATTTTTTAGTAAATCAGCATATATTCTCAGAGAAATAATTGAAAATTGTGTTGCATTAGTGCAAACACTTTCAACTGAAAAAGTAAAATGATTATAACTAAGTAGTTAAAAATATAAATAAACAGGGGAGGATAGAATTGTTGTTGCTTTGATTGATACTTTATTGGCCAACAAAAAATTATGATTCATCGGAAGTGAGTGTTACATCCACACATAATACCCATTGCAGGCTAGTTTATAAAGAACAATAGGCTTGCATTATTTAATATGAAAGATTTGTTTCCTTTATAGAGATCAAATAGATTAAAAATTTATAAATCATCAAAATATGAATCTGTTAGATACATTTTCTATTAAAATCTTTGTTTAATATGCGTACATATCAGAACTCAAATTTACTTTTTTTTTATAAATTGAATTTATTTGAAATTTCTCATTTGATATTGTTGATTTTTTATCATGGCTATTTTCTTATTTTGTTTCATGTTTCATGATATATATTTTTTAAAAGAAAAAAGGTAATTGAATTAAAACCTAAAAGTAAGTCAAATCAAAACGTTAAAGTAATAAATTATGGAAAAATATAATAAATTTAATATCTTTTATAATTTAGCATGATTATTTTAAAATTTATTTATCAATATTATATTTTTATTAAAAGCTTAATAATAACTATTAATTTTTTACCTAAGTCTGATTCAGTAATTTTCTTTTATTAAAATTACTAATATCCAAAAAAAAAAATTTGTACTCCAAGAGAACAAGACAAAAATTGAAAATTTTCAAAGCTAATTTTTATTTTTTTTATCTACAAGACTCATATTTTAAGTTTCATTTAAAAAAATAATTATCAAATCACTTGATCTAATCAACATTAATTAATAAATAATATTTTAAATTTTGCCAATTTTTTTCTCCGTTTGATACGTTTTCAATAATCGGTCACAAAATTCAAACTGGTATCTTTTCATATTTGTTTTCCTAAACCAATTAAGTAGGAACAAAATCTTCCACTATGAAGGGGGAAGTACTAAAAATTCAAGTGTTGTAATTTCAATTTGCATGATAGCTGCAAAGTGTGATCATTTATAAATTAGTCCGTGCTTTTCTATTATTGTGCAATGATTCTCAGTACATCGAACGTGTGTTTCACATGGCAGGGCCGCGCGTGACGGGTGGCATTTAATGACACAACATAATTGACATATATTTCTGATACTACACAACTGTAATTGTCTCGGAGCCGCCAGATTCTCTATGGGCTTCACGTGTTTGGCTGATGATTGTTATGGGCTTTGTGTCAGTTAATTTAGAGCCCGCTGAATTTGAGAAATATCCGCTTTCTTATTGGACGAACGAAAAAAAGATATTATATTTATTATTAAAATTACATTAAATGAAACTAATGAGTACGTAATTTTTGCGAGGTATCACCAGCAAAAGCTTTTATGGACAAAATGTCCAATAAGCAAAAGCTTTGTTGCTTTCAATTCTAAAATGCTTTCCACAATTGTTCACGTAACTGATTTTTTCGAACCAATAATGGAATGAAAGAAAGTTTAAAGGAAATAGACCAAAGTGACATGACCAAATTTCAGCTATATTTTCTCACAAAATTTAAAAAAAACAATATTGATATTATATATATATATATATAATTTACTCTTATTACTTTTATTTTAAATCTCAAGATTTTATTCCAATTAAAAGTGAATGACATACATTGATTTCAATTTTTTTGAAGAAAAATTTGGAACAGCTTTATTTACACATATACTACACTTTTTTTTTTTGGTAAGTGAAAACATTACTGATACGAAATGTAAACATTTCTCCAAACAAAAAATTTAAACATAAATTTACTATTTTGTGAAAGACTAACTTATTCTATTAGATTTAGCTTGAGATAATAATTTAAATTTACAAGTATTTGGCAAATTATTCATGTTTTTACTTCTAAACTATTATCAAGTGGCCCAAAGTTAATTTCATGTGAAGTCTAATACACCACTTAGAACACCCCCACTTTACACATCATAATATTTTAATTGTGGGATTTAATTTTCAAAAAACTAAAATTTAATGAGATAACGCTACATTCCCATGCCGATAACTATAATTTATTGAGCTCATAATAAAGGCTATCTTGTCCTTGACTTATTATTTTTATAAATAATCTATTAGTTCTCTCAACGAATTACATTTCCATTATCTTTAGTGGAAGTTGGTGTGCTTTGTTTTTTATTATCTCCTTTTGTTCTACAAAAAATAAAATAAATAAATAATCCATGAGCCTTCAAAGTACAATCTAGTTTCTATTTATTCTCGTACCAGTATATTATTGATTGACTTAAATATAGAAGTGTGCACAAGAAGTTTGCTCCTTTTGCTGCTCCCCCCACTAGAAAGAATTAATTGTACATAAATATCAAAATTGAACTAATTAAAAAAAATTGTTTTAAGAAAGAGTATCCTATGATGTCTAATTTATTTGTTTGATTTGAAATTATTTTAATTTATAGACAAATCTTTAGGGTAAAAGGACAAAAAAGTGAGTTTGGGAAAGTGAAGTTTGAAACGCTTTCAAGCTTTATTTGAAGGGTATAATATTAGAAGGGCGATGGAGATTTAGACCGAAAGGTAGCGTTAGCGTCCTTTTTTTATCTCTATCCATTCCTCGCTGTCACGTACGTGGAGTGGAATCTATCTGATAGACCCCGGCCTTTTTTTCTTGCCCTTATCTTTAGACTTAATTACACAAGTCTTATAAATCATAATTTTTTTTTTTATCGACGAATGATTTTGTAGGCTGTCAATTTTTTTTTTAAATAAAAAAACATTAACTTGTCAGTGAACATAGGAATGTTACCAGGCTTCCATAGTTTAGATTTTTTATTTGGTTTAATTTAGACAATTAATTTTTATAATTAATAGCTTATATATTATCATATTTTAAAAATAAAAATAACATTCTAAAATTTAAACTTTTAAACTTAAAAATCAACTACTCAAATTAAAATTGAGTCGAGTACAAAGTCGAGCAAAAAATTCAGAGTCTATTGTGTGTAGCAGTCAACTAGCCAGTAATTGCTAGGATTCTCAAGTAGTTATATTATGTGTAAATTATATAAACTCTTCGATACAATATGTTTGCTAGTAATTCTTTTTTCCATTTTTGTAATAAACATCAAATAATTATGCTGTGAGTAGCATTGAAGTTGGAAAAATTAATACAAACGGAATTTTAAAAATAATAATTCTTTATAATACTATAATATTTAAAAAAATTAGGCATAATTTTCTTAAAGAATAATCTAATTGTAATTTTAATATTCAAACTTTAAAATATAACACTTTATCTCTTAACCTATCACAGAAAATAAAAATATTTAATATAGATTAAAACTAATATATAGAACTCATATATTTGTTATGTAATATCTTTATTTTAATTTTTTTTTTAATCTTTAACTTGTGCTTCTTTTAAAACCATATTAATTTAATTGATGCATAACGATCTTACTTCTTTTAACAATCTAGATAATAAATCATCGTAATTTAATGTTTGGATTTCAAAAACCTAATTAAAATAGAATTCAATTTACTTATATACAAATTTTGTCATAATAAAAGTGAACGTAGTGGAATAAATTAACAATAACTTAAACTTCTAAGGAAGGGCAATTGGGGAAAAAGAAGTATAGGCTGCAACTTGGTTTAGATCCACTTGGGAGCTTTTAATAATGATGGATAGTCAGTCTCATTGAAAATATTAATTAGAATAAAAGAGTAGGCCGCAGGAATATGAAACAAAACGAAGTGTTGGTGTTGCTGCGTCCTTCGATGGTTGGACTGGTCGGTTTCACATGTAGTGGACCGTTGGCCCCTTTCTCATTCATTCGCAAATATTCTAACAACGAGGGACTCAAGTAATTTGATTGTTAAATTTTTTAAAAAATGTCTTATGAATTAAAAAAAAAATGTAACGTTGAAAAGGTTAAATAATTATATTTTTGCGGTCCTTTGGTAAATAAATCAAAGTAATAGGACCCACTTTGAACAGCCCTGTCCTTTCGGTGCTGTTCGAAGTATGAAGCATATACTGCGCCCTCAGTGACCAACCAGAACGTGCCACGTGCCCGGGACATACAGAGACGTTGGCTTTGCAGCTGCCTCTGTTTTCTGGATCTGGGTTTAAGAATGCAGAGTGCAATACTACTTTTAGCAATAGTTTTTTTGGTTGTTAAAAGTTTTAATAATAGATTATGTTGCTGAAACTTTTAGTAATAAAAAAATTGTTGCTATAAGCCCAGGAAAAAAAATAAAAAAAGGGAGGCAAACACCCCAAATCCCTGTTTTCTGCTACTCCCACTACCTCACATCGTCCGTGTTCTGCTGTGCTTTTCTCTCTGTTTCTTTTTTTTATTTTTAACAACGATTAAAATTATTACCTTTTTTAACAACATCTTTAGTGTTAAAAGAAAAAAAAAATTTAGAAAAAAAAATAAAAAAGAGGCAGAGAGAAAAGCACAGCAGAAGATCTCATCTGGTGCATCTCAACCTCACAATACAACATAAATTTAATTACACCACAGCTTACCACATCCCCCTACTCTGCTATTTGGTTGTTTACTATTTGCATTGCATTTTTACGCTGTCCACGTGTAGTTTTTCTACGAACTCTGTTTTTAAACTATTTCAAGTTTTTAACTAGGCTTTTGAATATATTTTTGTTAATATTGAAATGTAGAAAAAATATTATTTATACTCATAAACTTTAACCTATATTTTAATTATCATCCAAATTTTTATTTTTGTATCAATTATAAATTTATAATTCATATATTTTAATTATTTTTTATTATATTATTGATCTTAAAGTTATTTAAATATTTAACGGTGAATGCTAATGTGTAATCTATCTTACATATATTAGCATCTACTAATCTACCCTAGTTTTATCATATGGGATTGGAACTGATAATGACCAAAATAATTATTTTTTTTATTATTATACTTCACAATATGTCTAATTATTTTAGTCATTATCAGTTCTAATTTCATATGAAAAAATTATGATAAATTAATAGGTGTTGATGTGTGTAAGAATATTAACATTTGTCATTAAATATTTAGACAACATTAGACTTAAGGGTATAATTGAAACATGGATCAAAGTTCAGGATCATGAATAATATTTTTTATTTTAAAATGTTTTTGGTGTAAAAAGACTAAAATTTTTGGATAAATTAGTAACAGTATTCATTTAAAAGAACTCACTTTCAAGAAATAAATCATTTGACGAGATGCTAAATAAATTTGAGATTTTTAATGACTTCTATTAGACATAATGTGAAACTGTAAGTTGGTCAATGTAAGGTGGGGTCCCTCCTAAGTGGGACTCATCACTAATGTTTAAAAAAAAAAAAAGGGGTCAAGTTGCAATTTAATAAAAATTGTAATCAAAATTTGTAATTTATCCCAAAGTCAAAATAAGCGTTGAAATTTCAGAGGCTGCTGAACGAGTTAGGCGCAGACAGGCGCAAACGCATTTGAAGGAGTTGGTGGAGGCTGCGCAAGAAGAAGGAAAATTGAAGAGGTTGGTGAGGAATGACCCTATAAATAGGGTCATTCACCTTCTTCAGAAATCATTCCTCAAATCATTCAAAATCCTCACAAAGGAGAGTGAGAGAAAAATAGAGAGAGCCTTAGAAAGAGAGTTTTTCTAAGAAGAAAATAGTGAGCCAATTTGTGAGGGTATTTTCACAAATTGAAGAAATACCGTTGTTGTATTTTTGTTAGTGAGAGATCCACCTGATGGTGAAGTTTGTAATCCCATTATTATTATAGTGGAAGTTTAAGTGACCTACGGGTCCCGTGGTTTTTTACCTCATTTGGAGGGTTTTCCACTCTAAAATCTTGGTATTATTTTATCTTTTTGGTTTGGAAATTATCCTGGGCTTGAGGGTATTATTTATTCTTTCAAATACCCCAATTTTCCCAACAGTCAATATATAAGTTTTTTATTTTAGATTTTAGTATGTGATAACTTGGAGGATCAACTTTAGCGGTTCACTTTCTGAGTTTCCCCATATCATGTTAGGGGACAAATATAAAATACCATATCATATTTATTCAAAAAAAAATTGTACTCAACATCTTATTTCAAAAAAAAAAGGAAAATAATAATTTTTTATAAACCTGTAAATTTATCCCTAAAAGAAGACAGGTAAATGCTCGTGCTGATTAATGTAACATGAAGAATTTCCTTTTTTTAGTGGATAAATTAAGGGGGCCATGGCCCAAGGAGAAGAAAAACAAAATTATCTTTGGTTAGGTAGTCTATTAATTTATTGAGAAAGACCAATAGACCATAAAAATTTAATCAAACTTTATTTATTAACACAATTAAATTAGCTACACTGTCTTAACATAGATTATGTCTAAGAAAATTTTATTATAAATTAGATTTAATATATTACATTACAAAAAAAGTTCAAATTAGATTTAATATATTACATTACACAACAATTCTGCATGATTTCTGGCAAACTTTTTAGTTTCTAAAATGCACAGTAGTTTTCAAAAACCAAGTGACCAACGGTCAAAAATTGCATATTCTTTTGTCTCTGCGTTTACACTTAGAAATTTATTATATGCATTCCTTTCAAAGTGTAAACCCTTTGAAGTCAACCTACAAAATTTATTAATCAATGTTAGAAGACCAAATCCAAATGAACATCGTTCTCCTATGTGTCATTTTCTTTCTTTCTTTCTTGGAAAGTAAAAAAAATAAAAACAATAAGCCATGAATCCATCCTTGAGAAAAATTCATTTCGACACTGAAAGATTAATAAATTTTGCAGGTTAAACTCAAATGCAGAAAAACTTAATCTATATATCTATGCTTATAAATCTTCGTAAGTACACAATAAAAACACATATTAAAAGTTATAAGAGCATATCTTGATCTATCGTAAACTCAAATACAAAATCAAACGGATAGGTTGTTCTACAAAGATATGAGAGACTCTCTCTAATATTTAAAAACACAAATGACACTTAAAATTTTTTTAAAGGTTTGTCTTCTCATATAATCTAAGAAACCACTACTCATATCTTTATATCTATGGGTTGACCCATTTTATAATAACACACAATTACAATTATTATCTAGAGCCGAACATCTACACATATATTATTTTCACTAACACCCCATACCAAAACAAATATATATCAAATAAGTCGCTGAATACAAATTAATGAAGATAGTAAAATAAACCTAATTAAAGATAGTACCAATATATATGTCCAAAAAAATATATAAACATATATAATATTTAATATGTCAGTCCACACATATATTTAATAGTGTCAATATTATTTATAAAATAAACAAATATATGTAATAAAAAAAGACGATAACAAATACTTGTTATATTATATACATAATATATAAAAAGATTTAGTAAAAATAAATGTAATTGTTTTAATTTAATTTTTGTTGTGAGAAAAGTTAGCGGAACACATCTTTTAATTTTAGGAGAAGAAGTGCTTTTTAAACAAAATAAAAAGAAAATCATGTAATTTCAACATTTCTCAAACAAATTATTTATGTTCCTCTGCACGATTTGCAAGCCACGGTTAGTTTTTATTACATTAGTTATATTTACATAAAAAGTATTTTTTGGTCCTATGTTTTAGGTTTCATTTTAGTTTTTTATGTTTTAAAGGTTATATATCGATCCTCTATATTCTAAAGTTTTACTATTATGATCATTTTTTGTAAAAATCGTTAATTTATGTAACAACCTTGGCACATCATATTCTAAATGCTGACATTGCTTTTTTACATGACTGTTAATTAAATATTAGTGTTTTATATATATTTCTCAAAATATCCAAAATATAGTTATACTTCCCAAAATATAGCATAAGGGTATTTTGAAAATTATATGTGTGACACTAATATCCAGTCAGCATCTATGTAGATGACTCGTGTCAATATTTAGAGAATAACATGTCAACTTCGTTATATAAACTAATAGTTTTAACAAAAAAATCATAAAAATAAAGACTTTGAAATATGTAGGACTAATATGAAACTTCTAAAATATAAAGGATCAAAATAAAATATAAAAATACATAGAGGGCCAAAATATCACTTTTGTCTTATATTTAATATGATCCTTTCTTTTTTGTCCATTAATATGATCCTTACTATAATATGGTCTTTAATCAGCTTCACACACCAACCATAATAGTACCAAAAAGGCAAAAACCAGATTAATGAGATTTGTGATTGATCTGTTAGTCAAAGTGCCAGGCCCTCTTTCGAAGGCCTCAAGGGTTGTTGTTGAATTGATTGGCAGTTACCTTAATTGACAGAAGATAATTGAGTGGTCCAGAGTAGGAACACAACAATTCTTCATGGTTTCTGGCAAACTTTTTAGTTTCTAAAATGCACAATAATTTTCAAAAACCGAGTGACCAACGGTCAAAAATTGCATATTCGTTTGTCTCTGCGTTTGTAACCCAAATTTAAAAGAGTTCAGAAACTTCCCCCACTTTTTTTTTTGTGGTTTGAAATCAACCTGCAAAATTTATTAATCAATGTTAGAAGACCAAATCCAAATAAACATCGTTCACCTATGTGTCCTATTCTTTCTTTCTTTCTTGGAAAGTAAAAAAATAAAAATAATAAGCCCTGAACCCATCCTTGTGAAAAGTTCATTTCGACACTTGTTATATTATATACGTAATATATAAAAAAAAATTAGTCAAAATAAATATAATTATTTTAATTTAATTTTTGTTGTGAGAAAAGTTAGCGGAACACATCTTTTGATTTTAAGAGAAAAAATGCATTTTTAAAAAAATAAAAAGAAAATCATGTAATTTCAACATTTCTCAAACAAATTATTTATGTTTCTCTTCCTATCATGATCAGCAAAATATAAAATTGATATTTTGGTTCTATGTTCTATATTTCATTTTTCATCTTTTACGTTTTAGAAGTTATATATTGGTATTTTATGTCTGTATACATAGCTGCTAACTGAATATCAATATTTCATGTGTAATTCTCAAAATATCCAAAGTACACTTATACTTCTCAAAATATAGCATGAAGGAGGAAGCATAAGGGCATTTTGAAAATTACATGTGAGACAATAATATCCAGTCATTATTTATATAAATAACTCATGTCAATATTTGAAAAATAACGTGTCAAATCTGTTACATAAATTAGTAATTCTAACAAAAACATATCATAATAATAAGACTTTGAAACATAGAGGATTAATATAAAACATAAAGGATCAAAATAAAACATAAAAAAAAAATAAAGTACCAAAATATCATTTTTGCTTTATATTTAATATAATCCTTTGCTTTTTGTCCATAATATGATCCTTAATTACTATATAATATTGTCATTAGTCAGCCTCACACACTAACCATAATAGTAATTAATGAGAATTGTGATTGATAAGTTAGCATTAGTCAAAGTGTATGTTAGTATTATTCAAAGTGCCAAGCCTTTCAAAGGCCCCAGCGGTTGTTGTTGAATGGATTCGCAGTTTATTTAAGCTTCAAAACAATATATATATGAAATAAATCGCAGAGAGTCTCTCAGGTCGTTATCTTCCCTTTCTCATGACATATTTCAACATGAAACCGAACATATCCATTTGTACGTGAACGTCTGGAAGATGCATGGACATTGGACAAGACCTATATAAAATATTCAGTTTAAGATGACCATGACTTGTTGATTGATCAACGTCCCTAACTCGAATGCCGCCTATTTACCTATTTAATATATTTATTTATTCTAATATTATATTGTCATAATATTAGTTATTACTTACGGTAATGAATCAACACTCGTCATCAAAATTGAATCTTCCTTGGAAATTCTGAAGTTGACTATATATTAGATGGATTCTGGAGGAAGTGAAGTGCCATACCCATAAAGTTAAATGCGTTTCAGACAAGGAAAACGGCGTCAGCTAGTTTAATTTAATGCCATTGGGTGAGGGGTGCCACCACGTGATGGTTAATAATTAAGATATTTTCTAAGAAAATACTTCGATTTGATGTTTAAATTTATAATAATAATATTTTCTTTTGGATTCGTGACTCTGAATTATTTGCTAATTAAGTCTAACTTTAATACATGATGAGTAATTCATTCAATTTAAAAACATACATATATTGAGAGACTCAAAATCCTAATTCTATTTAGTTTCTTTTATTTTCCAAATCGAAAAAATGCAATTTTTTTTCCTTTAACATGTCCACTTCAAGGTTTTGTCTGGGAGAATGAAGTGCCATATAAAATAATGGGTTAATAGTAAGTAGAAAGAAGGATTTGTTTCTTATAGACACTTTAAATCTTACTAGTTTAAGAGAGCCATTTGCAACTGCAAAGTGACTCAAAAATTAATGAAGAATTTTTCCAATCATCCTTTATTTTTTTTAAAAAAAAATTGGGTAGGAAAAATGGTTACATGTAACATCTTAAAATTATAGGAGATTGTTTTTGGACTATAAAAAGAAAATTATAGGAGATTAATTTTCAAAATGTAAAACCATAATCATTCTTTTCTTTTTGGTTTGTCACAGCAAGTTCAATTGAGACTTGAGAGGTGAGCCCTTTTTTTTTTTTCCCGATTGAAGAGAGGTAAGCTTTACTGAAGCCCATATCGACAACTACTCGTTTTGGATCACAGGATCCAATAATAGGCCGAAAACTATACAATCTCTTTTTTTTTAAAAAAAAAAAGCATCGCAATTTCCACGCAAAGCTTTGGCCCGCCCCTATTGTGGTTGGTAGAGGTAGATGCTACGTTCATCGCTGAAAGCTTGAAACCAATCACACATCATCCTCATTTTCGCGTCTCTGAGCACTCGTTCTCTGTTGTCCCGAAGAGAGACACGGAGTGAGATCATGTTTTCGCGCTTCAGAGCCGTAGCTCGAACTCTCAATTCCACATCCAAGCCGTTCTCTTCGTCGTCCACGGCAATTCCTTCCACCCTGTCGTCCGAATTTCCTCAGACTCTTGCAGGACTCCGAGCTCGGCTCGCGGAAGAGTCGCCATCTCTCTCTGATTTTATTGTCCTGCAATCCAAAAATTCGTACTCTGTCGAGGTTGGGACGAAGAAGAAGCCGCTGCCCAAGCCAAAATGGATGAAGGAGTCGATTCCCGGTGGAGAGAAATATGTGCAGATCAAGAAGAAGCTTCGGGAATTGAAGCTTCACACAGTTTGCGAGGAGGCCAGGTGTCCTAATTTGGGCGAGTGCTGGTCTGGCGGCGAGACGGGGACTGCCACCGCAACCATTATGATTTTGGGAGATACTTGTACTCGAGGTTGCAGGTTATGTAATAAATTTGTGTTCACTGCATGCTTTACTAATGATGTTATGGTAGTTTTGGCCTTTTGCGTGTTTGGAAATGATATTGGTTCCTGAATAAGAAATTGCAATCAGCAAAAGAAAAACCGTTAATTCAATTTCCCACCACAAGTCTGATAGGTTATGATTCTGTGCGTGAAAGAATGTGGGTAATTTCTTTAAGCACATTTAACACTTGGCTTCTGGCTAACCCCTTTAATAACGCGCATTCACAAGTAAGCAATGATTGATGGAATAGTTAGTAATATTAGTCACAAATAAAATTTCATACTTGTGTCTGAATGTATTATGGCAATGCCTGACATATTTTGCATGTTTCAAAATATGATGCGTTTTACTTGTACCTGGAATAGTTGAATACTGGACTTCTTTATTTAGCTACTTTTTTCTGATTTTCAGATTTTGCAATGTGAAGACATCTCGAACTCCACCTCCACCTGACCCGGATGAACCCACCAATGTGGCTGAAGCAATTGCATCGTGGGGTCTGGATTATGTGGTTATAACCAGTGTTGATCGTGATGATTTACCTGATCAAGGGAGTGGTCATTTTGCTGAAACAGTGCAGAAGCTGAAGGAACTGAAGCCCAACATGCTTATAGAAGCTTTGGGTATTGTTTCTGAATATTTGTAGTTTGTGAAAATAGATTGCTGTATCATACGCGTGAATTTCTATTGGTTTCCAGGTGTACCATGGAGCTAGTCAATATGAAAAAAGAATGGGTTTTTGAGTTTCTATTTCAACTATTTGCTACTACTATTAGACAGTAAGGTAAATTAGGTGCTACCTAGGATGTGACTTCTCCATTCTGGTGATGACTTTCACTGGGACAGTTGGTGTGTTATATGGCTGCTAGTTTTATCTTGATGGTAATAAAAGTACTTCATATAAGAGAGAGTTACACCTTGTATAAGATGAAGAATAGACCTGAAGGCTTTAATTGGAATAAATAAAATATGTTTAGAGGGCCTAGGGAATAAATTTCAAGTTTGATTTGCATTCACATGCTTCCATCTTAGGGTTCTTTGTACAGTATGTATTGCTAAGGTGGATTATCATAGGGATACTTTGGTTAATTGCAAACAATTTCTAAAAGCATTGCCAATTTCTTCCTTGTAATACTAATTGCACTCTTTTTTTCCTTTTTTTTTTTTTCTGTGATAGTTCCTGATTTTCGAGGAGATGCTGGCTGTGTAGAGAAGGTTGCCAAATCAGGATTAGATGTCTTTGCACATAACATAGAGACAGTTGAAGAGCTTCAGAGTATTGTAAGGGACCATCGTGCTAATTTTAAGCAGTCTATGGATGTTCTAATGATGGCCAAGGATTATGCTCCTGCTGGAACCCTCACCAAGACTTCAATCATGTTAGGCTGTGGGGAAACACCTGACCAAGTTGTGAAGACAATGGAGAAGGTGAGAGAAGCTGGTGTCGATGTGATGACATTTGGTCAGTATATGAGACCTTCAAAGCGCCATATGCCAGTATCTGAATACATTACACCTGAGGCTTTTGAGAGGTATCAAAGGTTAGGCATGGAAATGGTAAGTTTCTTTCTTTTGCTCTGATGGTCATGATGTGTTATATTTTACATCTTTGTTAACCCAAGGAAGGTTAGATGCTTACTTATTGGTCGGAAAGTCATTAGTTATTACTAACACATATTTTGTTGGTATCCTAGTAATTCCAATTCCAGTGCTACCCAATCACTAAAACTTGTGGTTTTGTGCTAGGTTCTCATAGCTTATAATTTATAAAGATATTTAAATCAAACCATGCAACTTAAAACAGCTTGGGTTAATAATTTAAGTATCCATATACCTTCAAAAATTTGAGGCAGGCAAATACATTTCCCTATTTAATATTCGTATAACTGTGTTGCTACATCCAAGCTTAGCTGTATGTATGGTTGCATTTCTAAAATATTCTAAATCCTGCTTCAGTCAACTGTGTTTGGTGTTCTTTTAGCTCTAATGTATTAACTAATGAGTCTTTATTTTTTGTTTCTTTTGAGAAGATATAATAGAAGGTCCCTATATATAAATGTAACAGATGGAATATTATGATGGATTGTTTGAAAAACGTATATTAGTGAAGATTTTTGTTGTATCTTGTTCTATCTTTGGACAACTAAATCATGTAAAACTTAAATAAGCTTCTTACATAGATTCATTATTTGACAACATAGCATGCTTCTTTTCCCTTCCTTTTCCATGATACAATGGTCTGCTTTTTTATTTTTAGGTTAAAATATACATTTGGTCCCTGTAGTACTTTCACCAAATTTGTAATTTGGTTCCTATTGTTTATTTTCATGTAATTTGATCCCTCTAGTTTGAAATTTTTTTAAAAAGGTCCCTCTCATTGGATGCCATTAACTAACCGTTAAAACTAACTGATGTGGCACTCCATGTAATCTAGTCAACATTTCAACTCCTTACATTATTGCCACATCAGAATAAAATGACTATTTTGCCCCTTCTTTAATCCCAACAATAGAGCCAAAATCTGAAATCGCCTCCCCCTAAGTGTCCAACCTTCATCTTTGCAAGAGGGAAACTGTGCAATGGCATCCTGTCCAAATTGGAATGGGTTCTCTGTTGCTGACATGGATGGTGGAGGAATGGATACTTTCCCTCTCAACCGTTCTGAAAGCATTGATCGCACTCCTCCTTGGTGCCAAAACGCTTCTCCATGTTGGAAAGGATGATTCGAATCTATACCCGGGTTTTTGGATCCTCTAGGCACTCCGAAGTGCACCATACACGGTGTCGCCTAGATGCGTGCGCTGTTTCAAAAATTCGTTCTGCTGAACCACACACTTTTCTCTATATTTCCTTTTTTGATTTTTTGTCTTTCTCTCTCTCTCTCCAAATTGACGAATTCAACTTTATTAAGACAAAAGGCTGCAGAGTAAGGAGCCACAGGGCAGAGTAGGGAGGGAAAGTTCGCTCATCTTCAATTTTCTACCATGGCATCCATGTGATTGTTGTCCTTGTTTTATACTGCCCAACTTGAAGTTTGAGGCTTTTGAGCAATTTCAGTAGATGGTTTTCAAATTCTGCTCATAACATTTGGATGCCATTTAGTGTAGTGGTTCTGCACATGATTTTCAAAATTTGCTGGATGGTTTTCCTTATTTTTGAACACATGGATGCCCAACTGTGAAGGATTGTAATTATTTTTTTATGATCAATAGTAGCCCACCCTATACTCTAATAAACATAAAATGAGGATGAAGAGAAGAAGCAGCCTCTGGCTGAATAATGAAGAAGAATGAAGAAGAACGATGGCGAGAAAAGTTAGGCATCTCAGGATTATTAAAACAGGGACAAAATAGTCATTTTAGATTTAGTATGATGTGGCAATAATGTGATGAGTTGGAATGCTGACTAGATTACATGAAGTGCCATGTCATCTCAATTTTAACGGTTAATCAATGGTATCCAATGATAGGGACATCATAAAAAATTTTCAAACTATAGGGACCGAACTAAATGAAAATAAACTTTAGGGACCAAGTTACAAATTTGTTGAAACTATACAACAACAACAACAACATAGCCTTATCCCACTAAGTGGGGTTGGCTACATGGATCGCACGACGCCATTGAACTCTATCAATGACCATCTCTTTAGATATCTCATTTACTAAAAGATCCCGTTTAATAATTTCTCTAAGTGTCCTTTTTGGTCTTCCTCGACCTTTTTTCATAGGGCTCTAAACCATCTGCTTAACTCTCCTAATTGGCGCTTCCAACGGTCTCCTTTGCACATGTCCAAACCATCTTAAACGATTTTCAACCATTTTTTCCTTAATAGGTGCCACCCCAACTCTACCTCTTATATGATCATTACGGATCTTATCTCTTCTTGTATGACCACACATCCAACGCAACATCCTCATCTCCGCCACTCCAATTTTATGTTCTAGTTGTCCTTTCATTGCCCAACATTCACTCCCATATAAAATCGCTGGTCTTATAGCAGTACGATAAAACTTTCCTTTGAGTTTATCAGGTACTTTCCGATCACAAACAACCCCTGATGCCATTCTCCACTTCAACCACCCAGCTTGTATCCTATGTTCCACATCTCTAATAACTTCGCCATCATCTTGTATAATTGATCCCAAATACCTAAACGTTGACACTTGTGATACGACCTGATCACCAAGTTTAACCTCCAGCTCGTTCCTAGCTTGTCGCTTGTTAAACTTACAATGCATATATTCCATTAGTGGTTCTGTTAGTAAGTTAAAGATTTGAGTTATGGCCTATTTGTCACAGGTAATAAAACTGGTGATGTTAAGGATTGCAAATCTTCAGAATTCCAATTATCTGCTTTTCATTAATAAGATCAGTCAGAATCACTTGTTAAATATGCTGTCTACTAAGTCTAAATCTAACTATATTATCTGGATTTTTAAAAAAGAAAATTGCCAGACTTGTGATTAATGAGTCCTTGTTTTCTTGCTCAAGTCATTGAAAGAGCAAGTAGAAACAGTTTCTGGGAAGTTGTCTGTGTAACTGCATACGTATTGTGTATGTTCTAGAGAATGTATGCACTTAAAAATTCATAGGGAGATTCATATAACTGGTCTTTAAGTAAGAGGTATTAATCCCAACAAGGAGGATATTTTTTCTCTTAGGAGGAGGGACAGGATGAGAACATGGAAAGTGTATTACTATGCCCTATAGCTTTTCGTTTCAAAGTATCATTCCTTGCAGATTCATTCTTTGTGTATAATTGTCTGTATCTTGCCACTCGAACGTGAATAATGCTTTACATTCTACTCAATCATGGCAATTAGCATGCCTTGGTATCTCTGCAAACAGGGATCTAGGTGTGGCACTGAGTCTGGCATTCTAAACTCGATGACGATGCCAATATAATCTTGGTGCATTTATCTCTAAATTATTGTTACATGTAGCAACATTTTGATTTGTTGAAAAAGTCTTATCTATTAAAAGCTGCTTTGTCTTATTCTTGTGACAGATGTATTAATTATCATGTGTTAAGAATCATTGTTGTATGCTTTGTGTATAACAGGGCTTCCGGTATGTAGCATCCGGTCCCATGGTGAGGTCATCATATAAAGCAGGTGAATTTTATATCAAGTCAATGATAGAATCAGACCGGGCTGCATCTCCTTCAAAGCTTCCTGCCTCTTGCTGAATTTTCTTTTCCTTCACTTTTACACAATTCTTTTACGTGTATTACATCTAAGAAGAAGCTCAAGCTTTTCTGATGTTGTTGACGCCCATGTCACATGTAATTTATCAGTAATATGATATGAATGGGCCCAAGCTGTGAACTTTTTCCCCCTTACTTTCCTTCCTAACCCAAACGATGTACTTATTAAGGTTCACTGGGAGATACAACATTTTCCTCCCTATTTCAGTGATTGTTTCAATACGTTCCCATCTTCACAATCTCCTAAATTCTGCTAGCTTTCACCCGTGCTGTATACATTACTGTAAATTTTCAAACTTTATTTGTCAGCTAATATTGGGGTCTTAATTTAAAGCAGCTGTTGATTTCAATTTAATTGCCTGCATTTTAATAGTTTTAGCAAACGTTACATTGGGCGAAGGTATTTCACCAAGTTATTTTACTATGTTTCTATTAGCTCCTTGTACTGGATATGTGCAACAAATGTACTTTCGATTTTTATTTTTATTTTTTGGAAAATTGATGCTAAAATTGTTGATAACTACGTGTCTCAAGCAATTTTTCATACGCAATGCATTCCTCAAGTGTTGGAAAATTGATGAATCATTGATATTCAGGTGGTCCATTTGTACTGTGGGATGCTTCGTTGTCTCCTAGGCACGTTGTTGGTGGAGCAAATCTTGGTGGGGTTATGATTTTTGCAGTTGTATCATAAATGAACTAACTGATCATATATACCCAAATTGAAATATCTTCAGTTCTTAATTTCTGTTGTCTGAATAAACAAAATTCTAGCAGGATAATTTATTCTTTTTTTTTTATCTGAAATGATATGGTGTCATTCTTGAGTTCAGATTTTGTGCTTATCTTTTAACCATGGTTAAAACCGAAACTTATGTCATTCCCAATCATTTCACTAGCTTTTTCCCTCAATATATGGAATTCTATATGTTGCAAATTATTTTACGGCGAGACTTATTTTTTAATGCACACCGAACCTTTATTCCTTTTCATGCTGTTTGATTTTAAACCAATTTACTATCTTTAATAAATGAGCAATTGGAAAGTCATATATCTTTTATTGCCCCTGTTGCTTACTTTACCATGATATATTTGACATTGACACCCTTGTCCAATATGGTTTAGCTTTTGTTTTTCTGTTTTTTTTTTGTTATTATTTTTCCCCCGATTTCTTGTAGAAAATTGCAGATGTTTCGAATAGTTTCTGAAATTATAAAAAAAAAAATGGGACTATTGGATCGCTTCTCAGACTGTTAGAGGAAGTGTTTACCAATCTTTGGTTTACCAAATTTAGAGGTTAAGACAATATTTTATTATCATACACAAATTTCAAAAGAAAAATTTGAGGTTCAAAGGATGCATCCCCATATTTTTTTTTTGTTTTTTTGAGCAAATGGAAATGATTTCTATTAAAAACATTGAGCTTGTGATACATGAAATAATATAGGACCTCGAGATAACACAATAACAATTCAGATATAGACTTATAGGATAAAAAGTATATAAATTTAGAGCAACACACCCAAAAATAGAACCTAAGTCTTAAAAGAGGCAATACACTCCTATATCAAGTGGATTAAGGTTAATAATACCTAACCTAAAGAGTCGACCATATTTTTGCTTTTAAAAGAAACATAAGCAAAGGGAAAGCCCAATAGAGATACATGGTGTCACATGCCCCACAAACAGATTTCGTGGACCAGTAAAGCCCAAAAAAAAAACCAGTCATGAAAAAAAAATCGAACAGAAGTCGGCAGCAATGAAAAAAATTCAGATTTTGCCTAATTTGCCTCCAGCGCTGTCGGCCCACTCCTTCTCATTGTCAGTGATTCTACCAAGATCGAGTTCTTCAATCTCAACTCAAAAGTAAGGGAATGCCGATAGGTCGTCAAGGCCTATAAAGAGCATTGATCTTATGAAGAGTTAGATGGCCTCTTTCTACAAAACCAGTAGGAATCTCTTACTCCATCGCAAAGCTCGATCCTAATCAGAGGCAAGATGTCAAGGGCAGTGGCCACTGTGCAAGCCAGAACCCTGAAATGAGCGACGACGTTTTCTAGAAGTAGAGAAACAGAGAAAACTTGAGAGAAACATCTTCGAACCATACAAAGCTCGGATGTTAGGACAGGTCGCCAGTGTGGAAAACGAAGATAACCCAGAAAGGGAGAAAGCAGCCAGAGATGAGGAGCCGAGAAGGGGAAGCACAAAGAAAAAGAACAAACAAAATGATGAATGCACGAAACGCTAGCCAAGAAACAAAATAAATGAGAGAGAGAAATTCTCACGAAAGAGAAGAGAAAAAATTCTCAGACAATTCTCACCAGTGTCGCACTGGTGTAGAAACCTCAAGTAAGTCTCTGCAATGGTTTAGGGCGCCACACTGTTGTATCTTTTTTGTTATGAAATTTGAATTCTAACTAATAGCGAATTGGATCCTAAGTCAAACGAAACTTTCTTTTTCATAAGATTGCCCATCTGCAGAGTTTCGTAAACAAGTCCCTATCATGAACTGCATTGAAGTGCTGAGCCATAACTAGAATGTTATAGTTATACATGAACTTCAGAGGAATAAATGCTCATTAATTACTATTACAACGTAAACATTTTATTTTGGTTTAAATCTTAGAACCGCGAGAATGGTTTAATCATATGAGGTTAGGCATTAATGTACCACATGGATATTGAATTGGACTAGAATATTAGATTTGAAAATTTTAAAACGAAATAGATTTATTAAAAATTAAATTAATTTAATAACGAATAAACATATAAATAAAGTATTAAAGTATATCAAACTTGAATTATTTTTCTTGTTACGATCAACGCAACTCTTACGAATTGTGGCTTATTCTTCTCGTTATAGAGTACCAAGTACCAACTACCAATGAGCGTAATTATTACACGTGGAAAAAAAGTGAGACGAGTTTTTCAAGGGAAGTTTCCTTTGAGGCGAGACATTTAAAGTTGAGTTAGCAAAAAAGTTCAAATACTAATAACGTTAGAGTCCGTAAACCTACACAACTATAGATGAGATTGATATTCTCAGTTTCTCACATGGAATTCAATTTAAAAAGAGTGAAAGATTACTTTTTTATTTAATTTGGTGCTTGAAAAATTAAATATCTCACTTTAATTTTTATATTTATTTTAATTTAATTTTTATTGTTATTAAATCATAAAATTTGTAAGAAAATAAATATCAAATTACTTTAATTAATCAACATTTGACTAATATAATTACATTTATTTTCTTGCTTCTCACATATATCTTCTATTATTGACAATGTTATTCCAAATACTGTCCCAGCACGATTCGAATATAATTAATTACATTTGAACATGCGTAAGTTACAAGGTTTTGATGGAGGTAATGATGGTTACGAAAATAAATACCGAATCTTTCTTTAGTGAGGAGCAATATGAAGATCACATAAATATGTCCAAACATGCTCAAGCATTTGAGCGTGTCAATTGCTCCGACACACTTCACTGTCTCTGTTCACTGTTCCCACTTTCCACTCACCTCCCTCACTCACGACTTTTTCAGACTTCCCAAACCCAACGTACATTTCAACAATTCAACTTCAAGTCTTCCGCAGCCGTTTCAATTTTTCAAAAGTTTGAAACCCTCCCCATGCAACTTCCATCACTCTCTTCTTCGTTGTCTTCTTCTTTCCACCACTAACACACATTCTAAGATCTCTGTGATTACCCCTGTTTCATCCTAATGGGTTGCTGCTTTAGCACCCCCAAGCCTGAAACCCCTAAGCTAGACCCTAATCACCAAAATGGTCCCAAAATCCTGCAATCTCCTGACCACAAGTCGAATTCTACCCATGAAATAGACCATCGAGCTCCGCCGCCGCCGCTACCTGGAGAAGAGGAAACTGTGAAAGAGGTTCTCTCAGAAACGCCCATTTCGAAGCCTCAAGTTTCTGTTTTGATGGAAGGAAGGAACACCCAGATGGCTGTGATGGAACCCCGGGTTGAGAAATTTGAAGCGAAGCCAGAGGGTGTGGTTGAAAAAGCAGAGGCGGTCTCTGAGGAGCCTCAAGTTTCAGAAATATGCAGCGTCAGCGAGAGCTTTTCAACCACTACTACGATTGCAGAAAGGAGAGAGGATGAAGTAACAAGTAAGAAGTTGAATCGACCTCCATCTAGTAATCCACCCAGAAAGCGTCCTTACGCCGTTGATAGCACCGGCGGGAGAGAAAGAAGGCCCAAATCTCCGGCAAGAAGACCAGGGCCATCGCCGGAGAAGAAGAACAAGATTCAAGGTAGCGCGAGGTCAGTTCGTGGGAGGGAATCTGGTCAGGTGGGCACCAGGAAGCTTAATGTGGTTCCCACCGGAGTCCGCCGCGATCAAGGAGAGGCCTCCGGACGGCGATCAAGGTCGCCTTCAACCAGATCAGTCAGTACCGCCGGTGGTCGGAGTCAGCTCAAGCCACCGGCAAAGGGAGTGGAAAATAGTTGGAGGGACAAAGTTGGGGAGAAAGAGAAAAACGACAACGTTGCAGTGGACGCTCAGGAGTCAATCGATAACCCGCATGTTTCCTTGGAGTGCTTTATTTTTCTGTAGATTTTAGAAGGCACCCATTTTCGATTTTCCTCTGTTTCGAGGAACGATTTAACATTGATGATAGAATAGCATATGATATGAAGTGTTCGTTGAAGTTTTGTATGTTGACATTATATATTTGTTCCTCTGTGCACTTCTTGTGGGACTCCTTGCCCACAACTTGCTTCTGTAAATACCCATTTAACTGTAAAATTTCCTGAGGAAAAGTCATTGTGGGTGAAGTGAATCGGAAAGAAGCTTTAATTCAAGAGGATTTTCTCTTTGTTTTAAAATGTGTGTGGGGGATATGGAAATAGATAGGGCGATGAAAACGGCTCTTCAAATTGAGCATCTTCTTTTGGTTTGTTTCTGAGGATGGGAAAGACAGAGACTTGTTCTGTTTCTTGTTGTGGTGTGGGGCTTGGTTGCCTTGTATTGTTGTGTTTGCTTTTGTGGGGCTAAAAGCGTGAGAAAAAGATCACAGCAAGGCGAAGCCAAAGCCAAGGGATAATGTGTTGAAGTTTGAAAATCAAATATACTGTTGTTAATGCAGCAGAGTAGTGTAGCTTTGGCAGACGTGATTTTGTATATCCATTGAGCAGATTACTTAACACCACATTGAAGAACAAGTTCTCTTTAATAAAAATTCCATGAATCACAGACATCCAAAACGGAAAAAATTGATGTTATTTTGTTGATAAATGACTGGTTTTCAGTATGTTAATTTGTATTTACAGAAACTTCACATTATCTCAGGAATAAACCATCTAGAATGGGACATCAACCACAGATGAGAAGGAGGTTTCCTTCAGAGCTCTGTTGAAAAGAAAGGTGATGAAGAGATTTTCATATAGACTAATTTATGAAAAATAGTCATACTATATACACTACAGAATTATATGAGCTTGATTCTTGTGTTGGATCAAAATGAGCCATCACATCTTCAGTTACTGGTTAAAAGTTCATCAAGCACAATATTCACACATTACAATGAGAGTACCCAAACCGTGTTTCAGGCATGTCATAGCAAGAAGGTCCTGTTTTATTTAAACTATTGATCTTCAATTGAAGATCCAGGATCCACACACGTTTTTGATTTATTTCTTTAAAATTTTGTTTTTTTTTTAACGGTTGATCAATGATCTAAATTAGAACATGACCTTCTTATTCCTTAAGGAACAAGAAAGGATCCTATTCAAAGACATGTCAATATATATATATGTTAGGTTACTGAAATGCAATTAATCAAGGAGAAGGATAGAGAAGAACACACAAAGAAATTACGTGGTTCGGTCAATGCGACCTACGTCCACGGACAGAGAGAATATCTGTATTATTTCTGACGGAGGCTATACAGAGAGAAATTACATCAACCACTCTTCTAATGAATTCCCTCACACTCATATATATAGAGACAAATGGGTCGTGAGTCGTGGGTCGGGTTACAAACTGGGTCACCCACAAAATTCAAGTCAAACCCAACAATTTCCCTCCTTGACTTGAATTCTCTCAAATCACCAGAACTAAGTACAAATTCATCTCTGTCATTCAAGCCCTGTAGGGCTTCATGGAATGCAAACATTCACCAAGTCCAAGCTATGCTTGAACTTCTCTGAAGGTAGAGCCTTTGTCAACATATCTGCTGGATTATCTGCTGTGGCTATCTTCTCGATGGATAATTTCTTGTCTTCTATCACATCTCGAATAAAATTCAATCTGATATCAATATGCTTCGACCTTTCATGGTAGACTGGATTCTTGGCTAAACTTAATGCACTCTGACTATCACAATAAATGATAGGTCTCTGAATATTTAACCCCAGACTATCAATCAAACCATGTAACCACATACCTTCCTTAACTCCTTCTGCCAATGACATGTATTCTGCTTCAGTGGTAGACAAGGAAACTGTAGATTGAAGTGTTGCCTTCCAACTGACAGCACATCCATTCAGAGTCAAGACATAGCATGTTAAGGATCTCCTCCTCAAAAGAACTCCAGCATAATCTGAATCTGTATAGCCAACCAAGCCACTATCAGATTTATCAGCACCATAAACCAAGCAAATATTACTCGTACCTTTCAGATACCGCATAATCCATTTAACTGCACTCCAGTGAGCTCTCCCAGGATTACTCATAAACCTACTTACCACACTGACTGCATGAGCCAGATCAGGCCTAGTACACACCATTGCATACATCAAGCTTCCAACAGCATTACAGTAGGGCACTGAACTCATGTACCCTTTTTCCTCAGCTGTAATAGGTATTGTACTAGCATCAAGTTTAAAATGTGCCGCCAACGGAATACTAACCGGCTTAGAATTATTCATTTGGAAAGACTGCAACAATTTTTCTATGTATTTCTGTTGAGATACATACAGTAAACCTGCACTTCTATCTCTCCAAATCTCCATGCCCAGTATCTTCTTGGCTGCACCCAAATCCTTCATCTCAAACTCACTGCTCAACAAGGCTTCAAACTATCAATTTCAACCTTGTTCTTTGCAGCAATTAACATATCATCAACATATAGCAACAAATAAATATAAGAATCATCTGCAAGTTTCTTAGAGTAGACACAGTTATCAAACTGATTACGCAGAAAACCATGGGAAGTCATGAATGCATCAAATTTCTTGTACCACTGTCTAGGAGACTGCTTCAAACCATACAAGGACTTTTTCAGCAAACATACATGATCTTTCTTCCCAGAATCAAGAAATCCTTCTGGCTGTGACATATAGATCTGCTCCTCTAAATTTCCATGTAAGAAAGCAGTTTTCACATCCAGTTGTTCCAACTCCAAGTCAAAAACACTTACCATGGACAAAAGGACACGAATGATTTTATGCTTCACAACTGGGGAGAAAACTTCATGATAATCAATTCTCTCCTTTTATGAAAAACCCTTGGCCACGAGTCGTGCTTTGAACCTTGCTGGTTCAACTCCAGGAATACCTTCTTTCTTCTTGAAGACCCATTTGCATCCTACTGGTTTCACTCCCTTTGGTAACGGTACAAGATCCCATGTTTCGTTCTTCTCAAGAGATTGCATCTCTTCATTCATTGCAACCAGCCATTCTGATGCTTCTCTACTCTCAACTGCTTCTTTATATGATCTCGGGTCATCAGAATCAATACTTTCACCTACTGCCAAGGCATAAGCAATTGAATTAACATCAACTATATCAACACAATCTGCATACCTCATAGGTTTTCTGATTTCCCTTCTTTCCCTCCTTGTTGCTATAGGTTGTGATTCTTCTTCTTCCCTGGGCTGCTGTACAGGGTCTGTTATAACCCTTTTTGAAGTTTGAACTTCAATTTCCACCTTCTGGTTGGCACCTTGATCATTATTACCTGCATGACTACCAAGCTCCTCCTTCTGACCAAACATAGCAGACTCATCAAAAGTTACATCTCTGCTAATAATAAATTTTGGAGTTCTATCCTTTTCAGTACACCACAGTCTGTACCCTTTAACTCCATGTGCATACCCTAGAAATATGCATTTCATTGCCCTAGGCTCTAGTTTACCATCATTCACATGAGCATAAGCAGGACAACCAAATATACGCAGGCCAGAATAATCAGAAGGTTTACCGGACCATACCTCTTGAGGTGTAATACCCAAGAAAAATAAAATTAAATATTTGTTTACAAACTACTGTTACTATTTCAGTATACAGTACTATTCACCTGTATAATACTATTTACGTATATGATACTGTTCATTTATACAATCGAAATGTCAAGTACTAGATGTTGTTTGGTCATAAGAGAAAACTAGAAAGAAGTTCGTAGGAGAAACTGACGTTTTATGTGTGAAAATACCCTTAGGGACTAAAGTGAAAGGACTGAATTGAAAAGAAACTTAAAGGTTTAAGGTGAAAGGATATTTTTCCCTTTTAAGTTTCCAATAGTAATAACAGAAAAATTTTGCATCGTACGCGTGAGGTGCACAGTAACTGCTTTATTAGAAATGTCATTTTCATGAATAGTAAATTGAATATTTTATTAGTGCATAGTATCAAATAGTACTCTTGACTTTTGCTATAAATAGGCCCTTCTATTTCACTTCTAAACTCACACCTTCAACTTCTCTTCTTCTCTCCTTAAGTTTCTCTTACTCCAAAGCTAGGCCTCTGAGATTTTGGGCCTTTCCTTTTCAGCTTAGGTAAGGATACTATGCCCTTTCTATGTCTTTCAAATTTTAGAAGTTAATTTCTTAAGTATGCTCTGTGGTTGCGGCCTTGGCTGATCTTCCACATCAGAAAAACTGTCCTTAGCTGTTTATATGTTATTTTGATTCTCTGATTACCGAAATAGAATGTAAACTGTGAAGAATACATGTCTAGGAAAGTTCTGGCTAAGGAAAGACCTGGTTTTTAAGTGTGTCCAGTGTGACCCTCCACTCTTTCCTGGGAACTTACCTGGTGTACTCTTTTACAGATTGTATTCTCTATTTCTGGTATGAATAGTATCCGTACGTATGAATAGTAACCGTACATATGAATAGTATTCGTACATAAAAATAATATTCATACGTATAAATAGTGATTGTATGTACGAATATTATCTGTATGTATAAATAGTATCCGTACGTATGAATAGAGACCGTATATATGAATAGTAACCGTACGTATGAATAGTGACCGTACGTATAAATAGTGACCGTATGAATAGTAACCGTATATATGAACAGTAACCATACATATGAACAGTATCTGTACGAAAACAATCCTGACGTATTTTCTCTAATCTTTCATGAAAATCTCCGTAGCAGAACACCGAAATTCACCTGAGAACTCTTGTCTGTAATGACTTAGAGAAGCGATGTTCGTACGGAATCCAGGTGAGTGAAACGACCCCGTTTTAATAGAGTTTTAGCATTACTGGTGATAAAAAGTATGTCGTAGGACACTCCCAAGATTCATAGGGGGAAATTGGATTCAGAATGACGAATCTAAATGAGATAATTAATCCATAAGTATGGATAAAATGAAATAAGTATCTTATGATGATGTGAAGTTTGAATGTTTTCAAAAATGGATTAATTGTTATCTTGATATGTGGTTTATAAATCCATAATATAGTTATATACTATACCTGTTATATGGATGAATATTATATTGAGCTTCTGATTATGATATGAAATGCTATTGATTGTGATTGAGCGGGACAGTAACCCCTCTCACGGCAAGGCGGAAAACTCGGTTGACAGGGTGTCTTGACCAATGAGTGTGGAGACAACGATTTCCTCAGTAGGGATATAGCCCGGATTGGTGATAAATCCGTGAGGCGCCCTAGCTAAGAGGATGAGGTTGTGCGTCATGGCGGAAATATACATAATTGGTGAGCCGGCCTGTGTGCGCTCTCCGGGATATATTGCCATTGACGAGTACTAGTAACGTTTGTTGAATTGGATGAATTTTTATCTTGTATGTAAGAGGATGATGTTGTGCGTCATGGCGGAAATATACATAATTGGTGAGCCGGCCTGTGTGCGCTCTCCGGGATATATTGCCATTGACGAGTACTAGTAACGTTTGTTGAATTGGATAAATTTTTATCTTCTGTCTATTGGTTGAGTATGAGCCTTCGGATATGCTTGCATGACTGGTAATGTATTTGAATTTTATTAATGCGAGGCCGATTCGCTCATTGAGTTTAAAAGCTCACATTGTTTGTACAACCTTTTTGTTCAGATCAGGTTGCCATCGAAGAATATCTGCTAGAGGAGTAGATCACTTTGGACCTTCCCGTTGTCGGGTAGACCTCTCTTCTGTTATAGATTATGTTGCTCTGTAATCGTCTAGGACATCTAGTTCAGGGGTTCGACATTTGGCTTGTATGTCAGTATAATAATGTATTTTAAATTGATAATCTATGATTTTCAGATAAGAAAATTTGATATATTTATCGGAAGGCTTACAGTGATGAGAGATTCATCATTGTGCCGGTCATGTGCCCAGAAAACGGGTCGTGACATGAGGAGTCTTAAAATCAATTGCAGTAGATGGCGATCTATTCACCAGATAACAAGCAGTGTTAACTACTTCAGCCCAGAATTGTTTTGGCAAGCCAGCGTTTAATCGCATGCATCTCGCACGCTGCAACAATGTTTGATTCATACGTTCTGCAACTCCATTTTGCTGTGGTGTATGACGTACAGTGCGATGCCTCACTATACCTTCTTTCTTGCAAAATTCATCAAATAGAGCGTTACAGAACTCCAACCCATTATCAGTTCTGAGTGTTTTGACCTGTTTTCCAGTCCGTTTCTCAACCATGGTCTTCCACTCCTTGAACTTCCCAAACACTTCATCTTTGGATTTCAGAAAATATACCCAAACCCTTCTAGAGTAGTCATCAATGAAAGTAACAAAGTACTTGCATTTGCCCTGAGATTCAACTGGAGAAGGACCCCACAAGTCTGAGTGAACATATTGCAGAACATCCGTAGAAGTATGCTTCCCAGAACTGAACTTAACTCTGCGTCGTTTACCCATAACATAAACTTCACAGAATTTCAGTTTCCCAGTTTCTGCTCCTTCTAACAATCCTTGTTTACTTAGAATTGACAGCCCTTTCTCACTCATGTGTCCCAATCGACAATGCCACAACTCTGTATAATCATCATTCTTCCCTAAAGATTTAGATACAGCCACTGTCCCCATCACAGAACTACCAATCAGAAAGTAAATGCCATGCTGCAATTTACCCTTCATTATAACCAGAGCACCTTTGGAAATTCTCAACTGTCCATTCTCTCCAGAGTACTTGTACCCTTGTTTGTCTAGAGTACCAAGAGAAATCAAGTTCTTCCGTAGACCAGGAACATACCAAGCATCAAGCGTCCTGACTATTCCATCATACATCTGAATCTGCACAGAACCACTGCCCTTAACACTGAGCTGCTCATCATCACCCAACCTCACAACACCATTCCACTCCTTGAAAGAAGTAAACAGTTCACGTGAGAAAGTCATATGATAAGATGCACCTGTGTCCAAGACCCAAGTATTTGCAGAACCAGAGGTGCTGACTGTGAGAACATCAATGTCTTCTTCTCCGTCAGAACTATCTTGCACCACCGAAGCACTACCACTGATATTCGGTTCCTTCTCGTCATTTTCCTTCTTCCTCTGTGGACAATTCTTCCTGATGTGCCCCTTCTGTTTACAGTGATAACATCGAGGTCCTCCTTTGTTCCTCGACTTAGACCGTGACTTGCTTCTTTTTCCATCATCCCTTTTAGTGTCTCTGCCTCTGCCAACATACAAACCTGCTTCTGCACCATCCTCATTAGAACTAGAGACTCTTCTCTTCAGCTCTTTAGACTGCAAAGCATCTTTGACATCATTAACAGAGATACTATCTCTACCATACAACATAGTGTCAACAAAGTTCTCATATGAATTTGGTAGAGAACACAAAAGAATGATAGCCTGATCTTCATCATCTATCTTAACCCCAACACCCTGTAAATCCAGGATAATTCGGTTAAAATTATCAAGATGATCTTTTACCTGCATATTTTCTGTCATCCGCAGGGTATACAAACGCTGCTTCTGATATAACCGGTTTGTGAGAGACTTTTTCTGGTATTTATCATCCAATTTCTTCCACAAACCTGCAGCAGTTGATTCATCAATTACTTCTCTCAACACCTCATCTGTCAGACTCAATAGTAATGCACTATGAGCCTTTGCCAAAATTTCCTTCTTCTCCTCTTCTTTCAACGTGTTAGGTAGACTACTTTCTCCTTCTAATGCCACTGCACATCCCTGCTGAACCAGAAGTGCCCTCATTTTTACCTTCCACAAAGTGAAATCATTCGATCCATTGAACTTCTCAATATCGAATTTATGAGTCGACATCTTCTCAAATAACAGCAGATAAATTACTAGCAAATTTCGCAATCAGAAATTGAATTTCACAAAACTGTTCAGAACCTTGCAAACTGACCAGAACTTCACTAACAGAAATTCAACACAGCAGTCCAACAAAATTCACAGCAGTAAACCAGAAATTCAATCCAGCACAATCCAGTAAATTCACACAGAAATTCAGAATTCTTTTCTGAATTAAACATAAACTTACCGGAACTGTGTCGAGGAAACAATAACGATCGCAACAGAAAACTTGGTCCAAACAACAACAATGACCAAACAGCAGCTTTGACCAAATAGCAATTTTTGACCAAACAGCAGCTTTAACCAAACAGCAGCTTTGACCAAACAACAGCTTTGACCAAACAGCAACTTTGACCAAACAGCAACTTTGACCAAATAGTACCGTTGACCGTTGACCGTGCTACAGTGCCTCGCCGTAGAAGACGATGAACAGTGCTTCCGATGAAGATTCCGGCAATGAACAGTACTTTCGATGAAGATTCCGGTGATGAACAGTACTCGCAACCGTAAAAACTCACCGAAACAACTGAAAAATAATCTCCAATGCACTAGAAATGCAATAAACGGTCTCTTTTTCCCAAAAAACAAGCGAATCAAGCTAGATCTGAGATTTAAAACTAGATCTGAAAATTTTCTTACCACCAAAAATTAGTCTCCGACGTTCTTTAACGCACCAAAGATGCAGAGAATGGTCTCCTATGCTCCAAATCAACCAAATCGGGGCAAGATCTGAAATTTTGGAGCCAGATCTGAAAATTTTCGGACGTGCTACAGTAACCGACGAACCAAAAATGAACCAAAGCTCTGATACCACTTGTTAGGTTACTGAAATGCAATTAATCAAGGAGAAGGATAGAGAAGAACACACAAAGAAATTACGTGGTTCGGTCAATGCGACCTACGTCCACGGACAGAGAGAATATCTGTATTATTTCTGACGGAGGCTATACAGAGAGAAATTACATCAACCACTCTTCTAATGAATTCCCTCACACTCATATATATAGAGACAAATGGGTCGTGAGTCGTGGGTCGGGTTACAAACCGGGTCACCCACAAAATTCAAGTCAAACCTAACAATATATATATATATTAGTCCAAGAGTATACTTTAGAGGAGATTAATAAAGTGTATGCAATTTTTCGTTAAAGAAAAACTTATTCTTTAAAACTTATTAGGGTCCACTTATATTATCAAGGTCCAGTTAAAAATCTTTTTTCAACAACTAATAATAATAATGCAAAGAGAAGGGAAGAGAAATGACACCGCGATTATAGTGTTTCGAAAAAATCACAATGATTTACCTATATCCACTCTTCACAATATACAGTTATGAGTATTTTATTAGGAAAACAAGATCACCAATACATAGTGACCAGACTAAGGCTCAACCTCCAACTTTTACGCTACCTAGTATCAACCTTTAGTCTGTGTCAGTGGAACCCTACTTTTACACTTCAACCGCTAGGACTTTATACGTCCCTAGCAAACGTTCAATACCACTAGGCCTTCATACATCCCTAGCAAACTTACACTTGGTAAACTTCTCTGCAACAATGTCACATCCCAAAAATTGAACATGTGAAAAGATACTACTTTTAGGAAAACCTCAGTGGTATCCCGAAATCTTGGACAATCTCAATATCAACAATTACTTATTTAATAAAATTCTCAAACATGAGTTATTCACATAAATTCTGTGAGGTCTTACATTTAACCTCTATTATTCATTCCACACGACAGAATTATATTCATCTGATAAACAAATATAGGCATACATAATCTGATGTTTTTATCTCATCGCAAGCCTAGGAGACCTATAGAAAGTACAGAGCGTTCCTAGTATTCACATTAATAAGTACTGGTATCCCACCAGACAGAAATAGAGAATAACTCCAAGGAGCTTCTAATCTTCAATCGGATACTCTTCTTCTTTGTTTTCTGTATCTGAAAAGATAATCATAGGGAGTGTGAGTTTATTTAAAAACTCAGTAAGTAAATAACTGTACTATATAAAATATCAAAAGTACAAATATCACATTTACTCATATAATTAATTGTCTTATACATCGAGTAGTATGAGACTCTAACTCTTTCAAACTCGTGAATAAGATTTCATAGATATACACCGAGTAGTATGAGATTCTAACCCTTTCAAACTCGTATTTATAATTTCATCTATTTACACCGAGTAGTATGAGACTCTAACTCTTTCAAACTCGTGTATAGATTTTCATAGTTGTGCACTGAGTAGTATGAGACTTTAACCCTTTCAAACTCATGTATTAGATCCCGTAGATATTTACTCATTAATAAAATAGTGAGAATTTATCACATAGTACAATTTCCATGAAATAAAATAATTTATACATACTCTTATTCCTTTGAATTTTTGTAAAAAAAAAATATCAATCATCATATACTGTCATATGAAAAATTGATTGATTAATATTCAAATAATATCGTAAATGGGACTTATATTGTACTTTGACTAGTAATATCAAACTAGCTTAACAAGGTTATTCACTTACCTTGATATTTGTCCAAGTTTACCTTGTTCCACACTAGAATTTGTGTAGGAAAATTTCCTAGTAAAATATATTACAAGGAAACATAAGAAAGGAAACAAAATCACGAAAATATGCAATATTTTTTGATTGCTACAGTAACGGTTCGCTACAATGACAGGTCGCTACAGTACGGTTCGCTACAGTAACGTTGACTGCCGACACTACAGTAACTCGAAAAATTTTCTCAAAATTTCTGGTTGCTACAGTAAATTCGAGTTTTGCAGAAATTTTCTCAGAAAATTTTATCCTTTGATTCCTTGTTTCAAAACCAGAATCTCATCTCTTTTAACCGACCATAACTCAGTCCTAACTCAAAAATAACCTCTAAAACAATCAAGATTCAAGAATTATCATCGAAATCTTCAAGAACAAAATCTCCTCTAATCTTCCATATAAACTTAGACTTAAGGAAAATAATGAGATTAAAGCTTACCTTTGATCCTTACAAGGCTTTTGAACCGAACAAATAATCAAAACTCTGAAGATCAAGGAAAGGATTTGAGAAGAGGATGAAGAAATGAGAGAAAATGCCACTGTTCACTTTTGCTTTGCTTCAGAAACGTGAATTATGAAGGAAGTAGGAAGTTTTGATTTTATTAAGGGTTTCTAATGGGTTATTGAATAACCCATGGGTATCCATAACCCAACATCCAAACCCATCCAGTCAAATTACAATTAATGGACTAATTGACCATTCTTAAACCACTTTTCCATGAATTTCACCATTCTAAGAATATATCCCACATGGTGCAAATATTCAGTCCAGTTATTTAACTTAATTTTCATAAATAATATTCAAAGAGAACAATTAAATATGAAAATTAAAAATGACCAAAATAAATAACTAAAGTAACTTTGTAAAATTCTAAAATACTCTCAAGCGAATTATATTCCGAAATTAACGGATATTACATTCTACCCCCTTAAAAGAATTCGGTCCTCCGAATTAAAATCTTACATCAGGTTTCAAACAAATATGGATATTTTATCCACATTTCATCTTCTGCTTCCCACGTAGCTTCCTCGTGAGAATGATTTCTCCAAATAACCTTGACAGTAGGAATTTCTTTAGTGCGCAATTTCTTGACTTTTCTATCAAGAATAGCTACTGGTACCTCTTCGTAGGTGAGAGTTTCATCAAAATGAACTTCTTGGGGTTGAATGACATGAGAAGGATCAAGAAGATACTTCCGTAACATGGACACATGAAATATTGGATGAACTCCCTCTAGGTCTGAAGGTAGGTCTAGGCGATATGCCACATTACCCACTCTGTCTATAACCTCATATGGGCCAACATACCTCGGACTAAGTTTTCCTTTTTTCCCGAATCTCATTACTCCCTTCATAGGTGAGATTCGTAAGAAAACCATGTCACCTATTGCAAATTCAAGGTCACGTCGTCAGTTGTCCGCATAAGATTTTTGTCTACTCTGAGCAGTTAACAACTTCTCTCTGATAAGTTTAACTTTATTTATATCGTCTTGTATCATCTCAGGTCCAAGTATTTTGGTTTCACCAAGTTCAAACCAACCTATAGAGGATCGACACTGTCTCCCATATAGAGCCTCAAAAGTTGCCATTTGGATACTGGCTTGGTAACTGTTATTATAAGCAAATTCAATAAGAGACAAATGATCTTCCCAACTTCCACTGAAATCCATTACACAAGCTCTTAGCATATCCTCTAAAGTCTGAATTGTCCTTTCGGACTGTCCATCAGTTTGAGGATGAAATGCTGTGCTAAGATTCAGGTGAACCTCACTTCTCTATCTCTATCGCTTTCTAACCTTACCATGTACCAAATTAAAGTACTTCCTAGTTCCTACTACCGTGAAGCAAGAGCTTAATTAGTAGTTATTTTTATGGAAACACATGACACAGGTGTCTAATTAAGCATAACCTTGACGAGTGCTAACAAATAAGGAATTGGCATGTACACAAACAAGCCATTACTAAAAACAATTCAACGTAATGGGATTAAGAAGCTGATGCTACAATCCAAACAAAGTAGTAGTGCCACTTACCACTCTTTAAAAGCCAATTCTGATATCTGAACTGAAAGTGGATCAAGACATATTCATTGCACATTGCAGTACTAATGTGTCCCAATTCCTTATAAAGTTTAATAATACTCATTTTATGTTGTACTAGTTTGGTAAAATATTTTATTTGTCTGCTATGCATGTGACACAAAATTACAGGCTACTCAAGAAAAACGTACCGACAGTGAACAGATAAACTAATATGCCAAAAACCATTTGATGTGGAAGATGGATTCACTCAAGTTGGAACAAGTGGGTTACGAACAAGAGGATAAAGAAACTAGAGATTTGGGTCTAAAAGAAGAAAACTCATGACATAACGCATACAAAGTTAACCGTTATTAGCGAATGTAGATCCTTTAAATTTTCTAAGAATTTTATTAAATATAGTTAGAGAGAGATCTACAAAGAAGTGAGACCTGATAGAATTTACGGGATCCCACTTGAGTGGATCCCACTTCTCTATCTCTATCTCTCTCCAACTTTATCAGTTAGAATACTTTAATGGATGTAATTCCGTTATTAGCAGAGTAAACCACTTTTTGTTGCCATGAAATGAAACAAGAGTTCAATTAATTAGTAGCAATCCATGTCCACTTTCGGCATATATAGCAGGAAATTGATAGACTGATTTGGCGTGAAGAGAAGGAATGAGATGATGATGATGTTTGGGATGATAAGAAACATGAAGATGCATGAGGATGGCAATGGCAACAAACCCAAAGACACAGCATTCACATACTCATCCAAATGCTTCCAATGCTCCTCTTCTCTTTCAGAATTCAAAGCTGCCATTGTTGCTGATTGTGCAATACTTTAGTGTCACTTCTTGTGACTTTAGAGTCATTTTTGTTGTCTTTCCATGTGTAAATAAATGTTGTCAGTTAACTTAAGATCCTTCGCTGACAAAAAATTGACAAAATGGGCTAGTTGCTAGTTAAGTGATTGAACATCAAACTTCTCAAACTCAGTATTTTTCTTTTGAAGAGAAGGAGGAAGAAATGACAAGCGAAAGGTGTCCTCAATGGTTTAGTGTGTCCTCTTATATATATATATATATATATATATATATATATCTTCACAAGGGATTATTTTAATTTTGGTGATTTCTTTTGGCTTTGTTGACAAGTCAAGTTGGTTTGTAATTGACTGTGTTTTTGGAATTAGAGGCTGATGAAATTTTTGCATGGACAAGGATACTCCTTTCTTTTATCTTGGGATGAAAATTGTATTGTTGCCAAAACAAAAGTCTCTAAACTTCAGTGTAGTCAAATCTCCATTGTAAGAAATCACATGGTTCTCACTTGCATGTATTTTTCAACATAGCTCCATATCATTATAAAGTAAAATTTGACGTTTTTATTTTAATTCAAAACTCAATTAATTTTAACGTTTTAAGCCCATTTATGATTTTGGATATTTTAATGCTCTGACCCTTTTTTTTTTTTGAGCATGACGTTTGAGCATCTACAAGTAAAAAGCTTTCTCTTCAGGCCTGACTTGTTCTGTCAAATTTTTCTTTGGGCCATTCAATATACTATATAAAACAAAGGACAACATTAACATGGGCTCATTTATATGGTGAAATTACAAAATAAGGAAATTTTCTTAAGTTGAAATTTGTTTACTTCAAATTTATTTATATATAATTACAACAAGAAGTATTATGTCCTTAAAAACATTGATAAAATTTAAAAACACAAAATGTCTTATGGGTGTTTCTTAATATACTAAAATCTCATTTGGTCCCTCAAATAAGTCTCTTTTCTCAATTTTATCCTTCATAAATTTTTGTTCTCAATTTAGTCACTCAATGATTTTAATCTTCAATTGGTCCTCATAGATCCAAAAGTTTTCAATTCAATTCCTCACATATTTTTATTTTCAATTTTGCTTTCTCACAGATCCATATGTACCTCTATTTGGTCCCTCCTATAACAAAGCTATTGAAGTTAAATCCCTTGACACTACACATCAAGTTAGCACAAAGAAAGAAAAAAAAATTACTAGGTATTTACATCAACGAGTTAACTGTCAAATTAGCACCTTTATCAAATTATTTAACAATAGTTGTACAGAGGGACCAAATTGAGAATGTTTGAATACGTGAAGGAGCAAATTGAGAATAAAAATCTATGAAGGACTAAATTGAGAATGCTTACATTTGTGAGGGACCAAATTGAGAAAAAGAACATCTATGAGAACTAAAATAAAGTTTTAGTCTTTTTCTAATATATTTAAATGATTAAAATATATAAATATTAATAGATAAATACTATGGGGCCGTTTGGTAGCCCAAAATTCGCTTGAATAGAAAGTGGCTTTTTCAGTACTGTTTAAATTTTCTTGTGGCCCAATTGTAGACTGGACATTGAACCCGAATTCCCACTTCCTTCATTTTCTTGATGATCATTTCTTTTATTTCATTAATGGAAAGCCGATAATGGAAAGGGAAAAGGAGGAGAAATGTCAAATTTACTCGTGTTTTGCTTTTGCGTTCTAGTGTTTCTGTGCCTTCCATTTCACATTTGCATTCACGCTATGTCTCAGCCATTTGGCACTCGTACACACATTCACTGATTCACGCACATCTTTGCAACTGCAAGACTGCAAGATCCCTCGCCCTTTAGTGTCACACTAGTAACCACACACACACACTTCGGCCTCTCATCGATTTGTCCTTGTTGTTTTTCTTCCTCAGTAGCTATTATTTTGGAATTGCCCTCTCTTCCCACTACTGTTGTGGTCTCGTGTCGTCACAGCATATCATTGTCACTCTTTTCGAAAACATCTATCAGAGAGAGAGAGAGAGAGAGAGAGAGAGAGAGAGAGAGAGAGAGATAAAAATTCATTAAAAAATAAAGGATAATTTAGTAAATTAATCCCACGTACTTCATTTCTTTTCCATTAAAAAATACATATCAAACATTTTTTTCCTATTTCATTATTTTTTTCTATCACATATCAAACATATTTTTTTCCATCTTCCTTTTTCCTTTTTTTTTTCCATTTTTCTACTTCATTTTTATTTCTACTCTTTTTTAAATACCAAACGGGTCCTATGAGTATGAGACAAGTTAAGTATCATATTTTTCAGACATAAACCTTCAAATATGCTTGAATTTTTTTTTTCATATCTTTAACAATAAACATAGATTTTGCAAGTGGTCATGAAGTTTGGAAATATATGATGACCTTACTTGAACAACTTGAAACGTTATTTTTGACATTTTTCATAATACTCACTACTTTTTAGCTTCAACTTAGGAAATAATTAATTTAGATGTGTGTAAAATCTAACGATCCTCATTTATTTAATATTTTTTATTTTTTTTAAATTTTATAAGTATCAACTGATCTAACAATAATTATAAAAATAATAATAAATATAAAATAATATTTATAAAAAAATTTAAAAATAAATCATTAAATAAATAAAAACTGTTCAATTAAATTAGCTTGATAACCGAAGGCAATCCCATATGGGGACAGACAAGTCCTTCCCCTCTCGTGAAAGCTCAACATTGGAAGACTATTGGGCCTATTGATGGGACCCCAACAATTATGATAAGCACTTAAAGGGCCATAGGGTTTGCTGAGATATGATGAGGACAACACGTTATACATGTGCTGCTTCACACTTCACATTATGTGGTCTATATAGCAATACATAAATAAGCTTGATTGATAATTTGATACCTTTTCAAAAAAAAATAATTTGATACCGACATTCTTTTTGTAAAAAAAATTTTAAATTGAGTATTGTAAATAAAAAAATTAGCATTCAAAAGGTTTTACACCTCAGTCTAACTTGATTAGAATTAAATTAATTAGAATCCAATATATAGTCAAATATGAATATTTCATCAATAAAAATTGAATCTTGTAAAAAGAGCTAGTTTCCCACAATATGAGGAATTCAAGTTTGAATCCCTAGTATAAGAGATGTTTACATATAATGCCCAACAATATCTTAAAAAATGCCTTTGATAGAGGATGCATGTGGAAGACTCAAAAAAATATTAATAATTCTTTAAAAAAAAAACTTCATTGGGTGCAATGTTATCAACTTTTTAAATTATAAGAATTGTGAAGGAAATGTGAATTTATGAAAGAGTCTGCTTTTTACATTTAATGAGTTTTAAAAGAATCAGTTTTTTATTGATCGACTGAGAGATATCTTTAGCTATAATAAATAAAATCTTGATTAGCTAAATAATTTAGTTTCTATAATTGATTTTGCCACATAAATTAATATGAAAGCATTGTCTATCTTGTATTAATGCTGATTAGTTCAAGATTTTAGTCTATTAAATTTATTTTTATTTATTTTAAAGTGTTTAATTGCTATGAATAAATCTTATTAAGTCATATCTTATAAAAAGTATTTTAAAACATTTAGGTGTATTTAATGCATAAAAAAACTTATATGCAATTATTTATATGTTTACTATCAAGTTCTCTAATTAAAATATAACAAGCATATAATTCTCTAATTAAAATAAAATAAGTATATGGTCATTTAAAAAAACAATAATTTCTTTCACAACTCAGTATTAAATAAGTGGTTCTTTAAAACACTTTTTACATATGTTCTATTTTTAGTGATAAACTTGATCGTAAAGATATAAAAAAATTTATACAAATCTTTTCCTCAATGTATAAAGATGTTGAAAAAATAAATAATTTTAATTATTTATCTTATTTAGTTAGTTTTGATATTGAGAAATAATATCTTAATAATTTTATATATAATATATATCCATATTCAAATATCTTTTAAAAAAAGTCACTTTATTTCTAAAGTAAAATCTCATAATCTTGTAAATGAAAAAAAAAATTAAGAAAGCTTATCTTTGTAGATTAACCTAACTTCAAAGCAGATTAATCAAAATTTAAAGTTTGTAAATGTTGATTATTAAAAAAAAAAAAAGCAATATCCAGCTTTCACCTCTAAGCAATAAAGCACGTGAGTCTAAAGCTGCAATTTGCAAGTTGCTCGCACCAAACATTACTTTGGCAGCACTATTTCAACTTGTGTAGTGTACATACCGAGTATTTGCAAGCATAAACAAGTGGACCCTCCTGTGCTTGGCAGGCAAAGTCAAACATCTAGTTATCTGTATTAATGATTATGATTGAGACTTTTTTTTTATTTTTTATAATTTTTAACACACTGAAAGACCTTGTTAAAAAATTAAATTGCATAAATGTCACACCCCACTCTGTTTTTTTTTAAAAAGTCTCCAACTCTTTTCTTTTCTTTAAAAAATGTCTCCAAAAAAAAAATTTCTCTCTATTTTGGGTCATTAGAATAGAGCACCTAAGAGATGATAGAGAGAGTACGAGTAATAGAGAGAATGTGTGTCACGACCCGCTTTCTGGGCACATGACCGGCACAATAATGAATCTCTCATCACTGTAAGCCTTCCGATAAATATATCAAATTTTCTTATCTGAAAATCATAGATTATCAATTTAAAATACATTATTATACTGACATACAAGCCAAATGTCGAACCCCTGAACTAGATGTCCTAGACGATTACAGAGCAACATAATCTATAACAGAAGAGAGGTCTACCCGACAACGGGAAGGTCCAAAGTGATCTACTCCTCTAGCAGATATTCTTCGATGGCAACCTGATTTGAACAAAAAGGTTGTACAAACAATGTGAGCTTTTAAACTCAATGAGCGAATCGGCCTCGCATTAATAAAATTCAAATACATTACCAGTCATGCAAGCATATCCAAAGGCTCATACTCAACCAATAGACAGAAGATAAAAATTTATCCAATTCAACAAACGTTACTAGTACTCGTCAATGGCAATATATCCCGGAGAGCGCACACAGGCCGGCTCACCAATTATGTATATTTCCGCCATGACGCACAACATCATCCTCTTACATACAAGATAAAAATTCATCCAATTCAACAAACGTTACTAGTACTCGTCAATGGCAATATATCCCGGAGAGCGCACACAGGCCGGCTCACCAATTATGTATATTTCCGCCATGACGCACAACCTCATCCTCTTAGCTAGGGCGCCTCACGGATTTATCACCAATCCGGGCTATATCCCTACTGAGGGAATCGTTGTCTCCACACTCATTGGTCAAGACACCCTGTCAACCGGGTTTTCCGCCTTGCCGTGAGAGGGGGTACTGTCCCGCTCAATCACAATCAATAGCATTTCATATCATAATCAGAAGTTCAATATAATATTCATCCATATAACAGGTATAGTATATTACTATATTATGGATTTATAAACCACATATCAAGATAACAATTAATCCATTTTTGAAAACATTCAAACTTCACATCATCATAAGATACTTATTTCATTTTATCCATACTTATGGATTAATTATCTCATTTAGATTCGTCATTCTGAATCCAATTTCCCCCTATGAATCTTGGGAGTGTCCTACGACATACTTTTTATCACCAGTAATGCTAAAACTCTATTAAAACGGGGTCGTTTCACTCACCTGGATTTCGTACGAACATCGCTTCTCTAAGTCATTACAGACAAGAGTTCTCAGGTGAATTTCGGTGTTCTGCTACGGAGATTTTCATGAAAGATTAGAGAAAATACGTCAGTCGTACAGATACTGTTCATATGTACGGTTACTGTTCATATATACGGTTACTATTCATACGGTCACTATTCATACGTACGGTCACTATTTATACGTATGGTGACTATTCATACGTACGATCACTATTCATACCAGAAATAGAGAATACAATCTGTAAAAGAGTACACCAGGTAAGTTTCCAGGAAAGAGTGGAGGGTCACACTGGACACACTTAAAAACCAGGTCTTTCCTTAGCCAGAACTTTCCTAGACATGTATTCTTCACAGTTTACATTCTATTTCGGTAATCAGAGAATCAAAATAACATATAAACAGCTAAGGACAGTTTTTCTGATGTGGAAGATCAGCCAAGGCCGCAACCACAGAGCATACTTAAGAAATTAACTTCTAAAATTTGAAAGACATAGAAAGGGCATAGTATCCTTACCTAAGCTGAAAAGGAAAGGCCCAAAATCTCAGAGGCCTAGCTTTGGAGTAAGAGAAACTTAAGGAGAGAAGAAGAGAAGTTGAAGGTGTGAGTTTATAAGTGAAATGAAAGGGCCTATTTATAGCAAAAGTCAAGGGTACTATTTGACACTATGCGCTAATAAAATATTCAATTTACTATTTATGAAAATGACATTTCTAATAAAATAATTCACGTTAATCATTTATGGTTACTGTGCAATTTCGGAAAAGTCACAGGCGGCTTTACTATTGAAAACTTAAGGGGAAAACTATCATTTCACCTTAAACCTTTAAGTTTCTTTTCAAATCAGTTCTTTCAATTTAGTCCCTGAGCGTATTTTTACACATAAAACGTCATTTTCTCCTTCAAACTTCTTTCTAGTTTTCTCTTATGACCAAACCACATCTAGTACTTGACATTTCGATTGTATAAATGAACAGTATCGTATACGTAAATAGTATTATACATGTAAACAGTACCGTATACTAGCATAGTAACCATAGTTTGTAAACAAATATTTATATTTTATTTTTCTTGGGTATTACATTATCACCCCCTTAAGAGAATTCGGTCCCCCGAATTCAAAACTCATTTCAAGACTGAAATAAGTGTGATTACTTCGTCTATATCTCATTCTTTGTATCTCTTTCTTCCAAAACCTCATCACACCCTTGGTGAGATTTACAAGAACATTATACCATTGACTGTAAACTCTAAACCGCATTATCAATAATTTGCATAAGACTTTTGCCTTTTCTAGACAGCAAGTAATCTCTTCCTCATCAGTTTAATCTTCTCCACAACCTTTTGTACCATAAAGTGTCTCATCCTCATAACCTTTACCAAACTCAAACCACCTAATCAGAGACGAACTCTGTCTCTATGTAAAACCTCAAATAGGTGTCATCTCAAAAGTGGCACGTGGTCTTTCCAGTTCACATTGAATATCAGAACACATGTTTCCACACACATAGCTTATAACTTTTACGAATACAAGCACCCTACCCGAAGGCATCATTTTGGCCATAAGCAATACTCTTGCCCGAAGGCGATCCTTCTACCTTAAGGCGATACTCTCAGCTGAAGGCGTTATATAAAATGAAATCATTACATAAATCTCTAGGAAGAACAATCCTAGAAAATATGATAAGTAAATAACATACTTCTTACGCATAATTATATATATGAAAATTCCTCTCACCTCAATGACTCATATAGAGTCGCATCCCTTCAATGATTGAGGCAAACCCATAGTTCTATAGGTTCATAAAATACTTATTCAGCATTCCTCCATAGCTCAGAAGTGCAATGAAATATCATTTTAGTAACTCTGCTCAGTCAAAAAGATATTACTATACTATGCTTTAGAATCAAGTATGAAATATAACAAGTCCAATATCTTCTCATTCCTCAAGTTCTTTCAGTAAAATGAATCACTTCAACAAAGAAGATCTAGATACTAACTTAAATTTTATTTCTAGTACATAGATAATTTTAATACGTGAAGCTTACACCAAATGTAGCTTTAGGTACAAACAAAAGAAAAATAAATTAAGGACGAGGAGGCTTTTGAAATGTAAAAGGTGCTCCAGGTCTAGAAGAGGAAGGTGCTTCAGACCTTAAGGAGGAAGCTAATCGTTGCAGCCTAGAAAGAGTTTCTGGAGGAAGCGCCTGAGAAATTTGGCGAAGAGCATAAGTCACTCCGTTCATACAGTCAATACACCTTGCTTGTTGGTCACGAAAATTTTGAGTTGCAAACATTGAATGTCTATCAACTCGATTAGCCAGTTCCCCGAAACGACGGTTTATCAGTTTCTCTTGGTTTTCAAAGAGACGACTTATTAGTCGCTTCTGGTCCTCTATCTTGTATTCCAGGCTCTCTATCTTACGTTCCAGGAATGCAAGCTTATTTTCTGAGGATGTTGCAGTACTGTCCTCCTCCAACTCTATTACATCCCTCTTTCTCTTCTTAATTTCTGGTGACCTGTCTACAGGTCTCTTCCCTTTGTTGTTTCCGAGACTTAGATTTAAATCAAGCTCTACATTGCCAGTCTCAAAATTCAAGTTGAAAGACTTATTATCGGCCATTGCTCTAGGGATCTCAGAAATAACTTCGAATGAGAAAGGAATGGAGATTGAGAAATAGGTATGTAATGAAAGAAGTAGGTTTGCTTGGTGCGATGAGTAGGGTAACGGGCATACAAGATTTATAGACAACCCGAAGCCCCTGGAGCTAAAGCCACCACAACCTACACGCCGCTTGCTATAAGGTTTACAGATCACATACGTCGCAATGCCAGCAATTAATGTCGGACATGCAAGTAAATAGTAAATATAATTTAATACAATTAACATAAGTCAAAGATTTCCTCAAAAAAAAAAAAATTTCGGCTAATCTTGACCTTTCGCAAAGTTCTAACTAACTACGCTCTTTAGTCTGAGATTTTCTCCCTCTAAACTTGTTTTATTCTGTAATCCTATATCACGATGTCCCTCTATGATTAGGTCGCCTCATATTGGCCGTATCTTAGATTCTAATCGGTGTCTTTACTCTAGACTTACACATAATATATATGTAAATATATATATTTTAAAACAAAGTTAACTGCTTACGGTCGCATGCCTTAAGCATTATCATGATGTAAGGAAATCACTGCCTTTCATTTGCCCATGAGAGCATTATATGTAAGTATGTGTAACCATGAAGATATATCATCATCTACACATTTCATTCTATCCAAGTCATTTTGATTTCACATCTCTATGAGTATATGTAGGATCATCACATATTCTCCTTGATCGTAGCCTTCACTCATTATGCATGAATAACATACATAAATGTAATTACAACATGATTCAATCAATTATGTATATTATACTCAACTGAAGGCTCTTAAGAACAACACAATAAAACGGAGAAATGTATTTCAGTTCATCATAAAAGCATCCAAGGCAATCTTTGATGGCTATGTTATCAACTTCTTTGAATTTCGAAAAATGCCAACGGGAGAAATGGGAAAACCGAGTAAAATCGGCCGCAAATCCACCGAATACTGACTTTCGTGGTTTTGGCATTAATGCGACGCATTGTTGGTGTGCACGCCTACCCTAGACTTCTGGCTTCCAGCTTGCAGAAATCCATAGGTTGATCGTGTAGGGGTGCGGTGAAAAGATATCTTCTTTGTCTCTAAGTCCTAATTTTTCTCTATAAAAATCATCCCAGCGTTCTCAGTTACCACACCACAAAGAGTAATAATCTCCGAGCCTACAATCCCCCAGTATTCCTCTCGCCTCATACTCTTACAAAAATTTCTAAATTTTTCCAAATCATGGCCTCAAGGAAGTACATTGATCTCACAGTAGAGGCTAAGGAAGAAGAGCTCGACTTAAACTTAAGTCTGGGCAAAGACAAGGGCAAAAGACCTTTTGAGGGGTCTCCAGAGAAACAGAAGGAGAAGAAAATGAAGAAGATCGAGGAAGCTGAGGAGACTAGCACGGGCCATACCTCGGAGGACAAAATCGCCTGTCTAGAGCAGGAGGTGAAAAATCTGAAAAAGATGATAGGAGACCTGGAGAAGTTAACTAAACGCAATCATGCAGAAATGACTTCAAGAATAGACAGGTTCTTCTATTGGTCTACCCAGTGCTTCTGCAATCAACAACAAAGAAGTGTTGATTGTATGAATGGGATTTACACTACCCTCCGCGACATTGCTATGTCCCTTGCTCCAAGGAATGGTCGAGGGGTGATGATACAATACAACCCTCCTAATCTGAGACCACCTCGCTTTTAGATTACTCATGCATGAGTAAACTTCTTCTTTTTTGCAATGTAATCCTTCAGTTTTTTTTTTGTTTTTAATGCGAGTGGTTTCTTTTATTTGCTGGTACCCTAAAATAATATAGCTACACAAATTCAATCATGAATTCAGCTTATAAAATCCACCATATAAAAATTTGATCCGACAGCAACAGAATCTAAACAAATAACAACTTTTCCTTGACTAAGTTCAAAAGTGTAGCCACATCTGTCTAAAACTAAAACTGAGAACATACTTCCTAAGAAGAGATAAGTCTCGGAGGGAAAGGAAATGAAAACATCCTACAAGACCTTCAGTAGAGCCGTCTCTCTATAGTTGTGCCCGGGTTCACAACGATAGAGGAGGTCCTACTAAGGTTACCTTGCTCTGTAATCACTATGAGACCTAACAACCATTGCTCTGATACCAACTTTGTCACGACCCGCTTTCTGGGCACATGACCGGCACAATGATGAATCTCTCATCACTGTAAGCCTTCCGATAAATATATCAAATTTTCTTATCTGAAAATCATAGATTATCAATTTAAAATACATTATTATACTGACATACAAGCCAAATGTCGAACCCCTGAACTAGATGTCCTAGACGATTACAGAGCAACATAATCTATAACAGAAGAGAGGTCTACCCGACAACGGGAAGGTCCAAAGTGATCTACTCCTCTAGCAGATATTCTTCGATGGCAACCTGATCTGAACAAAAAGGTTGTACAAACAATGTGAGCTTTTAAACTCAATGAGCGAATCGGCCTCGCATTAATAAAATTCAAATACATTACCAGTCATGCAAGCATATCCAAAGGCTCATACTCAACCAATAGACAGAAGATAAAAATTTATCCAATTCAACAAACGTTACTAGTACTCGTCAATGGCAATATATCCCGGAGAGCGCACACAGGCCGGCTCACCAATTATGTATATTTCCGCCATGACGCACAACATCATCCTCTTACATACAAGATAAAAATTCATCCAATTCAACAAACGTTACTAGTACTCGTCAATGGCAATATATCCCGGAGAGCGCACACAGGCCGGCTCACCAATTATGTATATTTCCGCCATGACGCACAACCTCATCCTCTTAGCTAGGGCGCCTCACGGATTTATCACCAATCCGGGCTATATCCCTACTGAGGGAATCGTTGTCTCCACACTCATTGGTCAAGACACCCTGTCAACCGGGTTTTCCGCCTTGCCGTGAGAGGGGGTACTGTCCCGCTCAATCACAATCAATAGCATTTCATATCATAATCAGAAGCTCAATATAATATTCATCCATATAACAGGTATAGTATATAACTATATTATGGATTTATAAACCACATATCAAGATAACAATTAATCCATTTTTGAAAACATTCAAACTTCACATCATCATAAGATACTTATTTCATTTTATCCATACTTATGGATTAATTATCTCATTTAGATTCGTCATTCTGAATCCAATTTCCCCCTATGAATCTTGGGAGTGTCCTACGACATACTTTTTATCACCAGTAATACTAAAACTCTATTAAAACAGGGTCGTTTCACTCACCTGGATTCCGTACGAATATCGCTTCTCTAAGTCGTTACAGATAAGAGTACACAGATGAATTTCAGTATTCCGCTACGGAGATTTTCATGAAAGATTAGAGAAAACAAGTTAGGATTGTTTTCATACAGATACTGTTCATACATACAGTACTATTCATATATACGGTCACTATTCATACGTACGGATATTATTTATACATACGGATAATATTCGTACATACGGTCACTATTCATACGTATGAATACTATTTTTTATGTATGGATACTATTCATATGTACGGTTACTATTCATACGGTTACTATTCATACGTACGGGTACTATTCATACCAGAAATAGAGAATACAATCTGTAAAAGAGTACACCAGGTAAGTTCCCAGGAAAGAGTGGAGGGTCACACTGGACACACTTAAAAACCAGGTCTTTCCTTAGCCAGAACTTTCCTAGACATGTATTCTTCACAGTTTACATTCTATTTCGGTAATCAGAGAATCAAAATAACATATAAACAGCTAAGGACAGTTTTTCTGATGTGGAAGATCAGCCAAGGCCGCAACCACAGAGCATACTTAAGAAATTAACTTCTAAAATTTGAAAGACATAGAAAGGGCATAGTATCCTTACCTAAGCTGAAAAGGAAAGGCCCAAAATCTCAGAGGCCTAGCTTTGGAGTAAGAGAAACTTAAGGAGAGAAGAAGAGAAGTTGAAGGTGTGAGTTTATAAGTGAAATGGAAGGGCCTATTTATAGCAAAAGTCAAGGGTACTATTTGACACTATGCGCTAATAAAATATTCAATTTACTATTTATGAAAATGACATTTCTAATAAAATAATTCACGTTAATCATTTATGGTTACTGTGCGGAAAAGTCACATGCGGCTTTACTATTGAAAACTTAAGGGGAAAATTATCATTTCACCTTAAACCTTTAAGTTTCTTTTCAAATCAGTTCTTTCAATTTAGTCCCTGAGCGTATTTTTACACATAAAACGTCATTTTCTCCTACAAACTTCTTTCTAGTTTTCTCTTATGACCAAACCACATCTAGTACTTGACATTTCGATTGTATAAATGAACAGTATCGTATACGTAAATAGTATTATACATGTAAACAGTACCGTATACTAGTATAGTAACCATAGTTTGTAAACAAATATTTATATTTTATTTTTCTTGGGTATTACAATGTGAGAGTGGGAGGAGACGAAAAAATGAAAAGGAAGTCACTCATCCCTCTTTCTCTCCTCTGTCTCTCTCCTCTTCTCTCTCTCTCTCTCTTGATGTCTTTCTCTGAATCGCGATTCGATACTTGTACAAGCACCATGCTAAAACCGTTGCTACAAATTATTTTTTAAAAAATCTTGGCAACAATTAAAACCATTGCTAAAGGCCAAGCATATGCTTGTCCCGGATCCCGGTTCGTCTCTCTCTCTTGTTCTCTCATTCTCTCTCTGTTTCTCTTAGCCCTTGGCTTTTTTCTCTTTTCGTCTCTTTCCCCCTTTGTTAGTTTCTCTCTAGTCATGTCTCTCCCACTCTCATGCTCTCTTTGTCTCTCCATCTCTATCCTCTCTCTCTCTATTTCTCTCTTAGGTGCTCTGTTTTAGACTTTAGTGACCCAAATATAGGTAGATGTCACGCCTCCAAACTTAGGCACGTGACCGATACGATAGATGAGCTTTTACCTCACCATCGTAAGCCTAATTTCATACCAATTTGATATATATTTAAATATAAATGTTATCTCATATTAGATAGTACAATTTCTTCTATTTCTTTTTAGAGAAAGAGGCAATAAATATTTCAAATATATCCATTTATTCATTAATAAATAACATTTTCAAACAATTATTATTCGTCCAAGATTTACCTACCCAAATTACAGAGCTACTACTAGAATACTTTGGATAAAATTTTACATAATAACAAATATTTACCCCGATCAATGGGGTTGAAGACTCGAATAATTAGCTGGATGTGTTTCTACTTCTTCTTGAAAATCTGTGAGGGGAGGAATGACATGAGTATATTTTACTCAGTTAGAAAATATATTATTCTATCACATTAACATAAGAAATAATTCATATAAAATCACAAAACATATCACATAGTACACATTTTTCGGGTCCTGTCCACATAAGGTGGTCGTTGTCCCGCGACCCCCGCCGCATCCTTCTTTATTGCTACTTTCATAAATGCCTCCCTTATTTCATCCCTTATTTTCAATACTTTTTATTTTAGAACAAATTTTTGTTTAACATGATTTGCCGCCCTTATTATCTCTTACTCCTCTCTTTTTATTCTCACACAGGGACTCATCCCTGTAACATTCTCCATCAATCACAAACATAATCATATTCAGTCAACATAATTCAACCTTACACATGAACACTACACATATATATAATAATATATATGGTACTATTCATATATACTATACTATTCATATGTTTAGCAAGGTTCAGAGAACCGGACCGGTCATTGAACCGGTCGAGGCACAGGTTCAAGGGTCAGTGGTCGGATCGGAATTGAACCGCGGTCGAATCGGTGATAATTAAAATATATAATTAACATATATAAAAAATCATAAATAATTAAATATCCCATAAATATAAATATGGAAATTCAATTAAATACTTAATATCTTAACATAAAACAACATCTATCAAGTAAAAGTTTACAATATCATCAAATACACATAGTTAAATTTATTAAATAAAAGCTAACAAACTAGCAAACATATATAATATCATGGATCATGATCAATATAATAATCATTCATATCAAATCCTGGTATGTTAGCATCCCCACCAAGATTGCCACTCTCATCTTCACTAACACTAACGCTAGGTCCAATCTCATTAAAGGATTCCAATAATAGCTGTTCTAAGATGTTAAATTCATCATTACCTTTTTTTTTTCCTTTTGGTCCAAAACTTTCACCTAGGGGTGTTCTTAGTTTCAACTGCTTGAATATTGCTGAGAAAAGGAGTGGGATTAAGTATAAGCAAGGCAAAATTTGGACCAAAATGCAAAAAAAAAAAAATCAAAAACCGGCGAGAACCGTGACCCGGCCGGTTTTGACCGGTTATCCCGGTTCGTCCGGTTTTCAACCGGTTTTTAACCTCTCTGGTTCAATGGTTATTCCGGACCGGAACCATGGCCGGTTCACCGGTTTTTCGGTCCGACCGGCCGGTTCGGTCCGGTTCTCAGAACCTGGATGTTTAGCACTATTCATATAGTATTGTTCACATATACCATACAATTATAAGTATGATTACTATTTATACAAATATTATTTATACGTATGAATACTATTTATATACGGTACTATTTATATATAGTACTGTTCATAAATACAATATTGTTCATATGTATGATACTGTTCATAAGTACGGTACTGTTCATATGTACGATAATCAGAAATAATTTTCAAGTAATTGAGGATAATTCCTTTATGTTGTGGAGGATCAGCTAAGGCCGCAACCACAGAACATACTAAAATTTTATCTTACAAGTACTTGTAAAAATATAGTATATTTACAATATCTTAATAATCAAAAAATAATTCTTAAGCAATCGAGGTTAATTTTTTTTTTGATATGGAGGATCGGCTAAAGTCGCAATCACAGAGCATACTAAGAATTTAACCTCTAAATTATTGTAAGAATTTAAAAGAGTATAGTAAAATATTCCCTCACCTCGAATCCAAGCTATAGATGAGGACTTTTATAATAGCCCATAATCTTGGCACCAGAGTCAAAGGAATTAAAGGAGATGAAAGAATAGAAGCTGAAGGTGTGAGTTTTAGAAGTGAAATGGAAGGGTCTATTTATAGGAGAAGTTAAGGTACTATACATTAATAAAATGTTCATTTTACTATGTGTTTTAATAATTTAATTTACTGTGCACTTTAATAATTTTCGGCGGCGGATTATTGTTTACTATTAGAAACTTAAAGGAAAAACTATCTTTTCTCCTCAACTCTTAGGTTTCTTTTCACTTTAATCCTTTCATTTTAATCCCTATGGGTATTTTCTTATATATTACGTCATTTTTCTCCCAATTTCTTTCAGATTTCTCTTATGCTTAAGACATACTTTATTCAGGGGATAATTTTCATATTATAACAGTCATTATACTCTACAATTTATGCAATCTATAAATGAAAGTTAGTATTTTCAACAATATGTACAAACAAGCATACAAAAAAACAGATAGGAAAATTATTTTCTCATAAATTTATCATAATTCTTAAATACTCATAACTCTAAAATATAGCAGGTAATATATATATATATATATATATATATACATTTTTTTAGGGGTACTACAGTAGAGCTTTTCTTGGGGACATTTTTGAAACAAAATAGAGGGGTTGATGGTGTTTTTAAATTTGAAAGAAAATTGAAGGGAGTTGGGGACAATTTTGAAAAAAAAAGAGAGGGGGCTTGGGGTTGTTTTTGAAATTTAAAAGAAACCTAAGAGGACTAGGGACATTTTTGAAAGAAAATAGAGTGGGCTAGGGCATTTATGCGATTTAATATTTCAAAAAGATCCTTAGGTGAATTGAAAATGAAAAAAATAAAATAAAATAAAAGGTATCAATCATAGTCATTGATACAAGATTCAATGGTTGGGTAAAGTTAAATAGGATGTTTAACTTTTTTTAACATTAAAATTAAAATTAAAGTATTTTTATCACTAATTTTGACCATTCAATTAGAATCAAACAACGAACAACTCTCATTTTATGTTCTTCTCATAATTATGCAAGCAATATTTAGTTTAAGTTTAGGTTATAATTGGAGGTGAGAAAATTACAGTAAGTTAACCGGTAATGTTATTTTATTTATTTTCACTTTTACTAATTTCATAAAGAGTAAATTATGGTTACATTTCAAAAAATAAAATTATTTGACCGAACTTATTATATTAAATTAAGAATAACATTATAATCATATCGTACAAAAAGTTAACTTTTTCAACAAAATATAAACTAAATTTTTTTTATAAAATATATCAAAATATCAACAAAAATCAACTGAGTATAATATTTGAAATGTAAAAAATGTTAAATATAAATCAACCAGTTATTATATTTTACTCTTTCATCGTGAAAACTTCAAACTACGTCCCTACTCCCTGAGACGTCGTTTGATAAAATCGGAATAAATTGGAAAAAAGAAAAAAGCTGAAAACTTCAAAATGGAGTTGAATTTATGTGACAGTTCTCTATTTGTGGCAGTTCCCTATTACACGTGGGTGTTATCTTTCAGCACTAGACTTTTGGAACCGGTTTGTTTGCTTTTCTCTCTCTCTCTCTCTCTCTCTCTCTCTCTCTCTCTCTCTCTCTCTCTCTCTCTCTCTCTCTCTCTCTCTCTCTCTCTCTCTCTCTCTCTCTCTCTCTCTCTGTTTTTCTTTCCTTTTCTATGCCTTTCTCTCCTTCCTTGTTGTATCACATGTCCAATAGCCATTAATACTTTTTTTTTTGGGTACTAGAGACTAAGGAAAAAAATTCAAATAAGTCTTAATATTTTTTATCTTTATGTTTATTTTCAGAAACTTATTTAAAAAAAATTTGTAGACACCCATGCTTTTTTTTTTTTGCCTACTTTCAAAGATCTATTTAAAAAAAAGGCATTAATCCCTAAATTTTTTTTCCTTCAAATAAGTTCATGAAAGCAGGTACAAAGAAAAAAATATTTGAACCTATCTAATTTTTTTTCTTCAAATAAGTCTTTGAAGTCAAGCACAAAAAAAAATGAAAGAAAGAAAACATTATCCAACAGCTAATGAGAGAAAAGCAAAGAAATTGATTCCAGATTTTTCCAACTTGCTTGAAATTTAGCTAAGAATTTGATAATGTAACAATAGAAAAAAATTAAATTAACACTACGATAATCTTTTTAAGACTAATTCAATTATTTACTCTATTTTCTTTTGGTAAGAGTCAAGGTTTAGAAAATCGAGTAAAAATACCGATTCAAGGGTTAATAATCAATGATATACGTCAGACTGCAATTGAATCGATGATACTAAAAATATATTAAAATATTAATATATATAATTAATTTATATGTTACAGATATTAAAATATTAAAATATTTAGACATGTTACAATACATATTTATACTAATTTTAAATTTTCTTTTAATAGCTTAAATTTTTAGAAATTTTTTATAAATACATTATAATATTTAGTAAAAATTCAAAAAAAAAATTGGTTAAACCGATTGATTTGATATGTTTTCTACCGATTTAAATATTTACCGGTTTACTAATTTAAACCGAACCGAATACCTAACCTATTCATCAGTTTTTTAATTAAACCGGACAATTTAATATAATTCTCTTAACATGTAAAAATATCTCTCATCTAATAGAAAAGAAAGTAATTTCCTTCAAGCTAACTGAGTGTCAAAAATAGAGAGATTTGGAAGATAAGAATCAAATCATTGTTATTTGTAAGATTCAAACAATAAATACCACTGCAAACAATTACTAATTCCTTAAAAACAATTGATACCAGCCTGTCAGTACAAGAAGAAGGGCTAGTTATCTAAATGTTGGGAAGTATAAGCAGAGCTGCGAACAGTGTTAAGGGTGTTTGCATGAAGAATGTTAAGCAAAAGCTGATTAGAAGTGCAGCGAGGGGTCTTGAACTGGCTCAAAGCAGCCCCATTGGCCACAAAATAATCCAGAATCTTCCTGAAGGTTCCAGTCTCCACCAAGCACAGCTCCAGAGGCCCTATGGAGTTGGTCTTCCTGGACACCACGTACCCATGGTCCTTGAACCCCTCGTCCATCGCCCTGCAACACTCTTCCAGAACCTCCTCCTCCACCTCCCCCTTCACTTCCCAGAATATCACGTAGTGCCCCGGCTGCTCCGACACCTCAGCGTAGCTCGTGAAGTCCACCAGCTCCGCTTTTCTCTGCAATCTGTTTAGGAGCTGCGACCCCTTCTCCACCGCCACCTGTACGTCCTTCTCCGTGTTCTTGTCGATGTTTATTGTTAATATCAGCTTCCTTCTGCACACGAATTTTAGCTTTGGAGTCTGATTGTGGAACCCCGCCACTTCCACCACGTCCCCTAGTCTACACCTATAAAGACCTGAAACAAACCAAACCAAATCAAACCAAAACGTGCATTTTCTATATATATATATATATATATATGTGTGTGTGTGTATGTGTGTGTATGTGTGTGTGTGTTCTGATGCATGTTTTCACTGTTTATCAAGTTACTGCTTTAGTTATTATGTAATTTACTAATTTGTGGCATTTTGTATCTGAAAATGACAAGTGCAAGAAGAAGCCACGGCAATCTCCGTCGCAAGACACTGAAATGACAGGGAAATAATTGTTATCATCATCCATCAATTTAATACCAATCCAGAAGAAGTCACGTAAGACCAGCCAATAAGCAAGATATTGATCCTTGGTAACTGTAACTTTTAGGTTTTTACTTTTATTTCAATTAAACATTTAAATAATAAGTGAATTTAATTAGTGACTATTACAGTATATTGACTTTTTTTTTAAAAGAAGTTTTTATGTTTTATGTTTTTATAGATAAATTTAAATAATAAATATTTAAGTAATTTCATTTAAGTATAATATTTTTTAGCATGCTACTCAATCATGATTAAATAGTATGATTTTAATTCTTTTAATATATTGGAATCTTTTAATTAAACACTGATTAATCAGTTTATATATGTCAATTCAACCTACACGGGAAAATGACCTTGCAATATAATGAATAAAAATAGCACGTAACTCTTCACATCACAGATATCATATTTTATCATGAACTTTCCTAAGTTGCAATTGCCCTAGAACTGTACCATATAAATAGTAAAAAAGCATGTTAGATTTAGGCAAATATAAGTGTTGGTCTTCAACTGATGGAGTACACTTTGCTTTTAATGTTCAAAACTGAAGATAACATAACACGTCAAGGTTGCTACTTTTCTGAACCTTATTAGTTATGCACTGGGCATTACTTTTTTTTTCTGTGAGGACAATGGATCAAATCTGCCCCAACTATCTAAACTTTCACAATTAGTTTATAATTTGAAGAAACTAAGATTTTCAAGTAAAAAGACGAGAAATGAATTACCAGTGAAAGTGGTGAGGACTACTTCATACTCTTGTCCAACTTCAACCTGGGAAAGTGGGATTGGCTTATCCTCAACGTAATCGTCACTAACCAAACTGAAATCCTGTGATTTCTGTGATCTGTGAAGTGGTATGAACTCAAAGTAAGAGAAAGTGGGCACTACAGCAAATGTGACTTTCTCAGGAGGCAAACCAGGATCCACATTAACCCCTATCCAGCTCTCTGTAGATCCATAATCAGCACTCACTAATGGCAACCCGTCTGCATAATGCCTCAGCTTCTTCAAATATGGCTCCATTGACCCTGTCATTATGGCATACACATACTTAGCATTTGGCCACAGCTTAGGAATCAAACCAGACCAGTTCACCAGTTCTAGCTCTTGGCATTTAGCTTCCAGTTTTGAAGCCAGAGATGGGCTTGGAGAAGAGAGAATCTCCAGAACAGAATTTCTCATTCTGGGTATCTTGATTCTCGAACTCAGAGTACCGTTTTTGATGTCATTACATATTTCTCTCCACAGATCTTCGAAACTGCGAAAGGCTTGGACTATGCTGTACACAAAGGCTGATGATATGTACTCTATTTCTTCAGAGAAGAAGAGACCAAGGACGAGGTGGCAGTATGTGACTTGTTTGTAGTCTCCACCTGAGATCACCTCATCTGGACTGCAAGTAAACGACATCGTTTTCTCTTGCTTGATTCTGAACTCTTGACTTCCGTAGAAGTGTGTTGTGGCTGTTCCTACAGTTAAGCCTCCTTTTGTTTTGAACTGCTTACTGCTGTATATGAATTCCAGAGCCCTCCCTCTTTCTCTCGTGGGATAAACTCTGAAATTGTAAAAAGAGAAGAATAAGAACTTGAATAGCAACGATAATCTATTAAATATCGAGGAACACAGGGACAAACTTTGATCTATATGCTGCTGCTAGAGTGAAGATTTGAAGGGTAGTTTGCGCGCTGTGACGGGTAAAAGGTACAAACTTTTGCCTTCCCTCTGTGGTTCCTGAACTGCAGAACATACAAGGAAAGATCAAAGATGAAAACTTTATGCCTTCAACTTCTTCAAAATTCCAGAAACAACGTGATGGTACAGAACTACAGCCCCAAAGACCATGTGTGGTCTGTATTTAATATTTTGATTCCTACCATAAAAGAGACGAAGTGAGCGAAGCAGTTTACCTCAAGGAAAGAGTGGTTATGGGTTGCTGAGTGAGTAAAGGGCCAGTGTCCCCATCCGCAATTCTTTGGATAAAGGGCTCGAAATCTGCGTGTGAGGCAAGGGGAACCACAGAAGTAAAAAGGGATTCCAATGCACAGTCATCCACGTGTTGGATATTGTAGTCCCCGAGCCATTTCTTGAGGTATTCCACTCCATGGTTCTGCTTCAGAATCTGGGATAGCATCTGGGTCTGAGTAGAGCCTGCGTTCTTGGTCGCATCTTCCAACCAGCTTATGATATCGTAGCCATGGCTGCCATTGGTGCAGTTCATAATTGGTTCCATCAAGGAGGGTTTGGTTGGCGTTGAAGGTGGTGGGTGTAGTTGTGAATATAATTCTGCAAGTGGGCGTCGCTGGTCGGGAATCAGAGAACTGAGGAAGCCCACTGATTGAAAGGTGGGTGTATGGGTTTACTTTTTATCCATATGCAGAGGGTTGTCTTGTGTTTGAGAGGCTCGAGAATTAAACCAATTGTTGCAGAAGCTTCATGGAAGGTTGGGAAGATGGTTTATAAACCACAAGAAATTCATTCTGAGGGAGAGATCAGATTCTACTTTATGCCACAGGATATGGGGACTACAATTGTGGCCAGGGGCGCCTTAACGCTTTCCCTCCAATTTATTGTGAGCCACCGTTTGAAACCGAGACCTTACATATTTTAGCGTATTTCAAATTCCACCCTCTCCATTTAATCGTCAACAAATTGTGATTATTTTAATTTTATCTCTTTATTTATCAAGATAATTTTTTGATAAAAAATTTAAAATTTAATAACAATATATTTTACAATTTAGTGATAAAAATAATTAATTTAAAATAAATATAATTTTTTAATAACTAAATTAAAATACTAAAATTTTTAAGAATTAAATTAAAACAATACTAAGTTTTTGAAATCTAAATGAATAATTTATTCAACTTATCTATTATTAATTATACTTTAAAATTTTTGGTATGAGCTCAAAAAGCTCAAGTGTGAAATAGTACATAATTCGTACAAATGTCAGCTAGTGGACCAACACAAAAAACTCGCAAAGCTAGTGCGAGCAGAACCCTTTGACACGTTTATGGCCTGTCGATTCTAGACATGCTATTCCAATTCATTTGACAGAAATATAATAACTCATATCATTATATAGAAGTTGTTTAATTTTTACTAATATTTTAAATGAGATACTCAATTTTATAATATTTAAAAGTTTTTGTATTTACATAGCAACTAAAAAAAGGAAGAAATGATGGAATTTATATTTTTATTTAAAAATTTAAATACAATACTTTTTAATAATGGTTTGATAAAAAAAGATATTATTAATGGAATGCATGCTTTTATTATATTATATATACATATTTTTTAATAGTATTAGGAATTCGACAAAATTTAGTGTAGAATTAAAACAAGGAATGTGAAGTTTATATTTGGAGGGATTGAATAATGAGAGACATGAGTGAGGTTTGTAATTGATAGTTGAGACTTGAGAGTGGAAGGAGGACAAAAAAGAGAAGGAGGAGAGAGGAGAGAGGAGAGAAGAGAGAAAAGGCAACAAAACAGTTGGTGCCGCCCAGTGCTCACTAGTCACTAGTCAGGCTCAAGGCCCCACATCCACCTCAGTTGTCCTCAATTATTCAACGCAAACTCCAATTGTTATTGATTGAGGCACGGGTTAACGATTTATTAATTTTATTGTTATTAAATATATATTTTTTAATTTTATACATCAACAATTTAATTTAATAAATTAATAATTTTTTTTCATATTTCTTTTGATAAATAACCAACCGGTGTTTGATCATCAAACAACGAGTGTTGACTAATTCAAATTCAAGTCGTGCAAGATTATAATGGGTGGCAAAACTTTTTCTACTAAATTATAATGTAATTACATTTTCAAGAATTCAAATTCAAGACTTTTCGTTAAATTAAAATTATCTCTTACTTGTTGGCTTACCCGCTTGATAATAACTTTTTTCATATTTCATTTGATAAAATTATGAAAAGTCTGGAAAAACTTTTAAGCATTTTGTATACGTTTAACAGTAATACTTAATGAAAATGATATATGAATATGAAAAAAAATTTGAATTTAGTTACAAAATAATATATTAATAATACTTATATGAAGAATAACACATTAGTACCTATAAAATGTGTGAAAAATAAAAAAAAAGTGTATAAAAAATTTTTTAAAAAAAGAATAAAACTAAAAGCATTTCAACCATTAATGAACTGGCTAGTTTTACTAATTTTTTCTTTAATTTTTGACCAATTTTTTTAGTAATTGATTTACTAAGTTAAATCAAACCAATCATATAACTAGTTCAATGACTTTTTAGTCTGACCAACCTATTTGATTTAGTTTTTAAAGCAACGAATTTTAAATTTTGAGATATAACTATAAATGTTAAAATGAGTTGAGTCAATCATTCAACATTTCATTTTAAATAAAAGTTTTTAACCCAATTTGTTGAGACCTTGGAAACTTAATTTGGTGGGTTGAGTTGGTTGGCCTTGTTGAACTCTATTTAAATTCTTAGGCTTATACAATTTGTTAGGTTTGCAGTATAGAGTAAGAATAAAAAAAATTGATAGAAAAAGAGAAAAAAAATTGTTTGTTATGTAGTAAAAAACTGAACAGAAAAAAAATATTTTGATATGTATTTTTTAATTGAGATAATTTAACTATAATGGCCCTAATTATTATTTTTTTTAAAAAAAAAAAATTTCAACCCTTGCCTACTCCAAAAGACTATAGAAGCCAAAATCGACGAACCCAGAATCAAAACCTCTCAACTTGTCTACTTCATCGTCATCTTTTCTCTCAGCGCTTCTATGTTTCTCTCTCTGTGAGTTCTCTGTTCATGTACTTGAATATTGGTCACTATTAAGAACTAAAAACTAGAGGAAGAAATCAGGGAAGAAATCCTAACACAATGAAGCATAGTTCGTCTGAGGCAGTCCCGTCTCTATCTTCTGAATCCTCTGTGACAGACCAAATCCATGTTACCACTTCATCATCATCGTTGGCGTGACCGAACAATGGCAGCGAATGAAATTCGGTTTAGGGCTAAAATCGATTACCTGAAAGCTTCCTCGACGATGAATCTGACTGCAACCCACAGCAGATGCGGAAGGAAGGAGACACAGCAGCCAAGAGGGGATCTCCACACTGAGATAGGGCACCTTTGAAGGATTGTGGCAAGGGCAATCAAGGAATTTCCCAGCTTTTCCATTTGGATACAGGCGCGTTCCATCGAGTAAGCATTGAAAATTTCATACTGTTAATTGTGAAAAACAGTACCGGATGGAAAACCGCTTTCTGCCAGAGATTCTTGATCCAAACGGCAGATGTGGCATTGTAGAAGGGAATGGAAGTTTGTGTGGTGGTAAAGCCACTTTTGTTGACCAAAAAGATAAGAAGCAATTTTGCTTCTATATTAAGTCTTTGAATAGTCAAAGATGGTGGAGAATTTGAATTTTACTTCCTTAGTCAAAAGTGGAAGAGAATTTGAATTCTGCTTCTTTTGGTCAAAGATGGTAGAGAATTTGGATTTTGCTTCCTTAGTCAGTAGAGAATTTGAATTCTACTTCTTTGAATAGTCAAAGATGGTGGACAATTTGAATTCTGCTTCTTCACCTCCCTTCCCCTATAAATACATGTTTCTTGGCTTCATTTGTATCATCTCCAAGTCTTGAAGACTAAGTTCCATTTTGGGTGCAAAAGAGAGAGAGTTTTTTAGAGAGAGAAAAAAGTGAGATTTCTCCTAAAATTGTCTTTCCTTTTGTTAGAGAGAGAGAGTGTGTGTTTTCTCCTATTATAAGAGAGGGTATTGTCAATTGTTCTCTTCTTATTTTAGAGAGAAATTGTTGTAATCCTTTTGCATTAGTGAAATTCTTCTACAATTTACCCAAGGTTTTTCTCCTAATTTCTTTAGGAGTTTTACACATAAATTTGGTGTTCATCATTTTCAATTTTTTTTTCACTTCTACTTCAGTTGTAATTGTGTGTCCCGTTCCACAACGTTCTAACAGTTTGAACCAAACGCAATGATAAAGATTGTATGAAACAGTTTAAAGTGTGACATTTAATATGTCTTTGATTTGTTTATCTACCATTTAATTATCTCGTAATGTTTTATATTGAAATTAATTTTAATGTCAATCATTTTACTTGAATATTAAAATAATAAATAATTTTTATAACTTTATTTTATTTAATTAAATATTTTTACTCACTAAAAATTTTCAGAATTTTCTGAGAAATATTTGCAATTAAGTGGATAATTTCAATTGTAAGACACCAATTACATTCTAATAGTAACCTTAAAAGCTTATAGGTTAATTAAGATAAGTAATGTATACTTTTAATAATAGCTTATCATTTAATATTAACATGATTACCCGAGTTAAAATTAAGAATAAATATAACAAAATAGTAAATGAGTAACAAGAGAAGTCACACACGAATTGAACAATACACTTTAAATTGCAAAAAGCAAATTGATTTAGGTTTTTTTTTTAAAAGTATTCTCCACAAGAGGTAATTCAACTCAAGGTATTATCGATTAGGAATCGCTACTCTTCGGGCAAAGAGAGCAGTGTACTTTTCAGCTTAACCACAATTTTAACCATGGCTAAAAATTTTAACTACGATTAAAATCATGGTGAAAAGTCAAAATTGTAGCAAAAAAAATTGTTACTAAAAGTGAAAACTGTGACAAAAAAATCCACCACGTTTTTCACTTTTAACAACAATTTTAATTGTGACTAAGTCAAAAAGTACGTTACTCTTCTTGCTCGAAGAATATTGACCCCCAATCTAGGTACTATTAAGCATGAAATATAAACACTTCTTTAAAAATTTAAACATTAAGGAAGTCAATTGTTTATTTTTTTTAGAGATGTTAACTTGGAAAGAAACTATATTCTTTACCCTTAATAAGTTTGAAAGAGAATAATTTTATATTATATAACTTAGTTTGGAAAAACAACATATATATATATATATATAACATTAATCCATAATTTATTTATTTATTTATTTCTTTCTTTCTTTCCAAATTTTCATCTTTTAACAACTTCGAATACAATAAAAGAAACGGTATAAGCTTGTCATATTCCCATAAATTGACAATTAGTATTCTTTGTTACCTCGTGGAAAAGGAGGTGGAAGTCTAATCAATTGAATGGACAGTTCAGAAGTCTCATCCATAAATAATTAATAATTATAAGGTGATAACGACAAGTAGTGCAATGATTTGTTGCCATTTGAGGTAATTTTTCAACGATAAATTGTAATGCTCCAAAACACCAAAGATTATGCATGCAAATACTAGGACTAGACAGGTCCACCGCAAGATTTTTCAATAGCCATTTGTTGGCAACTCTATTTGACTTTTTTAGCAGTTCTTTTTTATGAAGTTAGGCATAATTGTCGTATGTCGTTTGGTTAGCACAATAATTAGTACTTTATATAATTTAATTTATCATTTTAGGGACATTCTGATGTACTTCCTATTATATACTATATTTTGATTACTTGATGTTATTAAAACTCTTAAATACATTTAATTATAGTTAAAATTCCTTATCTAACAATAATATTATTTGCGCAAGATAAATTACCGATCCATCGTCACATTGAAAATGATTCTATGCATTAGTAGTTTAAAATTATGGAATATTATTCAAATTTTTATGACTACTTAATTAATACTATTTTATCTTCATTTGTTTCATAATTTGGTAGAATTATACAACTTTCATGACATACAATTAAATTGATGCTAGCCAGCTGTTAAACATTATCAGAAGTTGAAGGAGAGAAAATTTACCTAGGCATCACGAAAATTACCTTGGGATCCCGATGTGACATATTCCGAAAGGAAAAACTTAAGTTGTTGTCAAATCAGAATTCATACAATAAGTATATAATGTTTAAAAAAATAATTATATTTTTTATAACTTAATATTACATAATAATAATAAAAATTTACATATATTTTATTTTTAAGAAAAAACTTGATAGAAAGGATAAGTCTTCTCCTATTTTTTGTTAGGTGTTTCTCCTCAATTTATATGTTCCACAAGCTAACTGCATCCTTTATTTTTTATTTTTTAATTTTAGAGGTGAACTGTTTGAATTTCCTAGAGTGTTAAACAGGATTTGTAAAATATAATAATATTTAGATAATAGATAAGAGTTATAATATTGAATAAACATGGATTTGACATATAATATTTATCTCAAAAAATACAGAATGAAAATGTCCCAGGAGCAGTCATAGTTGGCCTTCGGTTTGTGTCGGTCACAAAATTAAACAAAGAGTCGTGGGGTCACTAATTCCAAAATTTCTAACTTGTTTTTTATGATTGCATCGCCTCCTTCCTAGTCCCACCAATTTCCAAGGGTTCCAAAAATCGGTGTCCTTTGTCTGTTCACAAAGGCCATGGCTTAAGTTCTTCTTTTTTGGGTTTAAAACTAAGTTTTTATTTACAAAATTCAAATTTAAAACTTTAAATTAAAAGAAATAAATGAATGAACTATTTAAGGCTAATTGAATTTCAATCATTTATAAGTTCTTAACCTATTCTTGAGTCGTGTACTTTTTATTTTCTAGTTGAAAGTGATAGAATAATATAAGTTTACAAGTTAGTTAAATAAACTAGTTATAAGCTAGCTTATAGTTTATATAACTAGCTTATATTTATTTGACTAGCTTATAAATTTGTTAAAAGTGTTTAATAAACTAATTTATTTTAATAATTTATAACTTATTTTAAAATGTTACTTTGAGTTATTTATATATTTTTTTTCTCTTTTTACGCTTGTTATTTTATAAAAATTCTCATTAAACCATTAATGTATATACACGCCCAAAATGAAATCAGACTTTTGTGGGACCTTCTTCGCTGGCTTATGGTGGTAGTCCATTCTCCTTTATTGTTGTTCGTCGTCGTTTGTCCTCGTCTATCCGTTGTCCTCTCCTTGTCATCCTCTGCGTCCATTGTTCGTCATCTCCAAAATCCTCAAAATACAGTTAGTCATCCTCTCTGCTGGCTTATGTGTCTTCAATGGTGGTTGTTTGTCGTCGTCGATGGTTGTATGTTGTCCTCTGTCGTCGTCTCCTCATCTATCCACCATTTGCGGTCCTTCTTTCTTCATTCATTATATATATATATATAATATTATATATATATATATATATATATATATATATGAAAATATATTATATGATATAAAATGTATATCTATAATAATATATATTTTCAATTAATTTATATATGTAATAATTTACATTAATTTAATTAAAAATAAAAAATAATATGTTTATTTGTATTATTTTGAAATTATAAAATATATGTTCTTTTATATAATTTTATATTTTTCAGCTATTTCAATAGTTTCATTTACTCCTTTTATTTTAATAAGTTAATTTATAAACTTTTAACTAAAAATTAAGTTATAAATTTTTAGCTAGTCAACTAATTTTGTCAAACATATGCTAATAAGCATTATGTAAATTCTGTAAATAGGACAAAGAGATGGGATTTGAACGGTTCTATTTGCCCCGCACTCAAGTGGACTAGATATTTTTCTCTAATTTATTTTTGTAAAATATTTTGAAAAATTCCATTCCATAAATAAGATATCGAGGCCATTATATAGCCATTGCCACGTCCTTCTTGGACTTAGATTTTGGAAGTGTGTTTGTTGAGAGTATAATTCTTGCTGCTTATCTGTCCTATATTATCAACACCATGGATTGAAAAATCAAATGAGAGTAGCCGATTCAATCAATTTAACAAAAAAGAAAATTTTGGTTTAGTTTGATTGATCCAATATATCATATACTATTAAAATTAGGTAAAAATTGGTTGAACCAACTAGAAATTAATGAAACTAGTAAAATTAACTGGGTAACTGCTTTAACCAGTTACTCTTTCTTTAAAAAAAAAACACAATTTTTTTAAAAGGTAAGCAACTTAAAAAAAAAAATACCTTTTAATCTATCTTTAAGCCCAAAGTTATTTTTGGTGCATCTTAAAGCTTTCAACCCTCTCCTAAGTAATGTAGACCTAGGAATTGGAAGTTGGAACACTTTTCACCTCTCATATCATGTTAGATTTGACAGAAATTTTTTTTTTATTTGATACCAAATTTTTTATTTTCTGACATGTATTTTCTTTTTCTTTCTTCTTATTTTAAATAATAATATTACATAGAAGATAAATAAAAGAACAAAAAAATAAAAATAAGAGCAGTTATGACACATAAAAGTTTATTAAGACTAAATAGAAAATATTTATTTATTTATTATATTTTTGTAATATATAAAATAAAAATATATATACATTTAATAATATCAAGTCCATCTTAGTTTTATCACAATTGAACTAATAAAATGTGAACTAATGTTTTTATCGGTAAAATGACTAGCATAATTTTTTAAAATATTGTTCAACACAACTTACTTTCAACATAGTTATTTCATAAATAAATAAATAATTAATTAATTATATATTTAGTTTTTATATTTTGCAAATAAATCATTATACTTCATTGACTTTTTTTTAAATCTAGTCTCAAATCTTCAGATTCATCATGACATATTACTTTGAAGTTTGATTTTTTTTTTTTTTAGTTTTTCACATATATCCTTTATTAGAAGTAATCTTACTTGTAATATTGTCAAGCATTAATATCAAGTTTTGTTGCTGGAATCGAGGCACACGTGAATTGGAATAGGAATTGGAAAGAAAATGAGAAATGAAATCTCATTCTCATGTTTGGTTAGACAAAAAAAGGTATGGGAAAATTATTCATTTCCCGTTTTGATTGTAAGAATCAATATTGAAAGGAAAAAAATTGGGATAAAATTACTATAATATTTGTGAATGCAAAAAATATAAATATTATATAAAAGAACATTGATAAATAAATTTAACAAAGAAATTAAATATAATTATTTTAAATATATTACACAATATTAAATATTATATAATAACATATTAAATATATTAAACATTGTATACAAGACATATTGAAAGTCAAATTTCCCCCCCCCCCAAATGCCACGTGTAGTGATGCTAATGGATGAGTCAAGTGACGTAGCATATTCCTCCACGTAGCACATGATATGTGCCATGTGAGCATCCCAGTCAACAAGTGATAAGAACTTCCGTTAGTTTTTTAACAGTGTTAAAAAAATGGGTATATTTGAACAAAATTAAAACATAAGAGACATATTTGACACAAAAAAGTCAGGGACATGAATGAAAATCAAGATAAATGTTAAGGACATGAAGTGGTATATTTGAACAAAATTAAAACATAAGAGACATATTTGACACAAAAAAGTTAGGGGCATAAATAAAAATCAAGGTAAATGTTAAGGACATGAAGTACCCTTTTGCCTTAATAATTAACATGTCACTAACATTTTAAATTTTTTAATATATGAAATATATATATATATATAATATTTTTAATAAATTTTAACTACACCGCTAATAGTGACCAATGATTATGATCCAGTACTCTCAAGTATGCCAACGTGAATGTTATAGATATTTGAGGGCAACTAAATGAGATTAATTATAAATTAGGACAATAGTGTAATTTTGAAAATTTTATAAGGGTATAATAGTTAAACTGTTATATTAAAAATATGAGAAAGTCTCTTTCCTCACTTAAGTTTGAAAATTCACATTCCTCACTTAAGGAAATGTAGATTACTAAGGAAATGAGAATTCCATAAACCAAATATGGAAACATTGACAATTCACATTTCTATGAAGGAGATCCATTTTTGTCACGACCCATTTTTTGGGCACATGACCGGCACAATGATGAATATCCCATCACTGTAAGTCTTTCGATAAATTCTACCCATGAGTTAAATTATTAGTCATTATCTCTATATTATCAAAATAATCATTCCTGAAGAAAATATATCAAATTTTTTTATTTGAAATTCATAGAGATGATTTGCACATAATAATAGATTCTCAATATAAAATACGTTATTATGCTGACATACAAGCCAAATGCTAAACCCCTGACCTAGATGTCCTAGACGATTACAGAGCAACATAATCTATAACAAAAGAGGGGCCTACCCGACAGCGAGAAGGTCCAAAGTGATCTACTCCTCTAGCGGATGCTCTTCGCTAGCAACCTGATCTGAACAAAAAAATTGTACAAAGAGTGTGAGCTTTTAAACTCTGTGAGCGAATCGGCCTCGCGTTAATAAAATTCAAATACATTACCAGTCATGCAAGTATATCCGAAGGCTCATACTCAACCAATAAACATAGTTAGAAATTACATACAAGAAGATAAAAATTCATCCAATTCAACAAACGTTACTAGTACTCATCAATGGCAATATATCCCGGAGAGAGTACACAGGCCAGCTCACCAATTCTGTATATTTCTGCCATGACGCACAACCTCATCCTCTTAGCTAGGGCGCCTCATAGATTTATCACCAATCCGGGCTATATCCCTACTGAGGGAATCGTTGTCTCCACACTCATTGGTCAAGACACCCTTTCAACCGAGTTTTCCGCCTTGCCGTGAGAGGGAGTGCTGTCCCGCTCAATCACAATTAATAGTACAACATTTCATATCATAATCAGAAATACAATGTAATATTCATTTATATAACAAGTATAATATATAACTATATTATAGATTTATAAACCACAAATCAAGATAACAATTAATATGTTTTTGAAAAGATTCAAACTTCACATCATCATGAAATACTTGTTTCGTCTTATCTATACTTCTGGATTAATTATCTCATTAGATTCGTCATTCTGAATCCAATTTCCCCCTATGAATCTTGGGAGTGTCCTACGACATACTTTTTATCACCAGTAATGCTAAAACTATATTAAAACGGGGTCGTTTCACTCACCTGGATTCTATACGAGTATCACTTCTCTAAGTCGTTACGGACAAGAGTACACAGATGAATTTTAGTATTCCGCTACAGAGATTTTCATGAAAGATTAGAGAAAACAAGTTAGGATTGTTTTCATACAGATATTGTTCATACGTACGGTTACTGTTCATATGTACAGTTACTGTTTATATATAGTTACTATTTATACGTATAGATACTATTCATACATATGGATACTATTTATACATACAAATATTGTTCATACATACAAATACTATCCATACATATAGGACTATTCATATATACGGTCACTATTCATATATACGGAGACTGTTTATACCAGAAATAGAGAATACAATCTGTAAAAGAGTACACCAGGTAAGTTCCCAGGAAAGAGTGGAGGGTCACAATGGACACACTTAAAAACCAGGTCTTTCCTTAGCCAGAACTTTCCTAGACATGTATTATTCACAGTTTATATCCTATTTCGGTAATCAGAAAATCAAAATAATATGTAAGCAGCTAAGGACAGTTTTTCTGATGTGGAAGATCAGCCAAAGCCGCAACCACATAGCATACTTAAGAAAATAACTTCTAAAATTTGAAAGACATAGAAAGGGCATAGTATCCTTACCTAAGCTGAAAAGGAAAGGCCCAAAATCTCAGAGGTCTAGCATTGGAGTAAGAGAAACTTAAGGAGAGAATAAGAGAAGTTGAAGGTGTGAGTTTAAAAGTGAAATGTAAGGGCCTATTTATAGGAAAAGTCAACGGTACTATTTGTCACTGCGCTAATAAAATATTTAATTTACTATTCATGAAAATGATATTTCTAATAAAATATTTCACACATTACTGTGCAAAATGTAGCTATTGGTTACTATTAAAACTTAAAGGGAAAACTATCCTTTCACCTTAAACCTTTAAGTTTCTTTTCAAATCAGTCTTTTCATTTTAGTCCCTGAGGGTATTTTCACCCATAAAACGTCATTTTCTCCTACGAACTTCTTTCTAGTTTTCTCTTATGACCAAACCACTCTAGTACTTGACATTTCGATTGTATAAGTGAACAGTATTATATACGTAAATAGTATTATATAGGTAAATAGTACCATATACTAGCATAGTAACCATAGTTTGCAAATACACATTTATATTTTATTTTTCATTGGTATTACAATTTCCCTCTCAGAAAAGGGATTCTAACCTAAATTCATCACTTTTTAAGAGACTAACCTTATGCTAGAGCCAAGCCTCGTATGTTAAAATTGATTTAATTAATTAACTGTTGGTATGTTACGAGACACCATTGACATAGATTTGAAATTTATATATTTGATTCTTATAATTTGTTTTGAATTTTTAATTTAACATTTTTGCAATGAATAGTTGAAAACGTAATGCACATTGTGCTTTTCGTAGCGTAAGAAACCATGGAAGAAAAGATATGCAAAAACTAAAATTAAAATTGTTATTAACCCCATCAACTCGTCCAACAAAATGAAACATAAGTTTAATGCACTTAAAATTTACAGTGTTGTCAAAAGGGTGAGCCAAGCTCCGTTACTGTTGTCTTAAATGCAATATTTTTTTCCTTACAAATATTCTTTTTTAGAGATAACTTTGTTCGAGTTATAATTAGATACTAGATATCAACATTTTTCCAATGCAGAATATAAAACAATTTATTTTATATGTTTTAATATCTATATATGTGTATAAAACAATTTAGGCTATTTTTGATGACGATTCTTATAATAATTATTAAAAAATCGTTATTAATAGTCAATTTTCTTGCAATGATATTTTAGGAGTTTTCTCTAATTAGTATTTTATAGTTTATACAAAACAATGCTTGAAGTGTCTGAATTGTTTCCGCAAATCAAAATTAAAAAGGCTCACGAAGAAAGTGTAATACACTTTGTGCATCAATCTGTTGCCTTTGGTTCTATATCCAAAAAAAAAAAAGTTCTAAGCTAATGTTAAAAGTTTGCTTTCTTTGCAGACAAACATGAATTATGATGGACAAGATCCCTCAAGCATTTGAGGATTTTGTCGAGATGATTAAAATTATTGATTGTAAAAAATAACGATTCTGATTTTTTAATTTTTTTTTTAATTTTAATTTTTTAATATCTTAGACCGTTGATCTTCGTGATCGAAGGTCCAAATTGAATTGGACACTTTTGTTCTATAAGAAACATGTGTATATCTGATTCAGAATTAAGAGACTAATTCTTTTAAGGTAAAAATGTACTTTTAAGGTAAACATGTATTTTTAGTCCTTCTAGTTGTATTCATTTTCGAATTTGATCTCTACATTTTGAAAGTTTGGAATTAGGTCTTTATAGTTTCAAAATTCATAGAATATGACCACACAGCTAACATCTGCCTAGAGTTGATCCTACAGGCCTCGCTCCTCACGGCTAGGAACTGTTCCCTCCCTCAAGGGGTTTTAAATCCACTAAAGTGGATTTTCCCCTCCCACATCTCTCGAACCCATGACCTGATGAATATTAGTTAATGGTATGCAAGGTGTATAACTACTAAGCCAGTGTAACCACTGAGCCACTTTGGCTCAGTGGTTACACACCTTGCATACCATTGACTGATATCCCTCATATCATGGATTCGAGAGGTATGGGAAGCGAAAATTCACTTTGGTAGGTTTAAAACCCCTTGGCTTAGTGGTTACACATCTTGTATACCATTGACTGATATCCCTCAAGTTATGAGTTCAAGAAGTGTGGGAGGCGAAAATTCACTTTAGTGAATTTAGAACCCCTTAAAGGAGGAGATAGTTTTTAGCCTATGAGGAGTGAGGCCCGTAGAATTAGCTCTAGGCAAGTGTTAAGTGTGTGAAGTATGACAAATGGTCAATTCTAGACCGTCACACATGGTGGTGGTTCCTCTATCAGTAGTTCACTGTCCCACACATTAATCAAAACACATGTGATCCTAAACATAAGATCTTAGTTAATATATGAACTCATATTTGCAGTCACCGCATACCCAGTCAACATAAGTTATTTTTAATAATAATATTTTTTTAAATTTTTAATAATCACCTTTATAATGTTTCTTTTTTTCCTTAATTTAATTTATTTTGTGTAACTTTAATAAATAATCATATATTAAAATAAAAAACATCTGAAAAATTAATCATTTATTAAAGTTGACTTTTATTTTTGTTTTTATGAAGTTCAATAATTTATATTTATATTCTAATTTAAAAAAATAAGAAATTAATAATATATAGATTATAATGTTAAAAATGTAGAAAATAAATAACTATTTTGTGATTTCATTTATTTATTTAAGAAAATAATTTTTTTGATAGAAGAAAGTACAATATTAAAAAAAAATAACTTATGTTTGGGTGTGGCATTGGTTCATAAGTTGATTAGATGTCATATTCAGTGTCACATATGCTTTGATTAAAATTTTTTGACAACAGGGACTATTTTCTATGGATATTGAAACTATAAGAATTAAATTCAAAAATATGTGAAATTATAAGAATGAAAATTGCATTTTAACCTTCTTTTTATCATAGATATGAGATATCTACATCCATTCAGCATATTAATATATAGAGTTGCCAAAATGGCATCACCTAACCTACCTAACTCACTAGTTGAACCATTTTAAATATAGACTGAAAAAATTCTAGTAGAACCTTAATATTATTACGGGTTAAACAAATTAGATCATAAGATCTAGCCCGTTTTGATACTTTATTAATACTACGTGTTTAAATGTAGTGAGATTTATTTCTTGTACTAAATGAAACAATAGATTTGAAAGTGAACTTAATTCTTGTTTTAAAATATCAAAAATTGGTCACGAATTTAAGCATACCAAATAAAGAAAACAAATAAATGTAAAAATTTAATTTTAAAATTTTAGAATGATTAAATTAAAATATATAATTCATCTTTTAAAAATTTATCTAACGTGTGATAAGCAACCAGCAAAAAGAATGTCAAAGATGACGATTTCAGTGTTTATAATTACAATTCTTTTATTAGGCTAGTTAGGTATTCCATGGCTAGAATTTATCAAACATCAAAGAATTTTTGGCAAACTTTCAAATTTAAAAATAAGGAGCCAAGTCTCTCTTATCTTCTATTTACAGATGATATTCTTTTCTTTGGTAAAGCAAATCTTGAAATTATTGAGGCCATGAGTGATGTTCTTAGAACTATTTGTGACCATATTGGTATGGAAATTAATTTGGAAAAATCTAGATTTTGATTCTCAAATTCTGTTAGACAAGATGCTTTAGATTTCTTTCAAAATCTTTTGAATATAAAAATAACTCCTCACTTGGGGAATTATTTGGAATATCCTCTAAGGCCATCTTACAGAAATTGTGACTTTAATTTTGTCTTGGATAAAACTGAGAAAAAATTACAAAATTGGAAAGGAAAACTTTTCTAAAAAACTGGAAGAGTTCAGCTCTTGAACTCAACAATTTCTAATCTTTCTAGTTACACCATGAAATCCTTTATTTTTCCTATGGAAACTGAAAGAGATTAATAAAAAAAAAATGAGAGATTTCTTTTGAGGGCATGAGAGCCACATTAGGAAATTTCATTATGTTAGCTGGAAAAAGATCTGTACCCCCAAAGCTTTAGGTGGTTTAGGAATTAGAAACTCTCAACTCTAAAATAATACTCTCTTCTTAAACCTAATCTGGAAAATAAAGAAAAGTCCCCAGCACCCTTTAACTCAAATTCTCACAAATAAATATGGCCCCCTTGAACATAAATGAACCACAAATATGACTCATACTTACAGGCCTTTAAAAAAAAACTCTTCCTCTCTTTAATTCTTGCATTAAATGGCCACTTGGAAATGGTGAAAAAATTAAACTCCGGTATGATAACTGGCTTGGTAAAACAATTAGAAATCGAATAAGTGGCCCTCTTCCAGAATTTGATGAGGAAAGGAAAGTTAATTCCATTATAAAGAATTATCAGGGGTTCAATCAATGGAATCTCATTGATCTCCCTTTCTGCCTTCCTAGGAGTTTAAAAATGGAAATTCTCTCACAACCTTTACCTTTGCATAACACCCTTCAAGAAGATAATCTGATTTGGAACTTAACTCGAAATGGTGTCTTCTCTAGTAAATCAGCCTATCTTCCTGTCTCAAAACAAGTTCTAAATGCTAGAAATGCCAATATCAATGCTCAAAAAGGAAAATTTAACTGGATTTGTGTCCTCTTTGTCTCTCTGAACCTGAGACTCATCTCCACCTTTAAAGAGATTGTATGCATGTAAAAACAATTTAGGTCTCCCTGAGCATCCATCAGCAAGATTTTTTTTTTTCTCTAGATTTAAAGACCTGATTGTTTAAAAATTCTACAAATCAGGAAATAAAATATCTTTGTTTCCCTTGGAACACTTTCTTCATATACTTTATTCGAGGCATTTGGTTGAGGAGAAATGATAAAATCTTCTAGGCTCAAATGATTCCTGAACCCACTTTTATAAACCAAGTTCTTTTCAAGACTGTTGAATTCTGGTCTCTTTCTCCCAATGTAAATCCAATTCATAATCCTTCAATTAGATATTCTCAAAACACTGCTATTACTTGGAGTAAACCAGAGTTTGGTTGGTGTAAACTCAACATTGATGGTTCAGGGAAAGAGGGTAAAATTGCAGCAGCAGGAATAATTGGAGATGAAAATGCAAGATCGATCATTGGAAGCTCAAAATTTGTGGGCTTGGGATTAGTTCTGGCAGAAGCATGTGCTTTCTACTTGGAATTATCTCTAGCTACCTTTATTAATATTAGAAACTTGGAAATAGAAACTAATAGTCAAATTGTATATAATCTAATATCTAGTTATGCAAATGACAATCACCCTTTGATTGTCTTAATTTCAAATTGCAAATCCCTAATACATTTGTTGGCCCAAGTTAAGGTCAAGAAAATTTCGAGAAGCTGTAATAAGTATGCAGATATTTTGGCTAAGAAGGCAATACGACTTCATGAAACGCAAAAAATCTTTTTGGAACCACCTCCACATGTTCACCTAGTATACTTGCAGGAGCTGGAATAATTTTGTTACTTTAATTCTACTACTGCTTTTTTTGTTTTGTTTGTATTGGATATTTGCAATGGCTGTATTTGTTAAACTAGTTAATATATTTCCCTTTTCACCAAAAGAAATAATTACAGTTCATCAATGAAGTATGTGATGCAGGAGTAGTTATATCATATTTCATATACTATCATATATTTTTGTTTTTCTCAATAACCTGAAAATAAATGTTTTTTTTTTTAGGTTGTTCTTCAACCAGTAGTGTGGACAGAAATCAAATAGAGTGTTGCTTTGTGGGCATCAACTGGTGAGTTGTGACAGATGCCAAACATAGATTCAGACTTCTCTCTCCATAGATTCAGACACCTACATTTTCTACAGCTAGGCATTTTAAATAAAATGAAACTACAGGGAGCTCTTTAATCTTCGAAATTTTATTCAAAATTTGGGATTCAACCTATTGCGACATTGAGTTCTTTGTAATTCTTATCTTTTTAAATAAATAAATCACAAAATGAGTTTAACTGAGACTTGGGACAAAAACCAAATAAAATTGGACCGTAACATCTCTTCTTTTATATATATATATAAAAGATGAAAAAAATATTATTAAATCATAAATCAATGATCTTCTATGTAAGCAAGTATATGATATGATATACATGTGTTGTGTCGTGTGTGTTGTCAAATACAAAATATTTGAAATACTATATGGAATATATTGAATAACTGGTAATGTTACACTTTTGAATAAAATTCTATCCTAGTCCACGCCAACATTCTCATGCTTTTATACTATTTATTTGAAACTTCATTTTCATTTTTTATAATCAGTAAAATGATACTATATAATCTTTTGGGAAAAATATAACACGGGATCAGTTTTGGAGGGCCTAAATAAAAATTGATTCTTATTCTTCCTAGTTATACTCCTTAAGCCAAAGGCATTTTCAGTTAATTCCAGTTCATATGATTCTTTCATCTCATCATCTATCAAGAAATTCATAAATATACTCTTTGCACTTAAGAAAAATACAAATAAGTTACAAAGATATAACAAACTGAGTATATCAAAAGACTTGGTAGTCAGCATAAAATACTTGATCGTACTCCACAAATTAAACTAATCATACGAAACTGCACCAAAAATGGAGCAATTTTTTTAAAGTTTACATTAAAAACATGTGATAATTAATGACACTCTCATACATACCTTAGGCAACATCCAGCTGAAATAATCATCTGTCAACAAGGTTTTGGAACTTCACTCGTTTTTTAACGCTACCTATCCGGTCATATCCAATACCAATCTTACTATGCATCAATTTTATGGCCAAATCTGCATTCCCAGCTTTCCTCAAGGCGTTAATAAGTACAGTACGAATTCTTCCAGGTATTTCCCTTCCTCTATCCACAATCCCATCAGCTAATTTGCAGGCTTCCTTCACACGCCCAGATTTGCACATCACATTGATCATGTCTTCATAAGCCGTCTCGGGAATAATACCCATAGGAGCTAGCTCATCCAGGATCTTACAAGCTCTTGCTACCTTACCTGAAAGGCAAAGTCCTATTGAGAGAGCCCTAAAGGAGGCTGCATTTGGTGTGATGCCTTTATCAATCATCATGTCCCACATCTTCAGTGCCTCTTCATTTCTGTGCTCTTTGAAAAGCCCATTAATTAGTATAGTGTATGTATAAACTGTCTGCTCGCAACCCTCATCTTCCATCCGCTTAAAGAGTTCCAGAGCTTCATCAGTTCTCCCAGATTTAACCATGGCATTCATGAGGGCATTGTAGCAATACGAATCCTGATAGCATCCCTTCTCAGCCATCTCTTCAAAGAGCTTCTCAGCTTCGTCTACTCTGCCTGCCTTTCCTAGACCATCAATTATACTGGAATAGAACATAGCATTAATCGGGATCCCGTTAACACTGCAAAACTTGAAACAATTCATGGCTTCCTCTAATCTCCCACACTTACATAATCCATCAACAATAGCTCCAAAAGTAACTTCATCTGGCTTGATCTCATCCATTTTCATCCTCTCAAACAACTTCATCGCCCCTTCCATGTTTCCACTTTTTGCATAAGAATCAATAAGAGTAGTATATATAGCCTTGTTTGCTTTATGACCTCTTTTGATCATATTTTCAAACACAGCATATCCTTCCACCTGTTTACCTTCTCTACAGAGCCCACAGATCACTAAGCTATAAGCATGAGGTGGAATTTCCAATCCCTTTTCTTCAAGTTCTTGGTAAAGACTTAAACAACAATTAAAATCCCCTCCCGAATAACATGCTTGGATCAAAGTCATATATGTAATCTTATCAGGCTCCACATTTCGCATCTCCATGGCATGAAGTTTATCTAATGCTTTCAGGACTTTTCCTGCCTTACAATACCCTTTAATCATAGTGTTGTATGTTACAATATCAGGTTGGATTTTTCCATCTTCCATTATCTCAAAAACACGCTCAGCTGATTCAATAAACATGGAATTTACCAACCCATTGATCAAAAAATTGTAGGTATATAAACTAGGCTCTATGCCATTCTCTTTCATTTGACGCCAAACCCACAGTAACTCCTCAACCAAACCAAGACTACCAAAGCTCTTAATCAAAGAATTGGCTGCCGAAACAGTCATCAAGAAGCCCATTTGTTGTAATTCAACAAAAATAGACCTAAATCTATTCACGTCACCCGATGACAGCAAAACATCAATTACAGATACATAGCATTCAAGAGTGTGGGCATATTTCTTTTGCTTACCAGCCCAGTGGAAGAACCGCAATGCAATATCAGGGTTTCTACGGAGCTCGATGGATCGCAGAACATGTGCGACGAAATTTGGGGTCAATTTGATGAGAAATTTGCGGCAGTAAGAGTCCAAATTAGCTTCCATATTCAAAGACCTGTCCAAAAGATTGATGATTTCTTTTAGCCAGGGCGAAGGTTCGAACTGTTGAGGAGCTGAAACTACGTCAGAGACATCGCTGAAGGGCTCTATCCATTCGGGAGGAGGAAGGGAGTTGGTGAACACAGACCTGACGTTTGCGAAGAAACGTGATGAGGGGTCACAACCTGAGGGATTCGAGGTAGACCCACCATTGTGATATGGAATTAGAGGTCGAGGTCGAAGAGGAAGAGGAAGAGGAAGAGGAAGAGGGATCGCTGAGACAGATAAGGGAGCTCGGAGTGGCAGAACGGGGATTCTTCTCATCAGGGTTTTGCTTGCTTTGTAGAACTTGATCCTCCAATTGTATATTTTACCTTCCATAAGTGCAGTAAGTAAATAATAAAAAGGTTTAAATATTACAAAAATACTCTACAGACTTTAAAATGTATAAAAATGTTTGGTATAAACAATGTTTGATGTTTGGTATTCAATAATATTTTTTATGGTTTAATATTATCTAAAAATTTTATAATAAGATCTAAATTCAGGATATAAATGTATATTTTCTTAAAAAATTTCAATAGATCTTTACCCAAAAAATTCAATATATTAGTACTGGTTATTAATTTGTAATATAAAAATAATTATAGAGATAAATCCTTTATTAAATAAAATTATAGGGAATTCAATTATATTTTAACCAATAAATAAATACTAAAAAATAAAACTTGTGAATATATATTTAAATTAAAGTATATATAATATTTCAAAAATTGGTAAAATAAAAGTTGTGAATATATATTTGAAGGAAAGTATATATAATTTTTCAAATATATAAATTTAATTTTTTCAAAATTAATTATCTAGATAGTTACTAATTAGTTAAAATTAATAACAACATTATATTATTTATTTCAAATTCAAATTATTTAATATTAATTATTTTAATGATTGTTATAAAAAATTATTTAAATGATAATTAATTAACTGAAATTAATGATAAATTGACAACATTAAAAGAAATAAATAAATTTAATTCACACTTAGATTTATTTCTATTGACATAAAAAAAAATAATAGTCCAATATTGCATTAGTGAGAAATGCATAACAATTAATTGAGATATATTTAATTCTTACAGTAGAAGCAAAATTATGTGTGATATAGATATATTTATTATAATAATAGAAGCAAAATTATGTATTATATAAATATATTTATTATAATAGATATATAAATGGATTGTAAAATCTGTTGAGTGGAAACTCCAATTGACACATGGCAATAAGACGGCATTCCAATGCGCTGTTACAGAGGCCTGTTGGTGTGGTTTCATGCGGTCGGCGTAGCAGAAATAGGAACCAGATAGCAGCTAAGCAATCAAATTTTGACTCGCCAATTTACATTTTCTTCTGAAATTAGACTCTCCACTATGAGCATCCAACACGACTCCATCCTCTGAACCAGTGGCTCCCATGGCTTCTCTCATTTGCCTTTACACTCCAAGATATCTCGAGCTTTCCACAGCTCTCAGGCGATTCCCTAAACCCCAAATTTCTCCACCGGTCATCTCTTCCCAAGTCTTCGGCGAAACCTCTACTTCAAAGAAAATCCGCCTCCACAGTAGAAAGCGGAGATGGGGTACCAGCTCCGTCACAGAGGATCGCGAGGTAGTTCCCGTGAAGGATAATGGGTCGGAGGACGCAGAAACCCGTCCCGGGTCCGATGAACTTGAGAGACTTTCAACTTCTTCGTTACCGGTTTCATCCAAATTGGAGACAGAGGGCGGTGAAGATTCTGATCGGCTTACAAGCAAAGCAATCAATGCGATCATCGTTTTGGGATTTGGCTCTTTTGCAGTGACTAAGTTACTAACAATTGACCATGATTACTGGCAAGTGAGTATCTCGATTAAGTTAATTTTTCTTTTGAAGATATAGTTATTCCTATATTAGAAGTTCTTATGCTAATACAATATTTATGGAGATTCTTCACTGTCACTCTGTTTTGAGTTCGTTATTTTGTGCCATAATATGGTACTTTTGTTTATGAATATTAATGTTCTGATTTTCTGAAGTATTATGGGTTCGGCCTGGTTTCATGAACATATATAGATGTAGATACATTATTACTTTGCAGGGATACAAGCGAAGCGACAGTAAAGATGGTACATTTTTTCACATGTTAGGCGTTCCAGAAAATCCAAATTGGTCTGAGATGGACTTGGAAAAACAAATCGTGGAGTCATGATCTAATTCATATTTTACTATTAACAACTATATTATGATTGCACAAGTCATATTTTTGAAAAGGACACACACAAACACACACACAGGAGAAATGGTTAACACTTTAGTACTCAACGAAAGAGTATAGGCAGCAGTATGATTTCTGTATGAAATATCAAAGAACTGGACAACTAATTAGCGCCTTATTGTTCAGGGTTGGACCTTTTATGAGATACTAAGGTATGCACCTGAACACAATTGGATTGCTTATGAGCAAGCTCTGCAAACAAACCCTGTTTTATCCAAAATGGCAATAAGTGGGGTTGTCTACTCCATAGGAGACTGGATTGCTCAGGTATGTTGCTGAGATGTTGACTCAAAAAAGTCACCATGCTCATCTTGGACATTAGTTTTATTAACTTAGGTCACTTTACTAAATATCCAGTGCTATGAAGGAAGGCCTATCTTTGAGTTTGATCGGACACGGTTGTTCAGATCAGGTCTTGCTGGGTTTACTCTCCATGGATCTCTTTCCCATTATTACTACCAACTTTGTGAGGTGATTATTCTGCTTGTTTACTTTGGACTACTGGGTGATATTTTTTGGGTGGCTGAAAGTATTTCATTGTATTACAGGCTCTTTTCCCCTTCCAAGGTTGGTGGGTTGTGCCTGCTAAGGTTGCTTTTGATCAAACTGTGTGGGCAGCAGTTTGGAACAGTATCTACTTTGTGGTGTTGGGGTTGCTGCGAGCAGAATCTGTAACTAACATATATGCTGAACTAAAGTCAACATTTTGGCCAATGCTGACTGTAAGAAAACTTTTTAATTGTTTTGCTAATCACTATATTACTTTCTGATGTTATCTGTGATTAACTGCCAGTTTGTTCACTTAGTTATGATGTCATTGTAAAATTATACAGATAAACGTTTATGTGATGTTAATCTGGTAACGTTTATGTGATGCTAATCTGGTAACTGGGCTCTCTTTGGTTGGAAAGTAATTCATGCCCCCAAACTCAAATGTGTAGTAGGCTAGTATGAACTTGGTATATATAGGTTGGTCCTAAAAGCTTGGAAGACAACTTCACGTCATGCCTTATCTTCAAGATCTTTTATGCTGCAACCATGTTTGTTTATCTACTAAGAGAGTTGATAGAAAAATATCGAAATAAACAAAGAGACTTGCATATAGTTTTCACTGATCTGGAAAAAGATTACGATCGAGTATCAAGGGAAATGTTGTGGAAAGCCCTGGGAAAGAAAGGCATATGTGTTAGGTATATCAAAACTATAAAAGATATGTATGAGGGGGCAACAATTAGTGTGAGAACATCTGGAGGGGAGACAAAAGACTTTTTTATAAAGATTGGCCTATATTATGGATTATCTTTGAACCCTTATTTGTTTGATCTGGTTCTAGACATTTTGACTGAGCACATCCAAGGAGAAATCCCCAAATGCATGCTTTTTGCAGATGATATAGTCCTTGTGGCGGAGTCAAGGGAAGAGATTAACTTTAAACTTTAAGTTATGGAAATATACTTTGGTTTCCATCTGAGCAAGAGTAAGAAATAATATATATTTTTTTTTATAGAAGAAGAAATAATATATATTTTTTTTATAGAAGAAGAAATATTATTACTGAGAAGAGAGAGATGCAAAGGAAAAAGAAAATTAGAAAAAAAAAAAAAGTCTCCTAGGAAAAAACAAAAAAAGCAAAACAAAAGACCCTCCCCTCAAATCCCTTAAACAAGGCTAGTACAACAAAGCGCTCTAATCCCTATAAACATCAGGAAAAAAAAAAAAAAAACCCCTTAAACATCCCATTGGTTGAAACCCAAAGGAAAGCAACAAAGCGAATTTGATCCCACAATAAATGAGGTGGCAAAAACTGATCATTAAAAACTCTGGCATTTCTTTCCATTCAAATACACCACACAATTGCGAAGATAGTTGCTTTCTGATAGGTTCTCGGGGTCAGCGGATATAATTGTCTGTTTTAGGTGATTAGTTTAGGTGGTTAGTGGTTCAAGTGGTTAGTTCAGGTGGTTAATGGTTCAGTTGGCTAGAGGAAAAGGCTGGAATCTATTATAAATAGTCTAAGGGGTTGGCAGTGGGGGATAGGCAGAATCTCTGAATAATGCATAGGCATTTTCTTGTGGTGGTGAGGAGCTCTCGTGCTCTGGATTAGGAGATTTTATCTCTAGAACATTTTCTTATCTTCTTGTTATCCATGCTCACCGCACCACCACTTGATGCGAACTCTAGTTTAAGCTCCAAGAAAACAATCTTTTATTTTTAAAAATATGGCAGAGATACAGAATTGAAAAGAGATAACAAGAAGACAAGAAAATGTTCCAGAGTTAAAATCTCCTAATCCAGAGCATGAGAGCTCTTCACCACAGCAAGAAAATGCCTATGCATTATTTAGAGATTTTGCATATCCCCCCACTCCCAACCCCTTAGACTATTTATAATAGATTCCAGCCTTTTCCTCTAACTAACTGAACCATTAACCACCTGAACTAACCACTTGAACCACTAATCACCTAAAAAATACAATTATATCCCCTAACCCCAAGAACCTATCATTACCTCCCCCTTAAGTTTAGCCTTGTCCTCAAGGCTAAGACCAAAAAACAAGATCAGCAAAAAGTCAGCCCCCTCCCTTGTCGTCAATCTCCAGGGCCAATATTTCCCCATGCTTGTTGACCGTCTCATCATCACCCACGATCATAACCCTTAGCTGCTTATTAGCGCATTGATGCAGTGGGTGGAATCGTTCCCTGCAGCAAAAACAAAGCCCTTTGGCTTTGCGATCCAACAAATCGGCGTGAATCAGATGTCAGATGCCCCGGCTTTTCTCACCATTTCTTCGATATTCATTCTCAGAACCCCTCGTTGTCGCACTTTGCCCCGATGACACCGTCGGTGATCCTCGGACGAGGCTCCCCTACGGCACTGATGCGTTAATGCCTTACTTCAAACTTGGCCATCGCGAATCTCCAAGAGATGACCCTGCTCCTTTAATCTGAGATTGGGCCGGCCCAATATAATGGGTACTAAAACTTTTTTGGTCACCCATGGGCCTAAGACCTGAACCCAATCCCATTTTACCTATCCGACCTAGTCCCTTACCTATACCATCAGTGTCTTTGTCTTCTTCATTTCCTAGCCACAGCTCAGTTTCGACATCCCTCGCTACCTGCATCGCCTGGTAATGATTCTTAGGCGTCAAAGTTCTTACTCTATTTTTGATCCCTGCCTTAACCCTCCAATGAAATAGCCTAAGTACTGCGATTCCGGAAGCTTTTCCACACTGAGAAGAGTATAACTCGAATTTTGCAACATACTCATCCATCGTCCCACGTTGCGTCAGTTCCTTTAACTCTTCATACGGATTGTCCAACCTCCTTTTCACGAATCGTGCTACCAAAGCATCCTTAAAATTCTCCCAAGAAGCACGTCCGTTGACTCCTTCCAAAGACTGAACTAGTGTATAGTTGCGCCCTCCGTACTTAGTTTTGCAAGCTATATCGGCACGCCTTCCGAAATCCTCTGGGCTTCAAAATAGGTCTCTTCTCGTGTAATCCAAGCCACCGGATCAATTTCATCAAATGCCAGAAGCTCCACTTTCTTTGCCGACAGTCGAAATTCATCCAACCTGTCGTCTGGCCTTGCCTCCACGTTGGACACTAAATGACTTTCAGGTCTATTGCCTTTTTCATCCGTTTGTCCCCTTCCACGATTTGTCTCCGTTCCCCTGCCATTCACACGAACTATCTCAGCTAGAAGCACTTGTTTCATCACCTCAATATCTCATTTCATTTCTTGCCTTGCTTCTTGCAGACTGCGCTCTAATCCCTCCAATTGAGCCTCAACTCCATCTACCCTGTCAACCATTCTCGTTGGCATGGAAAGTCCACAATCCACTGGTTATGCTTCTCTGGTAGTTCCTCTGAAGATCTGACAGGTCAGACCACTTGATGCGAACTTGAGTTTAAGCTCCAAGAAAACAATATTCTATTTCTAAAAATATGGTAGAGACACATAATTGAAAAGAGATAACAAGAAGACAAGAAAATGTTTCAGAGATATGATATCCAAATCTAGAGCACGAGAGCTCCTCACCACAGCAAGAAAATGCCTATGCATTATTCAGAGATTCTGCCTATCCCCCATTGCCAACCCCCTTAGGCTATTTATAATAGATTCCAGTCTTTTCCTCCAACCAACTGAACATTAACCACCTGAACTAACCACTTGAACTAATAACCTAAAAAATACAATTATATCCCCTGACCCCAAGAACCTATCACTTTTCACAAAATTTTGTTCTCCTTCCTATAACCAAAGCGGGTAAAATTAGTCACAAGAAGAGCACCAAGGTCAATTAGGCAAACTCAATTCTTATCAAAGAGGCCAAATAACCTGTTCCAAATATCGCAGGCTACCTAGCAATGTAAGAACAAATAGTTATTTGTCTCAGAATTCCTCATACACATCACAAAAATATCAAGAGATAAAACCTTGAAAGGCTGCCAGACTTGATGCAGATCATTAGTATTAATTCTATTAAGAATTTCAGTCCACAAAAAAGGCCTTAACCTTTAAAGGCACCTTAATTTTCCAAAAAGACTTTTTAAAAAGCGAAGAAACAAGTGGATTACGAATTAGAAAATTGAGAAATGCAGCACAAGTGTATGAGCCTGAGGAATCTAACTTCCACAATCTCTTATCAAGAAAAGAGGAAATACAAACTGGACCCAAAATGTCTAGCAACAAAGTAAGGTCAACCACAAGTTTGTCATTTACATTTCTGGAAAAGTAGAAGTTCCAAAAAGATTGATCCCCTTGCAAACAAAAGAAATCAACAATGGGAGCATCATGTAAAGAAGACAAAGAAAAAAGGCGAGGGAACCTTTGTTTAAAGGAGATAGGACCAATCCAACAATCCTCCCAAAAGCAAAAACGAGAGTCATCTCAGACATGCAAAGACAACAAAGGAGAGAAAGAATGGATTGTTGTATTTCAGTTTCAATGGTTCGGATTTCAGACCATTGGATTTCAAATCCACCGGTCTAGATTTCAATGTCCTTTTTTCTAAAAAAAAAAAAGAAAAAAAATATTATCAATAAAACTATTTAAAATCTGGTAAAGACAAGTACAATTCTTATCTTATAAGACAAACACCGGATCCAAATTCCGCCTTCCAAAGATTTGCATGCGTAACAATAAGTAAGACATAATATATGCATTGCAAGTTTAACAAGTGGCAAGCTAGAAATGAGTTGGAGGTTAAAATCGGATATTAGATTATATCACAAGTGTCAAAGTTCAGGTATCTAAGATAAGTAATATAAGATGATAGTGAAATTAATGGGGATATTACACATAAGATACAAGCTGGGTGGTTGAAATGGAGAAAGACATCAAGAGTTGTTTGTGATAAGAAAGTACCTAATAAGCTTAAAGAAAAGTTTTATCGAATTGTTATAAGACAGTCAATATTATATGGGAGTGAATGTTGGGCTTTGAAAGAACAAGAAGAACAAAAAATTGAGGTAGCAGAGATGAGGATGTTGAGATAGATGTGTGAATATACAAGAAAAGATATGATCTGTAATGATTGTATATGAGGTAAAGTTGACGTGACACCTATTGAGAAAATAATAGAAAATCGTTTAAGGTAGTTTGGATATGTTCAAAGGAGACAATTGGAAGAGTCAATATAGAGGGTTAAGCAGATAGTATTGAGTCATGTGAAAAAAGGTCATGAAAGACTAAAACGGACATTTAAAGAAGTTATTGAACATGATCTTTTGGTGAATGAAATACTTAAATAATTAGTTATTGATAGAACTTAATTGTGCTGTGCGATTCATGTAGCTGACCCTACTTAGTGCGATAAAACTTGTTATTGTTGTTTGATATGTTCTAGGGTTTTCATTTAGTGAACTGGAGCATGCAGCTCGTTGAAGATGACGTTTTGGTTCTGGCTTTTTGTTCTAAGGTTTATATTATAGTCGTATGTAAAACTGAAGAACCCTTTATATGCAAATAATTGTGGTTGTTGCAAGTTAAGCATTCAGCTAGACAAGTTAGCATACATACTTTCTATATTTGATGAGACCTTAATATTCAACTTTCTGGTTATCATTTCATCGTACCTATTTAAGAAGAGGATAAAGAATAAGTCTTACTTTATTCTTGTACCCCTTCCTAAAGACTAAACTGGGGAAGGGAGAAAAAAGAAGGGAGAAAAGAAGCAAGGAGAAATTCTGTTGATTTGGTCAATAAACATTTTCGAGGGAGGGGTTGTTCGATGGTGACTATAATGAGGGTTTCTTTAATTTTTCTAATCCTACACATGCTTGATTGATTAGAAATGTTGAATAAATTTTGAATTCTCATCCACATACAGACGCACTTAAATAATTCACAACTTTTTCCATCCTGGTTTATTAATTTTGCTCTAGTTATTTATCTATATATTCATCTGATAAGATGAACCTTACACGGTTGTGATGTTCTTCACAGGCAGGGTGGAAGCTTTGGCCTTTTGCACATCTGATCACTTATGGTGTAATTCCTGTGGAACAAAGGCTTCTCTGGGTGGACTGCGTGGAGCTCATCTGGGTCACAATACTTTCAACGTAGGCATCTAATATTATTCTTCTTTTTTTAATTGAACCATTGCTTATCACATCTGCAATAATATGATGTTTATGTTCCATTTGGTTTCTTAATAATCCTATATTGTCATATTTCTATTTTAGAGTGGTTATTGGACTGTAAGATTCCATTACCATGCTTGTAAAAAATATAAAAAAAGAAAATGCATAGCTGTAGAATTGTCTGTGTTCTCATATGAATGGCTTCAATAAATTGTCAGTGTGATGCTCATCCTTGCACTTTTCTTTCTGCTTTTAGCTATTCAAATGAGAAATCAGAAGCCCGAATATCTGAAGCAGTACCAGAAGCAAAATCATCTACTTCTTCAGGCAGCCAGAAGCCTGAGAATCCAAGGTACAAGGGGGTTTTTCTGAAAGGAGAAAGAAACTTTTCAGTGCCTTTTAAGTGGTTCCTGCGTTTTATACATATTTTCCTGCGTCTAATTATCTAATGCTTCTACAAGGTGTGCAAAACAATTCTTCCAAATGGAGACATGTAATAGACAGCATCATATAACATGTCTTAGACAAGGAGAAAGTCATATGTTTCAATTCACTCTCGTTTTAGTGCGTCACATTGAACTAATAGCTGCTTTTTTTTCACCTTGTCCACTTCCAGAAAAAAATGAGTTGAAGAAATGGGGTCTGGGACTGGGAAATACCTAACGTGATGGCAGTTACAAGGATTATCAACCTTACAAGAACTACCTTACAAGAACTTCTGGTGTCTTGTTTTAAAATCGGAGGAATCTGTGAGTTGGAAGTTTGCAACTTGCTCATATATGTGATGTTACAGACTAACTAGTCAGGTAGCTCATTCTTTTGGCTGTGATGCACTATTTAGATTGCAGTACCAGATTTATAGAATCTATATAAATGCACACAGAAAAAGAACACTCGGAGAATGTAAGAGCACCATTATTTGTAGCAACTAGAATATTTTATAACCGCTGCATATGTTATAGCTAATAGCAAGGCAAAGGCTTCTTGGGGTTGAACAACATTAAGATTGCAAGCTATTAGAAGCTGCATAGATTTGTAACTTCGAACGCTGAAGATGAAGTTAATACTGTTCCGGAATTATAAATTAAATAAATTTATCTTTTCTTTCCTTGCAGCACATTATTAATGAATTTATGATCTGACATCGTTTCTGATTCAAGTGAAATAATTTTATTCTTAAAATTCAACGGTTCTAGTTACCTACTGAAGTAATGATTTAGAGGGATCATCTCTTTTGTTTTTGAAAAGTAATGAAAGCTATTTAGTTCTCGTGTCTTGAAAAATATATGATTTACTCTCAAAATTTATATTTCAATTTTTTTAACTTTTTATTTTGAAAAATAGGGTAAATAATTAATTTAGTCTTTGAAAAATTATCATTCTCTTAAATTAATCCTTAAAATATCAAATGTCTTAATTTAATATCTAAAAGAATACATTTGTTTCAATTTATTTTCTTTTGTTGCCAAATCAAAAAAATTTACCGTCAACTTAATTTTTTTTGTTATTGTTAAAAATCATTTTGACGGAGAGAAATATGAAATTGAAACAAATATAATTGTTGATAAACTAGGTTAAGATGCATAATATTTAGATATCAAGTTGAGATAGTTATATCTTTTGGGAAATTAAATTAGGAATTTAATAAAAAAACTACAATCCAATTTTTAAATCTATCGCTTGTTAATCTTTGAAATGCACGTTAATAGAAATTAATTAGTAACGATTCAAAAACTTCTAAAAAAAATTAAATTATATATTTTTAATATTGAAGGTCAAAAACAACATTTTCTTAAAGAACTTTTTAACTGAATGGTAAAGACCCAAAGTAAAGTGTAATGTTGGAATCTGGAACTTGGAACCAAATATACAGCTAAAACTTCACTTAAAAATAATAGTTCTTTTTGGGCTTCAAAAAGATAACTAGATCATAAGCCATTATGTATCCCATTTTCGGGTTGTTGTTCTGTTTTTTTTTTCCCATTTGGGGCCTAGTTTACAATTGTCTCTATTGAAGGGAGGGCAAATATTGGCCCAAGCAAAAAAGGAAAGAACTAATCAGATGATGGGTTGGGCCGAGAGCCCAAATATTAGCCACTCGGTTATGCCCAATATTCTTAGCTTCTCTCTTCGTCCTCTGTAATTTAGAATTAATCTTTTTTTAATTTATTTTTAAAAGAATAAAGAAAAATAAAATAGATCCGCCATCCATCGGAGGCTTCAACTCTCTTCTATTCCAAGCCATGGCGAAGCTGGAAGAACTGGACGAATCCAAGTCCAAACCCAAGACCAAAAATCATGGTTCCACCCAATTCTTTGTCTTCGTTGATTACCTCTTCCTCTTGATCTTTCTCGCATTCCTGTTGTTCATCTTCTTCAAATTGGTCGGCATTTGATTTACAGAAGCACATTGATCTGACGTGATGTGAACCAGGTACCCACTAATTCTACCCATTTCCATTTTTTTTTTAAATATTGCGGCAATACTATTTTCTTTTTCAATATTTTCAATTTTCTCATTCTGGCGACGTACCAGAGACGCAGGAGATATAATGCAATGTATTTGGAATATGCTTTTGTAATGGCTGAGAACTAAACTACGTCCTCTTTTTTTTTTTTTCCTGATGTGCCAGAAAAAGATTGTGATTTGCAGAAGTCCATTAGGGAAGACGCTAAACCCATTTACCTATTATATTACTACTTTTCTCTTTTTGAAGAACTTGTTTTAGAATGGTGAACTCGTGTTGTAATTGGCAGGGCCAATTCTCACAATGTCCACAATTTTCATTCAAGTTATGAGTTCAATTGAAGAGTTTATTTTTCGTATTTGAACATAACTGCAAATTTTTTTATTCTGACTTCATTTTGTACTAAGCACTGCCATTCTTTACCTATTGAACTATGTTAAAAATTTTGCTTGTCAAAATTAATGGAAAAGAATGAAACAGCCTTCAGGGTGTTAGTCTGTATCCATCCTCTAGTTTTTATAAGATTTGAAAGTACAAAGTTCATAATATTTTGCTTTCCTGATCACGCTTTCTATAGTTTTGATCCCCCCCCCCCCCCCCCCTTCTTTTTTTTTTTCCCCTTCTGTAGGCAGGATTCTCATGTGACATATATAAGCTTCTATGGCGGATCTAGTTCCAAAGTCGAAGTTAGTCGCAGTTGTCAGTTTGATCAGGTCCTAGCATGTAATACTTGATTTACCGTCAATGTGCTGAGAAATGTTTGCTGTGGAATACTAAAGCGTGTACAATTCTAATGCCCTTTTCTTATCTTTCATGTAACTCTTTGTATTTTACAAGCGATCGGATCTTCCACTGAAGTTTTATACTAGTAAAATGATTTAACCCCTGACCATTTTCTACTTGTCGTCATTATTTGCCATGACTTGTAAAGAAATATGACACTAAAATCCATATCAAAATACAAAAGTATAGATTGCCTGGGTAGGATACCAAGATCATAACTGATGGTGACAAGAGTCATTTTTCTTTCTCTTGGACATTGAAATTGGGGTTTCTTTAATGACGATATTTCTGATCTATGATTTTGAAATCAAAAGAAGACATCTTAGGGATGAAACATCTTCTGTCTATTCTAGTGTTTCATTACTTAATTGTGAAAACTAGGGGCAAATAAGGACCAGAATAGAGGTCATGAGCATATAAGGCGTAGTTTTTTTTTTTTTTTTCTTTTTTCGCTTTCTGTTGGGGGATTGTGGGTGGGGACAAAAGCCAAGGCTACTATTTTGCATGTGATAGACTTCCGGTAGTTTGGTAATGTTGTCACTTGCTTGTCAATGGCACACCTACCGCTATTATGTGGTGAACTTCCAGTATATTATGTGAGATGATCAGAAAAAATAAACGAATTTAGATAAACTTATTAAGTCAATGATTAAGAGACATTGCAAGTTTGTCATATCCTAATAATTAGCAACATTTCTTCAGAATTATTTTATTTTGGTAGGAAAAATTTATTAAGAGTTTGATCTCTAAATATGTTGAGTCCTTTCATTGTTAAATTATTTTGATATTTGTGTGTAGAGTAAAAACATTTTTATACAAATCTTGAGAAAATCTAATGATAAAAACTCAGTTCTCTGAGAGATCAAGCTATCTGTAGAATAGTCTATTTGAAAATGGAGGTCTGGGTGAATGTACCATGTGCTGATATTCCGCATACTAGTTGGTGAAGTACAAATTTCATATTAAACCCAGATTCTACAGTGACGTATAGCAGGGAAGTACTGATTGAAATTTCTTTTATTTCAACAAATTCTGGTTGGCCCACATTAGTGGAACTAGAACAATTATCAGTTGATGATCTTTAGTATTTTGAATCTCTACTTTTCTAGATACAAGTCATCTGCCTATGAAGAATAACCACTTCGGGGTCGAGGGTGTCAGAAGAAACCCAAGACTCGTATATAGCAGGTTATAGATCATAGATGAATTCCGAATCAGAAACTACTTTGAGCAAACACCAAGTTGCATAAATTTGTAAACTTAAGGCATACTCATTAACCATACACGAGCACAAAAGATTTGTAGTAGATAGAGCTCCATCATAAGTAGTAGAGCCATGTGAGTACATGGAGCACGCTTATGACTAGAAAGCACAAGATACAACAACTTCATAACAAAAAAACATACTTATCAAAATCTAGCTTGTTTATTCATGCATGATAGCTTCCACGTTATAGCTGAGTGATCTCACGGATAAGCTGCCCCTGGAACTCCACCACCACCACCAACACCACTTCCTGGAACTGGGACCTCAAAACCAGGGTTTGGGACAAAGGTATCATCACCACCTGGAACATAACTCTGACCACCCGGTGCTGATCCTTCTCCACTGCCTCCGCCAATGCCTCTACCGGTGCTTCCACCAGTGAATGGATTCTGAGGAGTAAGCCCAAATTTAGGTGGCAATGTTACACGTCCAATGCCTGGAATATGTATATGGCCATCAGAGTGAAACAACCACTCAGGCTCTTTCTTGTCCTGGGATATAGAGTGCTTAGGAATGTCGCGTCCAGCAAGAGCTTGCCAAGTTGTGGCAAGCAGGATATTGGAGACGAGAAGAAGTGCAAGGAAGGTGGAAGTGTTTTTGTATGCCATTCTAAGAAAGGCTTTTGGTTGAGATATGTTCTTGTAGTGGAGTGAAATTTTCAGAAGGCAGTGACTCCATTTTATAGTTACAGGTTGAGGTGTGAGTTCGTTGAACTGTGACGGCGAGTTAAGTTAGTGTCTTCCGAAAATTCCAGTGGTAGGGCAATGAGTCAATGGCAATTGCAGGGGGCCTCTTGGTAGTTGATAGTTTGTGGCTAAGTGAAATGCAGAGTATACTTAATTCGTTCAAATGGTATAAATGCTGTTGGCATCACTTTTATTACCTGCTACTTTTGGAAATATTCACCTATGTTGTGACGGCCAGTAATGGAAGCTCCACTCGGCTAATTTATGCGCCGAAACATCCAGAAAAACTTTGAATGCTTCTCGTTTCGTTATGATTTTAGTTGTTATCTTCTCTACTTTCACTTGCTTGTTATTACTAGAACCATTCGGGTTGAGAGTAGAACTATGTTTTCAGAGACTCTTTCATCAACATCTGTAAGCACTAGGTGAAAGAGAAGCATCTCTTCAGTTTTCATCTGTCTGAACTCTGAAGTATTGACTACTTTCCTGTATTATCTCTGCCATTTTCATTTGTCCATAACTTCTCTTATAGTCGGAATTTCAGTTATTTTACTATAGCAATATTTTCTTTTTACACAGAATGACCCTTTACATACACAATAGTATAATGGTCCTTATCCGGTACATTCTGTGTGTTTAAAAAGGGGATAAAGGTAGAGATATAACTATTTTCCAAAATACTATGAAAACTTTCTTCCTTTATCTTTTCAAACTCTCCTAATTTAAAACATTTTGAAGCGGAAAATTTCTCTTCACAAGAGGATGCAAAATCATCATTTAACTGTCTTTCCTTCTTCCTTTCTTCCCTTCTATTTTGTCTGAACTCCTCTTCCTTTCTCCTCTATATTTGCAAGTATCGATCAAATAATGCTTGCCTACACGGCTCTCCTGAGTTCTTTTTCTTTTTTTTTTTTTGCCTAAAGATCAACTAGAAAAAAATTTCACGTCTAGCTAACCTTTTTTTTTCTTTAAAAAAAAAAGAAGTTGCATTTGGTTACTTGAAACCTTCTCGGCCTGTTCCTGCATTGCCTGGTCCAATTTTGCTAGTCAAACTACAAACAGCTTGCGACATTAGTTGGCCACTTTGACGATATTCATTGTTTAATCTTTAATTAAGCTTCAACCTGCCTGAACAGTAATAGTACATTCTTTGCACCAGAGGGTGAATTGTTGGGTGGTTAGGAGGAGAGGAAGCAGAATCGTCACCTCGATGTTAGGGTTTTCCTCTACTAAGTTACCCCGTTCTTGTCACTTGTCGGTGGTAAGGACTGCCTCCTTTCCTTTTGCTTTTTTTTACCTTCTCTATTGTGGGTCTTCCTCTTCTCTTTTGTAGAAGATTTTTCTTCTTCCTTTTGGGAGGTTTTTGCTTTTTGTTTCTTTTTTGAGTTCTAAGTTCCAGTAGGTGAATTTGTGGATCTCCATGTGTTGCAATAGTGAAGGCCCCCCTTTCTTCGAGGACAAGCTAGTTGAGGAAGGCACTGAAAGTTGAACTGAAGACTTTTGCTCCCTTACTTCTTCCCTTCTTCCCAATGCTAACCTTCTTTCCAGAGCTTCAGACGCATAGACAGTGGAGCATTATGGATCCTGGGCCAACGATGCAATTGTGGTTTGACCATCGTTGAGTTGTCAACTCTTCCCACCTCCCCTAGCATTGTAGTCACCTTCCTTCCCCTTCCTGCCGCTGAAGTTGCCACCTCCTTCCTGCTACTCCCCAACACCTGCTCCTCTCTTCGAAGAAGTCTACTCCCCGCTGTTAACTAGCTTCCTTTTGGCTTCAGTTGATGTGAAGAGGTATGCTCCAGACAGCTTCAAGTCGAGATCTATTTTTTTGTTTTTCTTATAAAAAAAAAAAGAGCTTGTTAGGCCTTTCGAGCCCATTAGGATTCTGTAGTTCTTTTGGATTAGGCTTTTAATATTAACTCTCTTGATCTAGAGATGTGTTACTTTTTTTAAGACCTAAATATTTTTGAAAGTGTGTTACTTTAAATTTATATACATGTTATCCCATTAATTTAAGTCTAATTTATATTTATGTTATCTCAAAGTCTTGTACTCTCTTATGTATCTTAAGCTTTATGCCTTTTATGTTTTTAATGAAAAACATTTCCATATATCCCAAAAAGAAAAATGAGGGTGAGTTGTTGATTTCAGAAGAAAGATGTCATTTTATATCAAGCTTTTAAAAAAGAAATTGCTGGCCAACAGCATTTTGCGTTTGACTCAAAATACTTGGCCATTCTAGAGGATTTTTCTTTAGATAAAATTAACTGAAAAAGATGCACATTCCAACCCAAACAAAATTTAAATAAAGCTATTCAAAATTACCTATTCATTTTTTCAATAAAAATATAACATGTGAATAACTCAGTAACTCACTAAAAGAAATTTATCCACATGTTATAATTCTATTGAAAACCTTAATTACAGAAACATGTAATAGTAAACTAAATTTTTTCCCAGAAAGGAAAAAAGTGTCCAGAAGACTTGCTTCTTTTAATTCACTGTATGGCGCCAAGTATTACAACAAAAGCATCCTTGTTGTGTCTACATAAACAAGAAGATTCAAGGGTTTGGCCTTTCCTCGGAAAATCTAGGAAGTTGGACCAGTGAGTTTACACGGGTGACACCTTCCAAACCAGACCAGTTTTGATCTTCAACTGACAATGTTGTTACATCTTCAACATCGGCCGGTTGTCCTCCATAAAGTTCACTTTCTTCCGAGGATCTCACCATGGAATTCCTTTGCAAGGACGGCTCAGACTTCTGACCATCGTCAGATTCAACCGGATTGCCTGAATGGTTGCTCTGTATGGTAGCAGAAGAAAACCCTTGCTCATCATAATCAGATTCCAAGTCCATTTTGCCGTCCAAAAACAGGCAGACGACAGCACAGTCATCCATCTTTGATGTTGGATATTTAAGTTTCCACTCTCGAGCAGCAGAATCCACCAGAATCCTCGCAGCCGATGACCGTGTTGGTGCTGAGGATACTATCTCCACCACCTCCTCGTTGCTTAACACATCCCACACCTGTACAAAACACCAAGCAATCATGTGTGCATAAGGGGGGAGGTGGGGACAATCAGAGCTATAACCAAGCAAACATGAAGACTTCAAACTTCTAAAAGGTAAATACCATCAGATAAAGTAGCATATTTAAGGTAAACAGAACCATTAATCTCAAGGTTAAATTAGTATTTTTGATAAATTAGATTTATTTATTTTAATTTGATCCCTTAAGTTTGCATTGTGCCACATTAATGCTTTAAATCCTAGTTTGTATCTATATATCCTAAATATTCACCTAGGCAAAAATACCATTTTCGTCCTTAAACTTTGACTCAAATTTTAATTTCGTCTCAAATGTCAAAACTTTGTTTTATATTAATTTTGTTTCAAATCTTTTCAATTAGTTTCAATCTTGTTCCTAAGCCCATCATCTTTTGAATTAAAAGCAAATGCTAATGTGACCACTTCTATTGCACACTTTAATGCCAACTCGTCTCACTAGGCACATCCATGTCAAATAAGCAATGCCCTTCAAGTAAAAGAGATGCCAATAATTGAAAGTGACGGAAAGAACAATTTTGTAATTTAAAGTGTATATCTAACATAAACATGCCAGATTGAATAAGTTAGCACTAACATGTACAATAAATTTAGGCACATTAGCATTTGTCACTAAGAATTTTGATAACATCGGAAAGAATTTTGATAACAATGAGTTCAAAAGCAAAATTGAAACTAATTGGAAATATATAAAACAAAAGTGACATAATAAATTTTGAGAAGAAAATAATACTTTAAACTATTAACATACATCTACAATCTACCAAAGAAACAAACATGTTTGATGGTGATAATATGACACTACATATCTATTAAAATGATAGAACGAGTTGACAAAAATATGATACAAATTGGAATTTAAAAAAAAAAAAACAATTTGACACAAAGCAAACTTGGGGGAATTTTTATCTTAATAAATTTAATCAAGTTACTTTACAAATTTTATATCCTATCTCAGAGACTTAAAGATGACAGGATTATGCTGTATGAGAAGAGTTGCAAATTACCAAGTTCATGTACCAAACTTTTGGTGCTAATTGTAACATATTGATCCCACTGATGAAACGAGACTAAGTATTTAACTATAAACCAATAGAACGAACAAAATATCTAGAAGCATTAAATGAACAAATAAACCAATAGAACGGGATCGAGAATTCTTACCCCATCAGAGGCAAGAACAATAAACTGATCTCTGTCTGTAAGTAGTCGATGGGAAAATTCAGGTATGGAAATCACGCCATATTCCTTCAAGCAGAAATCTCCAAATGCTCGAGCCATTGCTAATCCGGGTGCATCGTCGAAAGGCAACCACACTCTAGGCACTTCAGGCTCATCTTGCAGAGCAAATACCCTGCCCTTGCACCGTTTGATTCTCTCAGCTTCCCCTATAATAGTCCACAACCAAATCGGAATAAATTAGCGTTAGAACAAAGCATAATTGCACAGGGAAACGATGAAATGAAGATGCCATATGACACACTTGGCAAATCAGGCTTCAAATCAACAGTTAACTGTATTGCCACCAAGGAATCATTGCTGTCCTTAGATCCCATGATTGCCCGGGAATCCCCAATGTTGCCCATGAACAGATTGGAACCCTGTAAAGAGCACAATAGATAAAATAAAATAAGCAAAGAACATATTGTTGTCACTTCACAATTCACAGTGATCTTTGCACTACCTGCTTCACAAGAGTGACGGCCGTGCTCCCACTACAGAAGCAGTCCAAATTTGGATGAGACCGTAGCTCTTTGTCCATAGCCTTGTATGCCTTCATGAAAGCTTCTCTCCATACAGAATTCAGTACATCCTCGGCCGAGCAATCCTTCTCACAGTCTCCACCATCGGTGCTTCCTTTGAAACAAGCTTTACCTGATCCATTTCTCTTTGATTCACAAGAGTGCAAAAATGAGAGTAGTTTTACTGGCAAGGTATCCCTCACAGTGCGAGCAACAACGTGACCATATGGGCCGTGGCCATCAAAGACACCACAAAAGATTGCATCTTCTGCAATGAAGTCCTACAGAAATACAGTTCCAAACAAGGATATCAATGTATGAAAACAATCAACTCATTCTTCAACCATTAAAAGGAAAGGGAGGGGGGAACTTACTTCCCATACAATCATGGCATCCTGATTGATACCCTTTCGGCCTTGCTGTGTAAACAAACAAGAAGACCGACTCTTTCCATTAGCAAAAATTCGGTTAGGTAGGGATGACAAATGCTGAAGAGCAATGACATGATCAGAGAATGTTCTTCTTGTTCTCTTTTGCCCGCAGAATCCTATTTCAAAACAAGATGGAGAGATAGTGTCGCCATTGCTCCTGCTACTACAAGTGCTCCGACTGCTTGTTGAGACACAACAGCCCATTGGATCAGCTCCAGAAAGAAGACATCTGATCCGATGTAAATGAGGAGTTCCTTTGGTTATCCGCTATAGATCTCACAAAATTCTGAGATTGCAAGAACAGTCAAAAAGAATGAGCCACTTTACACCTCACTGTAGGAAAGTAGTCCTTCTTGCTTAGTCAAAATTGATGATCTGCCGTAGGTTATATGTGAATGGATGATGAAACCAGCGGAACAGAAGAGACAGGAGAATTAATGTTAACATATGAGTTAGAAGATTCTAGCCTGCATTTAAAAATACTAAATAAGAAACTCACCAAATTACGCAACGAGAATTAAAAAAAAAATCCTAACATAAGAAGAACGAATAGAAAACACTAAATAAAAAAATAGTTCTGATTATTTGTCCTTCACCAGGATTCACATTGGCAGCATCAAAGTGTAGACTTTAAAATAATTTAATAGAGAAACTAAGGTTTAAAAATTGACGTAGACGAAAGCAGAAAAGCACAAAGCTAAAGACCCAGTCCGTTCATGGTTTTGCAAACCTATTATTCACCTCTTTCCTTTTCACTGAAAATAGATCTTTCAAAACACGCTAAGAAGGAGGAGAAGGAGCAAGGGAAGAGGGATCTCAGAAAAATCCCATCTCTTTAGCCTAAAACATCAAAAGCATAAGAGGAAAAGTATTCAAATTGAGATAGTGGGGAGAAAAAAAGAACTAGTGTACCTGAATAAAATACCCATGAACAAAAAGCATTTAATTACAAACTGAGATCTTCTTTGCATTTTCCTCTTTGCCTCTGCAATAAAGTAAAGCATAAATTTGGTAAACGGGCTGTTTTGAAAGGATAAAAGATAAAGCGTGAGAAAATCTGCACAAACTCTGGTTTTCCCACTACAAAACAACAAGAGGAAAAGTGAAAAAAACAAAAGCAGAAAAGGACGAAGGAAAGGTATAATCTCGTCAACAAAGAATGAAAGAGAACCCAAAGAAAAAGAATAAGAGGTCGACTGAAATATTACGTAATTATCATGAGGACAAAGACCGAAAAGTAGCAATAGGAAACCAATAAATGACTGAAATTTCCCTGCGATAAATGAGAAAATGAGGGTCAAAATCAAACACCAACATAGCAGAAGAGATCAGGAAACTCTACCAAACCAAAGAAGTGTGGCAATAAGCTTAAAATTGAATTAGGAAAAGAAAATGTCTATTGCCTAAAAATACCAGAGAAGACCGGAAATCAGTAGGAATTGAAAGGAACGCCATGGGACTGAACCTACTGATACAATTACAGACATTCAATATACACATTCCAAGTTAGGGCTAGAGCAAGTATCAAAAATTAGGGAAAAAAATCAATTAAAATTTTTGCAGAAAACGAAGTCTAAAACCCAGAAACCAGCTCATAATAATATAACAAAAACCCAACATGCAGATCCTCCATTGCCAACCCTTCAGCGCTAGCCTTTGAATTTTCGGACCGACCCACCAAAATTAAAAACAAACCAGCTCAAGCCCAGTAAGAATATTAGAGGAAGGATGTTGAAATCAAGCATGGACAAGTAAGGTGATAATTATGAAGGTTCATACTTCAGAAGTGGAAAACTTAAGGAGAAGGAAAGAATGGCAGGACAGGGACCCATCACCTTAAGAGTAAAGAGTGCAGAAATGAGCCTGGGGATCACAGATTCAGAGACTCGAGAGAGTGAGAGTGGGAGAGGGTTGGAGCATTTAAAAGGAGGATGACGATAGTGCATTAATTGCAAAGGCAGAGTTTAGAGTAGACAGAGCAGAGAGGGAGGGAGTAGGGACTAGGGTTGAGATCGGCGGTTAAAAACCATATCACGGTTCATGGACGGTCTTGTTCTCCTGGACCGGGATGGTTTATTTTTTTGAATCAATTTCAATTTTCACACCTGACTATCTGAGCACCCAACGCTTTCCTCACAGCGCGTGCACTTCAACACAAAGCATTACAATTTGAAGCATTACAACTTATAAAGAGTATAAAGAATAAAATGTCTTTTTCCCATTAATTTAATTTTTGAAAATTTATTTTTGCCAATATATATATATATATATATGAATAATTTTACAATTATTTTTTATGACAAATTTTACTTTTATTTCATTGTTAATATCAAAATTATACATTGATATTTTTTAAAAAATATAAATTATAGTATACAAAATAAAATACATGCAACTATTAGAAATCTACTATAATTTGATTTTGAAAAATAAAATTAAGAAAATTAACACGCCATTAGTTTTAATTAAGTTATGGTGATAATTAAATTGATATGATTTTTAAATATTAAATTTAAGTTGATCATAATATTTTAATACTTGATAATCAATAGTGTTTGAGTATAATTGCTTTCAATAAAAAATAATTGTAAAGAAAAACTCCATACATATAAGATAAAGTTATCGTCGGTTGCAATAGTAATAACTTATTTTTTAAAATTATCAGCATTTGAAAATTCACTAAATTTTAACTAATCATGTACCTTTTAGATTAACTCATGTGTAAAGTTGAAACTATCATTGATTTTTTTTATTTATAAGATTTGAATAAAAGAATTTATTAAATAAAAACAAGTACTTGAATTGATTATTTTTTATTATTAACAGTTGTTTAAATTTCATGAACAACAATAGTTAATTTCTAGATACACTGTTTTGAAGAAATTTTTATCATATTAAATGAGAAAATACACTTGAGAAATAAAAAAAAATCCCATACATATAAGATGATTTTAGAACTACTTAAAAGAAATAAAATAGGATTGTAGGATGAGGAATCTTTTTTCTAAGTAATCAATTAGAAATCAAAGTGTTAACGTGTTAATTTAAAACTTATTAGTTTATGACATCACGTAATGGGACTTGAGGATGTAATTTGGCGCAAGAAAAGGGCTGGAAAATGTTAGTTGAACCAAAAATGGAGGCTGGCTACGTTTGATTGTTATTAAATGGAATTGTTTTAGAGACTAAAGAGTGTAAAAAATAGTTGGAAATAAATAAAGAAGGAAGGTGAGGGGGACGCGCCGGCAGGGTGGTAAGAGGAAGATGAGAAATGAAAAACATAGAAAAGCTGACACCATACATTGGGCCACGTGACGTGACACCCTAAGCAAAAACACGAATGTGCCTTGTGCCACCCTTCTATGGCTTCATTTCAAAATATTTTAAAGTTCTCACCTCTTCTCCGTGCATCTTTGCCCTATCACCTCCATCTTCCTTTTTTATTTCTTTTTTTTTATTTTCAAGTAAACTTAAAGATAATATTTTTTAAATTAGATTCATCGTTAAATTGATAATAATAGAAGTACTAATTCATAATTTATTAATTTAACTATGATTAAATTAAAATTAAATTAATAATAATTAAATATATATATATACTATAATAAATTAATAAATATTTTTATATTAAATCTTCGTAAACTTACATTACTATATATATGTATGTGTAATTATTTTTCTATTTTATTTCTTGTACTCTTATTTATTTTTGTAGCAAAAACAATATTATTATAAAAATAATTAAGAACAAAAAGAAAATATAACATGATAAAAAAATAACAAATTAAAAAAATTAAATGTTTGATAAGTCCCACGTTGTGTGAAAATCAAATACTTGTGTTTTGTAATAGTAATTTTTTTTATAAAAATCGATTCAGCTGATTTATTGGTTCATTGGGTTTTTTCAATTTTTACTAATTTTTTATTGGTTTAATCAATTGTTTATTGATGTTTTAGATGGTCGATTTTATCGGTCAATTGAATCGAGTCATGGGCTGGTTTTCAATTCAATCAGTTAGTTTGCTGTAGTTCTTTAATATATGCTTATTGGTTGTTGAAAGTATAACTCAAAAATGATTTAATCTTTAAAAAGTGGTTACTGACTACTTTAGTCTTTAAATTTAGAAATCGTTACACAAATAGTTCTTTTATCCACCACATTAACACGGATCCGATGCTTTTGTATTTTTTTTTGACTTATAGCAACGGTTTTTTCTGTTGCTAAAGGTTTCAGCAACAGAATTTTTTGTTGTTGAAACCTTTAGCAACAGAAAAAAAACGTTGCTAAAGGTGGAAATGCACATGCAGAGGATCCGCATCCCATTAACACTTCCATCACAATGATAAATAAATAAATCATTTTGTATAATAATTTTAAAATTTACAAATTAAAATAGTCAATCATATTAATATATTAAAATATTATGTCATTTAATATTATTGTCAAGCTAATAGATAATGGTATATATCGACATGTAAATGTTGATTGTAATGATAATATTGACAAATGAAGGTGATATGTATTGATTCCAAAATTTAGAGAGTTAAGTGGTGCCCTTTTAATAATGATATATTTTTGTAATTTAACAACTAAAATAATCAAATAAAAATAATACAATTTTTTAAACTAAATTAAAATATTTCATCTTTCAACTTTTAAGACTAAATCAATTATTTATTCTTTTTTTTATTTGTTCAGCTTTTTTATATACACATCCTCTCTCCAACTTCCACACTATGGCTTTATCATGATGTCTCAAGGGTGGCCAACGTAAGAAGGCATTATGAGATTTAAAAAAAAAAAATTATGGGAAGTTAACACTACTAACGATTATAACGTTTTTCTGTCGTGGATTTGTAAATAATATATTCCAATAATAATAATTTATATTTTTAGAAACAACGTCAGCACCCCAGTAAATGCGCTATCTTTTCCATTTAGTGAATGGCCATTCTGAGGCCATCCATTTTCTTCAAGTTCATGCCAAACCGGCAAACACTTTAGTTATTAAAAATTTAATTCTATATAAATTACTCTGAACTCGTTAATATATGAATTATGAATGATAAATTTATGGTGAGCTCCTAATTTGTTAAAAAATTAATATGTTTTTATATTTAAAATTTAAACAATTAAAAATATATTTATAAATTAATTCATATATTTTCTAAAAATACATAAAATTAAGATACTAACGTATACTTATCTCAATATTCTGAAGGAAACCTGGTGTCGACAAGTAATGAAAGGAGAAGACTTCCTGAACAGCCAAACCAAGCGTTGTTTCTACCACAAAGGAAAAGTCAACCCAAACATTACAATCATAACACAATTAACGTAATAAATGTCGATGTATAGTATAGTGCCTAACTTTGGTCAAATGAATATCGCAATATGGCCACCTAGGTGAGATGAAGAAAATATATAGGACTTCCTACATATATATATATCTAAACAAAACTGCCCAATTATGTTGAAATCATGTACACTTAACTGTAGAGTTTGTTGCTAGAAAAATAACAACAATGACAACATCATACCCAACTATAGTGACCAAACATCTAGTTTGAATTGCAATTTTATATATATATATATATATGCCACTGTTATATATGTTTATATATGTACCAACATGCACAAACCACTATATTTTAGTCCTTGTTTGAAAAATAATTGAGGAAAACTATGTTTTGGACAAATTAATTTTTGGATAGAAGCTATTTAGAATTGTTTCATGGCAAACGTAAAATTTTAATTTTAAACTCTAAACTAAACATAATTAATTGCTGCAAAATCTTAGTATTGCAGCTTCTCACTCATTTTCTATGCAAGCACTTAATAGTTTTTTTTTAAAGGTTCTAAAAACTGAACTAGTCATTGAATTGGTGAAAACCGGGGTTTAAGGATCAATTGTTGGACCATGATCAAATCAGTCTACTTTAAAATATTTAAAAATAATATACATAATTCAATGCTATAAATATAAATTTACAAATTTAATCCTATAAAATTATACAAAACAATATCTACGATAAAAAATTTACAGTAAAAGTTGATCAAATAACAAAAAAATATTATTAATTAATATAATATTTATTAATATTAAATTTAAAAAATACCAATATATTTACATCTCTACTAAAATTGCTTGATCTATAATATCTACAATAATGTTTCCTATCTTAGCATAAGGTTGTTTAAATATTAAGTAAATTCAAGTTCGTCAATTGAAATTTTTTTTTTAATTTTGAGTGATTTTATATCAAAAACGTATTTTAGGGATTGTAAGAATAGTGGCACAGTTAAGTATGAATATTCTATTTATAATATAAATATCATATGACTGACTTGCGAAAAAATTGATTAATTGAAATTATAAAATTAAAGTATCTTTGAGAATAGTAGTTGAGTATTTAGTGTAGTTTCAAAAATCAAAATCCAGTTTGGGCATAGAATGGCGTGCATGGCTTTAAATATTCAATATTCAAAAAGAGACTTGTAACAATGGGAGAATAAGTGGAAAAAATGTCCATAATCTTTTGCAAATTAAAGCAGGGTCATCTCATCTGATTCTTTAATCTTCTTCCCATAATCCCCTCCAAATCTTAAACCCCAACGAAATCTATTTTACTAAATTGAATTTAAACATATTCGAACACAACATTAACTTTTTACCAAAAGATAAAAAAAAGGAAGAAATGAATAAGAAAGCTAGCTATGTTGAAAGTTGAATGGGGCTCAATGCTCATCAAAACATGGAGCCGCACCTTCTTTTTGACACACGAGTTGACTCCTCTACAGTACATATATATATATATATTAACTATCTATATTTAAAAATTTATTAGATTTTAAATAATTTAACTTGAATCAGATTAGATTATTAATAAGTCTTGCCGTATATTTGACGGAAATAAATTTTTTATTTGATTTTTAAAATTAAGTAGTGTATTTAACTTATTTAAATTATTAATTTTTATAATTAATAGTTCAAATTTTATGATATTATTTTTAAAAAAATTATAAAAAATATAATCTTAAAATTTAAATTATTAATTATAAAAATTAACCAAATCAAAACCAAACAGAAGATTGTTTACATATTTCACCTCCTTTTTTGTGTTTGCCGCTGATTTGACCTTCTTTCGAATCTAAAGAAATTAGCATTTAACTCTTCTTACTATTCTTTTGTTTTCTTTGTTTACGCGCTTAAAATTCAAGGTTTGTGTGGAACTTGATCTCTTTTACAATTAGGTTGTTTGGAAATTTGTGAGTTTGGTATTTATGATTTTAAATTGATTTTATACGTCTATGTAAAATCATGTCTTATGTAATTTGAAAAAATAGAATTAATAGGTTACCACACCCCTAAGACCAAGACAGCACATCCCACAATTAGGAAATGCCTATAAACAAGGGTCCGCAATTAAATTATTTATAAGTTAATTCTGATTTTATTTATAATATATCAATATAAATTGTTAAGAAATTTTTTATTGAATAATATTTTTATATTATGAAAATTTTATTTATTAAAAAATAAATTATAGAAAATCAGGTGTAATATTTAAAACAAAAAATATTAAATATAATTTATTCAAACCTTGATGAAAATCAATTAATGTAATTGACCCAAATTTTTAATTACTAATGAGTTGATAAGTTCTTGTTTCTTATTTGAAAAAAAGGTGCTAAATTTATTATTCTACTAATTTGCCGTAATCAATCATTTTCATTGAATCATTTTTGTTAGGATCTCAAATATAATTTGTGTAAACCAATCTATATAATACACTTCATAGCAATGTCAAATGACATGATCAAATATTTTTGGATTTGGCATCATTTAAAAAATTAACCAACTTAATACAATATGTTAATAAGAATATGTTTTACAGAACACACGAATATGAAACAATAATAGTTGTTTGTGTAAGTAAAATGACACAAAAGTATAAGTAAGAACTAAAACCAAATTCATATATGAACGGGTCTATGAAAACAACGTCACACTTTCCACAATGAAAAAAGGAAGTGAAGAAATCACGGACACCTACCTGCTTTGTAGTGGTGGATTTTAGCTTTTTCACTTTTTTTCTATGTTTAAATATCAAGGTGCACCAATAGAAGTCACTGAATTCACCCCTTTTCTATAATATTAATTTCTCAAATCTAAACGCTGGATTTGGATATAGCTAGCTAGAATGCATATCTTTTTTACAGGCTTTTTGCATCACTTTTGTTTGTGCTCTCCATCTTTTCAACAAATTGTCTAAATTGTAGGCCCTTTTCTTCACTTTACTATATATATATATATATTGCTTTTTGGCTAGCTATTATAATTTAGCAACATAACGTTTCTTTTGGTCCTCCGTAGCTACTCATATCAAATCATCTTCTTCAAATGATTTGTTTGGCCATCATTCTTGATTATCTTCCTAACCATGTGGAATGACATGCATGCACAACACATTAAAAATCTAAACATAAAAAACCAGGTGTTAACCTCTTCTCTTATGTTTTACGATATTTCTTTATCTAGCTATTTTAACAAAAAAAATAAATACTCACTCTAATTATATCCCTTTTTTTTCTTTTTAATGAAATCTCCTTGTATATTAATGTGTGTGTCTACCAACGTAACTTAATTCAAATAATTTAATTTCGTTTCGAGTAAAATTTTGAGTTTGACACTTACAATTAAAGAAATAAATATTAAAAGAATTTTATATTTTTGTGGTCAGATTTAATTTAAATCAAGATAGTTGAAGTTTGATGATTAAAAATATTAATTTTAAAAATTAAAGATTGAATGTGTATTTTAAAAAAAAGATCTGAAAACGGTTAATTAAAAAATAAAGAAGATTGACATATATTCAGAAAAGTGAGGTGAAGACAAGATAGCATCATTAGAAATTTTAACCTTGGCTTCTTTCTGAAGAATGAATAATTCAGTCTATCATGCTTGGTTGGTGCTAGCTAGGTGGGAGACGTGTGCGCTAAATAATAATAGAACTATGTATGAACCAAAGACGTGGAATAAAAACCACTGGAAATCATGAATATTGAAACCCTATTAGCTTCCATCTTTTACTTTATTCCTTTCAAAACGTTTTCTGCAAAAATAGTCAAGAAATCATTGTAACAGATTTATTTATTTGGGCAATGGTAATTATAAATTTCATCTAGCTTTATCACAACTGTGGTGGGAAGAGTACATAGTGGTGGGAAGAGTACATATACTACTTACAGTAAGGTGTGGAAGTTTTGGGCAGGGCGATGATGCTATGGGCCTGAGTTAGCAGTTGCAGATTGGGCCCGACAACTTTTAGGAGTAAGAGTAGGCCCAATTCTTTGAATTAACTTGTACATCATGATAAATTGAGTTCACTTTTGAATTGAAGGTCCTATTCGCACATGTTTATCCATTTACATGTATGCTTTTTCTCTGAGTCCCTTGGTCTTGCTTGGTTAAGATTGAAATTAATTACGATTAATTAACCTAAGCTTTAACAAAACTCCTTTGTAATATATATTTGGTTAAATTATTCTTTCATTTCTTATAATGTTATGTAACATTCAATTTAGCACATATCAAATAAAAATTTTATAAAATTTTAAAAACTCAATTATAAATTTTTTAAACTATATAAGAATTAGTTGAAATTATTAAAAACATTTAAACTAAATTCTTTTGGTTTCGTGGAAGTTTTTGAAGAAACTCTGGCCCAAAAACAATTGCCAATAACTCTTCGTTGGCCCAAAAAGATACAAGAAGAAGATTATCTTGTTTGGGCCTCTACTTAGGCACTCAATCCATGTGTTGCATAATGTGGAGTAAGGATGTGTGTTGAGTTGGATCAACTCACCAATCTACTCAATCTAAACTAACTAACAAAATTAAGTTGAGTTGACGAGTTAATTTGATTTTATTTTTTCTCTAAACTATCGCCAATTGGTTCGACTTACAAGTTCAATTTATATTGTAAAAGATGAGAGATGCAAAAGAGAATTTAAAATTGTAAGTTAAACCTTGAATGAGTAATGGCTAAAAGTTGTTTTTTATTTTCACTTTTTTTGGTGCTACAATACTATCTTTTTGGTTTTATGTTTCAATATATATTGTCTCACAAGTTGTCACTAAGTGATTATATATTAATGGAGACTATTTAATTTGTACTCATATTTTCTGACTATCCTTAAAATGCTTAACCAATTTAATTTAAGAGCCTAAAAAAAGATTTTTCTTTATTAAAAAAGTGACATTAGATCCATCAACCCATACCAATCAAACCTACTTGACAACAAGTTAGTTTGATTTGAGTTACTTAGTAAAATTTATTGACTCATATCCAATCCAACCTGCTCACCCTTGATTGATTCAGATTGTTAAAATTGTCCAACTTAAATCAATCCAATTAGCGTATACACCTAACGTGCCAAGTGATAGCTTCGTGAACAAAGGGGAGCTACTACTATTTAGTTAGATGTTTGTATCGATTTGTAAATTAAGTAAAACTAGGAGGTGAAGATTAAATTCAAATGCATTGAGTCATTTAGGTATTTGGGGAAGTGTTATTTGAGCAAAAATGTTTGGGGTTAGATATATCTTTTAATCAACTTATATGTCACTAGCAAATTTTTATTTATATTTATCATTACTTGGATTAATTTGGTCCACAGTTTTATTCTACTTTTATGTTAAAATTTCTTCTACTTGATTATTGTTTTGGGTCACGTTCTATGTTTCAGCAGGACTACTAAGATCATAGAAAGCCGAAGAAAATAACTATATCAATGGATCCAATATTTAAACATCTATGTTTAATGAATTCTTCTTGTTTCTTTACATATTGTACCCAAAAAAATTTCTCCAAGTAAAAGAGCCTTTCATTTGAAAAAAAAAAATACAAGTACAAAAGTCCTACTCTACAATGGTAAAAATTAATGGTTTTGTTTCTAGAAATCTGTTGGACTTAATCAATTTTAGCATCCAAGGAGACTATGTCTTTTAACAACTTGATTTTGAATTTTTCAAAAGTTTTTTTTAATAAATTTTAATATATTAGGCAAATGTGAGTTAGAGAATACACCTTTATAATTTTTTGAGAAGGAGAATTAATGTAGACAAAATCAAATTAAAGAAAATCCTAAGAGCAAGTAAAAGAAGATTTGATATTGACCAATTAAACCAATTAAACAGGTTCTTATGCAACTGACGTATTAGCTCTACAAATTTTTTTTTTTAAAAAAAAAGACGGGGTTTACATATTCAACTTTAGTTGGGTGAAAAACCCGAAATCAGTGAAAAAAAGGATCTTGAAGAGTCAAAAAGAAAGAAAGAGATGACCTTTAATTTTACAAAGTAATTAGTTTATCAGAAATTCAATGGGCAAGACTCCACCATAGTGTCATTTTCTGCACTATTGGGGACTTTTTTTTTTTAATTCATGAAAAGATATCTTTTTCACTAATTCTGTTTAGACCTATAAATTAAGTATAAAAGGTAGAGTTATCTCCAAATTGACATGTCCAATAATAAAATCATTGTCATTATCGAAGTTTAAATAGCGGATGCCATGGTCATCCGTTAGTGTTCATATGCCATTAAAAAAGCAGGAATTTGAGGTTGAAGAACATGGCAAAGACCAAAACTCTTGGTTGATAGACATGCTGCCACTCCTACATGATTCGGATTCCCTCTATTTTTGACATAAAATAGAGAGTATATTTTTTCAACCGTAATTGTTTATTTTAAGCCAGAGTGATTAAAGGAAGAAAATATATATCACATACAGTTTAAATATATTTTTTTAATCTTCTTTTCTCAATCCTATCGTTTTTTTTTGGTAATAGCCAAAAAGCCCAATACAAATTATATTGAGAAAAAATCAGTAGAGTACATTAACTCGATGCAACAAAGGCTTCAAAAAAAATTTGAGACAGAAAATAAAAAAAAGAAAAAGTCCTCAAAGAAATTCTAAAACTTATTAAGGGATTTAAAAGAAAAAAAAATACATCGACTTACCAACTAAAGAAGTCAAAACAAGGTGTACCGTTGAAACATATGAAATTGTTTCATCTATAATTTCTTGAATCATATTGACAAGTGTTTGTATGTTTTGACAAATAATGAGTTCCGTTTTCTTTAAAATTACTCTTAACTCGAAAGCTCTCTTAAAAAATTGAAAGCCAAACAACACACTCAAAAAGAAAAAAACACATAGGGGATAGAAAACCACTACCAGAAAAAGAAATTACTCGGAGGGAACAAATAAAAACTACCACCCAGAAGAGAAACTATTCGAAGAGGACAAAAGAAAATCACTACTTATGAGAGATTTACTTGGGAAGACTAAAGGAGGATAGAGAGGGGTGGTGGCTAGCCTCCTCTTGGCCACCATCACAAAAAAGACTAAAGATAAAAATAATCTCAAATTTAATTGATAAAAAGAAAAACATACTTTCTCGATAATTATTTGAGAGCACTTCAATCATAACCATTCAAACTAAAACAAATGGTGATTAAAAAAAAAACTTTCTGTTTCTCGTCAAAAGAAAACAGAAGTCCGGAACAAGTGCTTCAAATTCCTTGCCTGCCATTTCTTGAGTCATTCCAATTCTAAAATATCTAAGTTTTTAAAATAATGAGGAGGTGGGCAAGTTTATCTAGATAACCCAATTGTTGACTTTACTTTAAGCCTTTTAACATCGTGGGCCTTGTCGTCGCTAATCTTATGGCCTTTGTATATTCAGTTATAATTACACCTCCCACTAGTATACATGACAAACAACTATACATTAAGCAATCCAATTCTTTTAAGACTTGTTTAATTGACATTTGAGAGTAAAATTTTTGTAAAATATTTATAATACCATGTTGTAATATAATATACCAAATATCAAAATTATGAATCTATGAATTAGTTTAGCGTTAAAATTAAACGTAAGTTGTTGTGCGATATTATATTATTATTTTCAAATCACTCGAAGAAAAAATTTAGGCTGAATTATATGAAAAATATTATAAATGAAACCTTCAGCGTTGAAAAAAACAAAAATCATCTACAACATACCCTTTTAGATAATTAACACGTGGACCAATGTATCGTAAATTTTCATTTTGTATTCCACACTGTTGACTGGATCACAGGATAAATGGTGTCAAATACGACTACCGTTCAACGCAGCTGACTTGAAAGAGATTGAGTGATTGACCCTGTAAATCATGCTTGAATTATGCTTCCAAATTTTTATGATATGACATTTGTAACTTTTTGACAAATCTGTTATCAAGTTTTTTAAATATATCATATAAGTAAATATATTTTTAATAATATTTTAACACTATATAATTGAGTTTTTGGAAAATTATTTCATATGTAATATTTAATTTTATTAGATAATTGGAGGAAATACCCATAAGTTTTCTTAATATTCATAGTCTAGTTATAGTTTTAATCATTTAATTTTAAAACGTAAGGCTTTACTTCTCTAAACTATCACAAAAATTAGAAATACAACATGATAATTAAAATTAATATTTAAAAACTACATAATTTAATTATCACATAAAACTCTAAACTTCTATCATCTTTCTCAATTTTTTCTATTCATAATCTTCGACTCGTATGTGTTTCTTTCAAAATTACATACATTTTAGGTGCTAATTTAATTAATATACAAAGTTTTCACTTTTTGTGATAGTTTAAGAATGAAGAGAGTTATATACAGTTTTGGTTGAACAATTCGATAACTAATGCTTAAAAAAGTTTTACTTAAATTTTGCCATGATCAGAAAAATTAAGAATATGGATTAACACACGGTAAAGGTGAGATGGCTGATGAGGATTAAAGAAGCATTTTTAAACTATGATATGAATGGTGTATGCTGATACAAGTCCTAAAAGTATATGACCTACCTAACAGATATGTAATCTCCATAACAGACACGTCATATATTGTATTAAAATTTAGGAGGAGATGGCCCTACTTTTAGGAATGGATTAGATGTTTCTTCATGTTCTGGTTTCCATTTATTTTTTTCACAAATATTTTTTTTTTCTTGAAAGTAATGTCAATCGCTAAATGCAGACACTTTTCATAGTATGAATTCAGATATGTGAAAATGAGTTCTTTTTATTAGATTCAGCTCGTTTTGACGTTGTTTCAACTTTCACGTTGTTATTTCCATTTGCCATGACTTTCTTCTTCAGAAATATTCATTCTTATGATCTTGTCCTTATTGCACTGTAGTTGTACAGAATGGCAGCCCCTTAATTTGCAGTGAAATTGTGTCTCTATGTGTTTGTCATATAAAAAAGTACTCTTTACTTTTTCCCCTCAAGTGTTTGCTCTACCAGCACAATACATGATAATTAATCTTGTCATGAATGTATAATGATATCCCATTTGCTATTTTTATTGTAGAGGCATTTTGGATTTAGTTCAAGATAAATATATAAATTAATGAGTCAGTCTCTAAAATATTATAATTATTTTATTTTATTCTTGAAAAGATTAAAAATTTTAATTTTTCAATGCAATTTTTTGTGATAAAAAATTTGTGATTTAATAATAATAAATTTTATAATTTAACAACAAAAAAATTAAATTAAAATAAATATAATCTTTCAAGCATTAAATCAAAACATTTGATTTTTTAAGAACGAAATTAAAATAATTATAATTTTGTAGAGATTAAATTAACAATTTATTGATTTTTTTCTTCAACAATCTTAAAAATGCACTTTTTATTTAAGTTTAATATACTTAATTCCAGATGATATTTTCATTCACAAAATCTAAGCGTTGGATCCCTTCCAAAATGTTGCAAATGGTATAGTACTAGCATCGTCATGATCGTTGGATCCCTTCTTAATTTTTATTGGTTTTGCTTCCTATGTTTTTATTACTTTGTGAAGTAAATTGTTTGGATATGGTAATTGACGTAATGCATTATGTTACAAGGATTAGATATTTATTTCCGTTTCAACATCATTTCTCATATATAATCGAAAGTGTGTATGGAAGCAGATTCTTTCCTGTATTTTTTAAATGCAGAAGATTTTAATTCTAAATATGAATTGTTAGATGAACATTTAAAAATCTATTTGTTTTTTTTATTTTTTTAAAAATTATATTAATTGTTAAATTTAATAATTATTAATTAAAATTGAACGATTAATAATTTTTTAAAAAAATATAAAAATATATAAATCATTAAATATAACACATCGTAACATCCACGTTGAAACTGGAGTAGCAGAGAAAATTCGCTTTCATACTCAATGTAAGGTATATATGACTTTTGTTCTCTTTCTTCTTTTGCAGTTCTTACATCCGTTATATAAAATTTTTTTAAGTACATCCAGGTTAATTACAAGTTTATATAAAAAGTCATCGGCAGTCGTGCGTATAAATAGATAAATTGCAGTTGGTACTCTACGTAGATTTGGTGGCCCATATTCTTTGGTTTTCTTATGATTTTTTTAATAAAATTGGAGTAAATAAAGAAATATGTCTCGTCAAGACCTTTTATTAGGTAATAATTTAGGATTATCAAAATACCTTTGGCCAATGAAGAAATTTATTGGTTTGGATTTGCATACGATTTTTTTTTTTTGAGTATGGGACCAGGAAATGGGAGGGGCAGTAGGCAACCCACCCCAGAAATAATGAGTTTGATATTGAGATAAAACAATTTTAAGTTATATTGATTGTATATTTGGATAACATTACTGATTGTGAATTTTTTTAACCTTGTAAGAATCAATTTTAATAACTGAGTATTAATTTGAGAAAAAAATATTTTCTTAAAAAATATTTCGAGTAAATGAGGTCCAAGCATTGGAATTCGAAAATTCCATTAAAAAAAGGAGATCATGAGGATACCTGCTATTCATATTTCACCTCTGATCATCCACAACAATAATTTGTCCATTAGGTTATTTGGGTTTAAGAATCTAAAAGGCATGTCCTATAAGGAATGTTATTAAGTAATAAGCACTTAAGTTTAGATGGCAGATAGATCTTGCCAGAGTCCTTGTTTGTATTGTATTTGAAGACTTGATAAGCATTTCAAATTAAATCTTGCATCCTATATAAATCAAGAATTTTCTCACCCGTTAGAATATCCAGCAAACTTTTGTGATAATTGGAGGAGTTAAAGAAAAAAAAATTTATGTTTCTTTATTTAAAGGCTATAGCTTATAAGTATTAGCGAAAATTACAATTTTGAAATCCTATTTATAATGTATAGTTAGTTCATGCTCATGCATCAATTAAATATTAAAATTATGTCAACACTCTCTTAAAAAAACAGATTTTTAAAAAGGACTTAACTCTTTATACATCTGTTTAATTTTTCACCGGTGTCATCTTTTGTTAAAATTACTAGTATTTTAAAATTTATTAGATTATGATTAATCTAATTTGAGCTTGATTAATGGATTAAATATATAAAGGCATAAATATCTCTTAATACTGATTTTCTCTGTTTACAAAATTTAAATTCAAAACATTATTTAAGAGGAAGAAAGTGTCAAAGCTAAATTTCTTAATGTCATTGATTAGTGCTGTGCAGATTTTGCATGGTCAAATATAGGATTTGTTTAACCGACAACTGAGTTAAGCAATATACTGTACCAGTTTGAGCAAAAGGAGTAAACATTCTCTCTTTCTGCAAAACAAGAAATAATCCAAATGCAACATTAATTAATTTGACGTATATATGGTAAATGCATGTTGTTATATGGACCGCAATTAATTGGACACATGTCAGCTTCCTAAAGTCCACAGAAGATCTCAAAGTTCCTTTGTGGTGTGCTCTAAGAAGATCTTGTTTCCTTCTTGAATGCAAGGTATAGGTTCAACGTATAAATCAGGTCTCACAAAGGGTGAAAGAGAGAGAGATAAAAAGAAACACCATCACCAACTACAAATAAAACCTAGATTTTTGGATGGGTTGGTCCCAAGACAGACAGTGAGTGAAAGAGGGACTTTTGTGTTCCTATCCTGACTGATCGGCCAACATTTAATTATTAAGGAAAGAGTGGGGACTACAACATTATTGGCCAATGGAAATTAAGGAACAACAAAAACGAGGGTTCACACTTGCACTAAATAATCCTCTTCACCTATTCCCCTTTTTCTGACTCAGTTCCCCCCTTTCTCTGCAACCGCATTTCGCCACTTCACTCATGCCTTTATGAGTCTAGTTCGAATTATTTACAGTTGGCAAAAATTGTGGAGTTTTGTTATAAAAGCATAATCTTTTTTGTTAAGCCGAACAATTATGATTGAAAGAAAACGCATTTTAGTTTGATTCAAAATAAATAGTCACGATTTCACGATTGGATTCTACAGTTTCGACACCACTTGTAGATAATTCAAACTTGTTATAAATGCCTATAGATGTATGTCGTGCAGATTCTTAAATAAACCCCCTTCATAAAAAAATATAACAAATAAAATTAATGAAAAAGTATTACTTTAGGTTTAATCTTACTCCTTTAGTTTTATTTTACTTCAATTTAATCTATTAAATTTAACTCATGTTTCACTCTAGTTCTTTAATCTATTTTGTTCTAATTTAATTTTTTAATTTTACCTTAAATTTTATTTTGGTACTTTAGTTTTATTTTGTTATAATTTAATTGTTGAGATGCACGAACAGAGTTACATTTTGACTAAACATGGGGTTTGAGTTTATGAAGACTTGGACTACTGCAATTGAGTTAACCTTTTGGGATGAAATATCAAGTCTTCACATTAATCATTAATTTAATTTACAAAAACCACTGAAATGTTTCATTCTCGTTAACATAACCAAGATACTTAATAAAAACAAAAGAATATTATATGACATAATGGCTTAACTTTGATAACCCCTTACTAATTTAGATTCTACCCATCATAATATAAGTTCTAATTATTAGTGCTTTAAACGTTTGTTATGGAACTATTTTTACAATTATCTTAATGTCCCTAAAATTTGTCGTGGCATGCAGAGCAGCTGCCAAAAGAAGCAAAAGGGCAAAGGCAGAGGATAGACACTTGGACCATAAACATAAATTGAGCACGTGTTTGTAAGTATAGACTTTTACGTGGGAAAGTAGAGACAAAGGCATGAGATGTCAGTATGGCTTGTGGGGCAGTGGGGCTTGACCATGAAGTGCACATTATTAATCAGAAACTGCCAAAGGGGATATGATATACGAGAGGCCTCTTCAGCTACCTGCAAGCTCAGAACTGAACACAAGAATTCATTTCTAGGAAGTCCGTCCTCTGCAGACTGATGACCTTATTGCAACTAATTTTAATGTTAATGTGTTAATGAGAAACCTGGAACCATAGTTTCAACGTCAGGATCTAACAAGTAACAACCTGTGATGGAGTCCATCATGTTTGTAATTCGGAGCTGTCGTAGTTCCAATACTACGCTTGAGTACCTGCAAATTCAATAGCACTTTGATGAATTTTGAATTTTTACATTCTTATCGTTTGTATTAAGTTTTTATCTTGTCCTTAATTTATTTTTTACTTCAGTTATATCATATATATTTTATTTTTATTTTAAATTTATTATTTTTATTAACATCGTAAATTTTAATGATAAAAAATGTTGAGTTAGAATTGCCTAAAGTGTGTCACGTGAATGATCCAATTAACATTTTTGGTTATTGGAATAAATAACGTTAGTAAAAAGAGTAAATTTAAAACAAAAATAAAACATATAGAACATAACTGATACCAAAAAAAAATTATCAACGAAATTAAAACTTAGTATAAATGTTAGGAATGTAAAAAGTACTTTTACTTTTCAAATTTTAGACTACTATATTTTGTACCTAATTAATATATAGAAATGTATGTGATTCCACATTTAGAATATTGGATAAGTTTAGAGAGAGTTTAAATTTTAGAAAGGTTATTTTTTTTATTTATTTAGATTGGGGATGTTTACAAAAAAATTTATTAACCGGATTGAGTCTAGAGGAAGGGATAGTTCTTTACAAAGTAGTAAACTAAGTTTTAAATTATTACAAGATGAAGTGTTAACATTTAATATCCAATATGCATCAAGTAAGATAATTTACAATAAAAAGGTTGTGAAAAAAAATATCTCCATGAAGATTTGTATCTAAAGCTCTATGCACATATTTCTGTGTATATTTGAAATTTGTCAATTTTTACTTGGAGTCTTTTTCACCTCTCATTCTTTTTTTCTTTTAATTTTTTTTCCAATATTGTTCTTATATTAGTTAGATAATATTTTTATCAATTTGTCTCCACTCCAACCAATTTATTTGCTGAATTCAATCAAAGATTTATTGAAATCGTCTCTAACTTTTAAAACATTAATATTTTGTATTGGAAAGCTTATAAATATTATTGAAAACCTATTTTATAGTTAAGGAAAATATATAGGAATTAAATTAAGATGCTTTATTTTTAAAGGACCTAATTGATAAGAATGATTTTTAAGAATTAAGTTGAGAGAATATATATTAAAAAATTAAATTAAAAATACAAAATATAGCATTTTTTTTTGTTTTCCTATAAGTATTCTTTGTTAGAGATGCTGCTCTAAGTATTATCAAATACTTTAATGGTGGGTACATCTCAACAGAAATATAAACCTCGGTTTATCACTTTATGAAGAACTAGTTCCGTTGGCATTCATATATAACTTTAAAAATGTATATTGGCTTCAATTATTTTATAGAAATAGTTGATCACTAATAAACTCTTCCAGGCAGGGGAGTCCCCAGTTGGGTGGAAAATTAAAGCTTCTATCTTTAGGAATGATAACCTCGCATGGTGGGGTGAGGAGTGCATCCTTACTGTTCTAATGAGTTAACCTTATCTTCGTCTTTGTTCCCAATCCTTGTCATGGAAAAAAAAAAAAATCCCGCTCCTTGTTTCCCATGTTCACATGGGGTTGTGGAGATTTTAATTTTAATTTTTTTTAGAAAACACTTAATTTTACATATCTTAAAAATATATCTAAGGTCCTTATAGTCTCTTCAGTCATGAATTTAATCCCTATACTTTAAAAATAAAAAATTTAGTTCTTGTAGTTACTAAAATCATGAAGATGATCCTTAAAGTTAGTCAACAGTTAATTCAGGATATATGACGTTGACTAGGATACTTACATCAACATTAAAATTCACGTCAGCTCCACACAGTAAAATACTGGGGCCATTTAATAATTTTTTTTTCTCTTTTCTTCCTTTCCGCTTGGTTTTCAGTGGTCTTTTTCTAAAAAAATCCCTTTTCGTTTCTTTATTCGTGGGTCTCTAATCTTCGTTGCTCCATCCCAGATTCTGAAAATTAAACTTCTCGTCTTGTTGCCAAGCCTTCAACGAGTTCACACGTGGCAAAGTGAAGCCCCTGTCGTCGATTTTTGGCAACAATTCCAATATGTCGTTGAGGTGGGACGACGGTGAGGAAGACAACCATTACTGTATTCGTTGGTCGGAACTGTAGGCACAATCTTTTGGGAGCTCAAGCTCAGAATCGCCGAGTTCCTTGCCTGCTATCAGATATATATAAGAAGAACTCGAGCTATTAGATATACATGAAGAACTCGAGCTCAGAATCACCGGGTTAGCCCACCTGCTAAATCCCCACCTCCCAGATTATTAAAATTCAGCTTCTCGTCTTGCTGCCAGCCTTTAGCAAGTTCACACATGGTAGAGCCAAGTTTCTGTCATCAATTTTCGACAATGATTCAAGTACATTGTCAAGGTGGGATGACAATGAGGAAGACGATCCATTACTATATTCATTGGAACCATAGGCGCAATCCTTTGGGACCCACGAAGGCGTGGCAGCAAGACAAGAAGCTAAATTTTCAAAAGCTAGGAGGCAGCAGCAAAGATCAGGAACCCACGAAGAAACAAAAAGGATTTTTTTGAGAAGAAGACGACCACGCAGAAAAGAAGAAAAGAGAGAAAAAAAATTACTTGGCTCCAACATTTTACTTTGATACGTGTTGCACATGGATCTTAATGTTAATGTAACTTAATTAACGTCATGTATTCTAGACCAACCATTGACTGATTGTTGACTAATACTAGTGATCATATTCATAATTTTAAAAATTATAAGAACTAAATCTTTGATTTTTAAAATATAGGGATTAAATTTATAGTTGGATAAAATTATAGAGATTTTAAATATATTTTTAGCTTTACATATTCATCATTAGTGACATTTTCACCAAAGTATAATAACGCAATAGAAAAAGCATATCAAGAAGTTGAATTATTGCATTTAAAAATTAATGTATGATTATATAATATTATTATAAATTCCAAAATAATTTCTTCAATCTCAAAACAATAATACAACAAAATATTAAAAAAAGAACTCAAATTCTTCCTAGCCGCAATCAAACTCTTTGCTAGTGTCCTACACCTGAGATTGGACTAGAGTCTTTAAGCTGTGTTAAAATGCTGAGTTCTCGGCGGTACACTTAAATGACCTATTAAGTTGTGTTAAATTTTTTTCAAACATTGAGCAGTTAGTTCCAATAAATTTGTACATGGAGGTTCAAGTTGCAGCTTTAGTTTTAGACCATTTAGAATTTTTTCTCAACATAATATTGGTGTATTAAGTAAAATATTCCATGTACAATGTAGACTTAGTGATTTACATGAGGATGAATTTCTAACGGTGCAGATTAAGTGTGTATTAAACACCTCCACTTTACCAGTTGTGTTTAACCTATTTGGTTCACAGTACAGAATACGAATAAAAAAAATAAAAAAATAAAAAAAAAGAGAATAAAAAAAAAAATTGTTTGATATAGGATAGAAAAATATATAAAAAAGAGAAAATAAATATTTTGGTAATTAGATAATTTGACCATAATACCCTCATTTTTTTAATTTGTTAAAAAATAAAAAATTTTAAAAAAATAAAAAGTCCAACAGATCACTTTTCTTTCCTCTCCCTTACCGTTCTCCATCACCTCTGTACTATCCAGATCACCTCTGTAATTTTCTTGCCAGATCCGTCTCTCTCGACGTCGACGCCTCTTCTATTATCCATTGCCTCTATACTCTCTAGATCCCTCTGCCTCGCTGTCGACTCCTCTTCTGTTCTCCATCGTTGGAGGAAAGGAATTGGCAGTTCGTTTCTCCATTCATCTCTCTGTTTGCCGTTCGGCTCTCTTTGCAGACTAGAACTAGAATGAAAATAGCAGAGACGTAGGAAATAAATGGAGACGAACATGGGAGTTGGGACAGAGAGAGGAAGGCACGAACGGGTGGGCACGAAATGTTGTAGAGCATGGAAATGTTGCAGAGCACGAATAGGAGGGCGTACAGCAGAGCACAAGCTGAGGGCAAAATGGGATTCTTTCCATTCCTTCAACTTTTTCCATCCAAGCTCGAGAGGAAAGCGACTGTACCATTACCCGAGAGAATGGAAATTAATAATGGAATTCCTTTCACTGTACATTGGACACACCAAACAAGAGATGAGAGCATAGTGATGGAAAACAATGAGGGATTCCATTCTCCCACACATACCAATGTTTGAGTATGCAAAGTTCTTTGCGGCAAATTTTACATCAATTTAACGTCCATAAAGTCTTAGATTTTGCCAACGGCACAAACATCTTCATTAACAAAACATAATTTTCTTATTAATTAACTAGCTAAGGGTAAAATTCAAAGGAAAAAAAAAAGAAATATATTAAGTTACAAACTGACAAGGTTCCAAGCAAATGTTGCAGAAATTAAGTTACAAATTCACACGGTTCCAAGCAAAAGATGAAACATGTAGAAGATATATCAAAACTATAGCAAGGTCGAAAGAGCAATGAGGAGATGCTGAGATACAGCTAAGAGAGAGGATTGATAGGCGGCAAGGGTGGCGGTGCGGCTAATGGGCTGTCAAATGGGTTGGGCCCAAGGAAAGCGTGAGTTGGAACGGACTAGACCTTATATACTTCATGGTTTAAAAATTTTAACTTAGTCCAACCTATCAAGGGTAGTAAGTTGGGTTGAGCCAGTTTGTAGGCTTATTTATTTTTTTTTAGAAAATATATTTTTAATTACTTTAGATTATAAAAATTAGATTGATATTGAGATTATCAAAATTTTAAAAAATTAAACTAAATTTCTAAAAAAGTATATTAAACCTTAAAATAGGCTAATTTTTCTTTTTTAAACTTGTATTTTTAGTTATTTTGAACAATAAAATTAGGAATTAGAATTATGAAACTTTAAAAATTAGATTCAACTTCAAAAAAAAAATAGATGGACCACCCCTCTTCATTTGCCGAGCTATAACCCTTATTCAAAATGAACTACTAAATTATTGGTCCATCCCTCTCCGTTTATAGGGTTGGAGTAGGCTAGCTCATTGAGCTAAACCCATTTTGATAACTCTAGTTAAGGCGATACTGTTAAATCTCTATTTTTTTTTTGATAGAATTAGGACCTATTTTATTGTGTTTCTATCACTCTTTTAACCTTTGGTGGAGCTACCCTAGAAAAATTTTGTTATATGTGACTCATGATCATAAGCTAACAATTGGCGTTGTTTTGTGTGTTAATTCTTGTTGTTTTGGCCTAATTTATGTTTTCCTTGTTCGATTTATGTTGGTTAGAGCAAGTCCAGAGAGAAAAACGATGGAAAAGAGGGTAAAATGTTGAAGAAATTGGTGAATGTGTGCTATTGCAGTGTTGAATATGAGAAATGAGATTGCGAGGGATGGAAGCTTATTAGAGTGGAAGACCATTTTTGGTATCATATGTTGGCAGCTGTGGGAAGCAAAGAAACCGGTTCATCTTCGTCTTCGAAGGAAGAGCTGATAAGCTGGACACCACGAAGGCTAAGAGTTTAGCTCTGTCTGATGAAATTCATAAGCTGTCTGCAAATCCCAGAGCTGGGCTTTCCCTGGAAAAAGGAGAAACTTGTTGGCTGGAGTTTTCCTCCGAAGAGTTGGATCAAAGGAAATACAAATGGATCATCTATTAATAATAGCATAAGAATTGCGTGCGGGGGTGCGTTAAGAGACGAACATGGCTCATGGGTTGAATCTGATTCCAAGGCTGCTTTATTTCAGTCTTATAGGGGTTGCAATGCTAGACTGCTAGTCATCCTTTAACAAAGACTGAATTGTTAGTTTAAGCCCACTTTCACTGTGAAGGAAATACACGATGCTGCTCACGGTTTAATTAAGCTTCAGACTCCCCCTAGAGAATCATAGTGTTCAAATCTTGTTAATTAGATGATGTTGCTGGGGTTAGGCTTTCCATATGTTGTAGAGACTAGTGCTGTGTGCTCTCTTTAATAATAATAACACCGGTGCAATTAAATTAACACCACATCTTTACCTTCTTTATAAAAAGTTTTACAAGTCAAAATTTTATTTCAAAATTTAATAAAAAATACCTACAACATAATACTTAATCTTTTACTATATGTCCAACACACACAATATGACTCCAAAAAAAAAAAAATAAAGGGTCTCGGGTTTATTAATGGAAATGCTTTTTCCTTGGTTAAAGAAAGGACCTCTTAGCCTCTTTTATTAATTCATCACTCCACTACCTACTCCTCTTTAATATATGTTATACAAGGCTTGATAAAAGTTAAAATTCCCATAAATGTGGTCATAATGAAGAGAAGACAGTGACCTTTCATAAAACATTTCACAACTTTCTGTAAAAACATAGATCTGCAGGAGAGGCGTGAATCACATTGCTGGTCAAGGAGACCCTCTTCATACTTGTATATCCTCTCCAATAATTATATCTATTGTTGAGTCTAACAAATATATTGAAATTAAAATTAAAAAATATTTTAATTTTATCTTAATCTTAGCACATGCGTTAAAATTAATAGTAATTAATAGATTACTCTCTGTAATTATTATAGAGAATTGTAGTCCTCTTTTCATAAATTTGCAATTGGATATAGGAGTCAGTGTAAATGAAATTCCAGTACGTGATTTTCTTAATTATATTGCATTGATGTGATATACTAAAGAAATTTTGGCCTTGAGTCATACAAGAGATATTTGTTTCAAGTTTAACTCTAGTGGTAAGTTTTTGGCCATTTGTACCAATATATTGGTTGTAACAAATTAAGTTAGGGAATTATATATATATATATATATATATATATTCATTAAATAATTAATAATTTTAAAAAGTGCAATCTCAATGGAAAAAATATTAATGGTTTATGAAGTTGATGACTAATATGTGTGAAAAAAAAATGATTGTGAAAGTGAGAGGCATTACTTTGTTATAATTAAAGAGGAAAGAATAATGTTTTAGTTTAAGAAAAAATTACTCTTCTCTTAACTTAATCTTTTAAAAACATTTTTTATTTTATTACGAAATAATTTTCGTTAATAATTTTTTTATTTATTAAATAAAAACGAGTTTCTATATCATTACCGCTTGATGATATGAAGTATGAACACGTTTTGGTTTTTTTTTTTTCAACTTTCCAAATAATATTTTAATTTAAAATAGCAGCAAGTTATAATTGTTTTTCTAAATGAGTATTTTGATTACAGAATTAAAGAACTTATTTAAAAATAAATTATTATTAAAAGATTAAATTAAAATAAAAAAAATTTTAATAAGCAAATAATTACTTTTTCTATAAAAAATTAAAGTGATATATCGGTGCAGTGACAAATGAAGAGTCATTATGCAAAAAAAAAAAATGAAGAGTCAAAATCAGTCACAGCTAGAATTTTATATATCATAATAATCTTCCTTATAATTACTAAAAAGTTAAGAAAATAAATTAAAATAAAATTATATTGAAAATAAAAATAGAAGACTAAAATATTATTTTTACAAATAAATAAATGAATAATAAAAAAAAAGGGAAGAAGTGGCGTGGTGGATATTGCAGGTATGGGTTAGAATGAAAACTGAACTAAAAAACCGTAGAAGTAGAACTGCCTCTACGTCATGCTAAGTGCTAAATCCGAAGCCTCAAGTTACAAGTTTCAAATGTTATGTGGCCATTATGGTCTCTCACTCTCACACTCACATTTTTTTGCGCCTTTCCTTCACGGCTTCACGCGGTTTCCCCTACCTACTACAGTAATCTTTTTTTAAATTCAATTCATGTATATTTCATATCTCTTTTATTACAAAATTACTATTAGTTCCTACATTATTTTAATATATATACTAGAAACTTTCAATCTAATTCATTAATTTTTCCTCAATGTGAGACTGTTATATTAATCTTTATATAAAAATAAAAAGTAATTAAATTTTAGACAAAAATATTTTTTTATCCCTGAATTTTGATTTAGTTTTATTTTTGTCTTAGAACTTTATTTTATATTAATTTTTTTATCTTTTTAATTAATTTTAATTTATCTTTAAGTCTAATACCATTGACCAAAATTAATGCCAATTAAGAATATGTAGAATTAAAATTGGCACAAAAAGAAACTTTTGGAACAAAATTAGAACCTAGTAAAACTTTAGGAATGAAAATAGTACCTAAAATTTTCCTAACCTTGTTGTCCTTTTTTTTTTTTGAATTTAGGTACCATTTTGTCTTTAAAATTTTACGAAATCTTAATTTTGTCTCAAAAAAATATTTTTTGTTGTGTCAATTAATCGTCCTTCTCTGTCTTTTCTTTTTTATTTTTAAGATTTATAAAAAAAGAGAGAGGAGAAAAAAAGTTGGACGATGAAAGAGAGATGACTGATTTTGATTCTGAAAACCCTAGCAAAAACTTTTTTTTTTCTTTTGTAGGTTTTAGAGACAGAGGAGGCAAAAGGAAAGACAAGGGAGAAAAAGATAAAGAACAAGGAGAGAATTTTTATTATTATTAATAAAAATCTGACATTAAATTGCTAAGGTTAATGAGTTGGAGTAGAGATAATTACGTTAATATTTGTTATTAATAATTTAAATATTATTAAATTTCAGGATAAAATTAAAATTAATTAAAAAATTTGAGGCAAAATAAACCCAAAATAAAATTTTGCAACCAAATTAAAATATTGGTCGAAGTTTAGGAATAAGAAAAGTACTGCTACATATATTTTAATATGAGATTGTAATTTTATTCTAAGTATAACAATAAAAATAATTATTTACTTTGTTTTTAAATAAAATAAATACTATATAAAAAGATAAAAAAAACCAAATATAATTTTAAAACATAAATCAATTTTTTTTAAAAAAATACTAGTGTGATTTAGTTTATTCTCCTTGCTTTATCAATGAATACAGTTCCCAACAAGACAGCTAAACCTTTTATAAGAAATTACGAAGTCTCGTCCTTTATCAAAGATAAAATAAATAAGAATATATCAGTCAAAGAAACCCGAAAAAAGATCAAATGATTTAGCTTACGAACATGTTCACTGAAAATAATGAAGATATAAAATAGTTATTCTTCGGATATTTTTGTATGACTTCCAAGAAGACAAATGTATAGTAAATTTATTTTTTAAAAAATAATTCATATATTTATTAATTTTTACTAATTAAATTCAATAACTGTTAATCTAATAAAAATAATATATTAGGAGATCAGAAAAGAATTTGATTGGTCGAGTCGCTGAGACGAGTGGAAGAGAGAGAGAGAGAGAGAGAGAGAGAGAGAGGGAGATAGATGATATTCATAGATGAATCTCATAAATGCTATATATACATGTAAGTATTAGCATTCTGGACCTTCATCACAATTCGGTGTTTCTAGAAGCCATAGCCTACAGCTCTTTCCCTCGTTTGGATATTGTTGACGCTGTTAACTATTCTCGTTTCTCCGTTTTCGGGTTCAGCTTTTTTTCTTTCCTGGGAAATTCGGTTCGCTTTCGGTCTTCCTCAGGCCCAACCTCATCTCGCTGTAACGCCTTCTGCTCAACCCACCCAATTTCGATCAATCTCTTCCACCTCCTCAAAAACAGGGCTTTCTGTTCCAAAAAGGGGAAATTTTCCCTCCTTTTCTCTCTCTGGGTTAATTTCTTTTCTTTCAGTTTTCGCGAGAATTCGCGTGCTTTTCTGTTATCCGTGTTTTTGATTCGGTCCGAAGACTCATTTTAGGGGAAAGCGTCAGCTCTGAGAAGTGCGTTTCTTAAATATCCAACAAAGCAGAGAGGGCTTGAGTTTTCTTCAAGACATAGTAATACACCGAAAGTTGTCATTGTATACATCAAAATTCCCAGGAAGCACAACATTGCCGGCAAAGTCACTGTCTTTGAAAACAAAGAGATAGAGAGAGAAACTGATTTCTTGCGGGAAAGTTGGTGTCCAAAAGTCAAAAAATAGAAATCGTTTTTGTAGGAGCGATTTGCATTTCAATTCCAATTCTCTCTCCCCTTCCGACAAATTTTCTGGCTTAATTTCTCTCTCCTTCCTCCCATTTCGTTTCTTGTCTTCTGGGTTTCCGGGTAGGGAGAGAATCTGAAACTCCCCCTTCCCTCCATTCCTCTTCTTCCTCCGTCTCCATCACCGTCCTCAATGCAATCTAATCTCGACTGCTTCCTCAGGTGTATCACCCCCGTGGTTCAATCCCAATTTCTACCCAAGGTAAATACATGTATATATTTTAATTTTTTGTTCTCTATAACCAATTTGATCAGGAGATCGTTGATCCTAAATTTTAAACTTTTTTTTTTGTTTTGTTCTGACACAGTCGGAGATTAGAAAGCTGAATCGTTTATGGCATCCGTGGGAGAGAGATACGGTGGAATACTTCAGACTTGGTGATCTCTGGAATCGCTACGACGAATGGAGTGCTTACGGTGCTGGAGTCCCCATCGCCTTGAACAATGGCGAGACTCTTGTCCAGTACTACGTCCCCTACCTCTCTGCCATTCAGATTTTCACCAGTAATAGATTCAGGTACATATTTAACATCAAGATCAATATTGCTGCAAATGGATGATGATGGTGTTTGAACTGAATGGGACATCATATGATTTGATTGTGTTGCAGGGAAGAGGCAGAGTCAGGTGAGTGCGAGACGAGGGATTCATACAGTGATTGTAACAGCGAAGAGAGCGAAAGCGATAAGCTATGGAGGTGGGATGGTTCCTCCTCGGAGGAGGGAGGGTTCGAGCAAGACAGCATCTGGCATTTGAATGACCGATTGGGTCATCTCTATTTCCAGTATTTTGAAAGATCAACTCCTTATGGCAGAGTTCCTCTTATGGATAAGGTCCGATTTACTGTCCTCTTCTTTAATCATACTACTGACAACACATTGATCTGGTACAACAGAACCAAAAAATAAAAAATTAAAAAATCTCTTTTATCATGTTCATGGCTATCCATAAAAGTTGTACTTAACTTTTGACTTTTCAAAATATGAATCTGAAAGTTTGATATATATTCTGTTCCCTTTTATTTGTATTGCTTACTTTTTTTCGGTTGAAGGTAAGCGTTAGAGTTTTGAGTATATGTTCTGTTTTGAAAACTGTCTTTATGCGGGACTTCAAATTCCTGATGTTACTGGAATTTGTGTAAAAGCGTGAAGATCGAATATTGAGTGATGGGGGTGATTTATTTTGTCGACTTTCAGATTAGAGGGTTAAGTGAGAGATACCCTGGCTTGACGTCATTAAGAAGCGTAGATCTGTCGCCAGCGAGCTGGATGGCGGTGGCTTGGTAAATTGCTTAACAAGTTTGGCTATTTCATTTTTGTAGTCCAAGTGATTTTGCTAAACCCATTACATGAAATGAGCTTTTAAAATGATCCATGGATGAGTAATTTGAACTCATTCTAACTGTTTCTTTCAGGTACCCAATATACCATATCCCCATGGGAAGAACCATCAAAGACCTTTCCACGTGCTTCCTCACTTACCACACGCTTTCTTCTTCATTCCAAGGTATTGACTATTCCCCCCATTCACCTTCGCCCCATTTACGTCAAAACAATATCATTATTCAGTTTATCCTTTATTGAAAAGGATGACTTCTGTTCTTATACTTCGGGAGTACCACTCCGTATATATATATATATATATATATATTAGAATTAGGCATAATTTCTTATATTTTTTTTATTAATTTGTTAAAGACCTAATTATGTAATATTGAACTATACAAATCATATCCTTGTCATTTTCTTAATTTTAGAAAATTGGTAGCAAAGATATAAAAATAGACTAGGTTTATATGCAGTTCTTTAAAAAAAAAAAAAACCAGTCATGCGATAATGAATCGTAAAAATATATAGTTATCTTTAAAGACTATACATTTATTGTATTTTGATTAGAAAATTTTAAAATAAAGATATTAAAATTATTTCTACGTTTTCTTTTATAAAAATTACAATTAAGTTTAATTCCAATTAAAATTCTAAATTCAACATGTAAATGTCTAAAAGAATGTATGCTTAAACCCATCTACTTTGCGCTTAAACACTATGAATACAATTTAAAAAAATTAAAAAGATAAAGTTAGAGAGAACTCAACTTTTTGAAAGTCATGGAATCGCGTTGAGATGTGGACAAGATCCTCTTCATTGTTGGAGGGTATTGTCCCAATGATTAGAACTGTCGATCGTGAAGATTGAAGCTTCTAATTTTTTAAATTATTTTATTTTATTTTATAAATTTTAAAAATATCCTGGACTGTTGATCTTTGTGATCGATAATCCAAATTGAATTGATCATTCCTGTTTAGATGGACAGGATTCCCTGCCGTAAGAACTATGTGTGAGAGAATGAATGTGGTGTTGGATTGTGCAGATATGGACATAGAGGATGAAATAGAGGGAGGACAGGAGAAGAGAAAAGAAGGAGAAGGGATGTCTCTGGCACCATTTGGGCTAGCCACCTACAAGATGCAAGGCAACGTGTGGGTCTCTGGCAACACTGGCAGGGACCAAGACAGGCTTCTCTCCCTCTTGAGCGTCGCTGACTCCTGGCTCAAGCAACTCAGAGTCCAGCACCATGACTTCAACTACTTCATGGGCATTCGCCATTCCTAAACTGGATTTCACCATTAACCCCTCAGAAAACTCTCAGAAAAGAAGAAGAAAAATTCCCTGCTTCTGAACATATGATTTGTTTTCTTTTGTTTCCTTTTGAGTGAGTGTGAGGAATGAGGATTTGTAGTCGATGTTTTTAACCCATGAGATGAGAGCCCTTTAATTAGGATCAGTCCCTTCTCACATACATCTTCCCCCAAAAGGGTGGGTGACTCATGAATTCACCCTTTTTGCTTAGCACCCTCTGTTTTGTTTGTAGAGAGATAGGTGTGAGTTCGCACTTCTGAGTCTCAACTTGGATTGTGTATCCCTTTGTTGTTCACCTTGTTGATTCTAATGACAAATGTGGAAGGGAACTTGTAAATCTTGCCATTTCTATGTTTTTATACTCCAGTTTTTTATGTGACTTCACTTAAAATCAAATTTTTTTTTTCTGACAATTTAAAAGGCGTCACACTATGTATATATTGTGCCGTTATTATGTAATCATTCTTTGATACTTTATTCTTACATTTTAATAGAATTAAGTAGGCGACCTTGACAGTTGTTGAGTTATTATTAAGACCAAATTGTCAATGACAAAGTTGTTGATGGTTTTAATATTTATGTGATTAATTATGTCAAAATTAGAACTAATAATGTTGAAAAGCAAGCCAGTGATCATAAAAATTAGTCAAGAAGAATTTATAATATATTTTAAATTACTTACTTGAAACAGATAGAATAAATTCAAGTCCACCTTAAATGGTTTCAGCCTGTAGGAATATAAACTAAATAAATATTCCGTAGGATACTTCTATCTCTATATTTAGCTTTGGGATGGTTATGTGATGATGCAAAAGAATGTAACCTAACAAAGATCCCATGAAATTTTTTTAATCAAAGATATTTTTAGAAGACTATTAAACAGGAATAAAAAAAAAAGCATTATTCAAAGTGACAATTTCAAAAATAAAATCATTATTATTTTTTAGAATTCAAATTTCAAAATTCAAGCAGCAGTCAAGCATAATTAGTTATTAACACCTTGAATAAAAAATGGAGAGTTTGCTAGCTCATATTGTTGCGATCTGTGATGTATGATATATATAGAAAACTTTGGTTTAGATTTGCGTGTGGACCTATGGTCACGAAAAGGGGGTCATGCAAGGGAAATGGATATGTGGGGTTGGCCTAAAATGATGGTAGTTATGGAGGAAATGGAATGCGCATAAAGATTTTCACCTAAACTTTTTAGGGCAATTTTGCTCCGTACTTGTAGCCTTGTCACTGCGCGCGTAAGGATATTCTAATTCTCTCATGAAAATAGAGTTTTATTTGTGAATTTTAATGTATGTGTTAAAATGAGGGATTAAATTATATGAGACATAACTTTTCATTTCATCTTTTTATTCTAGTACATACATTGAATTACACTAAAATATACAAATAAAACTTTCTATCAGAGTTTCTCACTATCCCCACATAAATTGAGGTTAGCTAACCTCTTCTTTTATCCTTCACATCATGTGCTTGATTGCCACTCCCAGTATCAGTTTACCATGGCTTCACTTTTAATTTGTCTCATTCTCTCTCTCTCTCTCTCTCAATGAAGAAATACATAAGATTATTTGCCGTTTGTTCTCTTTCTTAACTCCCCCCCCTCTCTTTTTTTTGTGAATGTCAGAAAGCAAGTTTGCCTTTGGTTAGACTAACTATATCTTTAATAAATAAATAAAATATACTCATCTTTGTTGAAGTTTTATTAATTACATATCATACCTTTTTTGTTTTAAAAATTACATGTTTCCATCTAGTTGATTTTTGCTATGAAAATTAACTTTGTAAATTACAATTTCATATTGGGGCTTAATTAACTAATCTCAATTTGATATCATCTGTTGTCATTTTAAGAATAAAATTATAATTCCTTTTCATACGAAAATTAATTTATTTGACAAAAAGAAATTAAAGGAAGGTTTCTATAATGTGTGTAAAATTAATGTAATAGAGTCGAATATAATATTCATAAAAAGGTACTATATGCTCTTAACATTTATCTCAATTTTTATTTATACATTTGAAGTTTTTTTTCTTTGATTATGTCTTTTATGTTTCATTTTTTTATTATATATGCCCTAAAATGATGACAATTCCTTTCGTCCCTCCCTCTTCTCTCTCTATCCTCTCTCTCTTCTTACTAAAACTTTTATGTTTATTCACCTAGGTCCCTAGTTAAGATTTTTTCTTTGATCTTTTGCATGATTTAATATCATATTTAACTTCATCTAGGTCTCACATTCCAGAATATATTTTATTTTGAATTTAAATCGACCCCTATAAACTTTTGATTTTATTCATATTAGTTTTTGTCATGCATTAATCACGTCCATCTCTCAGTTTTGTTTTCCAAACTAAAACAGAATTTCATCCTAGATGTTTTTAGGACATTTTCACTCATTTCCATCCCAGTGCAAGGCAAACCATGAATTAAAACTGAGTTTTTGAAAATTTTCAAACTTCTCGATATATCTCACGTCATTCTTTCCCTGTTCTTTTTTTTTTTTTGGGTTTTTTCTCTATTATGGGACTTCTTCTTAGCCCCTAAACTAGATGTATTCAATTAGTTCTACCCATAGAAAGATGAAAGCATGAAAGAAGAAACTCATATTCTTGATTTTACTCTGTTTTCAGGTTCAAGCTCTCCTCGGTTCAAACTTAGGATCCAACTGAAACTTCACACTTTTGATCACAAGAGCTGCTTCTCAAATGTTCAGAAGGTTTTCGGGCATTTTCCCTGCCAAAACTTCCTTTTAGCTGCCTTCCAAAGAGTGCAAAACTCTCCTTGTTTTCAACGTGAAAAACATGGACAGTTCTCTCTATGTGTGTGTGCTGTGAATAGGTGATGGTTGCTTTGCTTTTGGTGATTTAAAACAGGGGGGTTGTGTGTGTGGGAAGAAAGGAAAATAAGTGTATGCTTCAAGAGAGAAAATGCAATCAACTCTCGGTTTTTTCCTCATCTTGTGTCTTGGCTGGTGAGTCTTGAAGAAGGGAAGATAGGTCTATTCTTATAGCTAGAGATGAGGGATGGGGAGGCAACTGGTCTTCTTTCTTGCACCCTAAACATATGAGTTTTCTTGCACCTGAAAACAGAATAAGAAAAAACCAAGTCGTCTTCTTCCATTCTTTCATCTTTTACATGGTAGAATTAAATGAATACACCTAGTTTAAGTTCATTCAAAGCATGGGGCCAAATAGAAGACCAAATCAGTAGAAAAAACTAGGAAAAATGAAGAATAGAGCAATAATGACGTGATGAAACACGACAACTTGAATATTTTCAAAACTCAGTTTTAATTCTTTGCTCTAGGATGGCAATGACTGAAAATGTCTTAAAAACATCTAAGATGAAGTTTTGTACTAGTTTGGAAGCAAAACCAAGAGATGGATGTGATACATGCATGATAAGGACTAAACTGAATAAATCTAAAAGTTTACAGGGTCGATTTAAATTCAAAACAAAATATATTCTGGAATGAGAGATCTAGATGAAGTTAAATATGATCTTAAATCATACAAAAGACAAAAGGAAAAATCTTAGCTAGGGATATAGGTGAATAAATAAAAAATTTTTAGTAAGAAGAGAGAGAGAGAGGTCAGAGAGAAGAGGGAGGAATGAAGGGCATTTTCATAATTTTGAGACATATATAATAAAAAATGAAATATAAGGAACATAATCAGGTAATAAATTTTAGAGACAAATAAAAATTGAGGTAAACGTTAAGGGCATATAATACCATTTTGTCAATAATATTTGAGAGAAGTTTTAAGTATAATTTACTATTCTTAGAGGATGTTAGTATTATTTACTCTATTTTAAAAATTTAAAAATATTTACGAAAAACTTGAATTTGAGATTGATGAAAAAAAATCAGAATTCCTAAATATATGAAATTGGGTGCACTACTATGTTCAAAATTTAGTTCATTCCCAAGATAAAAGTTTGTTTTCTGAATTAATTTTTTAATTTTAGGATGAATTTCATACATATATATAAATATGTAATTGAATTTGAGATGCTTATAAATTAAACATTACATTATATATAAGAAGAGAAAAAGAAGGACGGAAGAAACGTGACAAGGCATAATCTTCTTAGAACGTGACGTGGCTCATCATGATCCATCCACATATTAGTCAATAATTAATTACGATAAGAAAGCGTGATTGATTTAAGTAAGCCCATAATTTCGGTGGTTTAGACAAAAATTATTGATAGTATTAATTGTGTATAATATTATAGGTAACATACGTAAACATGAGAGTCACCATCAACAGATACAGATTGAATCCAACTGGCGTTGCCTTGGAATTTCAATGTGAAGCAGCTAGTATGCCTAAGTGCCATGCGTGGCTGCAAATAATGAAGGTATCTGTTTTTTTATTTTTGAGTAAATTATACTTAAAGTTTTTAAAGTTTAACTAATTTATATTTGATGCCTTTGGTCTAATTCTTTTTTCATTAAAATTGCTGTTATATTAAGATAAAATCACAAGTTCATGTTAGAATTTAACATCAATTTATTGCCTTTTGATATCACATTAAGAATAAGATTATAGTCTAAACTTGAGTAGAAAGTTAACTTATTTTATGAATTAAAATTGGATGAGAGATTTTCATAATATGTATCATAATATTAGGGGAGGCGAGTATATTGTGATTTATTTAAAAAAAAAAGAAAGTGGAAGGAATCATCTTTACAATTTTGGGCCAAAAGTAACAAGGTGAAATTGTCCTCAAGGTAAAGACTCGATCCAAATTTAAAACCTTGATTTTGTAGTCAAATGTGTTTGAGGCATAGTCTATTTTCAATAAATAAACCAATGTCGGATTACCAAATGTAATAGTAAAAGGAAAGAGTGTCGAATGTAATTAACCAAACTTAAAATAGATTGATGTAATTTATAATTTATTTTTTCACTTCTGCAATGCAATCCTTGCTCTATTAAAGAAAAGGAATGATTATTTAACAGGTTAAAAACACCTCAAAAAGAAAAAAAAAGTCCTAATTATTAAGACATGCAGCCACGCTCAAAGAAATGTAAGAACTTTGGTCAAATGTTATGATAATAATTATACTATTTATATGGACGCTGTCTTATATGCCACACGTTTAACTCTAAAATATATAGACCAAACATTTATATGTGGAAATAGAGTGTCTATTTATAGGCTATATGTCACATCCCAAAAATTGAACATATGAAAAGATACTACTCATTTGATAAAATTCTCAAACATAAGTTATTTACATATATTCTGTAAAGTTTTACATTCAACCTTAATCATTCATTCCACACGACAGAATTATATTCATTTGATAAACAAATATAGGCATACATAATCTGATGTGTTTAGCTCAACACAAGCTTAGAAGACCTATAGAAAGTACAGAGCGTTTCTAGTATTCACATTAATAAGTACCGGTATCCCACCAGACAAAAATGGAGAATATTTTCAAGGTGCTTCTAATCTTCAATCGGATATTTTTCTTCCTTATTTTCTGTATCTGAAAAGATAATAATAGGAAGTGTGAGTTTATTTAAAACTCAGTAAGTAAATAACTGTACTGTATAAAATATCAAAAATACAAATACCACATTTACTCATATAATCAATTATCTAATACATCGAGTAGTATGAGACTCTAACCCTTTCAAACTCGTGAATAAGATTTCATAGCTATACACCGAGTAGTATGAGACTCTAATCCTTTCAAACTCGTATTTATGATTTCATCAATTTACACCGAGTAGTATGAGAGTCTAACCCTTTCATACTCGTGCATAAGTTTTCATAGTTATACACTGAGTAGTATGAGACTTTAACCCTTTCAAACTCATGTATTAGATCACGTAGATCTTTGCTCGTTAATAAAGTAGTGAGAATTTATCACATTGTACAAAACCATGAAATAAATTAATTTATACATACTTTTATTCCTTTGAATGTCTATAAAAATATGCCAATTGTCATATACCGTCATCTAAAGATTGATTGCTTATTATCCAAATAATATTGTAAATGAGACTTATATTGTACTTTGACTAATAATATCAAACTAGTCTAGCAAGGTTATTCACTTACCTTAATATTTGTCCAAATTTACCTTGTTCCACACTAGAATTTGTGTAGGAAAATTTCCTAGTAAAAGATATCATAAGGAAAAATAAGAAAGGGAACAAAATCATAAAAATATGTGACATTTTCTGATTGCTACAGTAACGGTCAACAGTCAACGGTCAACGTAGCTACAGTAAAGGTCAACAGTCAACGGTCAACTATAGTAACAGTTCACAACAGTTACGGTTTGCTACAGTAACGGTTTGTTACAGTACGTTGACCGCTACAGTACCGTTGACTGCCGACATTACAGTGAATGCTACAGTAAACTTGAAAATTTCCAGATTTTCCAGTTGCTACAGTAACTTCGAATTTTAAGAAAAATAAGGAGATTAAAACTTACCTTTGATCTCTACCAAGCTTTTGAACCGAACAATTCTAAAAAACAACACCAAATCTATGGGAGAGTTGAGAGGGGAAGTTTGAAGGTTGAGAGAATTGTGAGAGAGTGAAAATGAAGAAGATGCGAGAAAGTGAAATGAAGAAGGAAGAGAGAGAGCTAAAAACTTGGTGGGTTAGTTGGATAACCTAATGGGTATCTATACCCATTGTCCAAACCCATTTGCCTCAACATACAAAATACCTTAATTAATTCTTCAATTAATTAAATTCAATCATTTTCCCACAAATTCCACTATTCTTAAGAATGTACCCATAAGGTTTAAATATCCAGTCCAGTCATTTAACTCAATTTTCATAAATAATATTCAAATAGAATAATTAAATATGAAAATTAAAAATGACAAAAGTAAATAGTTAAAGTAACGTTATAAAATTCTAAAATACTCTCAAACGAATTATACTCCAAAATTAACGGGTATTACACTATATTTAAGTAATTTTTTTTTTCAAATGCATTTTTTATTAGAGACAATTTTAAATGAAATACTATCAGACATTAAATATGAATATCTTTTTTAATAAAGATTCAAACTTTAATTTATTATCTAATAAAAAAATAATTCCTTTTCCTAGATTTAATTTCTACTAATTATAATTGAGTAATATGAGTAAATGAGCATCTGATAAAAATATTTTTCCACCAATACTACTTAGAAAAGTGTAAACCAAAGCCCTGACTAGGAGTGGAAAAGGGTGGTTAAGCAGTTTGATGTGAGGAGTAAAGTGATGTTATAAAAGAGAGAGATGAAGGCAAAGGCATGAAAATGGAAGGGTCCAAAAGTGCAATCACCAACCAACCATGCATTGAATCGAAAATAATTGATTTTAGTATTAAAGTTATTAATTTTCAATATCAGTCATTTAATTATTGATTAAACTACTGACATTAAATCATTTAAAAAATTTTTATTGTAAACTATTGATCATTGATCGAATAATTAACAATAAAAAACAATAACTTCAATATTGAATCAATCGATTTTGGCATTGAAAGAACTGCCCTTAGGACTTGTCTCTTTTGCATGTGTCCACACACGGTTTATGACTTATGCTCCTTCAAGTCAATGCCTCCACTCTGCGTCCCACTTCACTCTGCTTTCATGATTTCATCAATTTCATAACCCAACTTCTTTTCCTTTTCCAACATTTTGTCCGTAATGTCATTTGGGAGACCAGTGTTAAATGGGTTCATCTCAGTTTTGTACGGTTTATTACAAATATAGGTTGATTTGGAGTGAGCCAAGTTTGTAATATAGGGTGAAAATTTTGACTTAGAAAGGTTGTGGATGGAGTTTGTGTTTGAACTGAAGTTAAACAAATTTTATTTTTGATCAATTTGATTTTTAAATTTAATTTTCGTTAAAGAGTAAGTAAAAGTTGCTTCTATTAAATGAAGGTTAAGAAAAAAGGTTTGAGAAGTGAGAAAACGGCAAATCAAATAATACTTCTGTGCCTAAAATGATATTTAAAAATCTAAATTGATTTTTAAGGAGTCCAAATGCTAAAGTAAACCTACTCTAAAGTGAGTCAGCTGATAGACAAATTTTTAAATAATTTTCTCAGCTATATATCTTTAATGATGGAAACTTTTTTGGAGTTTCAGAAATGATAAAAGAACTAGATATTAGGAGTATAAAATTTTAATAAATTAGATTAATTATACTTTTCAAAAATTAAATTAAAAAAGATTTTCATGGGTTACGTTAAAAGTCATTTTTTTTTATATAAATTGCTAAACTATTGCCGCTACCCACTCTATTTATAAGATGTGTTGGCAAATAGACCAATCCTATATTAATACTCTTAATATATACAAATTAAATTCAGTCGCACAAACTTGTCCCATTAAGCTAGATATATATACTTTTTGTTATTTTAGTAAGGGATATATATATATATATATATAAAATACTTGCTTGACATGACACTAATGGCTTTTTCAACTCAGCATTAATATGAAACACAAAAAAAAAAAATGCACCGTCAATTTATTTTATCCAATACGGTGCATTTTTTAATTAACCTTTTTAATACAGTAATTCGTGCAATCTGTGTCAAATTACATCAAGTACAATTTTAAATTGTACCCATTTATAAATATGAAATTGTAGTGGATGGCCAGTAGGTTGAGGAGTTCATCACTTCATCTGCTAACCTTGGCTTATATATATACATGCATGGACGCAGAATTTGAGGTTCCGTTTCATAATGCTGCTATAATTAAAATTTTATCTTCCGCTTTCTCTAATATCTGTTTATTTTAATAGTGTACATGAAGTCCCCATAGCATGTTGCCATGCTCATGGATACAATTAATGTCATAAATGGGGAAGATGAGGACAAAAAATAACAAAGTGAAGCGTGCAATGCTAAAAAGTACAATTGGGGAGGGCTTGAGCTTGAATGATGTGGGATATGTACTCATGCTTGTAGAGCAAGTAAAGCTCCCTATGTTCATTGCAATTTCTTTCACTTTTCTTCAATCTTTTGTCACTTGTACTTGGTGCAGTTCATGTCATGCTAATTACAATCATGAATCTGTGCAGATCTTGTGCCATAAAGTTACCCATCTCACAAACTTCACCAATTTTCTGCTTCCTCAATCTTATCAAGTCAATCCCATCTTGTGTTTCTCATTATCTTATGATGCGCAATTCCGAAGAAAAAGAAACCCACAAAAAAAAAATCTTAAGACAAAATGTTCACTAGAATGTTTGGGCTTACCTTCAATTTTGTTACAAATTAATGTTAAGTCTTGGTTTTAATTTCTTCCAAACAATAGGTTTTAATTTTGATTTCATCCCAAACAATAAGTCTTAATTTCAATTGCATCTTAAATGTTAAGATTTAATTTTAATTTCGTCTCAAATATTAGAGATAAAAATAATATTTTTATCTATATTTTTTTTTCTTTAGTAAAAGAAGAAGAAGAAGAATTTGCAAAGCGAGGAGAGAGGAGAGAGAAAGTGAGATAAGAGAGAGAGGAAGAAGAATTTATATAAAGAGGCATCCATACCACTGCAAATACTTCTCTTCTCTCTACAGATTCTTCAACCTCCTCTCTATCGTCTCACTTTCTATCTCCACTCTATTTGCAAATTCTTCATCCTCCTCTCTCTAGTTTCTCTTTCCCCAAATTCTTCTTCTTTGAAAATCTTAATATTTGAGGTAAAATTAAAATTAGATTGAAATGAAGTTGAAAATAAGGTCCAATGTTCTAGAACAAAATTAAGACTCGAGCTAAATGTTAGTAAGACACGTTAGAAATAACGTAACCTATGAAGTAATACAAGTCAACATTTTTTTGTTCACAACTTAGATTAAATTAGTGGTACAGATATAGTTGACCTCATTTGAAAACAAGTGGGATGAAATTAGTATAAAAAAATATTTGAAACAAAATTGAAATTGACGCTTGTCATTTTGTTAATATGAAAATTTAGAACTCAATATATATATATATATATATATATATATATATATATATATATATTTCTAATTAGTTAGTTTTTAAAAGAAAGATATAAATATATAATTTGATCTGTCAGAGAGATTATTAATTTTTATTGAATTTATAATTTATCTAAATTAAATTATCATAATTTCAGAAATTAAATAAAAGAATCTTTGTATATTTACTTCATCTTAATGACACTTATGACCGACGTATAGAAAATTATTTATTTACCTTATTAAATACTTGAATTAAACGTATCTATTTTGTAGAGTGATATTGTTTGGATTATAATACGGCCATTCTAAACTATAACGTATGGGAAGCTAACAATCTCTTTAAGTAAGAGGCTTTACTAATTTTCATAAATTGATGATCGTAAACATTCATGCATTTTATAATATCATGTTATTATGTACCAAGTATAACTAAGAATCAAATATAGTAAACTATTTTTTCTCCCATACCATTAAAAAAGATAATGTACAGCAGTTGAGCAAGCTGTTTGAGGTTCACGATGGTTGATGGTAAGTGTGTTAAAAATCAATTTGATTGAATCGAGTCAAATTGAATTAAACAAAAATCAATTAAGATCAATTAATGTTTGATTTTGTTCAGTTTGAAATTTGTTATTTTTTAGCAGCTTCTTTGATTTGCGGTTTGGTAAATATCAAACCAAACTAAACTGTCAAATTGATAATAATAATAATAATAATAATAATAATAATAATAATAATAATAATAATAATACTAAAGAAATATTTTAATATAACATATATATAGATATATATATATAATAATGCTAAATGCTCTAATAATATTCTACTATACGCAATGTTACTACTTTAAACTTAGGTTGACATTGTTTTAATAAATTATTTGAATGAACAATTATATTTTGGTTTATAAGTTATTTAAATTTGAGTGAGAAACAAATATATTATGATTCATTAGTTATTTGAATTTAAGTGAGATATTATTTTTTTGAGTTATTTTAATAAACAATTACAAAAAGTTTTAAAAAAAATAAATAGGACAAAAAAAAACCTTAATATAGGCCCAAACTAGCATCGAAAAAAAAGCCCATAGTTTACGAACTAGATCGGGATTGCCAGTAAATGGACGATCTTAAGTTCAGCAATTTAGACCCGTGTTTACCTATTTAGGATCGCTGGCTAAACGATCCAACCTGCGGGCTGACTTTTTTTTTAATTATTAATCTTTTTTTTGTTCATCCCCGATTCTCTAGACCCTTTCTCATTCATTAGCGCCTCTGTCTTCCAGGCTCCCAGTCCAGCTCTCCTCCTCCTTGAATTAGCAATGGCCAAGGTCACTCACTCTCATCGCCTTCCTTTCTCTCTCGACTTCTCCCTTCCTTTCTCACTCTCGACTGGCCAACCTTGTCCTCGCGTCTAATAGCAAGGGAAATCGAAGGAGAAGGAAGAAAAGGGGGTGGCAAAGCTCCAGTGAGCACGACGGCCTTTCTCTCTCTCTCTCTCTCTCTTTGTGTCTCAGACACTCTGCTTCTCGGTTGTGCCTCTCTCTAGTAGATGGTAGTGTCTATGCGTGTATTATAGGGTTCTCCCTTCTCAATTTAGAGGAATCTGAAAAGGGGTGTGAATCATTGAATCCCAATTATGCACTTCCTCATTGCTCAGTGCTTTCAGCTCCTTCTTTGTCTTCATCCGAATCCCTCTTCGTCTTTGTCTGCCTCGCCTGTGGCTGTGCTCACGAGGCATTGCTCCCTCTTTGTCTTTGTCCACCTCCCTTGCTTGTAGTTGTGCTTCGTCTTCGTCTAGAATGAAATCCCTCGTCTGAAATGAAATGAAATGAAATGAAATCCCTCACTACTCAGTGCTGCTCTCGGCTTCCTCCTCCTCTTCGCCTGAAATCTTCTATCTCCAGAATCTGATTAAGCTTAATATGTGAAAAAAAAAGGACCACAGGCTGGATCGTTTAACTGCAGTCCTAGTTCAGGGCGGTCTTGGATTTACATATACAAGCTCATTTGTAAATAGGTCAGCTCGTTTACATTAAGATCGTGACAGGTCGATTCGGTCCAATCTGGACCGGCTCGTTAAGCAATACTAGCCCAAACCGACCAAACGGACTGCTTTAATGACATATAAAATCAACCAAATGATTTGACTTTTCTTCAAATCAAAGTGGACTTTTAGTTTGGGTTTATGTTTGAATCCGTCCAAATCCACTAGTGAACACTCCTAATTAATTGTCAAAGGAGCTGTTGGATGAGCCCATTGTTCTACTGAAGATTGGGCTTCTTGTTGGGCTTACCATATTGAGAACGCATTACTTAACAGGTCCAGCTTAAGGTTCATCTTGTGGTCTAGTAGATAAATATTGGGTTTTGGGATCATTAATTAATTTTGACATTGTTTGTTTGTTCGTGCAATTTGGTTTGGTTCAGATTTAATTATACTAATTCTCAGCATGCCTCTATTGTTGAGTGGATTAAAGTCTGGTTTGGCTATAATACCTATAGTAATTAAGATCGAGATTTTATACATAATCAAAAAAGAATAAAATAGATTGAATTACAAGATCGAGTATCATAAAATCTTATGGATTTTTTTATATATAATAATATATAAAAATTTATATAGTTGATTAAAATTTTTAGACAAATATAAACTAATCTAAATGTCAATATACATTTATAAAACATGTCATAAATTATAAAAATGACAAAATATTATACATAACTACATCTAAAAGTCATCAAAATATAAATTTCATATATTAAAAGTCATCGAAATATATATATATATATATATATATATATACACACTCACATAAGAACAACTGAATATAAGACCTTAATCCTATAAAAATATATGTTTATTTTTAGCTTTTGACTTAATAAGAAAAATGATTAGATGTAATTAGAATTATAATGTTACGATCTTAATCGATTTTACGATCAAAATTGTGATTCTATACGATACAATTTTGATATTATTTATAATCTTACAAGTAAAACTTTAATAAGATAACGAATGTTTACACCATCACTGGTGCCTTCTGCAAAGGCATACCTTTTTTTGATAATTTTTATCCTCAATAATATATGATATGTACAAGATAAACTAGTCATAAAAGATGTCTTTTTTTTTAATTATTAAAGTTGTATATTTCAAAAGCCGGTTATGTCCCTTTCTCATGCATGACATGTATGTACTAATCAATAAAATCCAATAACTTTTGGTGGCCTGTCAACATAGGAAGACATATATTAATGGTTAACTTACTCTACTGTTGTACAAAAGTTTAGATCTTTCAATTCATCTATTTGTTTATAATATTATTGGTCGATATATATATATATACACACACCATACTGGTGATGTTAATAATAATAATAATAATCATAATAAGGTAGATATGAAGATATTATAAGTTGCTAGTGATTCTTAAGAGTTAGCCAAAAGTCCTTTAGATAAAGGAATATATTGACGTGTACTGGAGGTTGGGTGAAATTGAAAAAATTTTAAGAATTAAATTAATAAGAATTAAGCAGGTTAGATTGATTTGAGTTGAGACAAAGTGAGAATTTGATCTATAAACAAATCAAATCATATAAGTAATAAAGTGTGAATAAAGATCATTTCTACAAAGACAAAAGTAGTTAAATACCCAATAAATGAATTAATTACTGCTCAGAAGGGAACTCTAAATCTAAGGATTAAAATCAATTGACAACAAAAAGAACAAAAATGCAGTAAGCAAACTTATCACATGGAGTTAAAGTACTTAAAAAGGTTTTAGGATTACTAATCCTCTTTATTTTTCATAGAACTGGTTGTCTCTCACTAGTGATACAAGCTAGCCTAGAATACTTGGATTCTTAAAGAAATTTTCCAAATGTCATCAAAGGATAACCTATACTTCTATAATTTTTTAAGTGAATTTTAGATATGTGCAAATGCTAATTTTGGTTATGAGAGGTTAATACCTATATTTTTAAGTTTTAACTTCCCGAGATTCAAGAACTCATACTATCAATCTCTTGGTCTAATTTCTACTCAACTTTTCCAAGCTCAACAAAAACCACAAGAACATTCAAATATATGGCCAATCTATAAGAAAACATCAAGAACAAGATAAATAAACATGTATTAATACCAAAAATTACAAGACTCGAGCGAAATCAAATTCCAATAAAAGACAAAGTTCATAACAACCTTTGAAAGAAAATCTAGCAATACATATAAGAAAAACCAAGAAATACAATAGAAAAGATGATAAACATGATGCTTATAAAGAGAAAAGGAGAGAAAACGCTTAGAAATCTTGAAAAAAGAAGGTTCTCCTTGATTCCTATGCAAGAGTCGTTTCTTTTTCTCTAAGAGTTTATAATGACTTAAAATTTCGTTCAAATTGCCTTTAAGATGCTCTCAGCACGTGTCAGTAAAATCTGTGGCACGACAACGGCAGTTTTTGGGACTATAGTGATGGCTCCATAGTTATAGCAACAGTTTTTATTAAATGATATTCTCTCTTGTCACTTATCTTGTATGTTCTATTTTTTTTCTGTCAGAAATTCTCAAAGATTGGTTTTATTTGACTTGCTTTTTATTTCTTAAGTTTGAATCTCCTATTTCCAAAACAATTCTTAATAATGAAAATAGCTCAGATTTTAAAATCCTTAAGGACAAATATATTCTTCCCGCACAACAATTTCTTAAAAGCAAATCTTGGTCAGAACCCTTCATATACTACGAGAAGTCTCTTAGAAGGTCAAAAGGCTTTAAAAAGGCCTTATTGTTTGTGTTGGAAATGGTGAATCTACTCCTATTTGGGAATACCCATGGATCCCAAGGGTGAGAATCCTTATGCTTACAATCAATGATGATATATAATTTGTTAACCGAGTGAGTGACCTCTTTATTGAAGGAAAAAAAGAGTGGGCAAAGATTTGATTAATTAAACAAGTGTTTGTTCCGGATGATGCTAAAAAATTCTTAGCAGTCCTCCCAACAATGCCAACCAGGATTCGTGGACTTGGGCACTCTCTAATAAGGGAGTGTTCACTGCGAAAAGCTGCTACTATTATCTCCATACTCCATAGCTCAAAATTTAATAATGGTTTTTTGAAGATGAGAAAAATAATTTATGGAAGAGATTGTGGGGATTCCCAATTCTCAAAAAGCACAAACAATTTTGGTTGGAGATATGTAATAACATTATTTCCACAATTAATAACCTTAATCGTTGAGGGTTAAGCATCCAGGACCAGGACAAATGTTTTCTTCTGTAAAAATCACTATGAAACTAGTTATCATCTATTCTTTGATTGTTGTGAAGTTTCCATTATTCTGGATATAATGCGGAACCCCTTCTCCTTTCTAGACATAACTATGATGTAGGTATTTTAGAGTGGCTGGTAGGGGTGAGCATTGAACTCGTGGACCCGTCCAACTCGACCCAACCCATACAATTGGGTTGGGTTGGGTGAAAAAAGTTGACCTGCCAATTTGAGGGTTGGGTTGAGGATCTAGAACTTTCAACTCGAACCGACCCATCAACCCCGATTGCCATTTAATTTATTATTTTTTTTATATTTTTTAAGTTTCCTTCAGAGTTCAAACTTAGACACACATACACACTCGGCTTCGGCCTTCAGGCTTCCTAATCCTCACAGTAGACACACTGAGGCTAATTAGCTTAGGGTTTCCTTCCTTCCACTTTCCTCAATCTCTCCCTCCAGGCTCTAGCCGATGATGACGTCCCTCCGTTCCGTCGCTTCGATCATCCATTCTTCTTCTTCTTCTGAGCTCTAATCCTTCATCAGTTCATCAGCTTTGTCTCCTTCAAGCACCGGCACGAACAGAGAACAATGGAAAAAGGTGAGGTAACCATCTCTGAAGTCTGAATCCTTATTCCTTCCTTGTCTCATTAGGCTTGGCTTGCTGAAATGAACCAGAACTGGTTCTATTAACCATCTCTGGTTCGTAAACCAGAGATGATTCATACGAACCAGATCTGGTTCGTACGAACCAGTTCGAACCAGTTTTGGTTCATATGAACCATACGAACCAGAACTGGTTCATTCGAACCGGAACAACAAAGCAGCAAAGCTGGTTCAGTAGTTTGTATCAACTTTGATGATTGGAGTCGTGTATATCATATAATTAAAATTTACAGTTTTTGTGATTTGAGATTGAGTTGTGGCCTTGTGGGTAGGAAAATTTATATGTGCATCAGAATCACGAAATGATCAGCTTTTATCAAATTTATTTTTGAGCTGGCAGATAGTGAGGGGCTGAGGGCACTGGCAGTTACATTGTTATAAGATGGAATTCAGGAATTGCAGGGAATGTTGAATAGAACTGTAAATATTATGACATTAAAATATGTATTCTTATATATAGTGTACATTGAATTTGATTTTCTGTTTGGACAAATTGGTTAGGAAATATACATAACATTAATGATTTTTCTTGGATAGTTACATTAAATTTTGTTGGCAATAGTTTAGGTCATTAATTAGGATCTATATATATCACACATCTCAATTATTAACTTTAGGCAATGTATCTGCAACATGACTAATAATTTTGGTAAAGTTAGTAAATCAGTTAAATTACTTGTTCGTTAGCAGTTAGCACCAAGTAACTTAGTGTAAATTTCCTTGTATTGTTAGATATGGCGGATGATGTGTCAAGAGAAGTCACACAAGTTGGGAGTGCACCAACACTAATTCCACCTAATGGTGAAGAGAATACTCCAGATCCAATGACAAATACTAGTACTGAAGCCACTAAAAATAATTGAATTTAATCAACAAGAATGTAGAATTGCACTTGCCAAGATGATAATTATTGATGAATTACCTTTCAAGTTTGTTGAGAATGGAGGTTTTAGGTTGCTTGTGCATTTGCTTCAACCGCAATTTTAGATTCCATCTCGATTTATTGTTGCTAGAGATTGTTATCAATTGTACTTACAAGAGAAAGATAAATTGAAGTTGTCATTTAGTTGTATGTCTGGGATGATGTCTGTTACAATTGATACTTGAACTTCAATTCAGAATTTGAATTACATGTATGTCACTGGTCATTTTATAGATGATGGATGGGTGTTGAATAAGAAGATCTTGGGATTTTTTCTTATATCAGATCATAAAGGTGAAACTATAGGAAAGGCCTTAGAAACATGTTTGAAGGGTTGGGGAATTAAGAAAGTTTGCACAGTGACTGTTGATAATACTAGTGCTAATAATGTTGCCATTGTTTATTTGAGAAGAAGATTGAGTGATTGGAATTGCACAACTATATTAGGTGGAGTGTAATACCCTCTATTTAATTTATTTATTTTTTTTTAAAAAATAAATTATTACTATTTCACAAATATGGTTCTGCAAATGAGGTGTAATGTGTTTGTAATGTTGTATTGTGACATGGTAATACCTTAGAATAAGGTTTTGTACTATAGACTAGCAATGTGAGATGCTAGATCATGTAAGGACTAAAGTGAAAATTTTAGGGACTAAAGTGAAAGATTTTGGAATCTTGCGGGGTGTAGTGAAAATGTGTACAAATGATAGGAATAGAAGGAGAAGATTATAGGAAACTTGATGTGAAATAAGAAGTGAAAAATAATTGCTAGATTTTAAGTTATGAATTTTTGAAATAAATAGTATGTTTAACTTATTAAGTGAATTAAAGAAATAAAAAGAAATTGAAATAAATAGATTACGAACAGTGGACGGAACAATGGACGGAGTTGTGGAAATTGAATATATATATACGTATATATATATGTTATATGATGTTTTGATTGTAGGTATCAACTAAAAGATAATGCAAAAATTTAAATAAAGGAAATAAGGTAATTAGCTAAATCAACCAAATCTAATCTAAATATTAATTTAAGATAATAAAACCCAATAATTAAATCTGAAGAATATCTATAGAAATTAGATAATGGTTTATATGATGATAAGTGATATATAGTAAGTATAACAATAGAAACAATAATGATAATCAGAATAAACTTGTTGCGATAGGATAAGTAGGAAATTAATAAAACACATTAGATAAGTAATAAATAATTGTAATTCAAAGAAGCCTAATCTAAACTGAATATAATATTTTACTTTGTTAATTTAATTTATGATTTGAATAACAAATCTTTTGAATTCAAATACCTATCTAAATCCATCTAAACCTAGAATCCCTAATTCATATATCTCTATTAGCCACCACACTCATAAAGTATCTATCTCTCACCTCCACCTCACCATTCATATACCTCACACACACACATATTCAATACCTCACCTTCCTGCACTCTCCCAGCGCGCACATACACACATTCACACCACTTGGTCATCACACACCATATCCATCATCAAACACTTCCAAAAAAGCTTCATACACACATCAACATAATCTCCAGGCGCCACTTCTTCATTCAATTAAGGTAAGTTTCGAAATTGTAAACATATATATATATATATATATATATATATATATATATATATATATATATATATATATACACATATATATACATTATATCTTGTAAATTCTAAAACCTTAAATTCTAAAAATTTAACTAACAAGAAACCTAAATTCTAATCTAAATTTCTTTTTTTCTTTTCTTTTCAAAAATTACAAAATTATAGTACACAAATTCTTTTCCACATCAAGGGGGTCTTAATTGGTTTGATTGGTAGAATTCGTTGGAATCCAGGTGAGTGAACTAACCCTTCTTTAATATTATCTTAAGTGTTAAAGTAATAGGGTATAAAGATAGGTAATGACCGTGGTGGGAATATGATCGATGATGTATTACTATTATTATTATTTTGTTTGGAAAAGGATGCACATGTGATTTATGAGATGGTTGAAATTTGAGACAATTGAGATTATTTAGATTTTTATACTTGATGGTTTATAATGTTGTATTTTATTATATTGGATGAATATTGTTTGTGTTTGGGCGGGATAGTACCCTCTCTCATGTCAACCGGGAAATCCGGGTAATAGGATGACTTGACCTCTGAGAGTAGAGACAACGATTCCTTCGGTAGGGAGATGAGCCCGGATTTAATCTGTGAAGCGCCCTGACCGTTGCTGATGAGATTGTGCATCATGGCGGGTTAATGAAATTGAGGAAATTTGTTGAGCGAGCCTACGGGCGCTCCCGGATATGATGAGATTGGTTGAGCGAGTCTACGGGCGCTCCCGGATATTTTACCATTGACGAGTACTAGTTCTGTTGGTCTGAATTGTCTGATTTAATTGCGACTTTCTGATGTGTATTTTCCTTGTGATTTTATGAATTGTGCCTATACTTTTATTTTATTACTTTTGCATAGCGGATTTTATTAGGGCGGGGATTGGTTCGCTCACGGAGATTATTATCTCACACTCGTTGGTTTAAATTTTTTTTTTTCAGATCAAGTAGCGGAAGAGGAATTTCCGCAAGTGGATTAGGTTCGCCGTTGGACTATTCCATTGTTGGATAAGTCTCGAGTTGTTGGTATTTATTTTATTTAGTTAGAAAGCTCTGTGGTCAACTAAGACATCTAGGGGTTTCGGGCGGTGAAATTACTTTAGTTAACTTGATTTAAACTCAGAAATTTGTATTGAGGATTTATGATATGGATTATAGTAGGAGTTGGAGATTACAATTATGCATTCATTTGAGCTGATGTGACTTTTTGAATGAATGAAATTTGATTATTTTATTTAAATATTAAAATTGTAATTTGGGAGATTACAAGGAATCCGGGTAAGTTTTCCTCTCTTCTTATGTGTATATGAGATACAGTTAAAATAAATTATACCATAAACTAATAATCATTTTAACGAATATTTGATATTTATTATATTTATTTCATTAAATTTTCAATTATAAATTACTGTTTAATTTAATTAACCTTTGATTTTTCTTAATTAATATTTTCTAATTTTGGCCTTATATATATATATATATATATATATATATATATATATATATATATTTTATATGTTCATATATAAACATATATGTATATATGCCTACCTACGTAAATACAACAAATTATTTAGATTATTCACACTATAACATAATATTTATTTTAAGTAATATTTGTTTTCTTTATATATTTATTTTAAATAGTATTCATTGCAAATAAAAATTTAATTTAATTAATACTTACCTTAGTTAATATTTATTCATATTTAAATGCTATTTCCTAAATATTAATCTACATTTTATTATATATGTATATGTATATAATTATGTACATATATATATACATATATACACATATATATATACACATATATATATACATACATATATATATATATACACATATATATATATATATATATATATATATATATTTCTTCTTTTTTTTTTAAACTCTGATTTGTCTCTATTAATGTACGTTAAATATTTTACATAAATAACATAAAAGGGGTAGAAATAGAGATGTCTGTTAGGCTTACGGTGACGCAGGATTCGTGTTACCGTGCCGGTCACGTACCCGAAATTCGGGTCGTGACATGGAGAGTTCATGCATTTAACATGTTGTGCACATATTTTAAATTTAATTGTCACTGATGAATTGAAAGAGGTGGATTCTTCTATTGTTAAAATAAGAAATGCTTGCAAATTTGTTAAGTAATCTCCCTCTAGGTTGGCAACCTTTAAGAGATGTGCTAGTGATGCAAATATAGAAAGTAAGCTGTCTGTGATTCTTGATGTGCCTACTAGATGGAATTCTACTTATCTGATGTTAGATACAGCTAAAAAATTTGAAAAGGCATTTTATCGCCTCCAAGATGATGATGCTTCTTTTGTCTTTTGTGCTTGATAATGATGGGGGGCCTCCCACCTTTGATGATTGGAGTCGTGCTCGCACTTTTACAAAATTTTTGATAATTTTTTATGATGCTACTCTCTCTTTCTCTGACTCTATACATGTTACTTCGAACACTTTTTTTCAAAAATTGTGTGATATCAACAAAGTTTTAAAGAAATGGATGGATAGTGATGATGTCTTATTGTGTAACATAGCCACTAATATGAAGGTTAAGCTTGATAAATATTGGGATGGGAGTGATAATATAAACTATTTGTTATTTGTGGCTGTTGTTCTTGATCTACGTTATAAGATGACCTTCATTGAATTCTGTTTTAAGAGGATATATGACTCAAACAAAAGTAGGCAGATGTTGGATAGATTGAACAACTTAATGAAAGAGTTGTTTGAGTTTTACAAAGTAATGTATCCACCTGATACGGAAGACTCTAGTCATATGTCATCTGATCTTACTTCACTATCATGTGGAGGTACTAGCAATGATGATGATGGAGATGATGGTAGTTGGTCCTTTGAGTTTTATGTGCAAGTGAAAAAGAAACATTGTGATGATAAGACGAATGAGTTAGAAAGATACCTAGAGGATGATGTTGAATTTAATTATGATGGTTTTGATCTCTTGAGGTGGTGGAAGGGGAAAACTATGAAGTATCAAATTCTTTCTTGTATAGTTAGAGATGTATTAGCCATTCCTGTATCTACTGTATCATTAGAATCTGCATTTAGCACTGGAGGTCGAGTTCTTGACCCATTTCTTAGTTCATTGAGTCCTAATATTGTTGAGGCTTTGATTTGTGCTCAAAATTAGTTGAGGGTTGCTAAAAAAGACATTGATTTGAGGAGTAGCATGGATGAAGTTGAAAGAGTTGAAACAGGTAAATTTTTTAGTTGATAATTTTATATTTAAAGTTGATAATTTTATATTTATACTTACCATTTCGTTTGATAATTTTTTAGTTGATAATTTTATATTTAAAGTTGATAATTTTATATTTATACTTACCATTTCATTTACTTTTTGTTTAATTGTTTTAGAGATATTGAAAGTTGATGATGGTAAGGAATTAGAAGATTTGGGAAACTGAAAGATTTGAAATTGGTAAATTATTGTTGAATTATTAATTTATATTTTCCTACTTGAAATTGTTTCTAGAATATTAATTTTTTTTCATTTATTATCTTAGGACTAGAAAGCTCTAAGCTCTTGGCTTTGGAATTGAAGAATGAAGATTGAAGAATGAAGAATGTTTTGCTGGATTGTAATTTATTTATTTATGTTGTATTTTGTTTATTTTGGTGGCTTGGTTTGGTTAACTCTTGTATAATGTATTAAATTTTGTAATCTGTTAATTTGTAGTTGCTAGTTGCTTGTTCAGTTGTTTGTATTTATGAATTAAAATAGTTGCTATTAACACATCAATTAAATACTTGCTAGTTGCACTTGCTCTTGTACTTGTTTATGTTGTATTGTTGTTTTAAAGTAAAATTGGTACATTACATATTTAGTAATTGTTCAATGTATTTGTGTAAGATTTGTCAAGACTCAAGAGTAAATAATTTATCTACGCCAAAATAATGGCAATAATATGGTATCCAAAATTTATTTCTCCTTCTCTTTTTAGATTTTTGATCATCTATTTCTTGTTGAAAAAAACTATACTTGTATTTATTTACATGAATTCACAATGTTGAAATATATAATTGTATTTTATTTGATTATTGCTGCCATTTCTTTTTTTGTTAGCTGTTAGTAAACTGAATATGCAAGATAGACTGATTTGAATCTGATGCAAGAAGGAAAAAGGAAAAAAAGAAGAGTCTGACTCGCCCAACCCAACCTGCTGGGGGCGGGTTGGGTTGGGTCGGTTTCGACTGATAAAATAGTCAAACCCAACTGAACTGACCCGTCTTCATGTGATCGGTTCGGATAGATTTTCACCTCAAAATCCGACCCAAATCCACCCATGATCACTCCTAGTGGCTGGTCACAGAGGATCTAGCGTCCGGATCCACTGCCTGCAATTTTAGCAATCATTTTTGTCGTTGCTAAAACTTTTAACAGCATAAAAAAAAATTGTTGCTAAAATTTTCACTCGCGACAAAGCTCAAATTGGTCAGATAAGGATTTGAGCATTGTAATTTTGACTTGTTATAATATATATTTGGAATTTGAATGCCATCAGAGTTGGCAAAATGTTAACGCAGCTGGAAAAAAGGTGTAGATATGCGGTATGAGATTGTTGCCTCAAGAAACCTAAGTCCCTCCACTCCCAAATTTCAATACAAGTAGTCTGGTTCGGTGGGAGTAGCCCCTTCCAGGCACAGTAGAGCATTAATGCATTTAAGTTGAGTTGATGTATTTCTTCTTGTTTGATAAAAAAAAAAAATGAAGCTTGTATGGAACCTGTTTTTGTTGTCCTCAAACTTAAGAAAATAAACTTCCATTGTTATTGATTTTATCTTTAATCTTTAATCTTTTTTCATTGCCTATGTATACGAATAAATTTTTTACTCAAATAAGCTATAGATATTTTTGACATGTAGAATCTGCGAAGAAGACAAATATCAGAAGTTTCTAGTGGTATGCAAAGTCAATTTGGGTGACAAAACATTTGAATTGTTCCCAAATTATGTATGAGAATATTATATATTAATGACAAGTTGTTCTTTTTTCCTTTTTAAAAAATAGCATGGTCAATGTATCGTTAACCTTAACATGGTTATTATTATTTTTCAAAAAAAATTATTAAACTAATATTTTAAAAAATTAAATCGATCATTGAATTAATAAAAATATTAATTTAAAATTCAGTAGTATAGTTGATAACAATTAAATATTAATAATTTAATATATTTATATTTTAAAAAAATTAAAATATTAATTTTTAATTAAAAATTTATTTTTTAATATAAAATTACAAAATATGAATAATATTTTTTTTTAGTTTTTCCCTTTACTCGATGATGTTTCTTTTTTTTTTTTTTATCATTTTCAATACATTGATTTAATTTATTTTTATATTGAATGCCATAGCATGGAAAATTTACACTAGGCAACATCATGAGATTTGAGAAAGCATGGATACTTTAACCACTACTTCCTGACACTCGATTTTTGTCATTTTCAATACATTGACATTATGAGTCTCTCTCTCTCTTTCATTCTTTTACAGTTAACTCATCTTCTTTTCTTTGAGGTGAAGTCGTCATCACCGTTGCAAGATGACTTACTATTCTTCTTCCGTTTTCTCGTCCCTGTGCTTCTGGCTTGCTCTTCTTCTTCTTCTTATTCTTCCGTTTTCTCGCTGCTGTGCTTCTGGCTCTCTTCTTTCTTCTTCCTTTTTTGTTTCTCACTTTTTCTCCCTTTTTTTTTGTGTTGGATGCCAAAATAAAAAAAATAGGAAATCGGGTGAACCGACCACCTGTTCAATTTTACTGATTTGATCAGTTCTGTATTAGTTAAATGTATTACCAATTTATTTATTGAATTGTATCAAACTTTTAACTAATTTTCAATCAAATTGATTGAACATGTGGTCCGATTCTTTAATCCTTGCTTTAAACGCATATGATTATATCACTTTAGGAAGATTTTATCTTTTACACAAAACAGATCCTATCAGTATCACTTTAAAAGAAAAATACATGGGTCAATTAAATATTAATGGTCCATGGTAGCAAGAATATATAAGTCACTATCAACAATTTCGAAACTAGGCCGCCATTAAATTAATAAAATAAATTAATAAAAGTATAGGTGCAATATTTATTTATTATGGTTATTTACAAGATTTAATATATATTATTACTACTTTAATTGTAATTGAATCAATAATAATTAAATATAAATAATAGTTAAAAATATACATACATATATATATATATATATATATATATATATAAATCCAATGTAATAACTAATAAATAGTAAACAAAGTAACAGATAAAAACAACTTATAAACCATAAACATGAAAACATATAATCAAACCCCTTAATATTTATTTATTTTACAAAATGATGTAGCAAGTGTTGCAAAATCGCTGAAATTTAGAAAGGGAAAGCCTCAATAATGGAAGGAATAGTGGGGATTTTGATGATATTGTAACGAGCAAAACCTGCATCCTTCAACAGCTTACCCCATTCTGCTTCAGTCCTCTCCCTTCCTCCGTTGGTGTGAGCCATCATCACCAGATCGGCTACCATTCTGGTGTCATCAAACACTCCTCCACCCTCCTCCTCCAACACTATATCCACTATCAAGATCTTCCCTTTCTTCTCTTCCACCGCCTTCTTGCTGTTCTCCAGAATCTTCATGCACTGCTCATCACTCCAATTATGCAGTACCGACTACGGCACAACTCAAGCATATATATATCATCACAAAATATTAAGTGTAATTTTACCAAACCAAAGGTAAGTATAAATATAATTTATACCCTTGATATATTTTAGATGCTTAATTATATATAAATTGCTAAATGGAACTTAATTACCTTAATAAGGACAGCGTCAGCACTTGGAATGGACTCGAACATATCACCGCCAACATGGATGACTCCAGGGTGGTGATTCGCTGTGGCGATGACATGTGGCAGATCAAAGTTGATTCCCTTGATGTGCGGATAGGATTTGACGATCTCAGCCACGGCTCCACCGGTTCCGCCACCAACGTCCACCAACGATCCTATGCTTCTGAACTCATATTTATACTCACTCAGCATCGCTTCCATGACGAGTTTAGCCACGCCCGCTATCCCGTTATTGAATATGTCATTAAACGCCGCGTTTTTGGAGGCGAAGTCCCACATCTCGCAACCATGAGCCTTGTTGAAGGCGATCCCACCCTCTTTGGCACACGCACTCAAGTAATGCCACGGGGCAAGCAGCCATGGATGGTTCTCCATTATTACCAACGGGGCTAGGCTGAATTGGGACCCATGTAGGAGCCACGTGGACGCATCGGTGAGCCCATAGAGGCTGTCTCCGCCGTCCGATGGGTGATGTGCGGTGAAGATCTTCTTGCGGACCAGCGATCTCATGATGCGGAAGAGGTAAGGGATATCCGGGGAGGAGGAAGATTCAGATTCCAAGGAGGCTGCCAGCTGGAACAATGTGATTGGGCGGCCGTGGGAGTGTATGATATCGGCTATGCGGAGCTCCACAGCGCATTTCAGTGCCATAGAGTCCACAAAGCTGTAGAGGCTATCCCAGATAAGAGCTTGGCTCTTTTGAGAAGTCTCTGAAAGTGTTTGTGTGTGTTCCATTGAAGCAATGTGTGTCTGAAAGCAACAAATGCTCGAGGAATTGGAAAGGGGAAGTTATTGTAATATGTGTGGCTATATAGTGAAACATTTGAGTTCCCACACGAGAGGATAATTACGAGAAAGGAACAATATATGGAAACCTCTGACTTTTTGAGATATTAACTGAGTACGATAATAATAATAATAATAATAATAATAATAATAATAATAATAATAATAATAATAATAATAATAATAATAAAAATTATTTTACATTATTTTAAAATAATTGGACGATCGAAACTTTATCTTTTAAACAGTCAAACTGTTCACGGTCTTATAAAAAAAAATAAAAGACAAAGAAAAAGTCAAAATTACTGAACAATTTCACTTTTAACGTATAAGCTTTAGCCGTGATTACTTTTAATTCAGTTTAATTGATAAATTTTTTAATAAAAAATTCGTTCAACTCGTATCGTGTTAGAATATTGAGTTCTTGCTTGTTATAAAAAAATGTTTTTTAATTGTGGATCTCTTTGAAAATAACTTAATTTGTATTTATCACATCAATTTGTGTTTTCCATTTTAGTTACTTTTTATTTGTATTTATAATATGTTGGAATATAATTATTATAAAATAATTTTTTTAAAAAAGAAAAGATAAAATTGTTAGTGCACTTCATCTTCATAATATTTATACCAAAGTTCACTTTTGTCGCCAATTTTTTTTTGCGTCAATTATATTATATATATTTTATTAGTATTTTTTCAAATATATTATTTTTACTAACACTGTTAAATTTATTAACAGAAAATACTTAGTGGACAATCCAGATGATACATCACAAGCTATACGACATTTGTCATGTGGACTCAAATTTAAAATTCTAAAAATACCATGTGGTGGTTTTTTTTTTAAAAGTTTGAGTCCATGTGGCGGATGACATATGTGGACTGTGCAGTCAACATTTCTTGTTAGTATAAATATATTATGTGGACAATGTTAATGAAAATGATATATTTGAAAAAAAAAATTTAGGATATAATTGATGCAAAAATATATTATGAATAAAAATAAAACTTAGTATAAATATTATGGATATGAAATCTACTTTTATATATATATATATATATATATATATATATATATATATATATAAAACTTACGTTGGCATTGCTTTCTTTACACAATTTTGACGTTGGCATTGTGTTAAAATTACTTTAATTAATTTATAAATCTTGTATACGTTCGCTCGTTCAAAGCCTTTTTTTATTCTTTGTTATTATGACGAACGTAAGAATGTGGTCACCCAAAAAAATTATATATATATATATATATATATATATATATATATGCGCGCGGGTACTTTTTTTAGTATTATGAGATTAGGAAAGAAAATTATAGATGATATATATTATTTGTGTGATGTTTTTTAAGTCATGTTTACTTCTCATGTGCATATGTAGTAAACTAATTAAACAAGCACATACAAGATTGTTGTATAATAGAAGTAATGTGTTTGTGCAATTCTCCAAGTGATATGGTAAAATTAATCTATGAGAAACATAAATTACCTTAAAGAATATGAGTTTTCCATTCATATATTTTTTTCATAATGTTCACTTTTTTCATGTCTTGATATTAAATTATTCTTATTTTTTAAATTGCTCGTATGAGTTGCTGCAAAAGATTCAAGCAATTGAAATCTTTTATGTATAATTCTAAAAATGAAGGCAAAAGAATTAAACGAAAAACTTTTTTTCAGATCAAAGACTTGTATACATGAAATTTGTCCGTGTAAAATCATCAAAAGAAATTTTAGTAACTATTAATACGACACACAGCTTACAAATGATGTTATTCGAATGAGATATATTTTAGTTTACTTTTTTAATATATCCCATCAAATACTGATAGAATATACTGCATGTCGGCTTCGGCTCAAATTCTTCTAATAAATTTTAAAATTTACATTTTGCAAATGCCGGTCATATTGCAACTCTATAGTTTCTCATGACACGTATGACGTATGTGCTTATCGATGATATCCAGTAACTTTTGGTTGCTTTTCAACATTGGAAGACATATTTTAATGGGTAATTTAGTATACTGCATGTCGGCTTCGGCTCAAATTCTTCTAATAAATTTACATTTTTCAAATGCCGGGTCATAGTGCAACTCTATCGTTTCTCATGACACGGATGTGCTTATCAAAGATATCGAGTAACTTTTGGTTGCTTTCCAACATTGACAGACATATTTTAATGAGTAATTTAGTATACTGTTGTATACCATATATAGTTTGAAATTTGAATCTTTCAATTCCTCTTTGTTTATAATATTCTTGGTCGATACATATATTAATATTTTCACTTGACTGATAGGAGCTAGCCAAAAGTCTTTTGGATTAGGAAGTTAATTTGTTTATGTCCCCAGTCAATATCTACCGTTGAAAACAAAGAAAAATATCATCATTCCATCGTCCCTTCCTTTATACAAGATACAACAACGCTTCCAAACCTGCATGATGCAAGGAAACCTTTGACGATGTTATACTTGATTATATGGAACCTGTTCTTTTTTTTGTTATGTATGTTGTCCATAAACTTATGAGAAAACATCGGTCGTTGTTATTTTCATCTTTAATTAATCTTTTTCTTATATCATTTCCTAAGTATATGAATGAAATTTTTTAATGTCAAATGTCAGAGTTTTGACTGAGCCTTTTGCTGATGTAAATATCACTGAAATTCATTAAGGGAAAACCTGAATGAGGGAGGGATTCAGTTCTCCCCTTTCCTCCTTTGGTGTGAGCCATCGTTAATTAGCGTCTTCAAAACTGTCAAATGTTGTGACATAGACAATGAGGTGTTCTATGGAACAATCCCTGTTAACATTTTCCATACACAATTTAGACAGAGTTAGTGATGAAGTTGAAATTTACACCATTTGTGAACTTATGGAATATTGAAATTTATACTACAAACATTTAGGATGAAATTAAAACTAAAGGCAAATGTTAGGGATGAAAATGATATTTTTACTTATCTTTTTTTCTTTTTCTTGAAAAGATGAGAAGAAGAAAATTTTGGAGAGAGAGGAAACAGAAATTATGTGGGATGAGAGAAGTGAAAGGTGGGTCCCTCCATAAGTGGGGCCCATGTCTTATAATATTTAAAAAAAGGGGGCCAAATTGCAATTTAACTAAAATTACAATCAAATTTTGTAATTTACTCCAAAGTCATAAAATAACAAAATTTGTGGGGCCCACAAGAGAAAATTTTCTTCAAATTAGGCACCGTCTGAAGAAAAAAGAGGGGAGGCTGCGCGTGAAGAAAATTGAAAGCAGCAGGGGGGATGCATCAAATGACTCTATAAATAAGAGTCTCTCTTCATCCATCAAAATCATCCTTCAAGTATCCAGAGAAGCCTCACCTTTGAGAGAAAAGAGTGAGAAGAAAAATAGAGAGAGTGCCTCAGAAAGTTTCTGAGAGGAAAAATCGTGAATCCAATTTGTGAGGGTTATTGTTCACAAATTGAAGAAATACTGTTGTAGTATTTTTTTTGTGAGTGAGAGGTCCACCTAAGGGTGAAGTTTGTATTCCCATTATTGCTATAGTGGAAGATTTAAGCGGCCTACGGGTCCCGTGGTTTTTTACCTAATTTGGGTTTTCCACGCTAAAATTTTTGGTGTTATTTTTGTCTATTGTATTTTGAGAATTATCCTGGGCCTGTGGAATTATTTTGATTCTGCGCATACTGCCGTTTTTCCCAACAAAGTGGTATCAGAGCTTCTGGTTGGAGTACCATTGAAGAATACCGTACGAGTATTATTTACAAATACTGTACGAAGACATACGAGCACTATTCATGTATACAAGTACTATTCATACATACTAGCATTTTTATACGTATTGGTACTATTTATATATACGGAGGTACTGTTCATACATACGGAAATATTATTCATATATACAGAAGTACTATTCATATATACGGAGGCACTGTTCATACGTACGAAGTACTGTTCATACATACGGAGGTACTGTTTATATGTATGGAGGTACTATTCACTGCCAGAAAAGTTTTGGGATCAGTTAAAACTTTGACTACTGATCTCAATGGAGACAAGAAACATCAAAATGATCAGCCTAAATGGCACAAATTATCACATGTGGAGAAGCAAGATGAAGGATCTCCTATTTGTGATGAAAATGCATCTACCAGTGTTTACATCAGATAAACCTGAAGGCAAGACGGATGAGGAATGGGGGTTTGAGCATGAGCAGGTGTGCGGTTTCATCCGACAATATGTCGAAGACAACGTGTACAACCACATCTGCAATGAGACTCATGCCCGAACGCTATGGAATAAGCTTGAACAGCTTTATGCGTCAAAAACTGGTAACAATAAATTATTTTATTTAACCAAATTGACGCAGTTGAAATACAGGGAAGGGACTTCTATAGCAGATCATCTAAATGAGATGCAAGGGGTCGTAGATCAATTGTCCAGAATGGGCATAAATCTGGACGATGAAATATTTGCTTTACTGGTATTGGGCTCTCTACCAGAGTCGTGGGAGACTTTGAAGATTTCCATCACCAACACTGCACCCGATGGTGTAGTTAATATAGAGTCTGTTAAAAGCAGTATTTTAAATGAAGAAATGAGAAGAAGATCACAAAGCTCATCTTCTTCATCACAACCAGATGTTCTGGTTTCAGACTCCAGGGGAAGGAACCAGTCTAGGGATCAAAAACCTAGAGGAAGGAGCAGAGGCAAATCCAACAAATATGCCAATGTTGAATGCCATTACTGTAAAAAGAAAGGTCACATCAAAATACACTGCCGCAAGTTCAAAAAGGATCAAGAAAAGAACAAAGGCAGAGGACAGTGGTGCCACCATTCATGCTACATCTCGGAAGAAATTTTTCTCATCTTACACACGGGGCAATTTTGGTGTTGTAAGAATGGAAAATAATAATCTTTCAATAATTGCAGGTAAAGGAGATGTTTGTTTAAAGACGGAGAATGGTACGCAATTAGTCCTGAAGGATGTGAGGCATATTCCAGATATGCGCCTGAATCTGATCTCAACAAGCAAGATAGATGATGAAAGTTTCTGCAATACCTTCTTTAATGGCCAATGGAAGCTCACCAAAGGATCGTTGGTGGTGGCCAGAGGAAACAAAGACTCCAAACTGTACATTATGCAAGCAAAGCTCTCCAAGGATGTTGTGAAAACAACGGAGAATGATAGTACAGTTGAGCTATGGCACAAACGTCTCGGTCACATGAGCGAGAAGAGCATGATCCATTTAACTAGGAAGAATGCTCTACCTGGTTTGGATCAAGTTCACTTGAAGAAATGTGATGATTGTCTGGCAGGAAAGCAAAATAGAGCTACGTTTAAAAGCCACCCTCCTTCTAGAATGGCAAATGTACTGGATTTGGTACAGTCAGATTTATGTGGACCAATGTTAAAGTCACTTGGTGGTGCACAATACTTTGTGACTTTCATTGATGACCATTCAAGGAAGATATGGGTATACACTTTAAAGATAAAAGATCAAGTGCTGAGTGTCTTTAAAGAATTTCATGCCTCAGTTGAAAGAGAAACTGGGAAGAAGCTAAAATGCATCCGGACAGACAATGGTGGAGAATACATTGGACCTTTTGATGCCTACTGTAAAGAGCATGGTATTCGGCATCAGACAACGCCTCCAAAAACACCGCAGCTGAATGGCCTGGCTGAAAGGATGAACAAAACTTTGATGGAGAGAGTCAGATGTTTACTCTCTCATGCAAAGTTACCAAAGAAATTTTGGGGTGAGGCTTTACTAGCAGCAGTACATGTGCTGAATCGCTCACCTTATGTCCCTTTAAAGCTAGATGTTCCAGAAAAAGTATGGTCGGGAAAAGATGTTTCCTACAACCATCTGCGAGTGTTTGGATGAAAAGCCTTTGTACATATTCCAAGGGATGAAAGGTCCAAACTTGAAAGTAAGACACGACAATGCGTGTTCATTGGATATGGTCAAGATAAGCTTGGCTACAGATTTTATGATCCAGTAGAGAAAAAACCAGTCAGGAGTCGTGATGCTGTGTTCATTGAAGATCAGACCATTGAAGATATTTCTAAAGCCAATGGTGATTCAACTGGTTCGGAAGTTATTCCTCTAACACTGGTGCCAAGACAAGTTGGAGATGAAATACAGAATGATCAGCCTGAAACAGGTAATCCAGATGCTCCCGTTGAGATTCCATCAGAAGATTCTGATGATGATGATGGTGTTCATGATCAACCACCAGTTCCAATGGGTTCTCCAGAATTGAGAAGATCTACTAGAGTTCGACAACCCTCTACTAGATACCCTGCAAATCAGTATGTGTTATTAACTGACGGGGGAGAACCAGAAAGCTTCGAAGAAGCAATGGATGATGAACACAAGAAGAAGTGGATTGATGCCATGCAAGATGAGATAAAATCATTGCATGAGAATAAGACTTTTGAACTGGTGAAGCTACCAAAAGGCAAGAGGGCTTTGAAAAACAAATAGGTGTTCAGAATTAAGTATGAAGAGAACAGTTCCCATCCAAGATTCAAAGCCAGATTGGTCGTCAAGGGATTCAACCAAAGAAAAGGGATTGACTTTGATGAGATATTTTCACCAGTGGTGAAAATGACATACATTCGAACAGTGCTAGGGTTAGCAGCAAGCCTTGACCTTGAGGTTGAGCAAATGGATGTCAAAACTGCATTCATTCATGGTGATTTGGAGGAAGAAATATACATGGAGCAACCAGAGGGTTTCAAGCAAAAAGAAAAAGAGGACTATGTTTGCAAGCTGAAGAAAAGCCTGTATGGCTTGAAGCAAGCACCAAGACAGTGGTATAAGAAGTTTGAGTCTGTTATGGGGGAGCATGGTTACAAGAAGACTACTTCAGATCACTGTGTGTTCGTGCAGAAATTCTCTGATGATGATTTCATTATTTTATTGCTCTATGTGGATGACATGTTGATTGTTGGCCAAAATATTTCTAGAATTGATGACTTGAAGAAGCAGTTGAGCAAGTCTTTTGCTATGAAAGACTTAGGGCCAACAAAACACATTCTTGGCATGAAGATAACTAGAGACAGAAGCGCCAAGAAATTATGGTTGTCACAAGAGAAGTATATTGAGAAAGTACTTCAAAGGTTCAACATGGACAAAGCTAAAGCGGTTAGTTGTCCTCTTGCTAATCACTTTAAGCTAAGTTCTAAGCAGTGCCCTTCCACAGATGAAGAAAAGGGAGAGATGGACAAGGTTCCATATGCTTCAGCAGTTGGAAGTTTAATGTATGCCATGGTGTGCACACGGCCGGATATTGCTCATGCAGTTGGAGTAGTGAGTAGATTCCTTTCAAAACCTGGAAAGGAACATTGGGCTGCAGTAAAGTGGATATTCAGGTATTTACGGGGTACTTCCAAAATATGCTTATGTTTTGGAGATACTAAACCTGTGTTAGTTGGATACACAGATGCAGATATGGCCGGCGACATAGATTCGAGAAAATCTACTTCAGGCTACCTGATCACTTTTGCAGGGGGAGCTGTGGCATGGCAGTCAAAATTACAGAAATGTGTTGCACTGTCCACCACTGAAGCAGAATTCATCGCAGCAACTGAAGCCAGTAAGGAGTTGCTATGGATGAAAAGGTTCTTAAATGAACTTACTTTCCACCAAGAAAAATATGAGCTATTTTGTGACAATCAAAGTGCAATTCACCTTGGAAAGAATGCCTTCTTTCACTCAAGATCGAAGCACATTGATATGAGATATTACTGGATAAGAGGTGCATTGGAGAAGAAGCTACTACAGCTTGAAAAGATCCATACAGATGAAAATAGATCTGATATGTTAACTAAGACTATTCCAAGAAGCAAGTTTGAATATTGTCAATCAGCTGCAGGATTGGTGGAACCCCCCACTTAGGTCGGGAGGGGGAGAATTGAAAGGTGGGTCACTCCATAAGTGGGGCCCATGTCTTATAATATTTTTAAAAAAAAGGGGCCAAATTGCAATTTAACTAAAATTGTAACCAAATTTTGTAATTTACTCCAAAGTCATAAAATAACAAAATTTGTGGGGCTCACAAGAGAAAATTTTCTTCAAATTAGGCACCGTCTGAAGAAAAAAGAGGGGAGGCTGCGCGTGAAGAAAATTGAAAGCAGCAGGGGGGATGTATCAAATGACTCTATAAATAAGAGTCTCTCTTCATCCATCAAAATCATCCTTCAAGCATCCAGAGAAGCCTCACATTTGAGAGAAAAGAGTGAGAAGAAAAATAGAGAGAGTGCCTCAGAAAGTTTCTGAGAGAAAAAATCGTGAATCCAATTTGTGAGGGTTATTGTTCACAAATTGAAGAAATATTGTTGTAGTATTTTTTTGTGAGTGAGAGGTCCACCTAAGGGTGAAGTTTGTATTCCCATTATTGCTATAGTGGAAGATTTAAGCGGCCTACGGGTCCCGTGGTTTTTTACCTAATTTGGGTTTTCCACGCTAAAATTTTTGGTGTTATTTTTGTCTATTGTATTTTGGGAATTATCCTGGGTCTGTGGAATTATTTTGATTCTGCGCATACCGCCGTTTTTCCCAACAAGAAGAAGAGAAGAAAAGGTCGTACGAGAGGAAATCTTATCATAATGCAAATACTTTCTTCTCTCCTCTCTCTGCAAATGCTTCTTAAAGAAAAACACATTGGTGATTATGTGTCTCATAAAAAAATTTATATTAGCATTTTTCGTCCATGATTTAAATAGAGTTAGTGGTAGGTGTTAGGAAAAATATGACTTTGAAGCGTGATAAATCACTTTCTTTAAAGAGTTTATGCCTGTGTATTGGGGAATCACGGGCAAACCCTTCTAGGATACAACAAAGTTGTTTAATTTGAATAGGTGTGTCTTTCTATTTCTAATAGTCATGTCTATTTTATTTTGAATAGTTATGTCTATTCAATTTTTAAAAGTCACATCTTTTCTATTTTGAATAGATGTATCTATTTAATTTATTTTTAAAATTTATTAAAAGATACATCCTTTCAAATAAAAAACATATCTCTTCAATTTAAAAGAGATATTTCTTTAATTAAGAGACATTTCTATTTAAATAAAAGACACATCTTTTAAAATAAAAGATACATCCTTTCAATTTAAAAGATACATTTTTTCAAATAAAAAACACATATTTTCAAATAAAAGGAACAACAATTAAATTCTTTTTTTATTAAATATAATATTTTATCCAATATAAAACTTTTAATTCTACTCAATATTACAAACTATATAACAGTAGGGACTAAATTGACTCCAATTGAAAATAAGATGGAATTGGCACCAAAATAATATTTAAAACTAAATTGAAATTAAAGTTAAAATATTTAGGACAAAAATGATATATTTGTGTTTCTTTTGTATTAATTAATCTATAAAAATTTATAACTAATTATATATTTCTAATTAGTTGGTTTTTAGAAGAAAGATAAATACATAATATAGTCTCTCAAAAAGACTAATTTATATGAACTTTGTAAGCTGTAACTCATAAATTAACTTATCATAATTTAGAAATTTAATAAAAGAATCTTGTAAGAACTAGTCTGTGTATTAAACTTAAAAACACTTATGACCGTCATATAGAAAAATATTTATTTACCTGATTGAATACTTGAATTAAACGTGTCTATTTTGTAGAGTGATGTTAGGATTACAATAACGGCGTTCTACACTACAGCTTATGGGATACAATAACAATCTCTAAAACTCCATAAAATAAGAGGCTTTACTAAATTTCATAAAAGAATGATTGTGGCACCGTTTTCAAAAAACGTTTCATAAATTTTTATGAACTTACTAAAATTCTATTTTGTCCCCTATAGGTGTTCTTTTTTTTTTTTTAATTTCGTCCCTTATAAATTTTTATTTTTAATTTAATTATATATTATCAATTTAATCTATTACAAATTTTTATTTTTAATTTGTTTCCTCTCAATTTAGGCCCTCAAAATGGGTGTTGTTAAATAATTTAACTGAAGCGCTAATTTGATATAATTCGTTACCATTAAACTAGAGATGGCAATAAGAATCTAAATTCAGGGATCCCTGCATTTTGGGTCTCGTAAGGGGAAATTTTTTTTTCGCGGAGATGGGGGCAGGGAAAAAATCTCCCTGTTATTGTTTCAGGGAACGGAATGGGAATCACTCTTGCGTAATTTCATAAAAATTATTAAAATACCCTTAAATTATATATATAATATGATGGACATTTAGTATATAATATGTATGTTGTCCATTTATTTTCAAAATGTTTTTGTTCGTGCAATCTGGTTTGGTTCAAATATAATTATACTAATTTTCAATGTGCCGTTTAAGTGGATTGATGTGTGGTTTGGCTATTTCCAACATCACTGGTGCCTTCTGCAAAATATACCTTTTTGATCATTTTTATCCTCAATAATATCTGATATGTACTGTACCAAATAAACTAGTCATATATAGAAAGTGTGAATTTTAACCTTGTTGAAGTATTCTAGTACTGCTATATTTTATGTGCGAAATTTCTCTAGTTTCCTCTTTTGAATTTGAACAAGTGGGTATTTGTTTGAGGAAGTTTGGTGATGAATTTTGGACACATATTTTAGGGCCTTTCAAGTGTTGTTTTATTTGCCCTAGGTGCTTGAAAAATTCATTCTTGTAATAGCTTCCTTGTATCCAAACTTGTGAATTAAAGTATCTGTTAGCCTCTTGTAAATTTTCAAGAGGTTTGTAAATAGACACTTTGTACTTCTCAAAGTTGTGATAATCTATTTGAACATCATTGTTTGTATCCATTGGAAATGACAGTAAAATTACAAGTATATATTCCGCTGACCAAAGTAGTACCAGAACTCAGGAATCAACTGCTACACTTACCATAAGGAGCCATATTCTACTTGAGCCTTCGTTAGTTCGGATACAAAAGTTAAAGAGTATACATACTCCAGGAGTCCCATTCCTTATAATTTTTTAAAAATTATATTTTTTTGCTTTATTTTTTAAAAATATATACTCACTTGTTTTATAATTATAAATTTATTATACTTTGGTTCAATTTTATTTTTTTCTTTAAAAAAGTCTGTTACGAGAGTTTAGATATTTAATTTCAATTCTTCTGTTTTTTAATATATAACATTCTTGGTCGATATGCATATCCTCATTCTGTAACTCGTGGTGTAAATTAACAACAGTGACAAGGTAGATGTGAAATTGTTGATGCTAAGTTGTCATAGCTTGTTAAGAGTTAGCCAAAAGTATTTAATTTCCGATCATGAAGTGTACTTAGGTCCCAAGTAAATATCTAACGTAAAAAAAAAAATGGAAGAAATCAAATCATAATTTGTGTACTGTAGTGTGTCTGTGTATAAAAAGCACATAATATTTCAAAAAAATGATAAGAGTTAGTAAAATAGGACACTGTCATGCAATATTTTAAATTGTATTGAAACACTTTAGATCTCAAGAGAATCTGCAAAAATGTTTTAATTGTGTTGAAATACAAGTGCGATAGGGATCGAATCTGGATTAAATTTGATTTGTCATTGTTAAAGTCAACCAAATCCTTAAGATTGTGCTAATCTATATAATAGATTAAAATAATTCTACTTTAAAGTATTAATTGCTAATAGATCATTAAATTATGTATAATAGAATAAATTTAAATAAATAAATTAGGTAAATTAATAAATTTGGTAAATTAATTACATCACATTAAATGAATTTAAAAAATTAGGATAAATTGCTATATAATCACATTTAATGAATTTGAAAAATTAGGGTAAACTAGTGTTATGACCCGTGCGATATACGGATTAACACAAATGTCACAATTTTTATTTATCAAATAAATAAAAATAATTAAAAAATATATAAAAGAATACATTTACAAAAATAATAAGACATTCAATCCATATTAAGACACATATAAAGTGATTCATTAAATACAAATACCTTGAATATTGAATGTGAATAATGTTAAGAAAAAAAAGAACAAAAAATAAGATATTACATGAATTAATTTAGATAAATATATTAATTAATAATAAAAATGAGTTGAAATAAAATATATTAATCTAATAGGTCTGTTAGGATCAAAATGTTTATCTTCCTTTGATTGTTTCTTCTTCTATTTATGCAAATATACATTTGGATTAACAACAGTAACAATTATATGTTTATTGAAATTTAAAACATAACTTACATGCTCAAAAAGTCTTAAAACAACAAAAAGAAGATAATCAAGGGAAATATACATCACATCCCAATTTTAAAATTTAATATTTTAAATCTTAAATTAGCATTCAATCAATCTACACACATGTAATTTCGGCATTGTCTGAGGTTTCTCTTTATAGGGAGGGCTGTACCCTTTGCTCACAGTAAATATAAAAGGAATTATTTATTAATCCTATTAGATGAGAAAATCAGAAAAAAATTAATTTAAAAATAGTCAAATTATATTATTCAAATACAAGTAACTACCTCAATGACATCATTTTTTTCTTTTAAGCTTTGATTTTTCTCATGACTTGCTTTCCTCAAGAAAATGTAATGACAAAGACAACAAAGTAAAATTGGAATTAGAAAATCAGAATAATATAAAAATGAAATACAACAGACAATAATAAAAAATCAGAAGACCAAAAAGAAATATAGACGAATCAGAAATACGAAAAATAACAAAAAAGAACGAATACATAAATGAAAAAAGTAGAAAAAAAAGTAGAGAACGAAAGAAAAACAGAAAATCAAAAATCATTATTAAATGAACAGTAATCGCGAATGTGAACAGTACATGAACTGTATAGACTAAAAAAATAAATAAAAAAGAAAAGTGAGCTATAATACCAAATGATGTGAAAGAAACATCACTTTAAAGTTTTGATGATAAATCGTCATTATTGTTCTTCATCCATATAAGGGAAGAAAAAGTAAAATCAAAGAGAAAAAAAAAAGGAAATTGTATGAGAGAAAGATATATGCAAATATAGATGAAATATTCGAAAGAAATATATAAATATCTACATTGATTTTAAAATTTTAATTTTGAAAAACGAAAAAGCCTCCAAATTGGCCAATAATTATGGTCACTTTTTAAAAATTTCTACATGAAGATAGGAGATTGGCCATTAATAATGGTGCAATAAAGAAGTTTAGCATGCTTGTATAAAATAAAGAAAAATGAGTGATAATTCATTATTATAGCTTAATTTGATGGAGGTAATTTTAAATTTTATTATAATTATTTAAAAAGAGAAATAAAGAATATGAACACTTGTATATTAGTTTTTATATAGCAATTAATTATTTGATTATTTATATATAATAAATGCTAATTTAACAAATAACAACATATTATATTTCAATTGAAAAATTTACCTAATTTATCAATTATATAGCAATTATAGCAATTACATACCAATTATATAGTAATTATATCAATTATAAATAAATTATATAGCAATTATAGCAATTATATAGTAATATACCCCAATTTTTTCAAATTCATTTAATGTGATGTGATTAATTTACCCAATTTACTCATTTAAATTTATTCTATTATAATAATTTTGTAATACCCATTTTTTTTAAGTATTCAAGAATTACGATAAATTTATTTTGGAGAAAATAAATCCTTTATCGGTTTAATTTTTGTATAGTCGTTTGTGGATATTGTTGAAAATACAAATTTTATTTATAGATTCTATAAATTGTGGGATATAATGGATGATACGATATGTAATTAATCCCATTAAGTAAAAGTACAGTTCAAAAGTGGAATCTAGAATGAATAGTTGAAAGTGAGACTGGTAGATGAAAACTGGTAAGTGAGACTGGTAGATGAAAACTGGTAAGTGAAACTGGTAGATGAAATAGTAAAAGAGAACAGTACATGGAATAGTAGCAAATAGTACCATAACTTCTCCTATAAATAGGCCATTCCATTTCACTTCAAAACACACACCTTCAGTTTCTCTTCTCTCCTCTCCTCAAAACTTCTCTTGCTCCGGCGTTAGGGCTCTGAGATTCTAGGTCTTTCTTCCTTAGCCTAGATCCAAGGTAAGAATACTATACCCCTTTTCTATGCCATTCAGATTTTAAAAGTTATTTTCTTAAGTATGCTCTGTGGTTGCGGCTTTGGCTGATCTTCCACATCAGAAAAACTGTCCTTAGCTACCTATATGTTGTTTTGATTCTCTGATTACCGAAATAGAATGTAAACTGTGAAGAATACTTGTCTAGGAAAGTTCTGGCTAAGGAAAGACATGGTTCTTAAGTGTGTTCATTGGGACTCTTCACTCTTTCCTAGGAACTTACCTAGTGTACTCTTTTACAGATTGTATTCTCTATTTCTGGTATGAACATACCCGTATGTATGAATAGTAACCGTACATATGAATAGTAATCGTATATATGAATAGTATTCGTACGTATGAATAATACCTATACATATGAAAAATGACCGTACGTGTGAATAGTATCCGTACATATGAATAGTGATCGTACGTATGAATAGTGATTATACATATGAATAGTGTTTTGGTACAAAAGCAACCCTGACTCTCTATATCTGATCCTTATGAAAATCTCCGTAGCAGAACCTAAAATCCAGCTACGTGCTCTTCTTTGTAGCAACTCGGAAAAGTGATTGGGATACGAAATCTAAGTGAGTGGATGACCTTGCTAACCGACTTTATTTACTTTTATTCCAAGTACAATATAAACTCCATCTCATATCGCAATTAGATTCTATATTTATTGATGATTGCTAGATAATGAAATTTATTGTTGATTTAAGATTATTATGAATTGAGTATATAATACACATGGAATGGTTGAGGGCTTGACCCAAGATACCAATGCATGAAATTATACACATGGAATGGTTGAGAGCTTGACCCAAGATACCAATGCATGAAATTTTACACATGGAATGGTTGAGGGCTTTATTTCCCAAGATACCAATGCATGTAATGATTGATTATAAGTGGAGACTGAATTCTTAAACATAAAATACAGAGGTATAGAAACCCTGAATATCAAAATAACTGTTGTTATTATGATTATGATTCTGGTATCTGTACTTGTGATATATTTATTATTGCACAGTCATTTAGTCACTGAGTTTTGATGAACTCACACTCTTTATGAACATTTTTTTTTAGATACAGTGAATGTCAACGAAGAAAATCCGCAGGAGAATTAGTATTCCTCGAGGATACTTTTTATCTGGAGGGCTCATAAATCCAAAAGCTTAGGAATGCTCTGTAATCTCTATAGGTCACCTAGGCTTGGAAAATAATATCATATTGTAAGATATTTAGTTTGTGTTTACTGTTCACTATGTTGAACTTTTATATGTATAAATATCTTTCTTGAAAAATTGTGTTATGCATTAGTATTAATCAGATATTTTATGGGATACCATAGAGGTATACTCTTGAGTTTACGAAGTTACTCACATGCCCAAATTTGGGATGTGACAAATTTAATGACCTACCAACAATTAATATCCTACAGTGGAATTGTTTTAGTCTATTATATAGATTGCTATATAATTGCTATAATTACTATATAATTGGTATATAATTACTAAATTAGGTAAACTTTTCTATTAAAATATAATATGTTATCCTTTGGTAAATTAGCATTTATTATATACAAATAATTAAATAATTAATTGCTATATTTTTATCTTCTGAAGTGATAAACTACAGAGTCATGTTCTCTATCATGCCTGTCCATTTTCCTTCTCTCAATCCACTAGTGTAAATAATTAAATAATTAATTGCTATATTTTTATCTTCTGAAGTGATAAACTACAGAGTCATGTTCTCTATCATGCCTGTCCATTTTCCTTCTCTCAATCCACTAGTGTAAATCAACAATGCTCTCTCTCCTAATCAAGTTCTTATTGCTCATTTTTCGCCATTTGATCACTTTTTTTTGTCGATTGGGAACCCAACTGACACCTAGTGATATAGCTTCTTAAGGCTCCAGCCTTTTTTCCTCATTAAGTATATTTCTTCAATTCTTTTTTTTTTCATCCATATATATTTTAGAAAAGATCATGATACAATGGACTAGCACTATTTCCCTGTCACTTTTTCTGAATTGAAGAAGAAGATCATGGTCCAATGACCTAGCACTATTTTCCTGGCATTGTGTTCCTCTATAGTTTTGGTAGACTATCTTAATCTTCATGTCTATTACTACAACAATATGTTTCCTCTTAGAAGTGCAAATTTTCTTACAAGAAGAAGCTCAAAACCATTAACTTTTATATAATTCTTACACTGATAAGTTCTTTTAGTTTTGTTGTAAGTATATTATCATTTCTCTTACATGTTCTATAAAATTTCTATTTTTAACATATATCCTTACTCCATGAACCTTTTTTTTTTTTTCACATTTGCATAAACTTCAATATTCTCAGAGACTCACATATATCTTCCTCCAAATCGTAGTAGTTCTTATCATAAAATCCAAACTCATTTTCCCATATATCTCAAATGTTGGTGTTTTTCGATTAGCAATAGTAAGAAGAGTGGTGTTTATTGCCGAGGTAGTCCCTTTGAACTTTTCGAGATATGTAAACTTTTATCTTCATCAGATCTTAAAATATTTTTTTGTATCTGACTTTCAGAGTAACTTCTTCCTATAAAATTGATCTCATATAAACTTGAATCTCGTGCTGTATTTTTACACATAGTATCCCTGAAATTATGTTTTGTAATTGCATTGTTTGAATTGTGAGGTAATGAAAAACTTTGAATTAGAAACTGATATACGTGTCATCATTTCTTTCTTTAGGTAAATTAATAAATTTAACAAATTTTGATAAATTAATGACATCACTTAATTTTAATTGTTTGATTTGAATTGATTGAAATGATTTGAATTGAAATTAAAAAATAATTACCTTTATTATTTGACCACTATAGGATAATTAATGACATTACATTAAATGAATTATTTGATTTGAATCGAAATTAAAAAATAATTACCTTTATTATTTGATTTAAATTGAAATATATACATAATAAATTGTTAAAATATACATACACGAGGATCAAGGTATATTTGGCATTAATTCTTTATCATATGTATAAAATTTCTTTACAATCATCCTACATTCCATATGACTATTTTTAATTTGATTATTATTTTTTTGCAAAAAAAAAATTTAAATTAAGAACTTTTTATTGATTACACATACATCTTTTTATTTTATTATATTTTCTAACTTATTATATATCATAATATAATGTGATCGTTTATTATCATAAATTTTATATTAAAATTTATAATTTATATTTGTATAAATAATCAAAATTTATATCAAAATATTTACGCTTAAAATGTATATACCATAACTCATAAGTTTCACAAATTTATAAATTATAGTATTATTATCATATTATGTGGATCCCAATGTACTTAATATATTATGTGTGTTATTGTTAAAGTGAATAGCAAAATATATTTTTATTAGAATATATTATCATAATTATTAATTAGTGAAATTAATAGTTAGTGAATTTCATTATTTTATTTTATTTGAATTGATTTGAATGAATAAATAAATTAAGTAAATTAATAAATTTGGTAATTTAATGACATCACATAATATTAATTATTTGATTTGAATTTATTTAAATGATTTGAATTAAAATTCAAAAACAATTACCTTTATCATTTGACCACTGTAGTGTCTTAGAGATTTTTTAGTAAGTAAAATAAATTTGATTATGGAATTGATATGTGAATTAAAAAATTACTTTATTTGACTTATTTTGATTTCTTTCTAAAGTAGTTTTTAATTTAATAGAAATCAAAGTTCGAGATATGAATCTTTAAATCATAATCTCTTGACTTAAGAAAGAGATGAAAATCAAATTCATGAAAGACGAAATCTGAGGACTAGAAATCGAGTCCAAACGTTGCAACAATCTTCAGTGTTTTTCTTCTTTGGATTCAATTGAAACCAAAAAAGACGCATTCAAAACTAAAGATGGAATCAATATTCAATCAATTATCAATCTGTGCAACTAATAATTTATAACAAATAATCCTCAAATTAACAAATTTACCTATTTTATTCATTTAAATTTATTCTATTAAATAAATAAATCAATTCAAATCAAAGTTTGAGTAGGTAAAATAGATTTAATTATGGAACTGATAAATCCATTCAGAATATTTACGTTTAAAAAGTATATGTCATAACTCATAAGGCTCATATAAATCAATTGTAATTATTATTATTTTTATAAGTTACAAAAATTTTTAGAGTTGTGATTTATCCGTGCATCGTACGGGGTCACAACACTAGTTACATCTATAAGAATATGCATATTTAGTTCACTTTAACATCATTTTGTGTTTTTTCTTTGGTACTTGTCTACCGGATGGAGTTTTGTTGGCCAAAGCAAGGAAAGTATCTATGATTATTGTTTGTCTCCAAAGATAAGTACAACTTGCTTGTTTCTCTATAGATAGTTTGATTTAAGATTTAACAGTTTAGATTTTAAATGATATTTTTAAAAAAATATTAAAATCTAAACCATTGAATCTCAGACTTAATAGCCCATAAAGAGACAAGAAGACTACTTGTCTTTGGAGACAAACAACTAATTTGCACTCTGATTCGAATAGGAATATACTCCCTGCTTCACCTTAAAGCTAAGCAGGGTGCTGGTTCAATTAGTTTTTACAACCAACGATTCAACACTTGCTGTAAAAAAATAGTATTATAAAATTTAGACCATTGGTTGTAAAAAACTGACTTGGAATCTGGTGTTTATTTTTATTTAGATCGTTGAATTTTAGATTCAACGATCTAGATTTTAATATATTTTTTTTAAAAAAAAGCCTTCCAAAATTATCACTTGACATCTGGATCATTGGATCTAAAATTCAACGATCTAGATAAAGACAAATATCATACTTATCCTATAAGGAAAAATACCATATCCAGATTCGTAAAAGCCAATAGCTCATGTTGAGACAAACAAAGAATCTGAATCCATTGGAATGAGAGAAGGACGATTCCCCACTGCTTTGTCCCAACTGGATTAAATGCAAGGAAAAATTTTCATCATGATTTAATTCATTATATAGAACTCGTCACTGTCCTTAAAATCAGGAGAATAAATAACTTCATTTATTGTTAATTTCATCTTTAGTTTCATTTGTTGTTAATTTCATCTTTAGTTTTTTTTTTCTCTCATTTCCTAAGTATATGAATAAATTTTTTAATCAAATACAAAAAGTCCACAAGAATGTTTCAATATAAAATATTTTTTTATATGCAGAGTCTAAAAAGAAGACAAATATGAGAAGTCAATTTGTAGTGGTATGCAAAGTGAAAAAAAAACATTTTTTAATCAAACGAACGTAACTATTGAGCCAATATATAGGGATGGCAATGAGGCCGGGGTGGAGAGTGCCTTCCTCGTTCTCGTCCCTACCCTCAATTTTCACCCCTAAACTTCATTGGGGAGAAAAAATCTTCCTTAGCCCCGTTCTCCGCGGAGTTATTAAAAAAATTTAAAATGTAAAAAAGGAGACCATGAACTCACTAGAAACACCCTAATTCAATTATGAATTCCACTTCTAATTATCAGTTCACCAAAAAATAATAGACGCATTACAAAGAGTCTGAAATGATGAAGCAACCAACATATATTGATATACTCATATAGCAACAATGAAGCAATCAAAGAGAGAATAGGGCCAGCATATACAAAGAAAGTAGATTTCCAAAAATTGCAAAACAGAGACGATGAACTCACTAGAGACAGTAAGAGGCCGAATGGACATGAGAGAGTGAATAGAGACAACGGGAGCTCTGAAGAGTGAACAAAACACTCACTGAACACGGAACACGATCACAAGCACCTTCAAAACTCACTGGAGACGGTGAACCACCAGAGACGACAACAATGGTGAACCCCATACGACAACGATGGTGAACACCTTCAAAACAAGATGTTTGATCTCTCTTGTCATTCCTTCCTCCGATCATCATCCCCCTCTACCTCCCCACTATATCGATCTCGTTGATGAACACCAGGCGCATTCACCTTAACATGTCCTCACTCTCGAAGCTCCCACTCCCATTTCAGATAAAGAATGAAATTAGAGCTTTGATTTGGGGGTACTTTTTATTGATTAGGTATTGTTTTTAAACTAATTAGGCAGAGTAGCAGAGAGGCAGAGTGATTGAGTGAGAGTGGGTCTGTAGGTCGCTGGGTTAGGGTTTTTGGAATGGGGGAAATTGGAAATGAGAAAAAAGTGAATCAAGAGGAAAATAATATGGATTGGGAATTTGGGATTAATTTTAGATTTTTTTATTAAAGTAATTTTATTTTTATGAAATGTCTTAAATACCCTATATTATATATATATATATATATATATATATATAACTTTATTTTTATGAAATGTCTTAAATACCCTATATATATAGGGTATTTAAGGGTATTTTAATAATTTTTGTGAAATTACTAAAATACTCTTGGGGACAAGGACCTCGCGAGGCGAGAAGTGTGATCCAAGTCCCCGTTTCCATTTAGATTTAGGGGGGAACTTTCCCCCATCCCTATCCATGTGGAGGAAAATTCCTCAATCCATTTCTACCAATATATATTCCAAAACTGATTGAATAATATTATTTCTAATATATTGTAATGGTAGCTAGCAATTGAAAATAAACAATTCAGTTGCTTGACTCCAATTAGCCATAACATATATCTAGAATAATTATTCAAATTAATTACAAGATTTTCTTGTTGTTCTTTTTTTTTTAAGTTACGATGGCGATGGAGTTGTAATAGACATGTCAAACCGGGTTAGGCCAAGGTCGATTTAACAAGCCCGAAAAAGGCCGGGCCGAATTGGCTCGACAAGTAACCCACTGGTTACCCGTGTAACTCGTTTTTATATATATATATATATATATATATATATATATATATTATATACTATGGAGGAGAGAGAAGAGAAGAGAAGAGAACAGAGGCTACTCAGCGGGCTCAAAATGATAGAGGGAGGTAGAGAATAGAGATCAGAGGTAGCGATAGAGCCATGGAGGAGAGAAGAGAATAGAGCGATAGAGGAGATCAGAGATCTTCTCTTCCATACTTTGGCGGCGTCCATCTTTGCGAGCAACAGCCCAACATGAATTAGGGTCCGGATTGTCTGCTTGGACTTTTAGGTGCTCAGTTTTTAGCAACGGTTTTTACCTAGTTGCTAAAAACTTTCAGCAACATTTTTTTTGTTGCTAAACTGTTGCTAAAGGTTTTTAGCAACGGTAAAAACCGTTGCTAAAAACTGAGCAGACCTCTGCTCAGATATTTCCCAAGCAGAGGATCCGCGCGCCATGAATTGATCTCTGATGGATGAATTGAGATGCGTCCATCATGATTATCAAGATCAAGATCTTAAGTAGGATTAGAAGAGACACATGATATATCGAATCGAAGATTGTAATATTTTATAATATATATATATATATAATGATATAAATTTTGTATATAATAAAAAATCATCAAAGTCTCACTATATTTTAATAAAACACGATTAAATGTCATACAATTAGTAAAGAAAAAATAAAGAGCAACTCCTATTTTCTATTGTATTTTGAAACCTTTTTTTTCCCTCATCAAATAGACAATTTTTTCTTCAAAACTTATAATATTGTATGTTATTGTTAGTCTTTACTAAACTAAGTTAAAAATTGAACAAATTATGAGTAGTAAGACCGTAATTGTATAATATTAGTAGAGATTTAATTTAGTTTAATTGCTTTTTTTCATATCAATTGACTTAATAGATTAAAAACATATCTACAAATAAAAAATGACAAAAATCTAAAATGTTATAGGATCGATAAAAGAGTAAAATAGTAAGATTTTAAAATTTAAATCGATATCTTACTGAGATTCTAGTAGATTTAGATCTTACATAGGATCAGGATCATTTGAGTTGTTTAGAATTGTATGATCGTAAGATTTAGATCGAGATCTTGACAACATGGTATCCATCTATGAGTGTGTCGACTGGCTAGGTTCTCGCCTTGTCGTCTCGGTTCTCACTTCTCCCATCTTTCCTCTTATCCGAGTCTCTTAGTCTCACAATGTCTCAGACTCTTAGTTAACTAAAGTAGGGTTTTATTTTTTACTTTTGGATAGGAAGCTAGTGGGTTACAACAAGAAGAAGTCCTTTAAGATCCAAATCCAACAAATGTGCCACTGCCAAACAACATCAAGATTGATCTGGGAACTCAAAAAAAAAAATAAATAAACACTATACGAGTTGACTCGTTTGACCTGCTAGCTTGCACAGCAAGGGTCGGGTTGACAATTCCCCAATCCCGTTTAAAAATATGTGAGAAATAAGAGGAAAAAATAATCAACCCCCTTATATCACAAATCAATGACTTAAATTGCTGCAGAATTTAGTTATATGAAAATTAAAAAAAATATTATTAATTTGTAATATATCAGTACCAAAAAAATAATATTTTAGCAGCGAGTGATAAAAAACTGTAGCTAAAAAAATTTAACAGGAGTTTTACAATCGTCCTTAATGTCGAGAAGTCAACAACAATTGTTTTCAAAACTATTGTTGATATCAAGTTAGCGATGATTGTTTCAATTCGTCATTAGTGTCCAAGAAATAATGGCGGTTTTTATAAACTACTGTCAATTTGTTATTTAATGACGATTTACAGGCAATAGCCGTTATATGACACCAATTTAAAGAAAATCGATGTTATAGAATGGCAGTTTATAAAAATTGCTGTTATATGACGACAGTTTACAAAAAACTGTCACTATTCCTATAAAACTAACTTTTATAATAATTTTTAGATAAATTACTTTAAAAAATATTTTTAGTTATTTTATTGTCATGTCCCAAAATCTGAGCACGTGACCGGCACGGAAAGTGAATTTCATTTCACCTCCGTAAGCCTAACTTTCTCTTAAGTATCATATCATTCTTTTTCATGCAACCAAACCGAGTTCTCTATACACACTACAGTCATTCACACTACATCACTGAATAAACCTACCCGATTACAGAGATTTCTAGATTTATACAACTTAGAATAAGACTTAACTATTATACCTTTATCCTGAACAAATGAAAAGGTAATCATGGGCTAAGGATCCATAATTCCTTGTACAGATATTTACTTTCAGCTGTCAACTCTGAAAAAAAAATGTTAATAAGAGGGGTATGAGCAAACCACGTGCCCAGTGAGCAGACAACACAACACTATGACAAAAAAATATCATGCATCATAATGATAACATGTAGCAATCATACGTAATCGATCATAATATAATATAATATAATTCATAATACTTCACAACAATATCTAAGTAAATCAAATACATTTCAACATAATTCAAATAATTCACAACAGCAAACAGTGAAATCAATTTCACACATTTCCCGTACTAACCGGGTCGTCCAGGATACCTCTGGATCGTTGCCCGCGGCCCCCGCCGCATCCACCCTTATCGCTCCATGTATATTCTCCACCCTTATAGCTTCACGTAGATTTCTCCATGGGCTGCACCACCATGCCTTTCCTTCTAGTCAAACACAATCACAATCACATCTAAGAGCATCCTCAATCATAATCATGAGCCACATACACAACTCAGTCATTTACAATTCAAGTCACAACATAATCAATATTGTTCCAGCAACATAGCATGTATACAACATAACCCATAATATAGATCAATTATTCAACAATAACATACTTCAACTATCCGCATATGGATGAACTCAATAATTAGAGTATGACACATTTCAACTCAGTTTACATGCCATTCACAATCCATCATATAACCTCCATTCATGAGAAAATAAGAATCACCAGGCAAGTTCCACAATTATTTATGTCTCATCGTCCCCTTCAAGCACAATATAATTTAAACATATAAATATATATATATATATATATATATATATTTATGTCATCATCCTCTTCAAACTTGGATATACAACATATTTTCACTATGATGCATAAAGTCCATAACAAAGATATTTAATCATAGCAAGTATTAACCCACTCACCTGGATTTCACACTCTCGGCACTCCCACCTTGCACCTTGACCATTCCTATTGTAACCAGATAAAAACCATCAGGGTTACGAAATAGAGAAATTCCTTACCACTACTCCCGACCTTCATCCACTTCTCAAATCATAACTCCTAACTGGTAATGAATATCCAAATGAAACTTATACCATTGGAAACTAGACTTAAATAGATTTTCAACGATATAAAGTTCACCCAAAACGGAGTCTGGATGAAGAATTTATGGCCGATTGAAAATAAACTAAGGTTTACCGCTACACCTGGCGCCTGGGCTTCACCTATGGCGCCTGGGCGCCAACCCATGCCTGGCGCCTAGGCGCCACACGTGGCACCTGGGCGCCAATCCTTTTTTCTCCCCAACTAACCTTGGCGCCTAGATGCCACATGGCGCCTGGGCGCCACGATCGCGACCTTTCGCGATTTCTCTCAGATTTAGCTCAAATCTGGCCAAATCTGCATCGTTTTCCATGATTTCTTCCATGGGATCTCACCCTTAATGTCTAAGGAGCATTTAGACACCAAAAGCACCAATTTTAATCGAGAAACGAAGCCAGAATCTCGATTTTTCCTCAAACACTCTTAAAACTAGAAAATAGGGAAAAACTTAAAAAATAGAAATTTCTACCTCGATTCCTTGCTTTCCCTACGTTGCTCGTCCCGTAGCCCAAGATCCACCATTCAAAGTCCGGTTGTGGAGTTGGAGTGTAGAGAGAGAAAGTAGAGAGAAGAAAGAGAGAAAGAGAGGAGAGAAGGTGAAGAGAGAGAGAGAGGAAAGGAGAAAATGAGGAAAAAGATGTGAGGCCACCTATATACTCGCCCGGGGTGAAATTATCACTTGCTCTCCAATTGACCCTCAGTCAAGACTAGCAAAAGCAAATTCATAAAATCTCACCTCAGGTGTTTCTAAATCCTAGGTGCCCCACAGATTTCCTTATTTCACTTTAGTCCCTCTCAATGTCTCAAACTCCACTTTAACCTCAAATCCATTATACTTTCGGTACCGGACTCATAACGCATTCCTATAAGCTCATTCTTCTTCTCGGGTTCCTATTTGGTCATTTCTCAAAAGTCCTCTATACTTTCTTTTCTTTTCACATTAGTCCTTGAGAATTTGTAAAAATTTCCCAAATTAAAATTTTGAAATTTCTATTCCCAAATTTCCTTCTCTAATTCAAAAAGAACATTTTTCATGTAATTAAATTTTTCAATAAACTTCAAATAGATTTTAAATATTCATATAAATTCTTGGGATATTACATTTATATATACTTATAACATAATATTTTGTAATAATTAAATTAATAAATATTTTATTAATTTTTTTAATATTATATACTATTATAAACATTTTAAAATGCTCTTCAACTTTCAATGATTTAAAATTATTTTATGTTAAATAAGCATACAAAATAACTAAGTTAAATTAGTAACATTATGATAAATCAGAACAAAATGAAAAAAAAAAAAGAAACAAAGGTTAAATTAATTAGCGAGTCTTTTACAGTTTACTTTATTTTTTAATTAGGTCCTTGTAATTTTAATTTTGGTAATATGGTAATTTTAATTAGATCCTTGAGTGAAGTCATTTATGAATTTTGAGAGAAAAATTAAATCACCTAGGTTAAAAAAATAGTTTCTTTAGGAAAATAAAAATCTCTCTTTTATATTTTATTAACTTAAAATAATGAATTCTTAAATTGTCAATTAATATCTTATTTTCTTAAAAGAGTAATTAAAAAAGGAAAAATAAATATAATTTAAGTAGATCTCAAATTTTTAATTTTCAGCATATTATAAGATTATATATATATATATATATATATATATATATATATATTAATTTGTCATAAAATAAAAATTGACAACTGCTAGAAAAAATGGCAAGGCACTTCAAATATAATAAGAAGACTATTGGCGTATAAGAATTATTTTCACAGAAGTGCTATCTCTTTTCCTCGAACTGATGGGAATAATTTTATCCGTAAATAGTCTCAAGCCCACGTCCTTGTTATATTTGATTATTTGAAGTGTCTTGCCATTTCTTTCAGACGTTGTCAATTATTATTTTATGATAAATTAAAATATATATAATCTTATAAGTTATAATCTTCCAACAACTAAGAATTTAAGATAAACTTAAATTATATTTCCTTTTCCTTTTTTTTTCTTTTTAAATGTACTTTTAAGAAAATAAGACATTAATTGACAATTTAAGAATTCATTAGTTTATTTTAATAAAAATATAATGGGGAATTTTTTCTGTGTGTTTTTTCATAACTCAGTGTAAGTTTTTCTTTTCTTAAAGTAACTATTTCTTTACCTATGTGATTTTTTTTCCTCTAAAATTAACAAATGACTTCACTTAAAGACATAATTAAAGTTACCCAATTACAAAAATTAAAATTATGGGGACCTAATTGAAAAAATGAAGTAAATTATAAAAAACCAAATAATTAATTTAACCTTTGTTTCTTTTTTCCTATTCTTCTTATTGTTCATAATATTACTCATTTAACCTGGTTATTTTGTATGATAATTTAATGTAAAATAAATTTAAATCATTAAAAGTTGAAGAGCATTAAAAAAAATTAATTATTATATGATATTAAAAAATAATAAATACTTTTAAATTTAAGGGAAAATGCAAACAAAAAAATCCCATGAACTTTTATCAATATGCAAAAAACCTTCCATGAACTATAAAACTCAAAAAAGAACTTTTATGAATTTTTCATATTGTGCAAAAAGACCCTTCCATCTAGTTGACCGTCAATCAAACAAACAGTCAACATTGACTGGATTGTGTAGATTGCCACATCAGCTAAAAACTAACACGTTAGCAAATGACATGGCAAAAATAAGTCCATGTCATACTTGATCCATTTCTAGCAGCCAAACTGACTCGCTACCCTATGATTACATCTAACACATAGGGTGCATTTGGGTAAAGAGCTTAATTAAGTGCTTATACAATAAATGTTTATTATATACGTGTTTATATAAAATTATTTCTACAATTAAAGAATTTATGAGGGCAAATTTTACATAAATTATTTTCAGATTATTTTCATAAGCTATCTTAGAGAACTTATGAAAATAAGCTGAAAATAGCTTATGGACATGTCATAAACTATTTCTATAAGCTCTCTTAAACACGTGCATAAGCATACATAAGATAAGTCAGATAAGCTCAAAATAAGCTTTTTCAAAAGCACCCATAGTGGTTTGGCTGAGTGGATGAAGAAGTCACTGACACAAAGTGGTTCTTCCTCATTTCCATGACGGAATCATTCGTTAATGGCGACGAGATAGCAGGTCAGGCATTTTACAATTCGACCCTTGTATGGTTCGTCGGTGGAGAGACTCTATCGAGTTCAACGTGTGAGAGGGCAAGGTAGGGGCAAGTCTTCGGGCTTCAGACGTTGGTGTGCATACCGTTGGCGAATGGGTTGGTAGAGTTAGGGTCCACTGGTAGTCTATACAGTCCAATCAGCGTTAACCATTAATTTGACTAACGGTCAACTAGATGATGGAATGGTCTTTTTGCATAATATGAAAAGTTCATGAGGTTCTTAATTTGTTGAGTTTTATAATTCATAGGAGTTGTTTGCACATTGATAAAAGTTTATGGAAGTTTTTTTGTATTTTTCCCTTAATTTAATTATTACAAAAATACTATGCTATAATAATATATAAATAACTAAAATATTTTTAAAAGTATTTTGAATTAAAAATTATTATAAAAAAATAGTTTTATACGAGTAGAGGCAGTTTTCTGTAAACCGCTATCATATAACAGCAATTTTTTGTAAACCGTCATTATATAATAACGATTTTCTATAAATTGCAGTCATATAACAATGATTGTCTATAAATCATCGTTATATAACAATGTAAATCATCATTATATAACGGTAGTTTAACAAAACTGTTGTTATTTCTTGGACATTAATGGCAATTTAAAACAACCAATGTTAACTTTTTGCCATTACCAATGGTTTTTAGAGCAACTATTTTTAACTTACTAATACTGTAATTATTTTTTCCTCTTATTTCTCATGTAATAAACTAATCCTCTTATTAAATATGTTGCTTATACGTGTGAGTGTTGTGTGTACGAGATGTATTTATGAAGAAGAGTAGTTTAATATGAGAACCTTTAGATCATAAATCAATAATTTAGACTAATACAAAATTTATTTATATGAATTTTTTTTAAAAAAATATTAATTTGTGTTAATAGACTATGTTGTGTATAAATTTAAACTATTAATTTGTGATATAAAAATGATTAACTATCTTCTCATCTCATCTCTTACATAAATATTAAACTATTGAATTTTTAGAGTCCCCTCTGTATGGTTTCCTATGGATGGCGGTTTTTTTCTTCCTTGACCACGTTTTCTAGGTAACTGGTTTGGGGTAGTTTGTCTCTCTTGATGAGTGTTTGTGGATTACGTCGTCTATTTACTTTCTGATTTCCTATGCAATTTGTTTTGTTAAATTAGGCAGTGTTTTCATGGAGGAGTGGGAATCAATTACATTCACTGCAGAGGAGGATGAGTATGTGTAAACTGGTGAAGGTAGTGGGGGGTTGTCCAGAGATCGATTCACTCTTTGTTTGGTTGGCTCTCTGTGGACAAACTCCGCTTTAAACCATGGTGCTTTTAAAACTACGATTGCACCAATATGGAAGGTTCGTCATAGGTTGGAGATTAAGGAGATGGGAAAAAATCTTTTCGTTTCAGCTTTTCCATTGGAAAGATATGGAATGGATTCTGTCGGGAGAGCCATGGTGTTTTGATAAGAAGGTTTTGTGCTTGAAAGAGATTACTGGTGATGACTGCCCCTTTGCTATTAAGCCACATACTGTGCTTTCCTAGGTTCGAGTCTATGACTTTCCTTTGGCACAGTGAATGCTTGACATGAATAAAGCATTTGGAAACAAATTGGGTGCTTCTATGGAGTGGGATAATCTAGAGAGTGGTATATGGGGTGGTTCTTTGAGGTTTAGGACAAGGGTGGATTTGAAGAAATCATTACATAGAGGGTCGAAAATAGTGGCTGGGACTGGTATGTAGAGTAGGGTGTTTTATAAATATGAACGACTATTGGATTTTATTTATTCTTGTGGTTGTTTAGGACATGGTATGAGGGATTGTCTTGTAAGTTAAGGTGATGATGCTAATGATTTGGAGAGGTTTCGTCCTTATGGCCCTTGGCTTCGTGCGTCACCCATTAAATAAACCTCTTTGCCTGCATCGGGCTGACACGCATATGTTCATTAGTCCCTTGTTTTTAAACCAATGGAGGCCACAACACAAAGCAGAGATGATATGCTTAGGAATATGGCAAGCGATTTTGCTTCTCAATTTTGTAGGTATACTGATGACTCGCATAACTGTTCGAGGAATGCACAAGATCCATTAGTGACCACATCTGTGGTCAGTAACTGTGCTTCTTTAATGAACGTGGAATCATGCCAATTTCTATAATTTATGTTGTGTGGTTTTAGGAATTGCTCCATCTCTGTCCCCATTGTTACAAGTGATATACTCAATAGTCAATTTGGCTCTATATTTTCTCATCAGACGGGGGATTCTACACTATATGATCCATTTTCTGAACATCTGAGGGTTTCAACATCACGTGTCTCTGACTGTGGCAAGACTAGTGGTTTCTTTAGAGGTTGGGGATGAAGGCTAGGTTGCTGTGTTGAAGGCGGGTCCATAGCATGTTTCATGTCCTAATTTTTCTGCTACAGCTTTAGGCCATCCACCCCTTGCTTGTCCTAAGGATATAGGTGCTACTTCAGCACAGTATGTCTCAGTCCATGGCAAAGCTAGCTTGGTTGCTTCAAAGGATGGCGGTGATGGTATGGTTGATCGGTTAGTTAAAGGACCACAACTTTTATCCTCTCATGCTATATCTCCCATAAATATGGCCCCACGACCATGAGTTTGTGATCAGGAGTTGTTTACTATTAATTCTGCTGTCACTGTGTCTTTTTGTGGTAAGGATGGTTTGGGTGCTTTCAAAGATGGCGATGAAAGTAAGTTAGATGTGTTGGTTGAGGGCCCAAAGCATTATCAATCTACTGTTATTTCTTCTGTTGCCAGGGGCCCTCAACTTCGTGACTGTGATAAGGGAATTTTTTCTAATTTGGCTATCACTTTCGCTGACTGCGGCAAGGATGGTCTGGATATTTCAAAGGATGAGGTTGTAGGGGTGTCGATGTGTTGATTGAGAGTCCGCAACATTTTTCCTATCCTGATGCTTTTTCTACTGCTATAGGTCATTCGAACCATGACTATGCTAAGGCCATTTTTGCTGGTACAGTCTTCAATGTATTTAATCGTGGCAAGGAAATTATGGAACATTTACAGGAAAGGTTTTCTGAACTGGAGGGGTCTGTTATGATTGCTAAAAGTGGTGATAAGTTGGTTCTGGGACAATCTTCTATTGTTTCATATGCGAAGAGGGGGTCAGATGTAAATGTTATGTCTATGAAGGCTGGGTAGTAGCTACGAGTTGAAAAATCAGCAAGGAAGAAGCTTGAACCTGACCTATATTCTTTGGTAGATATTCCAGTATAGCTTGATTCATCCCCGGCTTTATTTCTGCATAGAAAGAGAAGGCATGAGATGGATTTGCTTATGATATGGTGGGTGCAGTGAAGCTGCCCCACCATGCATTACGAAAATCTTAAGTTGGAATTGTCATGGGTTGGGGAATTCACGTGTAGTTTGGGCCTTGAAAAGGCTATTTAAAAGTGTTTCTCCCTAATTTATTTTCTCCAAGAGACACAATTATGACTTTTAAAGATGGAGAAAATTCGACTTGCAATTGGTTTTGATGGTTTAGTTTGTGTTGACTGTTATGGGCAATTTCATGCCGAGGGTTGCATTTTTGTAGAGAACGGATAATGAAGTCACTCTCCAATCAACTTCATTAAATTATATTAACGTGCTTATTGAGAATCTTTTCCCCCTATTCAATAGAGATTTATAGGGATTTATGGTTTTCCTGAAGAAGTGAACAAATTTAAAATGTGGGAATTGCTGAAACCTTTGCATGAACAATCTACTATACCTTTGTTATGTATGGGTGATTTCAATGAGATTCTTTACAATGCGAAAAAGAAGGGAGGGGTGTTGAGGCCCCAAAGTCAATTGCAATGTTTTAGAGATGTTGTTGAATGCTGCCAGTTACAGGATATGGGTTTTGAAGGATATCCTTTCACATAGTCCAATGGGCATGAAGGGGATGCAAACATTCAATTATGTCTGGATCGTTCTTTTGCCATAGATTCAATGTTGTTGTTGTTTCCTTTTTACAAAGTTGTCTATGGCAGAAGATTTAATTCTGATCATGCATCTCTACTTGTTGAATTGGAAGGGGTTAATTTGAGTACATCCCATAGAATGAAGAATTTTAGATTTGAAGAATGTTGGACTGGTCAATTTGTGCAGAACGGATTAGACGGGTGTAGAGAGAAGGGGGTTTATTTTCAAATAATTTACAACATTTGTAGCGGGAATTATGCACTGCCAATTTCATGGGAATTACTGATTTCAAGAGGAAGATCAAGCACTTGGGAAGGACCTTGGAAATTATTCAATCTCTACCTCCTAATTCTCTTAATTTAATGCAGTAGAACCAGATTTGTATTGAAATTAATGAGCTTCTTGAAAAAGAATAAATGTGGTGGTGTCAGAGGTCAAGGATGGAATGGTTAAGACATGGCGATAAAAATACCAATTTCTTCAGTAAGAAGGCTTCTCAACGAAAGCATAAGAACATTATTCGTGGGATACAAGAACATAATGGCGTATGGTAGTCCTCTCCTGATGCTATGCAATCCTTATTGGTTAATTTTTTTTTCCAGATTCATTTGATGCAAGGGATTTGGTTGGTATTGATGACTATTGTGGTTTATTGCATCGTAAGGTTACTACTGACATGGCAGCATAACTTATTCGACCTTATTCACATGAGGATGTTTTGGTTGCCTTGAATGGTATGAGTCCCACAAAAACTCCAAGTCCTGATGGATTTAATGCCCTTTTTATAAAAAAAATATTGAGATATAGTTGGCAATGATTTATCTCATGTTGTGTTGCAAATTCTGAATGAAAATCATGACCCATTTGATATAATTACACTTTCATTACTTTAATCCCAAATCTTCCAATGTCCACTCTCCCCTCCCACTTCAGGCCTAATGTCACTATGAAGTTGGTTACTAAATATATTGCTAATAGGTTGAAAAGTGTTCTTCCTTTTCTGATTAGGAAACTCAGAGTGCTTTTGTGTCGAGTCGGTAAATGACAGATAATGCTATGAGTTAAATGGTGTAGAATTTGGAAGCTTCTTATTCCTCCTAAGGTTAAGATTTTCTTTTGGCGACTATTACATAATGCACTACCTTAGTCAACTATTCTACAGAGGAGAGGAATTCAAGTTGATGATCTATGTGTCAGATGTAGAGTAAGAGAAGACTAATATCATTTATTTTTGGGGTGTACTTGGGCTAAATCTTACTGGTTTGTCTCTCCCTTGGGCTTTCACTCGGATCTGGCTAATTTAGCTGCCTTTCTTAATTGGATCGAGGAACATGTCTGTCACATCCCAAAAATTGAACATGTGAAAAGATACTACTATTAGGAAAACCTCAGTGGTATCCCAAAATCCTGGACAATCTTAATATTCACAACTACTTATTTGATAAAATTCTCAAACATAAGTTATTTACATATATTCTGTAAGGTTTTACATTCAACCTTAATCATTCATTCCACACGATAGAATTATATTCATCTGATAAACAAATATAGGCATACATAATCTGAGGTTTTTATCTCATCGCAAGCCTAAGAGACCTATAGAAAGTACAGAGCGTTCCTAGTATTCACATTAATAAGTACTGGTATCCCACCAGACAGAAATAGATAATAACTCCAAGGGGCTTCTAATCTTCAAACGGACACTCTTCTTCCTTGTTTTCTGTATCTGAAAAGATAATCATAGGGAGTGTGAGTTTATTTAAAAACTCAATAAGTAAATAACTGTACTATATAAAATATCAAAAGCACAAATACCACATTTACGCATATAATTAATTGTCTTATACATCGAGTAGTATGAGACTCTAACCCTTTCAAACTCGTGAATAAGATTTCATAGATATGCACCGAGTAGTATGGGACTCTAACCCTTTCAAACTCGTGAATAAGATTTCATAGATATGCACCGAGTAGTATGGGACTCTAACCCTTTCAAACTCGTGAATAAGATTTCATAGATATACACCGAGTAGTGTGGGACTCTAACCTTTTCAAACTCGTGAATAAGATTTCATAGATATACACCGAGTAGTATGGGACTCTAACCCTTTCAAACTTGTGTATAGGTTTCATAGATATACACCGAGTAGTATGGGACTCTAACCCTTTCAAACTCGTGAATAGGTTTTCATAGTTATGCACCAAGTAGTATGGGACTTTAACCCTTTCAAACTCATGTATTAGAACCCGTAGATCTTTACTCATTAATAAAATAATGAGAATTTATCATATAGTACAATTTTCATGAAACAGAATAATTTATACATACTCTTATTCCTTTGAATTTCTGTAAAAAATATACCAATAATCATATACTATCATATGAAAAATTGATTGATTAATATTCAAATAATATTGTAAATGGGACTTATATTGTACTTTGACTAGTAATATCAAACTAGCTTAGCAAGGTTATTTACTCACCTTGATATTTGTCCAAGTTTAACTTGTTCCACACTAGAATTTGTGTAGGAAAATTTCCTAGTAAAATATATTACAAGGAAACATAAGAAAGGAAATAAAATCACGAAAATATGCAAAATTTTCTGATTGCTACAGTAACGGTTCGCTACAGTAACGGTTCACTACAGTAACGTTGACTGCTACAGTACGTTGACTGCCGACACTGCAGTAACTGCTACAGTAACTCAAAAAATTTTCCCAAATTTTTTGGTTGCTACAGTAAATTCGAGTTTTGCATAAACTTTCCCAGAAAATTTCATCCTTTCCTTTCTTGATTCAAAACCAGAATCTCAACTCTTTTAACCGACTATAACTCAATCCTAACTCAAATATAACCTCTAAAACAACTAAGATTCATGAATTATTATCAAAATCTTCAAGAACAAAACCTTCTCTAATCTTCCATATAAACTTAGATTTAAGGAAAATAATGAGATTAACGCTTACCTTTGATCCTTACAAAGCTTTTGAACCGAACAAATAATCAAAATTCTGAAGATCAAGGAAAGGATTTGAGAAGAGGATGAAGAAATGAGAGAAAACGAATTTACTATTCATTTCAGCCTTTGCTTCGGATGCGTGAGTAATGAGAGGATACTATTGAAGTTTTATTTTAAATATTTCTAATGGGTTATTGAATAACCCATGGGTATCCATAACCCAACATCCAAACCCATCCAGTCAATTTACAATAAATGGACTAATTGACCATTCTTAAACTACTTTTCCATGAATTTCACCATTCTTAGAATATATCCCACATGGTGCAAATATTCAGTCCAGTCATTTAACTCAATTTTCATAAATAATATTCAAAGAGAACAATTAAATATGAAAACTAAAAATGACCAAAATAAATAACTAAAGTAACGTTGTAAAATTTTAAAATACTCTTAAGCGAATTATATTCTGAAATTAGTGGGTATTACATTTTACCCCCCTTAAAAGAATTCGGTCCTCCGAATTAAAATCTTACCTCAGGTTTCAAACAAATATGGATATTTTATCCACATTTCATCTTCTGCCTCCCACGTAGCTTCCTCGTGAGACTGATTTCTCCAAAGAACCTTGACAGTAGGAATTTCTTTAGTGCGCAATTTCTTGACTTTTCTATCAAGAATAGCTACTGGTACCTCTTCGTAGGTGAGAGTTTCATCAAAATGAACTTCTTGGGGTTGAATGACATGAGAAGGATCAGGAAGATACTTACGTAACATGGACACATGAAATATTGGATGAACTCCCTCTAAGTCTGAAGGTAGGTCTAGGCGATATGCCACATTACCCACTCTGTCTATAACCTCATATGGGCCAACATACCTCGGACTAAGCTTTCCTTTTTTCCCGAATCTCATTACTCCCTTCACAGGTGAGATCCGTAGGAAAACCATGTCACCAATTGCAAATTCAAGGTCACGTCGTCGGTTGTCCGCATAAGATTTCTGTCTACTCTGAGCTGTTAACAACTTCTCTCTGATAAGTTTGACTTTATTTATATCGTCTTGTATCATCTCAGGTCCAAGTATTTTGGTTTCACCAAGTTCAAACCAACCTATAGGAGATCGACACCGTCTCCCATATAGAGCCTCAAAAGGTGCCATCTGGATACTGGCTTGGAAATTGTTATTATAAGCAAATTCAATAAGAGACAAATGATCTTCCCAACTTCTACTGAAATCCATCACACAAGCTCTTAGCATATCCTCTAAAGTCTGAATTGTCCTTTCGGACTGTCCATCAGTCTGAGGATGAAATGCTGTGCTAAGATTCACTTTGGTACCCAAAGCGTCTTGAAAGACTTTCCAGAACCGAGAAGTAAACTGAGGTCCTCGGTCTGATATAATGGATATTGGCACACTATGAAGTTTCATTATTTCTTTAACATAAAGTCGAGCAAGTTTTGCTACACTGAAAGTGGTATGAACAGGAAGAAAATGTGCTGACTTAGTAATTCGATCCACTATGACCCATATTGAGTCATTTCCTTTTGTTGACCGGGGTAACCCTACTACAAAATCCATAGTGATTCTTTCCCATTTCCATTCGGGAATATCTAGTTTTTGCATCAAACCAGGTGGTCGTCGATGTTCAGCTTTAACTTGCTGACAAGTCAAACATCGAGCTACAAAGTCAGTCACATCTCGTTTCATGCCCTTCCACCAGTAAACTTGTTTCAAGTCCTGATACATTTTCACAGCACCAGGATGTACAACGTATGGCGAACCATGAGCTTCCACTAAGATTTCATGTTTCAAAGATTCAATGTTGGGGACACAGAGTCTCCCATTAAACCATAAGACTCCTTCTTCATCTACCAAGAAATTTGGTGCTAAACCTTCCTTTGCCTTATCTCTGATTTTGACTATATTGATGTCGTTTTCTAAAGTTGCTTTTACTTTTTCAACAAGGGATGATCTAACTGTTAAATGAGCCAAAAATGTACCTGACTCAGTGATCTCAAATAATACTCCATTAGCTTCTAATTCTTGTAGTTCATGTATTAGAGACCTCCTTATAGTGGCAATATGAGCTAAACCTGCCATAGACTTTCGACTTAGGGCATCAACCACCATATTTGCTTTACCTGGATGGTAAATGATGGTACAATCATAATCTTTTAGAAGTTTCATTCACCTTCGTTGTCTTAGATTAAGATCTCTCTGCTAAAAAATGTACTTAAGACTTTTGTGATTTGTGAAAATTTTACAAGTCTCCCCATACAAGTAATGTCTCCAAATCTTTAAGGCAAACACTACAGCCGCCATTTCCAAATCATGAGTGGGGTAATTCAATTCATGCTTTTTAAGCTGACGTGAGTCATAAGCTACGACTCTACCATGTTGCATCAACACACACCCTAAACCTATCTTTGAGGCATCACATAATACAGAGTAACCCCCTGGTCATGATGGTAAGATTAAGACTGGTGCAGAAGTTAAACACTCTTTCAATTGGGTGAAACTTTGCTCACATGAATCATCCCAAATGTATTTAACATTCTTTCGAGTTAACTTATTCAATGGGAGAGCCATCTTAGAGAAATCTTTGACAAAGCGACGATAATACCCTGCTAAGCCAAGACAACTACGTACTTCAGACACAGTTGTTGGTCTAGGCCATTGTTTTATTGCTTCAATTTTACTTGGATCTACATGAATACCTTCCTGGGAAATGACATGTCCCAAGAACGTCACATGACTCATCCAGAATTCACATTTTGAGAACTTTGCGTACAACTGACACTCTCTCAAGGTCTGAAGCACCATTCTCAAATGTTCAGTATGTTTTTCATGACTCTTTGAATATACCAAAATATCATCAATAAATACAATTACAAACTTATCAAGGAATGATTTGAACACTCTGTTCATTACATAAATGCTGCTGGTGCATTTGTCAACCCAAAAGACATCACGAGAAACTCATAATGGTCATACCGTGTACGAAAAGCAGTCTTAGGTATATCATCATTCTTAATTCGTAACTGATGATATCCAGACCTTAGGTCAATCTTTGAGAAATATTTTGCTCCTTGAAGCTAATCAAACAAATCATCTATCCTTGGTAAAGGATACTTATTCTTCACTGTGACTTTATTCAGCTGACGATAATCTATACATAATCTCATAGAACCATCTTTCTTCTTCACAAAAAGAACAGGAGCACCCCAAGGTAAAAAACTTGGGCGAATGAACCCTTTGTTCAACAAATCTTCCAATTGTCCTTTGAGTTCTTTTAGCTCAGCAGGAGCCATACGATAAGGTGGAATTGAAATTGGTCGTGTGTCTGGGACCAAATCAATACCGAACTCAATATCTCTTTCTAGCGGTAATCCAGGTAAATCTTCTGGGAACACATCTGGGAATTCATTAACCACATGAATGTCTTCTAAGTTCTGTTCTTTCTTTTCTAAATCTTTGACAAAAGCTAGAAATCCCTGACATCCCTTTCGCAATATACGCCAGGCACTTAACATAGATATCATGTTGCAAGGTACATCACTTCGATCTCCTTCAAACACAAAATTACTCCTCCCCGGCATATTAAAGGAAATAACTTTGTCACGACAATTTATAGTAGCATGACAAGGAGATAACCAGTCCATCCCTAAAATCACATCAAAATCTAACATATTGAGAATCATAAGATCTATCTCAGTTTCCATGCCTCCAACAATTATTTTACAAGAACGATAACATGTTTTAACTATCCAAGTCTCTCTCATCGGTGTGGAAACCAAGAATGGTTCCTTGAGAGTAATCGGATCAAATGCAAATCTCTTGACAAATAGGGGTGACACATACGAGTGAGTAGAACCGAGATCAAACAAAATACGTGCAGCAAAAGTATTGACAGATAATATACCTGTAACTACAGCATTGGATGTTTGAGCATCCTGTCGGGTTAGAGCATATACTCTTGCATTTCCTCTGCCAGCAGCTTGTTTTCCACGGTCACCTTGGCCTCTTCCAGAACCTCTTCCTATACTACCCCCTATTGAAGGGGTTGGTGTTCGAGTAATAGAAGCAGAAATAGATTGTGGTCAAGGTGGTAAAGTAGACCCTTAACCTGGTCCTATCATGAGCTGAGGGCACTCCCTTATAAAATGTCCTTTTTGTCCACAGTTAAAACAACCTGTACCAACAGTGTTTAACCTGCATTCTCCGAAGTGAAACTTTCCACATTCAGGACACTGAGGTTTTTCCCTTCTAGCTTGAGTACCTCCTCTACTAGAAGAGCTAAAACTACCCCTGCTCTATGAACGAGGCTTAGCCACACTGGCTGTAGAATAAGATGACTTAGTAGGAATGGCTGGAGCATGTTGTGATGCAGTAAAGGGTTTCAAAGTCCCTGAGTCTTCCCCTTGATCAAAATATCTCCTATATCTAGCTTTCTTCTTTTGTCGATATTCTTCTTTATTCTTTGACCTCTTTTCCATTCTTTGGGCCACATCAACAGCTTCTGAGTATGAAGAGTAATCGTTCATATTGGAACCTACTTGATCATATAAGGCGTCACGAAGTCCTTCCACAAACTTTTCTATTTTCTTCCTTTTAGAAGGAATGATTTCAGGGGCATATTCAGATAATTTAACAAACTGAGCTGAATATTCATCAACAGTCATAGTTCCCTGCCGTAGATACAGAAAATTCCTTGCCCTAGATGATCGTTCACTTGCCGGGAGAAATTCATCTATAACCAATCTGTAAAACTTTGTCCACATAAATGGCGGTGCGCCTTGAATTCTAGCTTTCTTCCAGTTCCTCCACCATTTATCAGCCCTACCTTTTAACTGAAATGAAGTGAATTCTATCTTTTGAGTAGGATAACACCCTATAGCATCACAGATTGCTTCACAATCTTCAAGGAAACATTGTGGATCCTGTTAGGATCTTCCACTGAAAAAGTAAGAGGCCTCATTTTCTGAAATTCAGACATTTTTACCTCCCTTACATTACCCCCTACAGCTAACTGAGCTGGTGGTGCAATTTCTGCTTCAACAATAGGAGGATCCACTGGCAGGTTAGCTTGTGCAGCTCGACCTCTCACTTCAGCCTCAAATCGGTCAAATCGTTCATTCATTAAATTAATCATATGTGCAATAGTTGCATTATCAATGTGAGCGTCAGGTTCGACTCTCCTTGCTTGATCACTAGTTGCGCCCTCAGTATTTTAAGCATGTAAACTATCACCACGGTTAGGATCATCTTGCACATATACTGGTGGAATTATGGCCCTCCTTGGACCCATATGCTCATTATTATCAGAAGATCCTTCTGACATTGAACTGTCAAAGATCTACACACATAACAAACAATTTTCAGACATAAACAAAATATCACTTAGTAGCCCCACTGAAAAGTTATCTATAAAATGACATTATACTCTACAAGGTCTTTTATGGAACCTAATCCTATGGTCATGCCGCGGCTCATGACAATAGGGAAGAGCCCACAAAGATCACTTTGCTCTGTACTCTATAGGGGACCTATAGAACCTTCCTCTGATACCAAATTGTCACATCCCAAAAATTGAACATGTGAAAAGATACTACTATTAGGAAAACCTCAGTGGTATCCCAAAATCCTGGACAATCTTAATATTCACAACTACTCATTTGATAAAATTCTCAAACATAAGTTATTTACATATATTCTGTAAGGTTTTACATTCAACCTTAATCATTCATTCCACACGACAGAATTATATTCATCTGATAAACAAATATAGGCATACATAATCTGAGGTTTTTATCTCATCGCAAGCCTAAGAGACCTATAGAAAGTACAGAGCGTTCCTAGTATTCACATTAATAAGTACTGGTATTCCACCAGCTAGAAATAGATAATAACTCCAAGGGGCTTCTAATATTCAAATGGATACTCTTCTTCCTTGTTTTCTGTATCTGAAAAGATAATCATAGGGAGTGTGAGTTTATTTAAAAACTCAGTAAGTAAATAACTATACTATATAAAATATCAAAAGTACAAATACCACATTTACTCATATAATTAATTGTCTTATACATCGAGTAGTATGGGACTCTAACCCTTTCAAACTCATGAATAAGATTTCATAGATATACACTGAGTAGTATGGGACTATAACCCTTTCAAACTCGTGAATAAGATTTCATAGATATACACCGAGTAGTGTGGGACTCTAACCCTTTCAAACTCGTGAATAAGATTTCATAGATATACACCGAGTAGTATGAGACTCTAACCCTTTCAAACTCGTAAATAAGATTTCATAGATATACACCGAGTAGTATGGGACTCTAACCCTTTCAAACTCGTGTATAGGTTTCATAGATATACATAGAATACTATGGGACTCTAACCCTTTCAAACTCGTGAATAGGTTTTCATAGTTATGCACCGAGTAGTATGAGACTTTAACCCTTTCAAACTCATGTATTAGAACCCGTAGATCTTTACTCATTAATAAAATAATGAGAATTTATCACATAGTACAATTTCCATGAAACAAAATAATTTATACATACTCTTGTTCCTTTGACTTTCTGTAAAAAATATATCAATCATCATATACTATCATATGAAAAATTGATTGATTAATATTCAAATAATATTGTAAATGAGACTTATATTGTACTTTGACTAGTAATATCAAACTAGCTTAGCAAGGTTATTCACTCACCTTGATATTTGTCCAAGTTTACCTTGTTCCACACTAGAATTTGTGTAGGAAAATTTCCTAGTAAAATATATTACAAGGAAACATAAGAAAGGAAACAAAATCACGAAAATATGCAAAATTTTCTGATTGCTACAGTAACGATTCGCTACAGTAACGGTTTGCTACAGTGACGGTTCGCTACAGTACGTTGACTGCTACAGTACTGTTAACTGCCGACACTACAGTACTGCTACAGTACTCGAAAATTTTTTCCAAATTTTCTGTTTGCTACAGTAAATTCGAGTTTTGCATAAACTTTCCCAGAAAATTTCATCCTTTCCTTTTTTGATTCAAAACCAGAATCTCAACTCTTTTAACCGACTATAACTCAATCCTAACTCAAATATAACCTCTAAAACAACTAAGATTCATGAATTATCATCAAAATCTTCAAGAACAAAACCTCCTCTAATCTTTCATATAAACTTAGATTTAAGGAAAATAATGAGATTAACGCTTACCTTTGATCCTTATAAAGCTTTTGAACCGAACAAATAATCAAAATTCTGAAGATCAAGGAAAGGATTTGAGAAGAGGATGAAGAAATGAGAGAAAACGAATTTACTATTCATTTCAGCCTTTGCTTCGGATGCTTGAGTAATGAGAGGATACTATTGAAGTTTTATGTTAAATATTTCTAATGGGTTATTGAATAACCCATGGGTATCCATAACCCAACATCCAAACTCATCCAGTCAATTTACAATAAATGGACTAATTGACCATTCTTAAACCACTTTTCTATGAATTTCACCATTCTTAGAATATATCCCACATGGTGCAAATATTCAGTCCAGTCATTTAACTCAATTTTCATAAATAATATTCAAAGAGAACAATTAAATATGAAAATTAAAAATGACCAAAATAAATAACTAAAGTAATTTTGTAAAATTCTAAAATACTCTTAAGCGAATTATATTATGAAATTAACGGGTATTACAATGTCGTAGAGGAGCAAGAGGAATCTCTGGCTATGCTAACTTTCGCGTGTTGGGGCATCTGGACCCAAATAAACCAATTAGTATTCAATAGCAAATCGGCAACTCCTTAGGATGCTGTTGGGATTGTTTTCCAGCTATTTTCTGATTATGGTTTAGAAAACTTACCGTTGACCCAGCAACTAGCGAGGACAATCGGAAAACACTAGAGGCCACTATTAAGTGTTGGATTTAGTGCCATTTTGGTGCTAAATCCCTTATCTTTTCATCTCTTATTTATCTTGGCTTGTGAATCTTTACCCTTATTTTGTTTGATTTAGCGTAGCTCAGGATTTCTTAGAGTTTAGGTTATTTCGTGTGATTTCATGATTCAGAGCTGTTGATAATTAACATTTTTATTGTTCTCTGATGTAGGTTGAGTGGGAAAGAGCTAATGCAAGTAGTTGGACTTGTGCTGCTACTTTGCTAAAGATTTTGAAGCCTTTTTTTTTTGCCTTCCACTGCTATAGCGGTGAGCCCTGGATTTGCAGCCTTAAATTGTCATCTTTTCTATCACCACCGCTATAATGGTGGTTCGTAGATCTGCAAAACGCTGTTTGATTTAAATAGTAAAAAGGAAGGGTTTTTAGGGTATTCTGAGTTCGAGGCAAAGATGGGGCATTGATTTCAGCTAGATGAAGAGGAGGAATCCATCTCCAAGGCTTTCAAAGTTCGATTCTTGTCAACTCAACCTCGGTTTCATGATGTTTACTAGATTTTCTACTGTTTTTTGTATATTTAAAACTATGAGTAGCTAATTTTCTCATTCTAGGGTTACTATGAACCTAATCTCTAGTTAGGAGTTGTTTTCTCTCTAACTTTGTGATTTTTGTTCAATAAATATATTCCTACCCCTCATTTTTGTCGTGCTTGCTTTAAAATTGATCACTTTAAAGTTTGCTTGTTGCTTTCACTGAACTTTGGCGAGGGATTATCTGTAGAGCATTGAGTTGTGATATCCCAAATTTAATTACCTTAGAAAATAAGGTTAAATAAATAAAGGAGCAAGTAAATAAGGATAAAATAGTTATAACAAAATTTTTGAGAAACATAAAAAGAATTTTATTTATTAAGCTAGGGACCTAATTGAATGGAATGAAGAAGGTATGAGGACGTTTTACAAATTTTACCAAAATATATATATATATATGTGTGTGTGTGTGTGTGTGTGTGTGTGTGTGGTTAGCAAATAGCAAGTGGACGGAGGTCATGAGCCAAATAATGGAAAGAGGAAGAGACGAAAATAGAAAAAAAAGAAAAGAAAGAAAGGGAGGGGAAGAGACGAAAACAAAAGAAAAAAGTGAGAAAAGAGAGAAAGTGTGTGTACAAGTGGATGAATGAGAGAAAAAGAAGGAAAAATAATGATATTGATATATATATATGTGTGTGTGTGTGTGTGGAGGCATATAGGAAAGAGATGAGAAAATTAGAGAGAGAAAGAAAGAGAGAGAGAAAGAGAGAACTAGAAAGCAGAGCAAAGAAGGGGTTTAAGAAGTTGAGAGGCTAAGAATCAGATCAGGTAGTTAGTCTTCTATAAAAGTATGATTATTTATGATTTATGATATCTATGTGCATAATCAGTTTTTATAGAATTTTATTTATAAATCTTATTCTACATAGTGAATAAGAGAAATTTAATTATTATTAGTGTGATGTTATGCTTTTATGACTAAAATGATATCTTCATGTATTTACATGTTTTTAATAAAGTGACTAGCTACTGAGATATTTTATATCTCACTTTTAGAAAATTGATCATTTCAGGAAAAAGGCAAAATGGAAGGCTTTGATGATATTAATGATGAGATTGAAGTATAGAAATATATTTTATGGTAGTTCATAATTCAAAGATATAAAGAGAATATCAAAAATTGTGTAAATTATTATTATTATTATTATTATTATTATTATTATTATTATTATTATTATTATTATTATTATTATTATTATTATTGTATATATTAAGTTCAAACATAATTAATGAGAATCTTTTCAATTTTTTCTGAGGTTACTATTCATATAAATAGTAAAATTCGTGAATAGTAAAATTTATAATTATTTGAAAAGAAATTATTCAGAAAATTATCTAGTAAACCGATTTAGAGAAAAAATATTTTTTTTAAAGGAAATAAAAATGCGGGATGTTACATAAGTGATAGGGCGAGTGGTGGAAACCTAGGGGTTTTGCTTGTTAATTAATAGGAATATTAATTAACCTCGCTTAATCAAATTAGGTTAATACTTAATTGACTTAAACTTATATAAGTGATTGTGTTAGAGTTGAGTAGCTTAATTTAGGTTTGAGATAATCACTTTAAGCCTTTAGAAAACCTAAGATTAAAGTATATATTTGATTAGAATCACAAGTGTTAGGCAGAGTTAGCAATTCTTAGGACGAGAGAGGGGGTTTAGTTGCCCTAGGCCTTTTACTACATTAATTTCATCCAAAATTGTGATTGCATTCTCTTTAATTTCGAAAAATATAAAAAAAATATTTTGTCTTTTGGTTTTTAGCTTTCAATTTCCAATTAGGGATACCTTTGATCCAAAGTAGTTGTCTGACTAATACATTTTAAGTTTCTTGAGTAGTTAGCTAGTTAGTCCTCGTAGAAACAATAATCTGAACTCCTTTCACTGTATTACTTCTGCGATTGGTACGCTTGCCAAATCACTTAACAAGTTTTTGGCACCGTTTCCGGGAACTAACGATTTCGCTAATATTCAAAGAAATTCAAGGGTGCTAGATTAGACACTATCTTGCTTTGAGTCTTTGTTTTTATTTTAATTTTCCTTTTGATATTCTTCTTTTTATTTAATTAGTCATTTTTGCATTTATATTTTTTTTATTTCCTATTTGTCTATTTTGACTAGAGTTTTCTACTGTGTATGTGAGGTACCACTCAAACTTCTAATCTTCTCTTTGAGCTTGAGATCGAAAGACTCGCAAGGAGAACTAGAAAGGAAACGAGAGCTAGGAGAACTCAAGTGAGCTATGCTACACAAGAAGAAATAGCTGAAGATAATCAGAATCATCGAGGTGTTGAAGTTAATGTTGGTAATGGGGCTAGCAATGAGCCTCAGGTGGGACATAGAGCAATTTGGGATTATGCTTCACCGTATATAATACCTGTCATTTTTATTTTTCGTTTAATTTGATGAATTTTATTTTGCAATTGTTGGTTTGAAAATACTATGTGAAATGTGTGTATGATATCATAATATGATGTGATGATGCTTAGATATATGATTTCGGGCTATAGGCTAGCAATGTGTGATACTAGGCCATATAAGGACCAAATTGAAAATCACAGGGACTTAAATAAAAATTTTGAAATTTGTTGGGCTGTAGCAAAAGGTCTTTAAAAGGGTAAGAATAGAAGTAGAAAATTATGAAGGACCTTGGTGTAAAATAAGAAAAGGAAAATAATTCCTAAATCTTAATATATTAATTTTATGATTAATTTATTAAGTATAAGAAGAGAATAAAAAGAAAAATATAATAAATACAAAACTAAAAGTGGACATTATATAGTTAGTGGAAAGCAAGTGGATATATTCAGTAAAGTATATTAGTAGTATAAGTTAACTAAAGGATATACAAAAGATTAATAAAAGAAGTAGCTAGATATCCAAGGTAACCAAATCTAATTTAAATATTAAGTTAAAAATAAATAATTCTAGTAGTTAAATTTGAAACTTCCTTCTACAATCTGAACCATATCTAATATCTTTTAGTTAGATTAAGTCAGGATTGAAGTATTAATGACATGTACATATATAGTTTCAAATTTTAAACCTTATTTGTTAGATAATAGTATAACAAATAAATTAAATACAATCCTAGTCTAATAAATCATAGGCAATACCAAAATTAAAAGATAAAGTACTCAGGAGCTTTTAAGAATTTATTACTCCAAAAAAATAATTAATAGAATTAACAAATTAATTACTAATCTAATTAGCTATGGTATTTTAGAATTATTAAAAGTAAATTTGATAATATAACGTAAATAATAAGAAGTGATAACAATGCTATGGAATTTAATATAATAAACTAGATATTTAATCAAAGTATTCCCAACTAATAGATTATAAATATATTAGAAATACCTATTAAATATCCAAGTTTTATTTTATTTTATTTTATTTTTTTAACTCAAGAAGTAAACAAACAAATATCTAAATCAAATTAATCAACCTAGCTATCTTAAACTAAGTTAGAAACCCTAGAACAAATACATACTCAACCAAACTAAACCCTCCCACAAGCACACTCTCTCAACTAATCTTTTTCCTAAACACCAATACTCAATTTTCAATGTTGGGAAGCTCAAGAGAAGTTAACAACTATTAAGTAAGAAGAAATTAAGGTAAGTCATAATATTCCCTTCCTTTTTAGCAATGTTGTTTCTTTTGAAATAAACATAAGAATAACCCTAACCCCACATCATGTTTTACAGCCCACACACACTCCTAGGATTTGCACATTCCATACCCAAACAAGAACTCAAAGGGTTTCATCTATAGCAAGAATTAAAACAAGGTAAGAACATTTATTTTCAGAAATTCTGTAGCAATTTTTTTGAAAATTAAAACAGTCATATCTCTCTCTTGAAAACTCCAAAATTCTTAAATTACCTATGCACGGAAAGCACTTTCTGTCTATTTTCCAGAAAACTAAAATCGTTTGAAAATCCATACCATTTTTGAGATATGGCTAAAACAGTGCTCGGACGTCAGAAAACTGAAATAAAATAATTTTCTATTTTAATTTCAAAGTTTGTCTTTCAAACATGCAATAGGAAACTTCAGCACATTATCGAAGAACCTTGAAATATCATGCTATGGTTTAGTAAGGAACCCAGGTGAGTAAACTAACCCTTCTTTAATATTATCTTAAATGTTTAAGTAATAGGATATAAAGATAGATAATGATCATAATAGAAAAGAGAGAATTCGATTAAGAAATCCGAAATATTGAAATTGAAACTTTTATGCACAATTTAATTGTTGATGAAATTACTAACGGGAAACGTTAGGAGAAAAGAGATGGTTCATGAGATAAATGTGATATATTGTGATTTGGGATACTTTAGAGTTATCAAGTGAAAATTGATAGGATGATTACATTGATGATTATATTGATGAATATATTGTTAAATATGTTGATGAATTATTTTTGGTGATTTATATGAAATTGTTTGAACCTTGATTGTGTTTGGGCGGGATAGTACCCAATTTCATGTCAAGGAGGAAATTTGGATGACAGGACGACCTGACCTCTAAGAGTAGAGACAAAGATTCCCTCGGTAGGATCTCAAGTTTGAATTTAATCCGTGGGGCACCTTGACCGTTGAGGATGAGATTGTACATCATGACAAGTTTTGATGAGATTGATGAAATTGGTTAAGTGAGCCTGCGGGCGCTCCCGGGTATGATGAGATTGGTTGAGCGAGCCCACGGGCTCTCCCAATACTTTATCATTGACAAGTACTAGTTCTGTTGGTCTGAATTATTTGATTGATTTGCAAACTCTTTGATGTGTATCTTTCCTTGTGATTTATGCCTATGCTTTTATTTTATTACTTTCACAAACAGATTTTATTAGGGCGAGGATTGGCTCGCTCACCGAGATATTTATCTCACACTCGTTAATTTAATTTTTTTTAGATCAGGTAGTGGAGAAAGAGTATCTACAAAAGAGCTAGAGTCGCCATTGGACTATCCCATTGTTAAGTAGGTCCCGAGATTTTGGTATTATTTTATTAAGTATTAGGAAGCTCTGTGGTTAACTAGGGCATCTAGGGAGTCTGGGGTGAATTGATTATTTAATTTGAACAATATGTTTTAGTTAGGTTGGTTAATTATAAGATTTATTTTTATTTATTTTTTTATAAATATTCATAAATAAACAAATGTGGTAGAAAATGAGATGTCAGTTAGGCTTACGGTGACACAGGTCTTATGTTAGCTTGTCGATCATATGCTTGGAATTTGGGTCGTGACACCGCATAATGTTGGAAACATTTTGAGCATAGTGAAGCCTGCTATTGGTGCTAATAACTTCGAGAAGAAGGCTATAATACTAAACCTTGTCCGACAAGGTCAGTTTGAGGGAAGCCCCATTGAGGATCCAAACAACCATATCATGAATTTTCTCGATATTTGTGATATGGTCAAGCTTAACAGAGTTATTGATGATGCAATTTGCCCTTGACTATTCCCTTTCTTCTTAAGGGACAGTGTAAAAAATTAGTTGATGACTCTACCGCCAGGAAGCATTACTACTTAGGTTGAGCTTCAAAAGAAATTCCTAGACAAATTCTTCCTTCCCTTAAGGTCAGTGAAATTGATGAATGAAATTACAACTTTTTACCAACAAGAGAGTGAAACTTTATACACTGCTTGGGAGTGATTTAAGGAGATGCTGAGAAAATTCCCTAACCATGGTATTTAAGAGTAGCAACAAATTTTGATTTTATACAGTGGATTCACATATGAAACTAAAGATAAACTGGACATCGCAGCTGACAGTGCATTAATGGCAAAATCCATTGAACAAGCTTAGGAAATAATTAAAACAATGGGAGCTAGTCAAAATGCTTCTATCCAAGCAAGAAGCGGTGCAAAGAAAGGGATACTAGAGTTGGATACCTTTAATACTCTTTTAACTCAGAATGAAGCATTGACTAAGAAGGTCGATATGTTGTGCTCGAGGCAACAAGAACCTATAAAAGTGAATACCGTAATCACTCCAGAATCCAAATGTGATTTTTGTGGTGGGGTTCATATTAATAGTTGTTGTGAGGAATTTGCTTCACTAGAGTAGTTTAATTATATGGGTAGTCAGCAAGGGAATCAAAATAACCCATATTCTAACAACTACCATCCAAGCTCAAGAAATCATCCAAACTTTTCCTAGAGCAGTAATCACTGCCTAAACCCCCTACTACATCTTCATCTTCTGGCAGGCTTTCTTAACCTCCTGGATTCAGTAACCAGAGTAATTACACTCCTCAAAATAGAGCTCTACCGCCTCAAGTGGAGAAGAAACCATCAATGGAGGAGGTATTTATGAAGTTCATGGAAAGAAGTAAGTCAGTGTTCTAAACTCAGAATGTGGCCATTAAAAACTTAGAGACTCAGATGGGTCAATTGGCAAATGCTCTAAACAATAAGCCGAAAGGTAATCTCCCTAGTGACACTTAGAATAACCTAAGTAGGGAGCAGAAAGAGCAATGTAATGCCATTACCTTAAGGAGTGGCAAGGAGCCTCCTGAGGTTGTCAAACAATATAATCAGACACAAGGAATGGTCACTAAAGAAGATAATGAAAAAGTTGTCAGGCTTTAGGAGAAAGCAATTAAGAAAGTTGATGCTTCGGGTGCTAAAAGTAAAGGTAAAATGGGAAATGCGATAAAAGATGTGAGGGCTGAGAATTTTGTCCCACCAATGCCTTATCCTCTGAGGCATAAAAAGTTTAATCTGGACTGACTATAAAAAATTCTTAGGGATCTTAAAATAACTTCATATCAACATCCTATTTGTGGAGACGTTGAAACAAATACCCAGTTATGTAAAGTTCATAAAGGATGTTTTATCAAGAAAAAGGCTCTTGGGTGAGTTTGAAACTGTTGCTATGAATTAAGAATACAGCGCCATTCTCTAAAATAAGTTGCCTAGCAAAATGAAAGACCCGGGTAGCTTTGTGATCCCATGCAACATTGGGAGAAATTTTTCTGGAAAAGCAATGGGTGATCTAGGAGCAAGTGTGAATTTGATGGCGCTCTCAGGAAACTGGGTTTGGGAAATGCTGGGCACACCATAGTAACTCTTCAACTGGTTGACCGTTCATTATGCTATCCAAATGAAGTTATTGGGGATGTACTTGTCAAGGTAGACAAGTTAATCTTTTCGGCTGATTTTATTGTCATGGACAATGAGGAAGACAAGGAGATCCCAATCATTTTAGGGAGACCTTTTCTAGCTACCAGGAAGACTATAATTGATGTTCATAAAAGTGAATTAACTATACAGGTCAAAAATCAAGATATCACCTTTAACATGAACATTGTAAAGAAAGTTTCCAATGACCCGGAGGAATGCTACTCTTTGAAGATGATTAACAACGATTCTCATGAGTATCTCCACGTTGAGATGTATAAAGATTGCTTGAAGGATGTTGAATATGTGGGAAAAAGAACAAGGGAAATTCTGGGAATTTCATAGGCTTATGCCAAGTTTCGTAATGATCCCATTAAATTCAAACCTTCTGATATTGCAAACAATGTTGTTACTCAATTGAAAGCATTTAAGAAGAAGCAAAAACTGGAAGATTCACCTTGAGCATAGGTGCCCTAGTAAAATTTGGCTGAAGACTATAAACTTAGCGTTCTTAGGAGGCAACCCAAGTTTCTAGCTTATTTGATTTTTGAATTTGATTTTAGTTATAGTTGTGTTATGTTGATGTTGTTTTTATTTGCATATGTAGTTTATCTTGTGTGGCTACTGAGAATGCTAATACTGTGTGGACACTTGGCTAAATCTTGTTTTTGTAGCTGTTTGGATGGTTGTTGAGGGTTGGGAATGGTTTAAATTGAGTAAAACCACTGTTTTGATCTGATATTTTATCTGCTGTTGAACTGTAAGTGTTAATTCTGATTTAAGTTGATTAAATATGGTAGGATTGTCGTTCAAAAGGTTGGTTATGTTGAGAGGTTTGCGTTTGTATGTTTGGTTGTCAAAATGTGTGAGGGGGAATGAAATTTTTACTTGTAAGGGAGAGGAAGTTTTTATTGATGAATTATGTTGTCTGTGAGCTTTACTTGTTGTCACTCACCACTATAGTGGTGGCTTTTCTCTACTATAGCAGTGAGTCCTGAAGGAAAAGACCAAAACCCTCTGCCTAACACCGCTATATCGGTGGTTACTGACCATTATAGTGGTAGAGGTCAAATTTTTTTAAAAAAAGAGAGCCCAATTCTCTGTCACGCACTGCTATAGCGGTGAGTTCTGGTCGCTATAGCGGTGCATCGAGCTATTTAAAATGCTGAGCCCTAAATTTTTCACTCGCCATGCCATCGACACCCCCTCCCTGTGCTTTCTCTTATGCGACTAGTCTTCTAGTTTAATTTTCGGCCAATCCCCACCTCAATCTCCTTCCTAATCACTGAATCTATCGATCTTTAAGTGTTTGGGTGCTTTTGACTGATTGAATAAGGCATTTGAAGTGGTTCTCTTGTGTTCGTGTTCTCTACTACTTTGTCACGATGTTTGGTAAGTATTTTTCCCCTTGTTTCTTTAATCTTTCTTTCTTCTTTTATTGGTTTTCTGCGTTATTGTTATAGACAACAATTATTGTTGCAAATTTCTTCTTTTTTTGTTCTAAGTTTAAGTATAGATTTGTGTTTTTTGTGGGTGTGGTTTTTCTCTATGCTTTGAAGGATGTTTTAATAGATTTGCCCATTGTTGTTATTGACATTTATGGATTAGAAGATTGTGAAGCATTTTTAGGCTTCAAATTGCAATGAACACATTTATATAAACGTATGCCCACAAGATGTTTGATGAAATGCCTAAATGAGTGTGCCTTTGATTTTCGTGTATGGATTGGATGGTTTTGCTACCAAATAGATATATTATTGAGTATATTGTTGAATTTTTGGTGGTTGATGCACAAGAATAGTGAGAATTTTACATGGACTTAGGGTGTTTGATAAAATGTCTCAATAGGTTTCCCTTTTTTGTGGAGCATGATTTTGATGAATTTGCAGCCATGGGATGTTGTAATAAGTGCATTGTTGAGTATTTGGGTGGTTAATGTACAATATCCTTGAGAATTGCATATGTGCCTAATGTGTTTGCTAATGCATAAATGAAAGATTGAATGTGTCTGATGTGAGTCCTTTTTGCATGGAGGGTTGCTATGCCTGTAGTTGAGTCTTAGTTAAGATTTTAGTCTTGTAGTTTGAGGGATGACCAATTTACCATGTTAACAAATAGAGAACTCATGTATTTTGAATGAATTGCACTGAACTTCAAGTGAAATTGATTATTGTGATTGAATTGTACTTTTCTAAATGCAGGACTTTTGATTGTCCTTGCATTCTTATGGCACCACCGGCTCCTAAGAGGAAGAAGCTCCCCACTAAAAGGAAAGAAACTCTCGGTGCCTCTTCATTAGCATCGGTAGAATATCTTACATTCAGAACTCCTGAACATGGTGCAAGATATTTTAATGACATAATTGATAGAACCGTGAAAATGGAAAAGGCGTTTGACTTGGAACCTGATGAATACCCCAAGATTCATGAGCAAATAACTAATCGGGGGTGGACTGAAATCTATAATTTGCCAGAGTTTGCAAACATAAGCTTGGTGAAGGAATTCTATGCGAACTCGTTTAGAATCCAAGGTAATACCCTGAAGAGATTTAAAATGGAAGTCAGGGGAAAAGAAATAAGTTTCACCGAGGGGGCGATAGATGAAGTTGTTAAATTGTGGAATCCGAGAGGTCAAAGTTATCATAGCTTGATACCTTTGAACAATTGGGACATTGAGGAAGTGAAAGCAACAATCTATAAGCCGGAAGTAGAATGGGAATTCGATTCTAAAGGAGTTATTTACAAGGTGAGGCGCACGGATTTGAATCCATTAGCAAAGGCGTGGTTCACCTTTATGCAGCACACAATAATTCCGATGGGCAATTTCTCTGATGTTTTTGTAAAGAGGCTGTCATGTTATATTGCTTGATGACTGGCATCCCAATTAATTTGGGGAAAATAATTTTAGACACAATTGAAGAATTTGCTCAAAAAAAAAAGTGGAATAATTGAATATCCCTATCTCTTGACTGTTTTCTTGGTGAAGAAAAAAGTCCCTGTTTTTGTTAATGACAAGAAATTGAAGAGATCTCTCGAAATAAAGAAAGACTACATTGATAGTTTAGATACTGAAGGTAGACCAGCACCACTTCAACCTGTCAGCCGTCCTCATCATACAGTACCTCGAGCTCGTGCTACTAATGTGAGTCTTGAAGATGTTAGCATAGAGTTAGGAGAGGTCAAGCAGTCAATGGCAGACTTTAGAACATAATTAGAAGAGACACAGAAGGACGTGCGTTATACTATGGATTATGTGACTGCTTTGGGATCATTGATGGCTGAGAAGTTCAGTCTTGACATGTCCAGTCTTCCAGTTAAAGGTGAGTCATCTGGCGTTGGTGGTGAGGAAGAGGAAGAGGCAGTTGCAGATGATGCTAATAAGGGAGCAGCATATGACGATCAGATGCAAGATTAGCATTGGGAAACACCATTTTATTTCTGTCTTTTATTTTTCTATTTTTTTTGTTATTTGTGTTGTGAACTGCTGATAAATTTGTATAACTGCTATATGCTTGTGATTTGAGATTGTGAACTTGATGTATAGTTGAAATGATGTGAATGGCAATCAATATCTGTTTTGGCAGTTACTTTTATGATTTGTTTTTATGTTTTGTTTTTTGTGTTTCTTCTTCTCCGTTGGTTGATTTGGGACAGTGGGGGCACTATCAATTTTAAGTTTGGGGCAGAAGAATAATCTGTTTTTGTTTATTTGTTGTCACAGATAATTGTGTAAAGCAGTTAGTTATTAGAATAGGCAGATTTTTAAACTTTTCTTTCATTTCTTTAATCTGATCTTTGTAAGAGAAAGTGATGTTTTGTTGACTTAAAAACTTGACCATTTTGTTAAAATTTAAATTCTTGAAATTGTTTTTAATAAAGATTTAGTCTTATTTTCAATAATATTAGGAGATTTTCTTCAAAACTCTTGTTAGGCTATTTGAAAATTGGGAATTTTGAGAGTGAATGTTGTTGCTTGAGTTAACCTTTCCTAAAAATAAAAAATAAGCTCAATAAGGGGTATAAATTTCAGATTCCAATAAATAAAAAAACGTTATTTAAATAAGAATAATTTGCTAGCTTGAAGGTGTGGTTTATGTTGGGGTGGTGTCGCGTTGATTAGGCGCACAGACACTATTTCAACCAATGAACCTTGCTTTTGGTTGATTTGAGAGAATGAATGAGTAGGAAGTGCTGTGTGGCTTAGGTGTCTTTTTATTTTTTACTTGTCTTGGCTTGTGAATATTTACCCTTGTTTTGTTTAATTTAGCGTAGTTTAGGATTTCTTAGAATTTAGGTTATTTCGTGTGATTTCATGATTCAGAGCTGTTGATAATTAACATTCTTATTGTTCTCTGATTTAGGTTGAGTGGGAAAAAGCTAATGCAAGTAGTTGGACCTGTGATGCTACTTTGCTGAAGATTTTGAAGCCTTTTTTTTTTTTCTGCCTTCCATCGCTGTAGTGGTGTGCCCTAGATCTGCAACCTTAAGTTGTCATTTTTTCTGTCCACCATCACTATAGCGATGGATTTTCACTGCTATAGCAGTGGTTCACAAATCTGCAAAATGTTGTCTGGTTTAAATAGCAAAAAGGAAGGGTTTTTAGGGTATTCTAAGTTCGAGGCAAAGAGGGAGCATCGATTTTAGCTAGACGAAGAGGAAGAATCCATCTCCAAGGCTTTCGAAGCTCGATTCTTGTCAACTCAACCTCAGTTTCATGATGTTTACTATATTTTCTGATATTTTCTATATATTTAGAACTATGAGTAGCTAATTTTCTTATTCTAGGGTTACTATGAACCTAATTTCTAATTATGAGTTGTTTTCTCTCTAACTTTGTGATTTTTATTCAATAAATACATTCCTATCACTCATCTTTATTGTGCTTGCTTTAAAATTGATCACTTAAAGGTTTGCTTGTTGCTTTCACTGAACTTTGGCGAAGGAGGTGTTTGTAGAACATTGAGTGATAGGGCGAGTGGTGGAAACCTAGGAGTTTTGCTTATTAATTAATAGGAATATTATTTAATCTCACTTAATCAAATTAGGTTAATGCTTAATTGACTTCAATTCATATAAAGGATTGTGTTAGAGTTGAGTAGTAGAGTTGAGTAGCTTAATTTAGGTTTAGGAAAATCACTTTAAGCGTTTAGAAAACTTAAGATTAGAGTGTATATTTGTTTAAAATTACAAGTGTTAGGGAGAGTTAGCAATTCTTAAGACGAGAAAGGCGATTAGTTGCCCTAGACCTTTTATTATATTAATTTCATCCGAATTTGTGATTGCATTCTCTTAATTGCAAAAAATATAAAAAAATATTTTGTTTTTGGTTTTTAACTTTCAATTTTCAATTAAAGCTAGCTTTGATCCAAAGTGGTTGTCTGACTAAAACATTTTAAGTTTTTTGAGTAATTAGCTAGTTAGTCATCGTGGGAACGATAATCTGAACTATTTTCACTATATTACTTGTGTGATTGATATGCTTAACAAGTTTTTGCCAAGAATCGGTGCTGTTAAATTTAATACTGATGCGGGATGCTGCGAGGGGACGCGGGGGGGGGGGGGGGGGGGGGGGGATTGGAGATTCGGTGTTGTTTTCCACGATTCTAGGGGGCATATTCTCCATGCTGCGTCGAACAGTTGTAGAAGTTTGCTGTCACCAGAAGTTGCAGAGGCTCAGGCTGCTTGCTGGGCGATATAGCTTGCAGTGGTGCTAGGTTTTCATGAGTTAGAGGTGGAGACTGACTCGTTGCTGCTGGTGAATGTCTACAAGGGTACACGAGATTTTTGTCCCTTGGATTTACTTGCGCGTGATGTGTGACATCTGGGGAGCTTCTTCCAATCATTCTGCTTTACTCACATCAGTAGGGATGCCAATAGGGTGGCCCACTATTTGGCAGAAAATGGGAGTCCTTTTAATATTCAGTCTTCTTCTGTATTTTCAGACCAGTTGCTGCATTTGGCTGATATTGACTTTCAAATGTTTCTTTAATTGAATTAATTTGGGCCAATGGCCTTTATTCAAAAAAAAAAAGATTAAACTATCGCTCTCCTAGATATTACTCATTCTCCATCTTTCTATAGATATATATGTATGGATAACATTAATTATATGTAAAAATTTAATATAATAAATAATATACAAGTAAATATAATATAACACAGTAACATAAAAATACAACATATTTATAATTCACAAACACAATTATATAATCAAACCAGTATTTATTTTATCGACATTGTTGGCGCAGGTCCCAGTGGGGCAGCAAAACCATAATCCCATTACAAAAACGTCAAATATCGCTGAAATTTAGAAAGGGAAAGCCTCAATAATGGAAGGAATCGTGGGGATTTTGATGATATTATAACGAGCAAAGCCTGCTTTCTTCAACAGCTTACCCCATTCAGCTTCAGTTCTCTCCCTTCCTCCATTGGTGTGAGCCATCATGAGCAGATCAAATGCCATTTTTGCGTCGTCAAACACTTCACTGCCTTCTGCTTCCAGCACTATCTCCACTATTATGATCTTCCCTTTCCTCTGATCTTTCACTGCTTTCTTGCAGTTCTCCAGAATCTTGATGCAGTGCTCGTCACTCCAATCATGCAGAACCCACTGCGTCACAAACATTTTTTTAATCTTAGAAATATTATTGCACGATATACTCATAATGTCAACTAAAATGTATGTATCACACTGTCCTGTCACATGATGATGATATTATATATAGCCGAGTAGCCGACAAAGTATCGTTGGAAAGATTTGTTGTAGTTAAAAAGTTGTTTTATTATGGTAGATATTATATTACAAAAGGTGATTGAAGCGGAATATTAGATATAATATATATGGTACGTATTTGCATATGTAATGATTGTCCCACCAAGTCCAGCCGCTGATCATCTCTATAACCTTCCCGAAAATTCATTGTATAATCTTTTTCTACATTCTGAATTGTTTATTTAATTAAAAATTTAGCTCTTTTAAGTTTTATCATAAGCTACCTCAATAGAATTTCCAGAAATTACAGAAATAGAGCACGCGAGGTTTCATTATTTCTTAAGGTCAAATGAGACGCCATGGTTAACATTTTTAGATTTTTTTCTTTTATTAAGGAATGAAGATAGTGTTATACTGTACTTTAATTTAATCTATTTACCAAAGTTATGTTAGTTCAAGACTAAATTAAATATATTTTCTTACAACAAATTTTGACCAGTCATCTGAATTCATCTACTTATATTGTTAAATAATTTTATTATCTATAAAATTTACTTTAATAATGAAAATAAATTATAGATAAATCAAATATAATATTAAAAAAATATTAATTTGTAATTGAACTTAAAAAGAAGGTAAGTATAGTTCACCCATGATATATTTTAGATGCTCATAAATTGCTCTCTTGTAAAATGAAGATTTGAGGACGTAATGGGAATTTACTGGCCTTTAGAAGAACAGCGTCGGCACTTGGAATGGAGTGAAACATGTCACCGCCAACATGGGTGACTCCAGGGTGTTGATTTGCTGTGGCGATGACATGTGGTAGATCAAGGTTGATTCCTTTGATGTGCGGATAAGATTGAACGATCTCAGCCACGGCCCCACCGGTTCCGCCACCAACGTCCACCAAGGATCCTATGCTTTTGAAGCCATCCTTGTACTAACATAGTATCGCTTCCATGATGAACTTCACCGTGCACGCCAATGCATCATTGAATATCTTATTAAACGCTGCGTTTTTGGAGGCGAAGTCCCACATCTCGCAGCCATGCGCCTTGTTGAAGGCGCTCCCACCCTCTCTCGCACACGCGCTCAGGTAATGCCACGGGGCATGCTGCCATGGGTGGTTCTCCATTATTACCATTGGGGCTAGGCTGAACTGGGACCCATGTAGGAGCCACGTCGACGCATCAGTCAGCCCGTAGAGGGTGTCTCCACCGTCTGATGGGTGATGTGCGGTGAAGATCTTCTTGCGGACCAGCGCTCTCATGATGCGAAAGAGGTAGGGGATATGTGGGGACGAGGGAGATTCAGATTCCAAGGAGGCTGCCAGCTGGGACAACGTGATTAAGCGGCCGTGGGAGTGTATGATATCGGCTATGCGGAGCTCCACAGCGCATTTCAGTGCCATGGAATCCGCAAAGCCGTAGAGGGCATCCCAGATAACTGCTTGGCTTGTTAGAGAAGCGTCTGAAAGTATTTTTGTGTGCTCCATTGATTGAAGCAAAGTTAAGCAGAGCTAAGGAAAGACAGAGATTCTGAAAGCAACAAAGGCTCGTGGAAGTGGTCAGGGGATGCTGTGTAGCTATATAGAGATAAGAGAGAGAAATCATTCATGTTAACTTCTAGCTTGTGGAGACATAGAATTTTTGTTCAATAGATTCCGTTCCGCAAATATTATAATTTTTTAATTTAATTATTAAAAAATTAAGTGTTTTAATTTTGTCTTTAATTGCACTTGTGTCTCAATATTGTTATTCTCTTTACTTAATCACAAAATCTCAGTTAAATTAAAGTAATTTTTGACAAAAAGATTGACCAATTAAAAAATAATTATTTTTAAGGATTAAATTGAGATATTTAATGTTTCAGATATTAAATTAAGATAATTGTAATTTTTTTGGAGAATCTCTAGAAGATAACTTATCATATATTTATAATATCAATATATATTTATAATATCAATTTTTTCCAATTTAGTTTATTTTTATTTTATATATATAATGTTTGGTTTATAGTCAGTGTCTACTTAAAAATGAACATTTAGAACAATAATTGTTATATAAATTACTCCATCCTAGTCTTTTTTTTTTTCAAAGAAACATTGATTTCTCATGGGCAGTGGTTGAAGATAATATTGCCTGCTCACTCTTAAGTAGTAATTTGCCTCCTCATTGGTGTTGATTAAGCATTAAGTAAAGGAAGAAGTATGTATATATATATATATATATATATATATATATATTTTCCAGCTTGTATCATTTAATTCATAGATATCATGAAAGATCAGTTTTTTGGCCTTTTCTACTTTAATTTTTTTTTTTTGCTGATAGAAAATTTTCCTTTCCTTTTCTTAATTTTTTTTTCTAATAGAAATGGTATAGATTTTATTGAATGGTATAGATTGATCAATTCAGCCGATGAACTAGCCTATTGTTCGGTCCAAATGAAATTAAAAACTGTAAGACTAAAAATCCAATCTAACCTAATCAAAAATAAAATTTCACTGAACAATATTTTTGCTAAAAATCTTAATAGCAAATTGGTTCACTTAATAGCTAACACTCTACTAATGCTTGCCCTCTATTTGCACAAGTCCTTCCCTATTATAACACAACCAACCTGACCTCCAACTATAAAACCAAGCAACATGCATGGGACTTTCTAGTTGTAGGAGTTCCTTTCTTTCATACCACAATGGCATAATTATTAGTCTTCACTTACAAAATTAATCCAATGCAAGACTTACTAATTACTTAGCATCAACAATTTCTTTTTTCTTATTCTTCTAATTTTTTATAATATTATTATTTTTCCAGGAAAAAAACAAGAGAACAATGAAAACAGGATGAAAACAACATAACACGAAAATCTTTATTAATTTACTATACTAGGTCCAACTATATCAGGTCAACTCTTGAATTAAAATGAACAGAAGCTGCAAGTTCTTTCAATATTTTCAATTCTAGGATATGGAATTTGGCCACTTTGTACACCGACACTGATATTATGTTCTGTATGATATGGGACTTGGGAACCTATCAGAATAACGAGCAGTTGTACTTACATCAGAATAATGAGTAGCTATGGACTATCATATTTTATTCACCTTTTGGTAAGCTTACATAGAATATTGTAGAAAAAGTAAAAGCTCAATCCTCTCGAGTTATTCACAGGCCATTTATGATTTGCATTGGATCGACGCCTGCAACGTGCGAGCTCAACCCCTCTCTTATAATCAAACCCGTATTTATTTTATTGATATTATTGGCGCAGGTGCCAGTGGGGCTGCAAAACCATAATCCCATTATAAAGACGTCAAATATGAAATTTAGAAAGCGAAAACCTCAATAATGGAAGGAACAGTGGGGATTTTGATGATATTGTAACGAGCAATACCTGCTTGCTCCAATAGCTTACCCCACTGAGCTTCAGTTCTCTCCATTCCTCCATTGGTGTGAGCCGTCATGAGCAGATCAAATGCCATTTTTGCATCGTCAAACACTTCACTGCCTTCTGCTTCCAACACTATCTCCACTATTATCATCTTCCCTTTCTTCTGATCTTTCACTGCTTTCTTGCTGTTCTCCAGAATCTTGATGCAGTGCTTGTCACTCCAATCATGCGGAACCCACTGTGTCAGAAACATAAGGTCATTACTTCATACGAATAGGAGCACGCGAGGTCATTACTTCATAAGGTCAAATGAGACGCCATGGTTAACATTTTAAATTTTTTTTCTTTTATTAAGGAATAAATATAGTGTTCTATTAATGTATTTTAAATTTAGTCTATGTACCAAAGTTATGTTGGTTGAAGACTAAATTAAATATATTTTCTTCAAAAAAACGTCGACGAGTTGCATCTAGTTATAGTAATATCAATTAAATAAGGTTACTTATATTTGAATTCATCTAGTTATATTAATATTAATTAAATAAGACTACTTATATAGGTAAAGTAAACTAAGGAGGCATTTGTTTTACTTTTTCAAATGAAGAGATTTAAATCTAGATACATATCTGATTATTAAGATATTATCTCAATATTGAATACTAAGAAAATAAGATTGCTTGTATTTTAACATTTATATGTTTTATGCATTAAATACATCGAAAATATTTCAAAACTTTTTATGAGATTTGACGGTAAAAATTTATTTGGAAAAATTAAGTGCTTAAAGCCGAAAAGCAAAAACAAAAAAATGTATTTAATATAATGGAATAAAATCTAAATGAATTAGATTTAAATTCTCATTAAGTTTAACCAAATGGGGTCTATACTTTTTTTTTGGTTACAAAGAAGGTAGAAGACCTAAGGAAAGGGAAGTGGAAAAACCGAAAAAGAGATATGAAAGAGATCGAACTTTTAATAATCAAGACCCCTTGAAACTTATAGAAGAACCACTTGTGTTAAGGCTCTTAGGCAAAACCTAATTTTTGATTAAATGATGTTTGATATTCTTATTATTTTAAATCTTACACTTCACAGTCTTGATATTTTAATACTTATTGTAAAAACTTCCATTTCAATTTAATTTTTTTCAAATTAGTTAGCATTCTTTATAACATGGGCTTTTAATTTTATTCTATGACAGTAAATCTAGTTGATTTATTTTAAACTTTAATATGAAATTGTGATTTTATGTTAATATGACAATAAAAGTTGTTAAATAATTTTAGTATTAGAAGTGTATAAAATTAACTTTAATGATGAAAAATAAATTTAGATAAATCAAATATAATATTTAAAAATATTAATTTGTAATTTAACTTGAAAAGAAGGTAAGTATGCTTCACCCTTGATATATTTTAGATGCTCATAAATTGCTCTCTTGTAAAATGAAGATTTGAGGACGTAATCGGAATTTACTTACCTTTGGAAGAACAGCTTCGGCACTTGGAATGCAGCGAAACATGTCACCGCCAACATGGGTGCACTCCAGGGTGTTGATTCGCTGTGGCGATGACATGTGGCAGATCAAAGTGATTCCTTTGATGTACCGATAGGATTTAACGATCTCAGCCATGACCCCTCCGGTTCCACCACCAGCGTCCACCAAGGATCCCATGCTTTTGAAGCCATCCTTGTAACATGACCGAGCGCGCCAATGCTTCATTGACTATCTGATTAAACGCTGCATTTTTGGAGGCGAAGTCCCGCATCTTGCACTCGCAGCCATGCGCTTTTTTTTTTTCCTTTTTGGAACAAATGAAAAAATTTTTCATTAAATGCAGAGAAGCATGAAGCCTAATACATGAGATAATATATGATATTAAGATAATAAATACTAAAACTCATGAAAAATTAGGTAGAAATATTTAGAGCAACACACTCTAAAAAATATATAGGTTTTAAAGAGGTAACACACCCCTAGATCAAAGGATTAAAGCTAAAAAGCCTAACCCTAGCAGCTGACCAATTTTTTTTTTTTTTACAAATAGAAAAACAAGCACAAGATCTGGATCTAATGGAGGTAGAAACACCATCAAGAAGAAGCTAAAAACTTCAAAACCAAGAACAATCAGAAGCAGGCCAGAGACTGTCGGGAGGGAGTTTAGCATCGGGAAGACGGAGGAGGGTGGCGGGATTCGGCATCGATACCAGAGTTCCAATCTCGGGATTTGCCTTTTTTATTCATTTTTTCCACATTTTCCCACCCCAATCAGAAAGAGGCTAGCAGCAAAAATCATCCGAAAACTTTAAGCCTCGATAGTCCCTTAACCCGAGCCTCACCCACCTAGCAAACCACCTCGAACTGTATCAGCCTCCATTGTTGCCGAGAAAGGTTGGGCACGTGGAACAGAAGTTGTGATTGGATCAATACCGGTGAGATTTCGCGATCAAGGCTCAACACGCATCCCCTGAATGTAGATCACGATTGCCTCTGGCAACACCTGTGCGGTCATCTCACTGCTGATGGATCTACTTGGACAGGACCTGGGATAGAGAAAGGCGAAAATGAGAGGGGAGAAACTGGCATCACCTGGGTGAGTGGAAGCACAAACGGCGAAAGAGAAGAAACACAAAGGGGGAAATGGAAACACTTCTGAAGAGGACGAAAGGGTATGAAGCCAAAGACTAATAGAGAGTCAATGACACAGAGAAAAGCAAAAAGAAAGTGAAATTAGAGACAGAGGGGACGAAAGGAAAACATAGATAAAGACAGACATGGTAACAAAACTCTTCTGAAGAACAAAGAAAAAACTTCTACTAAGAGAAGGGGAAAAACTCTCACTAAGGAGAGGGGAAGAAGAGAGGCTCAGGCAGCCCTCACCAGCAACGATGGACTCAAAGAAGAAACGCTACCAGAGGGAAATTGGGAGAGGAAACCTCCAATCTTTTTGTAAATGGTACTCTCCATGTGCCTTGTTGAGGGCACTCTCACGTTTTCTCGCACACGCACTCAGGAAATGCCACGGGGCAAGCTGCCATTGGTGGTTCTCTATGAAAGTAATGGTTGGAACCTAAGAGGGGGGTGAATTGGGTTTTATAAATTTTTCACAAAACTTTATTGGAAGTTAAAATGATTTTCTGTAAAAGTACAATGTGTTGACCATAAGGCTTTATGCCATAAGTTTTGATGATGACAAATGTATTTGAAATGTAGCATTGAATGTAGCATTGATATATATAAAGGTTAATTATCATATATATGCTACAAGTACTTAAGCATGATTATGTTACCTAATATATATTTTGCATATATTGAATCATGCTATTATCATGAATTGAACTAACCATTAGATTTGCAAGTAAGACATATTTTATAGGTTGGTTCAAAACAAGAAGAGTGAGCATTGGATTGAAGAACAAGGAAAAGAAATATCATGCTTCACTCAAGGAAAACAACATGCAAGGATAAAGCTCCAAGAAATGAAGAATTAGAAGATTTGAAGTCTTGGAAGCTTGGATGCATCAAGAAAGCAACCATCATGCTCTAAAAACAAAGAATTTGAAGATAACAAGTGACTGGTCGACCACCCTATGCTGACTGGTCGACCAACGAGCTCCAGAGGCAAAATATTTGAGCACTGGTCGACCACCCTATGCTGACTGGTCGACCAACGAGTTCCAGAGGCAAAATATTTGAGCACTGGTCGACCAACGTGTCACACTGGTCGACCAACGTGACTGATGAATCACTTCTGGACTACACTGGTCGACCAACGTGCCACACTGGTCGACCACCAACATCAGAAAATGTGCTGTAACGGCTAGTTTTTGCTGACATCATTATGGAATCACCTTGGATTTGTCTTCAACGGTCTTATTCGTCCTTGGGCTATATATATCAACCTTGGGGGCTATCAAAATACAAGAGAGAACACTCCTATTGCTGAACATCATCTGTAAATTCTCTCTTATGCAGATTATACCTTTGTGAGCTTATCAATGTAACATATACTCTGTTTTTAGAGAGTTTCTTTGTATTGTTGATTTTGATCAACACCAATATTATTCTGAGTTGAGGTTCGCAAGTATCGGTGTTGGAAGAACTTGATTTGGGTTGAGGAGGAGCCCTGATTCATAAATTCTCCATTGTGGTTTCGCAAATACCCGGATCGAATTTGCGTGGTTGTAGTGGTTTGCAAGTACCCGGATTAAACTTGCAATTATAGTGGAAATACTCAAGTGGTCTCTTGAGGACTGGATGTAAGCTTGTATTAGCCGAACCAGTATAAATCTCCGAGTTTGCTCTCTCTATCCCTTCCTCCTTTATTTGTGCTTATTGTTATATATTCTTTATTTCCTTGCTCCTCATAATTATTCATCTTGATAGCACATTGATTTTTTGTGTTGTATTTATTATCCTAAACATTGTACTTTTACAGAAAATCATTTTAACTTCCAATAAAGTTTTGTGAAAAATTTATAAAACCCAATTCACCCCCCTCTTGGGTTCCAACCATTACTTTCAATTGGTATCAGAGGTTGGGCTCTTGATTTGAGACTTAACCGTCTAAGAGTAAATATGGTTAGATTTAGTGAGTGGTTTATGTTTGAAAATTGTTCTTTCACAGAACCTCCAATTTTTGATGCTAATCATTTTCAATATTGGAAGTATGAAATGAAAATGTTTTTAATTTCAGTAGACCATAAACTCTGGGAAATTATAGAAAATGGTTTTTATATGCCTGTCAAGGAAGAACAAGGAAAATGCATTCCAAAACCCAAGAGTGAATGGAATGATACTGAAAGAAGTTTAGTGCAACTTAATGCTAAGGCAAAATTGATTATTTCTTGTGCATTGAGTCAAGATGAATTTTTCAGAATTTCCAATTGTGCAACTGCTAAGGAAATGTGGGAAACTTTAGAAGTTGCATATGAGGAAGATCTCGTTGCAATGGAATTAAAGTCTAGAAATCTCATTAATGAATTTGATATCGCTCAAATGAAAAATTGTGAAACCATTAATGAGATACATCTTGCGCTTAATCAATTGCAAGCTCTTGGTGTTGAACTTACAGGAAAATATCAAATCACCAAGGTGATAGGAGAAGTAGAAAAAGGAGAAGAAGAGAAACCACAACCACAACTAGAATCATCAAAGAAAGCTTACATTTCTTCCATTTGGGGAAATATCAATTCTGATGAAGAGGACACAAATGAAGAAGCCAACATCTGTCTTGTGGCTAGAGATGAAGATGAGGTAAATTCATTTGACTACTCTTTTGATGAATTACAAGATGCTTTTGATGATTTGCATGCTGAATCTTTGAAACTTGCAAAGAAATTAGTTGTTTCAAAACAGAAAAACTCTTCTCTTGAAAATGAATTGGAAACATTGAAAAATGAATTTTCTATTTCCAAGGAAGAGATTTTTGTTCTTGAAAATCAAAACAAAACTTTGCAAGAAGAGAATTTGATTTTAAAGGCAAATATCTCTACCAACAAAAATTGCTTTTGTAACAAGTGTGATTATTTGAAAAAGGAGAATGAGGATCTTAAAAACACACTTAAAAAACTTTCTCAATGTAGAGAAATTCAAAACTCTTCTGTTGAGAAACAAAGTAGTAGTTTTAACAAAACTGGTTTTGTTCTTAACAAGTCAAATCAGAAATATTTCAAAAACTACTTTGTTCCTATAAAAATGTCCAAAAGTCCACCTTGCACTTGTTTTTATTGTGGACTGAAAGGACACAAGTCTTACTTCTGTTTTTATAAGAAAAATCTTGTTCATGGAGTAAAAATGAAATGGGTTCAAAAAGGAGCTCATGACCCAGGCAAACCCAAAGAAATTTGGGTATCAAAGACAAAGGATTAATTTGTAGATTTTCCTCGAAGCAAGGAGCGGAAATGACTTTTCAATGGCTACATCATTCAAACTCAACTCTCTTGCATCAAAAGGAGGCAATGGATAAGTAAACATATAAGCTGGAATGCATTGTAAGAAATTTGACTGATATGTTTACTGCTCTCTAATGCTTTTGTCTGTTCTCTAATATGTATTACATCTATCCTTGATACTCATGCATGCTATATCTGAAAACAATTGTTAGGTGTGCAGCTTATAGGTTCGAATTTTGTTTTGAGCTAAAATCTTTCTTCCAAATTTTGCTCAAACTATCCTTTTTACCGCATCATGAAAACTTGCTTCCATTACATGCACATTTCTCTTGCCTTTACAACAATAAGATTACTCCTGCCTATAGTGTTTATCCTTGTTGTAATCTTATTTAAATACTTTTAATGAAATCAAATTTCTTCCAAAATTGCATTTCATGGAAGCATTGCATTTTTATTAATATAGAATATCTTAAACATAATGTTGCTCTTGATTCTCGAGATTTATTTGGACATTGCTAATTTAAGCTTCAGAGTGCTCCACCAAAAGTGTTTTGCAGAAGTTAATTCTCAAATTTATCCTCTAAGGTACTCTCTTTCCTCTTTTCTCTAAAATCAGTAAGATTTATAGTTCTAAAGTTGGTTGGTCGACCAACGCTCCTATCAGTGGTCGACCAACGAAGCCTACATTGAACCAACGCCTAGCGCCAGGAGGAGAACGCTAAACGGTGAGACAAGTGGTCGACCAAGGTCCTCAGATTGGTCGACCAACTCGAGGCAGTGTGTAAATAAGGCTATTCTGGTGAGGAGTGGTCGACCAGTTCATTCACAATGGTCGACCAATGCTTGACAGTAAGCTTCTCGCACTTTCGCATCCCTATGATGGTCAACCAGTGTGGACACATTGGTCGACCAGCGGATGACAGCAAATGAAGGATTTAAATTTTACTGATATGTACTTAATGATCTCTTCAAAGCTTCTTAGATGATCTTATAAGAGATTATTTTTGAGAGGATCTGGCAAATAATCAATCAATGAAGATCATTACAATTGCAAGAAGAAAGGATCAAAAGAAGGGCAATGAGGAAAACAAGGATATCAAAATCTTAAGGAGGAACTTCAAGAAACAATAAGAGTTTGTCAAAATTGATGAGTATCTCTATCCTTTACCACTTTACTATTTAATTGAGTGATACTCCCTGATCATAATTGGCTATGTTCGCAATTTTTTTTATTGACATACTTTCATTGCAATAATATATTATTCTCTGATATCTTACATACTTGATCATATCATTGTATATAAAGATATTATCTTTATACCATTCTTCATGGTTTGAGCACTATACATGTCATATCTTTTCAAAGCTATGGTTTATGGACCATTGGTTATGGATTATAGTTTATATCCAATTATATTTTATTAATCCTTATCACCTCAATTTCACTATTACATACTCAGGTTATAATATGTTTTATCTTGAGTAAGTATGTAACTTGCTTTTGCTTTGAAATGATGATATATATATCCATGTCAGAAAATTCTTTCTATCTTTAAAATGGATATATATTTTTCAAAATATATATATCCTTCTATTGTGCTAAATTTGTGCGGCTGATTTTCTTTATCTTTCTTTATTATTATTATAATTTTTTTAAGTACCGTCCTCTGAAAGAAACCACTTGCATTAAAAAAACAAACTGAAGGATTACATTGCAAAAAAAAAAGGTTTACTCATGCATGAGTAATCTACAGGCGAGGTGGTCTTGGATTAGGAGGGTTGTATTGTATCATCACCCCTCGGCCATTCCTTGGAGCAAGAGACTGAACAATGTCACGAAGGGTAGTGTAAATCCCATTCATACAATTAACACTTCTTTGTTGTTGATTGCAGAAGCATTGGGTAGACCAATAGAAGAACCTATCTATTCTTGAAGTCATTGCCGCATTGTTGCGTTTTGCTAACTTCTCCAGGTCCTCTATCATCTTCTTGAGTTTCTTCACCTCCTGCTCCAAACAAGCATTTTTGACTTCTGGCGTATGGCCTGTACTAATCTCCTCAGCTTCTTCGATCTTCATCTTCTTCTTTCGGTTATCTTGAGATTCCTCCAAAGGTCTTTTGCCTTTGTCCTTGCCTAGACTCAAGTTTAAGTCGAGCTCTTCCTCCCTTGCCTCTACTGTGAGATCAATGATCTTTCTTGTGGCCATGGTTTGAAAATTCAAAAATTTTTGTAGGAGTATGAAGAGAGAAGAATGTCAGAAAGTTGTAGGTTCAGAGATGAATACTCTTTGTGGTGTGGTAATTGAGAACTCTGGGGCAATCTTTATAGAGAGAAAATTATGACTTAGAGTCAAAGAACATATCTCTTCGCCATACCCCTACACGATCATCCTATGGATATCTGCAAGCTGGAAGCCAGAAGTCTAGGGTAGGCATGCACACCAACAGCGCGTCACATTAATGGCAAAACCACGAAAGTCAATTTTCGATGGATTTGCGGCTGATTTAATTTGTTTTGATTAGAAATTTTAAGGATTAATAAAATGGTGATAAACAGAACCGTATTTCTCTGCTTTGTTGTGTTGTTCTTGAGAGCTTTTAGTATAATATACATGATTGATTGCATCATGCTATGATTATATGTATCTAAGAACATATGTTGTGTATGCTATTCATGCATCATGAGCGAAGGCTACGGCCAAGAATAATATTTCATGATTCCACATGCACTCATACAAAATGAGAAGTCAAAAATTTAAAATGACTTGAATAAAATGAAATGTGTAGAAGCTGATACATCTTCATAGATACACATACTTGCATATAATGCTTTTGTGGTTAAATGAAAGGCAATAATTTGCTTGCATCATGATAATGCTTGATGCATATGACCGTAAGCAGTTAATTTTGTCTTTAACCTTTGATTTACATTACTAACTTAAGCATTAGAGTGGCTGTCAAAATTTTTACATGTACTCATCCTCAAGATACATATATAAATTCATTTTGAATGGGTATATAAATTGCTTCCTTTGTGCTGAAATTTATCTTATCCTTATGAAGTAAATTTGTTCTGAAAAAGGACTTTAAAAATGCTTCTGTTATGTTAATATGTTTTATCATATGAAGCAACATTCTTATTGAAAAAAAAAAAAAGATTTTAAAGATCTCTTTTGTTGTAGATGACAAAGGGGATGAAAAATATTGATGTTTGATGTATGGTTTTTGACCTATATGCTTGAATATATCTTATTACACTAATCCATATATATTGCTTCCTTAGATGAAACGTTACTAAATTCCTTCGAAGCAAAATGTTTTAGAAAAATATCGTGAAACTCTTGAATTGCTTCCACTATGCTGAAATTACTTTGCCATATATAAATTACTTCTGCTATATGTTGAAATGTTTTTATGCATATAAGCAGAAATTGTTTTCAAAAATCTTGAAAAATATTATTATTTGATTTATGGATTATGATTAATATTCTTGTTTATATCATGCTTTGCTAATCCATATATCATACTTCTGCTGTGTGCTGCAAATATTTCTATCATATGACAGCAAATGATGTTTATTTTTTTTATTTCAAATAGTTCAATTTTTCTGCTATTTACTAAAAATGCCTTTTCATAAACAAGCAAAAATCATTTTCAATGAAAATATTGCAGAAATTTCTTCAAAAATCTTACTTCAATATTCTGCAATCAAAAACTGAATTTCCTTTATAATGATTTGGACAATCTTTTTCAAAGGAAAAAGGGTTATGAAATTCAAGGGGAGCTTTATCTCTCTTGAAAATATATAGATGATCTTGAAAAAGAATACATTTTAAAAATTGGATATTCATTATTCATTCTTCTTTTTCATAATGTACACAGTTTAAAAGGGAGGAGCCTAAACCTAAACTCCTTCTAATTTTATCTTTTAGCTCATTTCCTTTGACATGCGAAATTTTTCTGAAAATTATTTTTACATGTCAATGAAATCAATGATAAGTTTTGATTTATCCTCACCCTATGCTATATTGACATCTTTTGACATCCTGGCTTAAAGAAGGTATGTGCTTTAACTTCTATATATTGTGTTCCTTACACTTTTTTGTTGATGTCAAATAGGGGGAGAAGAAACAATAGAAAAATATGTGTATGTGCTTCTAACATTGCATTCATTATCTTGTGATACATATTTTTCTGTGGTGATTTGTCATCATCAAAAAGGGGGAGATTGTTGACCATAAGGCTTTATGCCATAAGTTTTGATGATGACAAATGTATTTGAAATGTAGCATTGAATGTAGCATTGATATATATAAAGGTTAATTATCATATATATGCTACAAGTACTTAAGCATGATTATGTTACCTAATATATATTTTGCATATATTGAATCATGCTATTATCATGAATTAAACTAACCATTGGATTTGCAAGTAAGACATATTTTATAGGTTGGTTCAAAACAAGAAGAGTGAGCATTGGATTGAAGAACAAGGAAAAGAAATATCATGCTTCACTCAAGGAAAACAACATGCAAGGATAAAGCTCCAAGAAATGAAGAATTAGAAGATTTCAAGTCTTGGAAGCTTGGATGCATCAAGAAAGCAACCATCATGCTCTAAAAACAAAGAATTTGAAGATAACAAGTGACTGGTCGACCACCCTATGCTGACTGGTCGACCAACGAGCTCCAGAGGCAACATATTTGAGCACTGGTCGACCACCCTATGCTGACTGGTCGACCAACGAGTTCCAGAGGCAAAATATTTGAGCACTGGTCGACCAACGTGCCACACTGGTCGACCAACGTGACTGATGAATCACTTCTGGACTACACTGGTCGACCAACGTGCCACACTGGTCGACCACCAACATCAGAAAATGTGCTGTAACGGCTAGTTTTTGCTGACATCATTATGGAATCACCTTGGATTTGTCTCCAACGGTCTTATTCGTCCTTGGGCTATATATATCAACCTTGGGGGCTATCAAAATACAAGAGAGAACACTCCTATTGCTGAACATCATCTGTAAATTCTCTCTTATGCAGATTATACCTTTGTGAGCTTATCAATGTAACATATACTCTATTTTTAGAGAGTTTCTTTGTATTGTTGATTTTGATCAACACCAATATTATTCTGAGTTGAGGTTCGCAAGTACCGGTGTTGGAAGAACTTGCTTTGGGTTGAGGAGGAGCCCTGATTCATAAATTCTCCATTGTGGTTTCGCAAATACCCGGATCGAATTTGCGTGGTTGTAGTGGTTTGCAAGTACCCGGATTAAACTTGCAATTATAGTGGAAATACTCAAGTGGTCTCTTGAGGACTGGATGTAGGCTTGGATTAGCCGAACCAGTATAATCTCTGAGTTTGCTCTCTCTATCCCTTCCTCCTTTATTTGTGCTTATTGTTATCTATTCTTTATTTCCTTGCTCCTCATAATTATTCATCTTGATAGCACATTGATTTTCTGTGTTGTATTTATTATCCTAAATATTGTACTTTTACAGAAAATCATTTTAACTTCCAATAAAGTTTTATGAAAAATTTATAAAACCCAATTCACCCCCACTCTTGGGTTCCAACCATTACTTTCACAATGTTTAGGATAATAAATACAACACAGAAAATCAATGTGCTGTCAAGATGAATAATTATGAGGAGCAAGGAAATAAAGAATAGATAACAATAAGCACAAATAAAGGAGGAAGGGATAGAGAGAGCAAACTCGGAGATTTATACTGGTTCGGCTAATCCAAGCCTACATCCAGTCCTCAAGAGACCACTTGAGTATTTCCACTATAATTGCAAGTTTAATCCGGGTACTTGCAAACCACTACAACCACGCAAATTCAATCCGGGTATTTGCGAAACCACAATGGAGAATTTATGAATCCGGGCTCTTCATCAACCCAAAGCAAGTTCTTCCAACACCGGTACTTGCGAACCTCAACTCGGAATAATATATGTGTTGATCAAAATCAACAATACAAAGAAACTCTCTCTAAAGAGTAGATGAATACAAATGAAGCTATAATAACTCTAATGATAGAGAATATGCAAGGTTTGGCTCAAGAATGCTTTCCTTTCTCTCAAAGATGATAGAAGAAGTTAATATCACATTGTAGGACTTTGTTCTGGCTCAAAATCGTATATCTAAGGTCATATATATATAAGATTTTACAAAACTAGCCGTTATATAGCCGTTACAGCACTTATAGTGCAGTCTAGGTGTCAACTGGTCGACTAGTTAGGGTCACCTGGTCGACCACCCACTGGCAGTAGCAAAATATAGCATTTTCAGGGCAACTGGTCGACCAGTCTGAAGCTGCCTGGTCGACCACCGGCTGGCAGTAGTGAAATACAGATTTTGAGCTTTCTTTAAAAATTCATAACTTTCTCATTTGAACTCCGTTTTAAACAAATAATATATCATTGGAAAGCTCTTGGAGTCTAGTTTCAAATGAGCTAAGTTTTACTCAAAAAAATTTTTCGTTTAAAAGATATAATCAAAATACTGACTATAGGTCAGAACAAAATAATTTTTGAGTACGGTAAAATCAACTTTCAGTTTTTCAAACTATATTTTAAATAGTCATATATTTCTCATTTGGACTCTGTTTTGAATAAATAATATACCGTTGGAAAGATCTTTGAGTCTACTATCAAATGAGATTAAGATACTTGAAAAACCAATTTTTAATTTATGATATATGATATAGGGAGTGACCAAAGGTCAAAAACTAACTTTTGTAAAACTTCATATCTCATTATCTTTTTGTTCAAAATACTTGAGCCAATGTATGCAAATCTTAATCATTGAGTTGCACAAGTTTGCTAGCCTATTTAGAATATACTTAATGTAAACACATAGACTATCTTGATGCATCCAAGCTTCCAAGACTTCAAATCTTCTAGTTCTTCATTTCTTGGAGCTTTATCCTTGTATGTTGCTTTCCTTGAGTGAGGCATGATGTTACTTTTCCTTGTTCTTCAATCCAATGCTCACTCTTCTTGTTTTGAACCAACCTATAAAATATATCTTACTTGCAAACCAAATAGTTAGTTCAATTCATGATAAATAGCTGTTGGATCAAATTTGATCCAACAATTATCATTTTTCTTACCTTTTATATTTTGTTTTCAAAAAAACACAAAAAATTTGTTTTTCTTAAAATTTAAGAGCCAATAAATTAGTATAAATATTATTGTAAATCCTAAACCCTAAATCCAAAACCCCAAATTCTAAACCATAAACTCTAAATCTAGAGCCAGAAACCTAAATTCTAAACCCTAAACTCAATAAATTAAATTAAATATTATTGTAGATTCTAAATATTATTATCAATCATAAACCCTAAACCCTAAACCTTAAATTCTAAACTCTAAATCCTTAACCTTAGACCCTAATCCCTAAACTTTAAACCCTAAATTAAATATTATTGTAAATTTTAAACTCTAAATTCTGAATTAATATTATTATAAACTCCTTAAAAAATAATTTTTTATAACTTTTTTAATAAAACTAAAAAAAAAGGAAAAAAGCGCGTAGGACCTCCTCCGTGTAGGAGGAGATCCACACGCATTGTAAGGACAACAAAAGGAACTGTAGGAAACAAAATTAACTGAAAAGGGTGAAGTTAGAGGGAAGATGTGGATGCTATTCTACATTAGAAAAAGAGAAAAGCATAATATACCAACAAATGTTCAGCAAAAGATCATAAAAGCAAGAAAAGAATCAAATTTCCCATAATAAAATATAATTGCAAGAACAATGTTCAAAGTATAGATAACGGTATTAGAAAACATAATTTACCAACAAATGTTCATTAAAATCTCATCAAAGCAAGAAAAGAATCACTAGAATGTATTGTTTCTATTGTAAGACACCTCCAGTGGAAATGCCTCCAGAATGACCAGACCATGAATAAGATGCAACGCAATTTCATTAGGACGTGCAAGAAGGCGAATTCAAAAAAAAAAAGAAACAAATGAATACACAGATATTGAATAGATAGAGAAGCCATCAAAATTACATACTAAGCACATTTATATCTCCTACCTAAAAGTGGTGCAAAACATGCCACGCAGCAAGCAATTGAGAGGTTATAGCCTGACTCATCAAAGGAACATAAAAAAAAAAATACAATATTTCTTATCATAGTATTGCTTATGTCACATATTAATTATTTAAAAATATTAAAAAATAATATTTTACATGTATAATTGTATTTTAATATAAAATTATTGAATTTTTACTAAAATAATTTGATATTATATCATTTAAATATAAAAAAAAAGCTTAGTCTATGGACTAGCACGAACGGGCCTAAATATAAATTTCATACCTGTTCAAAAAATAGGCTATCTGTTTTGACAATGTTACAGCTCATAAAGGGTGCCTCCGTTCTTAGATGGGTGATGTGCGGTGAAAATTTTCTTACGCACTAGCGATCTCATGATGCAGAAGAGGTAGGGGATATCCAAGGAGGCTGCTAGCACAACGTGATTGAGCGGCCATGGGAGTGTATGATATCAGCATTGCAGAGCTCAACAACACATTTCAATGCCATGGATTCCATGAAGTGAATCTGGCGCCTCTCCATGGCTGTCAACTCCAAGGACTCTCTATGGCGCATGTGGGCCGTTAGATTGCCTATACATTTCATTCTTTTTTTTTTCCTTCAGCAACTCTATGAGCGCCATGTTCCCCTGTAGAGCCCTGTCCACTTCGCACTCAAGTCCTAAATCTCGGACCCAATCCCATTCGTTGGTTTTTTTATGTTATAAAAATACCACACTAATCGTCATCTTCAGTGTACGTGCTCTTCTCTCTCTCACTCTCTCTTCCTTTCTTTCTTTCTCTGTGCTTGTCTTTCTCTAGCTCAAGGTAAGAAGAAAATCCTACCTTGAGCCTGCTCTTGAGTGCTCCAGGTCGTTGAATAAGTTTCACAAGTATGAATGATTAGATTAACATTAATGGGAGCTTCAGCTCCCTTCTCACATCAATCGGGCATTGGGGAAGCTTACTGGAGGGTTTGAATTCAAATGGGTCTGGTTTTAAATTAATGCAAATGTGAAGCTCCCTTCTCGCATTAACTGGGCATTGGGGAAGCTTACTGGAGGGTCTAAATTCAAATGGGTCTGGTTTTAAATTGATGCAAATGTTAACCTGATCATTCGGAATTGTGAAACTTATTCAACGGCTCAGAGCCCTCAAGAACAGGCTCAAGGTAGGATTTCCTTGTTAACTTGAGCTAGAGAGAGACGAGCACAAAGAAAGAGAGAAAGGAAGAGCAAGACACAGAGAGAGACGAGCACGCCCACTAAAGAAGACGACTGCTGTGGTGTTTCTATAAATTAAAAAAAAAAGAAAAAAAGGAAAAGAAAATAAAACCAATGAACTGGGTTGGGTCCGAGATCTAGGACCTAAGTGCAAAGTGGGTAGGGCTCGAACATGTGGCTCTCAGAGAGTCCTTGAAGAAAAAAAAGAATGAAATGTAATGTTTCATTAAATTTGAGCAAGGAATCTGGGCCATTGGATCACATGAATCCAACGACCCATAGATTCCTTGTAACAAACAATCATCATGATCCGTGTTGGCAATTTGACAACCCACATGTGCCATGGAGAGTCCCGAAGTTGAAGGCCATGGAGAGGTGTCAGATCCCCACAAAGCCGTAGAGGGAATCTTAAATAACTACTTGGCTTTTTAGAGAGATGCCTCTAAAAGTATTTGTGTATGCTCCATTGATTGAAGCAAAGTTTATGTGTTGGAGAGGAAGGAAGACAAAGATTTTGAATCTGAAAGCAACGAAGGCTTGTGGAAGTGGTAAGGAGATGCTATCTATAGCTATACAGAGACGACATTTAGGTTCAACATGTATGAAGATAAGAGACTGAAATCATTCATGTAAACCACTCACTTGTGGAGATATTGAATTTATTGAATAGGATTCTTTCCCTGAAAGATTATAGTTGTTTTTAACTTAATTACAGAAAAATTAATTGTTTTAATTTCATTCTTAAAAGATTATATTTATGTATCAATGTTGTTATTTTTGTTGCTAAATCTCAATTAAATTAAAGTCACTTTGACAAAAAGACTAATCAAATTAAAAAATATATAAGTTTTAGGAATTAAATTGAAATACTTAATGTTTCAGATATTGATTGAAAAAACTATAATTTTTTTAATCAAATTAGTAATTTACTTAAAATTATAACTTTCTATAACCATATATATATATATATATGTCAATACAAAAAAAAAATTAGAGACAGAAATTTCGATCTCTAATATAGAAAAATTTAATCTATGATTTATCAGAGGCGGAATCAAAGACAGATATTGTTCTATCTTTAATTCGGGTGTCTCAAATTTCTGCGACATCTACATGTTCTGTCTCAGATTTTTGGGACGAAATATTTTCGTGTCAAACAAAAATTTAGGTATCTAAGATGGACAAGTGTCTATCTCAAATCTAAGTCGGAATTTCTGTCACTGAATCCATTTCTATTTTGAGATGAAAAATTTCATCTCCATTTTGGGACCGACTTAGAGACGGATAATCGGTCTCTAATTTGGATCGGACATTTTGTCCTTAATTAGAGATGGATTTATTCACCCCAAAATTTCACCCTTCATATGGGAGTAGGTTTTTTTAAATTCAATGAAAAAACTAGAAATCATTTGGAAAAAAACCTATGATTTCAAACCAGTAATCTAGCAAACTAGTAGATATGAAATGAAGTGTCTATATATAGAGAAAAAAAATGAAATATTCATGTACAACCACGAATGTATGCAAATAAACAAATATATCAGTTCTTAGTCCATGAATCGTCTAAGGGATGGGATGGGGGCAGGGTCTCATCATCATCCGTTGAAGGACCCAGATCTCTGTCCATGGACCCCACAAAACGGTCCATCATGTGCATGTATCGATCTAGCATAGATGCCTGAGTTTGTATCAGTGCCACTGCTCCTCCAACCATTGGGTCGTCATGGTAAGTTTGTCCTCAGTATTGTTGGGGTGATCCCGCTAGTTCTTGAGTTGTTCCAACATACGGTCCATGTGGCGCTGCAACTCCTTCTCAAAGTCAGGACAGAGACTGAATGGATCACTAGAGTGGCGACTCAATGAACCAATCTCAAGGGCTTTAGACCCTATGCCGAATATGCGGCTCTTCTTGTTCTTCCCTCCCATATCCTATAGCCACAACGTGGTGTCATCGACTTTGTCATCCCTAGCTTCAACACCCGCACTAGTCGTGGATGCCTGCAAAGATTTCAACCACGTGTACTCTTCTGGGCAAATATCCATACATTAAAAACCTCATAAACATGTAAGTTTAATCCCAAAAACACTGATAAAAAATCATTAGTGAGAAATGACAACTTAGTATACTCACGAAAATTTCTTGCGACCGGTCATCCACAAGCTTCCCTAATTCTTTTGATGTCTTCCACATTATTTAATAGATTGTTTGAACTATTGAAACTATTCAAAACAACAAAGACACTTTCACAAAAAAAACCAAAATTGATGTCTTATGTCAGCAATATATACAAAACCACTAGAAATTATTAAAACCCCTAGAAACAACAAAGAATAGAGAAAACCACATCCTAGCACAAGAAATGGAAACAGTGGGAATAAATTAAGGACTACCAACCTGAACTCTAGAAAAGTATGCAAGAACACACGCAGCCGAAGAAATGAACCAAGGAGCTTTGAAATGGGAAAAAAAAACCATCACTACATTGCAAATCTTCAAATCATGAGCATACATGGACAGCTTCCCATGATATGTTTTTAGCCAAGTTTTTATTACTTCTATAATTTTTTTCCCAATTTCATCTGTTTAAATTTTGAGAATAATGTTATAGTTGTTCCATTCACTCAACTATTTTTTTAGGAATATTACATAAATGTTATGTACATGCAGAATTTGTTTTAATGTACATTTAATTCTTTTAAATAATAAAATTATTCGTAAAAATTATGATCTAATTATACTTAGTTTAAAAAATTGTTAAATTAACTAATAAATCATACAAAACAACTAAAAATAAATTATATATTTATAAAGGAAGGATTCTTAGAACAACCAGTTAGTTAAAACTTAATAGTATCATACATCCACTACTTGATTGCTTAGTAACATAGTACTAAACTATACACTTTTTAATAATCTAATAAGGGAAATAAATTAGTAGCAATTTTCCAAGTAGGACTCCAACCATTAGCATTTTATCTTAATATTTTTTTGGGTTATCTTTCTTCCCATCCTTATATCTATTGACATGAGATAACTAGTCTATTAGTTCTAGAGGTAATAAAAGAGATGAACTTGTCAAAAAAAACATAAATTTTATAAATTTAACCGAAGACATTTGAACATCAAAGCAAATTACTTATTAAATTTACCACGCGAAATAAATTAGTAGCAATTTTCCAAGTAGGACTCCAACCATTAGCATTTTATCTTAATATTTTTTTGGGTTATTTTTCTTCCCATCCTTATATCTATTGACATGAGATAACTAGTCTATTAGTTCTAGAGGTAATAAAAGAGATGAACTTGTCAAAAAGACATAAATTTTATAAATTTAACCGAAGACATTTGAACATCAAAGCAAATTACTTATTAAATTTACCACGTAAACAATTTATCAAAGGTCAAAGTTAAATCACCTTATTGCAATTATATACTTGATGAGTTGAAGATTATGAGTCACATGGGGATCAATTATTTAAAATAACTTCCTTGTCAATGTATCAAGAGGTATCGAACCTACGAATTAATAATCACATGCGGAAGAAATAAACAATATATTTATGATCAATATTGTCTTAAAATGATATTCTAGGAGGTGTATCTTGACCATTGTGGGTGAGTAATCAATTCAATTAGGTACACAGCGCTCTCAAAGTCTCACTAATCAATAATTTTCTCTTTTAATTTTTAATCATAGGTCATATCACTTCCTCATATTTGCCTCCCATAGTTAGGCTAGTTTAATTTTCAAAGCTAGTGGGGCTAATCAAAGATTTCCTTTATCAAATCTGCTTTAGCATTGACGTTAGCCTTAACCTAACTCGCCCCCATAGCCACCTCAGTTAATAGTCTTTTGTTCCCCTGTTTTCTCCAAAAATCAAAACAGAAATGAATGAAGATCATAGCTTAATTTCCTGCCTCCTTTCTGCAACCTCTTGTTTGTGTAGCTATTTTCTTCATAATGAGACCTTTTTTATTGATAAAACAGAAATGATTTTAAGACAGGGCAAAGGTACTATTGCTACTCTGGGTTTTGCAATATAAGCGAATAAAAAAAAAATTCCATAGATTTACCATTTACTCATGGTAAAATTAATGTTTGTATTACCTTTTAAACTATTAGCTATAGCTCCCACCCAAATGCCCATTAACAATTGAATTAATTAGAAGAGTTCAACAATCCATTCATTAAGAAATGGACAGGAAACATGCCGGTAAAGGGGGAGGCGAGAGACGTTGCCAGAGGCTGAGGCACTAGCCCAACAATAGGGCACAACAAGAACGGTGAGAGGGGCAAATTTTGGAGACTGAAGTGAGACGCGAGGGGAACAGTGAGAACAATGAAGGTGTGTATGTGTGTCTAAATGTCTGGGGCTGTAAGATTTTAGGAATTTTTTGAAACGATGATGTCTTGTTAGACACAAATTTTTGAGACGAAAAAACCATCTCAAAAATATAGACAACGTAGTTTAAAAAATAAATTTAGAGACGTATATTTTTCCTTTCAAATATCCTTCTCTAATTATTTAATTAAAAAACCTTTTAAAATTAAAAAAAATTAGGAACGTAATTCAAAGAGGGGCGGAATTATTCCGTCTTAGAATCTATTTCTGATTATTTCAAATATCTGCCAACTAACATTTGAATTAGATGCTGAATAATTTTGTCTCTAATTTTAAATTTTATTCCATAGTGTGTATATATATATATATATATATATTTATATAAAAGTAGTCGATTGCTTGAGAATTTCTTGAAAGATAACTTAATATGTATTTATAATATCATTTTTTTCAACTTAGTTCTTTTTTATTTTTTATGTTATAGATATATAGATATATATATATATATTTGATTGTTTGGTTTCTTATTTGGTTTATAGTCATTGTCTTTACATAATGAACATTTAGAACAATATTTAATATAAATTATTCCACCCGTCTTTGTTTTTTTTTCAAGAAACATTTTTTATACTATTGCCTCTGCTCATTCTTAAGTAGTATTTTCGTCCTAATTGGTGTTGATCGAGCATTAAGTAAAGTAATAAGATATATATATATATATATATATATATATATATATATATATATATATATTATTTTCCAGCTTGTATCATTTAATTTATAGATATCATGAAAGACCAGTTTTTTGGCCTTTCCTACTTTAATTTTTTTAATTGTTTGCTGATAGAAAATTTTCATTTCCTTTTTTAAATTTTCTTTTTTTAATAGAAATGGTATAGATTTTATTGAATTAATCATAGTTGAGAAAACTGGAGTGCATTGATTGCTCAGTTCAACCGATGAACTAACCTAATAAAAAAAGACTAAAATCCAATCTGATCTAATCAAAAATCAAATTTCACCGAACAATATTTTTGCTAAAATCTTAACAGCAAATTGGTTCGCTTAATAGCTAACACTCTACTAATGGTTGCTCTCTATTTGCAGACGCCACTCTCTTTTATATCACAACCAATTAACCTGACCTCCAACTATAAAACTTAGTAACATGCATGAGACTTTCTACTTACAAGAGTTTCTTTCTTTCACACCACAATGACACAATTATTAGTCTTCATTTACAAAATTAATCGAAGCGAAACTTACTAGCTTAGTATCAACTATTTCTTTTTCTTATTCTTCTAATTTTTTATAATATTTTTAATTTTCCAAAAAAAAAACAAGAGAACAATGAAAACAGAAGGAAAACAACATAGGTTTATAAAATTAAGTACGAAAATATTTATTAAATTATTATATTAGATCCAACAATATCAGGTCAACTCTTGAATTAAAATGCACACAAATTGCAAGTTCTTTGAATATTTTCAATTCCAGGATTTGGAATTTGGCCACTTTGTACACTGACACTGATTTTATATTCTGTGATATGGAACTTGGGAAATGATTAAGTCACTCAAAAGAATAAGTCTCTTAATTTGGTATTTGAAAAATAATTTTTTTTAATTTTAGTCCTTTTTTTTGTTAAATTTAAAAAATATACTATTGTCAAATTTTAAATTTTTTGTTATCAAAAATTATTTTAATAAACAATGAAATTGACATATAAATAATCACTTAAAGATTAAATTAAGACATTTTATCTTTTAAATGTCAAATTGAAAAAACGGTAATCTTTAAAAAATAAATAAGTAATTTATTAGTAATTAATTATTTGAAACTTCTTGCTAAATTAGTGTGATTCTCATTGCTTTGTATTTGAAACTGCACGCTGTCACATATATGCTAGGTATACATAAATTTTCAAGCCTTCAATTTAATTATTTGAATGATTGATTGCAAGAGAGAGAAAAATTGAATAGTTTGAGCTTAGAACTAAATTATTGTCAGTTTTTCCTAGTTTCAATAAATTGTAGATGGCCTTTTTCTTTATAAATATATAGGTGGAGACCATGAAAAGTTAGGTGAGCAGGTAGGTAAGGAATAAGAAGCGATTGTGGCTATCTATATGAAAATTCCACGCAAGAGCTTGAATTTGATTTCAGAGTTAATAAGAGTTATATATCCATTGATCAAAATTTAATTTGAGCGATAAATTAATTTTTTGGCAAATTATATGAACTTAATAAAAATGTTTCACTTACATTAAGTTGTAAATTGGGTAAAATTATAAAAATAATTTAATCTTATATTCACTAAAGGATATAAAATTTTTTATAATTTTTTAAAAATAAATAATAAATTTTCAAATTCAAATATAATATTTTTAATTTAAAAAATATAAAAAATTAAAATTATTAATAATTTAAAAACATTACAAAAATAAAGTTTTACATGTATAAATTGTATTTTTAATAAAAGATATTAAATCTTTTTACAAATTTTTTTAATATTCTATTATTTAAATATATATATATATATATATATAAAAATAAAAAAATAACCGATGGACTGGTTTATACACTAAAAATTATCTCATTTAATAAACAAGTTGGGCCGCCTCTTTCACATATCTATGAGCAATGCATAATGAAGAAGGACGTTTCTCCTCACTAATGATTGCATCAGTGTTTATACATTACGACTAGTTCAATTTATTTATTATTAATAAGTTAATTTTTCTTAAGGGGTCATTTCTATTTTCAAAAGAATAAAATGTCTAAATTTAAATATATATTTGATTATTAAAATATTGTTTCTGAATCTGAATATTAAATATGGTTAAGACTATTTGTTTTTTCAACATTTAAATACATATAATTAGTTTATAAAAAATTATATTCAAACAATTTTTATATAAATTAGTAATTAAAAATATTTTTTAATTATTATATTTAATATTATATGATCTTATAAAATTTGTTGTTAATTTTTTTTGTTTTATAATTTAAAATCATTTGATACAAATAATAATGAGTTACATTTGTTATATTATATATAAAAAATTTGTCATTGTATGTGGTGGTTAATTAAATCCCACCTTGCAGACTAGCACTTACTGTGATATTTACTCCATATCCCCCCTTTAGTCTTTTTCACATGAAAGTATGGGTCATTAAAAAAAAAAAAGGCTCAAGTGATGCATTTATATTTTTGTTAACAATTTTTTAAATGAAAATATGTAAGTGCATAACTTTACTTAATAAATCCTAAAACGATAAAAAAAAAAAAGGATTGCAAATTTAAAAACACCATATTTAAAATTAATTAGTATGGCTAACTAAGAAATGAAAGGAAAAAAGGATTTTTTATTTGGTCTTAAAATTAAATAAGAAATTTAGTCTAATTTTAATTATTAAATTTTTTCATTAATGAACTAAATTTTAAAATTTTTTATTTTTAAATAATTTTATAAAATTAAAATTATTAATTATAAAATTTAACGACTTAAACACAATTTTAAAATTAAACAAGAAATCCAAATTCTAAATGAAATGTAGTGTATACGAGTCCATGTGAAGCAGGTGCTCTCTCTCGGGAATTCGGGGTGGCTGCTCTTCGTTTAAGAAGAGTAGTCAACTCTTCCCTGTTGGCCACGGTTTTAGCAACGGTTTCAAACCGTTGCTATAAGTGTTAATTGTGATATTTTTTTTACAAAATTTATAGCAACGGTTTTGAAACCGTTGTTGAAACTTGTGGCAACAGTTAAAAACTGTTGCTACAAATGTTGGCCACAGTTAAAACCGTGGCCAACAGAGAAGAGTTGGCTGCTCTTCTTACACGAAGAGCACCCACTCCGAATCCCCTCTCTTGGTGCTGTCAGCAAGAGATAAGGGATTTGGGTTGTCTGCAGAGTGTAATATTATTTTTAGCATCAGTTTTTTTTGTTGTTAAAAATTTCAACAACAAAAAATACTGTCACTGAAACTTTTAACAATAAAAAATATTGTTGTTAAAAGTTCAGACAAAAAAAATCCAAACAGAGAACCCAAATCCAGAGATGAGAGATGGCATCATGACAATGTCATCATTACAAGTTGTACGCTTAGGTGGGTGACTCAAACTGCCAACATGACAGCTCATGAGATAGCTAAGGTTTTATTTAACAAAAATATTTGATAAATTAATACTATTAAATTAATTTATTGAATAAAAATATTTAATAAAACTAATTATTAAAAAAGTTGATAAATATAAAATAAGATAAAAATATATATATTTTTATAATTTTAAAATAATATAAACAAATATATATTTTTTAATTAAATTAATTTAAATTGTTACATATATAAAATATAATATATATTTTACTGAGTTCTACTACGAGAGCGATTGCGTTGACATCAACAATGACACGATGGTCGACGGTGAGCACCGACGTGGACAACGATGAGCAACTACAAAGAGAAACGATGCAAAAACGACAAAGAGACGCATGCGAGGAATGAAAGATGAGACTACGGATTAATGTTATTAAAAGATATAGTGACGATTTAGCATGAACCGCCAATTTATGGTAAACAACCATTATATTGTAAACTATAATGAAAATGAATTTAATCCTTATTTTATTTTATTTTAATATCTTTAGAAAAATGGACTATATATGTATATGATATGCATCCGAGATTTTGGAGTGAAGTATGACAATGAATTCAATTTATCTAATTTTGTAATTAAGGCACAAACTTAATTACTCAAATAATGAAGAGCCTAAATAAGGGAGTACATTTACCAAAACTCAGAAGCCTTCCATCATAGCCTTATGTAACAACTAGTGTTTTAAGAGCCTCTCTAATGAGTTGCTTATTATAAGTTTTACAATATCGCATAATCATTTTTTACTTTAAACAACTGTTCACTTTAATATTGTAACTCTGAATAACTCACAAATAGAATCTAAAATTTATCCTATATCTTTATACTCCCACAATAAATCTTGCAACTCTATTTTTTTTTCTGGACGAACGATTTTTATATGTAATAGCTATATTGGGACATTTTAATAGTAAAATTTATTAAGAACGAATTCTTTTTTTAAACAAATTTTTTAAAATTATCATTAGAGATTCTCTAATAGTTTTATAAAAAAAGAAATATGACAGTAGAGAAAACATGAATCTTACTTGGACTTTGGCTAGTCTGGGGAGGAGATGATTGGTGGAGAGGCTAACTAGAAAAGACCGAGTAAAACAACGTAGCAACGTTGAGTGAAGCGTGCAGGTGCAACTTTCAGGACGTTGGCTAGTATGAGGGGAGTGCTATGATAAGAACTTGAGCTTGTAGAGTGTATGAGTCCCATATCTGTAGAGTGTATGAGTCCCATATCAGGTAGGAATAACTATTCGATATGAAATACTTAAATAATCTTAAATAGTTTGATTCTCCCCTCTTAGTAGTTAACTTTTGTGTTTCCCAAATTACTTAATTATGATCCCAAATAAAGACAAAAATTAAGGAGAAAATGGAAAAGACAGAAGATGAAGTTAGTGGGGATGACTCTACCAAATTCCTATATATCTTCTTCCTTTTCTCATAATAGTCTTTCTATCTCTTCTACCAAATACTTCTAAGCGCTGGTTCATATCACCAATCACAATAAAATCACCTAAATAAATTAGAACCGGATTAGTCTATGTTGGTAGATCCATATTGTAAGTTGTCACGTTATAACAAATTAGCCATACACACAAACACACCCAATTACTGATACGAACATTTTACTGATAAAAATATGCAAAGGCTACAAAATGCGCAAAATGGCCTTACACAGACATAGAATCAGAGACAGAAGAAACAAAAGAGCAAAGTATTAATTTGATGTTTAAAAAATTATATTTATCTCAATTTAAACTTTAAATGATCAAGTATCTCGATTAATTAGTTTTTTAAATATTGTATTTATTTCAACTTAATTATTTTTTGATTAAAATGACTTTTAACAATAAAAATTTAAAAATGTAAGGATGATAAATTTTGTGATTTAACAAAAAAAATTAAAATTGAGGCAAATATTTTATGGACTAAATTAAGAAAATTTTAATATTCTCTTAGAGATTAAATCAATAATTTACACCCAAAAAAAAAACTAAATAGAGTGGATATATGATATGCATGGACCTAAAACGAATTTCAAATTGGGTAAGCCTCGATGATGGAAGGCAAAGCTGGGATAGGGACGATTTTATAGCGAGGAAAACCAGCTCGTTGCAATAGGTTCTTCCATTCAATCGCAGTCCTCTCTCCTCCACCAGAACTATGTGCAATCATAAGCAAGTCAAAGGCCAAGCCAGTGTCATCGAAGAGTCCATCACCCTCTGGCCTTAGGACGAACTCCACTATTATCACCTTCCCTCGATCCTCTGGTATTGCTTTCTTGCAATTCTTCAATATCTTTATGCAATTTTCGTCGCTCCAATCATGCATTATCCACTGCATTAATTGATTATTCATCAGACAAAACTTAGTCGGCTAGTTTTTCACCTTCTAATTGTCGTATTCACTAATCTAATCAGAATATTGTTTTGTGGCACTGTATAGTAACTGATTTTACTCGTATATATTGTTGTATGTGAACAGAATTTGATTGTCTTTTTTTTTCCTATATTTACAATTAATCAACTATACTCGTATATATTGTTACAATGCCAAAAAAATTAGGGATTGAGTGGTGTGTATATTTGGGTCATCATTTTTACAGAAACAGAATCCCTCCTATACTTAAAAAGTATAAGAGGCTCTTATTTTAATGTAAATCATTTGATACGTTATATTTAATTGTCTATATTTTTCTTCCATTATTTTTTGCTTTTTATTTTAAAATTTCACTAATTATTCAGTCTTGATTAATGATTATCAAATTGATTAACATCTAATATAATTTTAAAAATAAAAAAATAAAAAACAAAAGAAAAATATGAACAATTAAATGTATATCCAACGATCCATATTAATTATAAGAAGGAATCCATTTCTTTTTTTAACAATATCAAAAATGGAAAATAGACTTAATTATATGCATTTTTATCATAGGTTATCTATTAAAAATTAAATATATAAAAAATATATATAAAGAATCAATCATATAATATTAAATAATACAAAATATATAATTATTTTTTTTTTGAAGATCATATATTATGTGTTCTGATTAAAAAAATTTACACTTATTGTATTTTAATTGAAAAATTAGATAATAAAAATATAAAAAAATTACATATAAATTTTTTTAAAAAAAAGAAAAATTTAGGATATTATCATACGCATACCTTCATGAAAACAGCATCAGCCATAGGGATGGAGTGGAACATGTCTCCTCCGACGTGGGTGACTCCGTTGCACTCCGGCGCCGTGGCCACCACATGCGGCAGATCAAAGTTGATGCACTTGATGTGCGGATAGGATTTCACAATCTCCGACACCGTCCCTCCGATCCCTCCTCCCACATCCACCAATGACCCAATGCTCTCGAACCCTTCCTTATACCCTGCAATGATCGCCCTCATCACGATCTTAGCCGTACACGCCATCCCATCATTGAACAGCTTGTTGAACTCTGGATCTTCGGATGCGAGCCCCCAGATATCACGCCCGTGCGCCTTCTCGAACGCCGTCCCTCCTTCTCTCACGCAACAGCTCAGATAGTGCCACGGAGCCAGACAATTGTGGTGGTTCTCCATGAGAAGCATGGGAGCGAGGGTCGTGTGGGAGCCACGTAAGAGCCATCTGGAAGAGTGGGTCAGTCCGAAGAGCGTGTCTCCACCATCCGATGGATGATGAGCGGAGAAGATTTTGCGGCGGACAAGGAGTCGCATGATGCGCGCGAGGCAGTTAATGTCAGGGGAGGGCGCGTCGGAGAGACCAGCGACAATCTGGGATAAGGTGATTGGTCCAGCGTGGCGGTGTATAATGTCGGCGATGCTCAGCTCCACAGCAGACTTGAGTGCCATGGAATCTGCGAAGCTGAACATGTATTTCCATATGTCCGCTTGTCCTTCTATCGTTTGTGCTGCTTCCTCTTCCTTCACATATTGATCTCCCATCTCTCTCTCTCTCTCTCTCTCTCTCTCTCTGTGTCTGTGTGTCTGTCTGTGAGATTGACACCAGTCAAGAGAAGCTGCATATATAGAGAAATAAAGGATAATTAACTCTAGGAGAAACAGAGACAATATGTTAGAGTACGGAGTAACATATCTCTCCGAATGACAGACAAATGTAGTACGAAACGGTATAAGATGTTCACATTTTTTAGAAAAAAAAAATGAAATGATATGTTTTAGTTCGATTCTCTACAGAATTGGTTTTTTTTTTAATTCTCATTTTAAATTTCGTTAACTAAGATGAGTGATATAAATTAAGATGAATTTAATTACTTAACTAATATTAAAATTTGAGTTAAATGGTTAAATAAAGAATATATCAAATTGAGTCGCTTATCTTATACTATGTTCTAAAGTTAGGTAAGCAGTGTTTAGAGGTGCTTGAGAAATTATTGGATAAATTTAAATTTGAGTAAAATTAATTTTAGAATTGAATTTAAATAAATTTAAATTTACATAAACGTAATTTATATTTAAAAATTTTTATTAAAAAAATAATTTTAAAAAATATATTTTATTTGAATATTAGTTAATAAAAATACTTTGAATATATAATTATTAAAAATTGTATAAATTTTATATTGTTTTATTTCATTTACTCTTATTTAATTTTTTTGATATGAAAATATAATAAATTATATTAATGTTTTAATGATAATTTTTAACCATTAATTAAAATACTAATTAATTAATTTTTTTCTTAATTAATTCAAATTAATTTTTATATGCAAATGTCAAGAATATATAATGGTCCACGTTTTATAATTGGTTACCACATATCATGAAATGAAATGATCCAAAGCCTCCTATATCACCGTTGATTGTTTGCACTGATCAAGATCATGCCACGTGTCAAAATACTTCTTTTGCAGCCTATTTTCCCTCCTCCTTCGTTTTTCTATTCTCTCTCTTCTCCCTTCTTCATCCTTCGTCTCCATTCTTGAACTATCAGAGCATCAGTGGAGATGCTAAAACAGAGAAAAAAGAGGGGAAATGAGCAAAAATGAAAGAAAACAACAAAAAGACTAGAAGCAGAGGGGTAGTGAAAGAAATTGCAACAAGAGAAATGAGTGCAGAGCAAGAGAAGCGCGTTGATAATTTCAAAAGCTACAAGGAATCACTTTGAACCAAACCAAAGTTTATCAACCAGAATCGATTTTGCTATTCATCCCAATGCTCAACCAAATAATCTATCATCACACAAAACGTGGTTAAGAAAGAGTAGAAGTGCGTTGAAGCTCTCTGGCCGCTTTTCCAAACACCTACTTTAATGGTTACACATTGGTTTTATGTCATAGGACATTATCTATTTCTATTAATTATTAATTTTTTAGCAGCATTTATCATCATGTAGAATTGAAATAAGATTTACAAAATTTTAAAAATAAAATTAAAAAAATTATTTTTGAAAATTTAAAACATTTATTTTTTTGAATTTTAGTATGTCACAATATTTATGCGTCTCATAATGTAATATGAGCATAAGCCTAAAGAGAGAGAGTCTATCTCAAAAAACTAGTTGATTAGGTGAGAGAATTCTCTAGACTTATAAACCTCACTACTTTGATGAGGCTCCCCGATGTGAGACTCATAACAATGCTACCCCCTTTATGACCCAACGTTCACGGTGGCTTCACACTATCGACACTGACTTGATGGTAGCCTTCTCCCTTTAGTGGCTTCACTTCTCTATCATTATTCGGTATAATACCTTTTTGGGTATAGCACCTTAGTTTAACTTATAGGTAGCCATTTTTGTGGCCCAGTTCTTAATGAAAGCACCAATTAATATGAATATAGACCAAAAGAAAAAAAATCTATTTCAAAAGACTAGTTTATTAGGTGAAATAACTCTTTAGACTTATAAACCCCATCACTTTGATAAGGCTTTTCAACGTATAACTCATAACATAGCTTTATCAATATCCAAATTAACCGGATAATAGTTATATTGCCTTATTGGATGAAAAAGAATCCCAAGGTACGATGGTTAGAACACTTTTTAAGGTTTGACTAGTAATAATATAAGCTGTGTTTGACAAAGTAGTTTATAACTTATTTGACTAGCTTATAAACTCGTTAAAAATATTCGGTAAATGAGCTTATTTTACTAGTTTATATCTTATTATTATAAGCTACTTTACTTATAACTTATAATTTTTTGTTTCTATTTTACCCTTATTCAAAATACCCATTATGCTCCTTACTTTATTATATCATATTTACTCATCTTTTATTATATTTATATTTATGTATAATATATTATACATATATAATATTATATATATAATAATATATGATAAATATATAATATATATATATATAAATATAATAAAATATGTAAATATATAAATATATTATATATGTGAAAATATATTATTCAAATGTAAAATATGTAAATATATATTTTTAATAATTTTTATATCTATAATAATTTAAATTAATTTAATTAAAAATAAAAATAATATATTTATTTATATAATTTTAAAATTAAAAATATATGTCTTTTTATGTAATTTTATACTTTTCATCTACTTCAACAGTTATTTTTATTAAATACTTTTAATTTAATAAATTAAGTTATAACTTATCCTATTAATTATAAATTATCAATTAAAAATTAATTTATAAAATATCAACTAATTTATAAATTATCAATTAATTTATAAATTAAATTTCTCGAATACAGCCATAAATTGATTATGAATAACAAAGAATGAGAAGATGCATAATTCGTGGTTAGAAGTTAAAACGAAAGTTTCGGAAAATAATTATTAGACAGTACAGTTATATTGGGTTGTGTTCATTCATATTATAATTGATGAAGATGCTAGAAGCGATCACCGGGGTTCGGTAAGGAATTGACGTCTGTTCTTGTTTTTCATTTTTCATTTTTCTCTTCCTGTGACAGGATGAAAAGTCTTTGTTTGTTTGTTTTTTTTTTTTCATCTCTCTATGCTGATCACAAGTATCAATTTTATTGAAATTACGTGGAAGAACTTTCTAAACTTGTATACCTCACTATTTTGATGAGACTTTTCAATGTGAAACTCATAACATAGCTTTATCAATATCCATATTTACCTGATAATAGTTATATTGCCTGGGTGAAAAAGAATCCCGAGGTACGATGGTTGAAAAACTTTGTAATATTTGACTAGTGATAATGTAGATTGATTATGAAGAACAAAAAATGAGAAGATGTATAATTCGTGGTTAGAAGTTAAAACGAAAGCTTCAGAAAATAACTATTAGATAATAGTTATATTGGGTGAAAAAGAATCCCGAGGTACGATGGTTGAAAAACTTCGTAATATTTGACTAGTGATAATGTAGATTGATTATGAAGAACAAAAAAAGAGAAGATGTATAATTCGTGGTTAGAAGTTAAAACGAAAGCTTCAGAAAATAACTATTAGATAATAGTTATATTGGGTTGGTATTCAGTCATATTATAATTGATGAAGATGCTAGAAGCGATCACAGGGGTTAGGTAAGGAATTGACTTCTATTTTTTTTTCATTTTTCATTTTTCTTTTTTCTCATACTGTGGCAGGATGATAAATTGATAATTCTTTGTTTTTTATTTTTTCATTTTTCTACGCTGATCACAAGTATCAATCTTTTTGAAATTATGGATGAGGATCAGAAACAGTCAACCTTAAAATATTAGTCCAGACTCATCAGTGTACTTTTCATGGTTAAGAGACAATTACAAAGTTTTTGGTTTTATATACATGTGATATTAATAATTTAGCGTGAACTGTGTGAAGCCTATAGTTTCTATTCACTTTTGCATTTAGCTAGGTATAAAATAGTTTTTCTTTTTTCTTGTAAGTGTTATTATATATCCCACTTACATTTATAGAAGCCAATACCTTTTGTAACAAAAAGACGATGAAGACAATTAATTATTATACAAGAAAAGAAATTAAAAAAAAATTGGAAGACAAATATAGAAGGACAAAGTCAATAACTTATGGATTGAAGACACCAGCAAGCAATAACTTCCTATATAAAAATGTAAAAAGTATTCTCATCTAGGTTGTCATCATCAAGCAAGACGAATGTATTTTAATTGTATTAATCTACTTTAAAATATAAAAAAATAATATACATAATCAAAAATTATGAACATAAATTTATAAATTTAATTAAAAATAAAATTTGATATCAAATTATACAAAAAAATATTTACAATTAAAAATTAATAGTAAAAATTGATTAAATAACAATGAAATGTTATTAATTAATATAATATTCATTCATATTAAATTTATAAAATATCAATATATCAATATCTCTATTAAAATTAATTGATCTATAATATTAATTTTTTTAATACTTAATTATAGAATAAATAAATAAATAAATATAAAAATTCTAATTGAACTAATTCAACCAATTCATTTAGTATTGATTTTTACTCTATTCAACTAATTTTTTATTAGTTCTATAACTCATTAGTTTTAGCGATTATTTTAGACCAAACTCTTAATTGGTTCCTAATTCAATTAGTTAAATTGATCGATTAAGTTCTAACAACACTAGTATGATTAAGAACTTTATAAAAGTGTATTTTTTTAACTAGAAAAAGAATTAGAACTAATAATAGATGCTTTTCACATTTAAGCCCAATCAATTTCTACCCAATTAATTTCCAAACCCAAAACCCAATCAATTTCTACCAACTATAATTTAGTGTCATCATTAGTTGCGTCTTCCTGATTGCTAAACTTATAAACAAATAAGATGAAAGAGTAACATTGTAATACTGCCACATTCATTCAATTCCGTGTGTGTATTCATGGCTTCGTAAAATGAATTTCTCCTCCAACGTGTTTATTGAATTTTTTAGTCACATCTATGTGACAATATACCACACATACTGTTGGGTTTTGGGCTCCCTTCCTATGTAGTGAAAGGCCTAAATGTGTAAGACCTTTTGGTCTCCCTTATCTAAGTGGAGAAGGGTTAGTTAAGATTAGAGAGACTTAACTACTGAGCGAAAAACAACAGCCATCAGAAAAAAGAAGAGTGAAAAGCAAATTCGCATACTCACCTTGCTGTCATCGTAAAATTCCGACTAGAGATTTGTTCACCGTTGGATCATGCTCAAACTTTGTTACAGGTTCAGCACACGTAATTCTTGGTTTTCAACGGTTGGATTGGTGATTGAGGGTCTGGAGTACGAGATACACGACTCGCAACAGTAGTTCTGTTTTGGGAGTTTTTCATCTTCTTGTTTATCATTTGTAAGCATTGGTGCTTGGTTGTTTTGGATGATTGTAAACATAGTTTTGTACACTTGTCAGAGTATCTTTTTGTACCCTTATTGATCATAGTGGAGCTATTTCTTTGGTCTGAACGACCCATGGTTTTTCCCTTGCATTGAAGGGTTTTTCACTTAAAAATCTTGGTGTTTCTTGTGCATTTGTGGTTTCTATTTTTCTGCCATATATTTGTTATTGCTCCTTGCAGATTCTTGCGAGTTTGGGGGAAAATTTATTTCTACTGCATATTGCTTTGCAATTGTGTTTCTGTTGCTGTGTTGTTGTTTCCCCCATTAGAGTGGTATCAGAGGCTGGTTGGTTAGGGGGTTGTTTGGCTTGCTTGAATAATGGAGGCACATACAAAGATTGTCACATCCCAAAACTTACATGTGATATAAACATAAAATACCTAGGGTGTACCTCCGTGGTACCCCATAATCTCTGTGAACATTCTTAATATCCATAATTATGTGAATCATAAATATTCCAAGAAAGATATTTTGTATACATATTCAGAAAATATTCAACTTTCAAACACTATACAGTACTATACAACCTCCCAAGCCTGGGTGACCTACTAGATTACAGAGCGTTTCCTAATCCTTACCAATTGTTTACCAGACAAAAGTGGAGTATATCCTTAAAGGCTATAAATTCTTCTCCTCAACCACTGTATCTGAAAAGATAATCATGGAGAGTGTGAGTTTATCATAACTCAGTGAGTAAACAACTGTACATGAAAATATCATAAGCACAAACACCACATTTACTAATACAATCAATCTATCATTTATTTTAAATAATTATAGTATTATATGCCATAAATACTTGCACTGAGTGACTTGGGAATTTAACCCTCAAACTCTTTGTGCATAGGTTTTCACATTTATACACCGAGTAGTATGGGACTCTAACCCTTTCAAACTCGTGCATAGATTTTCACATTTATACACTGAGTGATATGGGACTCTAACCCCTTTCAAACTCGTGTATTGATTTTCACAGTTATAAACCGAGTAGTATGGGACTCTAACCCTTTCAAACTCGTGCATAGGTTTTCACATTTATACACCGAGTAGTATGGGACTCTAACCCTTTCAAACTCGTGCATAGATTTTCACATTTATACATCGAGTAGTATGGGACTTTAACCCTTTCAAACTCGTGTATTAGATCTCGTAGATCTTTTGCTCATCAATAAAATAGTGAGAATTTATCACAATATAATTACTATGAAATAAATGAGTTTACACATATTTTTATTCCCTTGAATGTCTATCATCAACCATAACAATCATCATATATTATCAACAGCGAGATTGATTATTTCTCACTTCAATAATGTTATAAACAAGACTTGTATTGTACCTTATCTAATAAGATCACATTAGTTTAGTAAGGTTATTCACTTACAAAATGTTCCAATTTATTCAAGGAACAATCACATCTAGTTCTTTAGTCAACTAGAGAAATCAATTCTCAAAGGTAATAAAATACCTTCCAATGATATTATACTTTTTCTCAACCTGAACACACACTGATAATCTTCTCAATTTCACAAATAACGCAAATGGGATTTATATTGTGCTTTGACTAATTTATTAAATTAATTTTGCAAGGTTGCCTACTCACCTGGATTCCACGCTCTCGGCGCTCCCACCTTGCGCCCCAATCATCCCTATTGTAACCAGGTAAAAACCATTAGGGTTACAAAATAGAGAAATTTCCTATCACTACTCTCGACCTTTACTCACATCTTAAGTCATAACTCCTAACCGGTAATGAATTTCTAAATGACACTTACACCATTGGAAACTAGACTCAAAGAGCTTTTCAACGATATTAAAAAAAAAACTGATGCTACAGTAATAGTCAACGGTCAACGCAGCTACAGTAACGTTGACCGAGTCAATGCTACAGTAACGTTGACCGAGTCAACGCTACAGTAACGAGAAAATCTGGAAAAATTTTCTCGGTGAACAGTAATTTCTGGGGAAAATTTTCGATGTTCTTCGTGTTCTTCATCCAAAAATCCTAAAATCATATCTAAAACAACATTTCTTTTGATTTCTTCCATGGGTTTTCATCCTTAATGTCTAAGGAGTGTTTTAACACCAAAACCCCCAATTTCTACCAACAATCCACGCTCAAATCTCAAATTTTCATCAAGAACACTAACTTTTTCAAATATCCAAATTCTACGAAATTTCTTGTTCTAATAACATCATAAACCACCTAAGAATGTTTTACATTAACATCCATACTTAAATTCATCCATTAAAACTCAAAATCTTAATTTTCTTCCATAGGTCCGAAAATGGAGAAAAAGAAAAATAGAGTAGATAAAACTTACCTCTTTACCTCTAGAACTCCTGAGAATCGGAAGTATGGTTAGAAAATACAAGATCGCCGGATAAAAATTTGAGAAATGATTGAAGAAGGGAAGATGGAAATGAACGAAACATGAAGCCTCGGGAGGAAGAAGGAGAAGAAAAACTAATAATTGTATGTGTGGGCCCCACTAATTTCTTTTTCGATAAAATCGCTCATAGCCACCTTAGCTTATAAGATTTGTTCACTTTAATCCCTCTCGATGTCTCAAATACCACTTTAACCTCGAATCCATCATCTTTTCGGTACCGGACTCATAATTCATTCTCATAAGCTTTATTCTTCCTCTCAGGTTTCTATTTGGTCATTTCTCAAAAGTCCTCTATACTTTCTTTTCTTTTCACTTTAGTCCTTGAGAATTTGTAAAAATTTCCTAAATTAAAAATTAAAATTTCTATTCTCAGATTTTCTTCACTAATTCAAAAAGCACATTTTCACGTAATTAAATTTTTCACTAAATTTCAAATTAGACTTTAAATATTCATATAAATTCTTGAGATATTACATTCTTCCCCCCTTAATAGAATTCGGTCCTCCGAATTCAAAACTTAACTCAAGATTGAAACAAATGCAGATATTTTGTCCAAATTTCGTTCTCTCTTTTAGAATTTTCACAATCAAGTACAAAATATAACAAGTTCAACATATTTTTATTTCTCAAGTTTCTTCAGTACAAGAATTGCCTTATTTCTAGTACATAAGTTACAGGCAACAAACTGAACTTGATTTACAAAACAGATAATCTTAATATGCGAAGCTCAGATCAAATATTAGCTTAAGGTATAAATAAAAGAAAGAATAAATTAAGGACGAGGAGGTTTTTGAAATGCAGAAAGTGCTCTAGGTCTAGAAGAGGAAGGTGCTTCAGATCTTAAGGAGGAAGCTAATCGTTGCAGCCTAGAAAGAGTTTCTGGAGGAAACGTTTGGGAAATTTGGCGAAGTGCAGAGGTCACTCCATTCATACAGTCAATACACCTCGCTTGTTGGTCACGAAAATTTTGAGTTGCAAACATTGAATGTCTATCAACTCTATTCGCCAATTCCCTAAAATGACGATTCAAGAGCTTCTCTTGTTCTACAAAGAGACGATTTATCAATCTTCCCTGGTCCTCAAAGTGGCGGTTTATCAACCTTTCCAAGTCCTCCATCTTTTTTCTCATAAGCGCAAGCTCATCATTTGAAGATGTTGCTGTGCTAACATCCTCTAGCTCTACTACATCCCTTTTTCTTTTCTTAGCTTCTGATGACTCTTCCATGAATCTCTTATTCTTATAGTTCTCCAGACTAAGATTTAGATCCAGCTCTACCTTGCCAGCCTCAAAGTTTAAATTGAAAGATTTATTGCCGGCCATATTTTTCTGAGCAATAAAGGTTGTATGGAATGAGAGGTTTGATGCTAGAAAGCTTATAAGTAATGAACTCTTAGTGTAATGAGTGGCGTAATGGGGCATCCATTATTTATAGACGAAATTTAGGGCTACCAAAACCCTTACATCACACTCTAAAGATGGCCTCCAGACCTTATCCGTCGCAATGCCAACGGTCTATAATAAGCATGCCAGAAAATAACAACATATAATCAAATACAAAAGATTTCCTCAAAAATTTCGGCTAACTTTTGACTCTTGCTCAAATTATTAAACTAATCGCCGCTTCAATTTATGACTTCCTAACTCTGTATTTGTCTTATCCAATAATTCTAAATCGAGATATTACTCCATGAACGGGTAGTTTCATATTAACCTTATCTAGGTTTCTAATCCGTGGCTTTGCCCTAAGCTTACACATTTTCAAACATACATATTAAAATAAAAAAAACTTCTCACATTTACACATATCAAGTGTTACCATAAAGTGAGAAAATTTTTTTTTTTTTACCTTTCTCTTGCCTCTACGAGCATATGTGTATGTATGTATCAACATAGAGATACATCATTATCTATATATTTTCATCTATTCAAGTCCTTTTTAAATTTCAGACTTCTCATTCTCTGAATGTATGTAGAATCATTACATATTATTCCTGGCCATAACAAATAGCCTTCACTCTCAATGCATGGATAACATACATACATGGCATATGTATTTAAATACATATAATCACAATATAATTCAATCAATCATGTATATTATACTCAACTGAAGGCTTTCAAGAACAATACAAGAAAGCAGAGAAATACATTTTAGTTCATCATAAAAGCATCCAAGGCAATCTTTAATGGCTACGCTGTCGGCTTCTTAGAATTTCAAAAAATGCCAACAAGAGATATGAAAAATAAACAAGTATAAATCGGCCGCAAATCCACCGAATATTGACTTACGTGGTTTTGCCATTAATGTGACACACTGTTGACACGCATGCCTATCCTAGGCTTCTGGCTTCCAGCTTGCAGAAATCCATAGGTTGAGCGTGTAGGAGTGCGGCGAAGAGATATCTTCTTTGGCTCTAAGTCTAAATTTTTCTCTATAAAAACTGCCCCGGAGTTCTCAGTTACTACACCACAAAGAGTAATCATCTCTGAGCCTACAATTTCCCAGCATTCCTCTCTCGTCATACTCCTGCAAAAACTTCTAAATTTTCTAAACCATGGCTACCAGGAAGTACATTGATCTCACAGTGGAGGCCAAGGAAGAAGAGCTCGACTTAAACTTAAGTCTGGGCAAAGACAAGGGCAAGAGACCTTTTGAGGGGTCTCAAGAGGATCAAAAGGAGAAGAAGATAAAAATTGAGGAAGCTGAGGAGATTAGCACTGGCCACACGTCAGAAAACAAAATCGCTTGTCTAGAGAAGGAGGTGAAAAATCTGAAGAAGATGATAGAAGACCTGGAGAAGTTAACTAAACGCAATAATGCGGCAATGACTTCAAGAATAGACAGGATTGAAAAGTGCAGAGTTAGAGATGTCACACTCCAGTTTGGGAACATGACCAGCACGAAGGTGGACTCCGTCCACCACCATAAGCCTAACATCAAACCATTATCACGTAAAATAAGTATAATGTATAAGGGTTCCCTTTCCACCATAATGCAATGGTTTAATATATGATAGAAATTAAATCGAGAATATACTATTCTGATTTCCTTTACAACCAGTATAAAATCCCTAGGTGTTCTATTCTACTACAGAGCTACTCAACCTAGCTATTAGATATACCAATATTCCGAGATGATGGAACACTGACTGGAGATTCCGCTACTCCTTATACAGAGACTCATCAACTATACGAGAAACCTTTAAGGGGTGCAAAAGAGAAGGAATGAGCATGAAAATTAGTAAGGGGATACAACATGTATAAAATAATTCACAAACCAGGAAACCTTGCATAAGTAGGATCCTATATGCCCTTATTAAATCGCATTATACTCATGGCCAACATGAAACCTACAATTGATATTTAAATAATACTGCCAATACGAGTTACAGGATAATTAAATCATAAATTTTATCACCGTCCATAAAGATAGCACATAGAGTGAAATCTCATCCAACACATCTTGCATGGTCAAGTAGAAGAGTCCTACCATATACTCACAAGTACCACCAAGTCATACCGTAACCTACAATGCACTTAATCCATTTTCTGAAATAGACTTATCAGGAGTCACAAACATACACACACACACACACACACACACACACACACACACACACATTCACATACATATGTATAAAATCAAGGCTAGAGCCCTTACAAGAAGAACACTCGTAGGTAAGCATACGCATTTATGATTTTCATACTGTCTACCATTCTAGGACATTTATAAAATAAATTTGTTCACTGTTCTAGGACATTTATAAAATAAAGTTGCCCACTGTTCTAGGACATTTATAAAATAAAGTTGCCCACTGTTCTAGGACATTTATAAAATAAGGCTATTCACCATTCCAGGACATTAAAAATAAGGATGTCCATTGTTCCAAGACATATATAAAATAAGGTTGTCCACTGTTCTAGAACATTTATAAAATAAGGCTATTTACCGTTTCAGGACATATATAAAAATAAAGCTGTCCACTGTTCCAAGACATATATAAAAATAAGGCACCAAAGTGAATGAGTACAACTATGAGGACACTTATGCATTAGACATGATCATACCCATATAAGGATGGTTGATAACTCTCATCACACACCATTGCATACAACTATACCCTATGCAATTTGCATATATATATATATATATATATATATATATATATATGTGTGTGTGTGTATATATTTTTTCTCTATACATGCTTGCATAATTTCCATGAAATAAGGTGAGTGTATCCCTATCCACACATATATTCACATCTCAATGCAATACATGAGGGTGGGAAGAACACATCGTATGATAGACTATGTATAAACACATATTTATCCATAGCAAGATATTAACCTATATAATTAAGCCTAAATTTCATACATTTTAGCCCCTTTCAAATAGAATCATCACTTGGCAAGCAAAGACAAATATGAAATAACTCTCTAGTATTTGTATATATATATATATATATATATAATCACAAACAAGGGAGGATAGAAGCTCCCACACTTGCACGCAACCTATAACATAGTCATGGCAAGCGTACACATTGTAATACCTGAGGTTTTACAATGAGCCGTCAACTTGGAATTTATTTAATTTAGGAATTAAATTTAAAATGTATGAATTGTTAAGGACTTGTTTGAAAATTTTATTAAGTTGCATGAATATTTTATTTTATTTTATTTTATTAGTGAAAAAGATCAAATAAGGAGTATTAAAATAAATTATGGATTTTTTGGTGTAATTAGGAAATTTTACAATTTTCATAAGGACCCAAGTGAATTAAAATTTGTAAGAATAGTGGTTTTATATATTTTAAGCAATAAAAAGGCATTATGCCATATGGAAATTTTTGCTCCGTTGAATGTGGCTTCTAAGAGAAACCAAGAGGAAAAGAAAAAAAACCTTTGACCCTTCATTTTTGGCACATATGAAAATAGAGAAAAGGGGAGACAAGTGGGGAAAAAAAAGAAAGGAAAGAGAGAGAAGTTTCCACTTTTTCAATTATTACTTCTCGAAAGTTTTCTCTCTTCCTTCTCCCTTCTTCCTTGAGTTCTTCTTCATTCTTCCATCTTCTCTTTGAGTTGATTTAAGAGAGAGAGAGAGAGAGAGAGAGAGAGAGAGAGAGAGAGAGAGAGAGAGAGAGAGGGAGCAAATATTAACCAAGCTTCCTTCCTCCACCTTCTTCCCCTTCCTTAGGAGTAGCATGACAATAAGTATTGAGGAAACCGAAACACAGAAATGGGATTAAAAGGTAAGAAATTGGAATTTGCAATTTCTATTATGTAGAAAATTGATTTGAAATTCTACTATATTTAAGACCTTTAAAGGCTGTTCAAACCCCTCTTCCCTATCTTGGTTTGTTTCATAATGAAAATAGAGGGATTATTTGGGAATTTTAGTGAAAAATACATGTTGAAAAATCGGTGGTACTAATTTCACTGTTCATCCAAGAATTTCTTCTCTTTTTGCTTCGATTTTAGGTAGAACCGACTAGATGTACTATGAATTGAATTGAAACAAAATTAAGAAGCTGAAATAAGCAAGATTGAGAGAGAAAAAGAATATCACAGTAAACGTAGGGACTAAACTGAAAATATTGAAAAGTTTTCTGGAGTTGATTTAATTTCAAAATAATATATATTCTTAATCTATAGCTCTAGATGAAGTGAAATATGAGTTTAAACCAAGTAAAGGAAATAAAGAAAATTTATTAAGGAGTTGTGAAGGGATAATATGACAATTTTAAATGCATATGGTTTTCTATATTTTTGGATGATTAAATCAACTCCTAAATTCATGAAATTTTGTGAAGAGATTCTTTTTATTGTGATAATCTGATCTGGAAAGTTTCAAGTTCATTAAAATTATTTTGCTTGGTCAAATAAATATGGGAACAACACTTTATTCAGTGCAGGAGAAATTTAAGTAAGTGTGAATTTTGGATTTTACGCAATAACTAAATGATCTTATTTTAACTTGAAAATTTTATAACACCTAGATAAGACCTCATAATAATTGACTACCAAATTTTATAGAAAGTCATAACCTATATAGATTTGGATAGTTCTGACCTTTTGTCAATAATAAGGTCTTTAGAGGGGTCAAAATGATAGAATTAAATTATGATATTTTTATGTAGTATGTCAACATACTAATAAGGATTTGTACCAAATTTCAAAATTTTTGGAGCTACATTTTATTCCAAAAAGTTCTTAAAGATTGGTTATAATTTTAACCTCAAAACAGAACAAAGCAAGATGATTGAATAGCCTATATTCTGATTTGGTGTTATGTCTTTTCTTAACTTGTTCTTTAGGTCTTTGATAAGTTCATTGCCATTTATTCTCTGATTTGAAGTGTAGAATTTTATCTTGGAATCAAGGTGAGAAATCTTACCTTACATTGTTTGCTTATTTAATGTATATATTAAAAGTGTACTATAAATATACATATATATATATATATATATATATATATGTAACATGAAATTAATGCATTCATGTTATGCATTGAAATGTGCAAGTGTGAAACTATTGTGAACTCTTCCTAAAATAGAATGTATATGGTTGCCTATGATTGTGTAATGTGATTGTGTTTGATCTTGAGAGAAACGGAAATGGAGTTTATGAAATCATATGGGATGAAATAAGGGTGGAATGAAATCATTATGGCCACATGGTATTGAATATGATATTCCTCCTTTTAAGGACTGATGCGTTATTTCCCGACAAGTGTATCGGGTCGCACAAGTAGTAAAAAGAGAGTAAAAATTATCGTCCTCAGGGATTGACTTTAACAATGACCAATTTCACTAGCTCAAATTATATTTGGACAATTGAAAAGGTTGAGTAATTGAGTCTAATTTTAACTAAAGTAAACTAAATTAAGACACGAAATAGGCTAGCACAATAAAGAATTATATGAGAACAAAGCGGGCATAGGGGATTGATTTTACTTAACTTCGATTAATTCATAGACAAACCAATCTTTGAGTCATTAAAGAATACTTCAATATACTTGCAAATTACTCTTATTGTTGATTAAGTTCACAAAGATATTTGAACCCAATGTCTTGGTGAAACAAATCTTCCTCACTCAATTAATTAGCTAATGTCTTAGTCAAATTAATTGATTCAGAGTTTAAGTTTAAGAACTTATAAAAATCACACGATTAAGGTTATCTATGTCTAGACTAACTCGAATTACGGTAGAAATTACAAAGGCAAGTCTATATCAAGCTATGTCTAGCATTAATATAAACCCTAAGTTCATTGAAGATGGTAGCTAAGCATCCAAGAGTAATGAAAAGCGGTAAAGTCTACTCCAATAATCGAAATTGTAATTATATTAAAGCATTCAATAACAAAGCTTCATAGAGTTAATTACATCAATCCCCTAACCCTAGAGACTTAGCTACACATGGTGAGAGAAGAGAAAAACATCACAAATACACTACTAAACATGATACAAGAGGAAGGAGAGAAAGAAATTAGCATCAAACTCAATGAAGAAGAGGTCTCCCTTCTCCAATTGTGCCCTAGCAGAGCTCCTTCTTCTCCAGCCAAAAGATCCCAAAAAATGCTTCAGAAATCCCATTTATAGGCTGAGTCACGAACAGGTCAGGATCACGGCGCCTAGGCGCCATGCAGAAAATAACTGGAACAAGCATCTCTTGGCGCCTGAGGCGCCACCTTCTAGCCTCGAGACAAAGAGTTAAGGGGCTGGCGCCTTCAGGCTCCCTGTGTGGCGCTTGAGGCATCAGCCATAGAAGGTCAGGCAGAGAGTTCTGGTACTGGCGCCTAAGGCGCCAGCCTTCGAATTTTGCACTATGCTCCAGATTTTTTCAGCTCCCCAACCTGCATCATCCCAAAGTATATACCTACAAGAAAATACACAAAAATTACTCCAAAATGTAGGGAAAAAGGGGATAAAAAGGGAAAGAACAAGGAGAACTACAAAATATAAATAGAATGCAAAAACTAAGATAAAGAGTGCAAAAAGGAAAGCAAAATTGGAGCAAGGGAAAGAAAAAGCCCAATAAAACTATAGGAAAATAATGAAAATAAAGGACTTATCAACTCCCCCAAACCAAGACTTTTGCTTGTCCTCAAGCAAAACACTAACCGAAAACTAAATACTAAACTAAACTAAGCCTAAGGATTTTTCAGGATATAAAAGAAGTACTGAACAAAATAAAACATTAAACCAAGACAAGCCAATTTCATACAGTCATCTCAATAAAAATAACTTGCAATGGATAATTTTTGAATTTAAAGATAGAAAAAGAAATTTTTCAAAAATTTTAAAGACAAGTTGAAAACACCCTCACTTTCTAAAATTACTCTTTCAAAAACTTAAAACAAATTTTCTTTTTGCTTGACAATTTTTGGCTCTCAAGGAAAACTTCTCAATAGACAGAACATTAAAGATAAAACAATTAAAGTGAAGACAGTGCGCCTAATCCACACATCTCCCCCTCAATCAACGTAAAAAGAAAGGAAAGCGAGGCTAAGGAAAGAACGAGTCACCCGTACGCCTAATCCACACAACAACACTTTGTCCGTCACCTTTTATTTGAAAGGAAAATGTGATTCATTGGTTAGAACAAGTATTGTGCGCCTAATCCACACTACACTTCCTCAACTTAAAGCACACCTCCATTAATTTTATTTTAAAAGATGCATATTTTATTTATTTCTTTTTTTTATGAGAAAGAAATCCCTTATTGAGCAATAATTTATCATAAGTAAAACTAAAAATTTTCTAAGGTTTTGAAGAGTAAAATTTTAGAAAAATAAGAGGGTTAACAATTTTTAATTAAAAAGATTGAAAATTTTCAATTTAATCCAAATATTCTGAAAAATCCAATTTAAGCTATATTTTAATTAAAACGACAATGCATGAAATTAATTGAAATTGGAATAATATAAAATCTGTAAAGCACTATCCAATTTATCAAGAAAAATCTAAAGGAAGCGATGGTTAACAAAAGAATGCATTCATATGAACAAAAAGAACGGGTTAGCCAAAAAGTCAGTGGTATCTAAGCCTAAAACCACACTACTCCCCCAAACCAAAACTATACATTGTCCTCAATGTCAAACCAACCCAAAAACAAGGTTTGAATATCCAAAAAGGGACAATCCAAAACAAGGGGGAAAATGAATGTTATATACCAAAAAGAAAACTATCCACAATTATTGCAAAATAACGAAAAATAACAGCAGCAAAATAACCAACAGCAAACTAGAAAAATAAAGAACAACATCCATTGAACAAAAAGGATCCAATAGCACTAAACATCAATAGAAAAATCCACAAGTTACAAGAATAAAATACTAAATATCACCAATTTTGTACAATACATAACTAAAAACAGAAATAACAAAAAGAACAGCTGCAACAAGATGTGAATCACAATCATAAATCAATCATCGTGCTCGTCCTCGTTGTCGCCCTCTCCCTCCATGTTGTGGCTGCCTTCTCCTTCGACTTCCCGATTGGCTAAAGGATCGAAATTGATATTTGCGAATGGGTCATACGTCAGATCCTCCAACATTCAATGATCAGTGGGGGCACCAAAATGCCGACCAAGGGAATACATTGCGTGAGCCAGTGCTCGATGTTGTTGGTTATGAGTGGCAATGAAGGTGTCAAGGGTGTGCCTGATTTCCCCAATTCCATCCTCAACATTACTCAGGCGCTCTGACATATTAACTGGAGGTGGTGCAGCGCGGGGTCTCACAGGTACCTGAGGAGGAGGAGGAGGGACCGGTAGAGGTACCGTGATAGCCATGAAATTACAAAACATCGAGTCTATCACCTGTTTGGTGATAGTGCTCTCTGGGGCTCTTCGCAGTATACCCTCTAATGATACCTCATCCCTCTCACACAACCCTGTGATGAGGCACGGATATCCGAGGCGTTTTCCCTATTTTTGAGATAATTTTGAAAGATTATGGGAAATCAGGGGACCTACATTAAATACCTTCCCTGTCACGATCAAATAGATAACCACCGCTCGTTCGATGGTTACCTCTGACCGGTTCGAGGTAGGAAGCAAGTTGGACTCGACAAATGTACACCAAGCCTTGGGGATTTGTTTCATATCTAATTTTTTAAAATTAGCAGCTTTCCCCTTGGCATCCAGTTCCCAACTTTCCCCCTCCCGACAGAGAGTGGCAATAATGTGAGGAGCCTTTACATATCTGTGTCTCATCCAATTATCAAAAGCACATTGCCCTGGTGCATAATGTAAGCCAAAATAATTATTGAGACTGTTAATTGAATAATGAATATCCTTTCCTCTAACATAGGAAATACATGGATCCCTAACACCTTGATCACTCCTCAACCGGTAAGCATTAGCATAAAATTCTTTTACAATTAAAGGACAAAAATGGGCAGCTGGCTCACATAATTTTTCCCAACCCCACTCTCTAATATGGTGTAACATTTCAGGGTGCTCGCCTTCTCGTAGGTTAAATCCAGATTCAGCAATAAATTCTCTAGACTCCAAATCCTCAAAATGCTTGCTATGTTCTAAGGACCTAAATCTAGACGGATCAAAATTCCTACGAGATGAGGACTCTCCTTGACTTTTTCTTTGACGCTTTCTAGACATATCAGCAGTTATAATCCTAGAAAAGCCAAAAAGAATTTCTAAATTTAAACTCAAACCCTAAATTCAATTCAGAAATTTCTATTCCCTTTTTTATTCAATTTTTTTTGAAATAAAATGCAAAAAAGGGGAATAACATTCATGTAATCAGCCTTGTCTTGAAAATGTGAAGCATCTAAGTTTGAAATTTTCTGAAAAGATGAATGTTCCCTTTATTATTTTTTTGGAAATTTTTTTTTGAAATTGTGAAATTTTGATGAAAAATAAAATAAAAGACAATGAAAGGGAAGAGAAATTACCGGAAAAGGAAGGGAAGAAGCACCAAAACGTAGCTAAGAACACATAACACAGGGGAGTGAGTGAGGGTTTGACGGAGAAGGCCAAAGTGGAGGAAATGTGATGGAAAGTGTATGGATAGTGGGGAAAGAGGAATGGTGAGAAAAAGGAGAGTGAAACTGACCGAAACCTTGAGGAGAGGAGTTCTGCACGGCGGAGGAGACCAGCCTTCAGATGAAAAAGGGGTGCTAGGGCTTAAGGAGGGTGAAAAATGAGGGTGAGCTGTGAAATTTTGAATTTATATGGACGTGGCGCCTAGGCGCCACGTTGACAAATCGGACATTTCAAGAATGGGGTGCCACGGGCGCCCTGCGTGGCGCTTGAGGCGCTGGCCAACCCGAAAGTTTGGCCACTGGCACCTGAGGCACCCTGAGCGGTGCCTAGGCGACAGCATGACAGCAACCCAGTATTTACAGAAATTGATAGCAGACCTTCCTCCCAAGCAAACCAGGGAATTTCAAGCACAGAAACAGGAAGACAGAGGTCCACACAAGTTGCAACAACAACACAAAATGCAGCAATCAAACACAAACACTCAATTCAAGCAACATGGGTAATTTCAGCACATCATTCCTACAAGATTGTTCCATCCAAGTTGCACAAATTAAGCAGCACAATACACAGATAATGGACAGCAACTTCAACACAACTACAACAACAACAGCAACACAATATTGTAAAGCAGTAAACGACTGAAACTAAAAGAGAAAAGTAAAGGACTTGGGTTGCCTCCCAAGAAGCGCTAAGTTTATAGTCCTTAGTTAGACTTTACCTGGTTTCTTTATGGTAAAGTTGAAAGGAGCATGGATGAGCACTTGGGTCGGCTCTCTTCTCCCAAATAATATTTTAACCGTTGTCCATTGACTTTGAAGCTTGCCTTCATTTCCATGTTAGACAGCAGCACCGCTCCGTGAGGAAAGACCTCCTTGATTACAAATGGGCCAGACCATCTAGACTTTAGTTTTCCAAGAAATAACCTCAATCTGGAATTGTACAAGAGCACCAATTGCCCAGGATCGAAACTCCTAGGAATGATTCACTTGTCATGCCATTGCTTAGCCTTTTCTTTGTAGATCCGTGCACTTTTATAGGCTTGAAGCCTAAATTCATCCAGTTCATGAAGTTGCAAGATCCGCTTCTCTCCGGCCGCCTTCAAATCAAATTTGAGAAATTTAGTAGCCCAAAAGGCTTTGTGCTCCAATTCTACAGGTAGATGGCAAGCCTTCCCATACACCAACTGATATGAGGACATTCCAATTTGTGTCTTCAGAGCTGTTCGGTAGGCCCATAGTGCATCATCTAACTTCAAAGCCCAATCTTTCCTTAAGGAATTGACTGTTTTCTCCAAAATCTGCTTTAATTCTCGATTCGAGACTTCCACTTGGTCGCTTGTTTGCGGATGATAAAGAGTTGCAACTCGATGCTTTACGCCATACTTTCCCAATAAAGAATCAAGTTTCTTGTTACAAAAATGCGTGCCTTCATCACTAATCAAGGCCCTCGGCACGCCAAATCTTGAGAATATGTTCTTTTTGAGAAAGTTCATCACTACATGAGCATCATTGGTTCTAGTTACAGAAGCTTCAACCCACTTTGATACGTAATCAATTGCTACGAGTATGTAGACATTGGAATAGGATGATAGGAAAGGGCCCATAAAGTCAATCCCCCAAACGTCAAATAACTCCACCTTAAGAATTGAGTTCATAGGCATCTCATACTTCTTGGAGATGTTTCCTGTCCTTTGACATCTTTCACATTGCTTTACATACTCATAACCATCTTTGAACATGGTTGGCCAATATAACCTCGATTGCAATACCTTGGCAGCTGTCCGGTCACCACTAAAATGACCCCCATATCCCGAAGCATGGCAATGCCATAGGATGTCTTTAACCTCCTCTTGAGGCACACATCTTCTTAGCAGCCCATCCTTACATCTTTTCAGCAGGTAAGGTTCATCCTAAACATAGAATTTGGCTTCATGAAGAAATTTTCTTAATTGTTGTCCATTTAACTCCATTGGGAGGATTTTTGTTACTTTGAAATTGGCCAGATCAACAGGTAAGGTTCACCCCTTTCTTATCTCTTATCTCCAAATCAAAGTCTTGGAGCAAAAGGATCCAGCGAATCAGCCGTGGCTTAGAGTCCTGTTTAGCAAATAAGTACCTAATTGCTACATGATCAGTATAAACAACCACCTTAGTTTCAACCAAATAAGAACGAAATTTATCAAATGCATAAACAATAGCCAAAAGTTCTTTTTCAGTAGTGGCATAATTGAGTTGGGTGGTATCAGGAACATGCAGCAACTTATTCTTTCTCTGTCCTAACACAGCACTAACAGCTATATCACTAGCATCACACATCAATTCAAAAAGGAGATTCCAATCAGGTGGAGTAACTATAGGAGCACTAATCAATTTTTCTTTCAAGGTATTAAAAGCTAATACGCATGCTTCATCAAAAACAAAAGGTGCATCCTTAACTAGGAGGTTGCACAAAGGTTTGACAATTTTTGAAAAGTCTTTGATAAACCTCCTATAAAATCCAGCATGCCCCAAGAAGCTTCATACTCCATTAACATTAATGGGAGGGGGAAGTTTTTCTATAATTTCAATTTTAGCCCGGTCTACTTGTATTCCTTTAGAAGAGATTTTGTGTCCCAACACTATTCCCTCTCTCACCATAAAATGACATTTCTCCCAATTTAGGACCAAATTAGTTTCCTGACATCTTTTTAAAACCAGAGATAAATTATGCAAACAGTTATCAAAAGAACAACCTACAACTGAAAAATCATCCATAAAGATTTCAATAAATTTCTCATTCATATCAGAAAATATGGAAAGCATACACCTTTGGAAAGTGGCCGGAGCATTGCAAAGTCTGAAAGGCATCCTTCGGTATGCGAAGACTCCATATGGGCAAATAAAGGCGGTCTTCTCTTGGCCCTCATGAGCAATTGCTATTTGGTTATATCCAGAATAATCATCCAGAAAGCAATAGTAATCATGGCCCGCCAGCCGCTTCAACATTTGATCAATGAATGGGAGAGGGAAGTGATCCTTCCGAGTGGCATCATTAAGTCTTCTGTAGTCTATGCACACCCTCCATCCAGTTACAGTTCTTGTAGGTATTAACTCATTGTCTTCGTTTGACACAACTGTTGTTCAACTCTTTTTAGGCATTACATGGACTGGGCTAACCCAAGAGCTATCAGAAATAGGATAAATCACATCGGCATCTAGGAGTTTCACCACTTCTTTCCTCACTACCTCTTTTATTGCGGGATTCAGTCGCCTCTGTGGTTGCACAACCTCCTTATAATTTTCCTCCATGAAGATTTTATGCATGCATATCGAGGGACTTATTCCCTTCAAATCAGAAATGGACCACCCCATGGCACTTTTGAATTCTCTAAGGACCCTTAATAGTTTCTCCTCTTCTAAACTATTTAACTTCGTATTCATAATTATGGGGGAGGAGTTGTCCTCATCAAGAAATGCAGACTTTAGGTTAGGAGGCAAGGGTTTGAGCACCAACTTGGAAGCTTTTACTTTGGATTCCTCCTTGTGAAGTTCTTCAATCTTAGGGGAAAGAGATGACACCAAGTATGTCAGAATGGATTCAAGCAATTCTATGTGTTCAGCGACTTGAGGGTCTTCATCATCCTGAATTGCACTTTTACCTTGCACCAACACCTTCTCAAGAGGGGATTCATAGGAATTTTTCATAAATGTGCTATAGATTATGGAATCAAGTACATCAATTTTAAAACACTCATCTTTTCCCATGGGATGCTTCATTGCGTTAAACACCTTAAAGATCACTTCTTCATCACCAACCTTCAAGGTCAACATTCCATCGGCTACATTGATCAATGCTCTACCGGTAGCTAGGAATGGTCTTCCCAAAATGAGGGGTATTTCTTCATCTTCTGCCATGTCCAAAACTACGAAGTCCATCGGGAATATGAATTTATCAACCTTGACCAAGACGTCTTCTACTATCCCATAAGGGTGATTGATTGAGCGATCGGCTAATTGGAGAGTCATCATAGTGGGCTTGACTTGCCCTATCCCAAGTTTCTCAAAAATAGAGTGAGGCATAAGGCTAACGCTTGCCCCCAAATCACATAAAGCTTTGCCAAAAGTGACCTCTCCAATAGTGCATAGAATAGAGAAACTACCTGGGTCTTTGAGCTTAAGAGGTAGTTTCTTTTGGATTATGGCACTACACTCCTCCGTTAGCATGATTGTTTCATCATCTGGAATTCTTCTCTTCTTGGATAAAAGTTCCTTCATGAACTTCACATAAGATGGCATTTGTTCTAGGGCCTCGGCAAAAGGTATGTTGATGTGAAGTTTCTTAAAAACCTCTAAGAATTTACTAAACTGTTGCTCATCCTTTTGCTTGTGGAGGCGTTGGGGAAATGGCGCTTTGAGTGGTGGTATGGGGGGTTTTACCACACTTATCTTCTCTTTCTTCTGTTCATCCCTCACACCCTTTAGGGAAATTTCATGACTTCTCGAACCTTCACCTTCAACTAGATCCTCATTCTCTTTTTCAATCATCTTCTCTTTTCTGGGAATCGGTTCTATTATCCTCCCACTTCTAGTAGTGATAGCCTTGATATGCTCCTTTGGGTTGACTACTGTATCACTTGGGAGAGAACCTTGAGGTCTATCAGCTAGTTGTCTTGCAATTTGGCCTACTTGAGTTTGCAAATTACGAATGGAAGCTTCTTGATTTCGAAAACCACTTCTTGTCTCCTCCATGAACATAGAAGTGTTTTGCATGAAGGATGTAGTCTATAGAGTCAACTTTTCTAGAGCACTTTCCAATGAAGAGACCTTTTCATTAGACTAAGGTTGAGAGGAAGAGCTCTGATATGACCGTTGTGGCTTGTGAAATGTGTTCTGATTTTGATTCTGATTCCCCTATGAGAAGTTTGGATGATTCCTTCATCATGGATTGTAAGTTTGCGAATAGGGATTGTTTTGCCCCTTGTGTTGATTTTCCATATAGTTTACTTGCTCCGAAGAAGAGCTAAATATATTGCCAGGGAACTCTTCATTAGCATGGCTACCAAAGCAAAAATCACAGATGATGGTCGGTTGGTTGATGGCATTCACTTTTACTGCATCAAAATTCTTGTTTAATTCCGCCATCTGTTGAGAGATCAACTTGTTTTGGGCTAAAAGAGCATCCAAAGTGCTCACTTCTAACATTCCTGCAGTTTTCTTCATCAATGTCCTCTCCCCATGGTATTGATAATCATTACAAGCCATAGAAGCATATAAATCCATTGCTTGTTCGGGAGTCTTGTGATTCAGAGCTCCCCCAGCCACTGTATCAACTACTGTTCTTGTTTGGGGAAGAAGTCCATCATAGAAACTCTGAGCTTGAATCTAAAGCTCAAATGAGTGGTGGGGGCATTTCCTCAGGATTGCATTGTACCTCTCCCAGGCTTCACTTAAGGACTCATTCTCTTGTTGCCTAAAAGTGGTGATCTCTTCTCGGATCTTCAAAGATCTAGATGGAGGGAAATACCTTATGAGGAATTTTTGAACCAAATCAACCCACATTGTAACACTTCCCTTTGGCAAAGACTCCAACCAAATAAGTGCTTTATCCTTCAAGGAAAAAGGAAAGCACCAGAGTCTGATCGCTTCTTCAGGTACCCCATTCAACTTTATGGTATCACATATTTGCAGGAAGCGTGAGATATGTGAGTTGGGGTCTTCAAAGGGATGCCCACAAAACTGATTGCTTTGAATTAATTGAAGAAGGGCTGGGTTTAGTTAAAAATTAGTAGCTTCCACCGGTGGTTGTGCAATACTAGCACCACATCCCTCCATAGTTAGAATGTTATAGTCCATGAGGGTTCTTGTAGAAGGGGGAACTGGTGCATTATGTTGAGGATTTGGATTGTGTTCAGCCATAGATGCGATTTGAGCTTGTTGAGCTCGTCTAGCTTCTCTGGTTCACCTTCGGCATGCGCAAGTCGACCTTTCAATTTTCGGGTCAAATTCTAATGAACTTTTGTCGGTGGTACCTCGCATAAACCAAAGATTCGTGTAAGATAAAGAATATAAACAAAAAAAAAGTATAAACAAGTATAAAGGTATGATTTGAAGTATAACTATGAAAAGAAAAGGTAAGGTCCAAACTACAACCCTACTAGCTACTCTTAATATTGTTAACACCGTTAATCCCTAGCAACGGCGCCAAAAACTTGATGCGTTATTTCTCGACAAGTGTATCGGGTTACATAAGTAGTAAAGAGAGAGTAAAAGTTATCATCATCAGGGATTGACTTTAACGATTACCAATTTCACTAGCTCAAATTATATTTGGATAACTGAAAAGGTTGAGTAATTGAGTCTAATTTTAACTAAAGTAAACTAAATTAAGACACGAAGTAGGCTAGCACAACAAAGAACTATATGAGAACAAAGCGGGCATAGGGGATTGATTTTACTTAACTTCTAATCTGATTAATTCATAGACAAACCAATCTTTGAGTCATTAGAGAATAATTCAATATACTTCCAAATTCCTCTTATTGTTGATTAAGTTCACAAAGATATTTGAACCCAATGTCTTGGTGAAACAAATCTTCCTCACTCAATTAATTAGCTAATGTCCTAGTCAAATTAATTAATCCGGAGTTTAAGCTTAAGAACTTATAAAAATCATGCGATTAAGGTTATCTATGTCTAGACTAACCTAAATTACGGTAAAAATTACAAAGGCAAGTCTATATCAAGTTGTGTCTAGCATTAATATAAACCCTAGGTTCATTGAAGATGGTATCTAAGCATCCAAGAGTAATGAAAAGCGGTAAAGTCTACTCCAATAATCGAAATTGCAATTATATTAAAGCATTCAATAACAAAGCTTTATAGAGTTAATTACATCAATCCCCTAACCCTAGAGACTTAGCTATACATGGTGAGAGAAGAGAAAAACATCACAAATACACTAGTAAACATGATACAAGAGGAAGGAGAGAAAGAAATTAGCATCAAACTCAATGAAGAAGAGGTCTCCCTTCTCCTCCAATTGTGCCCTAGCAGAGCTCCTTCTTCTCCAGCCAAAAGATCCCAAAAAGTGCTTCAGAAATCCCATTTATAGGCTGAGTCATGAACAGGTCAAGATCACGGTGCCTAGGCACCATGCGTGGCACCTAGGTGCCATGCAGAAAATAGCTGGAACAAGCATCTCTTGGCGCTTGAGGCGCCACTTTCTAGCCTCGAGATAGAGAGTTAGAGGGCTGGAGCCTCTAGGCGCCCTGTGTGGTGCCTGAGGCGCCAGCCATAGAAGGTCAGGCAGAGAGTTTTGATACTGGCGCCTGAGGCACCATGCGTGGCGCCTAGGCGTCAGCCTTCGAATTTTGCACTTAGCTCCAGATTTCTTCAGCTCCCCAACCTGCATCATCCCAAAGTATATACCTACAAGAAAATACACAAAAATTACTCCAAAATATAGGGAAAAGGGGGATAAAAAAGGAAAGAGCAAGGAGAACTACAAAATATAAATAGAATGCAAAAACTAAGATAAAGAGTGCAAAAAGGAAAGTAAAATTGGAGCAAGGGAAAGAAAAAGCCCAATAAAACCATAAGAAAATAATGAAAATAAAGGACTTATCAAGGATATGATGAAATAAGGTTGGACTATAGATTTTTTTCCTTTGAGGATAGGGATGCAATAAGGAAGGATGCGGTAGGGGCCGTGGGGTAACGACCACTTATTGTGGATGGGACTTGAAAAATATCTAGGAACTTAAATTAGAATTGTGTGAATTGTTTGAAATGTGATTTGGCTTGATGTTGAATGTGTTTATTAATAATTGTGAGGTGATTTCAATGTGTGTGTTTTGATAAATATCTTGTATACCAAAACTTAGATGATAATACTATTTGATCAATTATGTGTATCTGTATGTATATATATATATATATATATATATATCTATCTATATTGTGTGTGAATGTGGTAGAATTCTCTTAAGTAAAAGCTGTCTTCAGTTTCAGGTATGAAGGATTTTCTAGTTTGACGACGTACACGCCATGATTACCTTCCCAATTGTTCAGGGTAAAAGTATAATGCTTAAGTCTTATAATAATTTGTATAAATATAGAAAAGCTTTGTCATCGGGTAGGTTTGTTTAGCGATGTAATGTGTAAGACTGCAACGTGTATGGGAAACTCGGTTTAACCATAATTTCTTATCATTTTGTGAGAAGAGAAATAGTTCTGTTATTTTAATTCTTAAATTATTTAATTTAAATTAATTGCATTTAAAAGAATAACCAAAATAAGGATTAATATTGTGCTTAAGAGAAAAATAGGCTTACGGAAATGAGGTGAAATTCACCTTTCGTGCCGGTCACTTGCTTAGATTTTGGGACTGACACACACACACACACACACACACACACACACACACACACACACACACACACACACACACACACACACACACACACACACATATAATTGGCCTAGACATTAGGATAGACAATAATTTCCACGCACATAAAAAATGATAACAAGAGACAACAATAAAGTAATTTGCCATTCTCGTTCATACAAGAGTAATTATTTCACTTTTATAATTTACCAAGATTCTAGCATTTGTAAGGTATCAAATGCTTTAAAATTGTATTTTAAATTGAAGAGAAAGGTTATTCCATTTAAAATATCATTGGATGAGCTTGATATGTAGCTAAAAAGCATGAAAATGTCCCCTTATGTATTATATACCCTTTTCCTACTTAACTTAGAGGTAAGTCCTTTTTAAACAATTAATTTCTCCACATGCTCAGATTAAGACCAATTACCAAACCCTGAACTTTGTAAATTTACTAGGCAACCATCACAAGTCCAAAATTCATCAACTTTGGTAGACAACATCTATATTATGTCTAGAATCTTAGATAAAAATTTCAAGAAGAAATACTTTGATTTGCCCCCTCAAAACCACTAAAGACTGTCTCTGCAGCTTGTGCGGTCCCGGTTTTGCAAGCTTTTGGCCCACCAAAACAATTCCAAATCTCATGAAACTTAGCAAACTATAATTTAGTGTTATTACATCTTCCCATAAAAATTTCAAAGCAAAATTTTACCTTTTGGACAGTATAACAGAGCTTGAATTAAACTGGTCTGAATTGTTTCAGTTCTAAGATAGTTTCGGTTTCCCTATTATTGGACTTAACAATTGTTTCCCAAATCATAAATAAACATGCCAATGAATGCCTCATAAAAATTTCAAACCAAAATGACCTGATTTAAATGTATTTTTGCCTCTCAAAGTACCGTGATAGTGAACTCATCCCAAAAGGGGCAGCAATGTGATTCCACCAAGCTGAAGCTAGTTTATAAAGATGAAGTTCCAATACTTTGAAAAAGGAACTTACTTTGACTTTAGTAAAAAGGGGTATACCAGCATTCTAGCTAAATAAAACTCATTTTATGACTCAAACCAACCACAGCTTTAAGGGCATAACAATAACAGCATACACATGAATAATTTCAATTCCATAATTCCTAATCTCACTTGTTTTTCATAATTATGGCTTCCAAAATAAATATAACATTCTTTTGGCTTATTCCTAACTCTAATCATGATTGTTCAGTTACTTCCTTCCCTTTCTACTGCCATACTCTTGGCTTTACATATTTAGCATTTGCCAATTAATCAAACCAGAAATTTTACATTCAATTGCATACACCATACAAAGAGGTTCATACAGCCACACACGCGCGTACACACACATACACACACACACATACATATATACATATATATATATATATATATTAAGTCTTCTCCTTCATTCAGCACCCAATGCCAATGATCAGCACAAGAAAGTTTTAAATTAAAGGAAATTTGCAGAAAGAGATCATGAATTAGTCCTCTTACTTTTCGGTGCTCTATTCTTCCCTTTTCCTCTTCCCTTTCTTCATCCATGTTCTAATTTTTCTGGATGGTTTGTCATGCCACAGTGGTCACTGGCATGACAGCCCATTCACAGACAAGAACCACCCACTTCAACGATCTAGGATGAGAAAGATGACGGTGGCCACCACAGTTGTCTCCTTTTCACCGTTGGCCTTCCCCCCTCTTCTCTCGACTTCCTTTCTTTCCTCTTTCTTTCTCACGGTCGAGGGTTTTCTTTTTGCCAAAGATGAATATGGCTTCCTCAATAAGCCAAAAAGAAAGATGATAGAGAGAAGGGACACATGTTTGACTCCCCTCCAGCCATATGTCCACCATTGTGCTTTAATCATATGCAGTCAGCCATTTCATAACACTTATTCATCTAGGTCCTAACAATTTTCAAATAGAATTTCCAAATCACTCTCAAGGTTTAAATTTATTATTATTTTTTTCTCCCTTGCCATATCTTCCCAAATAAATTCAAGAGCTCCACTATGCCCAATGATTTCAAACAATTCCTCGTTGAGAATTTATTTGGAAATTTCTCATGACAAAAATTAGAGAATTCCAAAAATTTTATGATTTCACTAAATTCAAATTAGCCCCAAAATTTCACATATGAACATATAATAAGATTAATGCATTCATCAAGTAAATTTCAAATCCATAGGTATTACAATATTACCCCTTCAAAGAAATTCGATCACTGAATTTCCTCATCATAAAACAACCAACAAGGCGTCAAGCATTCCATCAAATAAGAAGCATATTCACATCAAGCTCCACACATCTTTGCAAATTAGAAAGCAAGGAGATTAATAATATGAAAAATGTAACTTATCAACCATTAGAACATACATTAATTTCCCAAGCTAACTATTTGGATATTTGGCCATTCCCTTTCTTGGAGTTAAATTTCACCCCATTACCCCCTCAGGGTACAGGTTAATAATAGTAGGGTAACTATTGCCATGCATACATATCAATCGGTATACACACACTTTCATATTATTTAGTCTATTGTAAGTAAATCGGGTAGGGCATTTCATGTAAGGAAACCAATCCAATCATTTCCAACACATACAGGAAATTTTGAAAACATTAATCTCCCTTGGGTCAACACCTTTAGTCATGAACATGTTTAATTTACTAGGTCGTACCCTCATCTAAATGCTACACTTGGACGCTTAGGTCATGCCCTAGTCACACTCATGCATCAAGGATCCACTAAGGGTGTGCCTTCAACTTATCTGATCCTCTTGGGTCATTCTCCCAATCGTACACCTAAAGATTTCTTATGCAGAAATTTTGACAACTTTCACCACATGCATGCCACAATTTTTTTTTGTTCAACAACACTTAATTTGATTCAAGTTTGCATCACACATGCAAAAAGTCTCATCTTGTAGTGAAAGTGTCACCATTCACATACTATGGTCTCAAATATTGCACATATTTAACAAAATCAATCAACCATATCAACAATATTTATACAATTCATACATATCACTTAACTCATAATAGTTTCTTCTTCATGCACAAGATTGGTAAGTAGATTAAACACTATGTACATAAATCATAGAAAGAACAGTCATCTAACATCCTATAGGGTGCTCTTACACCAAATACAATGGGTGGCTGTATATACGCTTCCTCAAGGCCTACGCGCTTACCCAAGATAAACAGCTCTCTGTGTCCCACCAGAGATGACATATTCTTTACCACGAGCACACAACTCAAAATAAAGAAAGGATCTATATGACCATAACTGAGGAGAATGACACAAACGAAAGGACCACCCTTGACCACCCCAGGGCGTTTAATGAAACCTCAACCTATAGTTGTGCCCAGCTCACAACAATAGGGAAGGGCCCATCAAGGTTACCTTGCTCTGCAGTAAATATAAAACCTAATTTTTAAGCTTTGATACCAACATTGTCACATCCTAATTTGGGGACATGACCAACACAAAAGTGGACTCTATTCACTACCGTAAGCCTAACCTCAAACCATAAAATTACGACCAAAGATTTGTTCACTGTTGGATTGTGCTCAAATGTTGTCAGCAGGTTCAACGGACACAATTCTTGGTTCTTAATGGTTGGATTGGTGATTGAAGGTTTGGAGTGCGAGACAAATTACTCATAGCAATAGCTCTGTTTTGGGAGTTTTTCATCTTTTTGTTTCTCATTTGTAAGCATTGGTGCTTGGTTGTTTTGGATGATTGTAAGCATAGTTTTGTGTACTTGTTAGAGTATCTTTTTGTACCTTTATTAATCAGAGTGGAGTTATTTCTTTGGTCTCAACGACCCATGGTTTTTCCCTTGCATTGAGGGGTTTTCTATGTAAAAATCTTAGTGTCTCTTGTGCATTTGTGGTTTCTACTTTTCTGCCATATATTTGTTATTGCTCATCGCAAATTCTTGCGAGTTCGGGGGAAATTTTGTTTCTGCTACATATTGCTTTGCAATTGTGTTTCTGTTGTTATGTTATTGTTTCTCCCATCACATACAACAATATATAATTTGTAGTTGAAATCTTATAATTAAATGTGAATTAAAAATTCTCATAAAGAGGAAGAATCTCTCATACAAAGAGAGTATATCTTTGATGCAAAAACAATAACCGATAATAAATGCCCTATGATGATTAGATTATAATTTTATTGTGTGTGGTAAGTTTACCACGCAGGCCCCTTTGTTAACTTACTGATTACATTAACAATTGAAATCTAAAAGTCCTACAATAATTTTTTTTTATATAACTCATGCATATGTTAAACTTTTCTATTTACACATAATATTAATGTGTAAAATGACGAAGGAGACAATTTTTATAGATTCCAAAATATAATAATACATATTAGTAGCATTACTATAGATTATTAGATAAATTCAATTATTTTCTAATAATAACATCAATAGGTTTTATTACTCAGTAGGTGTTTAGAACTTCAACCATTTTAATTTTTAGTTTTAGTTTTTATAACTTAAAGGTTTATAATTGTGTCCCAATAATTTTAAAGAGATTAATTTGTCAAATGTTTCTAACTTGATTAACCATATATATAATGTTTTATGCTATGAATATGTATTATTCATGTCTACGAAGTGAATAAAAGTAATTAAATAATAAACAGCTAGAATGAGTTGACATAATATATATGATTAATCATGTCATTAAATAATAGGCAGATTTTGATGTGAAAATTCCATTCTTGGTTTGGCTCCAAATGATTTTAGAGGTTGTGCTACAATTTCAAGACTGATTCCATTGGGGATTTGAAAAGTGAGCTCATTTATAGACCAGAAGAAAATGTTGTGGTTTCCTTTTAAGATGGTGCTTGTTAGCGATTTGGCAAGTATACCAATCACACAAGTAATACCGAGTGAGTAAAGTATCGTTCTCATGAGGATTGAGGTACCAAGTATCTGCAAAGCTAAAGTAAAATACTATCTACACGATCAATCTAATTAGTGAAAATTAAAAGGTAAACTAAACAAAAGCATAATTTTTAAAACTAACAAATTAAATTAAAACTACTAAATAAGAACTAAGAACTAAGACTAAGTTACTTCTAATAACAAAAGCCTAGAGTTGATGGGATTGATTTCACTTAATTTTTAATCTGACTAATTCATAGACAAATTAGTCTTTAAGTTGTTAAAGATTGATTCACTGCAATTACTAATCCTTTTGATATTGGTTAAGTTCTCAAAATTATTTGAACCCAATCCCTTTGGAGAAATAAACCTACTTAACCAAAGAATTGTCTAATTCGTTAGTCCAATCATTCAAGTAGGTGATTAAGTTTAAGAACTGATTAAAAATCATATAAATAAGATTATCTATTTCTAGATTAATCCGATTTATGGTAGAAGTTACAAGGATAGCTTCATATCAATATATTCCTTACTTAGATATAAAACCCAAATCTTATTGAATGGGAGCTAATCATTCAAGAGGCATTAAGATCAATAAAATCCACTCCAACAAAATATGAAATGCAATTGAAAAGAATCATTCAACAACAAAACTTCATAAAAATTAAGTCACATCAACCACCAAACCTTTTATTTCTCATAGGTTTCATTATCATTCTCTCACTCATATTCTCACCGATTGTACATGCTAATCTAAGGCACAATGATTCTCAGAAGGATTTTTCCAAACCTCAACTAAGAAATCTCTTATGTGAAATTCAAGTTAAATTGTTAAACAAACTATAATTTGATTACATGAGGTTAATATCTATATTCCTATGACATTAACAAATCAGTCCCCTCACTTTTAAGGTTTAAGAACTCATACTACTCATCCCTCAAGTCTAGTTTTTATTTCACTTCCCAGGTTCAATAAAATCACCATAACATCCTAAAAATTGACCAAATTAAAGGAAAGCATTACAATTAGAATGAATAAACATGCATTAATCAACCATTGATTACAAGAGTTTAAGAAATTACATCAAACCCAATCTAAAATTGGGTTTATAACAACTCTAGAAATGAAGAACAACTATCTAAACAACAAAAACATAAATTACAACAATGAAACTAGAAGAAAATAAAGAGAAGAGAAAATAAATGGGGAAAGGAAGGCCAATCCCAAATGGGAAGGTCTCTTTCCCCTTTAACCAGCTCCAGAAAAAATAACCCTTATGTGTTGCCTCCAAACTCCAAAATCCCTAGATCAAAAGTTAGGTCAAAAAACCTTTAAAGTTGCTTCAATACTATCAATTTCATGCCTTGGCGCCGAGTCTGGCACCTCGACGCCAAGCCTAATAGCTCAGATAATGAGTTCAGGGGGTTGAGCACTTGAGCGCCATTTGGACAGAGAGCTTTTTTAATGTAGGAGGTTTGGTGTCTAAGTGCTAACCTACTGGGAGCTTTATTTGCCTTCAATCTTCTCCTGATTTCTTCCAAAATTGAACCTACATAGAATATAACAAAATCACTGAAAAGGGCAAGAAAAACTAGATAAAATGAAATCTAAACTATATAAGGGAATTTAATAAAAATAACTACATAAACATGCTAAAGGTCAGCAAAATAAGGCTAAGAGAAGGAGAAGAACCCACTTTTAATGGCATAATTTAATGACTTTTTAAGTCTTATTAGTGCTAATTGTTTTCTTTTCTTCATTTCAAGGGAGGGGGCTATTAGTTTCTGCCTGAGACTCTCACTTACCCATTTGTCAATATTCCATAGGTTAATGCTTTTTGCATCTCATATAATGTGTTTAATGTTTGAGTTGAACAAGGGAAGGTTTTTTGGATGCTTTTGTAGGTGTAGGATTGGACAAATCTTCTTTTGGAGAGGTTTTTACCATATTTAATTTATTTATCAGTAATTTGGCACATACGTCATTAGAAGAGTAATTTAGTTTCTAGATGAGTTTTAGCATATGCTTTTTTTTTAATGCTTAGCTTTTCTAATTCCTATACCTTCAAGGGACTTCAGCTGTGACATTTTTTCCTAACTAATTGTGTGCAGTTTCCGGGGGGTAGAAGTGTGATCCAAAAGAAATTTCTAGTATGATTGTCAATTTTAGAGAGTATAGTTTTAAGGAAGAAAAAGGCCCTAAATCTGAAGATTTTCTAATGCAGAGAGTGTTAAGGAAGATGGAAATGTTTCTTTGATATGTTGTGTATGAGAACCATGCTTTGGATTTGTCAAAAGTTTATTTCCATTCCATTCATTTCACATAAGTTATTAAGAACTTCACTCATTGCTAGGATGCTTTGTGAAATAGCTTTGCTGAAGAAAAGAATATCATCAGTAAAAAACATATTAGAGATCCTTGGCTCTTTGTTTTTTAACCTAAAAGGACGCCATTGTTTAGCTTTGACTTTTTCTTGTATGAGGTGATTTAAGTATTCTATTCCTGGGATAAAGATATAAAGGGATATTGGGTCCCTTTGACGAATGCCTCTTTTAAGTTTGAAGGATTGAATTTTTTTTTTGCCACTTATGATAGGGATATATTACACATTCTTTAAGTAGGAAGGGATTAGGTTATTTAGTTATTCAAGGAAATTGAAGTGACGTAACATTTTCCCTATGAAATTCCATGAAACAGTGTAAAATGTTTTTTTTTATACTATTTTAACCATAACCCATCATTTCCTTGCTTTTTGAGTTCTTCATTGAGTTCACAGTTTCATGTGCAATAAAGAAAAGATCTAAATAATGTCTTTCGGGTGTGTAATCACCTTGGAAAGGGGATATTAGATTTGGAAGTTGTAGTTTCATTCTATTGATTATGTTCTTAGATAAAATTTTGTAATGTGTTGTGCAATGGCCTAAGGGTTTGGAATTAGGCATATGAGAGTTTCCCCCATGACTCAGGGAGGGTGTGAGTTGTAAACATGTTTTGGATTGCAAGTATGAGTTGATGTTTTATAATTTTCCAATTATTTTGGTATAAAATTGCACGTAAGCCATCTATACCTGGGGTTTTAAGGGGGCTCATACCTTCAAGGGATTTTTTAATTTTTGATGTTTTAATTTTTGCATAAGCTGAATGTTAGATTCATTATTTAGGGTTGGGAGGTTAGGAGTAGAAAAATTGGCTCGGTTGGAATTCTAGTTTGGAGAAAAAGTGCCTCGGAGGTTATCTAGGAATTCCTTTTCTATGTCTTCTAGGTCAGTGATCCAGGTTTGATTAGGTTTTTACATTTGCAGAATTTTGTTCCTTCTTCTTTTGTTAGTGAATGCTAAATGGAAAAAAAAATAGAATTTCTATCTCCTAGTGTGAGCCATTATTATCTTGATTTCATTTGCTAGAGGCTTTCTTCATTATCTAAGTGTTGATTTAGATGCTTCTGAAGTTCCTCTTCTAGTTTAAGTAGATGGCGGTCGTCTCTATTATCTAAGATTTTCTATAAACCCGCTAGTCTTCCTTTGGTTCATTTTATCTCATGAAAAATATTTCCAAAGGTCATTTTATTCCAAAGGCTAAGCTCTTCTTGATAGCGTTTGATGGTTAAGTTAAGATTATCTGGGAATTCCTGCCAAACTCTAGTGGCTAAAGGTATAAAAGTTTGGTGATTCATGCAGAAAGGCTCAAACATAAAAGACTTATTACCATTCCTATAAGTCGGGTTAGTTTGTGTATGTGTGTGGAAAAAATGGTAATGCAAATAGGTTACTCCATAGCACCTACTTTGGCACTCTTCGGGTATGGAATAGAAAGAATTCTACACTACATATCAATATATCATTTTTTTTTATTGGGACAAAAATTACTATACCAAAACCCATTTCTTCTCCTTTTGTTTTCTTCTTTCCTATCCAATTTCAATTCTATCTGAGGATATGATTGAGATTGATATTAATTATTATACATAATTTAACTGGGCTAAATTAGCATTATCTGTGCTAGAGCGTTGGAGTATGTTTTGTTGCCACTTTTTTTCCTATTATTCCTATATATATATGTGTGTGTGTGTGTGTGTGTGTGTGTGTGTGTGTTTAACTTTATGATCCAAGTTGTTCTCTATCTAATTAGTTAACTTATTTTCTTTGGATAACACAAGAGTGTGTTAATCTTACTTCCCATGTAATAAGGTTCCAATTGAAGTTCCTAAACTGAGGAATATAAACCACTAGGGCCTGGTTCACATCATCAAAAATTAAGAATAGTAGAGGTCCATGACCTGCCATATCTACTGTCTAGCTATGAGCATACATCTTTGAAAATTTTTTTCAAACTTTATCTCAGACTTTATCTCACTAGGTTTTCTATGTCTTCTAGGTGGTATGGTGGATATAGGTCAACATAGTATGATATAGCGTAAGTCTCATTTATGGATCTAGAAGCCTAAGGCACATGTTATTGCAAAGTATGGGCATCTTCCAATGCAAATGATCTATATCATAATCTTTCTTTTGAACAATGATTAAATTTTTTTTCAAGAGGTGGGTAAAAAAGAAGAAGAAGAAGAAAAAAAAAAGCTCTAAGTTTGGCAGATTCTTACCATAATAATAAGCTCTAAGCTGATAGCCATACCTGAAGTTCACCTAGAGTTAGATCTATTAGATATATGCAAAGTTGAAAGTCAGAATTCATTTAATATTGAGTGTATGTTGTATTTTTTGTGGGAGGGAGGAACAGAAGAATTCTACACTACATATAACTCTATCTTATTATTTTTAAATTAAGAATTTCTATATGAAAATTTTCCAAACAAGATGCATACATGTCTCTAAACATAACTTTATGTACGTGATCAATAATTGAATATCAAATAAAGGATGAAAAACAATGCAAACAGAAGGATAGATTTTCAAGTATACCATTACGAACATGCCCTCTGTACAAGTAGGTAGTTGCTCGAGCTTTTTCAATATGCCATCACTTTTAATAACTCACCAAATTATTGCATACTGAAAAGGGTTTACATCAGAATATCAATTGGAAGCAACCTTATGCTAGTTAATCTTTTGCAATAATGTTTGGCAGGTATAGTGAGCCCACAAAGCCATCAAGGTGAGAAACATCTCCCAGAAGCATTGAAAATGAGGATGCACCACTGTCTGGATCACTATACCTGTAAGAGAACAAAGATAGCATCAATTCTTCAAGCCGTCACTCAAACCAAATGCAAGAATGGGTTTAAAAAGTAAAATCCTGAAATATATGATCATGAAAACTAAGTTACAAATGCAATGTCTCCCTAAAAGTTTGTTTAAGATCACAAAGCTTATTATATGACTCCGAATACATGTACTCTTTCAACTGCTCATTCATAAATGCCAAGGGATATGGTTGTGCAAATTTGACAAGGGCACTTTACCTTCCTATAGAAAGAATACCTAACATGTTTGACTTGGCTAAATTCACCAACAATAGTCTTTTCGGCTTTTTTCCTTTGCTCTTTATTCATAAGGGTAGATCTTCCTCCTACAACATCTTCTACTTGGGCCACAAAGCCCTTATCTACCTGCGCATTCAATTCAAACCATTTTATTGAGAAAACAAAATAATACACATTTAAAGTGTTTGCTTTCTCTGGCGACAGATTGTCGTTGCACCACAAGTTGCCGAAGCAAGTAAGCAGGACTAACTCTTAAACTATCATCCAGTAAAATGGGAAAGCAACTTGATTAAGGAACTAAGCAAGCAATCCAATGATAGTCTCTCTCTTTGAAAGCCACTCTAGGTATCATGCTTTTTAAAGTCAGGATTTCAGGCACCAAAGCAACGAGCTAGGTATGAATGTCGTCATCTGGATGACATGGTAGGGGTTGTTTGGCGAGACTTGGTCGTCACAGGGTAGGGAGAAGGAGTGGGACATCAAGTACCCAAAACATAGAGAATAGAAAAAAAGGATGACATGACTTTTTTTTCATGTCATCTGCTGATATGACAGTTTCTAAATCTTAGTCAACTTTGACTGTTAGTCAAACTAACGGTTAATTAGATGTAAGTTTTTTTTTGTACAAAATAAAAAGTTCATGGGAGTTCTTTGTTGAGTTTTATAGTTCATGGAGGTTTTCTATACATTAAAGAAAGTTTATAGAGTTTATTTGCATTTTCCCCTATATTTTAGCCAAATAAAAAAATTAACTTTGTCACATTTAAAACAACCTCCATAATGATAACTATATCCAATTTGTGCATATATATACAAAATATGTGTCCTAAGTCATTTTTCATCTTTACAAGTTCTTGAGGGGAAGTGATGAAAAAAAAGTCTTACATTAAAAGATAAATTGGTGACAAAGAAAATATAGTGCTTTATATAAAGTGTAAAGGGCCAAACTATAAATTGTGAGACATTTTGGATACACAGTTGTCATAATCAAGCTCAACAATCATTATTTTTTTGGACGATAGCTCAACAATCATTTTGGATTGATATTTTTCAAATAAAGACTTAGGTTGGGTCCATAAGTTTTTAACATGGTATCTAGCACTGTTAAATGGGCTAGGCCGGCCCAAACCGGACTGGCTTGTCACAGACCAAGGTTAAACGGTCCTAAACTAGCTAGTCTGTTTAGGATCGCGGTCCTCAACACCTAACCCAAGGCCGCCAGCTTTTTTTTTTTGCTTTTTTTAAATAATTTTTTTAATATTAAAATAATATGATTTTAAATTTCTTTCAGTAAAAATTCAATAATTTTTTTAAAAATAGAATTTATACATGTAAAATATTAATTCTTTAATATTTATAAATAACTAATAACCTTACTTTTTTATATTTTCTTTCAAAATTAACTATATTATATTTAAACTTGAAAATTTTATATTCATTTTTAAAAAATTACAAAAGTATTACTATATTTATTGAATGTAAGGTTAGAAAATATAAAATTGTTATAAAGTGCGATTATTTATACTAAATAATATATTTTTTAAAAATAGAAAAAAATTTTAAAAAAACGGAAAAACCCGTTTAGGCCAGCGGACTAGCCCGTTTGGCCCGCGGGTCTAAACGGGCCTAAATTGGTCAATCTAGGATTGTCCATTTATGGGTAGTCCTGATCTAACTTATAAGCCATAGTCCTTTTTTTTCTGATACTAATGGTATCTAAGCCCAATAGTCCCATGGCCTAATAAGATCAACAATCAAGATGAAGAGAAGCCCAACAATGATTAAAAAAATAATCAATGAAGAAGACTCAAACAAAAAAATTTGAAAGTAAATGACATTTAATATCCAAAAAGTACAAATCAAGACAAAGAGACTTGAGGCCTTTAAAATTCAAGAACAGAAGCGCATGATGAAAAAAATGAAGTCAAATCACAACTGGACCAAACTAATTGAACTTGAGAGGGGTGAGTGAAGAGAAACTATAATGACCAAATTAAACCAAATTATCTTTACTTATTTTACATTTAAGACTAGCCATTATACTCAATCAAGCCTAACAAACAATTTGAACCAATATTCTCTAAACATAGACTTGAACCAAACACATCAAATTTCCAACACAAGTGAATGTTGTTTCAAGAGTAAAGAATGCAGGAAGAAAACCTTACATAGTGTAATGTTGCGAATGAGAAAAATAGCCTTGCAGCTCATGTCGGTCTGATGTTCCTTGTTCTTGTAATTATATTATGTTGATTGTCCTATATTTTGTCTTTTATATATATCCTATAAATTTGATACCATAGAGGGCGATTGGTTAATTAATTATAGAATAAATTATTAATTTAGTTTCTAAAAAATTATATTTATTTCATTTTAGCCACTAAAAGATTAACTCTTTTTAATTTGATACTTGAAAAATGATATTTGTTTTAATTTTGATTCTTTTTATTGCTAAATCTTTAAAATATTGTCAAATTTTAAATTTTTTGTTACCAAAAATTACTTTAATAAATGATGAAATTACATATAAATAATTCCTTAAGGACTAAATTGGGACATTTTATCTTTTAGAGGTTAAATTGAAAAAAATTGTAATATTTCAAAAACTAAATAAGTAATTTAATATTAATTATTTGAAACTTCTTGCTAAATTAGTGTGATTCCCATTGATTTGTATTTGGAACTGCACAATTTTCATGTTGAGACTGTCACCTTTATGTAGGTCATAGGAACTTGGGCATGTAGATTGCCTAAGTCCCACATCAGATAAAGAGAACTGCTCCATGGAGTAGTTAAGTAGCTTCACAAAATTTATGCCTATATGAAGAGCATAGTGTAACACAAATGCAATACATCAAGATATGATCATTTCTACTTATATTTTACATAAAATGGCATATAAGCTAGTTTATTGGATTAAAAGTGTTCAATAAAAATAGCTGCTAAAATAGCTGAAAAGTGTAAAATGACATAAAATGGCATATGTTTTTTAATTTCAAAATAATATAAATAAATATATTATTTTTGTTTTAAATTAAATTGATTTAATTTATTACATATAAAATTCATTATATATGATTGCATATGATTGGTATATGATTGCATCTCTTTGGTACATGTTTATCTTCCTTAATAAATTCCTTTCACTTCAAATGAGATGAAAATGCAATCTACTGCTTTTAAATGAACCAGACTAGATCTCATATTAAATAAGGTTAGATTGCTACTTTAGCAAATGTATAGAAATTTTATTAAAAAGCAAAAAATTTTACATAAATATTGCAATTATATGACTTGTACAAGTATTATTGGTTGACTTGGTCCAATGTACATAGCTTTAACAACACATTATGCCCCTTCAATTTTTTGTTTCTTTATTTGCAAAGGTTATATATAGAACGTATTAAGTCATAATCTTTGATTCCTTATAAGATTCAATAAGCCATTAATTTAAGTATTTACAATTTGTTATAAACAATTCAATTCTAAATATACCATTGGGTCTTATTCTAATAAGTCTTTTATAGGTTGATAAAGTGGCTAGCTTCTTTAAGATAATTGATTGTGAACTATTGTGGTTTATTTCATTTTCTTTTAGGTTGATTATTTAAATATGGCTGAAAATCAGTCATCTAATATTCCATTGCAAAGGGAGCAAGTTCCACTTGCACGTTCTTTAAATCTGGTGGAAGGAGTTGAAGATAATGAAAATCAAAATCTTCCACCTAATGAAGTAAGAATTGAGTTAGAACAACAAAATGTCATTAAATGCACAAGTCTAAATAAAAGAAAATTAACCTCACAAGCTTGGGCACACTTAAAAAGGGAGAAAATAGATGATAAATAGAAACTAGTATGCAAATATTGCAATAAAAAACTTGGTGAGGATACTAAACAAGGCACTTACATGACCACATTAAGAGTTGTAAGCTTTGTACTGTGAGGAGTCCAAGGCAATCAATCATAAATATACTGCAACAATCCTCAAGTTCAATAGGAAATAGGAATGAATCACTTATGGTTGGGACATATATGTTTAGTCATGATAATGCAAGAAGGGAACTTGTAAAAATGATTATAATGCATGAGTATCCTCTCACAATGGTTGATCATGTCAGTTTTAAAAGATTTGTCAATTTTCTTCAACCATTGTTCAAAGTATTTACTTGCAATACAATTAAAGGTGACATAATGAAAATATATGTGAGTGAGAAGATTAAAGTAATGAGATTATGATAAGTCCTTTATTTTGGTTAATTTAGGTTGTTTCTTGTGGGCTTTTCCTCTCTTTGATCCCTTCTTACTATCCTTTTGCATGATTTATCCTTTATTTTAGCTTATCTCTTTGTACATAGTAGTTTCTTTGTTTTATCTTTTTTTAATCTCTTTTCCCTTGCCTTTTAATGCTTTCTGTTGTATTTTCTTGTAGGCTTTTAATTCTGGGCTGATGCAGGCTAGGGAGCTGATGAAATTCTGAAGTAAAGTGTTGATCTGCTGCAAATCTGGTGGCTGGCGCCCAGGCGCCACACAGGGTGCCGCAGGCATTAGCACCTCAACTCTCTGTCCAACGCCCTAGGCGCCAGCCCTTGAACTCTCTATTTGCCTTTTTTTGCTTAGTGCCTAGGCGCCCCGTTTCTGTACTTGCGTGACTTCTGCTATAAATAGCATTTTTGCAGAAGTTTTTGAGATCTTTTGATTAGAGGTGAACGAAACTCTGCTAGGGCAAAAATAGAGGAAATGGGAAACCTCTTTTCTACTAAGTTTGAAGCTTTTCTTCCTTTTTCTCCTTCCTATTGATCATGTTTTGTTGTGTATTTGTTATGTTTTTCTTCCCCTTGTTCATGTTGTAATTAAACTCTAGGGTTTTGGGAATTGATGTATATTAACTTTCTTTGAAACCTTGTTGTTAATACTTTAATATAATTACAATTCTAGTTATTGGTGTAGATTTACCTTTTTATTTCCTTTTATGTGATTGCAATCATGTAACTTAGATGTATTTGGGATTTATCTTGTCTAAACTAAAAATAGTTAGATATGATTTTAGCCATTGTAACTTCTACCTGAACCAGGTTATACTAGACATAGATAAACTTATTTACGTGGTCTTATGGGTTCTCAAGCTTAAACTCTAAACCAAATAATTTGACTGAGACATTAGCTAATTATTTTGGTGAGGAAGGTTTGTTTCACCAAGACATTGGGTTCAAATAATTTCGTAAACTTGACCAACTTTAAAAGGAATTTGCAATTGTATCTAAGTATTCTTTAATGATTTAAAGATTAGTTTGTCTATGAATTAATCAGATTAGGAGTTAAGAAAGTCAATCCCCTATATCCACTGTGTTATTATGTATTTCTTCGTTTATTGTTTAGTTAATTTCATGTCGTTAGTTTAGTTTACTTTCTGTGAATTCTCTATCTTTTCCTCCGTCCAAATATAACTTGATCTAGTGAAATTGGTAATTGTTAAAAGTCAATCCCTGAGTACGATAATTCTTCTAGAGGTGTTGGGTGCCTAGGCGCCTAGATTTAAACATAAGGGGATTTGTAGAGTTTTTTTAAGGAAAAAAGACAGGGTTTGATGCTAAATTGTCGGATTTTCTTTTAGGTGTTTGTAAGGGAATTCTTGGCTCTGTTTCAGGAACAATTGCACGAATAAAACCTAATTGGCATCAAGATGAGTGGATTGCTTTACAATTAAGTTTAATTTAATTCAAGCACAATAAAATTCCCTTTGACACCATAATTGAATAATAACTTATTAAAATTTCCTAGTTAATGATATTAACTAAATAACAATTTCATTAAGGTTTTGGGAAATTATATGTTGAATTGGGGTGGAAAAAATGGAATAATTGTTGTATGTCATTTATTGTGTTGTATGGAGATTAGTAGCAGGAAGTAAGAGATTAAGTAGGAATGCAGATCCATGCAAAGCGGGTTGGATAGTAAGTCCTAGGACGTTGAGTCCTTATAGACGAACTTCGAAAATATAAGTCAAAGGGAACGTAGACCTTTAGTATGTAAAGTAGACCTTTAGTACGTTTTCATTGAGCTATGCCTTGGTGAGATATTTAGTGAAAATGTAGACTCACAGGCGGTGGCATGTTATTATTGCATCTCGTACATAAGTGTGTCCTCTATTTTTATGCCCATACGTGCTGAATTTAAATTACCTAACTTTGGTGATGATTTACAGTTTTTGTACTTGTACTTTATATTATTTATTGTATAGCTATTTATTCACTGAGTTTAAATGAACTCATACTCTATATGGTTATTTTTTTTAAATAAGGAGTTTGGGGAGGAGGAATTCCAGCTAGAAGCATGGTGAGTCTCTTGGAGATGTACTTTTCTTTTGGATGGCGGGGTCATGGAACCAAAAGTTGGTAAGCTTAGGAATAACACTTTGTAGTCTAATAGGTCACCTAGGCTTAGGGGTATTGTAATATACATTATAAATTTAACTGTAATTTATCTTTGTACCTTGTTTAACTATATTTTCATTGATGTAAAAGTTATAAACACATGTGTATGTTTTAATGTTCTTATAAAAAAAGATTGTATTATTTATGACTAGTTGTGGATATTAGGATTGTATATATTTTATAACATGGCCATTTTTTTAGGGCGTGGTAGATTGGTATAAGAGGTAGTTTTTAGGTCTCCTATAGATTACAAAGCTAGTGTTCTTTGTGGGCCCTTCCTTATTATCATGAGCCACGACAAGACTGTGTGTTTAGGTTCCATAAAAGACACTATATAAGGTTGAGCGTCCCTTTAGTAACTTACTCCTCGATGGAGAAAGTTAAGCTAATTTTGTTAAACTATGAAGTGTTTATTTTATGTACAGATTTCTGAATCCTTTATAGAGGATGAATCCTCATGTCACAAGAATTTGACAAGTAGAGATGCTCTAATACCACCGGTATCGTCATCGGTTAATGAGCACAATACTCCTATTAGGCGAACTGATAGTGTGGATACTCAAGATGTTAGAGGCTCTTCCTAGGATCCTTAGAGGAGGGCTAAGCCTTCTGCACAGATAGATGTTGCTTTTGTTATGGATATGGCAAACATGATACATAGACAGCTCGATTGAATTGAGGAACACGTTGGGGTATAAATAGGACCTGAAAATCCACCTATAATTCCTCATGTTGATATGATGACACCACTACCACCACCACCACCCTCTCCAATTAGAGAAAGTACTGTTAGAAATGTTAAGATGTGAAAATTTCTGAAAGTTGGACAACCTACCTTTATTAGGGAGAATCCCAATGATGATCCACAATGTTTTCTGGATGACTGCGAGGCGATTTGTGATGCTTTAGGATGTTCGAACTTATGAAGAGTTGAGATTGTTTCTTATCAGTTGAGGGGGCGAGCTAGTAGATGGTGGAAGACTTGGGTAAAAGAGAGAGATGTGGATGAACCATCGATCACCTGGAGACAGTGCCATAGAATGTATCAATTTATCCCCAAGAGTGTTAAAGCTACCAGAGCAAATGATTTCAAGTACCTTAAGCAGGGGAATATGTTTGTGTATAAATACGATGCACATTTTATTAGGTTGGCAGAGTACACTCCCTATATATTACCTTCTGAGCGGGCTCAAGTAGACAGATTTTTGGATGGTCTTTGTGATGACCTTTATTCAAGAGTGGGCTCTAATGCTAATAATTATGTTTCTTATCCCATTGTCGTGGACATGGCCAGGAAGATGGAGAAGAGATCAAAGAATAAAGAGGACTTTAAGAAGAAAAAGATGCTCGTGATGAAAGGCTGATTACTTAGGGAAAAGATGTAGGGACCTCGAAGTTTTCTTCCTCTGTGCAGTATGCTTCCTCTATGTCTGTTGGGCCAACACTTTCTTCTTTTAGTGCAATTAGACTTCACTTTGATTTCAAGAGTGGATATGGCTCCACCAGTCGATGAGGTTCACATGCTGGGAGAGGGAGCCCAATGCCTAAAGTGTAACAGATTTCATATTGGAGAATGCTACAGAAAGGCAGTAGGATCAGGCTATTTTCATTGTGGCCAAACATGGTACTTTATGAAGGAATGCCCTATACTTGTCTCAAGATCCAGTTACCCTGCTCAAGCTCAGATGACTTTAACACCAACTGATGTTGCATCGACTCCTTCTATTAGGGGTAATGGTATAGGGAAAGGTATTGGTAGAGGCCGTGGAGGCTGGGGACATCAGGCGGTAGGTGGAGGAAACACCAAGGTATACACCTTAACTCGACAGGATACTCAAGCATCAAAGGCTGTAGTTATAAGTATTTTATCGATTAATTCTTTTGCTACTCATGTGTTATTTGACTCTGGTTCTACACATTTGTATGTCACCTTTGTTTGCTAAGAGGTTTGAGTTTGAGCCAATTATACTGGACAAACCATTCCTTGTTACTATCCCGATGGGGAAAACTCTAGCAGTAAGGTTAAGGTATCATTCCTGTAAGGTGGTTGTTGGGGAGTTAGAGATAGAGGTAAATCTTATGCTTCTCAATATGGTGGATTTTGATGTGCTTCTAGGCATGGATTGGTTATCTCCATACTATGCCACTATGAACTGTCACGATAAGACCATTTCTTTCAATATTCTGGGAGAAGATAACTTTGTTCCAAGGAGACCGAAGTGAGGTATATTGTAATATGATCTCTATGCTGAATGTCTGGCGTATGCTTCGGAAGGGTTGTCATGGATTTCTAGCCTTCAACAGGGATGTGGACAAGAAGGAGTAGAGTTTAAATTAGGTGCCAATAGTTAGTGAATTTTTCAAATATATTTCTAGATGATTTACCTAGTTTACCACCGGTGCAGAATATTGAGTTGGTCTAGGGTACTCAACCTATCTCGATTCTTTCTTATCGTATGGCACCCCGTAAAATTAAAGGAGTTAAAGAAGAAGTTGTAGGATCCATTGGATAAGGGGTTTATCTGCCTAGGTTTCTCACCATGAGGTGCCCCGATTCTCTTTGTGAGGAAAAAGGATGGATTTTTAAGGTTACGTATTGACCATAGACAGTTAAACAAAGTCACAGTGAAGAATAAATATCCTTTACCAAGGATAGATGATTTGTTTGACCAACTACAGGGAGTGCAATGTTTTTCAAAGAATGACTTGAGGTCTGGTTATCATCAATTGAGTATTAGGGCAGACAATGTCTCTAAGATTGCCTTCTGGATGCAGTACGGGCATTACAAATTTTTGGTAATGTCTTTCAAGTTGACTAATGCACTGGCAGCCTTTATGGATTTAATGAACAGAGTGTTCAAACCTTTCCTTGATGAGTTTGTGATTCTCTTTATTGATGTTATTCTAGTTTATTCTAAGAATCCTTATGACCATGCAGAGCACTTAAGAACCATGTTGTGGACTTTAAGAGAACACCAGCTCTATGCCAAATTCTTAAAGTGTGAGTTCCGGATGAGTCAGGTGACATTCTTGGGATACGTCATTTCTCGGGAAAGTATTCACGTTGATCCTAGTAAGATTAAGGCAGTGAAACGGTGTCCTAAACCAACAATGGTGTTTGAGATTCAGAGTTTTCTTTGTTTGGCAGGATATTATCACTGCTTTGTTTTGGATTCTCTAAGTTGGCTTTTCCACTGAATAAACTGACTTGAAAGAATGTAAAGTATGTCTGGGATGATGCTTGTAAGCAAAGTTTCACTGGACTTAAGGAGCGGCTGACTTCAGCACCAGTTCTTATCTTACCGTCGAGACTGGGTTGTTACACTGTATATCGTGATGCCTCTAGGATGGGATTGGGGATATGTATTAATGCAATATGGTAGAGTCATAGCTTATGGCTCTCGTCAACTCAAGAAGCATGAGCACAACTATCCCACCCATGATTTGGAAATGACAGATGTGGTCTTTGCCTTGAAGATCTAGAGACATTACTTATACGATGAGACGTGTGAAATTTTCACTGACCACAAGAGCCTCAAGTATATCTTTGAATAAAGGGATCTTAATTTGAGGTAACAAAGATAGAAGAAACTCCTAAAGGCTTATGACTGTTCTATCCTCTGCCTATAACATGCTTTTTCCATTTATTTTAGTCCCTATTTTAGTCCTTTTTGCCTCTTTAATTTTGTCAATTCTCTAATTTTATTATGTTTTGGAATTTATTGGGTATAAACTATTTATGGATTGAATGTATCTCAATTTTATATTTTTAGAACTTGAATTGTAAAATGCTCAATTTAATTCCTACAAATTTTAATTTTGGAGAGAAAAGTGCTGACATGGACAAAGATGCTGATTTGGATGCTAATGTGGCACTTTTTAGGTGATGCAGATGCTGACTAGGTTGTGCTGGATGTGGGGCCCATTTGAACTCTTATTTAATGCCATGTAGTCAGAATTTTTGGGCAGAAATATTACTTTTTGTAGGTCAGAAAAGCATGGCTGAAATATTAATTATGCACCTCCATTTTCCATGTTTTCTACCATACTTTTCTGCTACTATTCTGCTGCTGTTCTATTGTTGTTTGCCATGCTGTTCTGCTGCTGTTTGCTATCTATCTGCTGCTGTTTTGCTGTCAAAGTGTTACCACATCATGGAAGAAGCATCCAAGGAGGCATCTAAGACAGAATATTCCTTTAGGGTTGTGTTAGATCAGTTTTATATTTGCAAAACTGAAATTTATTGGAGGAGCTAAGTCATTTTTCTGATGGGAAGTCCTAGCACCATTTTTCTTCTTTCCTAGGGCAGCTGTCACATCCCAAAACTTACATGTGATATAAACATAAAATACCTAGGGTGTACCTCCGTGGTACCCCATAATCTCTGTGAACATTCTTAATATCCATAATTATGTGAATCATAAATATTCCTAGAAAGATATTTTGTATACATATTCAGAAAATGTTCAACCTTCAAACACTATACAACCTCCCAAGCCTAGGTGACCTACTAGATTACAGAGCGTTTCCTAATCCTTACCAATTGTTTACCAGACAAAAGTAGAGTATATCCTTAAAGGCTATAAATTCTTCTCCTCAACCACTGTATCTGAAAAGATAATCATAGAGAGTGTGAGTTTATCATAACTCAGTGAGTAAACAACTGTACATGGAAATATCATAAGCACAAACACCACATTTACTAATACAATCAATCTATCATTTATTGTAAATAATTATAGTAATACACTTGTCTAAATTTTGCGTATGATTTCTTGGGTGATCAATCCCTCAATCACTTTGCATTATATGTCATAGATACTTGCACTGAGTGACTTGGGAATTTAACCCTCAAACTCTTGGTGCATAAGTTTTCACAGATATACACTGAGTGGTATGGGACTCTAACCCTTTCAAACTCGTGCATAGGTCTTCACATTTATACACTGAGTAGTATGGGACTCTAACCCTTTCAAACTCGTGCATAGGTTTTCACATTTATACACTGAGTAGTATGAGACTCTAACTCTTTCAAACTCGTGCATAGATTTTCACAGTTATACACCGAGTAGTATGGGACTCTAACCCTTTCAAACTCGTGCATAGGTTTTCACAGTTATACACCGAGTAGTATGGGACTCTAACCCTTTCAAACTCGTGTATTAGATCTCGTAGATCTTTTGCTCGTCAATAAAATAGTGACAATTTATCACAATATAATTACTATGAAATAAATGAATTTACACATACTTTTATTCCCTTGAATGTCTATCATCAACCATAACAATCATCATATATTATCAACAGCGAGATTGATTATTTCTCACTTCAATAATGTTATAAACAAGACTTGTATTGTACTTTATCTAATAAGATCACATTAGTTTAGTAAAGTTATTTACTTACAAAATGTTCCAATTTATTCAAGGAACAATCACATCTAGTTCTTTAGTCAACTAGAGAAATCAATTGTCAAAGGTAATAAAATACCTTCCAATGATATTGTACTTTTTCTCAACCTGAACACACACTGATAATCTTCTCAATTTCACAAATAACGCAAATGAGATTTATATTGTGCTTTGACTAAGTTATTAAATTAATTTTGCAAGGTTGCCTACTCACCTGGATTCCACGCTCTCAGCGCTCCCACCTTGCGCCCCCAAAAATCCCTATTGTAACCAGGTAAAAACCATTAGGGTTACAAAATATAGAAATTTCCTATCACTACTCTCGACCTTTACTCACATCTTAAGTCATAACTCCTAACCGGTAATGAATTTCTAAATGACATTTATACCATTAGAAACTAGACTCAAAGAGCTTTCCAACGATATAAAGTTTGCCCAAAACGGAGTCCGGATGAAGAAGTTATGACTGATTGAAAAATAAGCTAAGGCTTTTCAGCATACCTGGCGCCTGGGCGCCAACACAAGCCTGGCGCCTGGGCGCCACACCTGGCGCCTGGGCGCCAAGTCCCTTTTCTTCCCAAAATTTTCTGAACCTTGGCGCCTGGGCGCCAGGATCGCGACCTTTCGCGATTCCTCTCGGTTTTGGCTCAGATCCGGCCAAATCTTCACCGTTTTCCATGATTTCTTCCATAGGATCTCACCCTTAATGTCTAAGGAGCATTTAGACACCAAAAACACCAATTTTAATCGAGAAACGAAGCCGGAATCTCGATTTTTACCCCAAACTTTCTGAAAACTATAAAATAGGAAAAAGTTTGAGAAATAGAAATTTCTACCTCAATTCCTTGCTTTCCCTATGTTGCTTGGCTCCTAGAGGCTCGCCCCGTAGCCCGAGATCCACCCTCCAAGCTCGGTTGTGGAGTTGGAGTGTAGAGAGAAAGAGAGGAGAGAAAGTGAAGAGAGAGAGAGGAAAGGAGAAAATGAAGAAAATTTAGGTGAGGCCGCCTATTTACTCGCCCGCGGTGAAATTATCACTTGCTCTTTAGTTGACCCTCAGTCAAGATTAGTAAAAACAAATTCATAAAATCTCACCTCGGGTGATTCTAAATCCTAATTGCCCCACAGTTTTCTTCTTTCACTTTAGTCCCTCTCAAAGTCTCAAACTCCACTTTAACCTCGAATCCGTCATCCTTTTGGTACCGGACTCATAATTCATTCCCATAAGCTCTATTCTTCTTCTCAGGTTCCTACTTGGTCATTTCTCAAAAGTACTCCATACTTTCTTTTCTTTTCGTTTTAGTCCTTGAGAATTTGTAAAATGTCCTAAATTAAAATTTTTGAAATTTCTATTTCCAAATTTCCTTCACTAATTCAAAAAGAACATTTCTCATGTAATTAAATTTTTCAATAAACTTCAAATAGACTTTAAATATTCATGAAAATTCTTGGGATATTACATTCTTCCCCCCTTAATAGAATTCGGTCCTCCGAATTCAAAACTTAACTCAAGATTGAAACAAATGCAGATATTTTATCCAAATCTCGTTCTCTCTTTCAGAATTTTCACATTCAAGTACAAAATATAACAAGTTCAACATATTTATTTTTTTTCTCTCGAGCTTCTTCAGTACAAGAATTGCCTTATTTCTAGTACATAAGTTACAGGCAACAAACTGAACTTGATTTACAAAACAGATAATCTTAATACGCGAAGCTCAGATTAAATATTAGCTTAAGGTACAAATAAAAGAAAGAATAAATTAAGGACGAGGAGGCTTCTGAAATGCAGAAAGTGCTCCAAGTCTAGAAGAGGAAGGTGCTTCAGATCTTAAGGAGGAGGCTAATCGTTATAGCGTAGAAAGAGTTTCTGGAGGAAACGTTTGGGAAATTTGACGAAGTGCAGAGGTCACTCCATTCATACAGTCAATACACCTCGCTTGTTGGTCACGAAAATTTTGAGTTGCAAACATCGAATGTCTATCAACTCTATTCGCCAATTCCCTAAAATGACGATTCAAGAGCTTCTCTTGTTCTACAAAGAGATGATTTATCAATCTTCCATGGTCCTCAAAGTGGTGGTTTATCAACCTTTCCAAGTCCTCCATTTTTTTTCTTATAAGCGCAAGCTCATCATTTGAAGATGTTGTTGTGCTAACATCCTCTAGCTCTGCTACATCCCTTTTTCTTTTCTTAGCTTCTGATGACTCTTCCATGGATCTCTTATTCTTATAGTTCTCCAAACTAAGATTTAGATCCAGCTCTACCTTGCCAGCCTCAAAGTTTAAATTGAAAGATTTATTGCCGGCCATATTTTTCTGAGCTATAAAGGTTGTATGGAGTGAGAGGTTTGATGCTAGAAAGCTTATAAGTAATGAACTCTTAGTGTAGTGAGCGGCGTAATGGGGCATCCATTATTTATAGACGAAATTTAGGGCTACCAAAACCCTTACATCACACTCTAAAGATGGCCTCCAGACCTTATCCGTCGCAATGCCAACGGTCTATAATAAGTATGCTAGAAAATAATAAATATAATCTCATGCAAAAGATTTTCTCAAAAAAATTCGGCTAACTTTTGACTCTTGCTCAAATCATTCAACTAATCGCCGCTTCAATCTATGACTTCCTAAAGTGAGAAAAATTTTTACCTTTCTCTTGCCTCTACGAGCATATATGTATGTATGTATCAATATGGAGATACATCCTTATCTATATATTTTCATCTATTCAAGTCCTTTCTAAATTTCAGACTTCTCAATCTCTGAATGTATGTAGAATCATTACATATTATTCCTGGCTACAACAAATAGCCTTCACTCTCAATGCATGGATAACATACATACATGTCATATGTATTTAAATACATATAATCACAATATAATTCAATCAATCATGTATATTATACTCAACTGAAGGCTTTCAAGAACAATACAAGAAAGCAGAGAAATACATTTTAGTTCATCATAAAAGCATCCAAGGCAATCTTTAATGGCTACGCTGTCGGCTTCTTAGAATTTCAGAAAATGCCAACAAGAGATATGAAAAATAAACAAGTATAAATCGGCCGCAAATCCACCGAATATTGACTTACGTGGTTTTACCATTAATGTGACACACTGTTGACACGCATGCCTACCCTAGACTTCTGGCTTCCAGCTTGTAGAAATCCATAGGTTGAGCGTGTAGGAGTGCGGCGAAGAGATATCTTCTTTGGCTCTAAGTCTAAATTTTTCTCTATAAAAACTGCCCCGGAGTTCTCAGTTACTACACCACAAAGAGTAATCATCTCTGAGCCTACAATTTTTCAGCATTTCTCTCTCATCATACTCCTGCAAAAACTTCTAAATTTTCTAAACCATGGCCACCAGAAAGTACATTGATCTCACAGTGGAGGCCAAGGAAAAAGAGCTCGACTTAAACTTAAGTCTGGGCAAAGACAAGGGCAAGAGACCTTTTGAGGGGTCTCAAGAGGATCAAAAGGAGAAGAAGATAAAAATTGAGGAAGCTGAGGAGATTAGCACTGGCCACACGTCAGAAAACAAAATCGCTTGTCTAGAGAAGGAGGTGAAAAATCTGAAGAAGATGATAGAAGACCTGGAGAAGTTAACTAAACGCAATAATGCGGCAATGACTTCAAGAATAGACAGGTTCTTCTATTGGTCTACCCAATGCTTCTGCAATCAACAACAAAGAAGTGTTGATTGTATGAATGGGATTTACACTACCCTTCGTGACATTGCTCAGTCTCTTGTTCTAAGAAATGGTCGAGGGGTGATGATACAATACAACCCTCCTAATCCGAGACCACCTCGCTTTTAGATTACTCATGCATGAGTAATTTCTCTTTTTTTTTTGCAATGTAATCCTTCCGCTTTTAATGCCAATAGTTTCTTTTACTAGATGGTACTCTAAATAATAATAATAATAAAATGAAGAAAGATAAAAGAAATTAACCACATAAAATCAATAACAAATTTAGCTTATAAAGCCAATCACATAAAAATTTAATGACCCTATAAGCTGTCACAAAGACAAAAAGAAGTTCTGTACAAGTCTCATTATCTTTCCTCTTATCATACAGGAGTAGATGAAGGCTTACCGTATAGATCTATTGAACTCGATATTATGCCCTCGAATTGTCATGAATTCTTGCTTAAGAGCCTCAACTCGCAAACTTTCCTTAAACTAACACTCTGAGGCACGAACTACTATAAGAACGTCTTTCTAGACCATTCCAATCATACATCACGTTTAACAATTAAGAATGTTCATACGCCAACAGCCTACCTATAACATGCTCTAATGGTTCCAATGTTACAAAACTTCTACACTGTATATATTTTTTTTTTGAAACACTTCTATCACATAGTACCATCATGCCAATCCCTAACTAAACAAGTGCAACTTTGGCAAGTCGCCCCTAAAGAAAACTTATAGTTTATCCCAATATCTCTTATGTTAGGTTCCAATTTACCGTAGTATTTCCCTTAGGAAAAACTACCTAGCCCATATCGATTTTCTCAACCAAACTTTTATCAAGGAACATATTATTTAGGACTTACATCCTCTTCCATAAATTACATCTGTCTGGCATCTATCAAAATCAAATCTTGATCTGCCTCACAAGGGTTCTTTCCCTTTCCTGCATTAGTAATCTGCTCTATATTCTTTGCAAAAATCTTTCTTGAACTCTAGCCCATGCCTCATAATCAACTTTACCCCATCTAATACATCACTCTTGGCCCAGCCCTCAAGCCATATTCTAGTAATTACTAATCCTCAGCTTTCAAAGTACACTACAGAGTTATGTTTCCAATTTCTCAAAAAGAAAAATTTCATACAGAGATCACCTTTTCCATCGGTATAAAGATCATACCTCCAACAAGTTCCAAAGTTCTACATATGAAATCAATTACCTCATATTGTAACAAAATTATCTCTAACTAACTCCATCGAAGGGTAAGTTATGACAAGAACACTCAACTTTACAAGGTCTTTTATGGAACCTAATCCCATGGTCATGCCGCGGTTCATGACAATGGAAAAGGGCCCACAAATAACACTTTGCTCTGTAATCTATAGGGGACCTAAAAACCACCTCTGATACCAATTTGTCACATCCCAAAACTTACATATGATATAAACATAAAATACCTAGGGTGTACCTCCGTGGTACCCCATAATCTCTGTGAACATTCTTAATATCCATAATTATATGAATCATAAATATTCCTAGAAAGATATTTTGTATACATATTCAGAAAATGTTCAACCTTCAAACACTATACAACCTCCCAAGCCTAGGTGACCTACTAGATTACAGAGCGTTTCCTAATCCTTACCAATTGTTTACCAGACAAAAGTAGAGTATATCCTTAAAGGCTATAAATTCTTCTCCTCAACCACTGTATCTGAAAAGATAATCATAGAGAGTGTGAGTTTATCATAACTCAGTGAGTAAACAACTGTACATGGAAATATCATAAGCACAAACACCACATTTACTAATACAATCAATCTATCATTTATTGTAAATAATTATAGTAATACACTTGTCTAAATTTTGCGTATGATTTCTTGGGTGATCAATCCCTCAATCACTTTGCATTATATGTCATAGATACTTGCACTGAGTGACTTGGGAATTTAACCCTCAAACTCTTGGTGCATAAGTTTTCACAGTTATACACTGAGTGGTATGGGACTCTAACCCTTTCAAACTCGTGCATAGGTCTTCACATTTATACACCGAGTAGTATGGGACTCTAACCCTTTCAAACTCGTGTATTAGATCTCGTAGATCTTTTGCTCGTCAATAAAATAGTGACAATTTATCACAATATAATTACTATGAAATAAATGAATTTACACATACTTTTATTCCCTTGAATGTCTATCATCAACCATAACAATCATCATATATTATCAACAGCGAAATTGATTATTTCTCACTTCAATAATGTTATAAACAAGACTTGTATTGTACTTTATCTAATAAGATCACATTAGTTTAGTAAAGTTATTTACTTACAAAATGTTCCAATTTATTCAAGGAACAATCACATCTAGTTCTTTAGTCAACTAGAGAAATCAATTCTCAAAGGTAATAAAATACCTTCCAATGATATTGTACTTTTTCTCAACCTGAACACACACTGATAATCTTCTCAATTTCACAAATAACGCAAATGGGATTTATATTGTGCTTTGACTAAGCTATTAAATTAATTTTGCAAGGTTGCCTACTCACCTGGATTCCACGCTCTCAGCGCTCCCACCTTGCGCCCCCAAAAATCCCTATTGTAACCAGGTAAAAACCATTAGGGTTACAAAATAGAGAAATTTCCTATCACTACTCTCGACCTTTACTCACATCTTAAGTTATAACTCCTAACTGGTAATGAATTTCTAAATGACATTTATACCATTGGAAACTAGACTCAAAGAGCTTTCCAACGATATAAAGTTTGCCCAAAACGGAGTCCGGATGAAGAAGTTATGACTGATTGAAAAATAAGCTAAGGCTTTTCAGCATACCTGGCGCCTGGGCGCCACACATGGCGCCTGGGCGCCAACACAAGCCTGGCGCCTGGGCGCCAAGTCCCTTTTCTTCCCAAAATTTTCTGAACCTTGGCGCCTGGGCGCCAGGATCGTGACCTTTCGCGATTCCTCTCGGTTTTGGCTCAAATCCGGCCAAATCTTCACCGTTTTCGATGATTTCTTCCATAGGATCTCACCCTTAATGTCTAAGGAGCATTTAGACACCAAAAACACCAATTTTAATCGAGAAACGAAGCCGGAATCTCTATTTTTACCCCAAACTTTCTGAAAACTATAAAATAGGAAAAAGTTTGAGAAATAGAAATTTCTACCTCAATTCCTTGCTTTCCCTATGTTGCTTGGCTCCTAGAGGCTCGCCCCGTAGCCCGAGATCCACCCTCCAAACTCGGTTGTAGAGTTGGAGTGTAGAGAGAAAGAGAGGAGAGAAAGTGAAGAGAGAGAGAGGAAAGGAGAAAATGAAGAAAATTTAGGTGAGGCCGCCTATTTACTCGCCCGCGGTGAAATTATCACTTGCTCTTTAGTTGACCCTCAGTCAAGATTAGTAAAAACAAATTCATAAAATCTCACCTCGGGTGATTCTAAATCCTAATTGCCCTACAGTTTTCTTCTTTCACTTTAGTCCCTCTCAAAGTCTCAAACTCCACTTTAACCTCGAATCCGTCATCCTTTTGGTACCGGACTCATAATTCATTCCCATAAGCTCTATTCTTCTTCTCAGGTTCCTACTTGGTCATTTCTCAAAAGTACTCCATACTTTCTTTTCTTTTCGTTTTAGTCCTTAAGAATTTGTAAAATGTCCTAAATTAAAATTTTTGAAATTTCTATTTCCAAATTTCCTTCACTAATTCAAAAAGAACATTTCTCATGTAATTAAATTTTTCAATAAACTTCAAATAGACTTTAAATATTCATGAAAATTCTTGGGATATTACAGCAGCAGTGGCTGGAAGCAACACAGAGGTAACTCTCTAACTGGTTTTGAGGGAGAGGAAGCCTTCCCACTTGGGAATGGCTCTCGTTCTCCCATTTTCTTCCCTTTTCTTCCATTTTCCTTCATAGTTTCTTAGATTTCTACTGTATTTTCTGTTATCTGTCATGTTCTCCTTCTCTTCCATGTAAATTTCTGATTTTAAGGATTGATGTAGTTCGGTTTTATGAAGCTTTATTGTTGAATATATTCAGTTTTAATGCATTTTCATTTAATGGAGTGGATTTTACCGATTATTCTTCCTCTTGAATGCTTGATTGACCTCCAATGAGTTTGGGATTTTGATGTCTATGCTGGATCTAGCTGGATATTAAGCTTGACCTTGTAATTTCCACCATAAACTAGATTATCTAGATATAGATAGTTTTATTTATGTGGCTTGAATAATTTTCTTGAGCTTCATAACTTAATTGAATGGTTGATCTAAGATTTGAGTCAATTATTTTGGTTAAGTTAGATTGTAATTTCAGGGTTTTGGATTCAATCATATTTTAGAAAATTGGCCAACATTGAATGGATTATAATTTAATTGAATTGTTCTTCAATGATTCAAAGATTAATTTGTCTATGAATTAATTGGATTAGACCAAACGAAATCAATCACATTTTCTTGTGTGATCGGTCATTTGATGAAATAGAAATTGTACTTTAATTCATTTAGACCAATGAGTATTTTCTTGGCCAAAGTTCTATTTTATTTATTGTCCTATGAAGCTTGTTATTTATACATGTATGCGATTGCTATGTATTTGTAATGAGTAGGACAAGAGATAACATGTCATATGCGATTGCGGGGCATTGATGTGATTAGGACTTGATCGGATTATATTTGAGTTATAGATTAGTGAAGATCTTCCTAACTATAATTTTAATATAATTCAGTCTTAGAAGATTTTCTGAGAATTTTAGATTAAAGATTACATAATAGAATTAGCCAAGAATATTCAAAGGAAAGGATGATGATGTACAATTCCATGGAATTTGTGACCAGTCCACATCTTTTCTCTGTTTTGTTTTCTATTTAGTTATTTAAATTTCAGTTATTTATATTGTGTTGTTTCAATCATCACCCCCCCTTTTGTGTAATTTCTGCAATTTCCTTCATAAGTCTTAATAGCATTTCACTTAGCCTAATTGAATTTTATTTGATACCTCAATCTCTGTGGGACGATACTCTACTTATCACTTTATTACTTGTTGCGACCCAGTATACTTGCTGGAATATTTTATGTGCTATAAATTATACGCACCATCTACCATCCAGGGAAAGCCAATGTGGTGGCAGATGCTCTCAGTCAGAAATCTATGGGGAGTCTAGCTCACGTAGCTACAGTGAAGAGGTAATTAATTCAGGAGTTACAAGAGTTAAAATCCAGTAATGTGTTTTTTGAGATTTCAAAGTCAGGCGCATTCCTAGGTCATTTCAGGGCTAAGTCTTCCTTGATAAAAAAGGTTAAAGCAATGTTAGTTAATGATGCTGTTATGTCAAAAATTAGAGACAAGGCAAAAGCTGGCTTAACTTAGGGTTTTTTAGTGGATGACAGGGGTGTGCTATGGTTCAATGGTAGACTTCATGTGCCGAATGTCGACCCATTTTGAAGACAAAAATTATGCAGGAAACATTCAGTTTAGTATATGTTGTTCATCCTGGTGCCATAAGATGTATCGTGAATTGAGCAAATCTATTGGTTGGAGGGTATGAAACGAGATGTGACTGATTTCGTGGCTCATTGCTTGACATGCCAACAGGTTAAGGCTGAACACCAAAGACCACCAAGAATGATGCAAAGGCTAGAGATTCTTGAGTGGAAGTGGGAACGTGTTACCATAGATTTTGTAGTAAGTTTTTCCCATTCACCAATGGGGTATGACTATATATGGGTCATTGTGGATCAACTCACCAATTTGGTACACTTTCTTTCCATTCACACCACCTATAGTGTAGTGAGACTTGCTCAGTTGTATGTGAAAAAAATTGTAAAACTTCATGGTGTACCGGTGTCTATTATATCAGACCAATGACCTCAATTATTTACTTCCCAGATCTGGAGAACTTTTCAACATGTGCTAGGTACTAGAATAGATTTGAGTACAACATTCCACCTACAAATAGATGGGCAATTCGAGAGGACTAATTAAACGCTTGAAGATATGTTTAGAGTGTGTGTCCTGGATTTCGGTGGAAGCTGGGAAGATCATATACTGCTTATTGAGTTTGCCTACAATAACAGCTACTAAGCTACTATTCATATGGCACCTTATAAGGCTTTATATAGGAGATAGTGTCAATCTCCTATTGGCCAATTTGATCTTGGGGAAGCTAAGGTGATGGGACATGACTTGGTATAGGAAACTATAAAGGAAGTCAAGCTAACCAGAGAAAGGTTACTCACTACTTAGAGTAGACAAAAGTCATATACGAATAATTAATGGTGTGAGTTAGAGTTTATTGTTGGGGACATGGTTTTCTTGCAAATTTCACTTATTAAGGGAGCGATGAGGTTCGGAAAGAAAGGCAAGCTCATTCTGAGATATATAGGTCCTTATGAGATCATAGAGAAAGTGGATAACGTGGCGTACCCCTTAGCCTTACCTTTGAATCTAGACGGAGTGCACCTGGTCTTCTACATATCGATGCTGCAGAAGTATCTTCCTAACCCTCTCATGTTATCCAACCCCAGGATGTATAATTTGACGAAACTCTTACCTATGAGGAGATGCTGATAGCCATTCTTGACAGGCAGGTCAAGAAGCTTCGCACCAAGGAAATTCCTTCTGTGAAAGTTCTATAGTGGAACCATTCTCGTGAGGAAGTCACGTGGGAAGCAGAAGATGAGATATAGACATAATATCAACATTTATTCGATAGTTGTAGTGATTTGAATTCAGGGGACCAAATTCTGTTAAGAGAGGAAAATGTAATACCTGCCAATTTTGAAATTTTGTAATTGGGGGTATTACGATTTTAATAGCTTTATTTTAATAGTGTCTCTTTTAATACATTATTTTAATTGTTATTTTATTGTATTACTTTTAGTCATTTAAGTTTTTCCAAATTTAATTGGATTCTTTTGAATGATTATTTATAGAATTGTTATAAAATGACTGGATGGAGTATTTTATTGTGGTGTGGTATTTTTCTATAATATATCAAAAATGTGAAGAAAAGGAATTATATGGAATTAATTTAATTAATTGGAGTTTTGTTAAGTTGGGTGTGGGGGACACATGGGTTAACCCATGACCCACCACCACTTAAAACATCATCTTCATCTTTTCCTCTTCACTTTCCATACTTAGGATTTTCGTGAAGCAAGAAGTGCCATATTCTCTCTTCTCTCACTTCATCCAAACTTCATTTATTCTAGTGGATTTTGGTTTTTCGATTTCTTTTTGTCTATTTGGGCAGTTCTAAGATTAAAGGTAAGATTACATCTCACTTATCTTGTTTATTTTTAGAAATTTCTCATACCTTAGGAGAAATGAGGTTTTGAGTGATTTTCATGAAATATGGTCTTCTTCGTTTCTTTCTTTGGGTTTTCTTGCTAGCTATGATAGAGCCTAGTTTATGGAGGAAAAACAAGCTTGTTTCATGGATTAAAACTCAAGAATGTGTTCTTGAGATATTTCTAGAAAATTTGGAAAAATTCATGATTGCACGGGTAAAACCTAATTGGCATCAAGGTGAGTGAATGGCTTTACAGTTAAGTTTTATTTATTTCAACCACAATATAATTCCCTCTCACACCATAATCAAATCATAACTTATTAAAATTCACTAGTTAATGATATTAACTAGTTAACAGAATTTCATTGGGGTTTTGGGAAATTGTATGTTGAATTAAGGTGGAAATAGTGGAATAATTGTTGTATTTCATTTATTATGTTGTATGGATATTAGTAACAGGAAGTAAGAGATTAGTGGGAATGTAGACCCAAGGGAAGCGGGTCGGATAATAAGTCCTAGGACGTTTGGTCCTTATAGACGAACTATGAAAATATGAGTCTAAGGGAATATAGACCTTTAGTACATTTCCGTTGAGCTATGCCTTGACAAGATATTTAGTGAGAATGCAAACTCACGGGTAATGACACGTTATTATTGCATCTCATATATAAGTGTGTACTCTATTTTTATTCCCATACGTGCTGAATTTAAATTGCCTAATTTTGGTGATGATTTACAGTTTTGTGCTTGTACTTTATATTATTTATTGTACAGCTATTTATTAACTGAGTTTAAATAAACTCACACTCTCTGTGGCTATTTTTTTTAGATACGGAGGTTGGGAAGGAGAAATTCCCGTTAGAAGTGTAGCGGTTCTCTTAGAGATTTACTTCTCTTTTGGATGGTGGGTTCATGGAACCAAATTTTGGTAAGCTTAGGGATAATGCTTTGTAGTCTAATAGGTCACCTAGGCTTAGGGGTGTTGTAATGTACATTATAAATTCGACTGTAATTTATTTTTGTACCTTGTTTAACTATATTTTTGTTGATGTAAAAGTTATAAACATATATGTATGTTTTAATGTTCCTATAAAAAAGACTGTGTTGTTTATGGCTAGTTGTGGATATTAGGATTGTGTATATTTTATCACGTGTCCATTTTTTTGGGGTGTGACAGACAAGATTCCAATGTCTTCATTTATTTTGAAAGGGGAATTATTTCATATGCGTTGTTGTGCTCATGTGGTAAATCTGATAGTGAAAGATAGATTGTTAACAATATCTTATGTCATTGAGAAATTAGAGAAAGTGTTGTTTTTGGATTGCAACACCAAAGAGGAAGGAAAAATTTAGGGATACTTGCGTCCAACTAAACTTAACTTATTCGAAGAAGTTTGTTCTTGATTGTAGAACTAGGTGGAACTCGAACTCTCCTTATTTAATGATTGCCTTTGTGTTGTCATATCAAGATGTTTTCTAACGATTAAAGCAATGTGATTCTCAATATACGAGTTTGCCTAGTGAAGAAGAATAGAAAATGGCAAAAGATATTTGTGAAAAGTTGAAATTGTTTTATGGTGTCACTGAATTATTTTTGGCTCCTAGTATCCAACCTCAAATATTTACTTTCCAAAAGCTTGTGAAATTAGGTTGTCTTTGAGGAAGTGGGTTCATAGTTTTGAAGTTAGAAGCATGGTTGCTGGTATGATATCAAAGTTTGACAAATATTGGGGGATCGATTAATGGAGTTATGGCAATAGGTGCTGTTTTGAATCCTTGATATAAAATGACATTGTTGAATTATTTCTTTCCTTTTATGTATGTAGATGATGCTTCAATTGAGTTGCAAAAAATGAAAATAATGTGTCAGAGTTTGGTTAATGAATTTCAAGTTAAGAATTATAATCATGGTTCTTCTAGTAGTAATACTTCTTCCTCAGCTTTGACGAACCCCAATTCTCTTGAAAGGAATGAATATTGGAGATGTAATTATTTTCAATATGTCAAAGAAAATATTTCAAGTAGTATATGTAAGTCTAAATTAGATCACTACTTAGAAGAGCATGTGTTACTTGATGCATTAAGTTGTGAAGACTTTGACATATTGAGTTTGTGGAAACAAAATGGATTGAAGTATCCCACTTTGCAATGAATTGCAAGAGATTTATTGGCTATTCTTATCTCTATGGTTGCTTTAGAGTCTGCATTTAGTACCAGTGGTCATGTATTAAGTCCACATCGTAGTAGATTAAATGCGAAAACATTACAAGCATTGATGTATACTCAAGATTGGTTACGACAAGTAGAAGGTAATATATTCTAATATTTATTTATAATTTGTTTATCTTTCTTCAAAATTTATTTGATTCTTAATCATTTCTTATTATGTTTATGCAAAGAAAGAGGTAAAATTCACAATGTTTTTGAAGAAATCGATGATGACAATGATGAAGTAAGTTAATATGGTTTTGTTTTTATTATTCTTTTCTAATGTATTTAATTACTAACATTTGTTTGATTTTTATCTTGTAGGAAAGTAACTTAAATAGCTAAGTTGTGATAAACAAGAGAATATATTGAGGTGTGAGGTGTGAGGTGTGACCAAGAACAAGTACATAATATTATTGTTTTTTATTAAATAATATTTGTTTAAAGTATTGTTTCTCATTTGTATCTTGTATTATAAATAATTTGTTTGAATTTTATTTTGTATGAAAGTATCAAAAAACAAGTAAATCAATGATTTTGGTGGGTGACCAAGAAAGAATATTGTATTTGAATTTTCATGTGTTTTGTTCTTTTATGTTTGTTGTGGATAATGTATTTGAATTTTTGTTTTTGTTTTCTTCAACATATACTAATTAGTTGATGATGCAATGATGTTTTAGTCCTTTTGGAGAAGTTAAATAACCATTTTAATCTTTAAATTTAGCCCCTTATGGTTAATTTTATATTTTTTTTATGTATTACAGATTTTTTTATATTTTAGAATTTTTTTAACCCACGGGATCATTGCGGGTCCTCACATCCCTACAGGGAACAAGGATGGAGGAATTACCCGACAGGAGTTGGTTTGGGGGATGGGGAGGCACTCCCAGCCCCTGCCCGTTGTCACCCCTACATATTTGTACCTTTGTTGACTTGTTGATTTCATTTACAATTGAAATCAAAAAGTATTACAATAAAATCCAATTATTCTTTTTTTTTCCTAACTTATGCATGTTAAACTTTTCTATTTACACGTAATATTAAGGTGTAAAATGAAGAAGTAGACAGTTTTTATAGATCCCAAAATATAATAATATATATTATGTAGTATTACTATAAATTATTAGATAAATTCAATTATTATAATAATATCAATGGGTTTTATTACTCTGCAGGTGTTAATAACTTCAGCCATTTAATTTTTAATTTTAACTTTTATAACTTAAAGGTTTATAATTGTATCCCAATAATTTTAAAGAGATTTTGTCAAATGTTGCTAATTAACTCAACTAATCATATATATAATGTTCAATTTTATGCTTTGAATATGTATGATTCAAGTCTAAAAAATGAATAAAAGTAATTAAATAACAAACAGCTAAAGTAAGTTGACATAATATATATATATATATATATTATATGATTAATCATGCCATTAAATAATAGGCACATTTTGATGTGAAAATTTCATTCTTGGTTTGGCTCCAAATGATTTTATCTTGTGGTAGATCTAGGTTTCGAATTATAGGTTGTGCTGCAATTTCAAAACTGATTTTATCGGAGATTTGAAAGGGAGCTCATTTATAGGCCAAGAGCTTGTAGTTTCTTTCTAAGATGGTGCTAATTATTTTCTTTTCTTCATTTTTAGGGAGGGGGCCTATTAGTTTCTGCATGAGAGTCTCACTTAGCCATTTGTCTTTCTATAGGTTAGTGCTTGATTTGACACCTAGCCATAAAATTAAAATAAATATAATATTTAATTTATAAAAATATAAAATTACAAGGAAGATATACTGAAAATATAAAGTATTCTAAACAACTGGAAGCGAAAGGAGTATGCTCAATGGACCATGTATGATATAATTGCACAACTCGTAGAAGTCACCAGTCATTGGATTTGTCAGTGCAATTAAAATCAGTTTTTAGAATTGAGCATACTTCTTTCACTCCCACTTGAGATAATTTCCACTTTGTGTTTTTAAGTATATCTTCCTTATAATTTTATTTTGTTATAAATTAAATGCTATATTTATTTTAATTTTATTTTAATTTTACCTTTTTATAAATTAATTTGTATGTTTTCTGAAATTTTATATTTTTATAAATTAAATATTATATTTATTTCAATTTTATTGTAATTTTACCTTTTTATAAATTAATTTGTATATTTTATAAAATTTTATATTTTAATAAATTAAATACTATATTTACTTTAATTTTATTGTAGTTTTATATTTTTATAAAATAATTTTATATTTTTTGAAATTTTATATTTTTATAAATTAAATTCTATATTTATTATAATTTTATTGTACACCATTGGATACACTAACCGTTGATTGAAATAAGACGGTTGTAAATTAATATTATAAGTGAAAACGGAAGCGAGATTTCAACCGTTGGATAGACTTACACCATTGATTCTGATTGGATAAATATGAATTAATCTTGTAAATTTAAAGAAAAAAATAAACCAAACAATGCCCCAAATATCAGGCGCCCGATTAAACGAATCCAATGAGTAATGTTAAGTGCAGGATGTTCACCTGGGAGCAATGCCCAATCCCTTTCCATGTTTTACGAAGTTATTAATTTGCATTAATTATTTCTCACTAACATTTAACATTGGGTGAAAATTAACGAATGTACTACGTGAAATATTGAAATAAGAATTTAAAATTTGAAAAAAAAAATAAAATTGGAATAAAGGATATATTTTTAAAAAATTAAAACATATATTTATTTTAGATTTTATTATATCATAATATTTACATATGTCTCGTAACTTTATCAATATCCATAGACAATATTTTATTGGGAAAAAAGGAATCCCCGGCATATGATGGTTGAAACACTTAAGTAACATTTGAAAGGTAATCATACTCGATAATATAAAAAAAATGAGATGATGTTTGCAATTTGTTATAATGGCGATTGAAAGTTAATCATACTAGATAATATAAAAAAAAATGAGATGATGTTTGCAATTTGTTATAATGGCGATTCTACAGCTCATGAGGGCTAAGTATTGAATTAATTTTTCTTTTTTTCTTTTTTTTTCTACGACAGGATGATAATTCAACCTCATTTATCCATTCAACCTTCTGTGAGCCCACAAGTCGGTCAGAAATCTCAATTATAAATGAGAATCAGAAATTGCCAATCTTAAAATATTATCGTGGACTTATCAGGACATGCATCATCTTTGATCTTTCTGTTGTATGTTTCCGATCTTCTACACCATATAACGTCGGCAATGATGTCAGGTAAAACGAATTATGTGAGTTTTATTCACTTCCATGATCCACTGGTTGCTTTAAAAACCTGTCTTGTTTCCACAGTCCAAGCACGTTGTTTCAATGGAACACACACAAATACTTTCAGAGACTTCTCTCAAGAGCCAAGCTCAAATCTGGGACGCCCTCGCCAGAATTGCGGACTCCATGGCACTGAATTGTGCTGTGGAGCTCCGCATAGCCGATGTCATACATTCCCACGGTGGTCCAATCACGCTCTCCCAGCTGGCATCCTCCTTGGAATCTGAATCACCCTCCTCCCCTGATATCCCCTGCCTCTTCCGCATCATGAGAGCGCTGGTCCGCAACAAGATCTTCACTGTGCATCGCCCATCCAACGGCGGAGACACCCTCTACGGATTAACAGATGCATCCACATGGCTCCTACGTGGGACCCACTTCACTCTGGCCCCATTGGTTACAATCCACAACCACCCATGGCAGCTTGCCCCGTGGCATTACCTGAGCACGTGCGCCAGAGACGGTGGCCTTGCCTTCAAGAAGGCGCATGGCTGCGACATGTGGGAATTCGCCTCCAAAAACCCAACGTTTAATATGAAGTTCAATGCCGCAATGGCCTGCATGGTCAAGTTCGTGATAGAAGCGATGCTATGTGAGTACAAAGATGGGTTTGATAGCATACGATCGTTAGTAGACGTTGGTGGTGGAACCGGTGTTGTAATGACTGAGATCGTGAAAACCTATCCGCACATAAGAGGAATCAACTTTGATCTGCCACATGTCATCGCCACAGCGAATCACCACCCTGGAGTCACCTATGTTGGCGGCGACATGTTTGAGTCCATTCCAAGTGCTGATGCTGTTCTTCTCAAGGTAATTAAAAAATGAAATTAGAATAAACGTAAAGCTGTTATAAGAAATAGAAATAATTTTGGAATTAAAAGGATGATGTTTGTGAGGCAGTCGGTTCTGCATGATTGGAGCGATGAGGAGTGCATGAAGATTCTGGAGAAGAGCAAGAAGGCAGTGGAAGAGAAGAAAGGGAGGATCATAATAGTGGAGATAGTGTTGGACGAGGAGGGTGGAGAAGTGTTTGACAACACAAGAATGGCAATGGATCTCATCATGATGGCCAACACCAATGGAGGAAAGGAGAGGACTGAAGCAGAATGGAGTAAGCTATTGAAGGAAGCAGGCTTTGCTCGTTACAATATCATCAAAATCCCTGCTATACCTTCCATTATTGAGGCTTACCCTTTCTGAATTTCAGTGGTATCATTTCACAAACGCTTCAGTAGTTGGGACAACAAAATAAATAAGGACAAATTGCATACAACCCATAAACTTTAATTCCTTACAATTTATCTCTATGAATTTTTAATCCTGGCAAAAGATTTTTTTTTTTGCAAAATATCATCTTCATTAAATTTATCGTCAAATTCAACGTTAATCAATGGTTTAGTCAATTTTGTTTAATGTCCAGTCAACATAAATGTGTCACTTAAACATTGATGTAGTAAGGATATATTTATCTTTTTAACTTAAAAAATTTAGCAACTTAATAAATCAAGAAAAAACAAAAATTACACATAAAAATAATTAAAATTAAATCAAAATTATTGTATTTTAGATTTGATTGGACATTTAAAAATAAAAAAGAAATTGACAAAATCATTGATTAATACTTAACGGTCAAATTAATGGAGGAATTTTTTTACAAATATTTGAAAGTTGAAACAAATCTTTTGCTAGGTATGAAAATTCATAGGAGTAAATTACAAAGACTCTAAAATTCATAAGGTTTCTATGCAATTTGTCCAATAAATAATGGTTGTCCCTTGTTTGGGTTTTTATTAAAGACTGCATATTACGAGCGGAGAATACAACAAAGCATAAATTATCCTTTGAGTCTAGTTTACTCAATTTTTAATTTAGTCTTTGTACTTGAAAGATATATGATTGGTCCTTAAAATTTTACAAACTTTTATTTTACTTGCTATCATTAAACTTTTGTAGATGTTTCATTAATTTCTTTTTAATTTAATACTATCAGTATTTGAAAATTCAATAGGCTTTGACTAATATAATTTGAGCTAAGTTGAATCATAATAATATAAGACTGTCGCAACATAGATTTTTTTATTTACAATATTTATTTAAAAAAAATAAATGTCAAATCATTTAAACTAATAAAATATTTTATTAAATTTTATTAATGTGACTAATTATGTCTATATTAATGCTTTAAGTGTGCATAACTTATGTTAACAAAAATGAGTAAAAATATATAATTAAGAAAAATTAACTCACATATGTGGCATTAGATAAAAAACTAAAATAAATGGATTAAAAAATCACATATATGACATATGATGCATCATATGTTAAATAATTTGGACAAATTAACTTAAATAATATATATTTATACTGTCAAAATAATATACAGTTGGTCGCCTTAATAAAATTTAACGAAATAGTGATGAATAATTTAACAATAATGGTTGAATTAAAAATTTTTAAATTATAAAAATTTAAATGAAATTATTAAGTGAAAAAGAATAATGTAATCTAAAACGTACTCAGAGATATTTTATAAGAATTCATGATTCGTGTAACAAAATTATCCCATTGACTCTGACAAAGTTGAGCTGAGAAAGTCAAGATTCCTGTAATGGAGTAATCTATAACAACACCGTAACGAATTTAAGTTTTGTTAAATTGGAAGCATCGTGCTTGTGTCCTTGAAGGGAAATTGGACAAAGTATAACCAAGGAAAAGGGCAATTTTAAAACTTTTCTTCAACTAAATTCACCTTTAAGGGGCTAAAAAAGACACTAATGCAAAAAAATAAAAATAAAACTAATGCAAAAAAAAAAGGAAAAAAGTAATAATTATCAGAACATTCATATAATTTATTTTATTATATTTAAAAATGAGTGAAATTAAATAATAAAAGTAAATAAAATATGATAATATAAAATTCATACATTTTCTAACAATTACACATTTAAAAGTGATTTTATTAACCAATATCCAAATGAAATATATTTTCTAAAATTATTTTTCTAATAACAATTTTTAAACATAAATTATGTTCATACAAACTTAAGTTGTCTCAAAATCATTTTTGAAAATGAATTTATCCAAAATCAATTCAGTCCAACTTTTTTCCAAAAGTACCCTAAATAAATTTTGCAGCTTCTAATATATTTACATGGCTTTTTAAGGTTTAAGGACCATAAACGTTAAAATAACTTTTCAAAAAATAAAAAATAAAAACAATTATAATAGATCAAAAAATATTGTTCATATTACTTTATATATGTTTTAGAAAGGGTGCAATTAGGTCATGTTTGGTTGCTAGAATTGAAGTGTGAGAATTGGAATCTTATTCCCATTCCGTATTTAAGCATGAGAATAGGAAAATCATTTATTTATCATGTTTAATTATAAGAATCTGTGTAGTAATGAAATGGAATTGTGAAAAAATTATTATAATACCCATAAATGCAAAGTGATAGAAATATTATATAAAAAAAACACCGATAAATAAATTCAACGAAGAAATTGAATATGATTTTCTTAATATATTACACAATCTAATATTATGAAGATGTTAAAAAAGATTAAATTATAATAAACTCTTTTATTAAAATAATACATGAAAATAAATAAAAGATAAATTATTAAAATATCACCTCTAAAGGGAAACTAAATGAGGTAAATTATAAATTAAGAAAAAAGTGTAATTTTGAAAATTTTATAAGGACAAAATAGTCAAATTGATATATCGAAAACATAAAAAAACTTATTCCATCACTTGAGTTTAGGAATTACACATTCTCTCAAATGGGAATTTCAATAACCAAATATGAGAACATTTCCATTCCAATTCTTAAAACTCAATTCCAGTAACCAAATTTAACATTAGTTCAAGCATACATTGACTCAATGGTTACATTAGGGTTCTTGACTTTTCCATCATTAAGCCATTCCTTGTCGTTAATTTTTTATTTCGAGATGCATCTCAATTCTCAGTGGGATAGATTAGCCTGAGTGTAAATTAGCTCATTTCAAAATGACTGATACAACTTATTAAGAGGAGCTCCTGCAGTTGAACGAGGATAGATTATTTTATTGAGCTCTGCTGTCTACAATACTTACAAAATTTTGGGACATCCAAGTTGAACATGTTGGTTCTGATTTCTGAAGAGCAGAATTAAGAGTACAGCTATTGCCATTGATACAAGAGATTGTAAGAAGGAAGGTCTTTTATTCCGTGAAGGTCTTCCAAGCATAGCTCTTTCTCCAGCTGCATCCTTGTTGCTTGTAAAACATCCTGAAGCAATTCAGTAAATTAGCACAGTCAATACAATGGCTTGAATCACATGCAGTTTCTGAAAAAGAAATGAGCTTCTGGACAAACGGTTTTCATCAATTTGAAGCTGAAAAGTCCAAACAAAGATTACATTAAAGTTCATGTAGGAAGCATGCATAGCTAGCCATTGAGCATCCATCATCTCGAAAGCTATACAGTATAGAAGATCGAATGCTTCTTCATCTTCTGCAGTACTCAGCATTCGAGCCATTGATGAGTATTTGAAAATGACTAGGAATTCAAAATCCAACTATGGTTGGTCCAATGTAAAGGCATTTGTTGTTGGATAAAATCTGGAAACCAGGAAGGGAAAAATCTGAGTCGTGTCTTTTCAGTAGACACTGTCCTTAAGGAAATTATTCCGCGACCACAGCTAGAGAACTGCGTCTACAGAACTCCCTCCAGGATCAAACAGACTCTTCTGAGAAAATAATTCTCATGCCACAGAACAGCAGAAAGTAAAGAGGCGTAACCCAGAAAGTGAGAGAGGGAGAGAAGAGAGGATCAGAATGCTTTCTGATTCGGTGTGAGAAATGAGGGGGGGAAGCCCTTCTTTTATAGTCGCTGAGGCAGACAAAAAGGTTTATGAAAATTAAAATTCGATTATGAAAATTAATGGACAGTTTCAGAAATTAATGGGCAGTTTCGGAAATTTAATAGGGAGTTTTTAAATATTTTAAATATATTTAAAATAACGAAACATAAACCGCCAGCCCATAATTTCTGACGTTAATCCAATTAATTTTCATAAGTGTAAATTCGTCTCTGCTCAGGTAAGCTAAAAAATTAAGTTAAAAAAAATTATTTCTCCAGAAAAAAACTAAACCGGTCCGATTCATCGCATGAGCGGGGGGGCAAATCGGACGATTTGCACTGCAGTAGCTTGAAACCATGTGGGCTTATGTGCGCGAGAGCCCACCTCTTCCCAAGCTCTTTATTAGCCTACTAACACATGTTAGTATATAAACTCTCTTCCCCTCCTTGCTCCATGCAATGTGGTACTTGTAGATTTCTCTTTTGAAATATTAAGCCTTTATAAGGCTATTTTTACAACAATCCCCCACATATTTCAAAAGATATTCAAAACTTTTGGGTTACGTATCTGGGTATAGACGCATTAATCCAGTGTCTCTTTTTAGACTATGAACCAGATCTAGACCGATAAGATTTATCTCACAGAGCAGTCATTGAAGCATATAGCTTCTATGAACCAACTTACTCTTAGTCGTAAGATAGTGACCTTAAGAGTCGCATCGCACCCTCCACATTTCTGCTGTTAACGCCGTTGTGCGCGTTATTTCGGCCGTGCGCGTGCCTGGAATTCATGAGTGCTCTAGAGATTTCGCCACTATCTCATAGGAGCGGCCCCACTCCACACTCATATAGGTGACTTCATCAAGTGTATCTGCAATGAATACACCACCCTTAGTGTAGGGCTATGAAGATCATAAACACCTTACGCTCAACCCACAAGTCAATGCATTCTAGCACTTTCACACTTAACACCATAGGAAATGGACTGAGAATATAGTGCTAGCAGAATTAACAAGCGACTTGTTATTACCCATATGAACCTCCTTCATGGGATCTCCAATCACAAAGGTTAGGTTCCCGCCGCTGTTAATTTCTTGTTGGCTTAAGTCCAATTCCCCTCGATGTCTTATTAATTACACTTCTACCCAGGGGTTTAGTCAAAGGATCGGCCAGGTTTACTTCTGACCTAACAAAATTGATCGATATAACTCCATCCTTTAGCAATTGCTTAACCACATCGTGTCTCAAACGAATGTGTCTACTCTTACCATTATAAATTTTATTCTTTGCAATGGCTATTGCCGCTTGACAATCACAATGCAAAGACACAGATGGTGCTGGTTTCATACCTAAAGGTATGCACGCCAAGAAGTTTCTTAACCACTCAGCTTCACTACCAGCCAACTCCAGAGCTATAAACTCTGATTCCATGGTTGATCTAGCTATAAGAGTTTGTTTAGCTGACCTCCATGACACTGCTCCACCACCAAGGGTGAACACATATCCACTAGTGGATTTTGTCTCATCTGAATCAGAGATCCAATTAGCATCACTGTATCCTTCTAATACAGCTGGAAATCCACTATACTCGATACCGTAACTCATGGTACCCTTCAAATATCTCATAAGTCTCACAAGAGCACCCCAATGGTCTTCATTAGGATTGTGTGTATATCTGCTCAATCTACACACAGCATATGCTATGTCAGGACGAGTGAAGTTCATCAGATGCAACAGACTCCCAATGATCTGTGCATACTCTAACTGAGCAACAGGCTCACCCAAGTTTTTCTTCAGTTGAGTACTAGAATCATAAGGAGATAACACTGGTTTGTCATCAAAATGACCAAACCTTTTGAGTAACTTTTGAACATAGTGTTCCTGTGATAGTATAATACTATCACCTTTCCTTATGATTTGGACTCCCAAAATCACACTTGCTTCACCCAAGTCCTTCATATCAAAAGTTGATGCAAGAAAGTCTTTTGTCTTATATATTATATCCATGCTTGAACCAAAGATTAGCATGTCATCCACATATAGACTAATAACTACACAATCAGCATCAACTCTTTTTGTATACACACATCTATCTACTTCAACAGGAGTAAAGCCATCACAAATCAATTTATGATTTAATTTTTCATGCCATTGTTTGGGTGCTTGTTTTAATCCATATAACGATTTAAGAAGTTTGCAAACTTTTCTCTCTTTACCTGGAAGAATACAACCTTCAGGTTGCTCCATGTAAATTTCTTCTTCTAAATCACCATTTAAAAATGTTGTTTTAACATCCATTTGATGAACATAGAGCTTATATACTGAGGCTAAAGCAATTAAAACTCTTATAGATGATATTCTAGTTACAGGAGCAAAAGTGTCAAAATAGTCAATGTTTTGTTTTTGAGTAAAACTTTTAGCTACTAATCTAGCTTTGAATTTATCAACCGACCCATCAGGGTTATATTTCTTTCTAAAAATCCATTTGCAGCTAATAGTTTTTGCTCCTTTTGGTAAATCCACTAAATCCCAAGTTTTATTTTTTGAATTGAATCTATTTTAATTTTAATTACTTCTTTCCACAATTTTGCATCAGGAGATGCAACAGCCTCAGAAAAGGTTCTAGGTTCATCACCAACAGCATATGTATAAAAGTCATCTCCAAAAGAAGTTGTCTTCCTTTGTCGTTTGCTTCTTCTTAAATCCTCATGGACATTCTCATATGGATTTAGATTTTCAATTTCTAATCCTCTTTCATTGTTTTGTATTGATGTACTAGAAGCATTCACATTTTTCAAAGGAAAAACATGTTCAAAAAATTCAGCGTTTTTTGTTTCAACTATAGTATCACAATCAAGCACATCACTCTTCAAAACAAGAAATCTATATGCAGAGCTATGTTCAGCATATCCTATAAACATGCAATCAGATGTCTTAGATCCTAACTTCCTTTTCTTAGGATCAGGTAACATGACTTTTGCTAGACACCCCCACACTTTCATATACTTTAAATTAGGCTTATAGCCTTTCCACAACTCATAAGGTGTCTTACTAGTTTGTTTATAGGGAATCCTATTTTGTATATGACAAGCAGACAGTAAAGCCTCTCTCCATAAGTTTTCAGGTGCAGAAGAACTAACAAGCATAGCATTCAACATTTCTTTTAAAGTTCGGTTTTTTCTTTCTGCTACTCCGTTAGACTCAGGTGAATAGGGAGGAGTAACCTCGTGAATTATTCCTTCTTTTTCACAATAATCATTAAAGATTATATATTCTCCTCCCCTATCAGATCTAATTCTTTTTAACTGATTTTCAACTTCTGCTTTATAAACTAAGAAGGAATTAAAGGCTTCATCTTTACTCTTAAGAAGATATACCTTAGTGTATCTAGAGAAGTCATCTATAAAGGTCACATAATACTTTTTACCTCCTCTAGTCATAGTTTGTTTTAAGTCTCCTAGGTCTGTATGAATAAGACTTAGCAATTTTGTTTCTCTATGTATACTATGAAAATGTTTCCTAACTAACTTTGATTCAACACATGTTTCACACTTATCCATGTTCATGTTGTTAAAACCACAAATTAGGTTGGTTTTAAGCATTTTCTTAATATATGAAACACTAACATGTCCTAGTCTAGCATGCCACATTTCAACAGAATCAATCAAGTAAGCAAAAGATTCACCTTTTTCATTAGCAACATTCAGTACAAAAAGTCCTTGATTACAATAACCTTTACCCACAAAAACATTGTTCTTTATCATTATGATCTTATCAGATTCAAATGACACTTTAACCCCTGCTTTTCCTAATAGAGCTACAGAAATTAAGTTAGCTCTAATATTAGGCACATGTAGAACATCATTTAATGCCAATGTTTTGCCTGATGTGAGTTTGAGAAGAACCTTTCCTTTTCCAAAGACACTAGTGGTGCTAGAATCACCCAGATAAACATGTTCTTCTCCATCCTTTACTGGAGTGTAGGATATAAAAGCATTTTTGTTTGCACAAATATGCTTGGTAGCCCCTGAGTCTACCACCCATTCTTTCACATTGGCAATCAGAAAATTCTGACCGTTGAATATTTCAATTTTTGAAATATCTGGGAACGGTTTGGAGAAGGTGACTGGTGGTACAGTGGGCATGGTGGCAGCAGGAACAGTATCGGTTGGAACAGCGGGAGCAGCAGCGTTGGTTTCCATAATTTCCTTAAGATTGTTGGATAAAATCTGGAAACCAGGAAGGGAAAAATCTGAGTCGTGTCTTTTCAGTAGACATTGTCCTTAAGGAAATTATTCCGCAACCACAGTTAGAGAACTGCGTCTACAGAACTCCCTCCAGGATCAAACAGACTCTTCTGAGAAAATAATTCTCAGGCCACAGAACAGCAGAAAGTAAAGAGGCGTAACCCAGAAAGTGAGAGAGGGAGAGAAGAGAGGATCAGAATGCTTTCTGATTCGGTGTGAGAAATGAGGGGGGGAAGCCCTCCTTTTATAGTCGCTGAGGCAGACAAAAAGGTTTATGAAAATTAAAATTCGGTTATGAAAATTAATAGACGGTTTTAGAAATTAATGGGCAGTTTCAGAAATTTAATAAGGAGTTTTTAAATATTTTAAATATATTTAAAATAATGAAACATAAACCGCCAGCCCATAATTTCTGACGTTAATCCAATTAATTTTCATAAGTGTAAATTCGCCTCTGCTCAGGTAAGCTAAAAAATTAAGTTAAAAAAAATTATTTCTCCAGAGAAAAACTAAACCGGTCCGATTCATCGCATGCTCAGGGGGGGCAAATCGGACGATTTGCACTGCAGTAGCTTGAAACCATGTGGGCTTATGTGCGCGAGAGCCCACCTCTTCCCAAGCTCTTTATTAGCCTACTAACACATGTTAGTATATAAACTCTCTTCTCCTCCTTGCTCCAAGCAATGTGGTACTTGTAGATTTCTCTTTTGAAATATTAAGCCTTTATAAGGCTATTTTTACAACATTTGTCAGTAAAACACTGACATGCTTCATCATTACCTCTTAATAACTTGACAAAATTAATCCCTGGAAGACAACGAGGTTTCTCTGTAAAATACATTTAGCATAAACGTTACTACAAGACCTAACTTGTTTCTCTCACTTTGTATCTGTCACTCTGAAATTATGGCAAAGAACTAAATTACTGTCCAACAGATGCAGCTATCATTTGCCAGATAAAGCAATGAAAAGATGTTCAACATAAAAAGCAGTGCTAAAAACAAACTGTTATATCAAACATTATTTAATATTTTAGACAAATATTATTTTCGTCCCTAACCTTTGAATCAAGTTTCAATTTTATCTTATAATTATATTTTGTGTCAATTTTGTTCCACATTTTTTCAATTAGTTTTAATTGTCTCCCAGTTCAATAATATATGAAATTATAAATTGTCAATGACAAAAGTAGATATGGCTTCCTCTATTACACATTAATTTTTTTCAAATAGGCATATCCACATCATATTATATTTGAAAAAAACAAAATTACCCCTTTCCTTCATTTTCAGTTGCCCCTCATCAAAAAGGAAAAAGTGGCAATATTGTCATTTCAAGTGTATATCTAACATGGACATACCTAATTAGATGAGTTAGTGCTAACTTATACAATAGAAATGGTCTTTTTGCTATTAATAATAGATAGAATTAGGCCTAGGGACAAGTTGAAACTAATTGAAAAAATGTGGGACAAAATTAACATAATAAAGTTTTGAGACAAAATCAAAACTTGAGTGAAAGTTTAAGGACAAAAATTATACTTTTGCTTAAATTTTACAATGTTTTCTACTGTCCAAATTCACTTGACAAAATGATTGAAAAATATATGTTGCTGATAAAAGTCAAAATTGTTCAAAAACCTGAGCATAAGTCCAACATCTGTATCAACATGAATGATATATTGATGCCAGCAACAGCAAAGGGATACTCCCATGTCGCTCTGTTTCCATCCTGCTTGAACAACAACCTACGAAAAGATGCCTTCATTTTTGAATTGTCATACAATTAGTATACACTCCTCTTTTCTTCTAATAGAGATATATTCCAATATAAGCATCTTATTAAGATGACAAATGATGGATTATCCAATTTCAAAGGAACAACATGGTCTATAAGTCAAGACATACCTAAAGTCAGTTGAAGGATTAGGACCTTGCCATCCCATGTCTTTCCATTGGTCAGATATCAATCCTCTTAGAGCAACATCAGGAAAGGCAAATTGCCACAATGCTATAAAACAGAAGATATACTGAAAATATAAAGTATTCTAAACAACTGGCAGTGAAAGGAGCATGCTCAGTGGACCATGTTTGATATAATTGCACAACTCGTAAAAGTCACCAGCCATTGGATTTGTCAGTGCAATTAAAATCAGTTTTTAGAATTGAGCATACTTCTTTCACTCCCAGTTGAGATAATTTCCACTGTGTTTTTAAGTATATCTTCCTTATAATTTTATTTTGTTATAAATTAAGTGCTATATTTATTTTAATTTTCTTGTAATTTTATCTTTTTATAAATTAATTTGTATGTTTTCTGAAATTTTTTATTTTTATAAATTAAATATTATATTTATTTCAATTTTATTGTAATTTTACCTTTTTATAAATTAAATACTATATTTACTTTAATTTTATTGTAATTTTATATTTTTATAAATTAAATTCTATATTTATTATAATTTTATTGTATACTATTGGATACACTAACCGTTGACTGAAATCAGACGATTGAAGAGTGATATTTTAAGTGAAAACGAAAGCGAGATTTTAATCGTTGTATATACTTAATGTTGATTCTCATAGGACAAATATGAATTAATATTGTAAATTTAAAGAAAAAAAAATAAACCAAACAATGCCCCAAATCCAACGATGAATGTTAAGTGCAGGATGTTCAACTGGGAGCAAGAGCCAATCCCTTTCCATGTTTTACAAAGTTATTAATTTGTATTAATTATTTCTCACTAACATTTAACATTGGGTGAAAAATTAACGAATGTACTATTTGAAATATTGAAATAAGATTTTAAAATTTGAAAAAAAAAAAAATTGGACTGAAGGATATATTTTAAAAAATTAAAACATATATTTATTTTAGATCTTATTATATCATAATATTTACATATGTCTCGTAACTTTATCAATATCCATAGACAATATTTATTGGGAAAAAAGGAATCCCCGGCATATGATGGTTGAAACACTGAGTAACATTTGAAAGGTGATCATGCTAGATAATATAAAAAAAATGAGATGATGTTTGCAATTTGTTATAATGGTGATTCTAAAGCTCATGAGGGCTAAGTATTGAATTAACTTTTCTTTTCTTTTTTTTCTGCGACAGGATGATAATTCAACCTCATATATCCATTCAACCTTCTGTGAGCCCACAAGTCGGTCAGAAATCTCAATTATAAATGAGAATCAGAAATAGCCAATCTTAAAATATTAGTGTGGACTTATCAGGGCATGCATCATCTTTGATCTTTCTGTTGTATGTTTCCGATCTTCTGCACCATATAACGTCGGCAATGATGTCAGGTAAAACGAATTATCTGAGTTTTACTCACTTCCATGATCCACTGGTTGCTTTAAAAACCTGTCTTGTTTCCACAGTCCAAGCACGTTGTTTCAATGGAACACACACATATACTCTCAGAGACTTCTCTTAAGAGCCAAGGTCAAATCTGGGACGCCCTCGCCAGAATTGCGGACTCCATGGCACTGAATTGTGCTGTGGAGCTCCGCATTGCCGATGTCATACACTCCCACGGCGGTCCAATCACGCTCTCCCAGCTGGCATCCTCCTTGGAATCTGAATCTGAATCTGAATCACCCTCCTCCCCTGATATCCCGTGCCTCTTCCGCATCATGAGAGCGCTGGTCCGCAACAAGATCTTCACTGTGCATCGCCCATCCAACGGCGGAGACACCCTCTACGGACTAACAGATGCATCCACGTGGTTCCTACATGGGACCCACTTCACTCTGGCCCCATTTGTTACAATGCACAACCACCCATGGCAGCTTGCCCCGTGGCATTACCTGAGCACGTGCGCCAGAGACGGTGGCCTCGCCTTCAAGAAGGCGCATGGCTGCGACGAGTGGGAATTTGCCTCCCAAAACCCAACGTTTAATACGATTTTCAATGCTGCCATGGCCAGCGTGGTCAAGTTCGTGACACAAGCGATGCTGTGTGAGTACAAGGATGGGTTTGATAGCATACAATCGTTAGTAGACGTTGGTGGTGGAACCGGTGTTGCTGTGACTGAGATCGTGAAATCCTATCCTCACATAAGAGGAATCAACTTTGATCTGCCACATGTCATCGCCACAGCGAATCACCACCCTGGAGTCACCTATGTTGGCGGCGACATGTTTGAGTCCATTCCAAGTGCTGATGCTGTTCTTCTCAAGGTAATTAAAAAATGAAATTAGAATAAACGTAAAGCTGTTATAAGCAATAGAAATAATTTTGGAATTAAAAGGGATGATGTTTGTGAGGCAGTCGGTTCTGCATGATTGGAGCGATGAGGAGTGCATGAAGATTCTGGAGAAGAGCAAGAAGGCAGTGGAAGAGAAGAAAGGGAGGATCATAATAGTGGAGATAGTGTTGGACGAGGAGGGTGGAGAAGTGTTTGACAACACAAGAATGGCAATGGATCTCATCATGATGGCCAACACCAATGGAGGAAAGGAGAGGACTGAAGCAGAATGGAGTAAGCTATTGAAGGAAGCAGGCTTTGCTCGTTACAATATCATCAAAATCCCTGCTATACCTTCCATTATTGAGGCTTACCCTTTCTGAATTTCAGTGGTATCATTTCACAAACGCTTCAGTAGTTGGGACAACAAAATAAATAAGGACAAATTGCATACAACCCATAAACTTTAATTCCTTACAATTTATCTTTATGAATTTTTAATCCTAGCAAAAAATTTTTTTTTTTTTTACAAAATATCATCTTCATTAGGTTTACCGTCAAATTCAACGTTAATCAACGATTTAGTCAATTTTGTTTAATGTCCAGTCAACATAAATGTGTCACTTAAACATTGATGTAGTAAAGATATATTTATCTTTTTAACTTAAAAAATTTAGCAAATTAATAAATAAAAAAAACAAAAATTACACATAAAAATAATTAAAATTAAATCAAAATCATTGTATTTTAGATTTGATTAGACATTTAAAAATAAAAAAGAAATTGACAAAATCATTTATTAATAGTTGACGGTCAAATTAATGAAAGAAATTTTTTACAAATATTTGAAAGTTGAAACAAATCTTTTGCTAGGTATGAAAATTCATAGGAGTTAATTACAAAGACTCTAAAAGTCATAAGGTTTCTATGCAATTTGTCCAATAAATAATGGTTGTCCCTTGTTTGGGTTTTTATTAAAGATTGCATATTATGAGCGGAGAATACAGCAAAGCATAAATTATCCTTTGAGTCTAGTTTACTCAATTTTTAATTTAGTCTTTGTACTTGAAAGGTATATAATTGGTCCTTAAAATTTTACAAACTTTTATTTTACTTCCTATCATTAAACTTTTGTAGATGTTTCATTAGTTTCTTTTTAGTTTAATACTATCAGTATTTGAAAATTCAATAAGTTTTTTACTAATATAATTTGAGCTAAGTTGAATCATAATAATATAAGACCGTTGTAAAATAGATTTTTTTTATTTATAATATTTAAATTTGATATTTTATTTAAAGAGAATAAATATCAAATCATTTAAATTAATAAAACGTTTCATTAAATTTTATTAATGTGACTAATTATGTCTATATTAACGCTTTAATGTGCATAACTTATGTTAACAAAAATGAGTAAAAATATATAATTAAGAAAGAAATGGATTAAAAAATTACATATATGACATAAGATGCTATGTTAAATAATTTAGACAAATTAACTTAAATAATATATATTTATACTGTCAAAATAATATACAGTTGGTCGCCTTAATAAAATTTAACGAAATAGTGATAAATAATTTAACAATAATGGTTGAATTAAAAATTTTTAAATTATAAAAATTTAAATGAAATTATTAAGTGTAAAAGAATAATGTAATCTAAAACGAACTTAGAGATATTTTATAAGAATTCGTGATTCGTGTAACAAAATTATACCATTGACTCTGACAAAGTTGAGCTGAGAAAGTCAAGATTCCTGCAGTGGAGTAATCCATAACAACACTGTAACAAATTTAGGTTTTGTTAAATTGGAAGCATCGTGCGTATGTCCTTGAAGGGAAATTGGACAAAGTATAACCAAGGAAAACGACAATATTAAAGCTTCTTTTCAACTAAATTCACCTTTTAAGGGGCTCAAAAAGACAAAGGAGGGAGATAAGGAAGGTCAGGTTTAGGGTTCCCTGCTCTTCATTGGAAGAAGAGTTTGATACTCTTCTATTGATCCACGGTTTAAATTGTTATTAAAAGTTTTGGTACTATGACCAAATGAAGGAACACACTGCTCTTCTCCCATCGAATAGTAGGATATCCTGATCCGATAAAGAAGGCGCACCCAAACTTACCAGAGATTGAAAAAAAAAAATGACTTCTTTTAGTTTGGCTAAATTTACACCTTGACCCTATGATTGGATTCATCTTTTCATTGGTCCTTTTTGTGCTTCATTTTGGTCCCTATATCTTACTTTCATTTATTTTAATTCTTAATTGTTTCTTCCTATCTTAATTGGTTGCCTAGCATGTATTCCTTGGTTTTCCTTTTATTTTAGTCCTTCTAACATCTACTTTTTATTGCCTTCAATCTTAAAAGTTTCTTTTAGTCCTTTTTTCTAATTTCTGACACATATATTATTTGTTATGAACTTTTGTATTATATTTAGGATTAGCTTAGTTAATTAACTTTTGGATTAAAAATAAAAAATAAAAATATCCCTAATGCAACCAAAAAAAAAGGAAAAAAGTAATTATTATTAGAGCATTCATATAATTTATTTATTATATTTAAAAATGAGTGAAATTAAATAATAAAAGTAAATAAAATATGATAATATAAAATTCATATATTTTCTAGCAATTAAACATTTAAAAGGGATTTTACTAATCAATATACAAACGAAATATATTTTTTAAAATTATTTTTCTAATAACAATTTTTAAACATAAATTACGTTCTTATAAACTTCAGTTGTCTCAAAATCATTTTTGAAAATGAATTTGTCCAAAATCAATTTAATCCAATTTTTTTTCCAAAAGTACCCTAAATAAATTTGGAGCTTCTAATATATTTAAATGCCTTTTTAAGGTTTAAGGACCATAAACGTTAAAATAACTTTTCAAAAAATAAAAAACAAAAACAATTATCATAGATCAAAAATTTAGAAAAAGAGCAATTAGGTCATAAAGAGGAGATTTTCCTGCAGTCAACGAGGATAGATTTTTTTATTGAGCTCTGCTGTCTACAATACTTACAAAATTTTGGGACATCCAAGTTTGAACATGGTGGTTCTGATTTCTGAAGAGCAGAATTAAGAGTACAGCTATTGCCATTGATACAAGAGATTGTAAGAAGGAAGGTCTTTTATTCCGTGAAGGTCTTCCAAGCATAGCTCTTTCTCCAGTTGCATCCTTGTTGCTTGTAAAACATCCTGAAGCAATTCAGTAAATTATCTCAGTCAATACAATGGCTTGAATCACATGCAGTTTCTGAAAAAGAAATGAGCTTCTGGACAAACGGTTTTCATCGATTTGAAGCTGAAAAGTCCAAACAAAGATTACATTAAAGTTCATGTAGGAAGCATGCATAGCTAGCCATTGAGCATCCATCATCTCGAAAGCTATACAGTATAGAAGATCGAATGCTTCTTCATCTTCTGCAGTACTCAGCATTCAAGCCATTGATGAGTATTTGAAAATGATTAGGAATTCAAAATCCAACGATGGTTGGTCCAATGTAAAGGCATTTGTCAGTAAAACACTGACATGCTTCATAATTACCTCCTAATAACTTGACAAAATTAATCCCTGGAAGACAACGAGGTTTCACTGCAAAATACATTTAGCATAAATGTTACTACAAGACTTAACTTGTTTCTCTCACTTTGTATCTGTCACTCTGAAATTATGGCAAAGAACTGAATTACCGTCCAACAGATGCAGCTATCATTTGCCAGATAAAGCAATGAAAAGACGTTCAACATAAAAAGCAGTGCTAAAAACAAACTGTTTTATCAAACATTATTTAATATTTCAGACAAAAATATTATTTTTATTCCTAACCTTTGAATCAAGTTTGAATTTTATTCTAGAACTATATTTTGTGTCAACTTTATTTTACATCTTTTTAGTTAGTTTTAATTGTCTCTGACTCCAATAATATCTAAAATTTTAAATTGTCAATGATAAAAGTTGATATAGCTTTCTCTATTGCACTTTAATTTTTTCAAATAGGCATATCCACATCCTATTTATATTTTAAAAAAACAAAATTATCCCTTTCTTTCATTTTCAATTGCCCCTCATCAAAAAGGAAAAAGTAACAATATTGTCATTTCAAGTGTATATCTAACATGGACATACCTAACTAGATGAGTTAGCGCTAATGTGTACAATAGAAATGATCATATTGCTATTAATAATCAATAGAATTAGGCTTAGGGACAAGTTGAAACTAATTGAAAAAATGTGGGACAAAATTAACACAATAAAGTTTTGAGACAAAATCAAAACTTGAGTTAAGTTTAAGGACAAAAATTATACTTTTGCTTAAATTTTACAATGTTTTCTACTGTCCAAATTCACTTGACAAAATGATTGAAAAATATATGTCGCTGATAAAAGTCAAAATTGTTCAAAAACCTGAGCATAAGTCCAACATCTGTATCAACATGAATGATATATTGATGCCAGCAACAGCAAAGGGATACTCCCATGTCGCTCTGTTTCCATCCTGCTTGAACAACAACCTACGAAAAGATGCCTTCATTTTTGAATTGTCATACAATTAGTATACACTCCTCTTTTCTTCTAATAGAGATATCAAGAAACTAAATAAAATGAGAAAAGCAAAATGCATACCGGGTATGTCCTTGCAAAAAACAGCAGATTTTCGAGGGAAATAAAGCCACATCCCCTGAATATCAAAATATTATGGTAATCAAAAGGTGAAGCATAATGCAAATCTTTTTAAGTGCATATGGATATTTGAAAATGAGCTTGAAAAATCTTCATAGTAATGCGTTCAGGGCTCAGAAAAGATATTAAATGAAGCCAAACATTGATACTTCTAACACTTAGTCATATGCTTGTGTTTTTTGTACGTCCAAAACATGATATTATCCACCATAAAGATCCAGTACAGAATATATTCCAATATAAGCATCTTATTAAGATGACAAATGATGGATTATCCAATTTCAAAGGAACAACATGGTCTATAAGTCAAGACATACCTAAAGTCAGTTGAAGGATTAGGACCTTGCCATCCCATGTCTTTCCATTGGTCAGATATCAATCCTCTTAGAGCAACATCAGGAAAGGCAAACTGCCACAATGCTCTCAGGGCTTCCTGATAAAAGTTAATCATAATGAAATGGAGTTTAACAGTAGCAACTAAAACTTCAATAACATAATAGAAACCATCAGACAGTGTATATTAAGTGGGTCTGTGTTTGTGTCTGCCTATGATTGAGATGAAAGAAAAGCTAGCAGAGAGTATAATCAAGAATCAAGTACTTGATGATCAGGGCGAGTCTCGTCAAAAGGCACTCGCAGCCGTTCTTGGAGCCCCTGAAGTCTTTGCTCCTGACAACAAAATTAACATACTGTTTGTTCACTGAGTTTTCACAGACCTATGTAGGAACAATACATCAAAACTATAGTTGCATCGTCTATGATACATGTTTGACATGTACTCTAGACACGTTTCGACACTTCAAGTTGCATATGGACATCCTAATAACTAGATAAAAGGTGAAAAAGAAAATCAACAAATTCATCTTCAATTGTTTTACCTGTAGAGGACTCAGAGGATAGTCGAGAAACTTGTCATTACGTCTATGGCTTGAGCGGTTAAAGAGCCCTCCTATCCATGATCGCGATCCAACCATAGCATTAGCTACTTCCAGCAAAATATGGATCAGTAATAATCAACTAAAATGATATGGAGGGGTAAACATTATATCTGTATTTGTAAGCAATTGCTAGGGGGACTTTGACATGGTAAATCACATTCAAACAATTTTTCTAACAAATTCTGCCAAAAATGTCCTGTTTTCTGTGCTAAACGACAGAGAAAAGAAGAAGATGGTCCTTTAAGTCTTTAGTGATAATGTCCTACAAAAGTAAAGTGTACCACCTTTTAAAGGACAAAAAGAAGGGGTTGTTTGGTTTTTTGTGTTGGGGGGGAGGGGGGGGGATCAAAAGTGTTGAAAAAAAAAAAGGTTAATTTGATTTCATTTTGAAGCTTGTATTATTTTGAAAGCTCCCAAAGTTAAACAGGCAGTCCTGGAAACCTAGTCCTTGTGAATGTAGGAGGATTAGGTATATCTTCATGTATGAAAGAATAGTATCCTAAATAAAAGTAATGAAGCAAAATACAGGCTCGGCCCACCTTCATGGCTCAAACTCCTAAAATATGACCCAGTCCAACAGGGTCCCATTAAACCTATTAAGTCTTTGATGAGAGTGGATCATTTTATTGATTTTTAAAGTTATGTGGGATGTTGGAGGCACATCTAAACCGTTAATTTTAAAAATTAATAATTTAAATTTTATAATTATTTCTTAAAATATAGTTAAAAATCAACAGACTAAATAAATCAAACAGTCAAAGGATTCATTTCAGTCTTTGACTAGAACAATTTTCATTTTCTCACCAAGTGTAATAAGATTGAATAAACAGTCATCCATATCGTCAACAAATTAAACAACCAATCAATAGACCTGCTCTAAGGACTGACAGACATGTAATGTAACACGGATAAGGTCGATTTCTTAATTTGATAGCTGGAAGTGAAAATTTAGAACAACAGTAGAAACAGATCGAGGGATAAATCTACTTACTAAAACATTGAGCCAAATGAGATATTAGGTGAGTGGAAGTGGAATTATGTGACCATTCCAACTCTTCATCTTCCTTTCTTTGTCTCCAATAAGGTTCATCCTCATCAACCTGCATTTGAAATTTCAATGCATCTTTATTTAAAGAGTAATTAAATGTAAGAATATGAGCAACCCAACAATCTGCCAAAACTATTGAGAAATTTCATGCGTTTAGTTTTAAAAAAAAAAAAAAACTGTACTATCTCACTGTACTTTAAAAACAAATTGTCAAAGATGCAGTGAAATTCCAGAGGCTCCTTAATGAGACGAGGAAAGAGCCAGAAAAAGGAGGACTGAAGTACTGAACTAATGGCAGAAAACATACACATAGAAAACACTCAAGACTACTGCTCTGAAAGCATGCGAAAGAAAGATATTACATTGATCATCACATATTATTGAAAACAATCACATTCTGCAGAAAATCAGCATCTCTACTAGTCTTCTAAACTACAGCATTTCTAAGAAGGAAAAATTTCAGATTGGGAGGTCAAGGGGACAGAGATATATCAGAAAAACAACAAAACGGGATTTACTTTGTGAAGAGAGGAGCAAGAAGGAAAACATCGCTTACGCTTCCTCAATCTCATGAGGGAAACGAAATCCGGCAGGAAGCTCTCATTCTTTCTTAAACCGAAAGCAAAAGGAAAAAAAGACAAATCCCTTTTGAAGAAATGGGTGACATATGATTGCACACCAACTCAATACTCATGCTCTCCCTCCTATAATTCAACCTTCCATCATTCCTAGTTATTATATCGTTCCTGCGCTAGTTTTCCCTGTACCCCATAACTAGAGAGAGAAATCAGAGTGGTAATAAATAAATTTGAAGGGCATCCCAGAAGTTATGAAACGCATAAAGAATTAAGAGCGTAATTAGAGGTCGCTTTTTGTTTAACTTTTCGCTGTAAAGAAGTTAGTGACGCGAAAAAGAAGATTTGAAAAGGTGCAGAAGTGGGGTGGGTGTCGCAGCTCTGCCTAGCAGCCTTTTCTTCTTTTTCAAGCTCCTAACTTTCCACACAAGACAAAAGCATTCCCCCAACTCCTAACGAATACGGAGATAGAAATTTGAAAACAAAGAGATAGACGGAGGAAAAAGAAAGTAAAGGGAATAATACCACACTGGCAATGGTATGCGTCGCATGAGGGGACTTGTCTCTAACGTTGAAAAGACCCACAAGAAGAAAATGGTGGGACCAAAAAGGATATCAAGGAGAAAGCAGGGGAGTAATAGATGGTAGAGTAAATTACTGTTTTAGTAAATGAAAAATTGATTCTTTATTAACTTGTATCGAGTTTGGTACAGAAAGAAAAAAGAGAAAGGAAAGGGAATAAAAATAAAACACAATACAAGTTAATAAAGAATCAATTTTTCATATACTAAAACAGTAATTTACTCTACTATCTAGAAAGGGAATAAAAATAAAATTAGAATATTTTATTAAAATATTTTTATTTTTTAAAAAAAAGAGAGAAAATTTAGTATTTTTTAAACGAGTAATTTAAATAATTTCTTATTGTCTCTTTTATTATTCCGCCTCAAACACAATTAATCTCTAAAAATTGTTTGCATCAATTTGAATCTTGAAACATCCATCCCTAACCAAAAATATCCTACGTCCACAAAATTAATGCGCCATTTAACGGAGACAGTACACGTGGCCTTGGAACTGATAAGAACACCTACGGTGATGAATTTTAATTTAATTTTTATTGTGAATCTTATAGTGTTATATCAACTTAAATAACTTCTCACTATTTTATGCAACTCTCTATTTTAGTGGTGAACCTATTAAAAACTTATAAATAAGTCTCACAATCAACTTTCTACTACTTTAGCATTTATTACTATCTACCAACTTCACTAACATTTATTATAAATTGATTATTTTATTATTATTATTTATATAAAAATCGGTTCTTACATAAGAATAGTTTTTACGTATGATAACCAACGTGACGAACTACAGTAATAAATTAAAATAAAAATCAATTATTAAATTTAAGAATCCCTTAAAAATTATTATTAGATATTTTCTAAGTCATTTGGAGTTGACGTGTAAATTTGCTGATTTTTTTTAATCACTCCATTAACGCTACAGAGAGCATACCAAACAGCCATTAAGGCTCCACACAATTTCTATGCTCTAAGACATGGTGTCTTCTGATGGAGGATATGAGGTTGCCATGTGTGTGTCAGTTTCTAATAATCATGTTTGTGTTGTTTGCGTTTATTACAACAAATTCGTTAGTGGTTTGTTGACCTTACAGACGGAAGGACTTTTTTTAAAACTGAGTAGATTTTTTAAAGATTAAATTAATAAAATATTAATTTTTTTACGGACTAAAATAATAAATTACTTTAGATAGAATGGCATTTTGTCTATTTCGGAATGATTTGCAAGAAAATGTCTGATAATAATAGGGCAGCGAGTATTATATATTTGTTTTTTCATTGGAACAATGAATTTCCAGTGGAAACTCGTCCGCTTGTAATTCATAAATTATCCAATAATTTGGGAGTCATGCGATGTCTATCACAATATTCCGCAAACACACAGAATGGCGAGGTTGACTGCTCCAAATTTTACTTGGTAATAAATGATTACTATCAAATTTAACAGTGATTCAGCCAAAGGCCCAAAACTCTGAAAATGAGCCCAAAATGAAAGGCCTCGTTTTTTTGGGCTTTTGCGGATTGTCCCATTGACAGTTGCATCATGGCGAGACATTCAAATTCTTGGCCTTTCAAGCCCCTTGTTCTGGGATTTTGACCCCCTCATTGCCAGTTTAATTTCAAATCAGAGGGTTTAAATTAAAAAAATAATTTAAAAAAGCACTATTTTAAAATCATAGTAGCGATCACCAATTGTCATTCTTAGATCTTGTTTGTCAGTTTTATAAAGTGAGTGGAGTGAGGTGATTATTAATAAAAGAGGAATTTAGAGAAAGACAAATATAAATTATAGAAATAAAGACCTTGAGCTCTTTATATAAGTTTGGTATTCACTTTTCTTTTATGTTTGACGGACTTTTAATCGATATGGTATTTTTTTTTTCCAATCAGACCCAACAATTATTGACTAAATATCAAAGTGACTCAATCATATAGATATCATCCCACACTATAATTATCATAAAACCTAGCTTGTTATTACCCTCTTGGTTATAATACCTAGCTCAAATGGGTATAAATTGAGATTGGGATTAAAAAGAAAACATCAGTGGGAGCTTAATAGATTTTTTTTTTCTTTCAATACCGATGATTTTTACAAAATAATCAAATTATATGTCCATCTTCTAGAACAGTATGATTATGAACAATATCATAACTCTTAGTGCTCACAACGAAGAAATAATAATCAAATTATTTGTCCATCTTCTAGAACAGGATGATGATGAACAATATGATAACTAGTACTCACAACGAAGAAATTGCTGGTAGTTCCCAAATCCCAATTGCACGATGAAACTAAAAATTTTCGTTTACGAAAAAAACAAACATGAATACTACTAATCTTCCAGAAGTATTAAGAAATTATTGATTTGTGTCAATATCAACCATTCTGGAGAGGTCAATAGTCAAAAATAATAGCTCGAAACTTTGTTTAGCCTCTATTTGTTTATTGAAGTCGGCTTATCTCAAATTCCCTACCCTAAGGACATTCCATTTCATAAAATTTATTGTGGCAGGAAGACTTCAATTTAAATTAAAGTCATTAACAATCTTTTTCAGGACCCTAATATTTCTTTTCATCCAATACCTTGGAAATCAAACTTTATAACATTTTCTTTTTTTCAAAAAAAAAATCAGTTATATATATTTGTTCCACAAAGTTAACATAAATCAAAACATCAGCAAACGTATACAATGTCGTCATTAACACAAAAACCGCGGAAAGATTTTAGTTAGAATTAGATCTTGACGGTCCAGTTGGCGAATGCTTTATAATTTAGACTTTGGTCAATGAAAGAGCTTTTTTGGACCCAATTGTTAGCTTTGACTCTCAATCTCCGGAAGGTGCCAAGTTCAATTCCCCTCATTGCAATTAATACAATTTCCAAAAATAAGTAAAACATGTTTTGGTTTTGTTGTTTTTAAAACAAATTTTGAGAAATATTTTGTAAAACAAAATTTTTGAAAATAATATACTAAACAATATTTTTTGTTTTTTATTTTTAAAAACAAAAAACTATTTTTGCAAACAATAACCAAGTAAGCCCATAATTTGTCCTAGACCTTGCTTAAAATAAATATATACATCTTCAGTAGATTCTAATTACAAGGAAAAAAAATTAGGTACATTTCTTTATATATTTACTAAATTTTTTTTAATTACAATACAAAAAGTGTATATTTTTAAAAAATAACTTTATATTTTTTACAATTTATTATTGTATGATAAATTTTTACAAAAATTTTTTACACATATTCTACTTTTAATTGATAGTTTGATAACAAAGATATAAGAAGCTTTATTTAAATTTTTTACTTACTTTCAATGTTTTTATTTTTTCTTTTCCTTTAAACTATTAATATTTGAGAATTTATTAAATTTCAATCAATTTAGTTTAAACTAAATCAAATCATAAAAGTATAAAAAAAAATTTAAAGTTCACTTTTTTATTGAAAAAAACTTACTTACTAAAAAGAAATTAGTATTAAACTATTTCAACCAACTTGCATGTTATTATTTGACTGGAAGTCAGAGAAAACCGAACCGCCCGCCAAGGAAGGAAGAGAATAAAATAAAATAATGGTCAAACGAAGCCACGCCAGACCCCACAAAAATAAATAAATAAATAAAAGAAGGTAATACAAAGATAGATGGTGATGAAAAAGGAAGAGCGGTTATAAAACAGAATCAAAATCTGGGGTTAGGATCGAGTGTGTGTGTGTGTGTGTGTGAGAGAGAGAGAGAGAGAGAGTTAGTTGGTAGCAATTAAGGATGACCTCCCTGGCTCGGAACGGCACCCTGTCCTGCAGCCGGCGATACAGGTACGAGCCACTGAGCCTCCATGGCAGAGACAGCTTACTTAAGTCTATAAGCTACAGACGGAGAAGAGCCAAGCAGAGACAGATCTTCCTCACCACCTACAAGTTGTCTTCCTCCCACAGTTTCTCTGAGTCCAAATCGTCCTCCCCTCCTAAGCTCAAAAAGGTGACCGTTAAGGTTAAGAAAATAGTCACCTCTGTTTTGATGTTCATGCGAACTGGTTCTTTCAGATCCTGCAATTCCAAGTCCGCTATTTCTGCTTCCTCCCCTGTATCAACTAGCAAGACTTTCTAGTGCCCGCAGGGATGTCTAATCTTCTAGGAATATGGAGGCAACTAATTAGCTGTATTTAGGATCACCCTTTTTGCTTGCTAGTTCATGTTCTCCTTTGAGATCACTTCATTTCTTCGACTTTGTTTGTCGCTGCAAAATTAATAAGCATAAGCAAGCAGTTTTAGTAGTTTAGTGGGTGTTGGAAATCTGGATTCTGGTTTTCAATTATTATGTATATATCTAATGCTTAATCTGATGTTACCTTGAAAATCCCAGATAACAGTACTTTTGTGATTTGGATTGCGCTCCTGCTACATTAGATCGGGTTATTATAAGTTGGATTGCAATTTCCAAGTCTCATTTTTGTTTAGTTTAAAGTTTCTTGAAGTTGAAAACTTGTGTTAGAATAGAAGTCAAAACTCAACCTACCATTGTTGGTTTGAACGTGCAATCTGCAAATCCTAGCAGTATGAAGGGAGGAAAAAGAGGTAGACCAAATAGTATTTATACCTTCTAAAGCTTAAACAAACCGATTTAGTAAAGCACTTCTTTGCCAATGAACATTGTGCAAGTTGACTGAAACTGAAGTTAAACAGTTTTGCTTTCTTTTCTTCACTTTGCTCTACAAAATTTGGTAAAGATGTTAGTTGTGGTTCACAATTTTTTAGTTTCTCAAGGGTATCTTTGCATTCTTTGAATATTAGTTATAGTTTATATTTGTATATGTTAGACTGGTTTATTTAGTAAAAAAAGTCAAAATAAAAATTGGCCTTAAATAATAGTAATATTAAAATAAGTTACGTCATTATTTTTCTGATAAAAAAAATATGGTTCCATGTCATGCCTTTACATTTATAACATAACAGGAGATGATATTACATCGGGAAATTATAAAATTTTGCTTTACAAATCTAATATAATAATTAAGAAAATCAAAGCTAATGTTCATTACTACCACAATCTTACTAGCAGCCAAAGATGAAAATAAAAAGTGAGTGGGATTTAAGAAGCTTGCTTTTGCTTCCGGTACTAATGCGTATATCAGTAGATTTCTAATATCTAGCCAAGCTGATCATAATTTAATATTAGCCAGCAACCTTAATTAGGTTGCGCCTAAAATAAGAGAAAGAAAATTGCGGGGCAAAGCAGCGTGAGTCCCACAAAATCTGGTTAGACAACCGTCAAGCTCCATAACCATAAATATGCATGCAGCATAATCCTCAACCATAGACAGATTATCCAAAATAATTGAAGTACCTCGTCCCTCCCCTGTGAAAAAGATCTTTGATCAAGAAGTGGAAGAAGAAAGGAGGGAAATTAAATAAAATAAATAAATAAATAAAGCCCTCAACTTTCTTCCTTTTTCTTGAGAATACTGCCTGAAAAGGATCATCATTTAACATCTATAACCAGTAGTTACTTCTGAGGTGCAGAACCATCATGGATCATCAAGTTCAACATCATCGTCGTCATCGTCATCATCTTTGCTCAAGGACAAGAGGAAAGGAGAGACATTGAAATTTAACCCACAAAAAAAAAAAAAAAACACCTCAACTTTCTTGTTTTTTCTTGAGAATGCAACCCAGAAAAGGATCATCTTTCATGATGCACCCCCAGTAGATACTTCTGTGTCATCGCTTATCAAGCTCATCATCATCATCATCATCTTTGATCAAGAAGAAGAAAGGAGAGACATTAAAATTAAAATTACAAATAAAAAACCTCAACTTTCTTGCCTTTTCTTGAGAATGCAGCCCAGAAAAGGATCATCGTTCATCATCCACCCCCATTAGCTACTTCTGAGGTGCAGAACCATTATCGGTCATCAAGTTCATCATCATCATTCGTCATCCACAACCATGGTTGCCCCACCAAGGTATGTCATGCTGGATCCTCCTCCACCTCCTCGTTACCGGCGTGACCCCCGTTATGAAAGCCACGCCAACGACCCCGGCAGATGCGTGAGGTGCATCTGCTGCTGCTATTTCTGCTTCTTCATCCTATTCCTCCTCCTTATCGGTGCCTGTGGTTTAGTCTTGTTCTTCTTCCACCCTGAGGTGCCTAAATACTCAATTCAGACCTTCGACGTCCAGAAGTTTGATCTCCAAAATGAGACCACGCTCTACACCGAACTCAACATCACTTTCCAAACAAAGAACACTAACAAAGATATCGCCTTGATATATGGGAAGAACAATGCTGTCAACTTGACGTACGCTGGTGAACCGATCTGTAATGGATCAGTCCCCAGTTTCACACAACCTGCCCACAACATCTCAATGGTGAATGTGGAGTTGAAGGGTCAGACCGATTTTGACTCAAAAATGCAAGAGCGTTTAAAGAAAGACCAGAAGGAAAATAGCATATTTTTGGATCTAGAAGTGAAGGTTCCAGTGATAATTGTGATTTATGGGTATAGTCTGAAGGAAATATTAGTTGTTGTAGAATGTAAATTGGAGGTGGACAATTTGCAGCCAGGGGAGAGGATTAACATTTTATCAACTGAATACAGAATTCGAGCAGACAAATGAACATTTTTGTAGTTACCTGAAATCTTGTTAAATGAATCTGAGAATGTTTGAGTTTGAGCTACTTCTTCTTCTTCTATCACAAAGGGAAGTTGTGCCATTGATAATAGTAGAATAGGTCTTTGGGATGAAGAATTCCCTATGAATTTGAAATGAGATCGCGGGAATCCTAAAATGGCAGAGTCATGCATATGTTGACGATCTGATGAAGCAGAAGAAGGAGAGGGAAATGAAGGAAGAAAAGAGAGAGCAGCAAATTCCTTCTCTAGTTCTGCTATCTGTATAATTCATTTACGACCTTCAATAACAAATTCAATCTCATTTGAATTTGATGAGTTTTTTTTTGTCACAATCACCAATATTCAGAAACCCACCCCATATGCAGCCATCAATATCTTTCAATGTTTATCAAGCCCCTTGATTTTGGTGATTGGTTTTCAAAATTGTTATCCATATACAATAAGTGAACAGGAAAATATTTGGAGAAATTCAGCTTTGAACAACCAAAGAACCAACTTTTATTTCAATTATATAGGAAAAAATAGCTACTTTTGTGAGATTCAGGAATTGCCCGGAAAGCAACCATTAATTGTGTTTGCATCTTCTAGAGCCAACCATCAACTATACTACTAACCAAGAGGATAAGAACTATTTCAGGCACAACCTAGATATTTCAGCTAATTTAAGTCACTAACTAAATTCATGATCTTTCATTCCAATGAATTTGAGTCCAGTGACAATAAGTTGGGAGCATAAAATACTCATTGTAACATGATTGAGAAAAAGAAATCTAGCCAACAGCAGAAAATCAATCCACATTAAAGTAGCACTACAGCAAAAACCACACGATCAGACAAAAGTACTCAATAGTTAGAATAAAAAAAATTAAAAGCACTTAAAATCAGTCTACATTGAAAAGCTAAATATAAGTCCACATTGAAAGCTAAATCAATCCACATTATAAGTACATAATTGAACAAAAGTACTCAACAGTTAGCAAAAAACCACAAATTCAGTCCACATTGAAAAGAAGTACTCAACAATTAGATTAAAAAAATCATTCCATAGCATTAAGTCATAATATACAAAAGCACTTAAAAAAAAAACACTCCCAACACTAAAATAAGCCAATTATTGCTTTGCTTTCTTTTGAGCATGCTAATTGAAAATTGAACTTTTCAACAAAAGTAAAATTTATTTTTGGAAAATCAACCAAACACCACACAATCAGACCAGTACAACTCTAGGGAAATCAACGAAACAATACAACAAAGAAGGAGAAAATACAGAGAGAGAGAGAGAGAGAGAGAGAGAGAGAGAGAGAGAGAGAGAAAGGCAAGTCTTACCAATTATAAAAAATTCCAAACATTGTCGTTGCACGAGATTCCCAAAGAATCACAGCCACATCATAGCCCTTGGATGACAGCGTTTTGTGTTTAGAGAATAGAGAAGTGGCAGGATGAGGCAAGGGAGGACGGTGATGGGATTATCATACTAGAGAAAAGATGAGGCAAAGGAAAGTGAACGATCAAACCAAAGGAGATTTAATGTGAAACAGTGTGTTTTGCACCGTTTAAAAAAAAGTTGAATAAAACGACTTCGTTTTGGAAGAAAAGCAAAAAAACCAGATTCTGTTTATGGGGCAGGAAAGACCAAGTCAAAGCTGAAAATATACGAAAAAAAAGTGAGATAAAAATAAAACAAAGTTCTAAAAATTGAATTGGTCATTGAACCAGTAAAGACACCAATTTAAGAGTCAATAGTCCAACTATGATTAAAACGTTCTACTTTAAAATATTAAAAAAATAACATACATAATTAAATATTATAAATATAAATTTACAAATTTAAACAAAAATAAAATTTGATATTAAATTACACAAAATATCATTGACAATCAAAAGTTCATAACAAAAATAGATCATATAATAAAGAAATATTATTAATTAATATAATATTTATTAATATTAAATTCATAAAATGTCAATATATTAAGTATCTCCACTAAAATTGACTTATTTGTAATATTAATCTTTCATTGTCTTGATTATAGATAAGCAAAATTAAAAAAAAAAAGTAATTCAAGTAGACTGATTTAACCAACCTATTTAATACTAAGCAATATTAATTAATTTTTAATCCAATAAGTCGAACCGTTTGGTCATGTTCAATTCTAATAACAATGCAAAACAACAGGGGAGCACTAAGTGATATTGATGCCTGAGCCCTGATGCACGTATACCATCCATCACCATTCACTCTTTAAAACCCCATTGAGCGCGATTTCTAAGCTGTACAAATTCTTAAGGAAAAAAAGAAAAAAATTGTTTGATATGACAAAAGAAAGGACATATTTCACATATCTCCCATAGAATTTTGGATCTTTACAACTTATTCTTATAAATTTTTAAATTTAACAAAAGAATTCTTTTAACTTTTAAATGTTTGTAAAAGACCTTTTTTATTAAGTTGATTATCAAGTTAATCAGTAGTCTACAGTTCAATCAATTTTTTTTTACGCCCAATCAATTTAAATGTGCCACACACACATTGATATCACAAAGTCATATTTGTCGTTTTAATCCTAAAAAATTAACAAATTAATAAATCAAGAACAAGCAAAAAAATTTAGGCTCAAAAGACATATATCCTTGTCATATTAGTTTCAATGTGGCGTATTTAAACGGACTAAAAAAAAAAGCTAATTGGTCCATTAATTCATGGTCAACTTAACAAAAGAAGTCATTTGTAAATATTTAAAAATTTAAAATTTTTTTATTAAATTTGACATTGAAATAAATTACAAAAATTTCGAAGTTTATAGGAATTAAGTGTAAGTTGTCCTAAAAAAAATGAAAAATTTTGACTATTATTTTGTTTGGTCTGAAATTTAAAATTAAAAAAATAATTTTATTAATTTACTCCTAATAATAAAATATCATTATAAAAAGCCATAAAAAAAATCATCTCGGCAATTTGAAAATCCAAAGAATCGAAATAAATAATAAAAAGACAAAAGCGGAGCTCCTGTTTCTACATCGTCTTCACATGCCGTCGCGATTGTTCTTCTTCACACTCCGTTGCAACTGTTCTTCTTCTTCCTTACACGTCGAAAACTTGCTGGTGGTGGACGATGATGCTTGCACCTCTCCATCTCCGGCGACTGTACTTCTATTGCTATTTTTTTCGGTTTTGTGATTTTGTTTTCTAATTTCTGATTTCAATTTTGTTTTGATTTTTCATTTCGTTTTCTGACTACATTTTAGTTTTCTATTTCGTTTTCTCCGGCGTCCATCTATCTCCATCTTTTCGGTTCTGGTTTTTGTTGCTGTTCTTTTTTTCTTTCTATTTCTGGTTGATGTTGCTGCGGTTTTCTGGTTTCTATTTTTGATTTCTGTTTATATTTTCTAGTTTAATGAATGTTGAAGTTGCTGTTAAAAGAGAAAATGGACGAAGGAGGAAGAGAGGATCCTCTGCTCAGAATAAAATAAGCAGGTGTCTGCTTTGAGTTTTAGCAACAGTTTTAACTGTTGTTAAAACTTTCAGCAATAATTTTTTTTGTTGCTGAAAGTTTTAACAACAGTTAAAATCGTTGCTAAAACTCAAAGCAGATAAATTCTGAACAGAGTATCCGTACCCGAGAGAGGAGGGGAGGGGGGGTGTTGTGGAAATTCGGGCTATTTTTCACCAATAATAAAATTAACAATACCCGACAAAATAGCCTACCATATAGGAGGCAAATATAAAGCAGATAAATAAAGAGCAGAAATTAAATAATGAGAACACCAGAAATTAACGAGGTTCGGCTAATTTTGCCTACGTCCTCGGACACTACCGAAATATATTTATAAGAGAGAGAGAAGAGAAAACTAAGCCTTAGAAGGGATATTAGGCTTTAGTTTTGAGGTGTGGAAACACATAGGAGAGCTTCCCTTTTATAGCCAAAGGAAGCTCCCCACTTCACTAATCCACTCAATGTGGGACTAAGAATAGGAGGCACTATTCACAAATCTCCACCTTGCCGAATTTCAAGTCCCAATACAAAAACTCTCGCTTAAAAATTTTCAAAAAAATAGTGTCTTCAAATGCGCCTAAGGCGCTATTCATCTTCAAATCTTCACAATATTAATCAAGTCCAAGCAATGTTGAAACTTGATTGATGTCACAACTTTAGTCATCATGTCTGCAGGATTTTCAGCTGTGTGGATCTTCTGAAGTAGTAATTCTCCTTCTTCAAGAATTTCCCTTACAAAATGATATCGGACATCTATATGCTTCGTTCGTGCATGATAGACTTGATTCTTTGCTAAACAAATAGCACTCTGACTGTCACAATGCACTTTGATGTGCTTCTGACCAACACACAAATCTTTCAGCAAACCTTGAAGCCAAATAGCCTCTTTAACAGCCTCTGTAATGTTGACCCTAAGGCTATATGCCATAAGTTTTGATGATAACAAATGTATTTGAATAGTAGCATTGATATATATAAAGATTAATTATCATATATATGCTACAAGTACTTAAGCATGATTATTTTATTTAATATGTATGTTGCATATATTGAATCATGCTATTAAACTAACCATTGGGTTTGCAAGTAAGATATATTTTATAGGTTGGTTCAAAACAAGAAGAGTGAGGATTGTATTGAAGAACAAGGAAAAGCAATATCATGCTTCACTCAAGTAAAACAACATGCAAGGATGAAGCTCCAAGAAATGAAGAATTAGAAGATTTGAAGTCTTGGAAGCTTGGATGCATCAAGATAGCCTATGTGTTTAAATTAGGTATATTTTATATAGGCTAGTATATTTGTTCAACTCAATGATTTAGATTTGCATACATTGGCTCAAGCATTTTTGAACAAAAAGATAGTGAGATATGAAGTTTTACAAAAGTTATTTTTTGACCTTTGGTCACTCCTTATATCATATCTCATAAATGAAAAATCGGTTTTTCAAGTATCTTAATCTCATTTGATAGTAGACTCAAAGATCTTTTCAACGGTATATTATTTATTCAAAACGGAGTCCAAATGAGAAATATATGACTATTCAAAATATAGTTTGAAAAACTGAAAGTTGATTTTACTGTAATAAAAAATTATTCTGTTCTGACCTATAGTCAGTATTTTGATTATATCTTTTAAAAGAAAAATAATTTTTGAGTAAAACTTAGCTCATTTGAAACTAGACTCCAAGAGCTTTCCAACGGTATATTATTTGTTTAAAACGGAGTTCAAATGAGGGAGTTATGAATTTTTAAAGAAAGCTCAAAATCTGGACTGCACTATAACGGCTATATAACGGCTATATAACGACTAGTTTTGTAAAATCTTATATATATGACCTTAGATACACGATTTTGAGCAAGAACAAAGTCCTACAATGTGATATTAACTTCTTCTATCATCTTTGAGAGAAAGGAAAGCATTCTTGAGCCAAATCTTGCATATTCTCTATCATTAGAGTTATTAGAGCTTCATTTGTTTTCATCTACTTTTTAGAGAGAGTTTCTTTGTATTGTTGATTTTGATCAAGACATATATTATTCTGAGTTGAGGTTCGCAAGTACCGGTGTTGGAAGAACTTGCTTTGGGTTGAGGAGGAGCCCGGATTCATAAATTCTTCATTGTGGTTTCGCAAATACCCGAATCGAATTTGCGTGGTTGTAGTGGTTTGCAAGTACTCGGATTAAACTTGCAATTATAGTGAAAATACTCAAGTGGTCTCTTGAGGACTGGATGTAGGCTTGGATTAGCCGAACCAGTATAAATCTCCGAGTTTGCTTTCTCTATCCCTTACTCTTTAATTTGTGCATATTGATATCTATTCTTTAATTTCTTGATCTTTATAATTATTTATCTTGACAGCACATTGATTTTCTGTATTGTATTTATTATCCTAAGCATTGTACTTTTACAGAAAATCATTTTAACTTCCAATTAATTCTTGTGAAAAATTTATAAAACCCAATTCACCCCCCCTCTTGGGTTGCAACCATTACTTTCATGTAACTGCCATATACTCTGCCTCTATGGTAGACAAAGCAACTGTTGACTATAAAGTAGACTTCCAACTGACCGGTGCCTTTGCAAGGGTAAACACATAACCGGTAGTTGATCGACGTTTGTCCAAATCACCAGCATAGTCAGAATCACAATATCCAACTACGCAATGACCCGCTTTTACATCCCGCTCAAACATTAAACCAACATCCACGGTGTTCAGAATATACCGCAGAATCCATTTGACAGCTTGCCAATGTCCTTTTCCAGGATCATGCATGTACCTGCTCACAACCCCAACTGCCTGTGAAATGTCAGGCCTTGTACATACCATAGCATACATCAAGCTACCAACCGCATTTGCATACGGAACTTTCGACATATATTCTCGTTCAGCATCATTCTTTGGAGATAAATTAGCACTAAGCTTCAAATGAGGAGCAAGCGGGGTACTTACAGGTTTTGTCTTATCATCCATGCCAAAACGTTTCAGTACCTTTCTCAGATATTGTTTCTGAGTCAGACAAAGTTGCCCCAATTTTCTGTTTCTGCTTATCTCCATGCCGAGAATCTTCTTAGCTTCTCCTAGATCTTTCATTTCAAACTCTTGCTTCAATTGTGCCTTTAACTTCTCAATCTCTCCTTGATTTCTTGAAGCTATAAGCATATCATCAACATATAGGAGAAGATAGATAAACGATCCATCTTGTAGCTTGCGCAAATACACACAATGGTAGTATTTGCTCCTTGTGTACTTTTGCCTCAACATAAACTTGTCAAATCGCTTGTACCACTGTCTTGGTGATTGCTTCAATCCGTACAAGGATTTTTCAAGTTTACAAACCAAATTTTCCTTACCAGCAACCTTAAACCCTTCTGGCTGAGTCATATAGATTTCCTCCTCCAAGTCTCCATGCAAAAACGCAGTTTTTACATCAAGTTGAACTAGTTCCAAATCTAACTGAGCTACCAAGGCCAATAAGATTCTAATGGAGGAATGTTTCACCACTGGAGAAAAAACTTCATTATAATCAATTCCCTCCATCTGAGCGTAGCCTTTAGCCACCAATCTCGCCTTGTAACGAGTGTTATTCTTGTCAGGAAATCCATCTTTCTTTGCATATACCCATTTGCATCCAATTGCCTTCTTTCCCTTCGGTAGACTTGCTAGCTTCCATGTCTGATTCTTCTGAAGAGACTGCATTTCTTCAATCATAGCATTCCTCCACCTTTCATCTTCTGAACTTTGTACTGCTTCTTGGTAGGTGGTAGGAATTTCATCATTGACAATTATAGATGCATAAGCCACCATATCATCGAATCGAGCAGGCTTATATCTTACTCGTTGTGGCCTTTGTAATGCAATTGGTTCTTGTTGCTGTGGAGGTTCTTGGGTTGGAACCTCCTCTTCTTCTAACCCCTCTTCTGCCATAGGAGTTTCATCACCTTCATTACTGATTGCTGGGTTAATTCTTCTACTTTCAAACTCCACCTGCTTTGGAGTTTCCTCCACCTGCTGTGGTGCACCATTGATCTGTTGACTATCATCTTTTGTTACCTTTTTCAACATGGCAGATTCATCAAAGGTAACATCCCTGCTAAAGATTATCTTCTGTGTTTCTAGACACCATAGACGGTATCCTTTCACACCAGTAGTGATCCCCATAAAGAGCGCCTTCTTTGCTCTCGGATCCAATTTTGATTCTTTAACGTGATAGTATGCAGCGGAACCAAACACACGTAACGAATCATAGTCAGTAACAGGTTTTCCAGACCAAGCCTCCAGAGGTGTTTTGCCACCAATAGCAGTTGATGGCAAACGATTAACAAGGTGACTTGCATATCTCACTGCCTCAGCCCAATATTGTTTGCCCAACCCAGCATTGGACAGCATACACCGAACTTTCTCCAGCAATGTTCGGTTCATGCGTTCGGCCACCCCGTTCTGCTGTGGTGTATTTCTTACTGTGAAGTGTCGAACAATGCCTTCATTCTGACAAACCTTGTCAAACGGATCACTCCGGTATTCACCACCGTTGTCTGTTCTGAGTCGTTTGATCTTTTTGCCAGTCTGAGTTTCTATCATCTTTTTCCACTTAAGGAAACAATCTAACACTTCATCCTTTGACTTCATAGTGTACACCCACACTCGTCGAGAGAAGTCGTCAACAAAAGTAACATAATAATGTTTACCTCCCAAAGAAGCTGTCTTGGAAGGTCCCCATACATCAGAGTGAACATAATCCAAAATACCCTCGGTATCATGGATTGCGGTGCCAAATTTCACTCTCTTCTGTTTCCCCATCACGCAATGTTCGCAGAAATCCATCTTACAGGTTTTTGCACCTTTCAACAATCCTTGTTTCGCCAAAATTTGTAAGGATTTTTCACCTGCATGCCCTAACCGCATGTGCCACAACCTAGTTGCATCTGACCCATCATCATCGAGAGTAGCAACTGCAGCTGTCCCAACAATTGTATTACCGTCGTAGTAATACAACCTATTCTTTCGGGTACCTTTCAACATCACTAAAGCTCCAGAAATGACTTTTAGAACTCCATCTCGCATCGTCACTGCTAATCCTTTAGATTCCAAGACTCCCAAAGAGATGAGGTTCCTCTTCATGTCTGGTACATATCTAACTTCTGTTAGAACTTTAGTCGATCCATCATGGTTCTGTAAGTAGATTGAACCAATACCAGTTGATTCGCAATATGTGTCATTTCCCATGTAAATAACACCACCAGCTACTTCTTCAAATTCAGTGAACCATTCCCGAATATGACAAATATGTTGGTTACAAGCTGAGTCAAACATCCATTTGTCAGATCGCCTTGTTGATGTTGTAGCAACTAGTGAAAGATCTGAATCTTCATCACTAAACTCAGCCACATTTGCTTCTGATGGAAGTTTTCTTTTATCATCTTTGCCCTTATTTTTCAATTTTGGACAATCCTTCTTCCAATGCCCCTTCTCTCTACAAAAGGCACATTCATCTTTGCTTGGTCTGCCTTTTGACTTCGATCTCCCTCTTGCCACTAACGCTTCTGCAACCACCTCTGCTTGCTTGCTTTCCTCTCGATCCTTCTTTCTCAATTCATGACTGTATAGAGTACTGCACACTTCACTGAGGGAAACTTTCTCTTTCCCATGAAGTAACATAGCTTCTATAAATGCATACTCGTCAGGAAGAGAAAATAGCAACATCAGGGCCAGATCCTCATCTTTGAAAGTCTCATCAACATTCATCAAATCAGCTACTGCCTTATTAAAAGCAGTAATATGATCATTCATGGTGGTACCGGGTTTATAACTAAACCGGAACAATTTCTTCTTCATATAGAGCTTGTTGTGGCCGCTCTTCTTCAGGAATTTGTCCTCCAATGCCTTCCACAACGTACTAGCAGAAGTTTCCTTTGCGAACGAATACTTCTGCTCTCTGGAAAGACATGATCGAATAGTACCACATGCTAACCGGTTGATGGTCTTCCATTCTTTTTCATCAATCTCATCTGGTTTCTCCTCTTCAATAGCAATATCTAGACCTTGCTGGAAAAGAGCGTCTAGAACTTCACCTTGCCACATGCCGAAATGACCTGTACCGTCAAAAATCTCCACCGCTAATCTTGGATTTGGCGCAGCAATTCTCGTCAAAAATGACGACGAAGAAGCTGCCGACGTTGTGGTGGAAACAATGGTTCTCTGCTCCTTATTATCTGCCATTTTAACTTCCAAATATGAAAATTACTAGTAATACTCTAGTCCAAAAAAAATGCACCAGGAAAGTTCCCAGGAAAGAGAGGAGGGTCACAACGGACACACTTAAAAACCAAGTCTTTCCTTAGCCAGACCTTTCCTAGACATGCACTTCAATTAGACAATATATTACTAATAATTTCTCCAAAAAAATTTCAAATGAATTCTCAAAAAATTTTTTCTGATTGTGGAAGATCAGTTAAAACTGCAACCACAAGAGCATACTAAAATTTCAAGAGTTTTCGCAACCAAGCTTCTGATACCAATTGTTGTGGAAATTCGGGCTATTTTTCACCAATAATAAAATTAACAATACCCGACAAAATAGCCTACCATATAGGAGGCAAATATAAAGCAGATAAATAAAGAGCAGAAATTAAATAATGAGAACACCAGAAATTAACGAGGTTCGGCTAATTTTGCCTACGTCCTCGGACACTACCGAAATATATTTATAAGAGAGAGAGAAGAGAAAACTAAGCCTTAGAAGGGATATTAGGCTTTAGTTTTGAGGTGTGGAAACACATAGGAGAGCTTCCCTTTTATAGCCAAAGGAAGCTCCCCACTTCACTAATCCACTCAATGTGGGACTAAGAATAGGAGGCACTATTCACAGGGGATACAAGATTCAAATTTTTTTCAGTGTACCAAACAAAAGAAAACTTTTTCCTTTGCTTCTAGTTTTGTACAGCAAAAGTTCCATATTCACGCATCACGCGCGTATCATGTGCCCAGACTCGGTCCCCCTTCCTCCTGAGTCCTAAGCATAGCATAGCAGTATGGTTGAGCCCTTTGATTTGATTTTTATTGAGTGGGTTGTTTCGGTCTCGTGCAATTTTGGAGAAAAATCGCAAAATTGACAAATTTTGAGCTTAAAAATTCAAATATTTATCAATTGTCATATTTAAAAAAAGCGATTTGAACTTTATTCTTTTCGATTTTTGTTTTTTTAGTTAATTTAATTTGATTTGATTTTAAACTTCTATGCTTCCCACTCACATTCTATTGTTTTTGGGCAAATACTAGTTTCATTCTTAAATTTTGACTTTACTTTCAATTTCTTCTCAATGTTTTGTGTCAATATTTTTTTCTATCTTTTAAGTTAGTTTTAATTTTGTATTTGTCTAACACTATCTAAATTATTAACAACAGAAATTAATGTGACCATCTCTAATGCATATATTAACATCAATTCATTCAACTAAACATATTATCTGAAGTGTATATTTAATTTAGACATGTCTAATGAAATGAGTTAGCACTGAGAAATATAATAAAAATAATAATATCAGTATTTTTCATAAACAATTTATATTATATGAGGTTTAAGGACAAAATTGACATTAAAATATTTTATAACAAAATTAAAATTTGGATCAAAATTTAGGGAGGAAACTGAAAATTTTTCCATTTTTTTTCTTCACTCAATGCTAAAATATTAACACACAAACAAAAAAACTTTTGTAAAAATTAAATTTCAATTTAGTAAAAAATAATTGAATAACATACTGTACAAGATGAAAATCTCAACACCTATGTCTAAGGGAAGTAATATTTGAACGTCAAATTTGTTATACAAAATTAAAATGTTAACGAAACCACAAAAATATGAAATTTTCTGTTTTACAATAATTGGCCTCAAAGTTTTTCTTTGAATAAATTATTGATTTAATTTATAAAAAAATTTTAATTTTTTCAATTTAATTTTTAAATAATTAAGTGTCTTCATTTAGTTATTAAAAAAATTATATTTATCTTAATTTAATTTTTTTGGTTATTAAGTTACAAAATCTATCATTACTAATAAAAATTTATTGTCAAATATTATTTTGACAAATAAAAAAAATTAAATTAAGACACATAATTTTTAATGGTTAAATTAAAATATTTAATTTTTAAAAATTAAATTAAAATAATTATAAAATTTTAACGACCAAATTCCTTTAATTATCAGATGTAGCATTAGGTGAGTCTCAAGATATACAATATCTTCTAAGGCAAAAATATCAGACCGGGGTTCTCTGTCATAGAGTGCAATATTATTTTTAGCAACAGTTTTTTCTGTTGCTAAAATTTTCAACAACAAAAAATTCTGTTACTAAAACTTTTAAAACAGAAAAAACTATTACTAAAAATCCTGTCAAGAAAAAGAAATGCAAACAACCCAAATCCAAAAATATCGTTCAAGTCAGTTGAATTTTGGCCTATGTTCAATTATAACTTTAAGTTTTATTTTGTATTAATTATCAATTATATAATTTTAATTAGTTTGGATTATATTTTTAAACCTAATGCCATATGAAAATTTAATATCATACATTGACGTAGCATTTGATCATACATATATTAATGCTAAATCTATTTTAAAGGTGTCAAATGTTAAATATTTTTAAAATAATTAAAATACAATGTAATTTTTATAGGCATATTTTGAATTTAGAAAAATTATATTATATTTTACTTATTTTAAATTAACATATGATATTTGACACATCTAAAATTTGACACTAATGTGTGTAAAATTAAATGTTATGGAAATGTCTAACATTAAATTATTAGATAATATCAAACTTACATATAATTAAAATTAATTAAAAATATATTAATTATAATTGATATAAAAAAATTTAAAATTATAATTAAAATATGAAATGCAAAATATGAAAACCGTGTCTCAGCACTTTTATTACTGACGCGTGTAAAGCTGAAAATGAGTGGTCCCAACCCCGAGGCCCATTTGCACGGAAACTTGCCTCACAAGCAAAGTTTGTAGCCAGAGGATAATGACTCACTCTAGTCTACCGATGGCATGTGTTCTCATTTCTTGCTTTTTCTTTTTCTTTTTCTTTTTTTAATTTTATCTTTTCCAATATTTACCATAAATACCATCAAACGAAAGGTCCCTCGTAATGGAATCCCCAACTCCAATTGATTCTGAAGTTGTGTAAACATTACACATCAAATCCAGCTGCCATCTCCTTGGGCAAAGCAAAGGCCATTATTTTTATGCCCAAAAGAAGCTCTCTACTTCTTCCCCAAGATATCATTTAATGGCTTTTTAATTAATTGACCTGCTTATTAGTCATTCCCATTAATCAATCATCGCCTGGATGTAAACTCGCTTGAGTTGAGGAGTTAACCCTACAATTTAGGTTTCTTTTACTACAAGGGATCTAAATTTTGACATAAATTCCCCGTACCCAATTTCATAATATTTAAAGCTACAACTTTAATGATACCAAACAAAAATAATCTTTCATCAAAAGAGTAATTTAATTGGAATCATCTATTTTAAAATTACACAACTACACTTGAAAAAAAAAATGAAAAAAAAAAATCAAAATCCTTCAGTCATAGTAATCTAATTCAATTTTTCTTTATTGCCAAAAAATAAGTGAATCGAGACTCCTTTAAAATCAATAAATCAACAAAAGCCTAGGATCATTTTACATCACTTTAAAGAGTCTTCAATTTTATTCTCACCATTAATTATCTTATTTCCAGAGATCAATTACTTACGATACACAACTTCCTTAATTTGTAAAGATTCTTCAATAACATAATTTATTTTGAAAATTTAGCGATGTTGACATTCGTTTAAATCAAAATGAAGCCACATTCACATGTTAAACAGTTCCTGATACCTCACATAAGACAAAACCTGACCAAGTATACATGGAAAAGACGAAGAAATTATATTTTCTAGAGAAAATTAAAACTTTAAATCGTAACAGATAAAATACAACATTAAATCCACAAATATAGGCAGTGTTGCTGTTTAGTGTTCCGCGGTCAAGGATTTTCTTGGATTTTATTTCAAACGTAAAAGTATTGGCCTACAAACAATAAAGAAGTAGGGAAGGGTATACAATGAACAAGAACAGAATGATAAAATTCCTTGCATTATTATTAATAGTAATAGGAATAATGGGTGGACAGGTTTGAAATCAGAATTTACTGACAATGCTTCTTTCATGATTCCACTGTGATTCCACTGTGATACAGTCAGAAAATAGGGTTTAATAAATCCTAATTCCTAATAACCTTTTTCTTCGTTGAATTGACTTTTGACTTGCCAAGATTTGTTATTAATCTCCTTCATCAACAAAAACAAAACAGGGCACAACATTTATCCCATCCACCGCTTTTGTCAATCCTTTTTGACAGACCCCGAGCCCATCAAAAACAACAAAAGTTACTGCTATTGCTGCATTGTATCAGGCTTTAACCAGAGACTCTGATTCTGAACCTTATTTTCCTTTTTCTTGCTTCATTATATGGCTAATCCAAAAACACCCATCTTCAACAAGTGCACTTCAACTTATACTACCTTTCATTCCAAACAAAAAACCTATTCCTCTTAGTCTCCTACATTACTATTATCCTTTAGTACTATTCTTCAAATTCCTAACCAAAAAAAAAAAAAGCTCTTAAGCAAACCACGAAGCACTTCGATCAATAAGTCCACTCTTGTGGCTGCTGAGGCCGGAGGTAACGCCTCAGGGGCTGAGGAAGGCTACGGTTATTCCGAAGCCTAGGCAGAACTTGAACATCTGCAAAAGAAACAAAGATTTTAAGAGCTAAATAAATAAACCATGTCATCGGAAGAACTGAAAATCACTTGTCAAGAGAATAATGCCCAAATCATACATACCATTATCCATAGTAGAACTCCCATCAAAACGAGGCTGGTACTGTGGCTGGCCTCCCATGATGTTATCCAACTTCAGGTTCAGAGCCTGCATAACTCTAGCTGGAACAAGAACAGTTGAACATGCTGCAAGGAAGGAAAAAAAAAACTCCAAGAATGATGTCAAGGATAAATAATGCTCTTTCACAGGCAATTTTAATGACAGGACAAACAAGTTTCACAAGATATATAAAATTTTTTGTTCAAAGAAAGAATTGGAAGGCCAAAAAAGGGGTAAATAAGACACAAGAGCATCGAATCTACCAGGCTTCCTTCGTGATTCTGCAGGATTGTCGACAGGACGAGGCAAGAAGACGCCAGTTCCAGCACATTCCCTTTTACCCGTAGGGTTATCGAGAAAGACGGCTCTCATGCCAGACCCGAATTGTTGCTGCTTCGCCTGGTCCAGAGGAGGCCATGCAGATGAAGACAAACCCACAGGACGACCGTTATTTCTCCCTCCCCTGTTTGGGACCATTGGCTTACTCTGCCTCTGTTGAAAAAGGCCACTTCTAGAAGCCACCTTTGCCATTTGCTGCTGCCTTAGCATCTGAAACTATCACAAGGACAACACACATTAGCCACTGTAGCGAAAGTGCATAGCATAATCCGGCTATTATATACAAGAACTGTTTGTGGGTGGGAAAGCTTACTTGTGCTATCTGTAATTGGTAGTGAGAAAGCGATTGTTGTTTGTAAAATCCAACATCAGGATTGGTGTTCATCACAGGTAAGGTAACGGGAGAGGGCTTTCCAGGGGGACCAAACAGTCCACGTCTGTTATGGTTGAAATCGAGGGCATCTTCGCTCATCTTCATCCTCTCCACTTCCCCTGCAGCCGCATGTAGAAGATCCCACGTCGCTCTCGGAGACGGTACCTGACAAGCACTATTAGGGCTTCCATGGCTGGAAAAACCTTTCCCGCATCCACATCCGCTGCGGATGGAGCAGAGGGTGGATTGAGGCGAACCAGATACAAACATGCCCTGCAATTCAGAAAAATCAGTTTAAACTCTGCTAATTTCAGCGAACGACAAGCACATACTGAGTATTACTATTACACTGTTCCATACCTTAGATTTAGGTTTCTCAAAGCCGAAAGCCAAGTCTAAAATGGAATCCAGAGTGGAGTGAGATATTCGCCGAGTTAACTCGGCCATGTGTTCTTCCTCGTCACTCTCCGTCTCGCTTGAGCCAACGACAGATTCCACCGGAGAAGTAAGATCAGAAGGCACAAATCCGTATGGGAACTCAGAACGAAACAAAGCCCTAAAAGCATCAGTGTCATCGTTCTTGTGTTTGTTGAAATTGCCATCCTTCTTCATGGCTATGTCATCGTCGGCAAGTATCTGCGGCGGCAGCCAAAACTCACCGTCGTCCAAATTCTCAGCCATGCTCAAAGACTAGGATTAACAGAAAAAGAGAGAGAGACCCTTGAAGAAGAAATCAATGTGAGAGAGATTTTTTAGTATGGAAAACCAAAAGGGATGAAGGGATTTGCTGCTTTGTGAAGATTTAATAATAACAAACCACAGAGGACTAGCATGCAGGATATGCAGTATCTTAGGGGCCCATCACAGCCTAAAAAAGCAGATGACGCAAAGGAGAGAGAGAGAGAGAGAGAGAGAGAGAGGATTTATGGAAGGGAGGATCTGAGGCTTTTCAACGAAAACACAGCCTGCTCTGCAACACTGAACCAAACAGTGAAACGGATTTTTGTATTCTTTTTAAATAAAAACTCCATAGAGTTTCTACCCATCAAGATATTATTATATCATCTCACGATCTTATAAATAAAAAATATTTTGAACTCTTCATAAATTTATTTAAAAAACAAATTATTGATTAAATTTTAAAAGATTATAATTTTATCAATAAAATTTTTAAAAAATAATTGTCTTAATTTAATTTTTAAAATAATATATTTATCTTAATTTAATTATTTTTATATTAAATTATAAAATTTATTATTATAAAATTTAAAATTTTTATTATTATAAATTATTTTGATAAATAAAATAATTAAATTTAAATAAATATAATATTTTATTAATTAAATTAAAACAATTAGTTTATTATAAATTAAATTAAGATAATTATAATTTTTTAAAAAAAAAAGAAAAGAGTTAAGAGTGAGAGTGAGATGGTGAGAGAGAGGCCGTGTTTGCAGAGACAATGGGAGATTTTCTAGAGAGAAAGAGAGGTGCTCCGGAGGCGACGCGCTTAGTGGAACGTATCAGACACGGAACACCCCATGCATAAAAAGAGAGATTTGAGGTATTGGGAGGAAAATACATTTTATCATTGAACATGTGTCATTAATACAACAACGTTGAAACACGAAAAACATTAGGATATGCTTGGAATGAAGAAAAAAAAATGTGAAATTTTATTAAAATATTTTAATTTCTTTAAAAAATAATAATTTAATAATTTTGAAGAGAATAATTTAAAAAAATTCTCACTATTTTTTTTTTATTAGTTATGTGTTACATCATTGCCTACAATGCAACTAAACATGTTGTCCATTGTTGTATGTAAAATTTTGAAAGCATTAACACATAATGTCACTGGACAACAGAAAAAACTGTATGAAAAACATGTGACATCCAAATTTAAGTATGAAACACCCATCCCTTTCTCGCTTTAAACATCGTTTTTTTTTTTCTTCTCTTACCACGTTTTGATTGAATTTAGCACTGCCAACAAAAAATCATTTGATGATTTTGAAAAGAATAAAATTTTAGCATTTTTATGTATTTTAAATCGAGTTCTCTAATAAAGATTAATGTTACATTTTGTTATTAGAATTGAGTTAAAAAATTTGAATGAGAATGAAAATTGCTTTGTTTAGTTGTTAGAATTCTCATTGTCTTGCCTTAAAGTAAAAGAATGTTTTTATGCTTCTAAAGTAACAATTTGACTATTTGCACTAAGATCTATAGCATTTCGATGACACACTTTAGAGACAATATTTATCTTAATTTGTATGCTCATTCTCTATTTTAATAAATTATCTTTTATTTATTTTCATGTACTATTTGAATAAATAGTTTCCCATAATTTAATCCTTTTTAACATCTTCATAGTATTAGATTATGTGAATTAATCTGTTACAATGCATATCACTTTTTTGGGATTTAAATATTTTTTAGTAAATATAAACAAAATTAAATGCAAGTAATATCTTTATAAGAGAAGATAAAAATTATCAATAATTAATTTTATTTATTTGTAAAAATTAATAAGAATGTTATATTTTGGATAAAATAATATATATATACACACACACACTCACATTATTAAAAAAAAATTATAAGCAATCCGCTAGTTTATAAGTTAATTTTGCCGAATAGAGTCTAAAACTTCGAGCATACAATTTGTAATTTTTGGAGTTGTGAGTTGTGAGTTGTGAGTTGTGAGTGAAGAAGTTAATCCTCGCTATTAGCAGTGTGGTCAAAATTTATTAAAAATCATTTTATATATTTCGTAATATATTAAAAAGAAATTAGAAATGTTAGTGACATATTGATTATTAATTAGGCAAAAGATATCCATATGCTCATAAACTTTACTTCGATTATCATTTAAGCCCGTAAACTTTTTTTTGTTTTATATATCCCTTAATTTTTATTTTTTATTATCTATACATTTCTCCGTCCACTCTGTCAACTTCACTAACGGCAACGTCTAAGTAGGACCCCACGTGGCTAAATGGCTTATCCACATCAGCCTCCACCTTGGCCACTCATTTCAAAATGATTAAGATACCCTTTTGTTATATAACATGTAGACAAAACGGATGGAAACAAAATAGATTACTGAAGCCGAAATCCAAAGTGAACGACGTCGTTGTGGCCCTCTCTTAGACAACGGTGACTAGGGTTCTAGTGATTGTGGTGGAGGACGTCAACGACGATAAGTAGGTAATTTCCATCTATTAGCCATAGATTTCATTTTCGTTTTTCCCTTAATATGAAATTGAGACCTAAACCTTTAAATCGGTGAGTAGATAATTTTCAATCGATTAATTCCCTAAATTTCCCCTATTCAACTAGGGTTTCGATGACAATAGCGGAGGGCAGGGTGACGACTGTGGCTACGATGAGGTAATGTCCCTCTATTAGCCATGGATTTCAGTTTCGTTTTTCCCTAATATGAAATCGAGACCTAAACCTCTAAATCGGCGAGTAGGTAATTTTCAATTGATTAATTCCCTAAATTTCCCCCATTTGACAGGGGTTCCGATGACAATAGCGAAGGGCAGAGCAGCTATGGTGGCTGCGACAAAGTATTTTCCCTCTATTAGCGATCGATTCCGTTTCCATTTTCCCCTAATCTGAAGTCAATACATACAAGGAATTGTAATTTATACCCTAGTTCTGATTGTAATAATGCTTGATTTCGTGTAATGCTATTCTTGTACCTTCGATTCCACTTATTGTTTTCCCAGGAGTTCGATTGTAATGACAGTAGTTGATAAATTGTTGTAATCATATTCTTGATAAATTTCCTGTATTATAAATATGGCTAAGTCCAATCTGTTGTAATGGTAGTTATGGAATGTGTTTGGATAATTAATGAAGGATGTGTATCAGAGTGCCATTTTTCAATACTTTATGTGGTCCACCAGTAACATTTTTTAACTTTTGCTCTGTAGGACCATGATATTGGTGTTAACAATATTCTTGCTGTTGACCATGTTCAAATTGTATCTTTTCAGTTTCTATAAAATATATATAAAAGGAAGAAAACCTTAAAAATGAAAAATGACCAAATTTATATATTGCAAATTGAAAGCAAACTTGGTGTTGTCACTAGTGAGGATCTTAATAAAGTTTAACCTCTCACTGATGGTAAAAAAAATCAATGAAGTTGTGACATGTGATTAAAAGGGGTCAAGAAAGACAAACAAAAGTTTAAAGTTCATACTAAATTGAGGTAGTCACTAGTGAGGATCTTAATAAACAAATATGTTATGTTATTAACAATGTGCCAACTTGATCTAGTCAATGATGAGAATTTAAGATGTAGTATTAACACTCACTATTTTCTATTGTTATTCTTGATGTGATTAAAGTGCAAAACTTTATCTAGTTAAAATAATATATACATGTAAAAAAAAGGATATGGTGTGGATATTTTAAAATATAACAACTTTCCTTTTTTATTTGATTAGGTGATATCATCTGGTGATGGATATATTCGTTGTCGAAGTTCACTAAGGTGGCTAGATTTCAGGAGGAGAATATGTTGGTGGCCATATTGACCTTTGGGCCAATTGTGATTCTGATAGATGGAGTTACTTTGAGATCTTGGACCTACTAAAGGAAGACTATGGGTACTCGGAATTTGAAAGTTTGTGGTACAAATCTCATGGACAATCATTAGACAAGGGGTTGAAGATGCTGAAAGATGACAATAGAGCATTGGAAATGGTATGCATCACTACGAGAGAAGGCTTGGTTCAATTGTACATCATCTTGAAGTTGGATGAGCCTTCTCCATCTGTGGACCGACTTCTTGACACAAATGTCAACCTAGATGTTGACGTACCTCAGAATGTAAAGGATGCCCCAGATGATGCCCTAATCTCTCTGTCCCACGCTTCCCCACATCATTATATGAGAGCAAAGGTATAGTATTTGTGTGTGATTATATGTACTGACTTCTTTGGTTGACTACCATAAGATAGTGGTAGATCCCATTTTTTTGAATTTATTCCTTTCACAAACAACTCACAAATTATCTTAATCATTCTCATTTAAGAAGCATTATTTTTGTTTTATAAGTTGTTTTATTGATAATTTTGTATTACGTTACAGGGCAAAGAACCTATTGTGTGTGGGTGAAGGACAAAAAAGGTTGGAAGCCATGGTGACAGAGATAATGGTAGTGATGATGGGTATGAGACCAAGAATAGTGCGATGAATGTACGCTTCACTAATAGTGAAGATGAAAATTATGTTGGGGGTTGTTTAATGTTGAGGAGACTGAGCTACATCCATGTCGTACTGCGGAGATGCTCACACGTGTATCACCACCTTCTTCTACTAGTAAACCTATGACACAGTCAGTGAGTGTTGGGGGCCTCAGTGATGATGAGGTGTGTGAAACCGATTCTCTAGACAACATTGACAGTGAGGAGAATGATGACAAACCTCGAAAGTCAAAGTTCCCTATTTGTAAGCTTCTAAAGAATATATCTGAATACAAATAGGAAGTTGGGACAATTTATCAAACTCGTGAGGAGTTTCAGGATGCTGTGGTGATGAATGTTGTATACGCTAGGAGGAATTTATACTATGCAAAACTAGATAAAGCCAGAGTAAGGGTAAGGTGCAAGGGTGAGTGTCCTTGGGAGCCATATGCCTCAAAGTTGCATAACGAAGACACATGGTAGTTGAGGACTATTAATAATGAGCATACTTATGCATGGTGCTTTAACTTGCATCTCATGATGTCGAAGTGGCTAAGCTATATGCAAAAAAAGGTGAAGGAGAACCCAAAAATCTAGCCAAATAACATAATTAATAAGGCCAAAGAGAAGTAGAATATGGGTTGCTCTAAAACCAAAGCTAGTAAGGTTAGAAAGGATGGGCGAGAGGTGGTATGTGGCTTCTTCAGAGAGCAATTCTTGAGATTGTAGGTGTCACGACCCGTTTTCTGGGCACATGACCGGCACAATGATGAATATCTCATCACTGTAAGCCTTCCGATAAATATATCAAATTTTCTTATCTGAAAATCATAGATTATCAATTTAAAATACATTATTATACTGACATACAAGCAAATGTCGAACCCCTGAACTAGATGTCCTAGACGATTACAGAGCAACATAATCTATAACAGAAGAGAGGTCTACCCGACAACGGGAAGGTCCAAAGTGATCTACTCCTCTAGCAGATATTCTTCGATGGCAACCTGATCTGAACAAAAAGGTTGTACAAACAATGTGAGCTTTTAAACTCAATGAGCGAATCGACCTCGCATTAATAAAATTCAAATACATTACCAGTCATGCAAGCATATCCAAAGGCTCATACTCAACCAATAGACAGAAGATAAAAATTTATCCAATTCAACAAACGTTACTAGTACTCGTCAATGACAATATATCCCGGAGAGCGCACACAGGCCGGCTCACCAATTATGTATATTTCCGCCATGACGCACAACATCATCCTCTTACATACAAGATAAAAATTCATCCAATTCAACAAACGTTACTAGTACTCGTCAATGGCAATATATCCCGGAGAGCGCACACAGGCCGGCTCACCAATTATGTATATTTCCGCCATGACGCACAACCTCATCCTCTTAGCTAGGGCGCCTCACGGATTTATCACCAATCCGGGCTATATCCCTACTGAGGGAATCGTTGTCTCCACACTCATTGGTCAAGACACCCTGTCAACCGGGTTTTCCGCCTTGCCGTGAGAGGGGGTACTGTCCCGCTCAATCACAATCAATAGCATTTCATATCATAATCAGAAGCTCAATATAATATTCATCCATATAACAGGTATAGTATATAACTATATTATGGATTTATAAACCACATATCAAGATAACAATTAATCCATTTTTGAAAACATTCAAACTTCACATCATCATAAGATACTTATTTCATTTTATCCATACTTATGGATTAATTATCTCATTTAGATTCGTCATTCTGAATCCAATTTCCCCCTATGAATCTTGGGAGTGTCCTACGACATACTTTTTATCACCAGTAATACTAAAACTCTATTAAAACAGGGTCGTTTCACTCACCTGGATTCCGTACGAATATCGCTTCTCTAAGTCGTTACAGATAAGAGTACACAGATGAATTTCAGTATTCCGCTACGGAGATTTTCATGAAAGATTAGAGAAAACAAGTTAGGATTGTTTTCATACAGATACTGTTCATACATACAGTACTATTCATATATACGGTCACTATTCATACGTACGGATATTATTTATACATACGGATAATATTCGTACATACGGTCACTATTCATACGTATGAATACTATTTTTTATGTATGGATACTATTCATATGTACGGTTACTATTCATACGGTTACTATTCATACGTACGGGTACTATTCATACCAGAAATAGAGAATACAATCTGTAAAAGAGTACACCAGGTAAGTTCCCAGGAAAGAGTGGAGGGTCACACTGGACACACTTAAAAACCAGGTCTTTCCTTAGCCAGAACTTTCCTAGACATGTATTCTTCACAGTTTACATTCTATTTCGGTAATCAGAGAATCAAAATAACATATAAACAGCTAAGGACAGTTTTTCTGATGTGGAAGATCAGCCAAGGCCGCAACCACAGAGCATACTTAAGAAATTAACTTCTAAAATTTGAAAGACATAGAAAGGGCATAGTATCCTTACCTAAGCTGAAAAGGAAAGGCCCAAAATCTCAGAGGCCTAGCTTTGGAGTAAGAGAAACTTAAGGAGAGAAGAAGAGAAGTTGAAGGTGTGAGTTTAGAAGTGAAATGGAAGGGCCTATTTATAGCAAAAGTCAAGGGTACTATTTGATACTATGCGTTAATAAAATATTCAATTTACTATTCATGAAAATGACATTTCTAATAATGCAGTTACTGTGCACGGCAAAATTCTGTTATTACTATTGGAAACTTAAAAGGGAAAAATATCCTTTCACCTTAAACCTTTAAGTTTCTTTTCAATTCAGTCCTTTCACTTTAGTCCCTAAGGGTATTTTCACACATAAAACGTCAGTTTCTCCTACGAACTTCTTTCTAGTTTTCTCTTATGACCAAACAACATCTAGTACTTGACATTTCGATTGTATAAATGAACAGTATCATATACGTAAATAGTATTATACAGGTAAATAGTACCGTATACTGAAATAGTAACAGTAGTTTGTAAACAAATATTTATATTTTATTTTTCTTGGGTATTACATTATCACCCCCTTAAGAGAATTCGGTCCCCCGAATTCAAAACTCATTTCAAGACTGAAATAAGTGTGATTACTTCGTCTATATCTCATTCTTTGTATCTCTTTCTTCCAAAACCTCATCACACCCTTGGTGAGATTTACAAGAACATTATACCATTGACTGTGAACTCTAAACCGCATTATCAATAATTTTCATAGGACTTTTGCCTTTTCTAAATAGCAAACAATCTCTTCCTTATCAGTTTGATCTTCTCCACAACCTTTTGTACCATAAAGTGTCTCATCCTCATAACCTTTACCAAACTCAAACCACCTAATCAAAGACGAACTCTGTCTATATGTAAAACCTCAAATAGGTGTCATCTCAAAAGTGGCACGTGGTCTTTCCAGTTCACATTGAATATCAGAACACATGTTTCCACACACATAACTTATAACTTTTAAGAATACAAGCACCCTACCCGAAGGCATCATTTTGGCCATAAGCAATACTCTTGCCCGAAGGCGATCCTTCTACCTTAAGGCGATACTCTCAGCTGAAGGCGTTATATAAAATGAAATCATTACATAAATCTCTAAGAAGAACAATTCTAGAAAATGTGTTAAGTAAATAACATATTCCTCACGCATAATTATAAAATAAATATATATAGAAATTCCTCTCACCTCAATGACTCATATAGAGTCGTATCCCTTCAATGCTTAGGGCAAACCCATAGTTCTCTATATATAGGTTCATAAAATACTTATTCAGCATTCCTCCATAGCTCAGAAGTGCAATGAAATATCATTTTAGTAACTCTGCTCAGTCAAAAGATATTACTATACTATGCTTTAGAATCAAGTATGAAATATAACAAGTCCAATATCTTCTCATTCCTCAAGTTCTTTCAGTAAAATGAATCACTTCAACAAAGAAGATCTAGATTCTAACTTAAATTTTATTTCTAGTACATAGATAATTTTAATACGTGAAGCTTACACCAAATGTAGCTTTAGGTACAAACAAAAGAAAAATAAATTAAGGACGAGGAGGCTTTTGAAATGTAAAAGGTGCTCCAGGTCTAGAAGAGGAAGGTGCTTCAGACCTTAAGGAGGAAGCTAATCGTTGCAGCCTAGAAAGAGTTTCTGGAGGAAGCGCCTGAGAAATTTGGCGAAGAGCATAAGTCACTCCGTTCATACAGTCAATACACCTTGCTTGTTGGTCACGAAAATTTTGAGTTGCAAACATTGAATGTCTATCAACTCGATTAGCCAGTTCCCCGAAAACGGTTTATCAGTTTATCTTGGTTTTCAAAGAGACGACTTATTAGTCGCTTCTGGTCCTCTATCTTGTATTCCAGGCTCTCTATCTTACGTTCCAGGAATGCAAGCTTATTTTCTGAGGATGTTGCAGTACTGTCCTCCTCCAACTCTATTACATCCCTCTTTCTCTTCTTAATTTCTGGTGACCTGTCTACAGGTCTCTTCCCTTTGTTGTTTCCGAGACTTAGATTTAAATCAAGCTCTACATTGTCAGTCTCAAAATTCAAGTTGAAAGACTTATTATCGGCCATTGCTCTAGGGATCTCAGAAATAACTTCGAATGAGAAAGGAATGGAGATTGAGAAATAGGTATGTAATGAAAGAAGTAGGTTTGCTTGGTGCGATGAGTAGGGTAACGGGCATACAAGATTTATAGACAACCCGAAGCCCCTGGAGCTAAAGCCACCACAACCTATTGCTATAAGGTTTACAGATCACATACGTCGCAATGCCAGCAATTAATGTCGGACATGCAAGTAAATAGTAAATATAATTTAATGCAATTAACATAAGTCAAAGATTTCCTCAAAAAAAAAATTTCGGCTAATCTTGACCTTTCGCAAAGTTCTGACTAACTACGCTCTTTAGTCTGAGATTTTCTCCCTCTAAACTTGTTTTATTCTGTAATCCTATATCACGATGTCCCTCTATGATTAGGTCACCTCATATTGGCCGTATCTTAGATTCTAATCGGTGTCTTTACTCTAGACTTACACATAATATATGTATATCAATATATATATTTTAAAACAAAGTTAACTGCTTACGGTCACATGCCTTAAGCATTATCATGATGTAAGGAAATCACTGCCTTTCATTTGCCCACGAGAGCATTATATGTAAGTATGTGTAACCATGAAGATATATCATCATCTACACATTTTATTCTATCCAAGTCATTTTGATTTCACATCTCTATGAGTATATGTAGGATCATCACATATTCTCCTTGATCGTAGCCTTCACTCATTATGCATGAATAACATACATAAATGTAATTACAACATGATTCAATCAATTATGTATATTATACTCAACTGAAGGCTCTTAAGAACAACACAATAAAACAGAGAAATGCATTTCAGTTCATCATAAAAGCATCTAAGGCAATCTTTAATGGCTATATCGTCAACTTCTTTGAATTTCGAAAAATGCCAACGGGAGAAATGGGAAAACCAAGTAAAATCGGCCGCAAATCCACCGAATACTGACTTTCGTGGTTTTGGCATTAATGCAACGCGCTATCGGTGTGCACGCCTATCCTAGACTTCTGGCTTCCAGCTTGCAGAAATTCATAGGTTGATCGTGTAGGGGTGCGGTGAAGAGATATCTTCTTTGTCTCTTAGTCCAAATTTTTTCTCTATAAAAACCTTCTCAGCGTTCTCAGTTACCACACCACAAAGAGTAATAATCTCCGAGCCTACAATCCCCCAGTATTCCTCTCGCCTCATACTCTTACAAAAATTTCTAAATTTTTCCAAATCATGGCCTCAAGGAAGTACATTGATCTCACAGTAGAGGCTAAGGAAGAAGAGTTCGACTTAAACTTAAGTCTGGGCAAAGACAAGGGCAAAAGACCTTTTGAGGGGTCTCCAGAGAAACAGAAGGAGAAGAAAATGAAGAAGATCAAGGAAGCTGAGGAGACTAGCACGGGCCATACCTCGGAGGACAAAATCGCCTGTCTAGAGCAGGAGGTGAAAAATCTAGACAAGATGATAGGAGACCTGGAGAAGTTAACTAAACGCAATCATGCAGAAATGACTTCAAGAATAGACAGGTTCTTCTATTGGTCTACCCAGTGCTTCTGCAATCAACAACAAAGAAGTGTTGATTGTATGAATGGGATTTACACTACCCTCCGCGACATTGCTATGTCCCTTGCTCCAAGGAATGGTCGAGGGGTGATGATACAATACAACCCTCCTAATCCAAGACCACCTCGCTTTTAGATTACTCATGCATGAGTAAACTTCTTCTTTTTTGCAATGTAATCCTTCAGTTTTTTTTGTTTTTAATGCGAGTGGTTTCTTTTATTGGCTGGTACCCTAAAATAATATAGCTACACAAATTTAATCATGAATTCAGCTTATAAAATCCACCATATAAAAATTTGATCCGACAACAACGGAATCAAACAAGTAATAACCTTTCCTTTTACTAAGTTCAAAAGTGTAGCCACATCTATCTAAAATTAAACCTGACAACATAATTTCTAACAAGAGATAAGTCTCGGAGGGAAAGGAAATGAAAACATCCTACAGGACCTTCAGTAGAGCCGTCTCTCTATAGTTGTGCCCGGGTTCACAACGATAGAGGAGGTCCTACTAAGGTTACCTTGCTCTGTAATCACTAGGAGACCTAACAACCTTTGCTCTGATACCAACTTTGTCACGACCCGTTTTCTGGGCACATGACCGGCACAATGATGAATATCTCATCACTGTAAGCCTTCCGATAAATATATCAAATTTTCTTATCTGGAAATCATAGATTATCAATTTAAAATACATTATTATCTGACATACAAGCCAAATGTCGAACCCCTGAACTAGATGTCCTAGACGATTACAGAGCAACATAATCTATAACAGAAGAGAGGTCTACCCGACAACGGGAAGGTCCAAAGTGATCTACTCCTCTAGCAGATATTCTTCGATGGCAACCTGATCTGAACAAAAAGGTTGTACAAACAATGTGAGCTTTTAAACTCAATGAGCGAATCGACCTCGCATTAATAAAATTCAAATACATTACCAGTCATGCAAGCATATCCAAAGGCTCATACTCAACCAATAGACAGAAGATAAAAATTTATCCAATTCAACAAACGTTACTAGTACTCGTCAATGACAATATATCCCGGAGAGCGCACACAGGCCGGCTCACCAATTATGTATATTTCCGCCATGACGCACAACATCATCCTCTTACATACAAGATAAAAATTCATCCAATTCAACAAACGTTACTAGTACTCGTCAATGGCAATATATCCCGGAGAGTGCACACAGGCCGGCTCACCAATTATGTATATTTCCGCCATGACGCACAACCTCATCCTCTTAGCTAGGGCGCCTCACGGATTTATCACCAATCCGGGCTATATCCCTACTGAGGGAATCGTTGTCTCCACACTCATTGGTCAAGACACCCTGTCAACCGGGTTTTCCGCCTTGCCGTGAGAGGGGGTACTGTCCCGCTCAATCACAATCAATAGCATTTCATATCATAATCAGAAGCTCAATATAATATTCATCCATATAACAGGTATAGTATATAACTATATTATGGATTTATAAACCACATATCAAGATAACAATTAATCCATTTTTGAAAACATTCAAACTTCACATCATCATAAGATACTTATTTCATTTTATCCATACTTATGGATTAATTATCTCATTTAGATTCGTCATTCTGAATCCAATTTCCCCCTATGAATCTTGGGAGTGTCCTACGACATACTTTTTATCACCAGTAATGCTAAAACTCTATTAAAACAGGGTCGTTTCACTCACCTGGATTCCGTACGAATATCGCTTCTCTAAGTCGTTACAGATAAGAGTACACAGATGAATTTCAGTATTCCGCTACGGAGATTTTCATGAAAGATTAGAGAAAACAAGTTAGGATTGTTTTCATACAGATACTGTTCATACATACAGTACTATTCATATATACGGTCACTATTCATACGTACGGATATTATTTATACATACGGATAATATTCGTATATACGGTCACTATTCATACGTATGAATACTATTTTTTATGTATAGATACTATTCATATGTACGGTTACTATTCATACGGTTACTATTCATACGTACGGTTACTATTCATACCAGAAATAGAGAATACAATCTGTAAAAGAGTACACCAGGTAAGTTCCCAGGAAAGAGTGGAGGGTCACACTGGACACACTTAAAAACCAGGTCTTTCCTTAGCCAGAACTTTCCTAGACATGTATTCTTCACAGTTTACATTCTATTTCGGTAATCAGAGAATCAAAATAACATATAAACAGCTAAGGACAGTTTTTCTGATGTGGAAGATCAGCCAAGGCCGCAACCACAGAGCATACTTAAGAAATTAACTTCTAAAATTTGAAAGACATAGAAAGGGCATAGTATCCTTACCTAAGCTGAAAAGGAAAGGCCCAAAATCTCAGAGGCCTAGCTTTGGAGTAAGAGAAACTTAAGGAGAGAAGAAGAGAAGTTGAAGGTGTGAGTTTAGAAGTGAAATGGAAGGGCCTATTTATAGCAAAAGTCAAGGGTACTATTTGACACTATGCGTTAATAAAATATTCAATTTACTATTCATGAAAATGACATTTCTAATAATGCAGTTACTGTGCACCTCACGGCAAAATTCTGTTATTACTATTGGAAACTTAAAAGGGAAAAATATCCTTTCACCTTAAACCTTTAAGTTTCTTTTCAATTCAGTCCTTTCACTTTAGTCCCTAAGAGTATTTTCACACATAAAACGTCAGTTTCTCCTACGAACTTCTTTCTAGTTTTCTCTTATGACCAAACAACATCTAGTACTTGACATTTCGATTGTATAAATAAACAGTATCATATACGTAAATAGTATTATATAGGTAAATAGTACCGTATACTGAAATAGTAACAGTAGTTTGTAAACAAATATTTATATTTTATTTTTCTTGGGTATTACAGTAGGATTACTGTCAGAAGCTTAGAAACTCCAATCTTGGGCCTACAGTGAAGATGCATGTGAACAGGCCACCTGGGTATGAGGATAACAATCCTAGCGTTGGTAGAGATTCTAAGTCGATGCTCCCAACATTTAGGAAGCTATATTTTTGCTTAGATACATGTAGGAGGAGTTTCCTATTATATCAACCCATCATTGTTGTAGATGAGTTCTTTATAAAGACCCCATTTGGAGGACAAGTACTGACTATAATAGGTAGGGATCCAAATGACCAATTATTACCCATTGCATTTGCCATTGTGGAGGTTGAGACAATGAATAGTTGGATGTGGTTCTTGTAACTCCTGACTAAAGACATTGGGATAGAATATAGCAAGTTTGTCACTTTTATTTCAGATCAGCAGAAGGTTCCCCTCTGAACTTTTTTTTAATAATGCAAAACGAAATTTTGATGCTTTTAATCTATGTCTCCAAATCCAACTAGGTGATGGTTCTGAAAACATTTGATCCACACTACCTCTATCTATATGGTTATCATTATGTCTAATGTTATGCATGCTTTTGTTGGCCAAATGTGTTATTAGACAATATGCCAAATATATCCTTTAATTTTCTACTTTATTTCACATATGTCCTTTGATTAATTAAAATGTTTCATTACTGTCCTTTAATTTTCGATAAGGTTTCATTATGTCCTTTATGTTTCACGTTATTTCATGTATGTCATTTGAGGTTGATGCTAGTTTTGGAAATTTAGCAATGATCCTTACAGTCTGTCTCTATCTTGTACATGGACATGTGTAGCTGTATATATGAATATATCACCCATTGAATTATAAGTTGAATTATAAAGTTCTGTTTCAATTTTAAAGTTATGTGTGGATTGTAGAGTTATGTCTAAACACCTCACTTTTCTCAGGGATTGGAGATTGCCCTTATTATAGCGATACCCGAAGTTGATCGTTGGTTTTGTGTACGTCACATGTACAACAATTTTAGAAAGAATTTTCTGGGAACCCACTTAAAGAAACTTATGTGGCAAGCTGCAATATCCACCTATCCACAAGCTTGGGAGAAAACAATGCTTGAAATCAAGAAACACAATGAGGACGCATATAAGCATTTGATCAAGATTTCTCCACGCTTTTGGAGTAGGGCATTCTTAAGGCAGAACCACAGTGTAATGTACTTCTAAATAACATTTGTAAGACATTTAACTCCATCATTTTGCCTGCTAGGGAGAAGCCCAGTGTGTCCATGATAGAAGAAATCATATTATGATGATGGAGAGGTGGACAAGAAATAGGAAGGATATTGAAAAACTTCCTGATAGATCGATGCTATCAAAAATCAAGTCAATGCTTGGTATAAATTACAAAGAAAATAGCAAGTGACTGCCAACGTAGGTTGGGCAAAAGAAGTACGAGGTGATGGGTCCAAATGAGAAGTTCATGGTGGATTTTGAATTGAAGTTATGTACATGTAGGCAATGGTTACTTACAAGCATTCCTTGCCCTCACGTGATTAATTATATCAACCATATGGGAAAGAGACATGAAGAGTACATCCCATTGTACTTCCAGAAAGAGCATTACCAGGCATGCTACTGTTATATGGTCCACCTGACAAATGGCTCAAATATATGGTCATCTACACCATATGATAATGTCCTCCCTCCTCCATATAGAAAACCTATTAACAGCCAAAAAAGAAAAGAAGAAAGGAGATTGATGAAGAGTTTCAGAGCACAAGGCAGTCATTTCGTAGTGGTTTGTCTCGGAGAGGGTCTAAAATACGGTGTGGAAATTATGGAACCCTCGGCCACAATAAGAAGGCTTGTAGCACAAGTGCATCTTCGGTAATTAATTAACCTCAACAAGTTTATATATTTCATGACTAGTTTATTTCATGATTAGTTTATATATTTCATGACAAGTTTATATATTTTATATATTATACACTTGTAGCGCCCAAGATAGGAAAAGATGCCGATCAAACGTAAGAGCACTGAAGCCCAACCACTACAAACTGTATTTTTGGTAATTATTTTTCCTTTTACCTCAACAAGTTTGATTTAGTTTACATTTAATTGTCGGTGTTATATTGTTGGACTTACTTCAGCAAGAGCTTCACCTCTAAGACTCCAAAGGCATAGCTCGCAACTAGCAACGTCTTCATCCACCTCTCATCCAATGACTCGATCTCAAACTCAGTAGCAGGTATACCTCTAATTTATACATAGTTTTCACATACTTTACTTCATTAATGTTATGTCCTAACTGCAGCAACAAGCTCCACCTTTGACAGCCTTCATGCATAGCTCACAGCCATCATCTTCGAGTTGTCCTTCTCCAACTACACCTCCAACTACCTCTCGGCTATTGACTCTATCTACCTCTCATCCGTTGACTCGATCTCAAACTCAACAGCAGGTATACCTCTAATTTAGTACATAGTTTTCATAGATTTCACTTCATTGATTTTATGTCCTAACTACAGCAGTAGGCTCCACCTTCAACAGCCCTCATGCATAGCTCACAGCCATCGCCTTCGAGTCGTCCTCCTCCAACTACGCCTCCAGCTACCTCTCAACCATTGACTCCATCTCAGAGTAGAGAGCAGGTACACCTCTAATTTACTTCTATATCTTTCACTTGTAATTGTATAATTTGTTAATTTGGTTGCAAAGAGTATATTGTAAGCAACTGTACATTTATTTACAGACTTCACAAACTGAACATGGTGGTTCACCTAGCACTAGAACATGGTACAAGACCACGGCAAGAAGGAATCTACGTGGCGAGAGTTGACTCTCATAGAATAGTGCTTGTGATGCTCCATGACATTTAGTATGTCATGTGTTAGGTGTCAAGTAGTTGGCACTTTTGTATTTCAGGCTATTTTGTAATTTCAATTAAGTGCACATACACTTTGTTTATAGCTCTTGGCACTTTTGTATATGCCAAATTTTTTGTATTTGAGGTACAATTATGTATTTGGCACTTTTGATTGAGTACCATATAATGTGCATTTAATACAATTTATATATATATATATATATATATATATATATATATATATATATTTTATTGGTATATTTTGGAATTATGAATGTATTTGAGATAACCTTGTGTTAGAAAATGTCATAGTTTATTTCCTCTAAAATGGAGGTCTGTTGAACTACGGTTCAGGCATTGTTCTTAGCAAAATAAGCGGGGAAATGATTTTTTAAGTTTCAATAAGTAAGGAGATGTTAAGTGAAATGGTTCATTAAGTTTCATTAATCAAAAAAGTGTTCAAACCACCACTTGCCATGTATGTCCTTTAAGTTTGAATACATTATCATTTATGTCCTTTATGTTTTTTACATATACTATATATATCCTTTATGATACAAAAATTATCATATATGTCCTTTATGTTTTTTCGTGGTGTCATGTATATCCTTTGAGAGTACTTCAACTCTAGAATTTTTTATGTTCTGATCATAGACTCAACTTGATAGTACATAATCCACACTTCATTAATACATAATATCTCATACTCAAACATCCAAAATCACCATGTCAATACATAATACAATACATGCTCTTACTCAAACACACCATAATATTACCTACATAATACAATACAATACAATCCATACTCCTAAGTCACTCTCCTAACTAAGATACAATAAATTGACAATCAAAGACAATATTAAAAATAAAATTAGCCACTTTTTCGTTCTCTTCCCTTCCTTTAATTCACCCTCAAGAGTGCTAATCTTCTTTCTCAGACAATACATAGGCAATGCATCATCCTCAAATGGAGGATCTAGTTAAACAAAGAAATCACAACCTCATTCTTCTTGAACAATGTAGAAGTCATTATTAGCCAAACGGGAACAAACTCTATTCAACTCATATTAAATTTACTCTTTTCTAATGACCAACATATCATACCGCATAGTTTTTGCAACCCTAAAACCTTCAACCTAGATTGTCTTGGCCGTGTGAAGTTACCAATCAAGCATACTTACCACAATCACAAATGAACCTTCCCTTCCTACCATTCTTGCCACTATAACTATGACCCTCAGACACCATTGGTGCTAAATTACACAAAATGGCAATTCAATTTAGAAAAGAAAAAAAAAGGTGTTAACAGTTGTTATATTCATCCACTTTGAAAAAGACATATAGAGTTAAAAGACATATCAGTCATCATCTTTACATCACACCTCACTTTTCCAAAAGCACACATAATGTTCTCTCACATCACAACCCAAAAAAAAAAAAACGAGGGTTTTGAATATGAACCCTAAAATCAAAATTTACAGAAGCCAGCAAAGAGCAAGCACTAAGGCAATTTTAAATTAAGGAAAAAATGCCATAGTTAAGTGAAGATTTCTGTGTTTCCTAAAATATGTGCAGAAAACATTACAAAGAACAATCATTTCATAATCTAAAATGCTATTTAGGTTAGAACAAGCATTTTAGAATCTCAAGATTTGAACGAACATTACAAAAGAATTTGAGGTTCGAAATTACAGGGTTGAAATTGATATTAGGGCATCAACAAGGCAAAGGAATCAACGATTTTACCTTCACTGGCATTCGAATCAACACTTCCACCATTGTCATCATCCTTCGTCGCCGTTCTGTCGCACTCGACACCAGCAGAAGTCAGCCATCACCTTTGCTGCACAAGATGTCATCTGAGGTATTTTAGAATCCTAAATCCTTTTTAGGTTAGAAGAATGAGGGGGCAACTTTTGCATTTTGTGGGTTATTTGTCTACGTGGAGGTTGATGTGGATGAGCCATTTAGCCACGTGGGATCCTATTTGAATTTTTCCGTTAGTGAAGTTGACGGATTGAACGAAGAAGGGTATAGATGATACAAAATAAAAATTAAGGGACATACAAAACAAAAAAAAAGTTTAGGGACATACATGAGAATCAAGATAAAGTTCAGGGGCATATGTATACCTTTTACTTATTAATTATAACTATGAACTAACTACAAATTTGACTTTCAATGTCTTATATATTATATTTAATATATTCAATATTTATTATTTATTATGTTATGTAATATTTAATATTGTGTAATACACAAAAAAATTATATTCAATTTCTTTGTTAAATTTATTTACCTATGTTTTTTTATATAATATTTATATAACTTTTTTTGCAGTCGTAGATATTATAGTAATTTTCACAATTTTTTTTCATTTCAACTCATTTTTACAACCAAACATAGGAAATAAATGATTTTGCTATTCATCTTTATGTCTAACCAGATATAGGAGTAAGAATGAGATTTCAATTTCCATTTCTCTTGCAATTTTCCATTCAATTTCTCATGTCTCAATTCTAGCAACTTTTGAAAATTCGATAATTAATACTTAAAAATTTACATAAATTATTTCGAAAGGAATTTAAAGTTTGACTTTTTATAAATACATTGAGAGAATACTAAATATTTTATATAAAGATCACAACTTTTGCGATTTTATTAAAGGTATCTTTCATTTAATAAGATAACAAAATATTTTTTGAGTTTATTATAAATGCATATGGTAGAACCCTTCTTAAATAGACATATTTAGGAACTAAATTGTTTTTGAGATTCAAACAATAATTATTATTGCAACTAGTGAATATGATAAGTTACGATTTTTTTTGACATTAAATGAGAAGCATGATTAAAAATTTAATTTTTTAAAATAATAAAATATTGAATAAATTATACTTTCTTTGTAAATTTTTAAATTTAGATTATTCTCTCCCCTACTTTTAAAATATATAATTTCTTCATCTAACTGTAAAATATATTACAATTTCATCCAATTTTATGTTTTCTATCCAAAGAATAATAATATGTATTTTACAGAGTTGTCAGAACCGGACCAACCCCATCGATTTGACTTGTTGGACCAGAAATCAACTAGGGGTTCAGTCTGGAATAACCCCTATAAGCAGTTAGAGTGATTAAATAGGCTAAGAACCAACTAAACCGAATAAGAATAAGTACTAAATGAACTTGTTGAACTTGTCCATTTGATTTTTTTTTATTCTGCTTATTATATAATCAGATAATGAATAAATTAATATTACAGATGAGTCAATTTTAATGGAGATGTCAATATCTTGGAATTTTATGGATTTGACATGAATGAATATTATATTAATTAATAATGTTTTTTTGTTGTTTTGTCAATTTTTGCCATGAACTTTTGATTGTGGATGTTATTTTGTGTAATTTGATATCAAATCTTATTTTTAATTGAATTTTGTACATTTGTGTTTACAGTCTTTAATTATGTATATTATTTTTTTAATATTTTAAAATAGATCAGTTCAACCATAGTTCAACCACGATTTAACTATTGACATTTGAATTGGTGTCTTCACCGATTCAATGATATATCCGTTTTTCAAAAATTTAATATTTTAACTTTCAAAAACCTAATGCCATTTATCTTTTAACCTAAGAATATTAATTTTTATATATTATATTACCCTTTTTGTCACATGTATTATATTTTCTTAAAAAAGCACATCCAATATGCACTTTGGATAATTAGATGGTAGTATGGTCCAAAAAATGTGATATTAAAGCATTGAATATTAAAAACAAATTATAATAGATATTTCTGACCAAAAAAATATAGAATTCAACAAAGTGTACTAATTTTATAGGTATAAAAGAATGGAGTGTATATTTTAAAATCGAGGGGAGAGAAGTATAATTTTTACAAATTTGTAATTTACTTTAAAATATTTATCATATTTTTAAATTGATATATAAAAGTTTAAATTAAAGTTAATTGGGAGTAGTATTGTAATAATTATATTTAATTGAATTGTCCTATTTCTGTGTTGTAATTAGTTGGGGGGATTAGGGATGGGAGTGGGGTCTCCTCTGCATGCACTAGACCCACTTTAACTGTATATTTCTTTTTTAGTAAATTATTTATTTAATTTTTGAAGTATTATAATTTTTTAATTTAATTTTTAAAAAGTTAGGTATCTCAATTTAATAATTAAAAAATTTTATTTATTTTAATTTAATTATTTTTATTTAAGAGTAATAATGGATGGGTACTCGTTAATTTTTTCACAATTTGAATATGTATTTGTACCAAAAAAATTTTTTCTCAATATTCGTACTTGAAATACTCAATATCTAAAATATTTTATACACTCAAAATATTTGAAAAAGAACTTGTTATAGATATTGAATATCCGAAATTGGATATTTGATACACACATATTGAATGCTCGCCAACTATCTATGATTAGGTATTGGAGATCTATCTACCCATTTATATTGAACAAATATAAAATATCCAATACCAAATCCCCAATATCTAACGGATGTTAAATTTCTACTATTCATACCTTGTATGATATTCAATATTTGAAAGATAATGAATATTTTTAAACAAATATCTTTGGATATCTCAGATATTTATAATCATTGCTATCCTTATTTTTGTTGCTGTATTCCAGAATATAAGTTATTAAATCTTAAAAAGTTTTGTTGTTGAATATCACTTAAACAAAATGAGAAAACAAATTGAAATTTGAAACTAAAAGAATCATTAAAAACTAAATTGACATATCTGATATTTTAAAAATTTAGTGATTAAATTGAGAAAATTATAATTCTTTAAATATCAAATTAGTAATTTATTCTAAATATTTCATACTCCATCTTCTGAAACCACAAAAACCATTTACAAAATTACACAAATAATACTTAGAATCTTTTGGTTTAGAATTGTTGTGCTTATTTGTCCATTTCTCCCTCTACGTGCTCCACTTGGCACTGCAACTTTAATCCATTGCTTACACATTATGCTTTCTTTGTTCAAATGATCGCATTTCATAAAAAATTGGATGTATAAAAACTTAATTTTAATAATAAAAATATAGAAAACAGAGGATAGTAGAATACAATATTTTGGAAAATATATAATAGAAGTTCTTTTGATATAATATCAGTTAACTAAACAAGAAAAAGATAAGTAATTTACTTTTTTCTTTCATATTTTTTGACACTTTCTTTCTTCTTTTTGGCCAAGCATTCTTTCTTTACAACTTACAAGCTTTCGTATTGCCCGCTATTGTTTTTTTCCTTTCTATTTTGACTTCAATTATCCTCAACAGACTCTGCATGTGTTTAAATAATCATTGGACAAATGTGATTTAAGTAAATTTAAGTTTGGATGAATGTGATTTACATTTGAAAAACAGTTGGACAAACATAGGTTTAGATAGATCATGAACGTGATTTATATTTAGATATTTATTTACACATATAGTTTTGAATGTATTATTACCAAGAAAAGACATGAATTATATCAATATTTATTGTCACTCAAAATTACTAATTATTCATTAATTACTCATTAAATTTGTTAGTAATTACTTAATTAATAATTACTTAATCATAAATTATAGTAATTAATAACTTAATTAATAATTTATTAGTAATTATTTAATAATTGATTGTTAGTAATTATTACTTAATCAATAATTTATTAGTAATGATGGAGAATGGGAAAAGAACAACTAATATAATATTAATTGGCTAATAGTTCGTAGGTAAAATAACTAGTTAATAATTCCTAAGTACATTTATTGAGATAGTAATTTTAAGATAAACTAATTATTCTTATATTTTTAAGATATTCTATTTCCTAGGTATTTATTATACTCATAATTAAGTACAATAAATAGGGTTTGGTGACTGGAAGTGGGCAAACAAGCTCAAACAATGACGAAAATAAGGTTTGGTGGGAGTTTTTTTGGTGAGTCTTGAGTGTTTCAGTCAGTGGGTTGTGCAGTAAAGAGTGTGGTTGGAATGAAAAGGCCTTGCTCTAATACCAAACTAATGTAGAATAGAGCAAGGCCTTTTTGTTCCAACCATATCCTCTGCTACCCAACCCATTGACTAAAACACGTAAGACTCACCAAAAAACCCCCCACCAAACTTATTTTCGTCATTATTTGAGCCTGTTTGCCCACTTCCAGTCACCAAACCCTATTTATTATACTTAATTATGAGTATAATAAATACTTAGGAAATAAAATATCTTAAATATGAGAATAATTAGTTTATTTTAGAATTATTATCTCAATAAATGCACCTAGGAATTATTAACTAGTCATTTCATCTAGGAATTATTAGCCAATTAATATCATCTTGAAACTTGTTATATGCATTTACTTTTCTTTGGAACTAGCTTATGCATTTAGGATATGCATTAAAGTCTCTTGTAATTGAACTCTCTATATAAAGGGGTCTCTCTCATATGTGCAATCAAACTTGAATGAATTGAATCTCAAAAATTTTTATCTTTTCCCTTTCTGTCATAGCTCAGACCTGGGGCTATAATTGATGCGGACAACGTGCCACCTATACCGCCATGAGCATGATATTTTGCTAACTAACCCAAACCAAATATATATAAATCTTAGATGGTCTACCTAATTACAGAGCATGCTAAAAGATTAACTGAAACTCAAATGATAGTTACCTTACCTTGGACAATGGGGAGGCATTATCGCTACACGAACCGCTGAGCAAAACTGTCTTCGATACCTGAAACTGTGAGGGGGTGAGTATAATCCACTAACTCACCCAAAAACTCTACCTTAACAAACATATAGCAATACAAATCCAAAATAATGATAAGTAATTCATCAATTAAATGCATATGATTGGTAAAATGTGCACAAGCAACTCATATGTAACCCCAACAATCCTTCCAACCCAAATATTCAATGCAAGAATTAACAGTAATAACTGGATATGCACATACATTTATATAACTCAATCTACATACCATATCCATGCTATGATTTCCATGCATTTATATACCTATATCATTACAAATATGTTTGAGGCACCCATGTTGCTCACTCACAACTAAGGGTCCCAACTTGTTTAATCCAGAAGATATTCCATATATCACAGATCACATGGTACAACCATATTATGCACAATACAATAAAAAAAAGGTTATACGTAAATCAGCATATCAAGGCATGCAATGATTAGATACTCACGACCTTCTCCACAAATCATAACCGCTCGGCATCCACCAAAACTGAGTCTTGGATCTATCCCTTAAAGGTTCTAGCTCAAGCCCACATCGGCAACTCACGCTATATGCCTCGGGGAAGTCCTTCATGGATCTTGGCCCATGCTTGTATCTCATCCGGCTTCCACTGGTATACCCCTTGGCCTTGGTTCATGCCCATACAGACGTTCACTAATTTTCGACCCCTAAAGGCATATCGGCCACTCAGCCACAACCACAACCACAAGCACATCACAATACACACAATCATGAACAATCAAATTACTCACAATCATCCATATGATGTCACATGTGTCAATCGAAACCACATACTAAAGAAAACCTCTCTATGGGTGAGGTTCCTATGAGCCCTCCCTTGCCCCGTTGGGGTTCATCGACTCATGGACCCATATATACTATCACAACCATAACCATCACCTTAACACACCAAATCCATAACCAAGGTATGCTACACTATCAACAAAATATCGTATATTAACCGCATAATTCATCTAATCACACAATTAACTATCTACCGGGTTTATATGAGACATGGGAGCCATCACAATTCTCAAATGCCCATGAGGGCTATATTCTTCATAACCCCTCCTTGAGGGTAGTGAAGGTGCGTGTATGTATAAATCTATTTCCAAAAATTTGAGTCAAAAAGAGATTTACAAGGACTTGAAAGTGATTAAGTATACGTGTATATTGTACCTGTAATGATAACTGATAGGATGACTAAACCTCGTATATGTATACATATATTCTCAATCAATTCTTAATACGATACGGTCATAATTACATATCTACGTGTAAACATATATGTAGGTGTCACTCCACACTCTACGTCAAGAGTGTGACTGGTTTATGCAATTACACACACACTCATTAGGTACTCCCATAATAACCTAACACAGATTTGTACATACACACACATACATCCAACACATCATTCCATAGAACAAAACACACCATTAATCTTGTGGTTGTACCCTTAGTTCAAAACTTTCTTACAAACTACACACATATATATCACACCATTACCACACCCATAAACTTATATATATATATATATATATATATATATATATATATATATATAAGGTATTCAAGCTATTTCCATACCTTAGCCAATTCCCCAAAACATTCCTAGCATAACAAGTCTTTTTACTACTCAATTTCCTCACAACTAAATTCACTTAGCATATCCCATATATGAGGGATTTCGCATGTATATATTTACACGCATTCATATTGCTGTATCAAAATAATTCATGCATATCACCAATAACACAAAGAGACATTCTTCGAAAGAAAGAACAAAGAAGCAAGGTAGCGAAATCTGTCACCTCTACTCAAAGCTAACCAATTCTTCCCAATCCTTGAGGTCTGGAGGGGCAATCCTTGCTAGGATCCTTCGAAAGGGCCTCCTAATCAATTGGAATGGAATACATGAGAGAGAAGACAATGATTGAAATTTCAAAAGTTGACTGGGTAGCAACCGGTTAACTAGCATCTCCATTGGAGGTCGACTAGCTCAATTTTACAAGTCTCAACCTGAGAGCAAATGGTCGACTAGTGATACTTTACCAATTAACTGGCGTGTCATTTCCAGACTTTTCATCCCAACCCAAGAGTAACTGGTCGACCAATGCATCTCGTCCAGGTCTGGGCAGAGAACACTAGATGTAGCTGGTCGACCACTAGGCACTCGACAATTGATTGGTCACCTATTGGATTTGAAAAATACAGCAATAAAGCCTCTCAATCCCTTTTAATCCTCAATATATCCAAAACTTGATTATTTCCCATGAGTTTTTGGTTCTAATCCATACTCATAACCAGTAGGAATCATTCACAATCAATAAAATCCAATCACAACCAAGATTCATCTATTTTTCCCACTCAAAACCTAAGTTTTTCCCCATTTTCATGTTTTGTGATTATCAGTCCTAAAACCATGAATCCTCCTAGTTTTTTCCAAATTTCTTGTCCCATTATCATCATCAATCATGTAAGAATGTTTTAGATTAACACCTACACTCAGATTCAATCATTTGGACCATAAATCCTCTCTTTTTTTTTGGCCTATGACTAAAAATGAGAAGAAAGAAAATGATTTAGGAGTTTTACCTCTAATTTTCTCTTCTCTGATGGTGCTTGGTTGTTGGAGGACGTTGGTCGAAGACATCGGGAGCGTTGGGTTCCACAGGGCCAATGGTGAGAGGCAAGAAGGAGATGGAGAAGACGTGAAAGAGATGAGGGAGTGGGAGATGAGGATGAAAAATGAGAGGGGTTGAGTGGGGTGGGGAGTTATATACACATGCGAGTGAAAAATTACAGAAATGCCCTTAGTCCGCCTGCTCAGTCAAATTCCCGCCAAGGGTAAAATTGTATTTCCCAAGCTTAGGCATTTCCCACATTTCCAAAACACCTTGCAACCTCGTTGTTCACTTTCCATTCTTTGTATAAAAGTTTTCAAATTATCAGTATCTCCATCATTCTCCTAGTGCCTTAGTCTTTTCTCGTCCCTTCCACTCATCGGATCTTCCCAGGGCACTAAACTTCTTTGCACCATTTCCCTTTCATCCAAATAAAAAATTTTCCCTCATAATTTCACATTCACATGGACATACCAGCAACAATAACACTTGGGAACCCGGGGTGTTACACTTGCTCTGCTATCTTTTCTCCCTCGTTTCTTCTCTATTTCTCCCTCCTCCCTTTTTGTTCTACATCAAGTAATTACTTAATTATTAGTAATCATTAATTAATCACTAATTACAATTAACTAATAAACATAACTAAATTATAAACTGTTCACAGTCGAAGCCTATATCCCAGATTATAAACCAAAAAGAAAAAGCATCATCTTCTTCACTAGTCGAATTGTCTTCTTTTATCAACAAGTCATGAAGGACCCAACTTCGTGACTTGTCAAATTTCACGAGCAGAGAGGTTGGAGAGTAGTATTTTGCTAGTATAAGCTTTTTTCGTACCTCGTCAATAGGCAAAAGCTTCAAAAAAAAGATGAAAATGGCAAAAAATGAACTCACATGTAAATGGTGGAATGCAGGGACAAACAAAATAAGCCAATTAGGGAGAGAAAACATACCAAAAAGCACAAGAAAAGGACGGAAAATGGACGAAAATCAAAGGGAAGCTGAAGGAAGGAATGCATACAAAACAAAAGGAGAAAGAAGGAACTAACACATATCAAAGTTTTTGGTCATGAATTAAAGCAGGGGGTATTTGGAGGAAATTGGAAAAAATGCACCACCAAATCACATTTACTTATTGTTAAAGCAACCCCAGTGGAGCGTTAGCCATAATCATAGTTGAAGCAAAATCATGATCACAGTGGCTGAATGCAGAGAGCTCCCAAATATCCCAAAAACTGAGCAAACCACATTTATTGAGCTTTAAACATGGTCAGAGCAAACGTAACACACTCCCAAACACACGCTCTATTGGTATTTTAAAATTATCTGTACGCCTTTATTTCTTTTTCGTATTAGGGTCATCCAATAAATGTTTACAAAAACAACAATTATAATAACAGAAAAAAAATATTTTGCTATTTTTTATATTTTTGTTATTAATCTGTCAATTAAAATATGACAAGTGTATAATTCTTTAATTATAATATAACAAGTGTATAGTCTTTATAAAATAATTTTATATATTTTTATAACTTATAGTTACATCATTTGTCTTCCAAAAAATTTTTAAACATACTATGTTTCTATTAAAAAATTTAATAACAAAGATATATAGAATATCATAAAAGTCTTTTTTTGGTATGATAACCTATACTTGATTAAAATTTATAATGTACTTATTGAAAATTTGAAGATTTACCTTTTAATTATTTATATATGTAAAAAAGTATTACGTGTTTAGAAAAAAAAAGATTCATTGTTCTTTTTTATTATTGAAATTCTAAAAAAACAACTTCAAGAGATTAAGTGGTCCAACACTATTGTAATATTATAGATCAGTATTCAAAATATGCGATACTTCTAGTAATAACATTACTAAATAATTTTATCATTATTAAAAATAAAATTATAATTCAAAAATAGATTTTACCATCAATTTAATTTTTTATTATCATATTAAAATAAAAATTTAATTAATGTTTTATGTGAAATTAATTTATTTGATAATAATAAACTAAAATAATTTTTTTATAATGCTTACGAAAATAAAGAAAATCAAAGTAACATTTAAAATAAAAAATATCACATAATTTAACTAAATCTACTACAAAGTTAGTGCAATTTATTTTTATTTTAGAGTATTAAATTACTTATGACATAAAGAAAATTGTGTATTATTTAGAGATTTAATTAAGGGATGATGTCATATTTGGATAATGTAATGATGATAAGAATCTTTGCGTGGTTAAAGTTGAGTCCCTACTCATGCTTCCATGAGAACGTTTTGGGAGGAATTAGAAAAATACATTTCGTTTGTAATCTCAATTAATAGAACAATAACTTCTTTTGTATTTTTTTTATATTTATTTTTTTTAAGTGGAATTAATTTTTTTATTATTTTGACTTTTTTAGTCTTTATAGACAAATAATACAAGAGGTTTAAACCAACTAATTAATGGAAATATTATATTGTCTAAAATAAAAAAATTTAATAGACTTTATTGTCAATTCTAAATTTAAAAATATAAATTACACATTTAAATTTTTTTTTCTTTTTACATTTTATCCCAATTATAATTCTTGTTGCATTTTAACTGTTAAAAATTTGTGCACTTTAGAAAGTTTGATTTCAACTATAAACAACTAAATAAAACTCTGGAGGGTACACGTGGAATTAGAGATGGTTATTGTCATCATTAATTTTAAAAGAGGATTGCTTCATATTCTATTATTCTTTTGGAACATATTGGAGAATTTGGCGCCAAAAGACGGAAAGAGAGAGCCAGTGCGACGTCGTTCTCATTGTCGTTTTCAACTTTCCAATCTTTTCTTTTTCATTTGCAATAATAATATATAGGAGGCGTTTGGTAGCAGTACGAACGCTGAAAAGGAACAGTGCTTTTCAGTACTGTAGCTTTTAATCGTGTGTTTGGTAGCTTAACTGTATATAGCGGAAAGGAAAGTGAGAAATCCGTATTCCATCAAAATCGTCATTTTGGCTTCCATCGAATATTGGATAGAAAACCGGTCATTGATATGGAAAACAATGTAAATTATCTTATTTGCCTTCATTCTGCCAATTCAAATACCAAAAATGCCCTGATACCCTAAAAAATTATTGATAAAGTTCTTCTCGCTGCCGCTGTGACATTCTTATCAAAATCCTGAATCACTGTTAGAACTTTCACTGCTTCACCGTCACTCACCCTTCATCTGCGACCACACACGCCTCGTCTGAACATACTCATCGCATAATAAACAGTAAGCTCTCATTTTACGACAACAAATAATTTTTTTCATCTGTCATTATAATTATTATAAGCACTGCCTAAAATCTCTTATAATTAAGTAATCTGTACTAATGCCAACAACAGCCAGTAAATGAGCTATCATTATAGTTTTTGTGAATAATTAATATTAGCAAAACATAAGATATTAATATCTTTGAAGTATGAAGCATTTTGGTGAATACTTTTGTTATTGTGGATACCATGTTACAGTTATGGATGAATTGAGAAAGCAGATAATTGCAAAAGCAGTTGGTTCAGTTGTGTCATGGTGGGTTAATATGGTAATTGCTATTTGGAAATATTATATCTCTATTAATAGGGCTGGCAGGCATCAGATCACTAGAGTGCCTTACACAGTTAATTTTCACTCTCATAGAGCTCATTTTAAAAGTTTGATATATAGTAGTGATAAAAACCTGTTTTGACTTAACAAGGATGAATAAGTCAACATTAGGTAGACTTTGTGAGATGCTTGATTCTATAGGAGGACTTAAACCTACCAAATATATACTTGTAGATGAGCAAGTATCAATATTTGTACATATTTTGTCTCATCATGTAAAGAATAAGGTTATCCAATAACAATTTAAGAGATCAGGTGAGAGTGTGAGTAAGCATTTTAATAGGGTACTCAATGCAATGATGCATTTAGGAAGAGTACTTTTCAAATCACCTAATCGGGTGCCTGCTGATTCAGTAGATCCCAGGTAGAAATGGTTCAAGGTAATCTCTGTTTCATATTTTACTATATGACCAAGTTGTATATAAATTGTAAATTAAGCCAATTTTTCTATAGAATTGTGTTGGTGCCCTTGATGGAACACATATAAGACTTACAGTCCCAATAGAGGACCAACCAAGATATAGAAATCGAAAAGGTGAGATTACAACTAATGTACTAGGCGTTTACTCCCAAGATGGCCAATTCATCTTTGTGTTGCCTGGGTGGGAAAGATCTGCAGCTGATGGACGAGTTCTACGTGATGCAGTTTCGAGGAGAAATGGATTGAGAGTTCCATTAGGTGAGCATAAAAAATTATTTTAATATAAGTTGGTAGCCATAAGAGATCACTGGCATATATGAGCACTGACATATCAATTATTATCTTTGAAGGGTGTTATTATCTAGTGGATGCAAGATTTACCAATTGTAAGGGATTTCTAGCACCTTATAGAGGACAGAGATATCACCTTAATGAGTGGAGACGTGGTTCTCAACCTACAAATCCTCGTGAATTTTTCAACATGAAACACTCAGCTGCACGTAATGTCATTGAGAAGTGCTTTGGATTGTTGAAAGGACGATGGGCCATACTTAGAAGCCCCTCATTTTATCCTGTCAGAACACATAATCGAATTATAATTGCTTGTTGTCTGCTCCATAATCTTATAATGCGGTATAACCAATTGGATCCATTTGAAGACCTAGAAGGAATAGAATTAGCAGAACTATCTGATGATGATGAAGATGATCTTACTGTAATTGAGCCTACCAATGAGTGGAGTCAATGGAGAGATAGCGTAGCAGATGAAATGTACCGTGAATTTAGGCATAGACGAAGATGAACTTCTTATGTTTTATGTGACATTAATTGTACTGCATTGAGATGTTATAAGACTGCATATTAAAGCCTTTTTTTTATTTTGATAATTACTTTTGGGTTGGTGTTACCATCTCTTCTCAGTTTTTATAGTTTGATAAATAATTATTTACACAGTTTGGTAAGTATTTGCTGATTGATAGCATGGCACACCATTGGACACCTGAAGAGGATGAAATGCTAGTGGATGCACTTGTAGAACTAAAGGAGGCTGGAGAACTATATCGTTGTGAAAAGACATTCCAATCAGGTTACTTACAAAAAATAGAAAAGAAACTTGATGAGAAAGCCCCAGGCCCTGGACTTCTAGGAAATCCACACATATTATCCAGGATGAAGACATTGAAGAATAGCTGGCAAGCTGTGTATGACTTGCTTCATGCACCTAACACTAGTGGGTTTGGATGGGATCCTGTGTCAAAGTGTGTTGTAGCTGAACCTGCTGTATGGGATGCCTATTTACAGGTATATTTAATCACTCTTCTCTACTTGTATGTTTGACTATGTACTATATATATTATATAACTTTTTACATTTATTTTCCTCTACAATCAAATAAGAGTAAAGCAGCTTGGAGGAACAAGTCCTTTCCGCTATACGACCGACTATGCATAATCTTTGGAAAGGATTGTGCAACTGGCAAAGATGCACAAACTCATGCTGACATCACAGAAGATCTAAAAAGCCAAGTTGCAGAGGTTGAGCACACTGTTCCAGTTGAAGATGAACTGCTGCCTGACTCTGCCCTGCTTGATGACACTGTCAGAATGTCTGAGGCCTCTTATGGTTCAAGGAGAAAGCGAAGGAGAAGTAATGGCGATCAAATTTCTGAAACTACTGAACTTAGTGATTCTATACAAGCGGCATCCACTAGCATTGCCACATCTCTTGATAGGCTAACAGGTGAAATAAATCTGATGGAGAGGAGTATGCTTGAAAGAAGAGAAAGACTATTTGGAGACTTGATGAAGGTCAATGGTCTTACAGAAGAAGAAATACTTCGAGCTAATATGGTGATTGGAAGGGAGCAATATCTTCTAGTTCAACTACCATCTATACCTGATGACTTGAAGGCTGCATGGATCATATTTATCATCTAGTGTCTCAAGAAATAGCATATTTCTCTAGGCTAGTGCAAGTTAAGTGTGTAAAAGTTGAAAAAGTTTGTGACAGAATTGTTGTAACTGATGAATGGATGGTAATTTTTGATGTTTTTGTATTAGATGACAATATTGACAATGTTTGTAGGACTGTTTTGTATTAGATGGTAGGACATATGTGTATGATGAATTAATATATATATTTCCTCAGGCTGTTTTGTATTAAATGGTAGGAAATGTATAATATTATTGACACTAATTAATATTATATATATATATATATATATATATTTGCTTAATTTTACATATCTTCAAAATTCGTATGAAAAAGCATGTTTAGTATGGCCAAAATTTTAGTGAAATTTCATCACCCATTTCCCCAGTAGCCGGTCGACCTGCCTCCTGCAACCAGTCGACTGGCTGCACTTCGCAAGCAGCCGGTCGACCGGCTGCCATTGACAAGCAGCTGGTCGACCAACTGTTTTATTATAAGTAGCCGGTCGCCTGCACCTGGTTGGCTGGGCTTCTTTTTTTTGCTATATAAATCCCCTGTGCTGTGTGTACGATAGATCTAGGGTTTCAAAATGCAGCGGTCGACCTGCTACTACTCTCAGCCTCTTCTCTACTCTAAACCAATCACTCCAACCAATCACTCCAATCACTCCTTTGTTTCACCAAGTCCATTAATATCTCTTAGATGACTTCATCCTCAAAGCGAGCACGAACAAAAAATGTTGAAACCTCCCCAACAGTGGATCTTTTGGTGGAAGAAGAATAGAGAGACAGGTATGCTCGAGATTATCAGAATAGAAAAGTTATTTCTAGTAAATATTTGGACTGGAATTACTTTTCCAAGAGAAATATGCCATTTATTATTGCTCTGGAACAATTTGGACAGAAGAAATTTGTCAAGTATTGTGGTAATTGGTCTGATGAGATTGTTAGGGCATTTTACACTACTATTGAGTTTATCCCTAAGGATAAACTCTTTACTGCTAATGTTAGAGGAACAAAAATCCTTATTGATGAAGAAAAATTTGCTGAGATTATTGGTGTTCCTCCACCTGATGAAGATGCTTTGTGCTTCACTAATAATTATCACTCACTGGGTGATACTCTTTACAGCAAAGAGGAGATTTATAAAACCATCAATGGAGAAGATTTTTCTAGTGAAGGGATCAAAGTTGCCAACATGGATGCAAATGATAGATTGCTGCTAAGCACTGTTACACATATTTTAGTGAATAAATCAGGAAATTGGGCTAGTGGCAGTGAGTCTGAATTTTTTTATAATGGCATGTATTTTAAATGGTAGGCAATTTAATATTCCATATTTTATGATGCAACACGTGGCAACTTGTGCAGCTCAACAAAAGTCACCCTTGTCATATGCTGCAATTGTAATACCCGTTAATTTCGAAATATAATTCACTTAAGAGTATTTTAGAATTCTACAACGTTACTTTAGTTATTTATTTTGGTCATTTTTAATTTTCATATTTAATTGTTCTCTTTGAATATTATTTATAAAAATTAAGTTAAATGACTGGACTGAATATTTGCACCACGTGGGATATATTCTAAGAATGGTGAAATTCATGGAAAAGTGGTTTAAGAATGGTCAATTAGTCCATTTATTGTAAATTGACTGGATGGGTTTGGATGTTGGGTTATGGATACCCATTGGGTTACCCAACTAACCCACCACATTTTAACTCTCTCTCTCTCTTCTAGCTTCATTTTTCTCCCGTATCTTCTTCATTCACTCTCTCACAAGTCTCTCAACCTTCAACCTTCCCTCTCAACTCTCCTATAGATTTGGTGTTGTTTTTGAGAATTGTTCGGTTCAAAAGCTTGGTAGAGATCAAAGGTAAGCTTTAATCTCATTATTTTCCTTAAATTTCAGTTTATGTAGAAGATCAGAGGAGGTTTTATTCTTGAAGATTTTGATGATAATTCATGAATCTCAGTTGTTTTAGAAGTTATATTTGAGTTATAATCGGTTAAAAGAGTTGAAATTCTGGTTTTGAAACAAGAAAGGAAAGGATGAAATTGTTAGAAATTTCTGCAAAAACTTCTGCAAAAACCGATTTACTGTAGCGACCAGAAATTTCGTATTTTCATATTTTCGTGATTTTGTTTCCTTTCTTATGTTTCCTTGTAATATATTTTACTAGGAAATTTTCCTACACAAATTCTAGTGTGGAACAAGGTAAACTTGGACAAACATCAAGGTGAGTGAATAACCTTGCGAAGCTAATTTGATATTACTAGTCAAAGTACAATATAAGTCTCATTTACAATATTATTTGGATATTAATTGATCAATTTTTCATATGACAGTATATGATGATTGATATATTTTTTTACAGAAATTCAAAGGAATAAGAGTATGTATAAATGATTTTATTTCATGGAAATTGTATTATGTGAGAAGTTCTCACTATCTTATTAATGAGTAAAGATCTACGGGATCTAATACATGAGTTTGTAAGGGTTAAAGTCCCATACTACTCAGTGCATAACGATGAAAAACTATACACGAGTTTGAAAGGGTTAGAGTCCCATATTACTCGGTGTAAATAGATGAAATTGTAAATACGAGTTTGAAAGGGTTAGAGTCCCATACTACTCGGTGTATATCTATGAGAACTTATTCACGAGTTTGAAAGGGTTAGAGTCCCATACTACTCGGTGTATATCTATGAGAACTTATTCACGAGTTTGAAAGGGTTAGAGTCCCATACTACTCGGTGTATATTTATGAAATCTTATTCACGAGTTTGAAAGGGTTTGAGTCCCATACTACTCAATGTATAAGACAATTAAATATATGAGTAAATGTGGTATTTGTACTTTTGATATTTTATATAGTACAGTTATTTACTTACTGAGTTTTTAAATAAACTCACGCTCCCTATGATTATCTTTTCAGATACAGAAAACAAAGAAGAAGAGTATCCGTTTGAAGAATAGAAGCCCCTTGGAATTATCCTCTATTTCTGTCTGATAGGATACCAGTACTTATTGATGTGGATACTAGGAACGCTCTGTACTTTCTATAGGTCTCCTAGGCTTGCGATGAAATAGAAATATCAGACTATGTATGTCTATATTTGCTTATTAGATGAATATAATTCTGTAGTGTGGAATGAATGATTAAGGTTGAATGTAAAACCTTACAGAATATATGTAAATAACGTATTTTTTAGAATTTTATCAAATGAGTAGTATCTTTTCACATGCTCAATTTTTGGGATGTGACAATTTGGTATCAGAGGAAAGGTTTTATAGGTCCCCTATAGAGTACAGAGTAAAGTGATCTTTGTGGGCCCTTCCCTATTGTCATGAGCCGCGGCATGACCATAGGATTAGGTTCCATAAAAGACCTTGTAGAGTATAACGTCATTTTATAGATAACTTCTCAGTGGGGCTAGTAAGTGATATTTTGTTTATGTCAAAAAATTGTTTGTTATGTGTGTAGATCTGTGACAGATCAATGTCAAAAGGATCTTCTAATAATAATGAGCATATGGGTCCAAGGAGGGCCATAATTCCACCAGTACATGTGCAAGATGATCCTAACCGTGGTGATAGTTTACATGCTCAAAGTACTGAGGGCGCAACTAGTGAGCAAGCAAGGAGAGTCGAACCTGATGCTCACATTAGTAATACAACTATTGCACATGTGATTAATTTGATGAATGAACGATTTGACCGATTTGAGGCTGAAATGAGAGGTCGAGCTGCACAAGCTAACCTGCCAGTGGATCCTCCTATTGTTGAAGCTGAAATTGTACCACCAGCTCAGTTAGCTGGAGGAGGTAATGTAAGGGAGGTAAAAATGTCTGAATTCCAGAAAATGAGGCCTCCTACTTTTTCAGGGGAAGATCCCGAAGAGGACCCACAATGTTTCCTTGAAGATTGTGAAGCAATCTGTGATGCTATAGGGTGTTCTCCTACTCAAAAGGTAGAATTCACTTCCTTTCAGTTAAAAGGTAGGGCTGGTAAATGGTGGAGGAACTGGAAGAAAGCTAGAATTCAAGGCGCACCGCCAGTTATGTGGACAGAATTTTACAGATTGGTTATGGATGAATTTCTTCCGGTAAGTGAACGATCATCTAGGGCCAGGGATTTTCTGTATCTACGACAGGGAACCATGACTGTTGATGAATATTCAGCTCAGTTTGTTAAATTATCTGAATATGCCCTTGAAATCATTCCTTCTGAAAGGAAGAAAATAGAAAAGTTTGTGGAAGGGCTTCGTGATGCCTTATATGATCAAGTGGGTTCTAATATGAAAGATTACTCTTCGTACTCAGAGGCTGTTGATGTGGCCCAAAAAATGGAAAAGAGGTCAAAGAATAAAGAAGAATATCGTCAAAAGAAGAAAGCTAGATATAGAAGATCTTTTGATCAAGAGAAAGACTCAGGGACTTTGAAACCCTTTACTGCATCACAAAATGCTCCAGCCACTCCTACTAAGTCAACTTATTCTACAGCCAATGTGGCTAAGCCTTGTTCAGAGAGCAGGGGTGGTTTTAGCTCTTCTAGTAGAGGAGGTACTCAAGGTAGAAGGGAAAAACCTCAATGTCCTGAATGTGGAAAGTTTCACTTCGGGGAATGCAGGTTAAACACTGTTGGTACAGGTTGTTTTAACTGTGGACAAAAAGGACATTTTATAAGGGAGTGCCCTCAGCTCATGACAAGACCAGGTCAAGGGTCTACTTTGCCACCTCGACCACAATCTATTTCTGCTTCTATTACTCAAACACCAACCCCTTCAATAGGGGGTAGTATGGGAAGAGGTTCTGGAAGAGGCCAAGGTGACCGTGGAAAACAAGCTGCTGTCAGAGGAAATGCAAGAGTATATGCTCTAACCCAACAGGATGCTCAAACATCCAATGCTGTAGTTACAGGTATATTATCTGTTAATACTTTTGCTGCACGTATTTTGTTTGACCCCGGTTCCACTCACTCATATGTGTCGCCCCTATTTGCCAAGAGATTTGCATTTGATTCGATTACTCTTAAAGAACCATTCTTGGTTTCCACACCGATGAGAGAGACTTTGATGGTTAAAACATGTTATCGTTCTTGTAAAATAATTATTGGTGGCATGGAAACTGAGATAGATCTTATGGTTCTCAATATGTTAGATTTTGATGTGATTCTAGGGATGGACTGGCTATCTTCTTGTCATGCTACTATAAATTGTCGTGACAAAGTTATTTCCTTTAATATACCGGGGAGGAGTAATTTTGTGTTTCAAGGAGATCGAAGTGATGTACCTTGCAACATGATATCTATGTTAAGTGCCCGGCGTATGTTGCGAAAGGGATGTCAGGGATTTCTAGCTTTAATCAAAGATTTAGAAAAGAAAGAACAGAAGTTAGAAGACATTCATGTGGTTAATGAATTTCCAGATGTGTTCCCAGAAGATTTACCTGGATTACCACCAGAAAGAGATATTGAGTTCAGTATTGATTTGGTCCCAGACACACGACCAATTTCTATTCCACCTTATCGTATGGCTCCTGTTGAGCTAAAAGAACTCAAAGAACAATTGGAAGATTTGTTAAACAAAGGGTTCATTCGCCCAAGTTTTTCACCTTGGGGTGCTCCTGTTCTTTTTGTGAAAAAGAAAGATGGTTCTATGAGACTATGTATAGATTATCGTCAGCTGAATAAAGTCACAGTGAAAAATAAGTATCCTTTACCAAGGATAGATGATTTGTTTGATCAGCTTCAAGGAGCAAAATACTTCTCAAAGATTGATCTAAGGTCTGGATATCATCAGTTACGAATTAAGAATGATGATATACCTAAGACTGCTTTTCGTACACGGTATGGACATTATGAGTTTCTTGTGATGTCTTTTGGGTTGACAAATGCACCAGCAGCATTTATGGATTTAATAAACAGATTGTTCAAATCATTCCTTGATAAGTTTGTAATTGTATTCATTGATGATATTTTGGTATATTCAAAGAGTCATGAGGAACATACTGAGCATTTGAGAATAGTGCTTCAGACCTTGAGAGAGCATCAGTTGTACGCAAAGCTCTTAAAATGTGAATTTTGGATGAGTCATGTAACGTTTTTGGGACATGTTATTTCCCAAGAAGGTATTCATGTTGATCCAAGTAAAATTGAAGCAGTAAAACAATGGCCTAGACCAACAACAGTGTCTGAAGTACGTAGTTTTCTTGGCTTAGCAGGGTATTACCGTCACTTTGTCAAAGATTTCTCTAAGATGGCTCTCCCATTAAATAAGTTAACCCGAAAGAATGTTAAATACATTTGGGATGATTCATGTGAACAAAGTTTCACCCAATTGAAAGAGTGTTTAACTTCTGCACCAGTCTTAATCCTACCATCAGGACCAGGGGGTTACTCTGTATTCTGTGATGCCTCAAAGATAGGCTTAGGATGTGTGTTGATGCAACATGGTAAAGTCATAGCTTATGGCTCACGTCAGCTTAAAAAGCATGAATTGAATTACCCCACTCATGATTTGGAAATGGCAGCTGTAGTGTTTGCCCTAAAGATGTGGAGACATTACTTGTATGGGGAAACTTGTAAAATTTTTACAGATCACAAAAGCCTTAAGTACATTTTTGAGCAGAGAGATCTCAATCTAAGGCAACGAAGGTGGATGGAACTTCTGAAAGATTATGATTGTACCATCCTTTACCATCCAGGTAAAGCAAATGTAGTGGCTGATGCTCTAAGTCGAAAATCTATGGGAAGTTTAGCTCACATTGCCACTATAAGGAGATCTCTAATACATGAACTACAAGAATTGGAAGCTGATGGAGTATTCTTTGAGATCACTGAGTCAGGTACATTTCTGGCTCATTTAACAGTTAGATCATCCCTTGTAGAAAAAGTAAAAGCAACTTTAGAAAATGACATTGATATGGTCAAAATCAGAGATAAGGCAAGGTAAGGTCTAGCACCAAGTTTCTTGGTAGATGAAGAAGGAGTCTTATGGTTTAATGGAAGACTTTGTGTCCCCAACATTGAATCTTTGAAACATGAAATCTTAATGGAAGCTCATGGTTCGCCATACGTTGTACACCCTGGTGCTGTGAAAATGTATCAGGACTTGAAACAAGTTTACTGGTGGGAGGACATGAAGCGAGACGTGACTGACTTTGTAGCTCGATGTTTGACTTGTCAGCAAGTTAAAGCTGAACATCGACGACCACCTGGTTTGATGCAAAAACTAGATATTCCCGAATGGAAATGAGAAAGAATCACTATAGATTTTGTAGTAGGTTTACCCCGGTCAACAAAAGGAAATGACTCAATATGGGTCATAGTGGATCGACTTACTAAGTCAGCATATTTTCTTCTTGTTCATACCACTCTCAGTGTAGCAAAACTTGCTCGACTTTATGTTAAAGAAATAGTAAAACTTCATGGTGTACCAATATCCATTATATCAGACCGAGGAACTCAGTTTACCTCTCGGTTCTGGAAAGTTTTTCAAAAGGCTTTGGGTACCAAAGTGAATCTTAGCATAACATTCCATCCTCAAACTGATGGACAGTCCGAAAGGACAATTCAGACTTTAGAGGATATGCTAAGAGCTTGTGTGATGGATTTTAGTGGAAGTTGGGAAGATCATTTGCCTCTTATTGAATTTGCTTATAATAACAGTTACCAAGTCAGTATCCAGATGGCACCTTTTGAGGCTTTATATGGGAGACGATGTTGATATCCTATAGGCTGGTTTGAATTTGGTGAAACCAAAATACTTGGACCTGAGATGATACAGGAAGATATAAATAAAGTTAAACTGATCAGAGAGAAGTTGTTAACTGCTCAGAGTAGACAGAAGTCTTATGCAATAGGTGATATGGTTTTCTTACGAATCTCACCTATGAAGGGAGTAATGAGATTCGGGAAGAAAGGCAAGCTTAGTCCGAGGTATGTTGGCCCATATGAGATTGTAGACAGAGTGGGTAATGTGGCATATCGCCTAGACCTACCTTCCAACCTAGAGGGAGTTCATCCAATATTTCATGTGTCCATGCTGCGGAAGTATCTTCCTGATCCTTCTCATGTCATTCAACCCCAAGAAGTTCATTTTGATGAAACTCTCACATACGAAGAGGTACCAGTAGCTATTCTTGATAGAAAAGTCAAGAAATTGCGTACTAAAGAAATTCCTACTGTCAAGGTTCTTTGGAGAAATCATTCTCGCGAGGAAGCTACGTGGGAGGCAGAAGATGAAATGTGGAAAAACTATCCACATTTATTTGAAACTTGAGGTAAGATTTTAATTCGGAGGACCGAATTCTTTTAAGGGGGGTAGAATGTAATACCCGTTAATTTCGGAATATAATTCGCTTAAGAGTATTTTAGAATTCTACAACGTTACTTTAGTTATTTATTTTGGTCATTTTTAATTTTCATATTTAATTGTTCTCTTTGAATATTATTTATAAAAATTAAGTTAAATGACTGGACTGAATATTTGCACCACGTGGGATATATTCTAAGAATGGTGAAATTCATGGAAAAGTGGTTTAAGAATGGTCAATTAGTCTATTTATTGTAAATTGACTGGATGAGTTTGGATGTTGGGTTATGGATACCCATTGGGTTACCCAACTAACCCACCACATTTTAACTCTCTCTCTCCCTTCTAGCTTCATTTTTCTCCCGTATCTTCTTCATTCACTCTCTCACAAGTCTCTCAACCTTCAACCTTCCCTCTCAACTCTCCTATAGATTTGGTGTTGTTTTTGAGAATTGTTCGGTTCAAAAGCTTGGTAGAGATCAAAGGTAAGCTTTAATCTCATTATTTTCCTTAAATTTCACTTTATGTAGAAGATCAGAGGAGGTTTTATTCTTGAAGATTTTGATGATAATTCATGAATCTCAGTTGTTTTAGAAGTTATATTTGAGTTATAATCGGTTAAAAGAGTTGAAATTCTGGTTTTGAAACAAGAAAGGAAAGGATGAAATTGTTAGAAATTTCTGCAAAAACTTCTGCAAAAACCGATTTACTGTAGCGACCAGAAATTTCAGAAAAAAAATCTGGAAAATTTTCTTCGGGTTACTGTAGCAGTTACTGTAGTGTCGGCAGTCAACGGTACTGTAGCAGTCAATGTTACTGTAGCGAACAGTTACTGTAGCAAACCGTTACTGTATCAGTCAGAAAATTTTACGTATTTTCGTGATTTTGTTTCCTTTCTTATGTTTCCTTGTAATATATTTTACTAGGAAATTTTCCTACACAAATTCTAGTGTGGAACAAGGTAAACTTGGACAAACATCAAGGTGAGTGAATAACCTTGCGAATCTAATTTGATATTACTAGTCAAAGTACAATATAAGTCCCATTTACAATATTATTTGGATATTAATTGATCAAATTTTCATATGACAGTATATGATGATTGATATATTTTTTTACAGAAACTCAAAGGAATAAGAGTATGTATAAATGATTTTATTTCATGAAAATTGTACTATGTGAGAAGTTCTCACTATCTTATTAATGAGTAAAGATCTACGGGATCTAATACATGAGTTTGAAAGGGTTAAAGTCCCATATTACTCAGTGCATAACGATGAAAAACTATACACGAGTTTGAAAGGGTTAGAGTCCTATATTACTCGGTGTAAATAGATGAAATTGTAAATACGAGTTTGAAAGGGTTAGAGTCCCATACTACTCGGTGTATATCTATGAGAACTTATTCACGAGTTTGAAAGGGTTAGAGTCCCATACTACTCGGTGTATATCTATGAGAACTTATTCACGAGTTTGAAAGGGTTAGAGTCCCATACTACTCGGTGTATATTTATGAAATCTTATTCACGAGTTTGAAAGGGTTTGAGTCCCATACTACTCAATGTATAAGACAATTAAATATATGAGTAAATGTGGTATTTGTACTTTTGATATTTTATATAGTACAGTTATTTACTTACTGAGTTTTTAAATAAACTCACGCTCCCTATGATTATCTTTTCAGATACAGAAAACAAAGAAGAAGAGTATCCGTTTGAAGAATAGAAGCCCCTTGGAATTATCCTCTATTTCTGTTTGGTAGGATACCAGTACTTATTGATGTGGATACTAGGAACGCTCTGTACTTTCTATAGGTCTCCTAGGCTTGCGATGAAATAGAAATATCAGACTATGTATGTCTATATTTGCTTATTAGATGAATATAATTATGTAGTGTGGAATGAATGATTAAGGTTGAATGTAAAACCTTACAGAATATATGTAAATAACGTATGTTTGAGAATTTTATCAAATGAGTAGTATCTTTTCACATGCCCAATTTTTGGGATGTGACAGCAATAGTTTCTAAAATTGTTAAGCATTGCAAAATTAATTATCGTTTCAATGTTATGAAACCTGCCACCAGTATTGATTGCAATTCTATGAGAAGAATGAATTTTGAGTTGGTTGACGATAACTGGGTACGTGCAACAGAAAACTTAACTATGAAAAGGGCCAGAGAAAGACGAGAAGAAGAATAAGAAGTTGGACCAAGTACAGCAGGTTCTTCTGGTCCTTCTGTATCACTTGGTAGTATGCTAAATAATATGGTGGATAATTCTAATAATATGTTGAGTTTGATGGAATCTATGAATACGAGACTCAATTCCTTTCAAGCCAACACAGTCTCAGAGTGGAATCCATAAATACTCGTCTAGCAAACTTTGAAGTAAACACAGCCTTAGAGTTTCAACAAATAAAGGATATGATATGTCAACTTAAGCAGTAACTGAGGAGGATTGAAGATGTTGATGATACATGGATTGTATAATATTTATGAGCTTTGTGTATTTGTGACTTTGTTAATATTTATGAGCTTTGTGTATTTGTGACTTTGTTTACAAATTTCTGTAAACATTTTGTAATTATTTGTATATTGTGTTAAATGTTGATTCTGTTAATATTCAATGTTAATATTCAACTTAAACTTATTCTGAAGTCAGGAATTTTATTAATCACATATAACAAAAGGTTTTTTACACTAACATACCAAACAAACAACATCTGCACAACATCTGCTATAATAACATAATCTATTGCCATCAAGTTCTATCTTCTTCACTTTTCAGTCTCACGTCGTAAAACACATCTATTTCTCATGTCTTATTGCGGAGACATCTCTCTTTTTCAGCCTTCAACCCAACCATATTAGCCTTCAATCCAACTGTTGTGACAAATTTATCTGGTGCACAAAGATCGTCCTCAACACTTTTATATATCAAACCTGTAAGGCATAATGTATTTATTAATGTATTTATCGGTGAAGAATGAACAATTGATATAGCTAACGGAAATTAATTAGGCACAGAACAAATTTTGAACATCAACACAATCACAGACATCGCTCGCGAATTGCATCTGATATAGTACGAAGAAAAAAATTATACCAGATGAACTATAAAAAGACCACGACTCTCTGCTAAAGAGGATGTCGTTGTTGATAAAGTTCAGTGGCAACGTCGATGAACTAGAATGGGATGGGATTTCTGCACGTGAGTTGGGTTTTGCGATTAGGTTAACAATGGTAAAAATGTCATTTCATTTTAATTTTTCTTTTTATATTTTTCTAAAAATACATACTAAATATATAAAAAAATTTCATTTCCATTCTATTTTCTATTGCATACCAAACATTTTTTTTCCTATCTTTTTTATTTTCTATTCTCTTTTTCATTCTATTTTCTCATTTCCTATCCATTCTAACCCCTTCCGAGATACTAAACGCCCCCATATATATATATATATATATATAAATATTTTTTCCCTTTTTGTTAACTTTGGAGAAAACCAATCGATTCATACTAGCGAACAACGAATGACAAAAAATAATGTCATTTTTTTTAAAAAAAACTCCTCATTTATTTAAAAAAAATTAATTACTTTGATTATTAATCCATATAAAAAACATATCTTCATTGTAAAATAAGTGCTATGTGTATAATATATATATATATATATATATATATATATATGAATGAGAATTACAAGAAATCTTTTGCACGGTGTAACAACATTTTAAGGTTAACATACCTTTGTGGTCCTTTTATTTACTACATGCATGACATTATTTGTAATATATGTATGTCACAACTATTCGATTTTTAATATTAGAAAAATACACAATTTATCTCTTTAAAAGTTTCAGACACACGACTCTTTTGTCCTAAGATTATATATGTATGCACATTTAACTTATTTTTGTTTTGTTCTTTTAACAAATTATAATAAATTTAATAATTTATAAAAACAAAATTTGTATAATTTTATTATTGGTGAGCCAAAACAAAAAGTTTTTTAAGCTAATCTAAATTTGTTTTATAATCAAAATCTACCTAAAATATTTTATATCCACGTGAATCCAATTTCAAAGAGGATGTGATAATGTGAAATACAGACAAAAAGAAAATGCTGAAAATAAGAATGCGCACTTACGCCTCATTTGAAAATAGCAAGCGTTTTTTGGGTGATGTGTGTAGTAATCTAAGCTCACGCTTCAATTAATTATCACTTCTCAAAATACACAATAGTGTTATGATAGCTAATTAATAGCAAATTAATAAAAAAAATGGTGATTACCGATAATATTGATTGAAGAAAAATCACATGAGAACAGCGAAAATACATGCAAAAGGGGCAGCCATAGGTGAACACTATACGAAGGAATTAGCCAGAAAGGGAGGAAACAGAGAGAAGGTACAGGGGAGACTGTAGGGAAGGCACAACTAATTCTTTTTTATCCTTTGTGCCTTCATTCTCAGTATGATGACCACTAGCATTTCTGTCAAGTCATTAACAATATCTACCTCAGCATCCTTAGGCATGACAAATGAATAGATTTTTTTTTTAATTTTATCTAATATCTCTGCAAGGACAATAAATAAATAGATGCTTTGTAAATACAAAATTGGACAGCACATAAAATATACCGGAGAGGGTTCTCTCTTTGGTTTCCCATAGTTTTTGAATGACTATAGATCTCACAGTTTGTGTGGAGCTCATATCCATTCAAAGGCTGTAAGAAGTCAAAGAGGATCAAGGACAAGGAGAAAATCTTCTCTTGAAAGATACAAAACTATAACTCTAGTCACATATGTAAAATGATATGAATTGGCTTATTCTTGCGTGTAAAAAGACAGGTGTAGTTTATGTGTGTTTGGGAATTCAATGGGTTAGACGTGGATTAGACAAACTAAGTTTGAATAAACGTAGTTGGAAAAAACTTAAGTTTAGATGAATGTGATTTATATTTGTGAGACATTTGAGTAAACGTGGTTTAGAGTAGACAAACATGGTTTGGTGCATAACATGATAAATGTTGGTGTGCAAACATGATTTGAGATGTGTAATTATAAAAAAGGACATAAATTTTATATTTCATTTTTTGATTACCATTACTATTTATTGTCATTTATTTAAAACTAACTTAGTAAATTATTGACATAAATTATTGACTAATTTTTCATTAATAATTGACTAATTTAAAGTACTAATAAATTGCTAGATAAATTGTTAATAAATTGGTGGATTATAATTAAAGTGCTAATAAATTATTAGATAAATTGGTGAATTATAATTATTTATTGGCAGATTAATTATGCTTTTCTCAAGTCTATTGGATTAATTATGTTACTTAATTGTTTAATTAGTTTCTAATTCAAGTAAATAATTAATTAAATTATTTGATTAATTATGCTAAATTAATCATAAAATCCTAATTAGCCCAACATAACATGCCCCTAATTAGCCCAACCCATTAGCCCAGAAAGAAAACCAACGAAAAAAAATTACATAATTAGCGTTCACCTTCGTCTTCCCTACCTAATAAGTGGCTTTGTGGATCACGAGACTCGACTGTTTCTGTTGTTTGGGAATGACGAAGAGCTGTGTTGGGCCACTTTCATTGCCTTCGGCACATACCCGCCGGCGTCCACCTCTAAAAATGACCATAAAATCACCATAGACACACACAAAACTATGACGCCTTCAAATAGGGGATAATGTTGTCTGATATTTCAAATATGGGCAACACAACAACACATACCAACACACACCAAAATCAATGCACAGCCAGGGGGCAAAATGGAATGGCAGTAATGATCCACACCCACCCATGTTAATTCTACCACAAAAGCTACAAATCCCAGAGTTGGTTTGAACCACGTTAAATGGCCCTTACCCCAAACCATGGTTGTTGCACCCTTGGTTTCTCCTATACTGCCAAACATCCCATTTTGGTGCAAACTGCGTTTACTACTGCTGAAATGTGGTTGGAGAATTTGCACCACGCTACCAAACGGGCACTAAAATAAAGACTGTCTATTAGCTTTTTAGGTCATGTGGTAATATGTAAATGTAACGGACAATAGAACGAAAATTAAAAAAAAAAATTAAGGTAGATGATCATGAATTGCAATTTCTTTTGTGCACTAAAACGAATATATATATATATCTCTCTCTCTCTCTCTCTCTCTCTCTCTCTCTTTGCCGCCACCACGAGGTTTCATTATTTCATTAGGTACATCAAAACAGATTTTACAACAATATTATCAATGCATTTGTGGGGTAGGCACTCTGAAGTATACATGTTCAAATTCATTTATGAGTTGATTAACAACAAATAAGACCGCAATTAATTTTGTCGTATATAATTCATCGTGATTCCTCAATAAGATTATTAACTGAGGGCTTGATTGATAGCTTCGAAAAAGTGGGATGGGTTATTAAAAATGGGGTGTAATAGGGTGGGATAGAATGGGATAGTAGAGACAATTTATTCCCATCAAGGAAAAGAAAGTGTTTTTTTTTAAAAAAATTTTTGCTATCAATTTTTTTTATTAAAAATAGAACATATATTAAAAATATCTAAAAGAATTACTAATTTAATGTTGAATTATAAAAATATTTATTTTTTTAAAATGACTATACACTTATTATATTTTAATTAAAAAATCATATATTTATTATATTTTAATTAAAGAACTTAATAACAAACATATAAAAAATTGCATGTAAGATTTTTTTTCTTTCTGTAAATTAGAAGTTTAATTAAAAAAAACAAATAGTATCATATTATTAAATGTTACAAAGTCATTAATCTATACTATTATATATAACTTCTTTAGAACACTTTGACTAATGGTCTCTAAATTGATGTGATAATATATTAATCAAATAAGAGAACAAATATAATATTAAAAAGAGATATTAAAATGTATAGTAATTAAATAACTTGTCAGTATTTATTTGATTATTTCTAAAATATAATGAATTACTATATGTCTATTATTAAAAATATCAAAATAATAAAAGAAAAACATTACTAATAATATGCCAAAACCCCAAGTGAAAATGTGAAGTAAATTTCGTTTATAGGTTAAATACATGTAACATTGTCCGCAGGAAATCAATCATTTTAAAAGACCAATCAAGAAAAAAGTTAAAAATAAAGAAAATTGATTAAAAATTAAAATTATTTTCACATTTTCACTAAAATTAAAATCAATTATTTTTTAAGCCTTAACAAGGATGTGTTGCTTATCCCTCTTATGCTCTACAATAATCATAAATTGCAATTTCACTCTTCAAAGCGCCTCTTCATAGGATACAATGGAAGCCATAAAGGCTTTAAGTGCCTCAAGGTAGAGTATTTATAACAGGACGAGTGATTTTTTACTATAGTGATTTTCCCTACAACTCTATGTTCAATAAAACCACAAATACAAATACTTATATTCGTGCGATTAATTTGCCATTGCAAATCCCCAAACCTTATGTAATATTCAAGGCCCTCAAGTATCAATGTTGTTGGACCTCGGGTGTGTATTTGTACGGGGAAATTATTTTTGTTTTAGTGGAAGGAAAACTCATGATCAAATGTGGTACCATGCATGATTAAATGAGTGGCTAGAGGCGAGGGAGTATGTGTGGCATGAGGAAGGTTAAATGAACAATGAGTCCTTGGAGGGGCTAAATTGAATAAAAATGATTAAGTGGTACCCTTAGGTGAAAAAGGGGATAATTAAGAATTTGGAAAATTATATGTGCCAAGGATGGAAAAATGAGTGATGGAAGTGTGTGGTGTCTTGAGTATGTGGAAAATATCTAAGTTTGAAAAATTATAATTTAGCCCTCACTTAAGGTTTGATCTTGTGTTGACTCAAGGGCATTTAGGCTATTACCCTCCTTATATATATATAATATGACCCACACTCACATCAAACTCTTTTTACTCTCTCGCGTACACTCACCTCCTCTGTGCCTTAGCTCTCCTTTGTCTCTCATCTTCCATGTGCCCAAGGTCTCTTCTCGAGCTCCCCAGCCACTTTTCATCAGCAAAGGTTGTCTTTTCGGTGACCACTCTTCACTAGAGCACCATGAGTTGTGGTAAGTTTCAAATCCTCTATTATTTTCTGCATATTTTTGGAGCCTTAGAAAGATTTGAACAAAAGTAGGTTAAACAGGAAGAGTTGAGCATGAACCTTGATCTTCAACCTTCTTCTATGAATGTTAATGAACTTGAAACAAATCAATCTTATATGGAAACAACTCTAAGAATCATGAAATATGTGAAGAACCAAGGATGGGGAATTTTGTTGTTAACAATCTATAACTAATAGCTTACTATTACTTAAATTAGGCCTTATTTGTAGATACTTGAAGATATGTGAGTGGATATTACATCAAGCTTGGTGACTCACTCATTTCATAGAAGGACAAGAAGCAAAGCTGTCACGACCCGTTTTCTGGGCACATGACCGGCACAATGATGAATCTCTCATCACTGTAAGCCTTCCGATAAATATATCAAATTTTTTTATCTGAAAATCATAGAGATGATTTGCATGTAATAATAGATTATCAATTTAAAATACATTATTATACTGACATACAAGCCAAATGTCGAACCCCTGACCTAGATGTCCTAGACGATTACAGAGCAACATAATCTACAACAATAGAGGTGCCTACCCGATAGCGGGAGCGTCCAAAGTGATCTACTCTTCTAGCAGATATTCTTCGATGGCAACCTGATCTGAACAAAAAGGTTGTACAAACAGTGTGAGCTTTTAAACTCAATGAGCGAATCGACCTCGCGTTAATAAAATTCAAATACATTACCAGTCATGCAAGCATATCCAAAGGCTCATACTCAACCAATAGACAGAAGATAAAAATTCATCCAATTCAACAAACGTTACTAGTACTCGTCAATGGCAATATATCCCGGAGAGCGCACACAGGCCGGCTCACCAATTATGTATATTTCCGCCATGACGCACAACATCATCCTTTTACATATAAGAAGATAAAAATTCATCCAATTCAACAAACGTTACTAGTACTCGTCAATGGCAATATATCCCGGAGAGCGCACACAGGCCGGCTCACCAATTATGTATATTTCCGCCATGACGCACAACATCATCCTTTTACATACAAGAAGATAAAAATTCATCCAATTCAACAAACGTTACTAGTACTCGTCAATGGCAATATATCCCGGAGAGCGCACACAGGTCGGCTCACCAATTATGTATATTTCCGCCATGACGCACAACCTCATCCTCTTAGCTAGGGCGCCTCACGGATTTATCACCAATCCGGGCTATATCCATACTAAGGGAATCGTTGTCTCCACACTCATTGGTCAAGACACCCTGTCAACCGGGTTTTCTGCCTTGCCGTGAGAGGGGGTACTGTCCCGCTCAATCACAATCAATAGCATTTCATATCATAATCAGAAGCTCAATATAATATTCATCCATATAACAGGTATAGTAGATAACTATATTATAGCTTTATAAACCACAATTCAAGAGATTCAATCTTCACATCATCATGAGATACTTGCTTTTTCTTATCCATACTTCTGGATTAATTATCTCATTATATTCGCCATTCTGAATTCAATTTCCCCCTATGAATCTTGGGAGTGTCCTACGACATACTTTTTATCACCAGTAATGCTAAAACTCTATTAAAACGGGGTTGTTTCACTCACCTGGATTCCGTACGAGTATCACTTCTTTAAGTCGTTACGGACAAGAGTATACAGGTGAATTTCAGTGTTCTGCTACGGAGATTTTCATGAAAGATTAGAGAAAATACGTTAGGATTGTTTTCGTACAGATACTGTTCATACGTATGGTTACTGTTCATATATACGGTTACTATTTATACATACGATCACTATTCATACGTATGGTTACTATTTATACCAGAAAATAGAGAATATAATCTGTAAAAGAGTACACCAGGTAAGTTCCCAGGAAAGAGTGGAGGGTCACACTGGACACACATAAAAACCAGGTCTTTCCTTAACCAGAACTTTCCTAGACATGTATTCTTCACAGTTTACATTCTATTTCGGTAATTAGAGAATCAAAATAACATATAAACAGCTAAGGACAATTTTTCTGATGTGGAAGATCAGCCAAGGCCGCAACCACAGAGTATACTTAAGAAAATAACTTCTAAAATTTGAAAGACATAGAAAAGACATAGTATCCTTACCTAAGCTGAAAAGGAAAGACCCAAAATCTCAGAGGCCTAGCTTTGGAGTAAGAGAAACTTAAGGAGAGAAGAAGAGAAGTTGAAGGTGTGAGTTTAGAAGTGAAATGGAAGGGCCTATTTATAGCAAAAGTCAAGGGTACTATTTGACACTATGCATTAATAAAATATTCAATTTACTATTCATGAAAATGACATTTCTAATAATGCAGTTACTGTGCACCTCACGCGTACGATGGAAAATTTTTCTGTTATTACTATTGAAAACTTAAAAGGAAAACTATCCTTTCACCTTAAACCTTTAAGTTTCTTTTCAATTCAGTCCTTTCACTTTAGTCCCTGAGGGTATTTTTACACATAAAACGTCATTTTCTCCCACGAACTTCTTTCTAGTTTTCTCTTATGACCAAACCACATCTAGTACTTGACATTTCGATTGTATAAATGAACAGTATCGTATATGTAAATAGTATTATATGGGTGAATAGTACCGTATATTGAAATAGTAACAGTAGTTTGTAAACAAATATTTATATTTTATTTTTCTTGGGTATTACATTATCACCCCCTTAAGAGAATTCGGTCCCCCTAATTCAAAACTCATCTTAAGACTGAAATAAATGTGATTACTTCGTCCATATCTCATCCTTTGCATCTCTTTCTTCCAAAACCTCATCACACCCTTGGTGAGATTTACAAGAATATTATACCATTGACTGTGAACTCTAAACCGCATTATCAATAATTTGCATAAGACTTTTGCCTTTTCTAAACAGCAAGTAATCTCTTCCTCATCAGTTTGATCTTCTCCACAACCTTTTGTACCATAAAGTGTCTCATCCTCATAACCTTTACCAAACTCAAACCACCTAATCAGGGACGAACTCTGTCTCTACGTAAAACCTCAAATAGGTGTCTTCTCAACAGTGGCACGTGGTCTTTCCAGTTTATACTGAATATCAGAACACATGTTTCCACACACATAACTTATAACTTTTACGAATACAAGTATAGTACATAAAGGCGTCATTTTGACCATAGGTAATTCTCTTGCCCGAAGGCGATCATCCTGCCTTAAGACGATACTCTCAACTGAATGCGTCATATAAAATGAAATCATTACATGAAATTATTACATGAATCTCTAGGAAGAACAATCCTAGAAAATGTGTTAAGTAAATAACATACTCCTCATGCATAATTATATATATGAAAATTCCTCTCACCTCAATGACTCATATAGAGTCGTATCCCTTCAATGATTAGGGCAAACCCATAGTTCTCTATGTATAGGTTCATAAAATACTTATTTAGCACTCCTCCATAGCTCAGAAATGCAATGAAATATCATTTTAGTAACTCTGCTCAGTCAAAAGGATATTACCATACTCTTCTTTAGAATTTTCATAATCAAGTACGAAATATAATTCCAACATCTTCTCATTCCTCAAGTTCTTTCAGTAAAAGGAATCACTTCAACAAAGAAGATCTAAATACTAACTTAAATTTTATTTCTAGTACATAGATACGTGAAGCTTAGACCAAATATAGCTTTAGGTACCAACAAAAGAAAGAATAAATTAAGGACGAGGAGGCTTTTGAAATGTAAAAGGTGCTCCAGGTCTAGAAGAGGAAGGTGCTTCAGACCTTAAGGAGGAAGCTAATCGTTGTAGCCTAGAAAGGGTTTCTGGAGGAAGCGCCTGAGAAATTTGGCGAAGAGCAGAAGTTACTCCGTTCATACAGTCAATACACCTTGCTTGTTGGTCACGAAAATTTTGAGTTGCAAACATTGAATGTCTATCAACTCGATTAGCCAGTTCCCCGAAACGACGGTTTATCAGTTTCTCTTGGTTTTCAAAGAGAAGATTTATTAGTCGCTTCTGGTCCTCTGTCTTGTATTCCAGGCTCTCTATCTTATGCTCCATATTTTCGATCTTACGCTCCAGGAACGCAAGCTTATTTTCTGAGGATGTTGCAGTACTGTCTTCCTCCAACTCTATTACATCCCTCTTTCTTTTCTTAATTTCTGGTGACCTGTCTACAGGTCTCTTCCCTTTGTTGTCTCCGAGACTTAGATTTAAATCAAGCTCTACATTGCCAGTCTCAAAATTCAAGTTGAAAGACTTATTATCGGCCATTGCTCTAGGGATCTCAGAAATAACTTCGAATGAGAAAGGAATGGAGATTGAGAAACAGGTATGTAATGAAAGAAGTAGGTTTGCTTGGTGCGATGAGTAGGGTAACGGGCATACAAGATTTATAGACAACCCGAAGCCCCTGGAGCTAAAGCCACCACAACCTACACGCCGCTCGCTATAAGGTTTACAGATCACATACGTCGCAATGCCAGCAATTAATGTCGGACATGCAAGTAAATAGTAAATGCAATTAACATAAGTCAAAGATTTCTTGAAAAAAATTTTCGGCTAATCTTGACCTTTCTCAAAATTTTGACTAACTATGCTCTTCAGTCTGAGATTTTCTCCCTCTAAACTTGTTTTATCTTGTAATCCCATATCACGATGTCCCTCTATGATTAGGTAGCCTCATATTGGCCGTATCTTAGATTCTAATCGGTGTCTTTACTCTAGACTTACACATAATATATATGTAAATATATATATTTTAAAACAAAGTTAACTGCTTACGGTCGCATGCCTTAAGCATTATCATGATGTAAGGAAATCACTGCCTTTCATTTGCCCACGAGAGCATTATATGTAAGTATGTGTAACCATGAAGATATATCATCCTCTACACATTTCATTCTATCCAAGTCATTTTGATTTCACATTCTCTATGAGTATATGTAGGATCATCACATATTCTCCTTGGTCGTAGCCTTCACTCATTATGCATGAATAACATACATACATGTAATTACAACATGATTCAATCAGTTATGTATATTATACTCAACTGAAGGCTCTCAAGAACAACACAATAAAACAGAGAAATGCATTTCAGTTCATCATAAAAGCATCCAAGGCAATCTTTAATGGCTATATTCTTAACTTCTTTGAATTTCGAAAAATGCCAACGGGAGAAATGGGAAAACCAAGTAAAATCGGCCGCATATCCACCGAATATTGACTTTCATGGTTTTGGCATTAATGCAACGCGCTATCGGTGTGCATGCCTACCCTAGACTTCTGGCTTCCAGCTTGCAGAAATCCATAGGTTGATCGTGTAGGGGTGCGGTGAAGAGATATCTTCTTTGTCTCTTAGTCCAAATTTTTCTCTATAAAAACCTTCTCAGCATTCTCAGTTACCACACCACAAAGAGTAATAATCTCTGAGCCTACAATCCCCCAGTATTCCTCTCGCCTCATACTCTTACAAAAATTTTTAAATTTTTCCAAATCATGGCCTCAAGGAAGTACATTGATCTCACAGTAGAGGCTAAGGAAGAAGAACTTGACTTAAACTTAAGTTTATGCAGGGACAAGGGCAAAAGACCTCTCGAGGGACCTCAAGAGAATCAAAAGGAGAAGAAGATGAAGAAGAATGAGGAAGCTGAGGAGATTAGCATAGGCCATAACTCGGAGGACAAAATCGCCTGTTTAGAGCAGGAGGTGAAAAACCTCAAGAAGATGATAGAAGATCTGGAGAAGTTAACCAAACGTAATAACGCGGCAATGACTTCGAGAATAGATAGGTTCTTCTATTGGTCCACCCAGTGCTTCTGCAATCAACAGCAAAGAAGTGTTGATTGTATGAATGGAATTTATACTACTCTCCGTGACATTGCTATGTCTCTTGCTCCAAGGAATGGTCGAGGGGTGATGATACAATACAACCCTCCTAATCCAAGACCACCTCGCTTTTAGATTACTCATGCATGAGTAAACTTCTCTTTCCTTTTTTTTTGCAATGTAATCCTTCAGTGTTTTTTTTTAATGCAAGTGGTTTCTTTTATTGGCTGGTACCCTAAAATAATATAGCTACACAAAATCAATCATGAATTCAGCTTATAAAATCCACCATATAAAAATTTGATCCGACAGCAACGGAATCAAAACAAGTAACAACTTTTCCTTGACTAAGTTCAAAAGTGTAGCCACATCTGTCTAAAACTAAAACTGAGAACATACTTCTTAAGAAGAGATAAGTCTCGGAGGGAAAGGAAATGAAAACATCCTACAGGACCTTCAGTAGAGCCGTCTCTCTATAGTTGTGCCCGGGTTCACAACGATAGAGGAGGTCCTACTAAGGTTACCTTGCTCTGTAATCACTAGGAGACCTAACAACCATTGCTTTGATACCAACTTTGTCACGACCCGTTTTCTGGGTACATGACCGGCACAATGATGAATCTCTCATCACTGTAAGCCTTCCGATAAATATATCAAATTTTCTTATCTGAAAATCATATAGATGATTTGCATGTAATAATAGATTATCAATTTAAAATACATTATTATACTGACATTCAAGCCAAATGTCGAACCCCTGACCTAGATGTCCTAGACGATTACAGAGCAACATAATCTACAACAATAGAGGTGCCTACCCGATAGCGGGAGGGTCCAAAGTGATTTACTCTTCTAGCAGATATTCTTCGATGGCAACCTGATCTGAACAAAAAGGTTGTACAAACAGTGTGAGCTTTTAAACTCAATGAGCGAATCGGCCTCGCGTTAATAAAATTCAAATACATTACCAGTCATGCAAGCATATCCAAAGGCTCATACTCAACCAATAGACAAAAGATAAAAATTCATCCAATTCAACAAACGTTACTAGTACTCGTCAATGGCAATATATCCCAGAGAGCGCACACAGGCCGGCTCACCAATTATGTATATTTCCGCCATGACGCACAACATCATCCTTTTACATACAAGAAGATAAAAATTCATCCAATTCAACAAACGTTATTAGTACTCGTCAATGGCAATATATCCCGGAGAGCGCACACAGGTCGGCTCACCAATTATGTATATTTCCGCCATGACGCACAACCTCATCCTCTTAGCTAGGGCGCCTCACTGATTTATCACCAATCCGGGCTATATCCATACTAAGGGAATCGTTGTCTCCACACTCATTGGTCAAGACACCCTGTCAACCGGGTTTTCCGCCTTGCCGTGAGAGGGGGTACTGTCCCGCTCAATCACAATCAATAGCATTTCATATCATAATCAGAAGCTCAATATAATATTCATCCATATAACAGGTATAGTAGATAACTATATTATAGCTTTATAAACCACAATTCAAGAGATTCAATCTTCACATCATCATGAGATACTTGCTTTTTCTTATCCATACTTCTGGATTAATTATCTCATTATATTCGCCATTCTGAATTCAATTTCCCCCTATGAATCTTGGGAGTGTCCTACGACATACTTTTTATCACCAGTAATGCTAAAACTCTATTAAAACGGGGTCGTTTCACTCACCTGGATTCCGTACGAGTATCACTTCTTTAAGTCGTTACGGACAAGAGTATACAGGTGAATTTCAGTGTTCTGCTACGGAGATTTTCATGAAAGATTAGAGAAAATACGTTAGGATTGTTTTCGTACAGATACTGTTCATACGTACGGTTACTATTTATACATACGGTCACTATTCATACGTACGGTTACTATTTATACCAGAAATAGAGAATATAATCTGTAAAAGAGTACACCAGGTAAGTTCCCAGGAAAGAGTGGAGGGTCACACTGGACACACTTAAAAACCAGGTCTTTCCTTAGCCAGAACTTTCCTAGACATGTATTCTTCACAGTTTACATTCTATTTCGGTAATTAGAGAATCAAAATAACATATAAACAGCTAAGGACAGTTTTTCTGATGTGGAAGATCAGCCAAGGCCGCAACCACAGAGTATACTTAAGAAAATAACTTCTAAAATTTGAAAGACATAGAAAGGGCATAGTATCTTTACCTAAGCTGAAAAGGAAAGACACAAAATCTCAGAGGCCTAGATTTGGAGTAAGAGAAACTTAAGGAGAGAAGAAGAGAAGTTGAAGGTGTGAGTTTAGAAGTGAAATGGAAGGGCCTATTTATAGCAAAAGTCAAGGGTACTATTTGATACTATGCACTAATAAAATATTCAATTTACTATTCATGAAAATGACATTTCTAATAATGCAGTTACTGTGCACCTCACGCGTACGATGGAAAATTTTTCTGTTATTACTATTGAAAACTTAAAAGGAAAACTATCCTTTCACCTTAAACCTTTAAGTTTCTTTTCAATTCAGTCCTTTCACTTTAGTCCCTGAGGGTATTTTTACACATAAAACGTCATTTTCTCCCACGAACTTCTTTCTAGTTTTCTCTTATGACCAAACCACATCTAGTACTTGACATTTCGATTGTATAAATGAACAGTATCATATACGTAAATAGTATTATATGGGTGAATAGTACCGTATACTGAAATAGTAACAGTAGTTTGTAAACAAATATTTATATTTTATTTTTCTTGGGTATTACAAAAGCACAGTATCCAAGTCATCAACAAAAGCTAAATATTGTAGTATGGCTCACATTGTTTCAGAGATCATTTGGATTAAGGGGTTGCTAAAGGAATTAGGTGCTTAGTATAACAAGCCAATACAATTGCATTGTGATAATAAGGCTACATTTTAGATTGCTACCAACCTTGAGTAACATGATTGAGAGAACCCAGCATAACGAAATAAATTGCCACATAATTTTAGAGAAGATTCAAGATGGAACCATCTACACAAGTCATGTTTGTTTTAATGAACATCCTGCAAGTTTGCTAACCAAGGCCATAAGGAGTCAACAACATAAGTACTTAATGACCAAGCTTAACACAAGTTTGCGAGTATTCTATAAAGAAAACTTAATCGAAGTAAAATATTTGTCACAATAATTGTAACAGATGGCCAAATACAATTAATGGAATTAAACTGATAAATTTTGTTTATTAAGAAAAATCAACTTCTCCCTTTCAAGCAGAGAGATGGCTGTTGAGTTCTCAATTTACTGTCATTTTGATGCTAAATACCCTCTCTTTTGATCTCTTTCTTGTTGTCTTGTAATTCTTAGCTCATATTTTGAGTAGTTTAGATTAGTTTTAGTTTTCTTTGATCTTTTAATAAATGGAGTGATTTCATGATTCTTTCATGCGATTCAATGAGTTTATTTGCTATTTTTGGTGTAGGTTGAGTTGGTAAAAAGTTCGTGTTAGAAGATGGAATGCTAGAGCTGAAATTCTGAAAATGCTGATGTGAATGCTGTCTCCCACAGCTATAGCGGTAGAATTTACAGCTATAGCGGTAGAGTGCTGGAAAAAAGATTTTGCAGCCTTCTTCTCTGCCATCCACCGCTATAGCGGTGGATCTTCACCGCTATAGCGGTAAAACCTTAAAAAACTCAATTTTAAGCCTTCTTCTCTGCCTCCTACCGCTATAGCGGTGGGAACTTACCGCTATAGCGGTAGTTCGCGATCCTGCACTGATATAAAAGGCTTCAGATGAAATTTTTAGGGTATTCTGGAGTTGGAGACTGAAGGGAGGCGCCGTTTTGGCTGAGAGGAGCCAGGGGAACCTGATTCTCAAGGCTTGGGGAGCTCAATCCATCATTCCACCTCAGATTCATGGCCAACTTCATCTCTTTTTCTGCTTTCTGCTGTTTATTTTCTATGAGTAGCTAGATTTCCTATCTAGGGTTACTATGAACTTGAACTCTTGAATAGATTTTACATCCTCTCATGTATTTGCAACCTTATTTCAATTAATATAAGTCTTTCTATCCATTTTATTGTTGCGTTATATGGACTTGATCAATCTATATGTATGCTTGTTGCTGTCTTCGAACTCGGGAGAGGGAGGTGAGAGTAGAACACTAAATAGGAATGACGAGTGCGTGAACCTTACTAAGTGTTTTCGCTTGTTAGCTAATAGGAATGTTAGTTAATCTCGTTTAATCAAAGCTAGGTTGGTTGTATTAGGCTTAGCCCACACAAGGAATTGCGTAGGAGTTGAGTAACTTAATTGAGATTCGGGAGGATTCTTTTAAGTTATTAGAATAACCTAGGATTAACTTATAGGGTTGAATACGTTGCGAGTACGTGAGAGGGGTTTTGTAATTTCTAAGATAGAGGAGAGGGATTAGTGACCCTAGGCTTTAATTAGACTATTTCATCAGTTTTTGCATTGTTTACTGTTATTAAAAGAAAACTCATAAATATTTACGGTTATTGATTTTATTTTATCATTCATTGGCTAAAGCTATCTTCAATCCAATTGTTTCGTCCAACTAATTCAATTAAATTTCTTGGGTACTTAGTCGCTTAGTCCTCGTGGGAACGATACTTTTACTCTCAAATCACTATATTACTTGTGCGATTGGTGCGCTTGCCAAATCGACTAACAAGTTTTTGGCGCCGTTGCCGGGGACTAAGATTTGTGCTAATATTCAAAGAAATTTGAAAGTGTTAGCTTGGACGCTTTGTTTTATTTTCTGTTTTGTCTTGATTTCTTTCATTTTTCTCTTTACTATTCTATTTGAGTATTTAATCATTTAAGCTTTTCTTGTGTCAATTTATTTTTAGCTATATTTTTCATTGTTAACCGGTGTTTCTTATTGTGTAGGTGGCCGACATTGGACGATCGACCTTGAACAAGCATCGGTAAAGTCTGGCTGAAGACTATAAACTTAGCGCTCTTGGGAGGCAACCCAAGTTTATTGCTTTCGTAATTTTTTTTTCTCTTATATTTTTTTTTTGTTGTGGTTTGATGTGCTACTATTAGTAATATTTTAACTGCTATTTATTATTTATTTTGGAGTTGAATTGATAAATGCTGATTATGGTCATGTTTATTATCTTGGTGAATGGCAGTTAGGATGTTCGTAATAGCATTTTGTTTTGTTTTGTTTGTGATGTTGTGTCTTCTTTTCCTCTATTAGGCTTATCTGGGACAGTGAGGACACTGTCAAATTTAAGTTTGGGGGAGAGGTTTGTTGATGGGTTTCTTCTTTGAGAAAATTTTGGTTAATTTTGTGTTGTCCATATGCATGTGTAGTAGGAGTAAATTTTTGAAAATTTTGAAATCTGAAAGTTTGAAGTTTTTGGCAAGTCAAATCATGTCAAATGCAATTCTTTTTAAGAGTTACCTCTTGATTTTGCTAATCTTAAGTTTTCATATTTTGCAAGTGTTAGCTCTATCACTTCAAAATAACAGGAGTTTTATTTTTGTCTCTTTGAATGGTTTTTAGATCATTTTCATATTTATATATATAAAAAAAAAGTTCAATAAGAGGCTAGTGAAAAAGGGATTCAATAAGGGGATAGCTGAAAGTTTCAATAAGGGATAGGCTCTTGTAATTAAACTAAAATGAGAAAATTGAAAAAAAAATTTCCAAAGGAAATAAGGAAAGTTAGGAAGCTATATCCTTGAGAACAAAACAGTGAAGCCCTTGAGAATCGAAATAAAACGACGCCTTTGAGAACAAAGAAGTAATTTAATTTTGAAATTTTTGTGAATTTGGTTTTATAAACTGTTCCAAGAGGTGAAGCTTTGATTTCAAATTTTCTTGTGGTTTGGTTAACTTTTCTTATTGAATACTTAAGATTGCAAACTCTTGAGTTAAATCTTTTGAGTAATGGTTTGATGAGGCTTGGTTTGCTTTAATTCACATTTTCAGATCTTTACTTCTCCTAGTTGCACATATTCTTGGTCACACATATTTTTCTCAAAATTTTTCTCATTGAAAGTTTTTGCTTGAGGACAAGCAAAGGTTCAAGTATGGGGGAGTGTTGAGTTCTCAATTTACTGTCATTTTGATGCTAAATACCCTCTCTTTTGATCTCTTTCTTGTTGTCTTGTAATTCTTAGCTCATATTTTGAGTAGTTTAGATTAGTTTTAGTTTTCTTTGATCTTTTAATAAATGGAGTGATTTCATGATTCTTTCATGCGATTCAATGAGTTTATTTGCTATTTTTGGTGTAGGTTGAGTTGGTAAAAAGTTCGTGTTAGAAGATGGAATGCTAGAGCTGAAATTCTGAAAATGCTGATGTGAATGCTGTCTCCCACAGCTATAGCGGTAGAATTTACAGCTATAGCGGTAGAGTGCTGGAAAAAAGATTTTGCAGCCTTCTTCTCTGCCATCCACCGCTATAGCGGTGGATCTTCACCGCTATAGCGGTAAAACCTTAAAAAACTCAATTTTAAGCCTTCTTCTCTGCCTCCTACCGCTATAGCGGTGGGAACTTACCGCTATAGCGGTAGTTCGCAATCCTGCACTGATATAAAAGGCTTCAGATGAAATTTTTAGGGTATTCTGGAGTTGGAGACTGAAGGGAGGCGCCGTTTTGGCTGAGAGGAGCCAGGGGAACCTGATTCTCAAGGCTTGGGGAGCTCAATCCATCATTCCACCTCAGATTCATGGCCAACTTCATCTCTTTTTCTGCTTTCTGCTGTTTATTTTTTATGAGTAGCTAGATTTCCTATCTAGGGTTACTATGAACTTGAACTCTTGAATAGATTTTACATCCTCTCATGTATTTGCAACCTTATTTCAATTAATATAAGTCTTTCTATCCATTTTATTGTTGCGTTATATGGACTTGATCAATCTATATGTATGCTTGTTGCTGTCTTCGAACTCGGGAGAGGGAGGTGAGAGTAGAACACTGAATAGGAAGGACGAGTGCGTGAACCTTACTAAGTGTTGTTGCTTGTTAGCTAATAGGAATGTTAGTTAATCTCGTTTAATCAAAGCTAGGTTGGTTGTATTAGGCTTAGCCCACACAAGGAATTGCGTAGGAGTTGAGTAACTTAATTGAGATTCGGGAGGATTCTTTTAAGTTATTAGAATAACCTAGGATTAACTTATAGGGTTGAATACGTTGCGAATACGTGAGAGGGGTTTTGTAATTTCTAAGATAGAGGAGAGGGATTAGTGACCCTAGGCTTTAATTAGACTATTTCATCAGTTTTTGCATTGTTTACTGTTATTAAAAGAAAACTCATAAATATTTACGGTTATTGATTTTATTTTATCATTCATTGGCTAAAGCTATCTTCAATCCAATTGTTTCGTCCAACTAATTCAATTAAATTTCTTGGGTACTTAGTCGCTTAGTCCTCGTGGGAACGATACTTTTACTCTCAAATCACTATATTACTTGTGCGATTGGTGCGCTTGCCAAATCGACTAACAATGGCTCCAAAATCCACTCAGGAATTAAAACATTTGGCAATAATCCAATAACATAAAAGTAAAGAAAATATAAAGCTATAAAAACAGGTGAAAAACTCATAACAGAATGTTGTTATTGGCAATGTAATTCAGCTCACGATATAGTCCTTCATCCACAGTGGTTAGGCCTTTATTCTTCCAGAAATTTCAAAAGCTCCACGTGTCTCTATTTTCTCTTGTGCCAGCTCAAAGTTTTTTTTTTCCATATGCTAAGTCATTTCCTTTGGCTGTATTCTATTGCCATATGTAACAATACTCACCCTTTCAAAAACAACCTTGTCCTCAAGGTTGATGTTGGCAAATTTTTTGGTGAGTTCATTTATGTCTTCCCATGTAGCTTCACTTCATGGTAGGCCTTCCCATTCGACAAGCACTTAAGGATTAGCATAAGTGGAAGACATTCATTGTGCAATAATAACTGCTGGTGTGTGATCCTTATTTGTAAACGGTAATGGAATAACAGTTGAAGGATTGTCATGGAATTTTTTTAAAAGAGAAATGTGAAAAACAAGGTGCACCTTAATAGCACTAGGTAGTTGTAGTTTATAAGTTACTTTACCAATCCTTTCTTCTATTAGATATGGACCAAAGTATCTTTTAGACAACTTCTAATTTAGTCTTTAGGTCAATGATTGCTGCTGGTAGGGATGCAACTCGACCAACACCCAATCACCCACTTCAAATTCTTGTTTGTGCCGGTGTTGATTGGCATATTTAGTTATTTGGTTTTGTGCTTACTGTAGTTGCTGAAAGGACTGTTAAATTGGTTTAACCTCTAGATGAAGGTTACTAGCCGAAGTATCATTCACAGCTTTCAAATGGTAGAAGTAAGAAACCGATCCATGGGCAACCAATGTTTGTAATTCTGAAATGCTAAGAGCCTTGGACCCTAAATGTGATTCCTTTTGCAATTTGATTATCTGACTATCCTTGTAGAACTGTAATGTTTTGGTCCTAAAGTTTATAAGAACAAGACCTAATGTTGAGAGCCATTGGATACTCGACACTAATTCAACTCCTATTGTACCCAACAAGTAAAAATCAATGGTAAAAGTATGTCCTTGCAATTTCAAGGATACATTCAAGCATTGCTATTGACATATTAAATGGCCGCCACTTCCACATACACTCTAAAAGGATCTATGGTGACAGTTTGTAACTTTAATTTAGCTACCATATCCGAGCGCATTATATTATGTGTACTGCCACTGTTAATCAAAATATGAACATGGACTATGCCACACTGCCCTTATATACGAATGGTGCTGGCATTGAAGGGTCCAAGAAGAGATTAAAACTGATCTCAGGCAAAGAGTTAGTTGCTTGTGTTGCAAAATTCGTGGTGACAGGTATAAAAGGGCCAATGAGATCATCCAGTTTCTCTTGTCCAAGTAGCAGGCTATAAGATGCTTAACATTTATGACCAGTATTGTATTTGGCTAGCACAACCCTTTTTCACATCTTGCTTTGATTTCAGCAAGGTTCAATTTTTTATAATGTGAAGTGGGTTAAGAAAAAGTGGCAGAAGGAGTAGGGACAGAAGTAGAAGTAGTTAGAGCAACAAAGTTTGTGGAAAAAAAAGATGGAAAAAATGGAGATGATTAAATGGGATTCGTGGGTGACGGTATGGAAGCTTTACTGGAAGTAGTGGGAGAGTTTGAAATTGAGGATTTCGGCAATATAAAATCATTTTGCATATGGTTATGTTTCTGTTCATGTAATTTTGCTAAAGAGACAACATGGAAATAGGTTTGTGGCTGAGTTAACAATAGTTTGCAACGTAGATGATCTTTTAAACCATCTATAAAGAAACTGATGAGCCAAGTTTCAGGAAGTTAGGTTACCTTAGTGGAGATTTCCTCAAAGTGGGCTTGATATTCAGCTACTGTAGATGTTTGCTCAAGCTCTTTTAGGGTGGTTTGCGGATCTTCATACAAAGTGGTGCCAAAACAAAGCAGCAAAGCATTAAGAAAAGCTTCCCAAGTGTAGATGAAGTCCCCTTTCATCATCCATTTGTATCAAGCATAGGCAGGACCAGTCATGTGAAAACTAGCAATACAGATGCGATGCTCCAATGGTGTCTGATAAGCGTTGAAAAATTCTTGTATTTTGAAAATCCAATCCTCAGCATAGGTGCCATCGAAATGGCGAATTTCTATTTTCATTCCTCTTGGCTAGAGAAAATTCAAGGTGGGCCAGTAATTCGCCTCGACTTGCATCAGAATTAGGTTCTATGTTTGCAGATTTGTCTTAGGTAGCAACTGAAGAAGTGTCGTCGGTCCCTAATGGCGATTTCTGAACAAGGAGTTGACGTAGCAAATCATTGATATTCTGCATTAAAGTCTCCATTTGTGACATCCGTGAATCCAACATGTTACAGGTTTCTTCAATGCGAGCAAATTAGGTTCCTTCAGCCATGAATATGAAAATGAAAGCACCAATGTAACAGATGGCCAAATACAACTGATGGAATTAAACTGATAAATTATGTTTATTGAGAAAAATCAACTTCTCCCTTTCGAGCAGAGAGATGGCTCCAAAATTCACTTAGGGATTGCAACATTTAGCAATAATCCAATAACGTAAAAGTAAAGAAAATATAAAGCCGTAGAAACAGGTGAAAAACGCGTAACAGAATGTTGTTCATGGCAAATAATTTAGCTCATGATATAGTCCTTCATCCACTGTGGTCTTCATTTTTCCAAAAATTATAGAAGCTCCACGTGTCTCTATTTTCTCCTGTGCTAGCTTAGAGTTTTTTTTTTTTTTTTTTCCATTTGCTAAGTCATTTCCTTTGGTTGTAGTCTATTGTCATTTGTAACAATAATACCAATAAAAAAAAATAAATGAAGCATATATGTGGAGTCCCAGTGTCATATAATAATGATTAATTGTGGGAAAAGAATTGTCACCTTTCAACGTGTAAAAAGAAGAGAACAATTTTTTACTTGATAATCTATGTTGCACTACAAGAAAATTGATGATCCGAGACAGAAAAATCTTTCTTAGATTTATACAAAAAAAAATTATCTTAGATGAATCTATGATAATTTTTTTGTCTCTAAAAATTACGTTGTAAATTTGCTGAAGAAAATAATTTAGTCTCAATTATGAGACAAAAACTTTCTTCAAATTCCTTTTCAGAATTTAATTTTTAATTTTTAAAAAACTTTTAAAAAAATTAGAGACGAAAAACCACTCCCTCAAATTTTTTTTTTCAAATAAAAAAATTGGAGACAAATTTTGAGACGAAATTAGTACAGATTAGAGACAAGAAAATTTCTTCCCTAATTTAGTATTTTTTGTAGTATTTTTTTTAATTTCCTTATTTCAATATTTGTTGTCTGTTTCATTTATATGCATAAAATGTTGTCACATAACCTTGAAATACCAATAAATTAAATGGTCTAGAACGCCAATTGCACTTATTTTTCATGGGCTAAAAAGAAACAATTCGTTTCCTTGATTATATATAATGCATCTGCTGGCTAGGCTAGTTACATGATATATATTTAATCATTTAGAAGTGAAGTGTCTGAATGATGCATCCCACAAATAGGTTACTGTGAGAATAATTATTGTGTATATGGGAAGAACAATAGTGGATGAACAGAAACAAGTGTTCAATGATTAGGGCGTGGCAAGCAAGTTTTTAGCACACAGATACAGCACAACAAATTAAGGTTTTTAACGTAATAATATATATATATATATATATATATATATATATATATATATATATATGTGTGTATCATTGTCACCATACTCATTAGCGTGTGATAATATATAATCATTCACTATTGGGATCGGAATCCTATCATTAACAAATTTAAACTTGTTAAGAGGTTGCCCCACTTCTTCATGTTCATGATCCATCACCAAATTAATTCTTTTGTTTTTATTTTATTTGTAAAAGTTGAAAGAAATTTTGATATTTTATGTATTATTTTGCTTCAAAAGACACATATTGCATTGGTGATGTACGTTTTCTTAGATTTTTTCAAAGCAAGTGACGTCTGGATTTCTAAGGATAAAACGTCAAATGTAAGATGCGTTTGCTCTGTTTTCTGGCTATAAAAATAGGGGAAGTCTGCATGAAAGAGAGAGAGAAAGAGACAAAGTTAGAAGAAGAGGAGAAGAGGGAAAGAAGAACAAGGAAAGAGAAAAAAAATAGAGTCCTCGAAGCTTCAAAAGCAAAAATAGTGGTGGTGAAAGTGCCTTTGTGGAGAGGGAAAGGAGAGAGAGATGGATCTCATGCTGTCTTTAAGGACAAACATGGTGCTTATTACATTTGGACTATTAAATTTTAAATTAAGTGATTCAGATTTTAATATTTTTCAATATTTTTATTTTAGATTTTAAAATCACTTAAAAAATATTAAAATCTGAATTGTTGGATTTGAAATTTAACAATCCAAATAGAATAAACACCATGCTTATCTTTAAAACACAAACATGGGATCCAAATTTGAAAAATATAGGGGCAAAATTTTCATCTTAGCATGCATATGATATTTTTGTCATGTGTGCAAGTTGACAGTGACAAAACATATGAAAGAGTTTAGGTATGCATTTTTGTCCATCGTTACCATTAGTCAAAAAAGAAAAATTAAATAAAAAAAGATGTGAGATTAAACCAGGCCAAATAATTTTTTGGGACAAAATCGAAACCTTGTATAAATCTCAGGGACAAAAAAAATATATTTTTGCCTAAAAATAATACACTAAACAAGAATTTTTGTTTTTTATATTTAAAAAGAAAAAATTATTTTTGAAAACAATAAACAAAGAGGCCCTAATTTTTAATGGGATTAGTTCAATTGATAATAGGAGTTATTTTTTTAATGCTTTAACATTATATTGATTTAAAAGAATGTGTATTTATTTACTATCAAATTTATAGTTCAAGTGATATAAAATTGGGTATTGTGGGTTTAAAGGTCAAGATTCGAGCTCTCTTGTAATTAAAAAAAAATGTGTACTTAAAATTATTCAAAGAAAAAATTAATCATTATCATTATTATTTTTGTATAAAAGCTCCATAGCAAAATCTTTTGTTAAAAAAAAAAGCAAAAAATTATCTTTTAAGAATTCTTTAAATTGTTTTAAAAAATATATTAGAATAATGAATGTAGATAATTGATAAACAAACTTTTCAGTTCAAAAATTTCAATCTGTCATACACTAAAAAAATTACAAATATTAGAATTTTAATAAAATTAGTTTCTATTTATAACACTTACGAAAGAACCAAAATTTTGCGGAATGACCAATTATGTTTTCAACCATGCTGTTGAAGACAATTTTTTTTTAAAAAATAGTATTTAAATAATTTTTTTTATTTATATGATATTGAAAACTACTTTTCTTTCCTAACAAAAAAAAAATACTTTTCTTCTTTGATGGTTACAAGCAAAGATACATCTCAATAAAATGAAATTAATTATTTTTATTAAAAAAGAAAGAAATTAATGTATTTTTTTTAACATCAATATCAAGAGTAAAAATAATTTTTTGGTTAAAATATAACAAAATTAATTATCTAAAATATTAATAATAATTCTAAAATTTAATGAAGATTTAATTTTAAATACTAATTAGACGACATCTTTTGAATAAAAAGAAGAAAGAAGCTAGAAGCAGAAATTGAATTGGTGACTTCTAATTTTAATATTATGTACGTTTCTTCTTTGGTTATTTTACATTACACTTGTAAGAACCCTTAATTTTCCATTTGTTTTCCAAAGATGGTGACATTTGGAACTAGAGAGGACATGCTTGAGAATTAGCCATTCTATTTATATGGTTGCGAAAGAGCCTTTGTCATGATAGTATTTTATGAGAAGATAACTAAACAGAGGTAACTGTAAGCATTGTAATTTATCTTGGTCTCCGTCCAAATTTCAAAAATAAAATAAAGATCAAAATAAAAAAGAGAGAGAATAAAAGAAAATAAAAACCAGAATAAAAATAAACAATAAAATAAAAAATAAGAATTAAAGTTAGAAAATGAAAAAATAGAATTGGGAAATAAAATTTAAAAAATAAAAAAACAATATAATCAAAAATAAAAAAAAGAAAGAAAGAAGGAAAAAGAGAAAAAAGGGAGGCCCAATTGGACTCCCCTCCAAAAAAGAAAACCAAACAACCCATTAAGATTGACCAAACTCAGTCAATATGGCATATCCCTTAACCAAACATGCTTAAACTCGAATAGCCTATCCCTGTGTACTAAAAACCTGGATAGTTGATCATTGTAGTCAAATGACCCTTTGAACCCCATAAACCCTAGCCACTCCTCGATGGGAGGGCTGAAGAGCTCTAATGAGAGGAACGACTGGAGTGCATCATCGATAGGAAGACTAATCACCTAACCAACAGACATCCCTCTATAAATAGGGGTGACTATACTTGAGGGTTCTTTTGGAGAGATTATAAGATGCTCTTAGCTAGGTAACCATGAACAATCAGAGAAGAACAAGGGGCATAGCGAAGTAATCAACAAAGGTGAATGATCTTTTCTTCTCATTTCCATCATATAAGTTATTTTTTGAAGTTTTTTGAAGGTCTTTTTCCTAGTTTTAGTGATAGAGAATCTACTTCGAAATATTTTGCCCTTCCAATATTCTGAATTTGATGAGTCTTGGATTGCTTGCAAATTTGTTTGTTAAGATCCTTTGCTGATTTGGAATAGAATGAGGATGTGTGTGTGTGTATGTGATCTCTTTGGAATTTGTGAGTTTTCTAACATTACTTTTGGAATTTTTGATGTATAACAACACAACTACTATCAAAGTTCTTGTTTCTTATTCGAACGAGATCCTTGTTTGCATTTTTCCATGCTACTACAAATATTACAATGACAAAAGTCTTGTTATAATCTTTCACAGTACGCAATTGAGTTTCAGATTAAGTAGATGAGATTCTTTGTTAGCATTCTTTGTTATTTTAGTTAGATGATAAAAGGAAAAAAGAAGTACTATAAAAAACCCAGAATCAGAGACGGAATTTGTCCATTTCAAAATCCGTCCGTGATTTCAAATTGGAAAATAGGGAATCAGAGACAGATTCTGGATGGAAATTTTCCATCTCTGACTGAACTTTCATCCTTTATATTAGAGACGAATTCTAATGTGTCAAAATTCCATCCCTATATATATATATATATATATATATATATATATATATATTAAATTCAAAATATTAGAGATGGATTAGTTTGTGCATAAATTTCATCTCTTAATAATTTAAGTGCAACAACGTCGTATTGAGCGTCTAATAGTTTAACCTACAATAATATTGATGAGGAAGTCCATTTCTTATGATGTTGAAGTACCTACCTACCTAACCAAAAGCACATATGTGTCTCTCTCAAGTCCTCAATCTACACGAACCCTATGCTAGTGGATTTATGAGCAAAAGTGATATCATTCTTAACATGAATTCAAAAAGGCACTATATTTATTAATGCCTGATCCATGTAGTGTGGCTGTAATTAAAAACTGTTAATAAAACTGGCAATGACTAATTAACAATTAGGAAAAATTAGTATTTCAATCATATATATTTATTTTAGTTTTTATTTTTATTCTTTATGTTTCAAAAGTTTCAAATTGGTATTTTATATTTCAAAGTCTTATATTGTTATTACTTTTAAATAGTGTGTGTTGTGATCCCAATTCTAATTTCTAACCACTACCATGTAATAAGAATCATCATGGCTAGTTAATATATATGTTATAAATTTTATCCTTTAAGGTATGTAACCTAATTTTCTTTTTTTTATTATTAGACTCAGGTAAAAAAACTCATTTTTTTAATAGAAACTCATTTATATAAAATTACAATAAAAAAGAACTAACCTTGAAAGACCATTAATTCAATTCAAAAGCACACTTAATAACTTTGGGATTTTTTTAAATTTTCTATTGCGTTAAATTTATATACAATTTTCTATCAAGAGATTCTTCTTTGCTTTGCATTTGAAATGAGCCTTCGCAAGCCATCTTTTTATTTCTTTTAGCTGATGTAACTTCACGGTGTTCATTAAAAGTTATGTCTCTTGTTTATTTTAGTCATCTCTTGTCTAAATCAACAATTTTGTACTTGTTCTGGTCAGCACTTGTGTGTGTACTAAAGTGCTGACCACTGGGCTAATATTGTTTGTTTTGTTTTATTAGTTTCTTTGATAATAGAATGGAGCTAAACTGTTTGTAACTCCTAACTCGACTGCTTAGGCCTTTTATGATATGTTGCAGTCTGCATAGGCTTTTCTCTGGGAATGGTGTAGTAGTCATCTGTAAGTTATATTTCATTTCTTTTTTTGGTTAATGTTTGAAAGCGTCTTAATTTCTTATTTTGTGTGCATTAACATTTACCATCGAATTGCATAGTTTTGACCCTGTTGTAGACCTGGCCTGAGAGATTGCCCTGATCATAAGGGGAAATTTTGAAGCAGCTAGCTATAACATAAAGACAGTTCTTGAAAAACTCAAAGAATTGTGGTTCCAAGAGTGGGCGGTATGTCTTGTTCTGCAAAAACACTTCTCAATTTGTACTTGTAGATTTTAATTTCTGTTACTCTGTGTAGGTATGGTACAAACGGTTGTCAAAACACGAGGACCAGATACGAAGAAACTGGACCAAGAAATGTGATGAGATTTTGCACCGCATGATGTGGAATGTTCGTGCTCATTGCCGCACTTGCCCAAGCTGGAATCGATTAGCGAGGATATTATGCAAGAACTAATCTGAGAATGGGAGAAGGAGACATACAAGGAGAAGTGCAACAAAGTGCAAACGAACAGGGTGTCTGTTGTTTATGGGACACTACACACTGGGGGTCATATTCCTGCCACGGAACATATGTGTCGGATGGTAAGACATGTACTATTTTTACACTTTTACATCGTTGCTTAAGGTTAGGTAAAACATAACACTATATTATGCAGGAGCACCAAACTTGGGAGGAGACCTCACTTGTTGGACCTCTTCATGGGGATCCACAGGGACACTGAAGAGTGGATTGACGTGTGTGATCAGCCAAAGTTTTTGTGAGTATAGTAGACTTATTATTTCTGTTGTATAAATGATTGATTAATCTTATATTTGTAGTTATATCTATTTAACAGGCATAATATAGTATGCTTCCGTCATCCCAAGCATCTGCGGTGGGGGGTGATAGCGAGGAAGTGGACAATATGCAGATATGGCTACAGGTTGTCAGGAAGAAAATTAAGAAGGGCCATATATTTGGGACTGGCTTAGAAGTGCGTCATATTGCTTCATCAAGTCAGCCATCTGGTAGACCATCTCCGAGCTTGCATTCAGACTTTAAGGAGGAGTTATAGTGTCGCAAGGCTCCTCTCTCGGAGGAGCTGAGGTCGCTGAGGGACACCATCAACATTCAAGTGTCCATCATCAACCAGATGCTGGCAATGATGAGTGAATTCATTAGCCAGGTTCAATCTCCTCTTGGTAGCGATGTAGCAACTAATGATGATGAGACTCAGCTGCCCCACCAGCCCTTGGAGTAGGTTTTTTACATGAGTTCATTAGTATTTTTTACATGTATTAACTATGATTTTAAATTTCAATGTATAATACATTTTTTTGAATTTGAATCATTGTATCACGTTTAAATTTACATGAATTCATTTGTATTGAAGTTTGTTGCAAAATTTGCTAGAATTTGCTTGAAAACAAGTCTACTGTTTTTTGGTTGGTTGTCTTTTTATGCATATTAAAAAAAATGTCAACACTTTAGGGACGAAAATTCCGTTCCTAATCTGAGACGGACTTAAGGACGGAATTTTTCATCCCTAATTTGAGACAACAAAATCTATCCCTAATTTCGTCCCAAACTAAAGACGAAATTAGGGATAGAATTATCCATTCCCGATCCCAAACGGAATCAGTTCTGTTTTTGAAACTTCCGTCTCTGATGTGGAGATGAAATCTCGATTTGTCTGCGATGCCCAGTTCAAAGACAAAACAATTTTCGTCTCTGAATCTGTCAGAGACGAATTTCTCTTCAATCAGAGACGAAATTTTCCATCTTTAGTTTTGGTTTTTCTTATAGTGAAGCTAGAAGTACAAATTGATGTCTTCTAATTTTGATATTATGTATGTTGCTTCTTTTGTTATTTTACACTACACTTGTAAAAATCCTCAATTTTTCATTTGTTTTCCAAAGATAGTGCCATTTAAAACTAGAAAGGAGATCACACTACCAAAAAAAAAATTAGAGATCGAAATTTTTCGTCTCAAATTCTATCTCTAAATAATTGAAAATTCGTCCCTAATTTAAATCTGAAATTGAGGGAAAATTTAAATAATTAGAGACTGATTTTGGGATGAAAATTTTCTGTCTCTAATTGTTCTTTTTGAATTTCGGTTCCTAATTTTTAATTTAATTTTTGTTTTTTAAAATTTTAATAATCAGAGATAGAATTGGAGACGGAATTTTCTATTTTTAAAAATTTATTCCTATTTTCGTCTCTAATTTTTAATTCAATTTTTATTTTTTAAAAATTTAATAATTAGAAATAAAGTTTTCTGTCTCTAAAAGTTCTTGTAATACCATATAAAAAAAATAAATAATAATAATTTTAAAAAAAAAACCCACACCCCCCGTATCCTTTTCTCTCATGTCGAATGAGAGAGTTGCGGGAAAGAGGAAGGGGGCTTTGTGTGTGTGTGTGTGTGTGTGTGTGTGTGTGTGATGTTATATAGTTTGTAATATTGAGTAGAATTAAAAGTCTTGTATTGGATAAAATATGATATTTAAAAAAGGAATTTAATTGTTGTTCCTTTTATTTGAAAATGTGTCTTTTAAATTGAAAAGGTGTGTCTTTTAAATTGAAAATGTGTGTCTTTTAAATTGAAAAAGTGTGTCTTTTAAATTGAAAAGATGTATCTTTTAAAATTGAAAAGATGTATCTTTTATTTAAAAGATGTGTTTTTTATTTAAGAAGAAGTGTCTCTTAATTAAAGAGATGTCTCTTTTAAATTGAAGGGATATGTCTTTTTATTTAAAAGAAAAGAAAGATGTGTCTTTTAAATAAAGAGATATGTCTTTATTTAAAAGGATATGTCTTTATTTAAAAGGATATATCTTTTATTTGAAATTGAATTTTAAACTTATTTTAAAATTCAATAAGACATAAATTAAATAGACACATCTATTCAAAAAAAAAAGACATGACTTTTGAAAATTGAATAGACATGACTATTCAAAATAGAATAGACATGACTGTTAGAAATAGAAAGACATATCTATTCAAATTGAACAGACATAACTGTTCAAACTCTATATATATATCATATTAGAAATCTACGGTGAGTTTTTTTGGTTCCAAGAGGGCTTTGTTGTATCCTGGAAGGGTTTGCCTGTGATTCCCCAATACACAGACATAAACTCTTTAAAGAAAGTGATTTATCACGCCTCAAAGCCTTACTTTTTCCTAACAATTTTAAAGAGTTTATATTCCTGTCATTCACTATTATGGAGAATCCAAAAGAATTCATCAAACTGGATCGCTTTGATGGCACTAATTTCACTCGCTGGAAAGACAAGATGATTTTCTTGCTCACTGCCTTCAAGATTCACTATGTTTTAGACCCTCATCTGCCTGTGCTGCCAGATCCTAATCCTGAAGAATCTGATCAACTCAAAGCAGAAAGAAAGAAACGTGAAGAGGATGAACTCATATGTCGAGGACACATTCTGAATACCCTGACTGATCGTTTATATGATTTGTACTCAAATTTGAAGACACCAAAAGCAATTTGGTCTGCTTTAGAAACTGCCTACCAGACAGAAAAACGAGGTACTGATTAATTTCTAGCCCTACAATATTTTGAATTTAAAATGGTTGACACTAAACCAATTATGGATCAAATCCTAGTTTCAAAACTAAGGGATGTTGAAGTCAAAATTCCAGATACTTTGCAAATTGGTGCAATTCTTTCTAAATTGCCTTCTTCTTGGAATAATTATAGAAAGAAAATTCTGAACTCCACTGACAAATTAACATTAGAAGAATTTCTTACTCATATTCAAATTGAATATGAAACTCGTGCAAGAGAAGCACTAATTATAGCTTCAAGTTCTACTGTTAATCTTGTCAATGAAAAGAATATTCACAAGGGAAACAAGAATTTAAAAGCAAATAAGAAATCCTTTAAGAAAAAGAAAAAGGATATTATTTGTTTCCATTGTGGTAAAAAGGGCCATGTTATTCGTGAGTGTAGATATAGAAAGGCTGGAGTTAACTTCAATAATGGAAAGAATGAAAAGACTGAGAAAGCAAACTTGGTGGAAAGCACAATATCAGAAATGGTGGCCATAGTGTCTACACTTCACATTGGTATGATTACCGAAGTGAACATGGCTAATGCAATAATGAAAAGCCAAGACTGGTGGCTTGATTCGGGTGCAACCATCCATGTTTGTAACAATAGCGATTTCTTCAAGACCTACACAGAAGTCAAAGATTCTGAAAAGGTGCTTATGGGAAATCATGTTACTGCAGAAGTGCTTGGAAAGGGATCTGTAGAGATCAACTTCACATCTGGACAGAAATAGACATTGTTAAATATATTTCATGTACCAGAAATTCGAAAGAATTTAGTGTCTGCTAGTTTGCTATCTAAGAAAGGTTTCAAAATTGTAATTGAGTCTGACAATGTTATAGTGTCTAAGAGTGGAACATTTGTAGGAAAGGGTTATAATTCTGATGGCATGTTTAAACTTAGTACTAATGTAATAAATGTTGATTCTGCTTATATTGTTGACTCTGACTATACTTTATGGCATGCTAGATTAGGACATCTGAATTTTGGTTCTTTGAAATTTATGTCCAAAAATGGTTACATCAATTGTAATTTCAAAAATAATGGAAAATGTGAAATTTGTATACAAGCAAAAATGATTAAAAAATCCTTTCATAAAGTTGAAAGAAATACAGATTTATTAGACTTGGTGCATTCAGATATTTGTGAATTAAATGGAGAAATAACAAGAGGTGGTAAAAGATATTTTATCACATTTATCGATGATTTCTCTAGATTCACATTTGTCTATTTACTAAGAACCAAAGATGAAGCTTTTCAAAAATTTAAAGAATATAAATCAATAGTAGAAAATCAAAAGAATAGGAAAATAAAAATTCTTCTTAGTGATAGAGGTGGAGAATATTTTTCTATTGAGTTTAATAAATTCTGTGAAGAGCATGGTTTAATACATCAAAGTAGTGCACCTTATACTCCACAACAAAATGGGTTGGCAGAAAGAAAAAATAGAACCTTGGTAGAAATGGTTAATGCTATGTTATTGAATGCTCGTTTGCCACATAATTTATGGGGTGAAACACTTTTAACTGCATGTTATACACTTAATAGAGTGCCTTTAAAGAGTTTGAAAACATCACCTTATGAACTTTGGAATAATAGAAAACCAAATTTAAATTATTTTAAAGTGTGAGGGTGTATTTCATACTATAGGGTTCATGATCATCAAAGAACTAAATTAGGACCTAGGGGCATTAAAAGTGTTTTTGTAGGATATGCACAAAATTCAAAGGCCTATAGACTTTTGAATGTAGAATCAAATGTGATTGTAGAATCTATACATGTTGAATTTCTTGAAAATAAATTTTTTCATGATTCTACCAATGATCAATTGAAAGATCAAAACCAAAATGATGATGACACATATACATTGTCACATTCTGGTGATGTTAATAATAAAAGAAAAATTGATGAAAGTCATCAAGAAGTTAGAAAGAGTCAAAGAGTTAGAAAAGAAAAATATTTTGGTTCTGATTTTATTTCTTCACAAGCTTTAGTCTTTCTTGTTGAAGGAAGTAGAACTGATATCTGTAATAAGATACCTATTTTATTAAATGTTGAAAATGATCCAAAGACTTTTCAAGAAGCAATGTCTTCTAGAGATGTAGCTTTTTGGAAAGAAGCTATAAATGATGAAATGGACTCAATTATGTCCAATAACACTTGGATCTTAGTTGATCTACCTACAGGATCAAAAACTATTGGTTGTAAATGGGTATTTAGACGAAAATATAATACAGATGGTTCTATTCAAACTTTCAAGGCAAGATTGGTGGCTAAAGGCTTCACACAGAAAGAAGGTATTGATTATTTTGATACCTATGCTCCTGTAGCAAGAATAACATCCATTAGAGTACTTTTATCACTAGCATCAATGTATAAATTACATGTACATCAAATGGATGTTAAGACAGCATTTTTAAATGGAAATTTAAATGAAGAAATTTATATGAATCAACCTGAAGGTTTCATTCTTCCAGGAAATGAAAACAAAGTTTGTAAATTAGTCAAGTCTCTTTATGGTTTGAAACAAGCACCAAAGCAGTGGCATGAAAGATTTGATAGTGTAATACTATCAAATGGATTTATACATAATCATGCTGACAAATGTATTTATTCCAAATTTACAAGTGAATATGGTGTCGTTATATGTTTGTATGTTGATGACATGTTAATATTTGGAACAAATATGTTTGGTATCTCTGAAACTAAGAAGTATTTGACTTCAGTCTTTAAAATGAAAGATATGAATGAAGTGGATACTATTTTAGGTATTAAAGTTCAAAGAGATAACAAAGGAGTGACTTTGTTACAGTCACACTATATAGATAAGATGCTTGATAAATTCAAACATTTAGGAATAAAGGAGTTTAATACTCCTTATGATTCCAGTATAAAATTGACTGAAAATTCAGGGAGAATGATAGCACAATTAGAATATGCAAGTGCAATAGGTAGTATGATGTATGCAATGCATAGTACTAGGCCAGATATTGCATTTGCTGTTTGCAAACTCTCAAGGTTTACAAGTAATCCAAGTAATGAACATTGGAAAGCAATTTCTAGAGTGTTTGGGTATTTGAAAAGAACAAAGCACTTGGGAATTTGCTATAGTGGTTTTCCTACTGTATTAGAAGGTTATTCTGATGCAAGTTGGATCACAAGTGTCAATGATAATAAATCCACATCTGGTTGGATATTCACCTTGGGTGGAGGTGCCATAAGTTGGGCATCTAAGAAGCAAACTTGTATTTCCCATTCCACAATGGAATCTGAATTTATTGCATTGGCAGCTGTTGGAAAAGAGGCAGAATAGCTGAGAAACATGTTGTTAGATATTAAGTTGTGGCCACAACCTATGCCAGCCATTTCTGTATTCTGTGATAGTGAAGCTACTATGTGTATAGCTCACAACAAAATTTACAATGGGAAATCAAGACATATAAGCTTAAGACATGCTTATATAAGGGAATTAGTCACAAATGGAACAATGACAATTGTTTATATTAGGTCAAATAAAAATTTGGCTGATCCATTGACCAAACTATTGCCCAGAGATGTAGTACAACAAACTTGTATTGGAATGGGGTTAAAACCCTTAAAATAAAGCACTAGTAATGGGAACCCAACTTTGAGTTAGTATACACTCTAACAATAAAAGTTCAATGGGTAATAACAAGTTACTAAGTGTTGTTTGAGGCACAGACTCTAAATTGAGACCTTGTTCAAGAATGTACTACATAATATTATGTCAAGAGTTTTGCATACTGTTACAAAGAGAGGATGACAAAGGTCTTAATGGTATTGTTAAATGTCTGGAGTAACAGGGACATAATAACAATACCACCTATATGAATATTGAAGTGGTGCCGCTTCAAACAAGATTTAAAAGGATTGATCTTGTAAATATTCATGAAACCAGGATTAGTTCATGGCCATAAAAGTGCTAAAGCGAGATTACCGGAACGTCTTCACAAAGTTAACGATGTCATATGTGTTGTACTTTCGGTTTTGACAAATGGAGTTATGGTTCAAATCTTATGATACCACTAACTTCGTCAAAACTTTAAAGTGTTACACTATTAGGAAGTTCAAATCTCTGTAAAGATACTTTCTATTATGTATGATATCATGTAGAAATATTACAAACTAGTGGGGGATTGTTATATAGTTTGTAATATTGAGTAGAATTAAAAGTCTTGTATTGGATAAAATATGATATTTAAAAAAGGAATTTAATTGTTGTTCCTTTTATTTGAAAATGTGTCTTTTAAATTGAAAAGGTGTGTCTTTTAAATTGAAAAGGTGTGTCTTTTAAATTGAAAAAGTGTGTCTTTTAAATTGAAAAGATGTATCTTTTATTTAAAAGATGTGTTTTTTATTTAAGAAGAAGTGTCTCTTAATTAAAGAGATGTCTCTTTTAAATTGAAGGGATATGTCTTTTTATTTAAAAGAAAAGAAAGATGTATCTTTTAAATAAAGAGATATGTCTTTATTTAAAAGGATATATCTTTTATTTGAAATTGAATTTTAAACTTATTTTAAAATTCAATAAGACATAAATTAAATAGACACATCTATTCAAAAAAAAAAGACATGACTTTTGAAAATTGAATAGACATGACTATTCAAAATAGAATAGACTTGACTGTTAGAAATAGAAAGACATATCTATTCAAATTGAACAGACATAACTGTTCAAACTCTATATATATATCATATTAGAAATCTACGGTGAGTTTTTTTGGTTCCAAGAGGGCTTTGTTGTATCCTGGAAGGGTTTGCCTGTGATTCCCCAATACACAGACATAAACTCTTTAAAGAAAGTGATTTATCACGCCTCAAAGCCTTACTTTTTCCTAACATGTGACAGAGAGAGAGAGAGAGAGAGAGAGAGAGAGAGAGAGAGAGAGAGAGCCATCGTGCTGTCGGTTGAGCCAGTCCTTCCTCTGCCCTCATCTCTTCCATGGCTCGGGTTTGTGCAGAACAGGGGCGACCGAGAGGGCGAGAGAGAGAGAGAGAGAGAGAGAGAGAGAGAGAGAGACAGCGTCGTTGGCGTGAGAGAGAGAGAGAGAGAGAGAGAGAGAGAGAGAGCCATCGTGCTGTCGGTCGAGCCAGTCCTTCCTCTGCCCGCATCTCTTCCATGGCTCGGGTTTGTACAGAACAGGGGCGACCGAGAGGAGGAGAGAGAGAGAGAGAGAGGGAGAGAGACAGCGTCGTTGGCGTGAGTGATCGCCAGCATTGTCTGACTGCAATACCGCCGGCCACCTCAACCCGATGATGCTAAGGTCCCTCTTCTTCTGCTATTCCGTTTGCTCTTCTCCTTTCTGCCTTTTTCTCTGTTGACCGATCCCATTCTTCGATTTGCTATTTCTGTTTGGGTATGTGTTGATCTGGGTGAGAAAGGAGAGAAGCCGAGATAGAGAAGAGAGAAGACAAAGATGATGGCTGGCCGGCGACTGTGCAAAGGGAAACGACAACGAAGCTTGGTGTGAGTTGCGCGTTTTCTGATTTTCTTTTAAATCAAATCCTATCCTTTGTCTTGCTAGTTAGTGTGCTGCATGATTTCTAGACTATCTTTTTGAGTTGAATTGAAAACTTGACTTGTGGGAATTTGGTCTTGTTACTTTTGCCTAATAAAATTGTCTTGGTTCTGCAAGTGTTCTGATTTCGATGTAAGAAACTTAGGTCTTTTTAGTTCTGTCTGGAACAAAATAATAGTATGCTTCTTGATGATTGATTTTGTTGCTAAGTAGATAGTAATATGTTTGTCATTTACTTGATTGTAATGAGTTCATTGGCCTTTATACTGTGACTTACTGGGCTTGGATTATTTTGCTAAATTTCTATAGCTGAATGAACCTATGTTTGTGCTATACTGTAGCAGTTTAGCTTTTTGGGTGGGATGATATTGCTAACACATTTTAGCTGAATAAACCCACAAGCTAGAGAGAATAAGAGAAATGTGGTTTAACTTGTGCCTAGAATTTAGGTGCACAGTTATTGAAACGTATTGATAATATCAACAACTAAATTCTCAATGCTTGAAAATTAAACGCAATAGTCGTATTTCAAAAACATATAAGCAGTATCATTGAGTATTGGCAATTACATATTGCAGTTAGTTTCTATGAGAGGGTATTACTAGTCTGCCTCACTTCAACATGACAGATTACATAATCTTACTAAGGCACTTCTTTTTGCCTATTGGCTACATCTAGACTTCATTTACTTGTGGCAAAAAGATAAAAGGAAAAAAAAAAAAGAAGAATTTTTTTTTGGGGATTGACCTGGATATCTAGAAGAGTACTAGCTTTGAGCTTTGAAATTCTTATGCTCAAGTTTTCATTTCCTTGAATCTTTATTCTTTAGTATTGTCTTTCTGGTGTGGTTTTTATGATGAACGAAAAAGATTGGAAGTAAAACTTGATCTGAATTGACCATAACATTAGCTGAAAGACTCCATATTTTTATTATTTTAACCATTATGGACTGTCAATGAGCGTTTATTGTTTCTCTAGAATACACCCTCATTTTGGTTTTTACTTTTATATTTATTTTAGGCAATAGGAAAAATTAAAGCTGCAAAGAACAAGCCATCACACACAACAACAACAACAACAACAACAACAACAAAAATAAATCAAAGAACTACTTTTCCTAACATCATTATTGCAATCAATAGTATTACATTTGATGGCAGAACTATTCTCCTTAACTATTCTCCCACACATTTCTTTCCTTTACACAACACACACTATTATAAAGCTGAAGGATTTAAAAGTGAGAAATTGATGTGATGTTCTCCCCCAGGCTCCCTCACTCAATTAACTAGTGTGCTGTTAATTGCTTTCTAGTAAGCTTTGATCAAACTTATAAGATATTACTTCTTACATGGTGACTAGTACTTTTAATTATTGGTTATAGGTACAAGCTGCACAGGGCATTGAAGGCATGGATGGAAAAGTAATCAGGATAATCCCTATTCTTAGACTCCTTTGGGGAGACATAAGATTCATAACTTGGTTGCCTTATGGTGTCTTTGTAGTCATAATTTAACTTTTGTTTGTTATTTTTTTTAAGGGAGATAGCGATGCTTGTCCTTCATTAGCATCAAGCTATGAAGCTTTATAACTAACTAGGATTTTTAGTTTTTTATTTTTACAATTCGGAATATTATGTACAAATTTAACTGAAATATTATAGTTTTGGTACATTTTACTTCAATTAACTTGTATGATTTTTTATTTTTAGTAATTATATTGAATATATAATTTTAGAGGCATTTAAAAACTGTTACAATATACTCACAAATCCGCATTACAGGTTAAATAATTTTATTAAAAGAAATTATATTTAGCGGCGGTTACAAATCGCCACTAAATAAAAAAAGTAATATTAGCAGCGGTTTTAACTACTGCTATTTTGACAAAAAAAAATAGAAATTAGAGATGGAATCAGGGACAGAAAAATCTGTCCCTAATTTGAAATGGAATTTATTTCCGTCTCAAATTTTTGCAACACCCAATCAGAGGCCAAATTTTTTTTATTTCTAATCAATTAAAGACATAATTTTCATGAATTAGAGATGAAAAAAATCTATTCTAATTCATCATTTTCTTGTAGTGTCGCTTTAAAATTAGCCATCCCATTTATGTGGTTTGAAAAGAGCTTTTGTCATGGTAGGATTTTGTGAGCTTCCAATACAATTGAAAAATCATTACAATTACAAGATTCTTTAGTTCATTGTGAGGGCCACTAGAAAGGCAACAACATGGGCACAAAGTAATGTGGACATAATTTTTAAACTAAGCTAGATTTTGTCATTGAAAGTAGTAGAATTGTTGAAGTTGGATTTTTCATCAATTTTTGCAGGAACAATACTTCTATCAGTAGGTTTGTCATTTTATACAAAAATGATGTGATAAACTTGAAAGCCTTTGTTATTAAATTCAAGTGCAGAAAAAATTGATTGAAATAAAAATGAATAGTGAGGCGAAAATTGCCTTCTCTTCTAACTTGGACACAAAAATTTTCGTTCTTTATTGTCGTCCCTCATTTTATAAACATTTCTTTGAACATTTAAGCTCTCGGAATACTTTATTCGTTGGTATTCATTCTTGTACATATAATATATACAATTACGTAAAAGTCATGTCCTTACCATTATTTAAATTCCAACAGTTTTATAATGAAAAGTAACAAAAAAAGAAGATTAATATCAAAAGCAATCTTAGAATGTACGAAACAATATAAAAAGAGGCTTGCCAATACCGTTAAAATGGTTTACATATACAAGACAATATTAAAGTTGATGAAAATTAGTGGAATCATAGTCTCGCATTAATTATGACTTTTCAATCTTATATATTATTTTCTGTTTCAATTTCTTGGAGTCCTGATCCTATGATGTAGAGAGGATTCTATGTCATCTCACTTAATTTCTGAACCAATTAAATCGTGACATGTGGCACATATTTTGAAATTAAAAACATCCGAGTTACAAACAATAGCTCCAAACTCGTGGCTTATAGGAAGTGGGAGAATACTTCTGTCATCCAACTAAAAACTGATTGTTATCTTATATACTCAAAATTTAATATATAAACAGATTTTGTTATTATATATAAAACTTAAAACAATATATATAAATTATTGTATATTATTAAACAATAACAAATTTATAATAGAAGAATATGTCATTATTTTACATAATTTATTTTAAATTACATAAAATTTTAAAATTTTTAACAACAAATTTTATAATATAAATTTAAATATTATTAAAAATATATTGTGCATATTAAAATTATTTTTTATAATATTTTAATTCAACTGATTCGACTATTATTCAATATTTTAATATTTTACAAATTAAGTTAGGTCACGAGTTCGAGGCTGCTATGTGAAATTCGAATATTTTTGCTTTCAAAATGTATGCCACATATCATAATTTGATTGGTCTCAAATTACATAGAATCTCTCTACGTCGGAGGATTGCAACTCAATTTCTTAAAACTATTTTGGTAATAGATTTCCTATCCACTCATTTTACTGTAGAGATTTCCTATCCACTCATTTTACTGTAGGAGTAAGAATGAAAATGTAGACTAAGCATGAAAATTTAGACTAAGTTATTTCCAATGGTGGCACAAAATTTTCTAGACCAATATAAGCTAAATTATTGATATACGTCTATTGATGAAATTAATGTAAGTAAATTATTGATATACGTGTATTGATGAAATTAATGTAAGAGAAATGTTTTTTTTGAATGGAAGGTACCCTAATAGCAGCATAGGCATGCCGGTTTTTGAGTGTAGAACTGATATAGAATTATCTAACCTAGATTTATGTTGACAAGTTGAGGAAAATAAGTGTTTAGAGTTATTTTGTGAAATAGCTGAGCCTTTTATTTTATTAAGTTCGTTAAGTGTTAGTTCATCTTTAAAATTTTTATTGGGATTTAATTTATGTTAGGGCATATTAAAATAATTTTTAGAATTTATTTTGGTTTTTAGGGACTAAAATGAAAGAAGAAGATGAGAAAAGTTTAGAAGGGCTAATACAAAAACCAACAACTTAGGGGTACACCATCCAGGCTCAAGTGCTACATCATCCAGACTCAATGCTAAGACACTTATCACATCTCCTAGTACAGTCCAAAATCCAGCAAGTGAATGTTGTAGCATCTAGACTCAAATGTTGTAGCATTTGTGCGACATAATTAAAAAGGGCATTTTTGTAATTCTCTCAAAGAGAGACAGATATATATGCTTGAATTAGGTCAAACCAAGGTGGAGACACCGTAGAGAAGAGGAGAAATGCTACAGAGAAGCTGGGAACGCAAATTTACTTCAATTTCTCTTCATCTTTTCATCTATATTCAAGTTTCTATGTTAGATTTGAATTTTTCTAATATTATGGATGAATCTTTCACCATGAATTGCAAATTTTTCTTTGTCAAAGGGAAAGACGTAGCTTCCTTTGAAGACTATGTATTGGTTTTTTAATTTAATCTACTAAAGTTTCTTTTTTCTTTTGAGCAATTATTTTGGTGTTTCATACTTTCTCAAATGGGCCAATTAATGATTGAGTTAAGGTTCATGTATAAAATTAGAAAATTCATACGTCAATAAGTGTGCCTATGGAAATAATTGCTATGAATAAATTTGATCTAAGAATAAATAAGTTGCTTGTGCTTATGGTAGAACTCATTTGTGTTTCATGTCTTTTCTTAATTTAATTTATATAGTGAATTAAAAAATTTAATTATGTTTAAGAAAGTTAATTTGCCAAGGAATTGATCCTAGTTAATTTTAAAGTTCAACTATCAATTAGAGATTACAATACTCTTATTAAAAGTGAAATCAAGTCATTGTCGGATAGGTTAGTGAAGTCGAATATCTAATACTTTTATAATGGGAAAATTACACAAAATCCCCCTGAACTTTGGAGTCTTACAATTTATTCCTATAAATTTTCAAACCTAACAAAAGACCTTCTTTTACTTTCAAATGTTTGCAAAAGAACTCATTCGTTAAGTTTAATGTCAAGTTGACTTTTAGTCAATGGTCTAGTTAATTTTTTTCATGCTTATCCAGAATAAATGTGTCACATTAACACTAATTTTAGTAGGGGTATTTGTCCTCTCAACCTAAAAAAATCAGCAAATTAATAAATCAAGAAAAATAAAAAATTATGCATAAAAAATAATGAAAATTGAATCAAAATTATGGTGTTTTAGATTTGATTGGATATGAAAAAAAAATTAACTTAACCATTGACTAATGGTCAACTTGACAATTAACCTAACAAATAGGGTCTTTTGCAAATATTTAAAAGTTGGGAGAGGTCTTTTGTTAGGTCTAAAAGTTCATGGGGGTAAATTGCAAGAACTCTAAAGTTCATAGGTGTTTCGTGCAATTTTTCCATTTATAATTGATAGTTTCTTAACATTCGCATTGTTTTATTAGTGTTTATTTTTTTATTTATCGAACTTTGATTATTTTTTAGTATAAAAAATCTTAGTCTAGTTTTTTTTTCATCTAAAACATTCAAATTTGACTGTCTAAATAGATTGAAAATAGTAAAAAAGATACTTGATTCTTCTAATTTTCATGGAATGATACTCGATTCATTTTTTATATTACTTGTACAATTTAATATACTTGCCAAGTGTTTAGAGCAACAAAAACTTAGTGAAAAATTAAATAAAGGTCTAATAAATTATAATCACATGCAGCACACAAGTACCATTCATTTGAAAACTTCAGTGATTTGATTCAAGAACGAAGGAAAAGAGTTCAATATTCACAAATTCAATATAATATATAGTGATTGTTGTCAAATTATAACATTCGATAACTCAATATCACATATAATTTTACAAATCAACCACTCCATGTTCTTCCATTCTCAATCAGCAAAGCTCTCAAATGGGATTTTGCGAAGGGAAGAAGATTTTGGCAAAGCTGCTTTCACAATAGGGTGGTTGAGAATTTTTTGACTCCTCCACTCATGGAGCTTAGGTATTTGACGTCTCCATAAGTCATCAATTATAGGTGTAAGTATTTAGCGAGCAATACCAATGAACTCCGGACTGACTTATATGATCCAAAATCCATTTAAATTTTCTCAGTCTTGCTTTGTAAGAAACCCTCTGAAAGAAACATTTCTGGCTAGCCTCATTCCCCATCCAATCGATTCATTACCCACGAAAACAGAGCTAATCCAGCACAACATTGTCACAATCATAACAAGAAGCGAAAGTGCATACAGAAGACGTTATTCATGCTTCAGGGAATTAAATAAAATGGCATCGTCTAAACAAATGAATGATTGTGGGGTCATTGTGAACTAGTAATCGTACTTTCTCTCCTTTATTAATCAACAATAATGACCCGATTAAAAAAGAGTTTGTGAGAGTGAGTGAATGAGCTTTAATCTTTGCACACCTAAGGCAACAAAGGAGGAGTCTAGAGGAGGACCCCACTTCACCAACTGTGACATCAGTTGGGTCACCAGCCCAGAATTGCTTGTCTATAACAGAGAAGAGGTGGGGTTGATTACCAGATTCTTTGACGAAAATACCGATACCCACGAACCCAATCTGTTATTTATCTCATTACAATTGATTTGCTTGAGATGACAGAGCACGAGTAGAGACAAAGTCGCGTTGTCATGTCGTTGACCCATAAAAGTATGTCAGTGCGTTGCGTGCAGTTTAAGGATCGGTATTCTATTGCATGGTGGAGTTGTGGGTTTAATCCTTGCCCGGCATGCTTGTTTCATTTCCTCTTTACTTAAATCACTGAAAAATTTAGAGTAATTTACTCATTTGATCTCACAAGTTTATTTATAGTTGTTGAGACATTATATTTGTTCTAAATTTATCATTTTTACTAATTACTTAATTAGTACTTTTTGTAAGTGGAATAGATGATATTAATGAGAAAGATAAATTTAAAACAAAAATAAAATATGTAAGATTTAATTGACAAAAAAAAATTAAGACGAAATTGAAACTTTATATAAATACTAAGGACGTAAAAAAATATATAATATTTTAGAGGTTAAATTGAGATAATTACTTTTTCAAAAATTAAATTAAAAAAATCTAATTTTTTAGAGACTAAATCAATAATTAACTCAAAAGTCTATTTCCCTTTTTTTTCTGTAAGAATTGGCCAGACATGTTCTTAATTTTAGTAAGTTTTTAAGGATATCTCTTATGAAAGATTAAATTTTTAACTTACTAAACATTTATGGTAAAATATTGCTCAAGTTGATCAGTTGAAGAATCGATTTGTTATGAAACATTTTATGAAAGATTTGTTAGTTTTTAAATTTAAACTATCGTTATCACTTCGACTAACTAATGTGGTATAGAGTTTAAGACAGTTTGAGTTATGAATCCTTGTGTAATTTTATTTTAAATTTTTTAAATGAGAAGATAATGAATGGTATACTTACATCGACATTAAAATTTTTAGTTAGAAGAGTAGTTTACCAATATAATGAGTTTGATTTTCTTTTTACTGTAATAATAAATAAACTATATTGGTGAGAATCGGCATACTATTATGATCTATAATGATTTGTTTTATCTTTATTTCATAAATTGAGCTTATTAAAAAATAATAAAATAATTTTTTCGGTAATCATGAATTATTTGGCTTACCTTGATCATGTGACTAGAGCTTAATCTACTCCTCAAATTATTGGCAAGATTCACTTAATGCTAACCAGTAAAAGGCCATTCATCAAACAAATTTTCTTAAGAAGGCAGAGAAAACACATAAACAGATTGTGTGTGTGTATATATATATACATATATGTATTGTTTTTTCCAGCATTCTTCATTGGAGGTTATTTTACTTGAAGCATTATTGAAAACTAAATATAAATACTTTAACCAACGAGTATTAAAATCTGAATTTTAGACAATGTAAAAAATTAACCTTTTTTAATATACCTACTCCTTTGGTAGTGAGTAATGATGTAATGAATAAGTGAGTGAATCTGTGAATGTAAATATGCCAACTTAAAACGTTTGTGTTGAAGTGGTGTCAATTCAGTATATTTGCTTCTGATTGGCCAAAGAATTCATGAATTCAGTAATCATCATTACTCCATTGAACAATAAGCCATTGACTAAGCAACCACTTATTGGATTCACCTTCCCCATCATTTTCTTCGATTCGTGTCCCTTAATAATCCACATTTTTAACTATGAAATTTAAATATTTATTATAAAAAAATATAAAAACTCCACCTAACAAATAAGATTATTAATTTAGTTTCTAAAAATTTATAATTATTTTAATTTAATTTTTAAAAAATTAAGTGTTTCAATTTGATCTCTAAAAGATTATATATATATATATATATATATCAATTTAGTCATTTTTATCACTAAATTTTAATTTATTATTGTCAAATCTCAAATTTTTTGTCATCAATAGTTACTTTGACAAATAAAATAATAAGACTGAGACAAAAGCAATTTTTTAAAGGACTAAATTAATTGAGATTTGAAATACTTCAATTTTCAGAGGCCAAGTTAAAAAAAATCATAATATTTCAAAGACCAAATCAATAATTTCCTTACAAAATTTACACAAACAAAATTTCCATCAAACTAGTTTCCTGGTCTAACCATGTTTCCTATTCCTTTTAGGCAACGAATTCCTTAATAAAAATAAAATAAAATAAAATAAAGAAGCCCTCATAAATCTAGAGTTTCCCAAATAATATTAGGATAATTGAGAAAGAAAAATTCAAAAGCAATGCACTTTTTATCTGCACCAGCTTGACAAGTCTACAAGAAGGGTGAAGTGGAGCAGTTTTTCAAGGAGACCACAACTGTCTCCTTCTTCGTTCAATCGTTCTCCCACTCCTATTCATATTGGGATCCTCTCTCAACTTTCAACCCATCTCTCCTTCTTCCCATAACCTCCACAACTTTGGACTTAACTGTTCTTGTGCTTCAGTTATCCCTGGCCTCTACCTTCTCCTCCCCTTTTTCTTCGCAAATTAAAGGCAGCTTCAACTCTAACATCTCTTCTTCATTTTCTGCCATACACAATGGTTTCAGAGACCACAGTCTGATTTCAGACATGTTCGACATATTGTTCGGCTGGTCAAAAGCTTCAAAATGGTAGCTTTTATGATAAAAGTTTAAAACTTTCTGGGACTAGTTTCTCTTGTTTAACGATCATGTGCTTCTTTCTTATTTGAATCCATCTTTGGTATTGTTTTACTGGGTTTCAGCAAGAGGGTGATCAAAGGAGCTCGGTGTCGGCTTAAGCTGCTCAAGAACAAGAGACATGCGATAGTGAGGCAGTCACGTGATGACGTGGCCGAGCTAATAAAGAGTGGCAATCAAGAAACTGCTGTTAAACGGGTATGTAAAATCTGAAATGTTTCCGTGTAATTCGAAGTGTTGTCTTTCAATTTCCGAAACGTGTTGTTATACTTGCTGCTTCATCGTTATCTGTCTCCCCTGTTATATGATCCTGTTTTAGTAAAAACGAAAATCTTCCATCAAGAATGATAATGGCTTAGTTCCTGTCATACTGGGATCGGGAGGTGGTTTTCCATTAACAAAATAGCATAGGTGGCTGAATCTGCTTGTGATGCTGAATCTACAAATGTAATTAATGAATCCGAAATTCTCTGTGCTAGTTTCAGTCTCAACAATTTTGATTTGTTTTTTATCTAAGGATATTCTTGTTAATTTCCTAATCACTGTTTGATTTATTTTGTTTAATCAAATCATGCTAGATATTAAGTTTTTCTATTATTGTATTATTGAGTGTAAGCAACCGGAGACTTCTAGACACTATAACCCGTTTAACTCATCTTTAGAAGATTAGGACTATCGAAGAATTATTCCATGAGCATCATATTTTGCAGTCTCAATCTTACCATCAGTTTTGATCAAACTTACAGGTGGAGCAGCTAATCAAAGATGAAAGATCAGCTGCAGCATATGAATTATTAGACGATTTCTGTGAATTTATCCTGACTCAACTCTCCTATATCAGAAGGCACAAGTACGGCTTGCTAAATAGTAAAACATAAATGAAGTTATGATTCCCCCATACACCATTGGTTCTTGTTCAAGACAATATTGATCTGATTGTTCTAACCTGCGAAACATAGGGATTGCCCAAATGATATTAACGAAGCAGCTTCGAGTCTAATATATGCCTCTGCTAGATGTGGGGATCTTCCTGAGCTTTGTGCCGTCAGAAAGCTCTTTGGAGAGCGTTATGGTCAGAAATTTGCAGCTACTGCTGTGGAGCTGTTGCCTGGGAATCTTGTGAACAATCAGGTTTCTTACAACTGAAAAAACAAACAAGTTCAGATTTGATTCAGTTTTAGCTCATTAATGATGTTTTATAATAACAGTTAAAAGAGAGCCTCTCAGAAAAATCTGTGCTGGATGATATGAAGTACAAAGTAGTAGATGAAATAGCTAGAGACTACTGCCTTCAACCAGAGCTTTTAGCTATTGAGTACTACCCTGATTGGCAACAAGAGCAGGTAATTCTGCCACACCACAGTTCTATATATTTAAAAAAAAAAAATTCTGCTAGACCACAGTAATTGTCTTGTTAAGGAAAGGATAGTGCAAGAGCTATAGTACAGATTGAACAGTTCGCCATCAAACTCACTTTAAAATTTCAACTTCAATAAAACGTTGAGTGTGGGAATATCTGACATGTAAGTATGTCACATACAGACTTCAGTAAAATTCACTTTCGATATGCTTACATGAGTCTGAAACCCAAAAATAAGTTACCTCTAGAAAATTGTTATGATGGTAAATATGTTAATATCTTTTTCACAGGTGAATGAAATCAAAGGGTATAAAGTAGAGGAAGCAGGTGCCCAAATAAATGATACAATTGCGGGATCTGAGATGCATGCTTCAGAGGTTGTGGAGATTCAAAGAGATGTCATATGCATCGATTCATCTATCAAGAACTTCTTGTCCAAGTCAAGTGATTCTTGTTCTCTGCAAGAATCTAACATATCCGGTACTTCTGCACTGGTTTCTACTGTTCAGAAATATCACCCATGCATGAGCTTCCCTTTGCAAGAGAACATGGAGAAAGTACAAAACTTTACCAAGCCGCATTCCTTCACAAATTTTGGTTTAAGAGACACAGGGGAAATGGTAGCATGTGTTAATGACACGGAGGAAGCTCAGTTTATTGTATCAAAAGAAGGATCCTTCCTGGACCAAAGACTGCTCAAGTTCAGAGAAGAAACTCAATGTGGTTATGACTACCAAAGTGATTTGGATGAAGATGAATCAGAGAGTGGGAAGTCAAGTACGAGGAGCTCCAAAAAGAGCAAGAAGGTACGTAATAAAAGATCAAGAAGATCAACGTCACTGGAAAAACAAAGGATAATGGATATTGGTTGCATGGAATACTATCAGAAGCCATCCAGGCACAAAACTTGCCCTCATTACCGCTTAAAGCACCAGAAGCATTTCGTTCAGGCCTTTCCACAAACAGGCTATGCCCAGAAGAGACTGAAGCAGCACAGCTCCTCAGAGATGGAAAGAAATGGCTGCAGCTTGGACCACCCCTGCTATTTCTGTGTTTGTGATGATGATAAACACTGTTTGGAAGATCTACCAGTGAAGCCAAACAGAGGGACAGAAGCTATACAAATTCAACAAAAACCCTTTTGGAATGAAGAACCAAACAAAGGAATGGAAATGGTTTCCATCCCTCAGAGGGTAGTGCCTGTGTATAATGTATTCACATACCCAGATCGTAAGAATGAATCAGCAGAAGCCTACTCCAGAGCAGTGACGATGCCCCCAGAGCGCCAAAAGAATTTCAGAGATAAGATGGTGAGGACCTATTCATGTCCTTCTCAATATCCCAACCATGTTCACCCAAAGCTTCCAGACTATGATGATATAGCAGCTAAGTTCACAGCTCTCAAGAGAGAACGCCTAGAGAACGAAGAAGTAGAATAGGAGGCTTATGTAGTCACATGATCCAAAATTTGTATGTCCCATTTCAATAGTCTTCGTTATGCCTTGATTAACTTGCCTTATGCAGTATGGCTTGTAAAGATATTAGATAATAACTTGCTTAATACTCGTTAAGAATTATAGCTTTTAGTTAAGTGATGACTGCTTAATTTCCACAATTTGTTGTCACAGAGAGATCGCTAAGAAAGTGAATAATTGAATATGGACTCTCACCATGCAAAAATTGAAGCTATGGTTAATAAGGTAGCCCAATTTAGTACATACGCTTTTTCCCAGTCCTAGGCCTGCTTTAGAAAGCTTTCACAGAGTTTCTTGATGATAGTGACTAGTGACTCACTCTTGGTGAAAAATTAAAACGAACTCCTAGCAAGCTTCCAAGTTTCTGTAATGAGATGTAGAAACTTGGTCTGAAGCGCAAAATGTGTAAAAGACATAGAAGCTGGAATCGGAATCATTTCATGTTCGGAGATAATTAGATGAGGAGAGAGATGAATATAAAATAATATTTTTCTCCATTTCACATTTTTATTTTTGTAAAATCAGAAATTTTTAGCATGTAATGATATATTGATAGAGTAGAATACATTTTTTTATACTCATATAATAGTGAGCGTTTATGATTCTTTTCATTATATTTCTTATATGATTTAATTTATTTTTTAAAAAATATGTAATTGAATTTTAAATTTTAAATTATAAATGAGTTGAATTCTTAATTAAGTAAAAATAACTTGTTTCAGAATATAGTTACGGAGTAATAGAAAAAGAAGAATATAGTAATTGAAAATTTTATATGCACTTATTTATATTTTTATTATTAGATTCTCTAATTAGAATACAATATATGTATGATTTTTAAAAATAACTAGGCAAAAGTATATGTCATATTCTCAATGTTTATCCCGATTTTTATTTATGTCTCTAACGTTTATTTTTTATCAAATATATCCCTTATGTTTCATTTTTTTTTATCATATATGTCTCCAAATGACAAAAATACCCCTCATTTCTCTCTTTTCATTCACACCCAGCTCGTCATAGAAGTAAAAAACTAGATAACTCACCGTCATTCACTCTATTTCTTCTGCCACCGCATCTCTCTTCCTTCCAATATTCTTGTTCTCCTCTCTTTTCTCTCTGATTCACTCTCTTTCTCTCTCAATCTCAAAAAATTTCTCTCTCCAGTTAGGTTTCTGGCAAAGAAATTTTTTGAGAGAGAGAGAGAGAGAGAATTAGAGAGAAGAGAGAGGAGAACAAGAATGTTGGAGGAAAGAGAGACGCGATAATAGGGGAAATAGAATGAATGACAATGAGTTCTTTGATTTTCTAATTCTTCGACGAGTTGGGTGTGAGTGAGGAGAGAGAAATGAGGGGTATTTTTATCATTTTAAAGCATATATGATTAAAAATGAAACATAAGAGACATATTTGACAAAAAATAAATATTATGGACATAAAAAAAATAGGGTAAACATTTAGGACATGACATATACTTTTGGTAAATTCAACATTGTATTTTTGGTTTTTAAGATATTTTTTAAATTTTTTTAGTAAAAAATTTAGTAACAAAGATATAAAAAAAAAATGTTATAAGTCTAATCCTATAATAATTAGAATTGTCATTATAGGTTTGATCCATTCAACTAGTCCACTTTAGTCTCGCAAATAGGGTTAGCTAGGCTAATATAATTCAACAAATTTCATTTTAAAGAAAAATTTTTAACTTAGTCCACCGTAGCCCTTAGACTTTAGGCTTTGGTGAATTGAGAAAACTAGCCTTGTTAGTTAGGACATTATATATATATATATATATATATATATATATATATAAAGATTTAATCCACTATTTTAAAATTTTAGTTTAATTTTTAAAGTTTTATAATCCTAATACATTTCTTTTTAAAAAATTGTCTCATGAGGTAGCCTAACTTAGCTTATGACCTTTGATAGACTAGTTTTTTAATCTATGATGTAGATATGACTTGGTCCAACTCAATATTTCATATTCATTATTAGCCTCACTCAATTTATATTTACTATTAATCTTGTAAGATTTTGAGTTAGGTTTGATTAGGTGGTTCCATTTGATAACCCTAATAGTAATATACTTCCCATAGAGGGATGCTATACAATATCTAGATACATAATTACCTAATTAAACGATTAGCATTATATATATATATATATATATATGTATATAACGGAAAAATACTTGTTATTAAGTTCCTCAATAATGTTAAATTATATGACTAGTCAATAAATGTTTTGGCTCAGACCTTCTTAAACAGGCAAAGAATAGACTATAGAGGCAATGATATAGCTTGAGAGCGAAATGTAGCCCCACCAAGGATAATGATAACACTTTTGTAAACGCACGCAGCCTTTTCAGCCAATAACAATAAGAGCGATACAACCTTCCAAAACGATTATATTAACTTTTCCAAAAAGAAAAATGATTATATTAAACTATTTTGTTTTGTACTAAAGTGATTCTCCCACGATAACTATGTTTTATTTGTGCCAATCGCAGCCCCTGCTATATATCAAAGTTTTCAGTCACTCCCTTGGCTTTTAAGTTCCTCAATAAACTAACTAATAATCAGAGTGGGGATTAATTATGCTATTATGTCTGATAAATATCTGATAATATCTTCTTCAACTTGGCCTTATATGTTTTATATTAGGCAAAACTTAAAATATAAGATAGTAAGTGTTGAGAAATCCCACTTGATAGGCTAATTTTGAAAAGAGCCCTTTTCATAATTAAAGTCACATCAATTGGTGACTAAATATTTTATTACAGTCCCAATTATAAACATGCACCATAAGTGATGAGTTGATATTGTGATCTTTGCTTAAGATTTTTTAATTAGTATAAAGTCAACCTATATTGAAACTGATAGAAACTGTAAAATGTGATTAATGAACAAACGAATGCAAAGCTAGCTCACATGAGAACCGAATTACAAAACGTAATGAAATGCTAAGAGATGAAAGGGCTTAATTAGATTGTATCAATAAACTAATCAAAGTGGTTGATTAAGTATTTGTTTGGAAAACAGTTAGGTAAAATGTGATTTGGGAAAATCACGATTTTCATAACATGATTTGAGTAAATCTAATTTTGAAAAAACATGATTTATATTTAGAAATTAGTTAGACAAATCTTTGTTTAGATAAACCATAAACATAAATTATATTTGGATATAGCTTTGCAAAAATATTTTTAGATGTGTAATTATTGGAAAGGACATTGATTTTATATTTACTCACTAATTAAGTAATTATCTCAATAATTTTTTAATTAAGTAACTTTTTAATTAAATTAGTCATTGTCTAATTAATTTTAATTTTTAACTAACTTTGTGACTAGTTGAATTTCAACTAAATTACTCAGTATTTAATTTTTTTATTCATTAGACAAATTAATCAAGTTTTAAGTTAAATAATCTTAAAATAATTACATGCTAATTAAAAGACCCAATTAGTCCAATAATTACATGATAACTAAATAATTACAAATTAATCAGGTTTTAAGCCCAATCCACAGAAAAAAAAAAACACAGTTGTTGTCTTCTTAGGATGTCGAGTCACGAAGATCTGACTTTATGACCCAACGTAATGTGAGGTGGGACTCGGGGTTAATTTGCAATTAATAAAAGTTGCAATCAAAAGAAGTAATTTTTACCAAAAAAAAAGTTGCTGGTCCCAAGCTTGAAATTTGCAATTCAAAAAAAAAAGGCCATCGTATTTGCTGCAGAATCTGAAAGAAAAAATAGAAGAGGCTGCAGGCGCTAAAATTTCTGCAGGGATTAAGACATGAAAACTCTATAAATAGAGAGCGTCTCTTCTTTCAGAATTCATTCCAAAAACTCATTTCTTTACTTCCCTTGTATAGCTTCTATTTATTCTAGAAAGAAATAGTGAGTTATTTTGTTTCTATTGATAGAGAGAGTAATAATTGTTCTCTCATATTAATATTGAGAGTAATTACAAATACTATATTCTTTCTAGTGTGATCCCTCTTTCACTGGCCCGTGGACTTAGCCTATGTTGGATGAATTATGTAAATTTTTTGTGTTCATTTTATTTTTATTTTTTTCTCATTTCAATTACGTTACAAGTCAACAATTTAAATCCATAATTTCCTAACACGTAAAACCATAGAACAATTGGAGAGGTGTGGGACTAAGCCTCTAATCGTACCTCTTCGGCGACGCCAACCATGAAATGCACAGAAAATTGGCCATAAACAAGCAACAGATATACATGGGAGAACACATGATAAAAGTAAAAGTGAAATCACAGTTCACACCGATCCACAACAAATTGTGTTTGATTCCATCTAGAAGTGACGACGTGATGCGGTGAGCCATACCCCAATGCAACGTCAAACGTGGTTGAAAGCGAGCCAACCATGTATTAATTATATATGTAACTAAATCTAATAATCTTTTATTTAACTGGGTCCTTAATCATCTAACTTTGCAGGGAAGGAGGGTGCTACTAAAATGGCACTTCATTTGGGTATAAAGTAAGGGAGCCTAATTAAGCCCAAAAACAGGAAAAACGCCAAAAAAGTAATTAAAAAGAAAAAAGCACGATACCATCATTGATAAAAGAATGACGCCCAAATGGGAAAATGTTGATGGATAATTTAACGTATTAATATATATATAATATGTAAGGCAGTGAATTATGATCGCATATTTGATGCAGTTAAATCCCTGTAAATTGATGTTATATATTCATTTTATAACCCAGCACCCTGCATAACAGAGGGTTAGTTTAATACCAAGAAAGAATGTGCCATTTGTCTTGGATGCAATGGTATGCACGAAGAAGAAAATGCGCTGTGATGGATTGAGTGGACAATAATGTTAGAATGAGAAGCACGTGCATGAAATGGGGGTGATGTGAGTTCAAAATATGGATTCCTTAATCACGCTGAAATTGAATTTGTAAGGTGAAACAGAGACATAGGGGGCAGAATTAGGTATAGTATAAGTGCAAGACAACAAAAAAAAGATTGGTGAAGGTTGACCAATTCACCGACACAAGCCGATTTCACCGACTTTTAGAGACGTATGGCCCTTTCTTCACAATATTGTGAAAGGGCTGTACCGAAAGTGAATTTCGGAAAGGTATGCCTCACTAAAATGTCACACACACACACACACACACACACACACACACACACAAATATGATCATAGTGTTGTACATAAATAGGTACAAAGTTAATTTTGCTTGATGGGAGTTCCATTAATGGCACATTTTAGTATTAATATATTATATATACCTGTTAGATTAGGCTGTGATAATTTAATTATTGCTGATATGAGGGTGCGCAGCAGCACGCCATTATTTCGGATGATTTTGGCAGTTGATGCTGTTGTCATCTCAACTCTCTTCTACTTCTAAACATTATATATATATATATATATATATATTTTGATATCTGCATTTGATCAAAGTTTGATATCGTCACTGATATTGTAACATAATGCTTAAAATAATAAATAATTAGTCACATCCGTATAATCCAATGGCACAATAAAAAAATTAATCATAAAAATAAATTGAAAAGTTGTTTGTGAGTATTCGTAGAAACAAATTTTGTTTTTATTGCAGGAATAAAGCAAAAAAGTTGATGCTTTTCCCAGCCATATTTTAGGACAAAATTTCCCTCATTCAAAATCATTAATTACTATTATCATTTTTTATTATTTTACCGAACCTCTTCCTCTTTTCTATATTTTTTATTTTATATATTTTTATGAATTTATTTTGACTAAAATATTTTAGATTTTTTAATATTTTAATTAAATTAATTATTTTGATGAATATTTTCAAATTATGTATCCACTCAAATAATACTACAACAACAACGACAAAGCCTTATCCCACTAAGTGGGGTCGGCTACATGGATCGCACGACGCCATTGAGCTCTATCAATAACCAACTCTTTAGATATCTCATTTACTAAAAGAATCCACTCAAATAATACTAACTTTATAAATTTTATATAAACTTGCTTTTGTAATAAATAAATTGTTTGAAATTGACTGACGTAAAGAAGAAAGTAGAACAGAGAAATATCTGTGACAGGAATTAGAAGAAGTTGGAAAATGGCATTCGATGGTTGGCCACATCATCATTATCGTACGGATAAAAAAGTGCTTGATTTGAATTACCCTTTACTATGTACTGGATCCCATCATGTTTGCATTGAATTTTGACACATGTACTGAAATGAATGGTTAAAATAGGCTCTTATTGTAATATTGTAACACGTTATAAAAATAAGCTGAAAAAATCAGCCCTTGCCCCTTTGGCGTGAGATTCTTATAAATAAAGCCCTTCATTCCCTCTGTGCCTCCCACTAGAAATCTTCTCATTTCCTTCGTTTTGCTCTCTCCAAGTGTACTGCACATAGATTTGAGATGGGTGCATCCAGAACCCACAGTTTTAGTATCCCATTCTATTTATAATTTGATAGTGTTGGGTTTCTAAATTAGAACCCAGACATCAAAATTCTGTCTTCCTCAATTCTGTGACCATTTCTGAATCTGGGTCCTGTCTGTGTGTGTACAACCCCACAAAAAGGCTCTGCTTTTTCGGAGATGGAGAGAGCGAGTGGAAAGTTCTTCACGCCCAGCACTGACAAATATTGTAGCTCTAGTGGTGATGACGACACTCCTATGGGAGAATATCAAGATTCAGGATTTCGAAGACCACAATGGAAACCTGATTTAGATGACGCTTTCGTGTCAAATTCGGATAGGCCTCTCAAGAAGATATGTAGCCCTGAACCTCAAATCCCCACTCCAACCCAACCCTCTGTTTCCCTCCATCTGTCTCCTCCATCGTCTTCAACAATCATGTTTCCTTTTTCCATTGATGGCTTTCAATACCAACCTGGAACCACAAATCTGCCTGTGTTTCATCCAACGTTAAATCACCATCCCATGATGTCTTTCCAGTTCCATCAACACAGCATTGCGGACCCCCCATTTTTGAACCAGCATAGGACTGAAGCTCCAAATCCAAGTCCAGGGACGATGAAGCCACTACATACTACTAAGCTCTACAGGGGAGTGAGGCAACGTCACTGGGGGAAATGGGTGGCTGAGATTCGTCTTCCTCGTAATAGAACTCGTCTCTGGTTAGGAACATTCGACACAGCAGAAGATGCTGCTCTGGCTTATGACCGTGAGGCCTTTAAGCTGAGAGGACAGGATGCCAGGCTCAATTTCCCCGAGCTCTTTCTCAATAAGGATAAAGCTGCTGCTTCTTCTTCCCCAACTTCCCCTCAAGTTTCAGGGCCAAGTCAGAACCCAAAGCATCAACCTCAAGTATCAGAAGAGAGCGACAAAGTTGAGGAAGCTGAGAGAGGTAATAATGAAACAGAGGAATGGATTTGGGGTGATATGGAGGCATGGTTTAACGCCATTCCAGAAGGCTCTTGGAGACCCGAGAGCTCTGTGTGGAATGATTTGGACACCACCAATAATCTTCTCTTTCAGTCACACTCACAGTACCCTGATGTTGATGCTCAAAGGCACGGACACGAAGACGACACAGTACCAGGTTGTTCTTCCACTTCCTCTTGTCCCACGAACCCTTTCTTCTGGAAGGGTAAAGATTGATGTTTCACCGAACAACCTGTGAATTTGAATGTTTCTTCCTCTAAGCTCTGAAGCAGTAATTCCTTAGCTTCATCTTCTTCTCTTAACTTAGATATACCATTAGGGGTAACAAGGCTGAATGTTTTTCAAGGCCTTTCAGCATCTAGCTCTTTAACTAGTACGTTTTCATTTGTTGTTTGTTTATGCTTTATATGTAGTATTAGTAGTTTAGACTTTAGAGCAAGATCATGGCAGAAGAGAGGGTTTTGTGATTTCCTTCTCAATTAGTCTCCATCCGTTATGAGCATTGTTTTTTAGCTCCAAGGATGGAAAATATATATATATATATATATATATATAAAGTACAGTCGCAGTTATGTGCTGTGTAAGTAATGTTATGTACTATCCAGTCTTGTTATAATAACATATCAAGAACTTTGCATATTTGCTTTGTAATTCTCATTATCTGTGAATTGGAACTGCCTTCAGGGCCACCCACTAAAATTTGGAAACCATATTCTAGATGGAAGATTCTTTTTTTTTTTTTAAGCCGTCCGATTAAATTAAAAATCATGTATGCCAGATTACTAACTAAAATCATCCCCTACATATAACTAAAATTAGATTTTTTTTAATTATTATGTTAATTTTCAATCTAAGAAGCATGTGGTTATACATTTATAATTTGTTGAGGACTCAAACCCAACCAGATTTTACTAGTTCTTTTCTTGTAAGCAAGTTTCAGCATAATTAATCACTGATTTTTTTTATACACATAATTTCACGTAGGTTTGAATTTGATTTTTTTTTTTTAAATAAACTATGACTAAACTGAAGCATACTTTATAACTTAACTAGTGTTGTGATCCGTGTAATGCACGGATAAATTACAACTCTAAAAATTTTCGTAACTTATAAAAAATAATAATAATTATAATTGATTTATATGAAACTTATGAGTTATGACATATACTTTTTAAACGTAAATATTTTGAATTGATTTATCAGTTCGATAATTAAATCTATTTTACCTACTTAAACTTTGACTTGAATTGATTTATTTATTTAATAGAATAAATTTAAATGAATAAAATACGTAAATTTGTTAATTTGCAGATTATTTGTTATTTGTTATAAATTATTTATTATACAGATTGATAATTAATTGAATATTGATTTCATTTTTATTTCTGAATGCATCTTTTTTTTTTGTTTCAATCGGATCCAAAGAAGAAAAACATTAAAGGTTGCTGCTACGTTTGGATTAGATTTCTAGGCCTCATATTTCCTTTTTCAAGAATCTGATTTTCATTTCTTTCTTTAGTCAATGGATTATGATTTAAAGATTCATATCTCAAACTTTAATTTTTATTAAATTAAGAATTATTTTGGAAAGAAATCAAAATAAAGTCAAATAAAGTAAATTTTTTAATTCACATGTCAATTTCAAAATCAAATTTATTTTACCTACTAAAAAAATCCTATAAGACACTACATTGGTTAAATAATAAAGGTAATTATTTTTTAATTTCAATTCAAATCATTTAAATCAATTCAAATAAAATAATTAATATTATTTGATATCATTAATTTACCAAATTTATTAATTTACCAAATTTATTTATTTATTCAAATCAAATCAAATAACGAAATTCACTAATTATTAATTTCACTAATTAATAATTATAATAATATATTATGACAAAAATATATTCTGCTATTCACTTGAGCAATAACCCACATAATATATTAAATACATTGGGACACACATAATATGATAATAATACTATAATTTATAAATTTGTGAAACTTATGAGTTATGATATATACTTTTTAAATATAAATATTCTGATATAAATTTTGATTATTTATACAAATATAAATTATAAATTTTAATATAAAATTTATGATAATAAACGACCACATTATATTATGATAAAAAGTAAGTTATCAAATGGAATAAAATAAAGAGAAGTATGTGTAATCAATAAAAAGTTTTTAATTTAAAATTTTATGCAAAAAATTAATAATCAAATTAAAAATGTTCATATGGAATATAGGATAATCAATTGTAAAGAAATTTTATATGTATGATCAAGAATTAATGCCAAAATGCTTTGATCCCCGTGCATGTATATTTTAATAATTTATTATGTATATATTTCAATTCAAATCAAATAATAAAGGTAATTATTTTTTAATTTCAATTTAAATTAAATAATTTATTTAATATGATGTCATTAATTATCTTACAATGGCAAAATAATAAAGACAATTATTTTTTTAATGTCAATTCAAATCATTTCAATCAATTCAAATCAAATAATTATTATTATTGTTAGTCCTAATGTATTATGCTATAAGTTTTGATGACGACAAATATGTGAGAATTAAAGTATGATTAAATCTTTCTTAGCCTAAATGTATGATTTAATCTTCTTGATCCAAATTCATAATTCAATCTTTCTTGGCCCAAATGTATGATTTAATCTTCTTAATGCAAATGCATGATTTAATCTTTCTTGGTCCAAATATATTCAATGCTTTATATATTTAAATATAGTAGTATAAATTGATTTTTGATAAAATTTATTGATTGTTGAAAAAGAATACTTTTTACTGTAGCACTTTTGAAAAAGAAATTTGATTGTTGGAAAAAGTATGATAAAGTTTATTGGTTGTTGAAAAAGTATGATAAAGTTTATTGGTTGTTGTAATATAATTTGAAAAGGAATGCTTTTTACTGTAGTACTTTTGAAAAAGAAATTTGATTGTTGAAAAAGTATGATAAAATTTATTGGTTATTGAAAAAAGTATGATAAAATTTATTGGTTATTGAAAAAGTATGATAAAGTTTATTAGTTATTGTAATATAATTTTAAAAAAAATGCTTTTACTGTAGCAAATTTGAAAAAGGATATTGATTATTGAAAAGGTTGATAAAGTTTTTTTGGTTGATGTAGAAAAGTTGAAAAATATTTATGAAACTTACTGTAGCTATTTTGACTAAAGCAGTCACTGTAGCAGTAAGGCTTCACTATATAACGGAGACTTCACAATACCATTTTGTATCAAGTTTCAATTGTTCATTTTTTATGTTATCTTGAGTTCTATTCTCTCTAAATTGTTAGAGAAAAATTTTGAGCTTAATTTCTGGATTATCTACACTTTGAGAGTGTCCACCACTATTTTTTTAAAGCCTTCAAAGTTAGTTGCTCAATGATTGGTTTGTTGAGTTAGTGTTTGAAAGAAAACACATTGTAAGGGGGAGAGACACCTTTAAGAAAGAAAAGATCTATGTTGTAGTGGCTTACAAGTGCCAAATTGCATAAACTTGTAGTTTATAATGAAATACTCAACAAATTATCTTGAAGACTGGATGTAGGCTTAATTTAAGCTGAACCAGTATAAATCTCGCTGTTTGATTTTCTCTTCCTTTGCTCTTTAATTATTTATATGTTCTTTACTTCCTTGCACTCTATATTCATTCATCTCTTTAATTGTTTAAAGCTCTATATTTAATTAATTGTACTCCATATTTATTCATCTTGATCATACTTATTTTACTTTCATAAAAAGCTTGGCATTGTTTTTAAAACTTCTTAAACTTCCATCAAGTTTTAGCAATTTTTTTTTTATAAACCCAATTCACCTCCCTCTTGGGTGCTAGCCATTTCTATCAATTAGTATCAAAACTTGGGCTCTTGATCAAATAATTAATCGTCTAAGAGTTGAAATATGACTAGCTTTGGTGATTGTGTTTTACCTAAAAGAAGTTTCTTTACCAAACCCCCTGTTTTCAATTGAAACCATTACATTTATTGGAAGTCTAAGATGAGAATGTTTTTTGATGCGATAAACCTTGATCTTTGGGATGTTGTGGAAAAAGGTCCCTATACTCCTACTAAGGAGGTTAAAGGGAAAGTTATTCCAAAATCCAAAAGTGAATAGGATGATACCGAAAAGAAACTTGTCCATCTTAATGCCAAAGCAAAGATGATCATAGTTAGTGCTTTAAACTAAGATGAATATTTTAGAGTTTCTAGCTGTGCAAGTGCTAAAAAAATGTGGGATACTTTAGAAATTGCACATGAAGGAACTCTTGGAGTTAAAGAGTCAAAAATAAGTACTCTCACCAATGAATATGAAAATTTCAAAATGAAAAGTGATGACAATATTAGTGAAATGCAATTGAGATTTACTCATATTACTAACCATTTAAAAGCTCTTGGTGTTTCTTATTCAGAAAAATCACAAACCACCAAGATTCTAAGATGTCTTATCCCGGAGTGGGAGGCAAAGAGGACTGTAATTATGGAAGTAAGAGGAGAGTCAATGAATTCCCTCACAGCTTTGTTTAGGAACCTCCAAAACTATGAGTCCAAAATAATAGAGATGAGACAAGAGGAAGAAACCAAGAAAAAGAAGATTCTCTCCTTTAAATCATCTTCGTTCAAGAAGGTGGAAATCTATAGTGATGAGGGAGAAGAGGAACTTGAAATCAATGATGAAGACATTGGTTTCTTAGTCAAAAAATTTAGTAAATTCCTAAAAAGGAATAATACAAGAAGATAGAGAAGAGACCAAGACAGCAACAAGGAAGATCCTACTTGTTATGAATGCAAAAAGGTTGGACACATCAAATGAGATTGTCCACAATTCATCAAGAAGCAAGAAGGAAAGAAAAGCTATGACAAAGGGGAAAAGGAAGCATATATTTCTTCTGTATGGGGAGAAAGTGAATCCGATGAAGAATAAAATGAAGCCAACCTTTGCCTTATGGCAAGAAAGGATGAAGAGGTAAACATTCTTGAACCTTTACACTCTTTTGATGAATTACAAAATGCTTTTGAAGAACTACATAATGAATCTTTAAAGCTTGCTAAAAAGCTAAGTTTTTCAAAGCAAAAAATTTCTTTACTTGAGGATGAAATTTTAAAATTGAAAGATGATCTTATTGCACTTAAGAAAGAAAGTCTTATTTTTGAAGATCAAAACAAAATTTTGCAAGAAGAAAATGCAAGCTTGAAAACATTGTCTATCTCTCCAAAAGAAAATTGTCCTTGCTGTGAATGCATTGAATTAGAAAAGGAAAATAAGGATTTGAAAAACACCTTTGAAAAATTTACACAAGGAAGAGATAATTTGAACATATTGCTTGGAAAATAAAGATGTGTATTTAAAAAAGTTGGCTTGGAATATAAGCCCAAAGCTAGTAAAAAATACTATAAGAATTTCTTTGTTTATGCAATTATGTCAAGTAGTCCCTTTACTACTTGTTTTCATTGTGGTTTAAATGGACATAGTTTCTATTATTGTTCGTATAGAAAGAATATTCCCTATGGAAATAAAATGAAATGGGTTCCCAAAGGAACATCTAACAAACAAGGACCGAAACAAATTTGGATACCTAAAAATAAAACTTGATTTTGTGAGATAGGTGTGCCTCAAGACAAAGAATGAAAAATGGCATTTAGATAGTAGTTGCTCAAAGTACATGACTGGTGACCAATCAAAATTTCTCTCTTCGACACCAAGAGGAGGCAAAGTGACCTTTGGAGGAAATAACAAAGGTCTAATCAAGGGAATAGGTAAAGTGGGTAAGAATTCTTCAACTTCTATTGAAAATGTCTTATTTGTTGAACACCTCAATCATAATTTTTTTAGTATTAGTCAACTATGTGACAAAGGCAATAGAGTGAGTTTTGATTCAAGTCGTTGCTTAGTATTGCCTTTGTCACATAACTGACTAATACTAAGCAAATTATAATTGAGGTCTTCAACAAATAATATATTTTTAATAGAAGTTGAAGAATTCTTACCCACTTTACCTATTCCCTTTATTAGACCTTTGTTATTTCCTCCAAATGTCATTTTGCCTCCTCTTGGTGTCGAAGAGAGAAATTTTGATTGGTCACAGTCATGTGCTTTGAGCAACCACTATCTAAGTACCATTTTCCACTCTTTGTCTTGAGGCACACCTATCTCACAAAATCAAGTTTTATTTTTAGGTACCCAAATTTGTTTCGGTTCTTGTTTGTTAGATGTTCCTTTGAGAACCCATTTCATTTTATTTCCATGGGGAATATTCTTTCTATACGAATAAAGAATAGAAGCTATGTATTTTTAAACCACAATGAAAACAAGTAGTGAAGGGACTACTTGACATAGTTGCATGAACAAAGAAATTCTTATATTATTTTTGACTAGGTTTGGGCTTATATCCCAAGCCGGTTTTGTCAAATACACATATTTGTTTTCCAAGCAATATGTTCAAATTATCTCTTCCTTGTGTAAATTTTGTAAAGGTGTTTTTCAAATCCTTATTTTCCCTTTCTAATTCAATGCATTCACAGCAAGGACAATTTTCTTTTGGAGAGATAGACAATGTTTTCAAGTTTGCATTTTCTTCTTGCAAAATTTTGTTTTGATCTTCAAAAACAAGACTTTCTTTCTTAAGTGAAATAAGATCATCTTGCAATTTTAAAATTTCATCTTCAAGTAAAGAAATTTTTTGCTTTGAAAAACTTAGCTTTTTAGCAAGCTTTAAAGATTCATTGTGTAGTTCTTCAAAAGCATCTTGTAACTCATCAAAAGAGTGTAAAGGTTCAAGAATGTTTACCTCTTCATCTTTTCTTGCCATAAGACAAAGGTTGGCTTCTTCATTTTCTTCTTCATCGGATTCACTTTCTCCCTATACAAAAGAAACATATGCTTTCTTTTTCCCTTTGTCATAGCTTTTCTTTCCTTCTTGGTTCTTGATGAATTGTGGATAATCCCATTTGATGTGTCCAACCTTTTTACATTCATAACAAGTAGGACCTTCCTTGTTGCTGTCTTGGTCTCTTCTCCATCTTCTTGTATTCTTCCTTTTTAGGAATTTACTAAATTTTTTAACTAAGAGACCAATGTCTTCATCATTGATTTCAAGTTCCTCTTCTCCCTCATCACTATAGATTTCCACCTTCTTGAAAGAAGATGATTTAAATGAGAGAATCTTCTTTTTCTTGGTTTCTTCCTCTTGTCTCATCTCTATTATTTTGGACTCATAGTTTTGGAGGTTCCTAAACAAAGCTGTGAGGGAATTCATTGACTCTCCTCTTACTTCCATAATTACAGTCCTCTTTGCCTCCCACTCCGGGATAAGACATCTTAGAATCTTGGTGGTTTGTGATTTTTCTGAATAAGAAACACCAAGAGCTTTTAAATGGTTAGTAATATGAGTAAATCTCAATTGCATTTCACTAATATTGTCATCACTTTTCATTTTGAAATTTTCATATTCATTGGTGAGAGTACTTATTTTTGACTCTTTAACTCCAAGAGTTCCTTCATGTGCAATTTCTAAAGTATCCCACATTTTTTTAGCACTTGCACAGCTAGAAACTCTAAAATATTCATCTTAGTTTAAAGCACTAACTATGATCATCTTTGCTTTGGCATTAAGATGGACAAGTTTCTTTTCGGTATCATCCTATTCACTTTTGGATTTTGGAATAACTTTCCCTTTAACCTCCTTAGTAGGAGTATAGGGACCTTTTTCCACAACATCCCAAAGATCAAGGTTTATCGCATCAAAAAACATTCTCATCTTAGACTTCCAATAAATGTAATGGTTTCAATTGAAAACAGGGGGTTTGGTAAAGAAACTTCTTTCAGGTAAAACACAATCACCAACGCTAGCCATATTTCAACTCTTAGATGATTAATTATTTGATCAAGAGCCCAAGCTTTGATACTAATTGATAGAAATGGCTAGCACCCAAAAGGGAGGTGAATTGGGTTTATAAAAAAAAAATTGCTAAGACTTGATGGAAGTTTAAGAAGTTTTAAAAACAATGCCAAGCTTTTTATGAAAGTAAAATAAGTATGATCAAGATGAATAAATATGGAGTACAATTAATTAAATATAGAGCTTTAAATAATTAAAGAGATGAATGAATATAGAGTGCAAGGAAGTAAAGAACAGATAAATAATTAAAGAGTAAAGGAAGAGAAAATCAAACAGCGAGATTTATACTGGTTCAGCTTAAACTAAGCCTACATCCAGTCTTCAAGATAATTTGTTGAGTATTTCATTATAAACTACAAGTTTATGAAATTGGGCACTTGTAAGCCACTACAACATAAATCTTTTCTTCCTCAAAGGTGTCTCTCCCCCTTACAATGTGTTTTCTCTCAAACACTAACTCAAGGAACCAATCCTTAAGCAACTAACTTTGAAGGCTTAAAGAAAATAGTGGTGGACACTCCCAAAGTGTAGATAACCCAGAAATTAAGCTCAGAATTTTTCTCTAGCAATTTAGAGAGAATGAAACTCAAGATAATATGAGAAATGAACAATTGAAACTTGATGTAAAATGGTATTGTGAAGTCTCCTTTATATAGTGAAGTCTTGCTGCTACAGTGACTGCTTTAGTCAGAAGTACAATAACCAAAAAAACTTTATCAACCCTTTTCAACAATCAATATCATTTTTCAAATTTGCTACAGTAAAAAGCATTCTTTTTCAAATTATATTACAACAACCAATAAACTTTATCATACTTTTTCAAAAGTGCTACAGTAAAAAGCATTCTTTTTCAACAATTAATAAATTTTATCAAAAATCAATTTATACTACTATATTTAAATATATAAAGCATTAAATATATTTGGGTAAGAAAGATTGAATCATGTATTTGGATCAATAAGATTAAATCATACATTTGGGCCAAGAAAGATTGAATCATGCATTTGGATCAAGAAGATTAAATCATACATTTGGGCTAAAAAAGATTTAATCATACTTTAATTCTCACCTATTTTTCATCATCAAAACTTATAGCATAATACATTAGGACTAACAATTATGTGATGTCATTAATTTACCAAATTTATTAATTTACTTAAAAAAATTATGACATGTGTATCAATTTCTAATTCAAAGTTTTTCACTATCTCATAGTTCAGAAAATACAACTACAAAACATAATTTCAGTCATATTGAGTGTAACAGTGTAGCATGAGATTCTAATTTATATGAGATCAATTGTACAAGAAGAATCTACTCTGAAAGTTAGATAGAAAAAAATTTTAAGATCTGATGAAGATGAAAATTTACATACCTTAAAAAGTTCAAAGGGATTACCTCAGTGATAGACACCACTCTTCTTACTATTGCTAACCGAAAAGCACCTACATTTGAGATATATGGGAAAATGAGCTTGAATTTTGGGATAAGAACTACTATGATTTCGAGGAATATAGAGGTGTATCTCTAAGAATATTAAAGCCAATGCAAATGTGGAAAAAAAAATTCATGGAGCAAGGATACATGTTAAAAATAAAAGTTTTACAGATGTGTAAAAGAAGTGATAATAGACTTACAACACAAACCAAAAGAACTTAATGCTTTTGAGCTTCTTCTTGCAAGAAAATTTGCACCTTTTAGAGGAAACAAATTGTTGCAGTCATAGGCATGAAGATTAAGCGGATAGTCTGCCAGAGCTATGGAGGAACACGGTGCCAGGGAAATAGTGCTAGTTCATTGGACCATGATATTCTTCTTCAATTCAAAAAAATGGTGGTAGAGAAATAGTGTCAGTCCATTGTATCATGATCTTATTCTTTGAGATATATATATATGGACGAAAGAAAAAGAATTGAAGAAATGCAACTAAAAGAGAAAAAAGGCTAGAGCTTTAAGAAGTCATATCACCAGATATCAGTTGGGTTAGCGAAAGATGAGCAGTGAGAGTTTCGTTAGGAGATAGAGTGTTGTCGAATTGTACCAGTAGATTCAAAAAAAAAAATTGACAAGCATGATGGAGAATAAAACTCTGTAGTTTATCACTTCTGAAAATATGTATATACCAATTAATTATTTGATTATTTATATATAATAAATACTAATTTACCAAAAGACAATATATTATATTTCAATCGAAAAATTTACCTAATTTATCAATTATATAGTAATTTACACTAATTTTTTCAAATTTATTTAATGTAATTACATAGCAATTATATACCAATTATATAGCAATTTACCTTAAATTTTTCAAATTCATTTAATGTGATGTGATTAATTTACCTAATTTATTTATTTAAATTTATTCTCTTATACATAATTTAATGATCTACTGGCAATTAATACCTTAAAGTGGAATTGTTTTAGTCTATTATATAGATTACGCTCTTAATTTATTCACAAGGAATGTCGCCAAGTCTTGAGTGGCGGCATGCAAGAAATGATGTAAATTAGGATAAACTTAGTACACACAGAGGGAAATAGGTGTTTTTTTTTTGTCAGAGAGGGAATAATTGTAATTCATAATTTCTTTTTGGCAAAATTATTAACAATCTTGAAGGCAGAGCTGGGCTCAAACCCCAACCCATGAGATCATCTACATTTCTTCCTTGAGACGGCACGATGGGGACAACTGAACAAAATGTATAATAATTAATTTAGAGAAAAATAATATTTTGGTCCCTTATCTTTATTTTAAGTTTTTAATTTGGTCTTCTATTTTCAAAAGTTTCATTTTAGTCCTCTATCTTTCAAAATTATTTCGTTTTGGTTATTTATTATCAAAGCTGTTAACTCACTTAATGAAAATGACACATCATATGCAATATGGATGATGACTAGATTAATAATTTTTAAATAGTATTTTGGTCCTTTATGTTTATTTTAAGTTTCATTTTGGTCCTCTATTTTTAAAAGTTTCATTTGGTCAACGTGATTCTACTTTGGTCATTTACCATCAAAACCATTAATTTTCCTAATGGAAATTACACATCTTCTGCCACATGGGTGCTAATTAAATTAATGAGCCTATGTGTAAAATTAAAATTTTCAAATTGCCCTTGTCATCCTTCACCTAAATTCCCAAATATTGGAGCCCTAATTCCCAAATGTTTGAAGACCTTAATTTCCAAAAGAAGGAGAAAGCGTGAAGCAAAAAATGTGATCAAAGGTGAAAGCGTAAGGCATCGTAGCAAAGACAATTTCTAGTTTATACCTCTGCCTCCCTTGTACATTGCCTTCCCCCTTTTTTGTACATTTCCTTCCCCCCTCTAAAGGCGTTGAAGCACATTTTGTTTACTCTTTGTTTTTATTTCTTTCTTTTGTTTGTCTATTTCATTTCATGCCAAGTTGCATTAATTTCAATTTCTAATCTTTAGTCTACAAATCTTGCTGTAGACAACAATAAGTGAAATAACTCCATGGTATTTTGGTCTTCCTTAGCTACTCCCATGATCTACACTAGGATAAAATGTAGAGAAAATAAAGAGTAAAACACATATGGATCAAAACATAGAAACAAAGTTGGGCACCTAATATTCGAAAATCAAAACAAGGGGGAGCAAATTATAAGGGCAATTTAAGAATTTTGATTGTATACACAAGCTCATTAATTTAGTCAACATCCACATGGTAGATGACATGTAATTTCCGTTAAGCAAGCTAACGGTTTTGATGACAAAGGATGAAAGTAGGACCACTTTTAAATAGAAAGGACTAAAATGAAACTTAAAATAAAGATAAGGGACCAAAATACTATTTTTACACATATATCATCAATCCAGTCACTATTTAGTCATCATCCATGTGGCGTGTAATGTGTCATTCCATTAAATGAGTTAATGGCTCTAACAGTAGAGGACCAAAGCATAATGATTTTGAAATATAAAAGACCAAATTGAAACCTAAAATAAAGATAAGAGTCCAAAATACTATTTTACCATTATTTTATTTTATTTTGCAGCCCAAAAGTAAATAATACTTTTAGACCATAAGCCTAGCTATAAAACAGCAAGTCTTCAAATGTATAGTAATTATTTTTTAAGTTTATGACCTAGAATGGATGAATTCTTGCCTTAAATTTGATGCATCAAATGAGGTCTAGGACTATTAATAGCCAATATATTTCTTTAGAAAAGACCTATCACAAAATCATCAAATCACTAGAAGTTTGATTAACTGCAGGTTACTACTCATAAGATTAAAATCTCTATTTAAACTTAGAAAACTATACATCAGAAGCAAGGTCTCAGTGTTTGAATAGGTGAAGAAAAACTGCCACCAAAGACAAAACATGGAAAAATGGATTTTACTTTGCAAAGTTTATTCCATAAATATTGTGCATATCCAAGATAAAATACAAAAAAAAACTTACTCAAACCATGAAATTTCAAGACAAGATTAATTTGCAAAATTACCTGCATACTCTACGGCTTCACTAGTAAGAGTTTTGAACATTACTCTAGATTATGTGTAATCACAAGGAAACAAAAGTCCAAATAGGCTTCTTAAAGGAAAGTAATCATTGATCTACACATATCAATGATCCTTTTGTCCAATTTACATATTTATTGAGAGAAGTCAAGATAAATTAAGTTAAATATGAAGAACATGTTAGGACTCAAGGGGAGGAGATGTTGTTGTGTAATCATAGGCCTCCTATTTGGAGGGTGTATTCTAGGAGAAATCGAGATGTTTAATGAAAAGGGTGTATGGCACGTGAGAGTCTGTTAGGAGTTGTGATGTGATGGGTGCAAAGGGTATATGAGAGCTAGTTGGAGTAAGTGTAGGGGAGTTTGGAATTTTGGTTTTCTTTGTAAGAGCGATATAGCTCTGGGTTAAGAGAGTTTTCTTGCTGTTGTTGTATTTTCTTTCATATCTTAGAATAATACTTTTGAGGTTTGCATCATTTGGTCCTACTTATAGGATACGTGTAAAAGGGGACATTATGAACACGATCTGAGAATGATGGAATTCCATGCCACAAAAAATGTTAAATAGGATCGATGTGGTAGAGGCTTAAATGGATCGAGTGGAGTACGGTTTAAAGGAAGTGAAACAGGAGGTTAAACGAAGCATCGAAGAAATGAAGCAGGCATTAATAATGGAGATAGCGTGACTGATGAGTAAAGAAGTAGACGAGAGTCCAACTAAATACCAATCCAAAGACAACAACAAGAGTCCAAAAGGTAATTCAGCATCCAATACAGCGACAACAATAAATGATAGATTAGATGAGTTTTAACTGTTAGCAAAGATTTCGACCGTCAACAAGGAAGGTAGAACTGCTGGCGGTCAATGGAAGCAATCTAGTGGCTTGGATTATGCGAGTAGAGACTTACTTTGAGGTCCAAAGGATTTCAAAGGAAGTGCGTATTCAACTCACGAAATTGAGCATGAAGGGGGTGACCATCTATTGGTTTAACCTGTGGAGGGAGTCGACCAAAGAGGTTTCTTGGGAAAACTTCAAAGATTCTCTAGTAGCCTAGTTTGGGAAAGGAAGATCAGATAACCCTTATAAGGAGTTGAAGTTGTTACGTTAGAAGGGAACAGTGAACAAGTACACTCTAAATTTGAATTATACTCATCGTAGTGTGGGAAGTTATCGGAATCCCAATATCTGGGATACTTCATTGGGGGATTGCAATCCAAAATCAAGAATCATGTAAGAATGCTGAGACCCAAGAACCAGTATCTAGCCATGCAGTTAGCCAAGGATGACGAAGTTGAGCTATGGCAGTCGGAAGATGACAGTAAAGGCTTCAACAGGCCAAGTGCTTTTAAGCTCTTGAATCGACAACCCAAGGCCCAATCGAGTTCAAAATATAGTATGGGCTCGAGTTTCCTTAGTCGGGTCAAAACCTATTTTCACCTCAAACGGGTTAGGGTCGAATAGGATTCTGTAGCACTCTTTTGAGAATGGATAAGGGTTTCACAGTGCCTCTAGGTCGAACTCAAGGTCCTCAACCACTTCACCTGTGCTGTGTAGAGTAACCGAACGAGGGAATCTCCTGTGCAAGCCACTCTAAAGAAGAACGAGTGAGAAAGGTGGAACGGGTTTGGAAAAAAACAGAGGGGTGTGACATCTAACATATTCAAAAATGATGGAGAGAAAAATGTGTGGGCTATGTTTCAGATGTAGGGAAAGATTTCACCCCCTCCATAAATGTGCCGACCGTCAACTTAAAGTGGTGATTCTATGAGACGACGAAGAGGCAGAAATAGGGGAGGTGCTAGCAGTGGAGGTGGAAAGAGGAATAAAAAAAAGATTCTGGAATGCAAGGTGATGGGTCTATATGGAATTACAGAAAATATGGCTGATCAAAATACCTTATGGACGATGAAATTTACAAGTGAGATAGGGGGAATTCCATTAATGGTGTTAATCGATAACAGGGGGAGCCACAATTTAGTTTCGCCTGAAATGGTTAGAGTTTAGGACTAAAAGTGGAGACAACACGTCAAAATGAGGGTTCAATTAAGGAATGGTCACCGCATTAAGACCTAAGGAAAGTGTCCTAAAATTCAGATTCAGTTGGTGATTTAAAGATTATGGTGGAAGCTAATATTATGGAGTTATGAGGAATTGATCTCATCCTCGGAGTGAAATGGCTAGAGAAGTTGGGAAAAGTAGTGATGGATTGGAAAAAAATGACGATGTCCTTTGTGAAGGATGGAAAACTAATTAAGTTGAGCAGCTCGAAGAGGACTTAGAGAAACGAGGAAGATATGGTGGAACTAAACACTTTGAAAAGCATAGTAAGGGGAAGGATATAGGCTGTTGAAAGGTTATTACGGACAAGAAGATACAGTGGAACTAAACACTTTGAAAAGCATAGTAAGGGGAAGGATATAGGTTGTTGAAAGGTTATTACGGACAACAAGGTACAACACCTTCAAAGTTTATTGAATTGCAGCAAAGAGAATTGAAGTCTATATTGCATAAATATTTTGGGGTGTTCTGTGAACCCGAGGGGATACCACCAGTAAGGGGCATGACTTATACAATTGCTCTACTTGTCAGCATTAGGCCATATAGATATCCTCAGTATCAGAAGGATGAGATTGAAAGGCAAGTGAAGAAGATGTTGGAGCAGGGAATCATTCATGATAGTGCCAGTTCTTTTTCTAGTCCAGTTATCCTAGTTTGGAAAAAAGATAATTTGTGGCGTATGTGCATTGATTATCAGGCCTTAAATAAAGTTAGGGTTCCTGATAGATATCCTATTCCAGTTGTGGAGGAATCGATTGATGAATTGTATGGCGCTTAATATTTTTCGAAGTTAGACCTTAAGCCCAAATATCACCAAATTAGGATAAAGTGAGATGACATTCATAAGACGACATTTCAGACTCACGAGGGGCATTAAAAATTTTTAATAATGTCATTTAGGTTAACAAACATCCCAGCCACCCAATCGGCCATGAATAAGATGTTTAAACCATTTCTTAGGAAGTTCATGCTATTATTTTGTTTATGACATTTTGGTGTTTAGTGACAATTGGGATGCCCATATTAAACATTTAGAAGCTATTTTGGGGGTGCTGGAAAGAAATTAATTTGTGGCTAATGAAAGTAAATGCAGTTTTGGGAAGGAATAGGTTGATTACTTCGGTCATATTATTTCAAGAGAGGGGGTTGTAATGGACCCAAGAAAGATGCAAAGTTTGCTCAATTAGCCAACCCCCACAAATGTCAAAGGTGTTAGAGGGTTTTTGGAGCTCACCTAAGATATGGGAAGATGGCTATGCCTCTAATAGAATTAGCAAAGAAGGATGGATTTCTATGGAATTAGAAACTCAAGAAACTTTTGAGAATCTAAAGAAGGTAGTCACCTCAGCACCAGTTTTGGACTTGCCAAAGTTTGACATTCCCTTTGAAATTGAGTGCAACACGAGTGGCAAAGGAATAGGGGCAATGCTGTTACAACAAAAGAGGCCCATTGTTTTTTATAGTAAGGTTTTTTCAGGGGCCCATTTGTCTAAATTAATATATGAGAAAGAATTAATGGTTGTGGTTCTATCTTTAGAAAACTGTAGGCAATACCTCTTGGGTAAGAAATTTATAATTCACTCAGATTAGAAAAGTCTTAAGCACCTCTTGGAACAGCGAATTACAACTGAAAACCAACAAATGTGGATGGCAAAATTGATGGGTTTTCAATTTGAAATAAGTTACAAGGCAGGGAAGGAGAATAAAGTAGTCGATGCATTATCTAGACAACATGAAGGGATAGTTTGCAGTAGTATATGTTCTTTTCCAATTTGAACTAAGAGTAAGGAAGTGGAAAAAGAGATAGCACAAGATCCTTTTTGAAAAAGGTCTCTCGAGATTTGCAAATGGGATTATCGAGTTGGCCGAGGTATTTCTTATTCAAGGGAAAATTATTCTACAAGAACCATTGGGTGATATTGGCCACGTCCTCGATCATTCCCAAGCTGTTGAGTGAGTTTCATTCTTCTCCTTGTGGAGGGCACTCTAGATTCTTGCATACATATAGGAGAATGGCAGCCAACTTGCATTGGCAAGGTATGAAATGGAGGATTCAAGATTTTATTAAGTTCTGTGATACTTGTCAGAGGCAAAAGTAATTGGCCACCAGTCTGTATGGTTTACCACAGGCCCTCCTAATCCCCATCCAGGTTTGGAGTAATATCTATATGGATTTTATCATGGGCATGCTGAATAGTAGAGGATACGAAGCCATATTGGTCATAGTTGATAGGTTGTCTAAAGATGGCCATTTTATTTTTATTAGACATCCCTATACTACTAGGAATATTGCTAAGGTATTCGCTAAGGAAGTGGTTCGACTTCATGTTTAGTGATAGGGACCCATTGTTTGTTAGCAACTTTTGGAGAGAAATATTCAAGCTGCACGGCGATGTGCTTAGCATGTCGTTAGCTTACCATCCTCAGTTGGATGGGCAGACAAAAGTGGTTAATAGGTGTGGAGACGTACCTCTGATGTTTTGCTTCTGAGCAACCACGAACATGGTCTCATTGGCTTTCGTGGGAAGGGTTGTGGTATAATACCACTTTTCATGCGTCGACAGGGACTACTCCATCTGAAGTTGTTTATGGCAGACCACCCCCTACCTTGCTTCATTTTGTTGAGGGAGAGACCAAAGTTGAGGCTATAGCTCAGGAGTTAAAGTACAGGGACGAGGCGTTGAGGCAACTCAGGTACAATTTAAAGAAGGCCCAGGACTACATGAAGATGCAAGCTAATAAAAGAAATAATGTACAGTTTCCAGTGAAAGCACTATAAACTAAAGAGTTAATTCTTCAAGCTGCCATATCTATATATATATATATATATATATGATAGGTCCCTCCATGGGCTCCAAATTATTGATCAGTGTTTACTTTATGATGAGCAGTTATTTTCCTTACCCTGGCAAATTTCTTCCCCTACTTATTTTTCCCCCATGTCATGCTCTTGCAATCTACCAAAAAATAAAAATATTAACAATCTAAATTAAAGGTCAAAAACCAAAACCATATAAATAAAAGGCAAGGTTGAAATGTAAATATTTTATAACATGAACCTGCCAATTTTGTTTAAGATTGGATATAAATCCAATTGGCGCATATGAAATTGCATATAAATTTAGTCCTTAAAAACATGACTCTATACGTGGAAGCCATGAGCCTGATGGTTGCTTATAAATCAAAGGTTACTTGTATGTAAGTGCAAGTTAATTTTAGAAATTAAACTATGATTTTTTGAGTTTTTATAAATTCAAACGTGAGATAAGAGCAAAACCTAACAAATCATTAGTCTCTGTTCATCCTGATTATACATAGACCTAACCTCAAGCCAAACTCATTAAAAAATAGGTCAGGTTTTTACATGTATAGTAATAAAGGAAAAATGGGTCCAAGCTCGACCCGGGAGATAAAAACCTGAAAACAAAAGAATTGGCTCTACTATAGGTGGAATGGAAGCCTTGAGCCTGATGATTTCTGTAATACCCATGAAAAATAAAATATAAATATTTGTTTACAAACTACTGTTACTATTTCATTATACGGTACTATTTATCCGTATAATACTATTTATGTATACGATATTGTTCATTTATACAATCGAAATGTCAAGTACTAGATGTGGTTTGATCATAAGAGAAAACTAGAAAGAAGTTTGTAGGAGAAAATGACGTTTTATGTGTAAAAATACCCTCAGGGACTAAATTGAAAGGACTGATTTGAAAAGAAACTTAAAGGTTTAAGGTGAAAGAATAGTTTTCTCTTTAAGTTTCCAATAGTAATAACAGAAAAATTTTCATCGTACGCGTGAGGTGCACAGTAACTGCATTATTAGAAATGTCATTTTCATAAATAGTAAATTAAATATTTTATTAGCTTATAGTATTAAATAGTAACCGTATGTATGAATAGTAACCATACATATGAATAGTAACTGTATATATGAACAGTAACCATACGTATGAACAATATCTGTATGAAAACAATCCTAACGTATTTTCTCTAATCTTTCATAAAAATCTCCGTAGCAGAACACCGAAATTCACCTGAGCACTCTTGTCTGTAACGACTTAGACAAGTGATACTCGTACGGAATCCAGGTGAGTGGAACGACCCCGTTTTAATAGAGTTTTAGCATTACTGGTGATAAAAAGTATGTTGTAGGACACTCCCAAGATTCATAGGGGGAAATTGGATTCAGAATGACGAATCTAATGAGATAATTAATCCAGAAGTATGGATAAGACGAAACAAGTATTTCATGATGATGTGAAGTTTGAATCTTTTCAAAAACAGATTAATTGTTATCTTGATTTGTGGTTTATAAATCTATAATATAGTTATATATTATACCTGTTGTATGGATGAATATTATATTGAGCTTCTGATTATGATATGAAATGCTATTGATTGTGATTGAGCGGGACAGTACCCCCTCTCACGGCAAGAAGGAAAACCCGGTTGACAGGGTGTCTTGACCAATGAGTGTGGAGACAACGATTCCCTCAGTAGGGATATAGCCCGGATTGGTGATAAATCCGTGAGGCGCCCTAGCTAAGAGGATGAGGTTGTGCGTAATGGCGGAAATATACATAATTGGTGAGCCGGCCTGTGTGCGCTCTCCGAGATATATTGTCATTGACGAGTACTAGTAACGTTTGTTGAATTGAATGAATTTTTATCTTCTTGTATGTAAGAGGATGATGTTGTGCGTCATGGCGGAAATATACATAATTGGTGAGCCGGCCCGTGTGCGCTCTCCGGGATATATTGTCATTGACGAGTACTAGTAACGTTTCTTGAATTGGATGAATTTTTATCTTCTGTCTATTGGTTAAGTATGAGCCTTTGGATATGCTTGCATGATTGGTGATGTATTTGAATTTTATTAACGCGAGGCCGATTCGCTCATTGAGTTTAAAAGCTCACATTGTTTGTACAACCTTTTTTGTTCAGATTAGGTTACCAATGAAGAATATCCGCTAGAAGAGTAGGTCACTTTGGACCCTCCCGCTATCGGGTAGGCCCCTCTATTGTTGTAGATTATGTTGCTCTGTAATCGTCTAGGACATCTTGGTCAGGGGTTTAGCATTTGGCTTGTATGTCAGCATAATAATGTATTTTATATTGAGAATCTATTATTATGTGCAAATCGTCTCTATGAATTTCAAATAAGAAAATTTGATATATTTTCTTCAGGAATGGTTATTTTGATAATATAGAGATAATGACTAAACTCATGGGTAGAATTTATCGAAAGGCTTACAGTGATGAGAGATTCATCATTGTGCCGGTTATGTGCCCAAAAAACGGGTCGTGACAAAGTTGGTATCAGAGCAATGGTTATTAGGTCTCCTAGTGATTACAGAGTAAGGTAACCTTAGTAGGACCTCCTCTATCGTTGTGAACCCGGGCACAATTATAGAGAGACGGCTCTACTGAAGGTCCTGTAGGATGTTTCCATTTCCTTTCCCTCCGAGACTTATCTCTTCTTATAAATTATGTTGTCAGGTTTAATTTTAGATAGATGTGGCTACACTTTTGAACTTAGTAAAGGAAAGGTTATTACTTGTTTTGATTCCATTGCTGTCGGATCAAAATTTTATATGGTGGATTTTATAAGCTAAATTCATGATTGATTTTGTGTAACTATATTATTTTAGGGTACCAGCCAATAAAAGAAACGACTTGCATTAAAAAAAAACACTGAAGGATTACATTGCAAAAAAAAAAAAGAGAAGTTTACTCATGCATGAGTAATCTAAAAGTGAGGTGATCTTGGATTAGGAGGGTTGTATTGTATTATCACCCCTCGACCATTCCTTGGAGCGAGAGACAGAGCAATATCGCGGAGGGTAGTGTAAATTCCATTCATACAATCAACACTTCTTTGCTGTTGATTGCAGAAGCACTGGGTGGACCAATAGAAGAATCTATCTATTCTCGAAGTCATTGCCGCGTTATTGCATTTAGTTAACTTCTCCAGGTCCTCTATCATCTTCTTGAGATTCTTCACCTCCTGCTCTAAACAGGCGATTTTGTTCTCTGAGCTATGGCCTGTGCTAATCTCCTCAGCTTCCTCATTCTTCTTCATCTTCTTCTCTTTTTGATTCTCTTGAGATCCCTCGAGAGGTCTTTTGCCCTTGTCCCTGCATAAATTTAAGTTTAAGTCAAGTTCTTCTTCCTTAGCCTCTACTGTGAGATCAATGTACTTTCTTGAGGCCATGATTTGGAAAATTTAGAAATTTTTATAAAAATATGAGGCGAGAGGAATGCTGGAAGATTGTAGGCTCAGAGATTATTACTCTTTGTGGTGTGGTAACTGAGAACGCTGGGATGGTTTTTATAAAAAAAAATTTGGACTAAGAGACAAAGAAGATATCTTTTCACCGCACCCCTACACGATCAACCTATGAATTTCTGCAAGCTAGAAGCTAGAAGTCTAGGGTAGGCGTGCACACCGATAGCGCGTTGCATTAATGCCAAAACCATGAAAGTCAATATTCGGTGGATTTGCGGCCAATTTTACTTGGTTTTCCCATTTCTCCCGTTGGCATTTTTCGAAATTCAAAGAAGTTGACGATATAGCCATTAAAGATTGCCTTGGATGCTTTTATGATGAACTGAAATGCATTTCTCTGTTTTATTGTATTGTTCTTGAGAGCCTTCAGTTGAGTATGATATACATAACTGATTGAATCATGTTGTAATTACATGTATGTATGTTATTCATGCATAATGAGTGAAGGCTACGATCAAGGAGAATATGTGATGATCCTACATATACTCATAGAGATGTGAAATCAAAATGACTTGGATAGAATGAAATGTGTAGATGATGATATATCTTCATGGTTACACATACTTACATATAATGCTCTCATGGGCAAATGAAAGGCAGTGATTTCCTTACATCATGATAATGCTTAAGGCATGCGACCGTAAGCAGTTAACTTTGTTTTAAAATATATATATTTACATATATATTATGTGTAAGTCTAGAGTAAAGACACCGATTAGAATCTAAGATACGGCCAATATGAGGCTACCTAATCATAGAGGGACATCGTGATATGAGATTACAGGATAAAACAAGTTTAGAGGGAGAAAATCTCAGACTGAAGAGCGTAGTTAGTCAAAATTTTGAGAAAGGTCAAGATTAGCCAAATATTTTTTGATGATTAATTGCATTAAATTATATTTACTATTTACTTGCATGTCCGACATTAATTGCTGGCATTGCGACATATGTGATCTGTAAACCTCCTAGCGAGCGGCGTATAGGTTGTGGTGGCTTTAGCTCCAGGGGCTTCAGGTTGTCTATAAATCTTGTATGCCCGTTACCCTACTCATCGCACCAAGCAAACCTACTTCTTTCATTACATACCTATTTCTCAATCTCCATTCCTTTCTCATTCGAAGTTATTTCTGAGATCCCTAGAGCAATGGCCGATAAAAAGTCTTTCAACTTGAATTTTGAGACTGGCAATGTAGAGCTTGATTTAAATTTAAGTCTCGAAGATAACAAAGGGAAGAGACCTGTAGACAGGTCACCAGAAATTAAGAAGAGAAAGAGGGATGTAATAGAGTTGGAGGAGGACAGTACTGCAGCATCCTCAGAAAATAAGCTTGCATGCCTAGAGCGTAAGATAGAAAACCTGGAGCGTAAGATAGAGAGCCTGGAATACAAGACAAAGGACCAGAAGCGACTAATAAATCGTCTCTTTGAAAACCAAGAGAAACTGATAAACCGTCGTTTCGGGGAACTAGCTAATCGAGTTGATAGACATTCAATGTTTGCAACTCAAAATTTTCGTGACCAACAAACAAGGTGTATTGACTGTATGAACGGAGTAACTTCTGCTCTTCGTTAAATTTCTCAGGCGCTTCCTCCAGAAACCCTTTCTAGGCTACAACGATTAGCTTCCTCCTTAAGGTCTGAAGCACCTTCCTCTTCTAGACCTGGAGCACCTTTTACATTTCAAAAGCCTCCTCGTCCTTAATTTATTCTTTCTTTTGTTTGTATCTAAAGCTATATTTGGTCTAAGCTTCATGTATTAAAATTATCTATGTACTAGAAGTAAAATTTAAGTTAGTATTTAGATCTTCTTTGTTGAAGTGATTCCTTTTACTGAAAGAACTTGAGGAATGAGAAGATGTTGGACTTATATTTCGTACTTGATTATGGAAATTCTAAAGCAGAGAATGGTAATATCCTTTTAACTGAGCAGAGTTACTAAAATGATATTTCATTACATTTCTGAGCTATGGAGGAGTGCTAAATAAGTATTTTATGAACCTATACATAGAGAACTATGGGTTTGCCCTAATCATTGAAAGGATACTACTCTATATGAGTCATTGAGGTGAGAAGAATTTTCATATATATAATTATGCATGAGGAGTATGTTATTTACTTAACACATTTTCTGGGATTGTTCTTCCTAGAGATTTATGTAATAATTTTACGTGATTTTCCCTTTTATATGACGCATTCAGCTGAGAGTATCGCCCTAAGGTAGAATGATTGCCTTCGGGCAAGAATATTGCCTATGGCCAAAATGATGCCTTCGGGTAGGGTACTTGTATTCGTAAAAGTTATAAGCTATGTGTATGGTAGCTTGTGTTCTGATATTCAGTATAAACTGGAAAGACCACGTGTCACTATTGAGAAGACACCTATTTGAGGTTTTACATAGAGACAGAGTGTAATACCCGTTAATTTCGGAATATAATTCACTTAAGAGTATTTTAGAATTTCACAACGTTACTTTAGTTATTTATTTTGGTCATTTTTAATTTTCATATTTAATTGTTCTCTTTGAATATTATTTATGAAAATTGAGTTAAATGACTAGACTAAATATTTGCACAATGTGGGATATATTCTAAGAATGGTGAAATTCATGGAAAAGTGGTTTCAAAATGGTCAATTAGTCCATTTATTGTAAATTGACTGGATGGGTTTGGATGTTGGGTTATGGATACCCATGGGTTATTGAATAACCCATTAGAAATATTTAATATAAAGTTTCAATAGTACCCCCTCATTTTTTTTCACGCAACCGAAACTGATATTCGTTTTCTCTCTCCTTTCTTCATCCTCTTCTCAAATCCTTTCCTTGATCTCCAGAGTTTTGATTATTTGTTCGGTTCAAAAGCTTTGTAAGGATCAAAGGTAAGCTTTAATCTCATTATTTTCCTTAAATTTCAGTTTATGTAGAAGATCAGAGGAGGTTTTGTTCTTGAAGATTTTGATGATAATTCATGAATCTCAGTTGTTTTAGAAGTTATATTTGAGTTATAATCGGTTAAAAGAGTTGAGATTCTGGTTTTGAATCAAAAGAAAGGAAAGGATGAATTTTTTGAAAGATTTTCTGCAAAATTCGAAGTACTGTAGCAACTGGAAAATCTGGAATTTTTCTTCAAGTTACTGTAGCGACCAGAAATTTCAGAAAAAAATCTGAAAAATTTTCTTCGAGTTACTGTAGTGTCGGCAGTCAACGTACTGTAGCGAACCGGCACTGTACCGAACTGTTACTGTAACAAACCGTACTGTAGCAACCTGTTACTATAGCAATCAGAAAATTTTGCGTATTTTCGTGATTTTGTTTCCTTTCTTATGTTTTCTTGTAATATATTTTACTAGGAAATTTTCCTACACAAATTCTAGTGTGGAACAAGGTAAACTTGGACAAACATCAAGGTGAGTGAATAACCTTGCTAAGCTAATTTGATATTACTAGTCAAAGTATAATATAAGTCACATTTACAATATTATTTGGATAATAAGCAATCAATTTTTCATATGGGAGTATATGATGATCGGTAGAAATAAGAGTATGTAGAAATTATTTTATATCATGGCAATTGTACTATGTGATAAATTCTCACTATCTTGTTAATGAGTAAAGATCTATGAAACCTATACACGAGTTTGAAAGGGTTAAAGTCCCATACTACTCAGTGCATATCTATGAAACCTATACACGAGTTGAAAGGGTTAGAGTCCCATACTACTCGGTGTATACCTGTGAGATCTTATTCACGAGTTTGAAAGGATTAGAGTCCCATACTACTCGGTGTATATCTAAGATATCTTATTCATGAGTTTGAAAGGGTTAGAGTCTCATACTACTCGATGTATAAGACAATTAATTATATGAGTAAATGTGGTATTTGTACTTTTGATATTCTATATAGTACAGTTATTTACTTACTGAGTTTTTAAATAAACTCACACTCCCTATGATTATTTTTCAGATACAGAAAACAAAGAAGAAGAGTATCCGTTGGAAGATTAGAAGCCCCTTGGGATTACTCTCTATTTCTGTCTGGTGGGATACCAGTACTTATTAATGTGGATATTAGAAATGCTCTGTACTTTCTATAGGTCTCCTAGGCTTGCGATGAGATAGAAACATCAGACTATGTATGTCTATATTTGCTTATCAGATGAATATAATTCTGTAGTGTGGAATGAATGATTAAGGTTGAATGTAAAACCTTACAGAATATATGTAAATAACGTATGTTTGAGAATTTTATCAAATGAGTATTATCTTTTCACATGTTCAATTTTTGGGATGTGATAATTTGGTATCAGAGGATTGGTTTTATAGGTCCCCTATAGAGTACAGAGCAAAGTGATCTTTGTGGGCCCTTCCCTATTGTCATGAGCCGCGGCATGACCATAGGATTAGGTTCCATAAAAGACCTTGTAGAGTATAACGTCATTTTATAGATAACTTCTCAGTGGGGCTAGTAAGTGATATTTTGTTTATGTCTGAAAATTGTTTGTTATGTGTGTAGATCTGTGACAGATCAATGTCAGAAGGATCTTTTAATAATAATGAACATATGGGTCCAAGGAGGGCCATAAATCCACCAGTACATGTGCAAGATGATCCTAACCGTGGTGATAGTTTACATGCTCAAAGTACTGAGGGCGCAACTAGTGAGCAAGCAAGGAGAGTCGAACCTGATGCTCACGTTGGTAATGCAACTATTGCACATGTGATTAATTTGATGAATGAACGATTTGACCGATTTGAGGCTGAAATGAGAGGTCGAGCTGCACAAGCTAACCTTCCAGTGGATCCTCCTATTGTTGAAGCTGAAATTGTACCACCAGCTCAATTAGCGGGAGGAGTTAATGTAAGGGAGGTAAGAATGTCTGAATTCCAGAAAATGAGGCCTCCTACTTTTTCAGGGGAAGATCCCAAAGAGGACCCACAATGTTTCCTTGAAGATTGTGAAGCAATATGTGATGCTATAGGGTGTTCTCCTACTCAAAAGGTAGAATTCACTTCCTTTCAGTTAAAGGGTAGGGCTGGTAAATGGTGGAGAAACTGGAAGAAAGCTAGAATTCAAGGCGCACCGCCAGTTATGTGGACAGAATTTTACAGATTGGTTATGGATGAATTTCTTCCGGCAAGTGAACAACCATCTAGGGCCAGGGATTTTCTGTATCTACGACAGGGAACCATGACTGTTGATGAATATTTAGCTCAGTTTGTTAAATTATCTAAATATGCCCCTGAAATCATTCCTTCTGAAAGAAAGAAAATAGAAAAGTTTGTGGAAGGGCTTCGTGATGCCTTATATGATCAAGTGGATTCTAATATGAATGATTACTCTTCGTACTCAGAAGCTGTTGATGTGGCCCGAAGAATGGAAAAGAGGTCAAAGAATAAAGAAGAATATCGTCAAAAGAAGAAGGCCAGATATAGGAGATCTTTTGATCAAGGGGAAGACTCAGGGACTTTTACTGCATCACAACATGCTCCAGCCACTCCTACTAAATCATCTTATTCTACAGCCAGTGTGGCTAAGCCTCGTTCAGAGAGCAGGGGTGGTTTTAGCTCTTCTAGTAGAGGAGGTACTCAAGGTAGAAGGGAAAAACCTCAATGTCCTGAATGTGGAAAGTTTCACTTCGGAGAATGCAGGTTAAACACTGTTGGTACAGGTTGTTTTCACTGTAGACAAAAAGGACATTTTATAAGGGAGTGCCCTCAGCTCATAACAAGATCAGGTCAAGGGTCTACTTTGCCACCTCGACCACAGTCTATTTCTGCTTCTATTACTCGAACACCCACCCCTTCAATAGGGGGTAGTATGGGAAGAGGTTCTGGAAGAGGCCAAGGTGACCATGGAAAACAAGCTGCTGGCAGAGGAAATGCAAGAGTATATGCTCTAACCTGACAGGATGCTTAAACATCCAATGCTGTAGTTACAGGTATATTATCTGTTAATACTTTTGCTGCACGTATTTTGTTTGACCCCGGTTCTACTCACTCATATGTGTCACCCCTATTTGCCAAGAGATTTGCATTTGATTCGATTACTCTTAAAGAACCATTCTTGGTTTCCACACCGATGAGAGAGACTTTGATGGTTAAAACATGTTATCGTTCTTGTAAAATAATTGTTGGGGGCACGGAAACTGAGATAGATCTTATGATTCTCAATATGTTAGATTTTGATGTGATTTTAGGGATGGACTGGCTATCTTCTTGTCATGTTACTATAAATTGTCGTGACAAAGTTATTTCCTTTAATATGCCGGGGAGGAGTAATTTTGTGTTTCAAGGGGATCAAAGTGATGTACCTTGCAACATGATATCTATGTTAAGTGCCCGACGTATGTTGCGAAAGGGATGTCAGGGATTTCTAACTTTTATCAAAGATTTAGAAAAGAAAGAACAGAAGTTAGAAGACATACATGTGGTTAATGAATTCCCAGATGTGTTCCCAGAAGATTTACCTGGATTACCGCCAGAAAGAGATATTGAGTTCAGTATTGATTTGGTCCTAGACACAAGACCAATTTCTATTCCACCTTATCGTATGGCTCCTGTTGAGCTAAAAGAACTCAAAGAACAATTGGAAGATTTGTTGAACAAAGGGTTCATTCGCCCAAGTTTTTCACCTTGGGGTGCTCCTGTTCTTTTTGTGAAAAAGAAAGATGGTTCTATGAGATTATGTATAGATTATCGTCAGCTGAATAAAGTCACAGTGAAGAATAAGTATCCTTTACCAAGGATAGATGATTTGTTTGATCAGCTTCAAGGAGCAAAATACTTCTCAAAGATTGATCTAAGGTCTGGATATCATCAGTTACGAATTAAGAACGATGATATACCTAAGACAGCTTTTCGTACACGGTATGGACATTATGAGTTTCTTGTGATGTCTTTTGGGTTGACAAATGCACCAGCAGCATTTATGGATTTAATGAACAGAGTGTTCAAATCATTTCTTGATAAGTTTGTAATTGTATTTATTGATGATATAATATACTGAACATTTGAGAATAGTGCTTCAGACTTTGAGAGAGCATCAGTTGTACGCAAAGCTCTCAAAATGTGAATTCTGGATGAGTCATGTAACATTTTTGGGACATGTTATTTCCCAAGAAGGTATTCATGTAGATCCAAGTAAAATTGAAGCAGTAAAACAATGGCCTAGACCAACAACTGTGTCGGAAGTACGTAGTTTTCTTGGCTTAGCAGGGTATTACCGTCGCTTTGTCAAAGATTTCTCTAAGACAGCTCTCCCATTAAATAAGTTAACCCGAAAGAATGTTAAATACATTTGGGATGATTCATGTGAGCAAAGTTTCACCCAATTGAAAAAGTGTTTAACTTCTGCACCAGTTTTAATCCTACCATCAGGACCAGGGGGTTACTCTGTATTCTGTGAAGATAGGCTTAGGGTGTGTGTTGATGCAACATGGTAAAGTCATAGCTTATGGCTCACGTTAGCTTAAAAAGCATGAATTGAATTACCCCACTCATGATTTGGAAATGGCAGCTGTAGTGTTTGCCCTAAAGATTTGGAGACATTATTTGTATGGGGAGACTTGTCAAATTTTTACATATCACAAAAGCCTTAAGTACATTTTTGAGCAGAGAGATCTCAATCTAAGGCAACGAAGGTGGATGGAACTTCTGAAAGATTATGATTGTACCATCCTTTACCATCCAGGTAAAGCAAATGTAGTGGCTGATGCTCTAAGTCGAAAGTCTATGGGAAGTTTAGCTTACATTGCCATTATAAGGAGGTCTCTAATACATGAACTACAAGAATTGGAAGCTGATGGAGTATTCTTCGAGATCACTGAGTCAGGTACATTTCTGGCTCATTTAACAGTTAGATCATCCCTTGTTGAAAAAGTAAAAGCAACTTTAGAAAATGACATTGATATGGTCAAAATCAGAGATAAGGCAAGGTAAGGTCTAGCACCAAGTTTCTTGGTAGATGAAGAAGGAGTCTTATGGTTTAATGGGAGACTCTGTGTCCCCAACATTGAATCATTGAAACATGAAATCTTAATGGAAGCTCATGGTTCGCCCTACGTTGTACATCCTGGTGCTGTGAAAATGTATCAGGACTTGAAACAAGTTTACTGGTGGGAGGGCATGAAGCGAGATGTGACTGACTTTGTAGCTCGATGTTTGACTTGTAGCAAGTTAAAGCTGAACATCGACGACCACCTGGTTTGATGCAAAAACTAGATATTCCCGAGTGGAAGTGGGAAAGGATCACTATGGATTTTGCAGTAGGTTTACCTCGGTCAACAAAAGGAAATGACTCAATATGGGTCATAGTGGATCGACTTACTAAGTCAGCACATTTTCTTCCTGTTCATACCACTTTCAGTGTAGCAAAACTTGCTCGACTTTATGTTAAAGAAATAGTAAAATTTCATGGTGTACCAATATCCATTATATCAGACCGAGGACCTCAGTTTACTTCTCGGTTCTGGAAAGTCTTTCAAGAGGCTTTGGGTACCAAAGTGAATCTTAGCATAGCATTCCATCCTCAGACTGATGGACAGTCCGAAAGGACAATTCAGACTTTAGAGGATATGCTAAGAGCTTGTGTGATGGATTTCAGTGGAAGTTGGGAAGATCATTTGTCTCTTATTGAATTTGCTTATAATAACAGTTACTAAGCCAGTATTCAGATGGCACCTTTTGAGGCTTTATATGGGAGACGGTGTCGATCTCCTATAGGTTAGTTTGAACTTGGTAAAACAAAAATATTTGGACCTGAGATGATACAGGAAGATATAAATAAAGTTAAACTGATCAGAGAGAAGTTGTTAACTACTCATAGTAGACAGAAGTCTTATGCGGACAACCGACGACGTGACCTTGAATTTGCAATAGGTGATATGGTTTTCTTACGAATCTCACCTATGAAGGGAGTAATGAGATTCGAGAAGAAAGGCAAGCTTAGTCCGAGGTATGTTGGCCCATATGAGGTTGTAGACAGAGTGGGTAATGTGGCATATCGCCTAGACCTACCTTCCAACCTAGAGGGAGTTCATCCAATATTTCATGTGTCCATGCTACGGAAGTATCTTCCTGATCCTTCTCAGGTCATTCAACCCCAAGAAGTTCATTTTGATGAAACTCTCACCTACGAAGAGGTACCAGTAGCTATCCTTGATAAAAAAGTCAAGAAATTGCGTACTAAAGAAATTCCTACTGTCAAGGTTCTTTGGAGAAATCATTCTCGCGAGGAAGCTACGTGGGAGGCAGAAGATGAAATGTGAAAAAACTATCCACATTTATTTGAAACTTGAGGTAAGATTTTAATTCGGAGGACCGAATTCTTTTAAGGGGGTAGAATGTAATACCCGTTAATTTCGGAATATAATTCACTTAAGAGTATTTTAGAATTTCACAACGTTACTTTAGTTATTTATTTTGGTCATTTTTAATTTTCATATTTAATTGTTCTCTTTGAATATTATTTATGAAAATTGAGTTAAATGACTAGACTAAATATTTACACAATGTGGGATATATTCTAAAAATGGTGAAATTCATGGAAAAGTGGTTTCAAAATGGTCAATTAGTCCATTTATTGTAAATTGACTGGATGGGTTTGGATGTTGGGTTATGGATACCCATGGGTTATTGAATAACCCATTAGAAATATTTAATATAAAGTTTCAATAGTACCCCCTCATTTTTTTCACGCAACCGAAACTGATATTCGTTTTCTCTCTCCTTTCTTCATCCTCTTCTCAAATCCTTTCCTTGATCTCCAGAGTTTTGATTATTTGTTCGGTTCAAAAGCTTTGTAAGGATCAAAGGTAAGCTTTAATCTCATTATTTTCCTTAAATTTCAGTTTATGTAGAAGATCAGAGGAGGTTTTGTTCTTGAAGATTTTGATGATAATTCATGAATCTCAGTTGTTTTAGAAGTTATATTTGAGTTATAATCGGTTAAAAGAGTTGAGATTCTGGTTTTGAATCAAAAGAAAGGAAAGGATGAATTTTTTGAAAGATTTTCTGCAAAATTCGAAGTACTGTAGCAACTGGAAAATCTGGAATTTTTCTTCAAGTTACTGTAGCGACCAGAAATTTCGGAAAAAAATCTGAAAAATTTTCTTCGAGTTACTGTAGCAGTTACTGTAGTGTCGGCAGTCAACGTACTGTAGCGAACCGGCACTGTAGCGAACTGTTACTGTAACAAATCGTACTGTAGCAACCCGTTACTGTAGCAATCAGAAAATTTTGCGTATTTTCGTGATTTTGTTTCCTTTCTTATGTTTCCTTGTAATATATTTTACTAGGAAATTTTCCTACACAAATTCTAGTGTGGAACAAGGTAAACTTGGACAAACATCAAGGTGAGTGAATAACCTTGCTAAGCTAATTTGATATTACTAGTCAAAGTACAATATAAGTCCCATTTACAATATTATTTGGATAATAAGCAATCAATTTTTCATATGGGAGTATATGATGATCGGTAGAAATAAGAGTATGTAGAAATTATTTTATATCATGGCAATTGTACTATGTGATAAATTCTCACTATCTTGTTAATGAGTAAAGATCTATGAAACCTATACACAAGTTTGAAAGGGTTAAAGTCCCATACTACTCAGTGAATATCTATGAAACCTATACACGAGTTGAAAGGGTTAGAGTCCCATACTACTCAGTGTATACCTGTGAGATCTTATTCACGAGTTTGAAAGGGTTAGAGTCTCATACTACTCGGTGTATATCTAAGAAATCTTATTCATGAGTTTGAAAGGGTTAGAGTCCCGTACTACTCGATGTATAAGACAATTAATTATATGAGTAAATGTGGTATTTGTACTTTTGATATTCTATATAGTACAGTTATTTACTTACTGAGTTTTTAAATAAACTCACACTCCCTATGATTATTTTTCAGATACAGAAAACAAAGAAGAAGAGTATCCGTTGGAAGATTAGAAGCCCCTTGGGATTACTCTCTATTTCTGTCTGGTGGGATACCAGTACTTATTAATGTGGATATTAGAAACGCTCTGTACTTTCTATAGGTCTCCTAGGCTTGCGATGAGATAGAAACATCAGACTATGTATATCTATATTTGCTTATCAGATGAATATAATTCTGTAGTGTGGAATGAATGATTAAGGTTGAATGTAAAACCTTACAGAATATATGTAAATAACGTATGTTTGAGAATTTTATCAAATGAGTAGTATCTTTTCACATGTTCAATTTTTGGGATGTGACACAGAGTTCGTCTCTGATTAGGTGGTTTGAGTTTGGTAAAGGTTATGAGGATGAGACACTTTATGGTACAAAAGGTTGTGGAGAAGATCAAACTGATGAGCAAGATATTGCTTGCTGTTTAGAAAAGGCAAAAGTCTTATGCAAATTATTGATAATGCGGTTTAGAATTCACAGTCAATGGTATAATATTCTTGTAAATCTCACCAAGGGTGTGATGAGGTTTTGGAAAGAAAGAGATACAAAGGATGAGATATAGACGAAGTAATCACACTTATTTCAGTCTTGAGATGAGTTTTGAATTCGAGGGACCGAATTCTCTTAAGGGGGTGATAATGTAATACCCATGAAAAATAAAATATAAATATTTGTTTACAAACTAATGTTACTATTTTATTATACAGTACTATTCACCCGTATAATACTATTTACGTATATGATACTATTCATTTATACAATCGAAATGTCAAGTACTAGATGTGGTTTGATCATAAGAGAAAACTAGAAAGAAGTTTGTAGGAGAAAATGACGTTTTATGTGTAAAAATACTCTCAGGGACTAAATTAAAAGGACTGATTTGAAAAGAAACTTAAAGGTTTAAGGTAAAAAGATAGTTTTTCCTTTAAGTTTCCAATAGTAATAACAGAAAAATTTTCCATCGTACGTGAGGTGCACAGTAACTGCATTATTAGAAATGTCATTTTCATAAATAGTAAATTAAATATTTTATTAGCGCATAGTATTAAATAGTAACCGTACGTATGAATAGTAACTGTATGTATGAATAGTAACTGTATATATGAACAGTAACCGTATGTATGAACAATATCTGTACGAAAACAATCCTAACGTATTTTCTCTAATCTTTCATGAAAATCTCCGTAGCAGAACACCGAAATTCACCTGAGCACTCTTGTCTATAACGACTTAGAGAAGCGATACTCGTACGGAATCCAGGTGAGTGGAACGACCCAGTTTTAATAGAGTTTTAGCATTACTGGTGATAAAAAATATGTTGTAGGATACTCCCAAGATTCATAGGGGGAAATTGGATTCAGAATGACGAATCTAATGAGATAATTAATCCAGAAGTATGGATAAGACGAAACAAGTATTTCATGATGATGTGAAGTTTGAATCTTTTCAAAAACAGATTAATTGTTATCTTGATTTGTGGTTTATAAATCTATAATATAGTTATATACTATACCTGTTGTATGGATGAATATTATATTGAGCTTCTGATTATGATATGAAATGCTATTGATTGTGATTGAGCGGGACAGTACCCCCTCTCACGGCAAGAAGGAAAACCCGGTTGACATGGTGTCTTGACCAATGAGTGTGGAGACAACGATTCCCTCAGTAGGGATATAGCCCGGATTGGTGATAAATCCGTGAGGCGCCCTAGCTAAGAGGATGAGGTTGTGCGTCATGGCGGAAATATACATAATTGGTGAGCCGGCCTGTGTGCGCTCTCCGAGATATATTATCATTGACGAGTACTAGTAACGTTTGTTGAATTGAATGAATTTTTATCTTCTTGTATGTAAGAGGATAATGTTGTGCGTCATGGCGGAAATATACATAATTGGTGAGCCGGCCCGTGTGCGCTCTACGGGATATATTGTCATTGACGAGTACTAGTAACGTTTGTTGAATTGGATGAATTTTTATCTTCTGTCTATTGGTTGAGTATGAGCCTTTGGATATGCTTGCATGATTGGTGATGTATTTGAATTTTACTAACGCGAGGCCGATTCGCTCATTGAGTTTAAAAGCTCACATTGTTTGTACAACCTTTTTTGTTCAGATCAGGTTGCCAATGAAGAATATCCGCTAGAAGAGTAGGTCACTTTGGACCCTCCCGCTATCGGGTAGGCCCCTCTATTGTTGTAGATTATGTTGCTCTGTAATCGTCTAGGACATCTTGGTCAGGGGTTTAGCATTTGGCTTGTATGTCAGCATAATAATGTATTTTATATTGAGAATCTATTATTATGTGTAAATCGTCTCTATGAATTTCAAATAAGAAAATTTGATATATTTTCTTCAGGAATGGTTATTTTGATAATATAGAGATAATGACTAAACTCATGGGTAGAATTTATCGGAAGGCTTACAGTGATAAGAGATTCATCATTGTGCCGGTCATGTGCCCAGAAAACGGGTCGTGACAATTTCTTTGTGGCTAATGTATCTAAAACTATCTCAAGATTTGAAAAACTAGATCATACATAGATACACTCTTAGATATATTAAATATGAATCCCATTAAAAATATTCATTGAGCTATTGAAATGGCTAGACTGTGGACTGTGCTAGAGACAGTTAAAGGTTACTTATATGCCAAGTTAATTTAAGAAATTAAACTTTCAAGAGTGGATTTTTTAAGGTTTTTATAAAGTCAAATGTGAAGTAGGAAGATCAAAATCTAACACATCATTGGTACACTAAATGAAAGATCCTTTGGCCAAAAACACAGAGCCAGATGAAGATAAATGGATAAATGTTAGCAAACCGTTAGTGTACCATTGGTTTACACATAGGAAATATAGAAGGGAGTAGCCGTGGGAGTGTGGTTTCAATTGTTGCTGAATTGCTGTTGTTATTTATTTTAATTGTTGGTTATATGTCAGACATATTTATGTGTTAATTGTGTCACGTGGGTGTCTTATAATGATTATGTTGTCATTGTTATTTTGTTTTCTTATGTTCAAGTAGTGGAAGACAATTATATGGTAGTTACCTATGTGTATGTATTATGTATCTTGAGTATTGAATGAGTAGTTATCAGAATATTTTCATCAAACTTTCCTGTGGCTTGTTAAGAGATCAGCCGGTTCTCTCTTTAATCGAGCCAGCACCATAGGTCGCAAGAAGAGATCAGATTCTTCTTCCCATTCCCTTTCTGATTTCCCAGTTGCTAGACATATAACTAGATCCTATAGGGAAGAATCTAACAATACATCCAAGGAAATTTGACATAGAATAATTTAAAGTCATTATGTTTTGATGGGATTGAAGAATTCTAAGCTCAATGACAAGAAATGAATCGAAAATCATTTAACTGAAGCAAATCCAATGAGAGCATAGCTATTAAGAGGATTTTGACTTTTGAAAATAGAGAGAGAAACAAGAAACACAAGACGGGGAATGGACAACTTTATGAATTAAGATGAACTACCGAGTATAAAACCAAATGCTATAAACTTATTTTCTGCTATTTACATTTTTAAAATACAGAAAACAAAAATGATCATTTTTTTTAGCAGAGGCCACGCTTTGGCCATAGATATAAAACATCTAAGCTTGAAGAGATAAGTTTACTCGGGAGTGAATAACTCAAGTGAAAAAGTGTACAGCTGAGAAACATTTTCTTGACGTATAATTTGAAACAGAAGATTGTGATTTACAATTTATGAACTGGGCTAAAATAAAACGAAAAAGTCAAGGGGAAAGATTAAAATGCGAGAATGAATTTTTTATATTAACAGTGCCAACTTTACAATTACGCCTTGAACCTGATTTCCTGTATCATTTGCCATGCCTAGGATTCTTCTTCACCGGAAAAGTTTTAATGTGTGGAAAATTACGCCTTGAACCTGATTTCCTGTATCCTTTGCCATGCCTAGGATTCTTCTTCACCAGAAAAGTGTTAATGTGTGGAAGAGTAGGTGGATGACGAATTACAGTAAGTGGCGGAGGATGATGAAGAGGCTTGTGCTCCAATATGTCCCGATGATACGTCTGAAATTAGTCAATTTCAAACCAACAACATATAAATCACTATATTTGAAATGTAAGACAGAAAGAGGATATAGAGATCCTACAAAGTCAAACTACTTGTCCAACAAGAGTAAATTCAGAAGATTTTTCAAACAGTTCTGCTACATGATGAATTTCAGACATGCGGCCAGCTTGCGTGGGAGAAATGGTTCAGTTCAATGTGCTCAACAGTCAAAACTATATATATATATAATGGCCTACTAAACATGCAGTACCATGACAACACATTTAACAGCATATTGACATAAACCTACTAGACTGGTGGGGGAATGGTCTCATTGAAACTAAAGAAGCCTTTGATACACCATCATCTTCAGTATGGTCCAGACATTCAAAATGAACTGATAAATAAGATGCGTAGTGTCATCCAAGATACTATGATGCGTAGGATGACATGGTTTTTGGGGGTATCTCGTAACACCCAAAATCATGGAAATCTCACAACACTGAAGTTTTAGCTTTGTCACCAATTGTATCCTTTCTATGATAACTCTTAATTGCCATATCAAACATGGAAATCTTACATACCATGCTATATTATACTTTGGTAATATCATGGTATCCAAGATACTAAGGTATGCCAGCAAAAAGGCCTCCTAAGCCACAAAAAGGTAGTACTGTAAGATTAGTTACATCTCTAAACAAATGCTGGATAAACTACTTGTTTAAGAGTTGGGATATGAATCCTAGATTCAAAGGCCCCAGTGAATTCACCAATCACACGAAAACATGGCCACATTCCAAATGCTAACCCGTATTACAAAGTTATGCCTTTCACAATCCATAACCATATTGATGCTCCAATCGACTTGTGCCACCGTTTTGTCTTTGTCGTGGATGGAAGTAAATTGGTCAACTTCATTGAACCATGGGCAGGTAAACAGACTCGTAATTGGAATGTGTTTTCTTATTATAACACAACCTTCAGGAACATCTACAGCATCCGAGCCATAAACAACAATTTTCACAACAGATACAGCAAATATAAATAAGGACAGGTTATGCATGTTGATGCATTACCCATTTTGCAAATGCAAACAAGTGTACATCTCCTGTACCACACATACCAATAGTTATAGGAAGCTTGGCCTCGGAATAATGAGTTAAACCATCATATTATTGATAAAATTGAATTTGCCTATCAATGGAAAGCAGCTTTATTAGCCTTAGCCTCAGAAAAGAAATCAAAACGACTACAGCGTCTTGAAATCGCAAAAGTAGCATTTGGGCTCCACAAGAACCTGAATGATATAAAAAGGAATGATTATTAAGATATTATATTACTGCCATCCATTTCTTTTTTCTTTTTCTTTTGATACATAGAAACAGAAATTACAAGGCTAGAAGTTCTGAAACCTTGTTACAAATAAGGAGACAAAGGCACAAGTCTCTCGACATCCTGTATAATGTCCATGACATCACTCAGCAAGAACACATCATTCTTTTGCAATTGAGGGAATTGATGCTTGATATCTGCTAGTACTGGAAGCAATCTGTCCATTTTCTTTTGGCCTTGAAGAAAGTTTCCACGCATATGGAGCATTTGGCAGGACCAGCTTCAAATCTGACCAGCTAGAAAGGCATTGATTTTGAATATTTTGCAAATAAAATTTAAAGATAAGAAGCTGCTTACATTCTGTCAGAGTTGTGCTGCGCATAAACAGCTCTCCAAGAGATGTTTTGGATTAATAATCCAAAAGTGAGCAAACGTTCGTCATTCAATTCCAAAAAAGTATCAATTATATATTTAAGTCAAATAAAGCAGAATCATTGAAATGCTATATATTATACACAGACACCAATGTTAAAAACGAAGGAAATTTCTTGACCAAAAAAAAAAAGGAAATTTATATCTCATGACAAAATTATCTTTAATTCTTTTAAGCAGGCAGCAAATGTGATCTACTAAAATCTTAAAAGCAAATAGCAATACGAAGAGTGAACTTTGTCAAAGAGCCCAATAAGTGAAAGGAAAGTTTTACTACTTCCTATCATACAAACTCCTGAATTTGAACAGACACAAGTGAACTTGAACGGTATTGATAAACATTATAAATGAAGAGGATCAACTTTAATATTAAATTTGAGGGTGCGCTTTGCAGGAGTAAAAATGAAAGAATTTCGTATCACACAACTCTAGCAACATGCTATGCCAGCTTGTTATGATGCTAAATTTGGATAAATAAATATGAGATAGTTATCATTTTCGTCCATTCTTAACAGATTTTCCACAGGCAAAAGGACATCCAAATCAATTTCCATTAAGCACTTAAGCTAAAAGATCATAAAATGAGGAAAATCTAACCCAACAGATAAGGCAACCGGAAGACCTATCTAGCAAGTTTTTTTTTTTTTAAAAAAAGGATTTATCCACTATTTTTTCCTATATTTCATTCCTGGATGAATGTGCAATTTCATTTTCAATTCTTTCTCTTATTTTCAACTTTTTTTCTGTCAAGCAGCAGGAAATATCATGCCTTTCCTTTACCATACTTTTCACTCACAGTTCACTACTCTTAGTCTTACCTATCACTACGTAGCATACCCAAAGAGTCTGAAGTTGATACTGTCCCATCTCCCAACCGAAAGAAATTATCTGATCCAAATTCCCCATCCTCTATCTTGTTAATGCATGATGAACTTATATCATTTATCGAGTCACAGTTTATTAGGAAATTTAGTTGACCTACTTGAATTACAATTAACAGCACTTCATTGTGGCTCATGCAGGTCACTTCATACAACAATTCACACAAAATACAGAAAAGGATCATGTGGCCACATGCTAGAGGATCAGAAGTCCATAGAAATACTTTATAGTTTCACAGGCTGTGTTTTTTCTTAATTTTTTTTCTCAACTCTCCGCATCCACTTTTATCTCTGCTTATAAGACCCTAACAAATCAAGGTGAATAGCCACCAAAGTTAAATCTTGCTAGCCTTCCAGAAAGCAGCCCCACTCTGATTGCAAATACCCAATTTTAACTTTTGAGATGCAACACCCACTAAAGACTGATAACCAACCTTTTCTAAACAGGACTACCATCCAAGCCTCCTTACATGAACACACATTACATCCTTCCCAAGTTGAACTAGAACCCCATTGCCCTCTGGACTCCCAGCAGCTTTAAACAAACAATATGGCCAACAATTTAGTTAAAAGAACTATCACATTGTGTCATTAGCAGCAGTGAACAAAATTGAATTATAGGACATCAAATTTAAACAGGATAGTATAAGCTCACCAATATATTCTAAGAGGTACATTTAACTTTATCAGTTTAACAACAAAATGGCAGCGCCATAAATTAGTTCATAGAAGTATTTTGAAAAGATGCTCTAATCAGAGACAACACTGTGTAAAAGGGTAGCAGTTGCCTCAACCTAATTTCTACTTATTCCATCATTAGAATCAAGCCAGTAATATCAGTATTGCTGCAGCCTCAAATATTGATCCATGAGATACAAGGGGTCATACCTAAAAAACACTACACTGCATATTATCTTTAAATCTTCTTGTATACATTTACTCCTTTCTGATGATTTAAGAGGACCCCCACCTGGCGGTGACTACAGGCTCACCTCTGAGCTCCACTGCCACTACAGCACTGGATGAGAATAACCATAGTGAGTACACACATTCTCATACGACTTTGGGATTTTTTGTAATCTTAATCCCTCCTCTCTAGTATGCCTATTTTCTTTTTCCATACAAAACAATACAATTAATTGATATGGAAAGATATCAAAAAATAAAGCCCCCTCACTTGTTACCAAGATAATTTTGCAAGGCGAGAGCAATGCCAATTCCTAGTCAGCAGTCATGTTTCAACAGAGTGTACAGAAGCAAAAACGCAATGACCATGGCAAATTTCAGTCCATAATGTTGAGAGGAAGGTAAAAGGGAAGAAGATAAGCCCAGTATTCATGCACTGCTTGCTCAAGTTGCAACTAAATTAAAACTCAGATTCCAGAAGCTTAAAAAAAGAAAAAGAAAATAAGAACTTAAACATCCAACAGTTTGTGATAACCTATGTAGCGGACACTTTAAAAAAGAAGCCATATGCATATTCAAAGCTCAAAAACAGAACTCAGGCACTTCTTTTATGTTTAGTTGTCTGCGCTATTTATAAAATACTTCAACAATAATTCACTGACCTTAAAATCATAGATTGGTTTACTAAATATGTAAAACAAAGCAGAGCCAGAGTAAGAATTTCATGCTATAAAAATTGGAAGAGCTCCCAACCACTAGAGCTCCTTCTATATTTTGGGGTGGTGTGGGGGAGACCTCGTATCATTTCCCAGATGGCTGTATCTACATGAGGGGTTTCAATTGCTTTATGCTTGTATGCTTCAATATAATCACTTCTATATAGGAGCACTTTCTTAAAGGGGTTTATTGCAACCAAAACAGGCCCTGCTTTTGTCTGTAGAATAGGTTTAGGGCAGAAATTAAAGATAAAACTTCAGAGATGAAAAGACTTACATAAATCATATATTGGTTTTAACTATATTGCAGATTGTATAAAACTTATGGTTCATTTTAATAACTAAGTTGCATAAGGTCTTCCACTCCGTCAAGAAGATCAGAACCAAATAGCGTTCACCTTTAGAACCTATAATTAAGGGGGGGAAAGGAGTATAACTAATCAGATGTTTAGGGGGAAAATAAAGGCACCACTACAAAATTTTTAAGGATTTTCTCACTTTCCCATCAGGCAGTGAAAAAACAGATGTAGTTCCAGAAGTTGATATTATCTTCCCCAGTTCCCAGTTCCCATTTGGAAGTTGAAACCAAGAGTGTAGCTTCTGAAACAGTGAAATTCAGAACTATGGAAAATAAATAATGAATATTTAATCATATATTGATTATGACAACTCATACAAAAATAGAAACTTATTACTTGAAAAATCACATAAAGCATTGAAGAATTTCCCTGAGTAAATTATTTTTACATACACAACTAATAATATTCAGAAATTAAAGATAGAAAAAAAGAAAAAAGGGTACAGATGCTATTATTTGACGCTAGAATACTGACAAGAAGCATATGATAATGCACATCTAATGTTACATAAATCAGTCTTTTTTAAGACAATTCAGCAGATGAGACCAAAGTAATTAAGTTAATGAAAAGCAGGAAGTTTTCCTATTGGAAATTTCCACTGATTTTGGTACTAGTGCTAAAGGCAATACATCTACATTACACATTAGTTTCCCATCTGCTCTTTCTATTTTTTAACATCCTAGAAAGCACCAATCCAAGTGAACATTTAGGAGTAAAAAGCAACTGTATACATCTGATAATATTGACTCTGAAAATATCGTGCAAATAATGGTGCCTTACACTCATTACAAATTAGCGAGAACTAATACTTTTTATTCTTTTGTTGCCATTTAAAGGTTAAGCATGACTTGCCTTTATCTAACATGACAATGTATCTTCAATAAACAACTGATTCTGATCATGTTCCAAATCTGAAAACAGAATTTAAAACTACAAGTAAGAATTCATACACCTATGTGAATGTGACAATTTTCGATCACTGGTTCTGCGTCTTACTTTTATTTTTTATCTTTTATTTTTTTACAGTATCACACCTACTTTCAGTATTTAGATCTTCCTAAACCCATATATCTTAGTCACTCATAACATCAAGGACTTTGGAAGCACGCACAATTGTTTTAACACATCTACACTATAGGACTTATTACAATAGCTGAACATGATTACTGTCAGCAGAAGATATTCTCATATATACATGAAGAAGTATCCATAACAACGTGTATCAAGTAATAGTTATGAATTATTGCTGATTTCACAATCAGACGCTTAATGCTGAAATTACTAACAAAAACAAAAGTGAAGTTAACTGAGTAATTTGAGATGCAATACCCCCTGAAGACTGATAACCAACCTTTTCTGATCAGAACAAAGAACATTATCTGAAAACAATGATACCAACATCAATTTTGTAGGAGGAAAAACTTGAATGTTTGACCGATAAATTTCAATGTTCTTGAACACAAATTACATCCATCCTAAGTTGACCAAGAAGGAACCCCATTGCTCTCTGGTCTCCCAGCAGCTTTAACCAAACAATATGGCCAACAACTTTAATTATAAAAATAAAAAAATAAAAATAAAAAAGTATATCACTTTAGAAGCGTTTGAAAGAACTTATTTTGAGTTTATCTGACTTATTTTGTAACATAAGTGCTTATACATGTATTTGGAAGAGCTTATAGAAATAGCTTATGACATACCCATAAACTATTTTCAACTTATTTTCATAAACTCGCCATAATATCTTATGAAAATAAACTGAAAACAGCTTATTTAAAATTTGCCATAATAAACTCTTCAACTGTAGAAATAACTTATATATAAGCATTTATTCTATAAACACTTAAATATATTGTTTACTCAAACAACAAAAAACGCAGTACCATAAATTAGTTCACAGAAATATTTGAAAAGATGCTCTGATCAGAGACAACACTACAAAGGTCAGCAGCTGCCTCAATCTAATTTCTACTTATTTCATCATTATAATGAAGCCATCAATATTAGTATCGCCGCAACCTCAAATATTTGATCCATGGGATAAAACAGGGGGTCACACCTAAAAACACTACATTGCATAATAAACTCTGTAGAAATAACTTATATATAAGCATTTATTCTATATACACTTAAATATATTATTTACTCAAACAGGACCTTTATATCATTATTCATTAGCAGCAATGAACAAAACTGAATTATAAGACAAGTTGAAACAGGATATAAAAGATAAGCACACCAATATATTCTAACAGGTGTCATTTAACTTCGTCAGTCTAACAACAAAAAACGCAGTACCATAAATTAGTTCACAGAAATATTTGAAAAGATGCTCTGATCAGAGACAACACTACAAAGGTCAGCAGCTGCCTCAATCTAATTTCTACTTATTTCATCATTATAATGAAGCCATCAATATTAGTATCGCCGCAACCTCAAAAATTTGATCCATGGGATAAAACAGGGGGTCACACCTAAAAACACTACATTGCATATTTACTTAGATCATCTTGTAGACAATCCAGAACAGAAAAGCCATGAAGATACAATCCTGCCAAATCAGTGTTTAGCACCATTCTCAGCTGCATTCTCTTCCTTCCCAAGTGCAACCACTACTTTCTTCAAAATGGCTTCTGTTGGCTGGTGAGAGTTCTCCACTGCCTTCGAGATTGCCTGCCATTTTTCACCATGTTTTGGTTCAGCAGCAACACACCTCTTCAATACTTCTTTCTGGTTCTCCTCAGTTCCATGCTGAAGTTCAAATTTGTAGTACAACGCCCAGAAATCCCCAATATCAGGAGCAAGAGTCACTGCCCTATTCAACCATGTCCTAGCTTTGTCCACCTTCCTATCATGCCAAAATAGCTTTGCCACAGCAGCAATGACATGAGGATCATGATCACATTTCTTGAGGGCATCCATACTCTTGCTTTTCCGCTGGGGGCGAGGAACCATCTCGATTGATGCAGCCCACAAAATACCACTGTTAGGACACTCCTGCAATGCTTTTGCCATCAAAATATCAGCTTCCTTCTTATTTCCATGCTTCAATTCTGCTCTTACAGCAGTGAGCCAGAGTTCAGGGTTCTGAGGATTTTTCTTCCGAGCCATGGTGAGAACTGCACGTGCTTTGCTTAGTCCATTCATCTCCTCTTCAAGTTTGGCTAGGGACAACCAAAGAGGAATACAATTAGGGCAGTTTTTCAGTCCAGATTCATAAGCTTTCTTGGCTTCCTTCAAGTGCTCATTTTGTTCCTCATGTTTATCTTGCTGCTTAGCAGCTTGAGCAAGCTGTTCCTCAAGCTGGCCAAGCATCAGCCACAATTTGAAGAATGAAGGGAAAAGCTTCAGCCCTTCATCTAACAATGTCCTTTCCTCATCAACATTTCCCAGTTCTCTCTCAACAATTGCGGATTTCATCCATACTCTTTCTGTACCTCCTCTCTCCCGGGCTTTAGCCAACAACATTCTAGCTCTTTCAGGTTCATGGTTTTCAAATTCCAGCTTGAAAGCAGCCAACCATATTTCCTCAGAATTGGGAATGGCAGCATAAGCTTCTTGGAGGATTGCACGAGCTGCAGGCACATCCCCAGCAAGCCACTTCTCTTTGGCACCCATAAGCCAAAGAACTTCAGCCTGTGGTCTGTAGGTAACAGCTTTACGAAGCAAAGCATCAAGGGATTCCCTGGTTCCATGACTCTTTTCAAGTTGTGCTGCTTTGAGCCATATGCTCTTCTTAGTTAAGAAGACAGTAAGGGCATGAGCATATATAGCTCTCGCTGTCTCAATAGAACCTCTCTTCTTGCACTCTTCTGCATCAGCAACCCATGTCCTCTTCCTATCTTCTTCTTCCACTCCAATTCCAATTGTATTGTGAATAATTTCTTGGCATGTTGCAACAGATCCAGCACGTTCTGCAGCCTCAGCTTCCTTCATCCAAGCTTCTCTATCAATAGCCAAACCTTCTCTTTGCAAAGCCCTTATACCCCTTTCAATAATTTTTCCAACCATGGACGTATTGCCATTAGCTTCTTCCAACTTTGCAGCCGTTATCCATATGGCAGGCTCCTTAGATAACCTCTCTCTTGCCCTATTTAGAACCTTCTTAGCATTTTCATATGTTTCCAGCCTTGCAAGTGCAAGCCACAGTTCAACATGCAGTGGGCAACATTCCACAGCTCTATGAAGCAAAAGCCTAGCATCTTCTTCATTAGCAAGCTCCACAACTGCCTTCCACAACCTAACAGAGTCAGGAATGTGTTCTAAACCTTTCCTCAATACCCTACTCTTGTTCACATCATCATGTTCCAATTTTGCAGCTTGCATCCACAACTTCACCGAATTGGGAATCGACTTCACACCCTTAGCTATAACAGCCTTGGCTTCTTCTGGATTTGCTAACCTACAAGCTTCCAACCAGACATCTTCATTCTTGGGACACTCCTCACAACCTCTCTGAATCAACTGCCTAGCTGCCTGAATCTTACCAGCCACTTCCTCCAACCTTGCTGCAGCAATCCAACCAGGAGGGTGCTTAGGATTCGTTTGTGTAACACTCTTAAGTAGCAACCTGGCCTTCTTGATATCTGAAATCTCCGCATCACTTGTTATTTTCATACTCTTAAGATCAGTCAGATACCCCTTCGGATCCACCACCGTCAACCCTGAAACTGAATCCGAGAGTCTATCCAACTTCAAGGACAACACAGTACCCCTACCCTCACCAACAGCAGTCAAATCGGTCACCGGGGTTTGTGCCCACGGAGTCTCAGTCCCACCAGCCGCCCTACTTTTGGGATCCAAAGCTGTAACATGTTCTTGCTCCTGTCTTGCCTTCTCAAGAAGTGTATCAGGCACGGGCACAAAACTCTCAAATTTCTTCTTCTTATTCCTCAAAGAATAATCCCCAATTTCCGGTATGCTGTCCCACTCTTGTACGGACAGAGTATACAATTTGCGTTTCAAATCTGCAAACTGCTCGGTAATTTTTGGGTTCGAAGCCCGATACTTCTCTATCTCCTGCTTCAACCTTGCCTCTCTTCTATCCTTCCTCCTCGAATCCATTCTCTTGTCAATGGCTTCCCACACAGCATCAGCCTCCTTATCGTCCTCATCGTACTCAGCGGAGGCAAACAACCCCACATCATTCCCTTCAAACTCATCAAACTTCTGATTCTCATCGTACCCTTTATCGTCCCCTTCATCCTCTTCCTCCTCTTCACCTCCCTTCCCTCTTCCCCTCCCGATCGCCGCAGGGGCAGCACCGCCAACCGTGGTCGCTGACCTATCAGGGAGGTCAGGAGCCGCACGAGCAGGACCAATATCAGAACGGGTGGTGAATCCGGTGGCACCACGTCCCAGACCAGCAACATAATTCGGGGGAGGCTTGGAGTTCAGGAAATCAAAGCGAGGCTTCGGAACGGAGGGGGGTTGTGTGCCACCAAAGAAGGGAACGTGGAGGGTCAAAGTGGAGTAAGGTCGAACTCCTACATCAGAGATAAGAACGGAATCATTGTCGCCGAGTAACCGGAGACTCTGCGAGAGGAACAAACGTTGATGGGATATAGGTATGTCTGAATTCTGCTGTATAGCGAGCTTTAAGGAATGGAGCGAGGTGGTCTTGGGGTCAATATCTAAGGCTAGGGTCTTGTGGTTGGGGGGTACAATGAACACCATAGCTGTCCGTCTTCACTCTGGACTTTCAGGAAATCAGAGATCGAGAGAGACCGAGAGTGGTATTTGGATTTCGATGTGGAGAAATATCGGGGAGAAATGGAAGCCTCGAAGATAAAAGATGAAGAAACCACCGGCTCTGGTCCAAATGCACCCGGCGTATGACTTTCGTTGAAAAGCCCATGTATATTTGGGCCTGCTAAGACTGACACAGTTTTCTGATTGCCCCTTGCTACCTTCAGATTTCAGTCCAAAAAACCAGTTTTTTTCAAAACAGAATTCTTTTGGTCCAAAAAATAATATAATTCTTTTAATCGGATTGCCTTAATCCCATCAGGGCTTTATAGAAGACAGTACCAGGTATGAGAAAGGAAGATGTTTTCTATCTTTGCTATCAAGTTTTTAAATAAAAATATATGTGTAAGAACATTTTTGAAAAACTAATAATGTAATAATGAGTTATGAAAAATTATAAAATTATTTTTTAAATATTATACAAATGTTGTGTTTTGATTAAAAAATTATATACTTGTTATTTTTGAATTAGAGAACTTGATAGTAAATATATGAAGTATTGCACCTAAGTTTTTTACTCATCGAGAGAAGAGAAAACATCTTAATTGAATCTCATACAATTAGATCAAGAGAGCATAGCTCAAACTAAAATTGGCTCTTCCAACTAATTGGAAATGATGGTGCTTCAAGAAGCCATTAATTGAGGAAATATGTATACCTCGACAACCCGTTTGGTTGGGCCTTTCATTGCCAACAACGATGTTACATCCTTTGTTTGGTTCGCAATTTCCAATAGAAGACATATTTTATCCAGTACTATTTTTCATTTTTAACAATACAGATATTTCCTTTGAAAACTCAGTGGAAAGCCGACTTTCTACTCTGCAAAACACTTGAAGTTACAAATAGTGCCCTTTCAATTTGTTGTGTATTTCCATTGCAGTCCTCTTCTTTTGCTCCATGATCACCACCACTCAAGTGCTGTCGTCTACCTCTCCCTTCGCATCCTGCAAAACAGCATGGTACCAATGCTGCCTGGGCCTCGAAGGAGATTGATTGACGTCAATGCCGACGAATAAACGAAGGAGATCGGTCAACGTCGAAAGCACTAATGTTCTGTTCAAAGGTCGTCCTCCAGCGTTGAAAGCACGCCCTTCTTATTTCCTCTCATACTTCTGCTTCTTGAAATTTCTACGCCTCATATTCATTTTCATTAAAAAATTTTAAGAAAATTAAGTAAAATTTTTAGAACAGCAAGAGAATAATCTTCTTATTTTTTCAAAACGTAAAATTTTAAGTGAATGGTGATTTAGTAAAATTAACTCTCACACTTCATTTTATTTTCATTAAAAAATACATAACAAATAAACTTTTTTCTCTCTTTTCTATTCATATCAAACAATTTTTTCTTTTTCTTTTCTCTTCTCTATTCGATTTTTCTTTCTATTTTTCTTTTCTTTTTAATCCCTTGTGAAAGTTCTAGTTCTAGTTTTGGAGTCTTTTCTTTTCAGCTCCTTCGTGTTTGTGTGTCGAGGTCTGCTTGTTGTAGGAATCTTCTCTTGTTTGGGCCGTTGAGTTGGGCTTGGCTTTTTCAATGGACCCAAAAAATAAATCAATGCCTTGCGCCCTTGCCTAACAATGCTCTTCGTAGTCTTCTTATGCTAAGTATCATGTAACTCCATGCTTTAAAATATTGTTTCCTACATCATATACTAGAAATTAAGACATAAGATATAATGTATTTTATATTCAAAATGTTCATATCTCCCAGCAATAAATAAATATATAAGGAAACTATTTGATTAATATTTTAATACAAATAAATTTGAAATGTAAAATATCCTCTCTCTTTTGATTATATTTTATATATATCATTGAAAAGATGACACAACTTGTGTATCATTTTAATTAGATATTAATATAATAAGCTTGACATGTATTAAAATTTATGTTAATTTTTTTAAAAAAATTTGAATGTAATAGTTTTTATTTTATTTTAAAATAGTTAATAGAAGTATAACTTCTTAATCCCTCATATGCAATTCAACTATCTTCTTTAAATTATATATAAATTATACTCTTAATGAGATGTCCATGTGTATATATATATTTGACTTATTTATTTTAAATTGACCTTAAATATGTCTAACAATTTCCTATATACTACAAGAAAAAAGTGCCTCATGTACTTTCTCCCAAGTTGCCATAAAAATTCCCGCGTTGAATGAACAAATTAATTTGACTTCGTCATTTGCGGGTGAGTCCAATAATTCGCCATTTTCCTCGCAGCTTATATTAACATATAAATCGACCAAACATATGCTCTAAAATTATTTTATTTCACTTTGAATTTGCATGAAAGCTACATTCTTCCGGACCTAATTTGATCCATTCAAAGTTAGTTTTAATAATTAACAGCTTAAATTTAGGATGTAGAAGTCTATACAATTACATCCATGACATTAACTAATATACTTCATTTTGAATTTCATACTTGTACTGTGTAGGCAAGCATCTTTTTTCATGGCACACAAACAACTGTTATAAATTATCTAAAATTTTTATTAAAAATATTTAAAATAAATAAATAGATACTTCAAGCGCACAAGTGGAGTATCCCTTTAAAAATATTCATACTTTTTATTTTAGTATCTTTTATAGATCACAGAGGTATTCTTTTTTTCTTTAAAAGATCATAATGTATGGATTATATATATATATATATATATATATATATATATATATATATGATTATTAAGATATTACCTTTAAATTTGAATATTAAATAATCAAAATTTGGTTGTTTTTTCAACATTTGCATCAATGAAATACATATAAATAATTGGGATTGTTCGTGTTCATGAACAAATTAGAAACTGCTCTTTACAAGACAATTTCTCTATTATCCAGCAATCCTTATTAGCTACAAATTTCATGAAATTAGGTTATTTCAAGAAGAAAATTCAGCCCCTAAAGACAGTGCTTGTAATATATAGCCCAAGCTCAACCTCCTTGGGCAAATAATCTTTCTCATTAAAGGAATATTTGCTTGGAGATTAATGATCTTTTGGAAAGAGGGGAAACATATTGGAAGCAACACTCACATATAGATTGGCTTAAAAAAGGGAACAAGAATACTAAACTTTTTTCACCGAAGGGCTACTCAACGTAAAAGGAAAAATACTGGAGTTAAGGGTCTAGATGGTCAGTGGTTGGATTTGGATGGTGATGTTCATGACAAAATGAAGAATTTATTTTTTGAATTATTCTCCGCGAGAGTACTATCTCATATTGAGGAGTGTTGTTCTTTGTTGAAAATAAGGTGACACTGGATTGTTAGCAAATTAACCAAACACAACAAATACTTAATTTGTTGAAGGTTATACGAAAAACAAAAAAACCACCAAATGTCCCAAGACTATCACTTTATTAGGAGATCAATATTCAGGAATTCAAAAAAACATACCTGAATCCATAACATTGATCTTGACTAGAGAACCATTGGTACAATGGTCTTCCTCAACCAAATCACTGGATTTCTCAAAAGGTTATCTTCTAATGAGGAGAATAAGAGACATAGTTCTAATTTGGTGTTTTGGGGACCATAATCATGCCTTAGGTTTTAACCTATTAGGGTTTTCATTAACCCTTAATGGGCCAAACTGGGTTTCTACTCATTAAGCTCATATTAGTTTTTTGTTAATAGTCTAATAGGGTCACTAAATTAGATCACTTATATTGAGCCCATCTAAATGTAAATAGTTAATATAAATGTTATAATATAATATGTAGCCTACATTAATTAATTAAGAATTATAAAATTTCTAATAATCTCCCACTTGGGCTTCATATTAACCTTAGACATTTATATCACAAAATTCTTTAGGTGCGCAATTGTATGCTATTTACTTTTAGAATCCCCTTAAATAATTTGGCCCATCTCATATACCAACAGGGAACCACTGCAACTTTCATCACAATCCAGCGTGACTAAACCACAATGATCACCACAGTTGTATATACTCAATGACATAGATCTAATATGGATAAAATTACATGCAACGTGATCTTAATCATGCCTATTTCCAACTAGTCCAAACTTTATTCTTTATAGAGATCAATCCAAAATGCAATATAAATATTACACACAAAACAAGCTTAGAATAAAATATAAACATCAACTTTATTTCTGCAAAAAATCCAAACAATACAAAAGTCTAAAAAAATAATGTAGAAAATAAACTGGATTCCCACTAAACTAAAGTACTATCAAGAATTACACCCATACGAACAGTGTGTTTATGAAAAACTCTAGGTACTAAACCCTTATAAGTGGATTAGCTAGCATGAAATTAGTCCCTATAAACTCCAGGGAAATCTACCTATTCTGAACTGTTTCCTTAATAACTAGAACTTAATGTCAATAAATTTCGACTTGGTTGCACTCCCATTGTTGTTGGAGTAAAGCACCGCCGAATTGTTATCACAAAAAATCTTAAGTGATTTCTCAATACTGTCAATCACATGCAAGCAAGTGACAAAATTTCATAGCCAAATACCATGATTAGACACCTAATAGCATGCTACAAACTCATCAACCATGGTTGAAGGAGCTATTAAAGTCTGTTTTGCAGACTTCTAAGAGATAGCTCCTTCAGTTAAGGTATAAACGTATCCTGATGTAGACCGTCTGCTATCTTAGCATCCAACAAAATCAGAGTTAGAGTACCCAATGATCTCTAAATTGTCTGACCTCTGATAAGTGATCATGTAGTTCCTTCTTCTCTTCAAATAATGCATTACGCCTTTGACTGCAATCCAATGCTGCATACCCGGGTTACTTAAGCATCTACCTAAGACTCCCACAATAAATACTATGTCTGGACGGGTGTAAACTTGAGCATACATAAGACTACCCACTGCTAATGTAAATGGAATCTGTTACATCTCCTTCTTTCTAAGATCATTGATGAGTCACTGCTTAAGACTAAACTTGTCTTCCTTAGCCATAGGAGTATCTCCTAATCTACTATCTTTCATACCAAATTTATTTAACACCGTATCAATATAGCCTTTTTGTGATAACCCAAGGATACCTCAAGAGTGATCTCTAAGTATCTGAATACCTAATACAAAGAGGCGTTACCAAAATATTTCATTTTGAAATTTTTTGTCAAAAATTTCTTGGTTTCATGCAATAAGCCCATCGTTATTGGTTAGCAAAATATTATCGACATATAATACCCGAAATATAAATTTACTTCCTTTGAACTTCTGATATATACAATCATTAACAATATTTGCCTCAAAACCAAACAAGATAATGACTTGATGGAACTTGTGGTACCATTGACAGGAAGCTTGCTTGAGCCCATAGATGGATTTTTTTAGTTTGTATACCACAGACTTTGGATCATCGAATACAAAGTTTTCTGGTTGCACCATATAAATCATTTCATTAAAGGTTCCATTTAGAAACACAATCTTTATATTTATTTGATATAGCTCTAAATCAAAATAAGCTACTAATGCCATCATAGTTCTAAAAGAATCCTTCGAAGACACTGGAGAAAAAAGTTTCTTTATAGTCAATGCCTTTATTTTGAGTAAATCCTTTGGCAACAAGATGAGCTCTATATCTCTCAATATTACTCATTGAATCCCTTTTGGTTTTAAATATCCATTTCCAACCAACAGATTTCACACCATCAGGTAATGTAACAAGATCCCAAACGCCATTGTCTTCCATAGACTTCATTTCATCTTTCATGGTATCAATCCATTTGAGAGAGTTAGAACTATGCATAACTTGACTAAGGTTGATTGGATCATTCTCAGTTAAACCAACGTCATCCTCATGTTCTTAGAGAAAAATGACATAATCATCCAGAATAGCACTCATTCTCTCTTTATTAGATCTCCTTAATGGCACCTTTTGAGGTTGTTGAGTTTGCTCTACAAGTGGTGCTTGAAGAGGAATCTCAATGTTGTCTTGTCCAATGACAATGTTAAGTGTTGCTACCTAAGCACCATCTCCTGAGTCTGGGATTGAATCCTAAACAATGATGGGTACAATGACCTGTTCATTGTCAACCGCATATTCTTCTTCAAAGGTAACATTCCTTGTGATTCATTACCTTCCAAACTCAACTTTCTCAAGAAACCTGGCATTTCCCATCTCAAAAAATGATCTTGATGTGGGATCGTAAAATTTATAACCCCTTAAACGCTCGACATGCCCAATAAAATAACAGCTAACAGTTCTTGAGTCCAGTTTTGTTTCATTTGGCCTATAAAGCAGTGCCTCAGCTGGACATCCGCATATATACAAGTGTCTTATGCTTGGATTCTTACCAACCTATAGCTCATGAAGGGTTTTGTTAATTGCCTTACTAGGTACTCTGTTGAAGATATACATTGCAGTCTTTAACGCTTCACCCCAAAAGGACTTTGGTAATGAAGAATACTAATCATACTTCTCACCATATTCTTAAGAGTCCAGTTTTGTTGTTTAGCAGCACCATTCATGCTGGGTTTGCTCGGCATGGTGTATTGCCGAACGATTCCACACTCTCTAAGGTAAAGCGCGAAGGGTCCTAGATGTTACTCTCCTGATTTGTCATACCTCTCATAGTATTCACCACCATGGTCAGATTTAACAGCCTTAATTTTCTTGTCAAGTTAAAGTTCAACTTTAGCTTTGAAAGAATTGAAAACATCCAGAGATTGAGACTTCTCATGAATTAAATATAGGTAATCGTACCTTGAGTAATCGTCAATGAACGTAATAAAATATCGTTGCCTATTCCAAGATGCTATAGAGAAGGATCCACAAATATCAGTATGTATCAGTTCTAAGATATCCTTAGCTCTTTTGGCACCTAATTTTTTTATGTCTGTCCTTTTTTCCTTTATGCATTCAACACAGACTTGAAAGTCAGTTGAATCTAAAAGTTCGATAATATCATCTGATACAAGCCTCTGAATTCTCTGTTTAGAGATATAGCCTAAGTATTTGTGCTATAAAGTGGTTGAATTTTCATTCAATTTACACTTTGTACCTCTAAAATTAGTTTGTAGTATCTCATTGTGAGTATTCACGACATCTAACATATAAAGATTGTCAATTAAAGAACTAAAACCAATAATATACAAATTTTGAAAGAGACTAACTTTATTATTTCCAAAAAAAATATTGATAATCGTAGTTGTCCAAACTGGAAATAGAAATCAAATTCCTTTTAAAAGATGGTATAATAAATGTCTCAAATAAATCCAAATAAAAACCAATCTTTAAATGCAATATAAAAGTTCCTGTAGCCTCAACTACAACTTTATTGTCATCCCTCACAAAGATGAATCTTTCAATATCAAATGACAGACGACTCCATAAGCAACCCTGCATAGACATACTTATGTAAGTAGTAGCACCAAAATCTACCCACCAAGTATCCTTAGGTACAATAGCTAAATTATCCTCAAAATAGACTAAAGTGAATATGTCACATCCCAAAACTTACATGTGATATAAACATAAAATACCTAGGGTGTACCTCCGTGGTACCCCATAATCTCTGTGAACATTCTTAATACCCATAATTATGTGAATCATAAATATTCCAAGAAAGATATTTTGTATACATATTCAGAAAATGTTCAACCTTCAAACACTATACAGTACTATACAACCTCCAAAGCCTAGGTGGCCTACTAGATTACAGAGCGTTTCCTAATCCTTACCAATTGTTTACCAGACAAAAGTGGAGTATATCCTTAAAGGCTATAAATTCTTCTCCTCAACCACTGTATCTAAAAAGATAATCATGGAGAGTGTGAGTTTATCATAACTCAGTGAGTAAACAACTGTACATGAAAATATCATAAGCACAAACACCACATTTACTAATACAATCAATCTATCATTTATTGTAAATAATTATAGTATTACACTTGTCTGAATTTGCGTATGATTTCTTGGGATATTACAGCATAAGTTTTCACAGTTATACACTGAGTGGTATGGGACTCTAACCCTTTCAAACTCGTGCATAGGTCTTCACATTTATACACCGAGTAGTATGGGACTCTAACCCTTTCAAACTCGTGCATAGGTTTTCACAGTTATACACCGAGTAGTATGGAACTCTAACCCTTTCAAACTCGTGCATAAGTTTTCACATTTATACACCGAGTAGTATGGGACTCTAACCCTTTCAAACTCGTGTATTAGATCTCGTAGATCTTTTGCTCATCAATTAAATAGTGACAATTTATCACAATATAATTACTATGAAATAAATGAATTTACACATACTTTTATTCCCTTGAATGTCTATCATCAACCATAACAATCATCATATATTATCAACAGCGAGATTGATTATTTCTCACTTCAATAATGTTATAAACAAGACTTGTATTGTACCTTATCTAATAAGATCACATTAGTTTAGTAAGGTTATTCACTTACAAAATGGTCCAATTTATTCAAGGAACAATCACATCTAGTTCTTTAGTCAACTAGAGAAATCAATTCTCAAAGGTAATAAAATACCTTCCAATGATATTGTACTTTTTCTCAACCTGAACACACACTGATAATCTTCTCAATTTCACAAATAACGCAAATGGGATTTATATTGTGCTTTGACTAATTTATTAAATTAATTTTGCAAGGTTGCCTACTCACCTGGATTCCACGCTCTCAGCGCTCCCACCTTGCGCCCCAAACATCCCTATTGTAACCAGGTAAAAACCATTAGGGTTACAAAATAGAGAAATTTCCTATCACTACTCTCGACCTTTACTCACATCTTAAGTTATAACTCCTAACCGGTAATGAATTTCTAAATGACATTTATACCATTGGAAACTAGACTCAAAGAGCTTTCCAACGATATAAAGTTTACCCAAAACGGAGTCCGGATGAAGAAGTTATGACTGATTGAAAAATAAACTAAAATTTCCCGGTACACCTGGCGCCTGGGCGCCACCCATGCCTGGCGCCTAGGCGCCATGGGCGCCAATTCCTTCTTCTTCCCATCTCACCTTGGCGCCCAGGCGCCACGATCGCGACCCCTTAATGATTTTGGCCCAAATCTGGCCAAATCTTCATCGTTTTTCATGATTTCTTCTATGGGATCTCACCCTTAATGTCTAAGGAGCATTTAGACACCAAAATCACCAATTTTAATCGAGAAACGAAGCCGGAATCTCGATTTTACCTCAAACACTCTTAAAACTAGAAAATAGAGAAAAGCTTAAGAAATAGAAATTTCTACTTCGATTCCTTGCTTTCCCTATGTTACTTGGCTCCTAGAGGCTCGCCCCGTAGCCCGAGATCCACCCTCCAAAGCCCGGTTATAGAGTTGGAGTGTAGAGAGAGAAATTAGAGAGAAGGAAGAGAGAAGGAGAGGAGAGAAAGTGAAGAGAGAGAGGAAATGAGAAAAAATGAATAAAAAAAATAGGTGAGGTCACCTATATACTCGCTCGGGGTGAAATTATCACTTGCTCTGCAATTGACCCTCAGTCAAGACTAGCAAAAGCAAATTCATAAAATCTCACCTCAGGTGTTTCTAAATCCTAGGTGCTCGACAAATTTTCTTATTTCACTTTAGTCCCTCTCAATATCTCAAACTCCACTTTAACCCCAAATCTATCATCCTTTCGGTACCGGACTCATAATTCATTCCCATAAGCTCTATTCTTCTTCTCGGGTTCCTACTTGGTCATTTCTCAAAAGTACTCCATACTTTCTTTTCTTTTCATTTTAGTCCTTGAGAATTTGTAAAATGTCCCAAATTAAAATTTTTGAAATTTCTATTTCCAAATTTCCTTCACTAATTCAAAAAGAACATTTCTCATGTAATTAAATTTTTCAATAAACTTCAAATAGACTTTAAATATTCATGAAAATTCTTGGGATATTACATTCTTCCCCCCTTAATAGAATTCGGTCCTCCGAATTCAAAACTTAACTCAAGATTGAAACAAATGCAGATATTTTGTCCAAATCTCGTTCTCTCTTTTAGAATTTTCACAATCAAGTACAAAATATAACAAGTTCAACATATTTTTATCTCTCGAGCTTCTTCAGTACAAGAATTGCCTTATTTCTAGTACATAAGTTACAGGCAACAAACTGAACTTGATTTACAAAACAGATAATCTTAATACGCGAAGTTCAGATCAAATATTAGCTTAAGGTACAAATAAAAGAAAGAATAAATTAAGGACGAGGAGGCTTTTGAAATGCAGAAAGTGCTCCAAGTCTAGAAGAGGAAGGTGCTTCAGATCTTAAGGAGGAGGCTAATCGTTGCAGCCTAGAAAGAGTTTCTGGAGGAAACGTTTGGGAAATTTGGCGAAGTGCAGAGGTCACTCCATTCATACAGTCAATACACCTCGCTTGTTGGTCACGAAAATTTTGAGTTGCAAACATCGAATGTCTATCAACTCTATTCGCCAATTCCCTAAAATGACGATTCAAGAGCTTCTCTTGTTCTACAAAGAGACGATTTATCAATCTTCCCTGGTCCTCAAAGTGGCGGTTTATCAACCTTTCCAAGTCCTCCATCTTTTTTCTCATAAGTGCAAGCTCATCATTTGAAGATGTTGCTGTGCTAACATCCTCTAGCTCTACTACATCCCTTTTTCTTTTCTTAGCTTCTGATGACTCTTCCATGGATCTCTTATTCTTATAGTTCTCCAGACTAACATTTAGATCCAGCTCTACCTTGCCAGCCTCAAAGTTTAAATTGAAAGATTTATTGCCGGCCATATTTTTCTGAGCTATAAAGGTTGTATGGAATGAGAGGTTTGATGCTAGAAAGCTTATAAGTAATGAACTCTTAGTGTAGTGAGCGGCGTAATGGGGCATCCATTATTTATAGACGAAATTTAGGGCTACCAAAACCCTTACATCATACTCTAAAGATGACCTACAGACCTTATCCGATGCAATGCCAACGGTCTCTGATAAGCATGCCAGAAAATAACAAAATATAATCAAATACAAAAGATTTCCTCAAAAATTTCGGCTAACTTTTGACTCTTGCTCAAATTATTAAACTAATCGCCGCTTCAATTTATGACTTCCTAACTCTGTATTTGTCTTATCCAATAATTCTAAATCGAGATATTACTCCATGAACGGGTAGTTTCATATTAACCTTATCTAGGTTTCTAATCCGTGGCTTTGCCCTAAGCTTACACATTTTCAAACATACATATTAAAATAAAAACTTCTCACATTTACACATATCAAGTGTTACCATAAAGTGAGAAAAATTTTTTTTTTACCTTTCTCTTGCCTCTACGAGCATATATGTATGTATGTATCAACATGGAGATACATCATTATCTATATATTTTCATCTATTCAAGTCCTTTTTAAATTTCAGACTTCTCATTCTCTGAATGTATATAGAATCATTACATATTATTCCTGGCCATAACAAATAGCCTTCACTCTCAATGCATGGATAACATACATACATGGCATATGTATTTAAATACATATAATCACAATATAATTCAATCAATCATGTATATTATACTCAACTGAAGGCTTTCAAGAACAATACAAGAAAGCAGAGAAATACATTTTAGTTCATTATAAAAGCATCCAAGGCAATCTTTAATGGCTACGCTGTCGGCTTCTTAGAATTTCAGAAAATGCCAACAAGAGATATGAAAAAATAAACAAGTATAAATCGGCCGCAAATCCACCGAATATTGACTTACGTGATTTTGCCATTAATGTGACACACTGTTGACACGCATGCCTACCCTAGACTTCTGGCTTCCAGCTTGCAGAAATCCATAGGTTGAGCGTGTAGGAGTGCAGCGAAGAGATATCTTCTTTGGCTCTAAGTCTAAATTTTTCTCTATAAAAACTGCCCCGGAGTTCTCAGTTACTACACCACAAAGAGTAATCATCTATGAGCCTACAATTTCCCAGCATTTCTCTCTCATCATACTCCTGTAAAAACTTCTAAATTTTCTAAACCATGGCCACCAGGAAGTACATTGATCTCACAGTGGAGGCCAAGGAAGAAGAGCTCGACTTAAACTTAAGTCTGGACAAAGACAAGGGCAAGAGACCTTTTGAGGGGTCTCAAGAGGATCAAAAGGAGAAGAAGATAAAAATTGAGGAAGCTGAAGAGATTAGCACTGGCCACACGTCAGAAAACAAAATCGCTTGTCTAGAGAAGGAGGTGAAAAATCTGAAAAAGATGATAGAAGACCTGGAGAAGTTAACTAAACGCAATAATGCAGCAATGACTTCAAGAATAGACAGGTTCTTCTATTGGTCTACCCAATGCTTCTGCAATCAACAACAAAGAAGTGTTGATTGTATGAATAAGATTTACACTACCCTTCGTGACATTGCTCAGTCTCTTGTTCCAAGAAATGGTCGAGGGGTGATGATACAATACAACCCTCCTAATCCGAGACCACCTCGCTTTTAGATTACTTATGCATGAGTAATTTCCCTTTTTTTTTTGCAATGTAATCCTTCCGCTTTTAATGCCAATAGTTTCTTTTACTAGATGGTACTCTAAATAATAATAATAATAATAAAATGAAGAAAGATAAAAGAAATTAGCCACACAAAATCAATAACAAATTCAGCTTATAAAGCCAATCACATAAAAATTTAATGACCCTATAAGCTGTCACAGAGACAAACAGAAGTTCTGTACAAGTCTCGTTGTCTTTCCTCTTATCATACAGGAGTAGATGAAGGCATCACGTGTAGATCAATTAAACTCAATATTATGCCCTTGAATTGTCATGAATTCTTGCTTAAGAGCCTCGACTCGCAAGCTTTCCTTAAACTAACACTCTGAGGCACGAACTACTATAAGAACGTCTTTTTAGACCATTCCAATCATACATCACGTTTAACAATTATGAATGTTCATACGCCAACAGCCTACCTATAACATGCTCTAATTGTTCCAATGTTACAAAACTTCTACATTGTATATATATATTTTTTTGAAACACTTCTATCACATAGTACCATCATGCCAATCCCTAACTAAACAAGTGCAACTTTGGCGAGTCGCCCCTAGAGAAGACTTATAACTTACCCCAATATCTCTTATGCTAGGTTCCATTTTACCGTAGTATCTCCCTTAGGAAAAACTACCTAGCCCACATCTATTTTCTCACCAAGCTTTTATCAAGGAACATATTATTTAGGACTTACATCCTCTTCCACAAATTACATCTGTCTGGCATCTATCAAAATCAAATCTTGATCTACCTCACAAGGGTTCTTTCCCATTCCTGCATTAGTAATCTGCGCTATATTCTTTGCAAAAATCTTTCTTGAACTCTAGCCCATGCCTCATAATAACTTTACCCATCTAATACATCACTCTTGGCCCAGCCCTCAAGCCATATTCTAGTAATTACTAATCCTCAGCTTTCAGAGTACACTACAGAGTTATGTTCCCAATTTCTCAAAAAGAAAAATTTCATACAGAGATCACCTTTTCCATCGGTATAAAGATCATACCTCCAACAAGTTCCAAAGTTCCACATATGAAATCAATTATCTCATATTGTAACAAAATTATCTCTAACTAACTCCATCGAAGGGTAAGTTATGACAAGAACACTCAACTTTACAAGGTCTTTTATGGAACCTAATCCCATGGTCATGCCGCGGTTCATAACAATGGAAAAGGGCCCACAAAGAACACTTTGCTCTGTAATCTATAGGGGACCTAAAAACCACCTCTGATACCAATTTGTCACATCCCAAAACTTACATGTGATATAAACATAAAATACCTAGGGTGTACCTCCGTGGTACCCCATAATCTCTGTGAACATTCTTAATACCCATAATTATGTGAATCATAAATATTCCAAGAAAGATATTTTGTATACATATTCAGAAAATGTTCAACCTTCAAACACTATACAGTACTATACAACCTTCCAAGCCTAGGTGGCCTACTAGATTACAGAGCGTTTCCTAATCCTTACCAATTGTTTACCAGACAAAAGTGGAGTATATCCTTAAAGGCTATAAATTCTTCTCCTCAACCACTGTATCTAAAAAGATAATCATGGAGAGTGTGAGTTTATCATAACTCAGTGAGTAAACAACTGTACATGAAAATATCATAAGCACAAACACCACATTTACTAATACAATCAATCTATCATTTATTGTAAATAATTATAGTATTACACTTGTCTGAATTTGCGTATGATTTCTTGGGATATTACAGCATAAGTTTTCACAGTTATACACTGAGTGGTATGGGACTCTAACCCTTTCAAATTCGTGCATAGGTCTTCACATTTATACACCGAGTAGTATGGGACTCTAACCCTTTCAAACTCGTGCATAGGTTTTCACAGTTATACACCGAGTAGTATGGAACTCTAACCCTTTCAAACTCGTGCATAAGTTTTCACATTTATACACCGAGTAGTATGGGACTCTAACCCTTTCAAACTCGTGTATTAGATCTCGTAGATCTTTTGCTCATCAATTAAATAGTGACAATTTATCACAATATAATTACTATGAAATAAATGAATTTACACATACTTTTATTCCCTTGAATGTCTATCATCAACCATAACAATCATCATATATTATCAACAGCGAGATTGATTATTTCTCACTTCAATAATGTTATAAACAAGACTTGTATTGTACCTTATCTAATAAGATCACATTAGTTTAGTAAGGTTATTCACTTACAAAATGTTCCAATTTATTCAAGGAACAATCACATCTAGTTCTTTAGTCAACTAGAGAAATCAATTCTCAAAGGTAATAAAATACCTTCCAATGATATTGTACTTTTTCTCAACCTGAACACACACTGATAATCTTCTCAATTTCACAAATAACGCAAATGGGATTTATATTGTGCTTTGACTAATTTATTAAATTAATTTTGCAAGGTTGCCTACTCACCTGGATTCCACGCTCTCAGCGCTCCCACCTTGCGCCCCAAACATCCCTATTGTAACCAGGTAAAAACCATTAGGGTTACAAAATAGAGAAATTTCCTATCACTACTCTCGACCTTTACTCACATCTTAAGTCATAACTCCTAACTAATAATGAATTTCTAAATGACATTTATACCATTGGAAACTAGACTCAAAGAGCTTTCCAACGATATAAAGTTTACCCAAAACGGAGTACGGATGAAGAAGTTATGACTGATTGAAAAATAAACTAAAATTTCCCGGTACACCTGGCGCCTGGGCGCCACCCATGCCTGGCGCCAATTCCTTCTTCTTCCCATCTCACCTTGGTGCCCAGGCACCACGATCGCGACCCCTTCGCGATTTCTCTCGGTTTTGGCCCAAATCTGGCCAAATCTTCATCGTTTTTCATGATTTCTTCTATGGGATCTCACCCTTAATGTCTAAGGAGCATTTAGACACCAAAATCACCAATTTTAATCGAGAAACGAAGCCGAAATCTCGATTTTACCTCAAACACTCTTAAAACTAGAAAATAGAGAAAAACTTAAGAAATAGAAATTTCTACATCGATTCCTTGCTTTCCCTATGTTACTTGGCTCCTAGAGGCTCGCCCCGTAGCCCGAGATCCACCCTCCAAAGCCCGGTTGTAGAGTTGGAGTGTAGAGAGAGAGAAATTAGAGAGAAGGAAGAGAGAAGGAGAGGAGTGAAGAGAGAGAGGAAAGGAGAAAAAATGAATAAAAAAAATAGGTGAGGCCACCTATATACTCGCCCGGGGTGAAATTATCACTTGCTCTGTAATTGACCCTCAGTCAAGACTAGCAAAAGCAAATTCATAAAATCTCACCTCAGGTGTTTCTAAATCCTAGGTGCCCCACAAATTTTCTTATTTCACTTTAGTCCCTCTCAATATCTCAAACTCCACTTTAACCCCAAATCTATCATCCTTTCGTTACCGGACTCATAATTCATTCTCATAAGCTCTATTCTTCTTCTCGGGTTCCTACTTGGTCATTTCTCAAAAGTACTCCATACTTTCTTTTCTTTTCATTTTAGTCCTTGAGAATTTGTAAAATGTCCCAAATTAAAATTTTTGAAATTTCTATTTCCAAATTTCCTTCACTAATTCAAAAAGAACATTTCTCATGTAATTAAATTTTTCAATAAACTTCAAATAGACTTTAAATATTCATGAAAATTCTTGGGATATTACAGAATAGCTTACCTTCTTTTTATGCCAGGTGGCGTATTTGGGACATTCTTCTTCATGTGCCTAGCCTTCTTACAGAAAAAAAAAGGTCAATAACTTATCCTCATTTTTTAGCTTCTTATTCTAAGAAGAAGAATCTGTAGTGTCTTTAGTTTTCTTCCTCTTTTTATCCTGAGAGGTAGATGCCAAGTGAGCACTTTTTGTCTTCTCTCTTAGTGCCTATCTTCCTCTTGCACACAGTGAGATATAAGCTCATTCAAGGATCATTTGTCCTTTTGAGTATTATAGCTCATCTTGAATTACCCAAAATTTTGTAGGAAGTGAGATCAAAACCAAATGGACGAGCAAGTCATCAGTCAGCTCTAACTTTAATGCCTTGAGTTTTGAAGCGAGATTAGACATTTCCATAATGTACTCTCTTATGTTCTCTTTACCTTTATACCTCATAGAGATAAGCTTGGCTAGCAAACTGCTTACTTCAGCTTTTTCATTCTTGGAAAAGTATTGCTCAATGCCTTCCAGGAACTTCTTGGCACTATTGCTCTTGGAAATAGAGCTCCAAAAAGCTTTTGGAATAGACCTCTTCATAATCATAAGGCATATTCGGTCAGAATGGTCCCACTTCTCAATTTTATCCTCATTGGAATTTTTTAGAGTAGAAGTAGGTTTCTCTGTCCTAAGTGCCAGATCTAGGTCCATACATTTGAGGACAATCTCCACGAACTTTTTTCAGCCCTTGAAGTTGCTCCCATTTAACATTGGGACGCTATTGACTTGAGTGGTGACATTAGCAGTAATAGCAATAGAAACTGTATAGAGAACACAGAACAAATATTTATAACCAAAATATGCAATATAATATAAATAAAGCATGAGCAAATAAACTTTAGTGAGGTACTTAACACAACATTAATTTCTCATCTTTGGATAAAGAAAATTAACCGTAAATGGTACCCTCAGTGCAATGATCAAATGTTGATGATAAGTCCTGTCAAACAAAACCTATCTTTGGACTGACAATTGTTCACATGAATAATAATAAAAATTATCCTTATAATCATTACACATTTATCATCACAGGCACGATATTATTTGGCCATGTTGTGTCTGCCTTTGGGCCGAATAAAATCTTCATAAATAACTTCATACTAACATTTATGTAATTTTAATTAAATTAATGTACATAACAGATATTACTTTGGCAAATATTGTTTCAATCAATAAAAAAAATTACCAGAAAAATAAACAAAATGAGAAGGTCAAAGTTCCATATTATGACTCCACCATTCCCAATATGTAAGACATTATGACTTCACCATTCTCAACACGTAAATTAAAATTATTTAATTCAAAAAGGGCTATTACATTGTTACTGATGCAATCTGGCAATTATAAATGTCATTGCCAATAATGTCAAATAAAATATGACTAATAACAAACAAAAGGAAAACTATAAGACATCATTATATTAATTAGAGCAATTCGTAAACACATGTGATGTGAACCACAAGGGCAGAGTTGAAACTCTTTATCGAATGCGGAAGCCTTTTATGTATCTGAAAAAAAAAGTTGAATATCTTTACAGCTATAACAGAGAGATTTACGAGTTTTAATGGATAGAAAACATTTTCTTTATTAACACAATAAACTCCCAAAATTGACAAGCTAACGATGATGATTTGCTTTGATAACACTTGTTAGCAAATTAACCAAACGCAACAAATACTTAATTTATTAAAGGTTATACATAAAACAAAAAACTACCAAATGTCCCAAGACCATCACCTCATTAGGAGATCAATATTTAGGAATTCAAAAAAAACATACATAGATCCATAACAACGATCTTGACTAGAGAACCATTGGTACAATAGTATTCCTTAACCAAATCATTGCATTCCTCAAAAGTTACTTGATGTTTCTCTTCTGATAGGGAGAATAAGAGATGTAGTTTTGATTTGATGTTTTGGGGACCATAACCATGCCTTAGGTTTTAACCTATTATGGTTCCCATTAACCCTAATGGACCAAAGTGGGTTTTCATTCATTAAGCCCATATCAGTTTTATGTTGATAATCTAATAGGCTCATTAAATTAAATCACTTATATTAAGCTCATCTCAATGTAAATAGCTAATATAAATGTTATAATATAATATGTAGCCCACATTAATTAATTAAGAATTATAAAATTTCTAACATGGATATGACTTATTTGTTGAATGCAACTTTTACTAAGAATGAAGTTTATGAGGCTTTGAATGGTATGCATCCCTCTAAAACCCTAGTTCCAGACGGTTATAATGCTTTCTTTTTTCAAAAGTTCTAGTCTATTATAAGGATAGATGTTTCTGAGGTTGTGTTACCAATTTTGAATGAAAATAGAGATCTTATGTAGTTTAATCATACATATATAATACTTGTTCCCAAGATTGACAATTGTGACACCCAAAGGACTTTCATCCCATCAGTTTATGCAGTATTCTAATGAAGTTGGTGACCAAATGCATACTGAATAGATTGAAGCTTGTTCTTTCTTCATTGATTAGTGAAACTCAAAGTGCTTTTATTCTTGGAAGATTTATTATTGATAATGTGCTTATTGTAGTTGAGATCTTTCACTTTCTCAAAAACAACAAAAGGGGTTAGTAGGGGTTTATGGATTTAAAGTTGGATATGATGAAGGCTTATGATCGTATATAGTGGAGGTTTCTACATATTATTATGCAATATATGGAATTTCCCACATACTTTATTATCTTATAATAAGGTGTGTCACTTCTGTTACATACTCCGTCCTTATTAATGGCAAGCCTGACCTAAGTTTCAGCCTAGTAAAAGACTAAGGCAAGGGGACCCCGTATCCCCTTACCTTTTCATTATGTGTGTTGAGGTTCTTTCCTACATCTTATCAAATATTGAAGCTAGAGATGATACTCATAAGGTGAAGGTAGCCTGACAAACCCCCTCTATCTCTTATTTATTATTTGCTAATGACACTATCATTTTTGCTAGAGCGACTCAAAATGAGGTAGAAAATATTTTATAATGCTTTCAAGTTTATTTGGTGGCCTTGGGACATTGTATGAATTTTGAGAAAATGAAGCTCTCATTTAGATGAAAGTCTTGATAATTGTAAGAATATGATTTGAGGAAGGATGATTGTAAAAGTTTTAGAGTCCCTCAAAGTACCATGGTCTTCCTACTTAAATGGGTAAGCCTAAGAAGGTAATTTTCTCAAGTTTGCATGATTGACTTTCAAGGAAGCTTAGTGGCTAGAAAACATTATTATTCTCTCAAGGTGCTAGAAAGGTGCTTATTAAATCTATTGCTCAAGCTTTGCCACTTACATTATGAGTTGCTTTGTTATTCCTAATGTGATTTGTGAAGGATTGGAGTCATTAATTAGTAGATATTGGTGGGGTGGTCCGGATGATAAGCAAAAGATTCATGGGTTGTATGGGAGGCTCTTTAATTTGCCTTCCTAAGAATATGGGGGATTTGAGTTTTAGGAAGATGCATGATTTTAATGAAGCCTTCTTAGAAAAAACTGAAAGTAATGGTTGGAACCCAAGAGGGGGGTGAATTGGGTTTTATAAATTTTTCACAAGAATTAATTGGAAATTAAAATGATTTTCTGTAAAAGTACAATGCTTAGGATAATAAATACAATACAGAAAATCAATGTGCTGTCAAGATAAATAATTATAAAGATCAAGGAATTAAAGAATAGATATCAATATGCACAAATTAAAGAGTAAGGGATAGAGAAAGCAAACCCGGAGATTTATACTGGTTCGGCTAATCCAAGCCTACATCCAGTCCTCAAGAGACCACTTGAGTATTTCCACTATAATTGCAAGTTTAATCTGGGTACTTGCAAACCACTACAACCACGCAAATTCGATCCGGGTATTTGCGAAACCACAATGGAGAATTTATGAATCCGGGCTCCTCCTCAACCCAAAGCAAGTTCTTCCAACACCGGTACTTGCGAACCTCAACTCAGAATAATATATGTGTTGATCAAAATCAACAATACAAAGAAACTCTCTCTAAAGAGTAGATGAAAACAAATGAAGCTCTAATAACTCTAATGATAGAGAATATGCAAGATTTGGCTCAAGAATGCTTTCCTTTCTCTCAAAGATGATAGAAGAAGTTAATATCACATTGTAGGACTTTGTTCTTGCTCAAAATCGTGTATCTAAGGTCATATATATAAGATTTTACAAAACTAGCCGTTATATAGCCGTTATATAGCCGTTATAGTGCAGTCCAGATTTTGAGCTTTCTTTAAAAATTCATAACTCCCTCATTTGAACTCTGTTTTAAACAAATAATATACCGTTGGAAAGCTCTTGGAGTCTAGTTTCAAATGAGCTAAGTTTTACTCAAAAATTATTTTTCTTTTAAAAGATATAATCAAAATACTGACTATAGGTCAGAACAGAATAATTTTTTATTACAGTAAAATCAACTTTCAGTTTTTCAAACTATATTTTGAATAGTCATATATTTCTCATTTGGACTCTATTTTGAATAAATAATATACCGTTGAAAAGATCTTTGAGTCTACTATCAAATGAGATTAAGATACTTGAAAAACGGATTTTTCATTTATGAGATATGATATAAGGAGTAACCAAAGGTCAAAAAATAACTTTTGTAAAACTTCATATCTCACTATCTTTTTGTTCAAAAATGCTTGAGCCAATGTATGCAAATCTAAATCATTGAGTTGCACAAATATACTAGCCTATATAAAATATACCTAATTTAAACACATAGGCTATCTTGATGCATCCAAGCTTCCAAGACTTCAAATCTTCTAATTCTTCATTTCTTGGAGCTTCATCCTTGCATGTTGTTTTCCTTGAGTGAAGCATGATATTGCTTTTCCTTGTTCTTCAATACAATCCTCACTCTTCTTGTTTTGAACCAACCTATAAAATATATCTTACTTGCAAACCCAATGGTTAGTTTAATAGCATGATTCAATATAGCAACATACATATTAAATAACATAATCATGCTTAAGTACTTGTAGCATATATATGATAATTAATCTTTATATATATATCAATGCTACTATTCAAATACATTTGTCATCATCAAAACTTATGGCATATAGCCTTAGGGTCAACAATCTCCCCCTTTTTGATGATGACAAATCACCACATAAAAATATGTATCACAAGATAATGAATGTAATGTTATAAGCACGTATACATATTTTTCTATTGTTTCTTCTCCCCCTATTTGACATCAACAAAAAGGTGTAAGGAACACAATATATAGAAGTTAAAGTACATACCTTTATTAAGTCAGGATGTCAGAAGATGTCAATATAGTATGGGGTAAGGATACATCAAAACTTATCATTGATTTCATTGACATGTAAAAAGAAAATTTTAGAAAAATTTTTCTCATGTCAAATGAAATGAGCCAAAAGATAAAACTTGAAAGAGTTTTAGGCTCCCCCTTAAACCTTACATAATTTGAAAAAGAATAATGAATAATGAATATCCAATTTTTCAAGATATATTCTTTTTCAAAAAAAATACATTTAAGTGAGACAAAGCTCCCCCTGAATTTCATAACATTTTTCCTTTGAAAAAGATTGTCCAAATCATTATAAAGGAAATTCAGTTTTTGATTGCAGAATTTTGAAGTAAGATTTTTGAAGAAATTTTTGCAATATTTTCATTGAAAATGATTTCTGCTTGTTTATGAAGAGGTATTTTTAGTAAATAGCAGAAAAATTAAACTCTTTGAAAAAAAAACATCATTTGCTGTCATATGATAGAAATATTTACAGCACACAGCAGAAGTATGATATATGGATTAGCAAAGCATGATATAAACAAGAATATTAATCATAATCCATAAATCGAATAATAATATTTTTCAAGATTTCTGAAAAACAATTTCTGCATATATGAATAAAATTATTTCAACATATAGCAAAAGTAATTTAAAATAAGGATACTCAAATCCTTTTCTTTTCAAAACAGATAATGCTTCAATATGGTAAAGCAATTTCAGCATTGTGGAAGCAATTCAAGAGATTCACGATATTTTTCAAAAACATTTTGCTTCGAAGGAATTTAGAAACGTTTCATCTAAGGAAGCAATATATATGGATTAGTGTAATAAGATATATTCAAGCATATAGTTCATAATCCATATATGAAACATCAATATTTTTCATCCCTTTTGTTATCTACAACAAAAGAGATCTTTAAAATCTTTTCTTTTTCAAAAAGAATGTTGCTTCATATGATAAAACATATTAACATAACAGAAGCATTTTTAAAGTCCTTTTTCAAAACAAATTTGCTTCATAAAGGATAAGATAAATTTCATCACAAAGGAAGCAATTTATATACCCATTCAAAATGAATTTATATATGTATCTTGAGGATGAGTACATGTAAAAATTTTGACAGCTCATTTTGTATGAGTGCATGTGGAATCATGAAATATTATTCTTAGCCATAGCCTTCGCTCATGATGCATGAATTGCATACACAACATATGTTCTTAGATACATGTGATCATAGCATGATGCAATCAATCATGTATATTATACTAAAGCTCTCAAGAACAACACAACGAAGCAGAAAAATACGGTTCTGAATATCACCATTTTATTAATCCTTAAAATTTCTAATCAAAACAAATTAAATCAGCCGCAAATCCACCGAAAATTGACTTTCGTGGTTTTGCCATTAATGTGACGCGTTATCGGTGTGCATGCGTACCCTAGACTTCTGGCTTCCAGCTTGCAAAATCCATAGGATGAGCGTGTAGGGGTGCGGCGAAGAGATATCTTCGTTGGCTCTAAGTCATAATTTTCTCTCTATAAAGACTGCCCCAAAGTTCTCAATTACCACACCACAAAGAGTATTCATCTCTGAGCCTATAACTTTCTGACATTCCTCTCTCTTCATACTCCTACAAAAATTTCTGAATTTTCCAAACTATGGCAGCAAGAAAGTTCATTGATCTCACAGTAGAGGCAAGGGAGGAAGAGCTCGACTTAAACTTGAGTCTAGGCAAGGACAAAGGCAAAAGACCTTTGGAGGAATCTCAAGAGAACCAAAAGAAAAAGATGAAGATCGAAGAAGCTGAGGAGATTAGTACAGGCCATACGTCAGAAGACAAAATTGCTTGTCTGGAGCAAGAGGTGAAGAAACTCAAGAAGATGATAGAGGACCAGGAGAAGTTAGCTAAACGCAACAATGCGGCACTGACTTCAAGAATAGATAGGTTCTTCTATTGGTCTACCCAATGCTTCTGCAATCAACAACAAAGAAGTGTTAATTGTATGAATGGGATTTACACTACCCTCCGTGACATTGCTCAGTCTCTTGCTCCAAGGAATGGCCGAGGGGTGATGATTCAATACAACCCACCTAATCCGAGACCACCTCGCCTGTAGATTGCTCATGCATGAGCAAAATTTCCCTTTTTTTTTAATTATGCAATGTAATCCTTCGGTTTTTTTTTAATGCAAGTGGTTTCTTTTATTTGACGGTACAAAAAAATAATAATAAAGAAAGATAAAATAAATCAGCTACACAAATTCAGCACAGTATATATATATTGAAAAATATATATCCATTTTAAAGATGGAAAGAATTTTCTGACATGGACATATATATCATCATTTCAAAGCAAAAGCAAGTTACATACTTATCAAGATAAAACATATTATAATTTGAGTATGTAGTACAATAATTGAGGTAATATGGATTAATAAGATATAATCAGATATAAACTAGAATCCATAAACAATCATTCATAAGATATATCTTATACAAAGGATATGACATGTATAATGCTCAAACCATGATGAATGGTATAAAGACAATATCTTTATATACAATGATATGATCAAATATGTAAGATATTAGAGAACAATATATCATTGTAATGAAAGTATGTCAGTAAAAAAAAAATTGCCAACATAGCCAATTATGATGAGGGAGTATCACTCAATTAAATATTAAAGTGGTAAAGAATAGAGATACTCATCAATTTTGGCAAACTCTTATTGCTTCTTGAAGTTCCTCCTCAAGATTTTGATATTCTTGTTTTGCTCATTGATCTTCTTTTGATTCTATCTTCTTGCAATTTTAATGAACTTAATTGATTGATTATTTGCAAGATCCTCTTGAAAACAATCTCTCATAAGATCACTGTCAAGCATTGGTCGATCATTACGAATGAGCTTAGAGGATAGATTTGAGGACTAACTCCTGCAAAACACTTTTGGTGGAGCACTTTGATGTTCAAATCAGTAATGTTCAAATAAATCTCGAGTACTAGGAGCAACATTATGTTCAAGATATACCATATTAATAAAAGTGCTATGCTTTCATGAAATGCAATTTTGCAAAATATTTGATTTCATTGAAAATATTTAAATAAGATTACAGCAAGGATAAATACTATAGGTAGGAGGAATCTTATTGTTGTGAAGACAAGAAAAATGTGCGTGTAATGGAAGCAAGTTTTCATGATGCAGTAAAAAGGATAGTTTGAGCAAAATTTGGAAGAAAGATTTTAGATCAAAACAAAATTTGAATCTATAATCTGCACACCTAACAATTGTTTTCAGATATAGCATGCATGAATATCAAGGATAGATGTAAGGCATATTAGATAACAGACAAAAGCATTAGAGAGCAGTAAACATATCAGTCAAAATTCTTACAATGCATTCCAGCTTATATGTTTACTTATCCATTGCCTCCTTTTGATGCAAGAGAGTGGAGTTTGAATGATGTAGCCATTGAAAAGTCATTTCCGCTCCTTGCTTCGAGGCAAATCTACAAATTATTCGTTTATCTTTGGTACCCAAATTTCTTTGGGTTTGCCTGGGTCATGAGTTCCTTTTTGAACTCATTTCATTTTTACTCCATGAACAAGATTTTTCTTATAAAAACAGGAGTAAGACTTGTGTCCTTTCAGTCCACAATAAAAGCAAGTGCAAGGTGGACTTTTGGACATTTTTGTAGGAACAAAGTAGTTTTCGAAATATTTCTGATTTGACTTGTTAAGAACAAAACCAATTTTGTTAAAGCTACTACTTTGTTTCTCAACAGAAGAGTTTTGAATTTCTCTACCTTGAGAAAGTTTTTTAAGTGTGTTTTTAAGATCCTCATTCTCCTTTTTCAAGGAATCACACTTGGTACAAAAGCAATTTTTGTTGGTAGAGATATTTGCCTTTAAAATCAAATTCTCTTCTTGCAAAGTTCTGTTTTGATTTTCAAAAACAAAATTCTCTTCCTTGGAAATAGAAAATTCGTTTTTCAATGTTTCCAACTCATTTTCAAGAGAAGAGTTTTTCTGTTTTGAAATATTTAGTTTCTTTGCAAGTATAAGAGATTCTTCATGTAAATCATCAAAGGCATCTTGTAATTCTTCAAAAGAGTAGTCAAATGAATTTACCTCATCTTTATCTCTAGCCACAAGACAAGTGTTGGCTTCTTCATTTGTGTTCTCCTCATCGGAATTGCTATTTCCCCAAATGGAAGATAGGTAAGCTTTCTTTGATGATTCAGTTTTTGGTTGTGGTTTCTCTTTTTCTCCTTTTTCTTTTTCTTCTATCTCCTTGGTGATTTGAGATTTTCCTGTAAGTTCAACACCAAGAGCTTGCAATTGATTAAGCACAAGTCGTATCTCATTAATGGTTTCACAATTTTTCATTTGAGCGATATCAAGTTCATTAATTAGATTTCTAGACTTTAATTCCATTGCAACAAGATCTTCCTCATATGCAACTTCTAAAGTTTCCCACATTTCCTTAGCAGTTGCACAATTGGAAATTCTGAAAAATTCATCTTGACTCAATGCACAAGAAATAATCAATTTTGCCTTAGCATTGAGTTGCACTAAACTTCTTTCAGTATCATTCCATTCACTCTTGGGTTTTGGAATGTATTTTCCTTGTTCTTCCTTGACAGGCATATAAAAACCATTTTCTATAATTTCCCAAAGTTTATGGTCTACTGAAATTAAAAAAATTTTCATTTCATACTTCCAATATTGAAAATGATTAGCATAAAAAATTGGAGGTTCTGTGAAAGAACAATTTTCAGACATAAACCACTCACTAGATCCAACCATATTTACTCTTAGACGGTTAAGTCTTAAATCAAGAGCCCAAGCTCTGATACCAATTGAAAGTAATGGTTGGAACCCAAGAGGGGGGTGAATTGGGTTTTATAAATTTTTCACAAGAATTAATTGGAAATTAAAATGATTTTCTGTAAAAGTACAATGCTTAGGATAATAAATACAATACAGAAAATCAATGTGCTGTCAAGATAAATAATTATAAAGATCAAGGAATTAAAGAATAGATATCAATATGCACAAATTAAAGAGTAAGGGATAGAGAAAGCAAACCCGGAGATTTATACTGGTTCGGCTAATCCAAGCCTACATCCAGTCCTCAAGAGACCACTTGAGTATTTCCACTATAATTGCAAGTTTAATCTGGGTACTTGCAAACCACTACAACCACGCAAATTCGATCCGGGTATTTGCGAAACCACAATGGAGAATTTATGAATCCGGGCTCCTCCTCAACCCAAAGCAAGTTCTTCCAACACCGGTACTTGCGAACCTCAACTCAGAATAATATATGTGTTGATCAAAATCAACAATACAAAGAAACTCTCTCTAAAGAGTAGATGAAAACAAATGAAGCTCTAATAACTCTAATGATAGAGAATATGCAAGATTTGGCTCAAGAATGCTTTCCTTTCTCTCAAAGATGATAGAAGAAGTTAATATCACATTGTAGGACTTTGTTCTTGCTCAAAATCGTGTATCTAAGGTCATATATATAAGATTTTACAAAACTAGCCGTTATATAGCCGTTATATAGCCGTTATAGTGCAGTCCAGATTTTGAGCTTTCTTTAAAAATTCATAACTCCCTCATTTGAACTCCGTTTTAAACAAATAATATATCGTTGGAAAGCTCTTGGAGTCTAGTTTCAAATGAGTCAAGTTTTACTCAAAAATTATTTTTCTTTTAAAAGATATAATCAAAATACTGACTATAGGTCAGAACAGAATAATTTTTTATTACAGTAAAATCAACTTTCAGTTTTTCAAACTATATTTTGAATAGTCATATATTTCTCATTTGGACTCTATTTTGAATAAATAATATACCGTTGAAAAGATCTTTGAGTCTACTATCAAATGAGATTAAGATACTTGAAAAACGGATTTTTCATTTATGAGATATGATATAAGGAGTAACCAAAGGTCAAAAAATAACTTTTGTAAAACTTCATATCTCACTATCTTTTTGTTCAAAAATGCTTGAGCCAATGTATGCAAATCTAAATCATTGAGTTGCACAAATATACTAGCCTATATAAAATATACCTAATTTAAACACATAGGCTATCTTGATGCATCCAAGCTTCCAAGACTTCAAATCTTCTAATTCTTCATTTCTTGGAGCTTCATCCTTGCATGTTGTTTTCCTTGAGTGAAGCATGATATTGCTTTTCCTTGTTCTTCAATACAATCCTCACTCTTCTTGTTTTGAACCAACCTATAAAATATATCTTACTTGCAAACCCAATGGTTAGTTTAATAGCATGATTCAATATAGCAACATACATATTAAATAACATAATCATGCTTAAGTACTTGTAGCATATATATGATAATTAATCTTTATATATATATCAATGCTACTATTCAAATACATTTGTCATCATCAAAACTTATGGCATATAGCCTTAGGGTCAACAAAAACAAGGGTGGAGATTGATTCATAATCCCGATACTTTAGTGGCTAGAGTCCTCAATGGTAGATATTATCCTATGACATATTTCCTTAATGCTTCTATGAGTCATAATTATAGCTATATGTACAGGAGCATTTACAATGCTAAGGGGTGTTGTATGGAAAGTGGGTGATGGTACTTAGATTTGAGTTTGGGAGGATAAATGGTTATTATTAGACAATCATTTTAAAGTTTATACTCCTAAGCCTTGTGGTGAATGTGAGTGAGCTTATTCATCATGATATTAAGACTTGGAATTCTTGTCTTATCAAGTAAATTTTTGTTTTACAAAAGCTTTGATTATACAGTATACGCCTATTCCTTGGAAAAATATACAAGATAAGTTTATTTGGCCAATGGAAAAATCTAGTAATTATTTAGTCAAATCTAGTTATCATTAGACAACATTCAGCAACACACTCAACATAACAGTCATCCAATACACAGATTGAATGGCTAAAGATATAGAAATTAAATATTCCTCCAAAAATAAAAATTTTCTTTTGGAGACTATTACACAATGCCTTGCCTACTAATCTTAATCTTTTTAGGAGAGGTGTCGCTATTGACTTTTTTTATGTTCAAAGTGAGGAAGAAGAGGAGAATTTGGGGCATCTTTTTTGCAACTAAACATGGTCTAAAATGTTTTGGTTTAGGTCTCCTTTGGGATACCAATTTTGTCTTCTTGATAATAGGGGTTTTATGGATGGCTTGGCGAGAACTAAGGCATTAAATGTTGAATCTATGGAAATTTTAGAATTCATAGTAGCGTCTTGTTTAGCCATATGGTTTGCCTGAAATCACCTGATATTTAACCACAAATCATATTGCCCAAATGAGTCAGTTGCTAAATCTTTTGATTTGCTGTACCAGTATAAATTGGTCAATATGTCTAGTGTTACTAACCTAGGCTCTACAGTGTTGCAATGATCCTAAAGTTTGCTAGCGGGAGGGAGATTGAAGTTCAACATAGACATGGGGCAAATAGCAAATGGGTCCTGGTGCTTCGCTGCTATGTTTCATGATTTTGTAAGTTCGGTGGTGGCTACTGCTACGCAGTGTGGCTCAAGATCTTTTACGACGAAGATTGCTATAGGCTTGGTAGTCAAATAGGTAGTGGAGCTGGCTTCTCGGAATGAATAGGTTTGCCTTGAGGTAGAGTTTGATTGCTTAGCTGTTGTCCAAACCATGGTTTTAAATTGCGATTGCGTTATTAGTTACTGTGGTTGGAGATGTTGTGGATGCTGCGATGCAGTTGCGATCATTGCAGCCTCATACCATAATCTATAAACAGAGTGTGAGAAAATATTTTATAATCACCATTTGAGTCAATAAATAATCAAATTAAATTGAAAATGTTTTATAATCAATTCAATCAATTTTTCATTTCTTTAGCTAAGAGGAGAGCACTACGCACACCATAGTCCACACTCCATCCATAGTGACACATGCACAACAGAGCAGACGAGCAACACAGCAAAGCCTCTCAAGTTTTGAAGCAGAACATAGCACGTTGAAAGTCATCTCTAGCAATGCTTGAATTGAAAAGGAAGAACTGAAGAATGTTACATGTAAGCGTGAGATGTGAGTTGAAGAGAATGAAAAAATCATGAGAAGTAGAGCCAGACACAGACAAATCGGGGGGAGATCGAGAATTGAACAATAGACAATTACAATAACATAAAACAAAGGAGGTTTGAGGTTGTGGAGATGAACGACAACGAGAAACAAACAGTGGTCAGAATTAGACCATTAGACTTGCTTCATGATCCTCGACAAATGGTAATCCGACTTGCTTCACCTTCATGATCTCCAACAGGCAACAACCTTCACGATGGGCGACTAAGCTTCTTTAACCTTCCACAGGCAAGTTTCTAATCTGTTGAGTCCTAGTGTCTCACTACTCTATCTTCTCAAATTTGGATTTGAAATCTAAAGAAATCTAGATCTGATTTTTTTTTCTTTAATACAAAATCTGAAGAAATATGAACCTCTCAAGTCTCAATTGCAGGGTGATGTCGGTATGGCGATCACCGCATCCGCAATATTGTGTTGCGGCTACAATTTAATACCATGTACCAAGCTTGGCATGCCAATATGAAATTATCTCTATTAAATAATATTAGGTTTTTAGCCTTTAATTTTTATTTATTTTCTTTAAAGCACATTAACAGGTGGTTTAACTCTCTAGCTCATCATATAGCTAAGAGAAGTGTGATTCTGGTCTTACTTTTTGTTGTGTAACTTCTTTTTGACTTTGTTGAGCTTAGCTCTTATTGACCTTCAAATCAGTTAATGAATTGTTAGACTAGTGTGGTCTAATTTTAAAAAAAAATACATATAAGTGTATGCAAAACCATTAATGTTTACAAATTTTTAAGATTTTTCATGAGATTCAATCAAATAATATGCATATATCCAAAATAAAATATTTAATGACTTGAAACGTAAACGAATCAAATTCAAATTCTACAACCAAATATCCCTTTCAATATGTGGTTAATGAATATTTAAATATCTCATATGATATAGTTATATATTATCTACTTTAAAATTAAAACTATTTATTCAGTGTTAATTTGGTTGTACATAATATGTTTGTCAGACATTATTATTAACCAAAGTATCTCTTGATTTGTATCTAGAACTTCAATTTTAAGGCGCAAGTCAACTTAATTATTTAGGTACAATTTATATGATAAGATCTTTTGTCATTTTCTCCAACTATTTTATGCTTAAAATAATAAACTCTTATTTATCTTTTTATAATCCATGGCTTATGTCACAACAATAGTGTTCTGTTACAAGTTATTTCCACTCATATTCAATGGTCCCTAATTTATGTTCCTATGGTCGCCCTTTATATGTTTCCATATACATAAATTTAGTGTTTTAACTTTTAATTATGAAGTTTGTTGTCTCAATTTTGTATAATATAATTATTCTTTTAATCTTTTTCATTTAAAATCCAAATACTATTTATCTATATAGATTTGAAAGAGGTCAAATTAATAAAAAAACATTTTTCTAAACTGGCAAAACAGGATTTTTGTTATTTTCTTCTATATTTTGTAAAAAAAAGTAATATAAAATTTAGACAAAAAAATTAACAGATCAATTATGTTATACAAAATAAAATATTCCATCGTTTGCTATCACACTTTCGACGCGTTAGTTTAATATTTCTAGATCCCACGTCATGTTCCTTATTTTTTAATGCATTTGATTAGTCAATCCTAGGAAAACTGTTCAAACCAATAAAAAAAACTAAAATTTTTAAACATTATTATTTATTTTGAAATTTGAATATCTTTATGTTATACGTGGCTTTAAAATTTTCATCACGCTTTCAAGTTTCAACTAGATATATTGATATTAAAAATAAATAATAATTTATCACGTTAATTATAAGTGAGTTTAATTTGAGGTATATAATATGATAATGTTATAGATAAAATATAGGAATTTATTTTTTAAAGCATAAAAATTGAGAGACTATTTTTTTTTTAGTTTAAAAGATATAAAACTATGCGCAAGTAACTTAAGTTTTAATAATTTTTTTTCCATTTTCCCTTCATAAAAATAATTGCTAAATAGTAAATATAATATATAGTACTGTTATAGATTAACACGGCAAGTTGTTAGCAGAAAACAACAACTAGGCATATTTATTTCATGGCAGCGCCACGACTGTCGTCACGAAAGCGCCAAGCTTTATTTTTTAGATTTCTTTTTCTTTAAAAAAAAAAATAGGTCAAATCCGTGTAATGTGAGATGACTCCTATGGCACATCTGATTTAAGCAGTGAAATTGTAAATATTGAAAAGGAGTAAATTTTACTCTTTCTTTCAAAACATGTATAGGTGCTAGTTTGTACAATATTTTATTTTATTTTAAAAAAATCTAATTGTAATTAAAATATCTTTAATAATAATTATTTTAATTAAATTTTTAAAACAATTAAAAATATATTGTTTAGATTTGTCTTTTTATATATTTATTTTGTTTTAAAACTAAAATTCAATTTATTATGAATTTTAAAAAAGTGATTACTGAATATATACTATTACATATAATCTTGAAGTCTTCTAATCAATAGTTTCCATAATCATATGTTAATATATTAATTAAAATGAAATATAAAACATAATGTTACAAAGGGAGATTAAAATCTATGTATGAGAGGATAAAAATAGTAAGAAATTAAATAATTTTCTATGACTTTTTTATCATTCTTAAAATATAATCAAATTTATTGTAATTTATTTTAAGTTTAAAAATTACTAAGGTAAATTAAAAAATTTAACATACATTTTAATATATGCTAAGCAGCTAGTATATTTAATACTTACTATATTATACGAATAATTGATATAAGTATATTTTATTAAAATAAATATAATTATAACTTGTCTTATTTGTGAAAAAAAAAAGGTCAACTGAATATATATTTTAATTTTTTCAAAAAATAATATATTTTGAAAACAGTAAAAAGATTCATGTAATTTTCATGTTCTACAAATGAGTGCAATTTACTCGTTGAAAAGTGGGTTGCTCTAGCTTGCTTTCTTGACAAAGTAAAGGAGGCCCCGCTTGTTGCCAAGTCTCTTGTCCTGCCACTCTCGGCGTCTTTCTTTCCTTCAGATCTAAACCCAATCCAAGCTCTCCTAGTCTCTCAAATGTCACAGCAGTCCAAGAACAGCATCTCTCTACAATACAGAACTGTGGAAATATACTAGCGGAGAAGAAGCAGAAAGAGAGAGAAAGCTGACATGGGGTTCCAAGAAAATGGGAATGGGGAAATGGGGTCGTCTGGAATCCCATTGGGAGCAAAGAACAAGTACAAGAGGATGAACTCTGAGCTTCCAGAGGATTCCGATGATGTTTTGAGCCAACAATATCTAGATGATAGGAGGAGCACTACCAGGAATTATGTTCTTGCCTGTGCTATCTTCGCTTCCCTCAACAATGTCCTTCTGGGCTATGGTAATATTATTGAATCATTCTCCGATTTTGTCAAGTTTTGCACTTTTGACCCATTGTTTGTAGCAGTCGTTTTCAGTTTCCTCTTTGATTTTGGTGTTGTTTTTGCCTCATTTATCCTGTAGTACGGTACTTCAATTGTGGTAATGGTTTTTGTCAAATCTTCCAGTTGCCATTTTGTCTTTGTTCTATAGCACATCCTCGCCAAATCTTTCATGTAATCTACAAGTAACTCGTCATAATCAAGAGAGTTTGTAATATACATAGTGCTCTTGAATTTTTAATGACCAAGATCGAGAAATTAAAGAGATTTTCAATCCAACTAATCCAGGCTTTAACTTTTTTCATCTTCTGTTCGATTATTGTATGCTTAGGAAAATTGTTAATACATTCATTTTTTTCCCTCTCTATTTCTGATCATCTATTTTCCCCCATTCTCCTCCCCCCTAATTTCCAGATGTAGGTGTCATGAGTGGGGCAATTATATTTATCAAAGAAGATCTGAAGATATCTGAGGTGAAGGAAGAATTTCTGGTTGGTATTCTTAGCGTTGTTTCTCTTCTGGGAAGTCTAGGTGGTGGAAGAACATCAGATATTATCGGTAGAAAATGGACGATGGGCTTAGCTGCAATTGTCTTTCAAACAGGCGCACTCATTATGACTCTTGCTCCTTCATTCACAATACTTACGATTGGAAGACTTCTAGCAGGGGTTGGAATAGGATTTGGGGTTATGATAGCCCCTATATATATTGCTGAGATATCACCAAACATAACCAGAGGCACTCTGACTAGCTTCCCTGAGATTTTTATAAACCTAGGAATTTTGTTTGGTTATGTATCAAATTACGCGTTTTCTGGCTTTTCATCACACATAAATTGGAGGATAATGCTTGCTGTGGGAATGCTGCCTTCAGTCTTCATTGGCTTTGCTCTTTTCATCATTCCTGAATCACCAAGGTGGCTGGTGATAAAGAACCGAATTGAAGAAGCAAGAGAAGTGCTGTTAAAGACAAACGAAGATGAGAAAGAAGTGGAGGAGAGACTTGCTGAAATACAGCAGGCTGCTGGATTTGCTAATTCTGATAAGTATGAGAACAAACCTGTGTGGCTTGAACTACTATTTCCTTCTCCCCCTCTTTGCCAGATGCTCATTACTGGGTTTGGGATTCAATGTTTCCAACAGATCTCAGGAATAGATGCAACTGTGTATTACAGCCCTGAAATCTTCGAAGCAGCTGGGATGAAGGATGAGTCGAAACTTCTAGCAGCTACTGTTGCTGTAGGTATAACAAAGACCGTTTTTATATTGATAGCCATCATTCTTATTGACAAACTTGGCAGGAAGCCATTGCTGTATATAAGCACAATTGGGATGACAATATGCTTGTTCAGTATAGGGGCCACTCTTTCTTTATTTGGACAAGGATCATTTGTGATTCCATTGGCTATTCTGTTCGTTTGTGGGAATGTAGCTTTCTTTTCTGTTGGACTGGGACCTGTTTGCTGGGTTCTGACATCTGAAATCTTCCCTCTAAGAGTACGAGCTCAAGCATCGGCACTTGGTGCTGTAGGTAACAGGGTCTGCAGTGGCATTGTAGCCATGTCTTTCCTGTCTATTTCACGCGCAATCACAGTTGCCGGAATATTCTTTCTGTTTGCTGCTATTTCTGCTCTTTCTGTTGTCTTTGTCCACATGTCAGTCCCGGAAACCAAAGGCAAGTCACTGGAGCAGATAGAGATGCTGTTTCAGAATGAATATGAGAGGCAAGGAAGTGAAATGGAGCTTGGAGATGTTGAACAACTTGTGCATAACAAAACTGGTTTAACAAATTAAATATTTTTTTAGCTGCATTTTCCTCGTTATTATGACCCTGTGATGGCTTTGAGAGAGGATGGTGAAATCATTACGTGTTTTATCTAAGCATGTCCTCTATGTGCAATTCTTTTGGGAGAAATTTGCTGGACGGATGATCATCTGCAGCCAGATAATTTACAGCCTATAAGGGACAACAGGAAACATGAAAACTGATGAAGAATTCGATATCTATATTGTATACACATACTTTTCTTAGTTACAGAATTTTTTTAATTTCTTTGATTCACATTTATATGTATAATAGTAGCATATGCAATGAGATTTTAGGAGGAGCTGTTATCACCATAAGGTCCCTTGAGATTTTCTGGGACAATTTATAGCACAACGATTACTATGTACTAAACGAAGGGACGAAATTAAGATTGAAATTCTTTTTAAGATTACTGCTGCTATATTGGTTTCTAATATACTTCTGCTTTGCATCATTCTGACCATTTTGTGAGATAAAAAATATATGGCTCCCTAAATTTAGAGCTTGACCCACATTACATATTTAGAACCATAATCTGGATTTGGCATGGCTCCTAACTCCTATAGGCACACAGTATTATTTTATCAACATTAGTTATAGTTTGGGGTATTAACTTTTCCTGTAGACACATAATCTGGCAGGAGTTCCGAGATTCAACATAAGTTATTATATTATAGTTTGTGCTACTAATTATCTGTATTTTTTGGGTTTTCCTTGGAGTCTAGATTTACTTCTTTTTGGGGTACTAAATAGAGTTTAGTTCACTAATCGTAGTAGTTCATTTTGGAATAGATGACAAAGATTGAATGAAGTAAATTAAAAAAAAAAAAAGCCAAAATGCACCATTTTAATTCCTTCCTTCAATTTCTATTGTTTGTTTCAAAACAAACGGCTATAATTCTTCGATTGGACTCTTCATCTGACATTCGAGACTCCAGACTCAGTCTACTCATTACCATGTGTTAGACAAACAAACTTCTTAAATTTGCAATGCAGATGTAACCACATTACAGAGTTAACTTGAGTTTTTAAGTTTTAATTTATCCTCACATGCACAGCAAATCAAACTTTGTCCTGTTTCAGGAAGCACAGGAATGGTATTGAAAATGAACATTCTCTTACATCTAATTTAAATCCATTTGAGGCAGAGTCCTATTACGTCCCTATTGTTGTATCAAATTAATGGTGTCATCTCTATACTTTGATCCATCAGTTCTTGTGCAGTAACATGCTGATAATTGTGCATTGTTGTCCTTTTCAAATGTGTTGATTCAGACTAATGTTTGCTTTAGCCGTCATTCTAGCGATGAACAGAAGCAAAGTGATGTGATTCAATTGCAAGACCAGTATAATAGGCTTTACATCACGTGGTTGGTGGAGGGAGGAGGAAGACGATGGTAGATGCTAGTAATTGTCCATGGTTTTCAAATCAACTTTGGTTGGGATGTGAACTGGTCATCCCTCTTTTGGTTACCTCCAACCAAATATGCTCAAAAACCATTCTGGAATTTTATCTGCAAAAATCTCCATATGTACGTTTTGAGTTTCTGTTCAAATCTTCTTCAACGAGTCTATGCACTGCTTACTTGAGAAGAATCCTAAGCTGCATGCAGAACTTGGAAAGAATGAAAAAAGTGCCATTACTACAGCAAAGCCCCTCCGTATGGTTCAAACGAAAATGATATATGTTGTAATAATTGCATAAAATAAAATTAGTGACTTGAAATTTCATACATTTATTTAAACTTTGTGATAATTGTATTAACTGAAAAAACAATTAATACTAAATATTGTGCATTATTTATCTTTATATTTTAAAAAATGAATTATGCATAAATACGGATCTACTAATTATTAAAATTGAAAACTGATTGCAGGCATATAAATTTAAATTAATATGGTTACTACGCATTAAAAAAAAGCAAGATTAGTGGAGTCTATAAGCTTTCTTTTATTTTTATTTTTTTGATTTTTGCCTGATAAGAATATAATCAGGTTAACTTACGCGTTCTATGAAATCATGATTATTCTCAAATGATTTTAAAGGGCATCTCCAACAAAAATATAAAAAAAAATTAAATAAAAGTTGTGAACTTAAATACTAAATAATAGTTGGTTGCGTTTGTTTTAGAGGGAAAAACCATTGAGGCATTATGGTATATAATTAGAAAGGGGGAACTGATTTTCTTTTTTTATTGTTTTCACATTGATGTATAGATATGAAATTTATAAAATATATGAATGGGAATAAACCTAATTATGGAGCATAAAATATACTCAAGCATTTGTAAATTGAAATAATTGGAGAATGACATATGCTCAAGCATTAATATAATATTTGAGCGAGTAATTCTACGTCACCAAGTTCACCACCAAATGTCTCTTTAGTCTTTAATACGAACACTGTGCTTAGGAGAGAGAAAATAAGAAAACACCTAATACCGCTCAAATGTCAAATGTCCCTTCATCTTAAAGGAAGGCATTTGTGCTGTTTTAATTTAATTGACGACACAATATCCAAAATCTTTTTTTTTTTACTTTAATTCTTCAAATCGACATTAAGGTTTCATGTGGCTGATTAAATAATATTGCTTAATACTATTCTTAGAGAATAACGACACAGAGAATGTTGGAGTTTGATCAACAAACAACTCCTCGTGGCGGCCTCCTACGTACATATATTTAACCACGTATGAATCTTCAATTCTCTTTCACTCTCATCGTCGTTCGTCAAAGGCAGAGGCTTTCGATCCGAACTCAACGTTATTCATTTTAGAGAAAATCCCCACTTCTCTCCCCCACACATCTATAGGCAACGGAAAGCTCTTCGACGAGAGAGAGAGAGACACTGAGATTTCAGAAATGGAGTCCTTCGATTCGTTTGGTAACGACGGAGATGACCACCCGCACCAGTCGCCGCCTCCGCAACCTTTCGACGACGATGGCTATACGGGCTTCGGCAATGGCGGGCGTTACGAGTCCACATTTACTCCTCCTGATGATTTCAGCGGACCCCCACCTGGCGGAGACTACGGGCCCACCTCCGCGCTCTACCGCCACCACAGCAGCATGGATGAGAATAACTATAGTGAGAACACACATTCTCCAAATGCATACGGCTTCGGGATGCCGACGAATAACCAGGATTATGAGTCGCCTTTCGAATCGATGGAGCACGAGACAAACGGTAATGCTAATGCTAATGGAAATGAGTATGGAAATAGCGATGAGGGAATCTTTACTTCCGATGGGCCTGTGCTTCCGGACCCCGGCCAAATGCAGGAGGAAAGTTCTGCAAGACGCGAATGGCGACGGTAAGATTCGTTGGATCTGATCATTTTTTTTTCCTTTTTGTTGTGCTATGTCACTATAATGGGCTTTCAATGAGCACGAGATATTTCACTGTTTTTCTTGTGTTTGGGAGCATTTATTGATATTGTTTTGCATATTTTACCAAGAAAGCCAAAATGGGAAATCATTTTATCTCATCCACTTGTCATTCATGTTAGATTTATGTCAATTAATGTAGGTTCTTATTGTTAAGATCTTTTCTTATAGTTTTCCTTCCCCATCAATATGCATCTTATGGGTTGATATAACTGATTGCTGTAGTTTTGTAATCCTGGTCAGACAGAAACGTAATGGTTTGGATGGTGTTGAAAGTGTTGACATAAATGTTGGATTGGTCTCCAAACTGCAAACCTACCTTGTATTCAAGATAGTTTCTTTGACTTCTACATAGGATAAGACAATTTGCATACATATAACCTTGTTCAAGATTTTAGTGATCTTGTTTGTAACGTAGTTCTTGCCCTAAGAGGATGGCCCCCTAATACTGTGGGAAAGAAGATATCTCAGTGCTTATAACTGTTGGGCCTTTCGGCGTGTTTGGAGGAAATTCGTCTGTGTGCTAATGAAGAAAGTATAATTGGTCATGCGTGCAATTTTTTCTTGATATGTTGTTAGTACTTCTATCTTATATCAAGGCATTCGCTTTTCTGACTGTACTATATTCGTGGCTTTCGTTGATGCAGTCAAAATGTCATTCATCTAGAGGAAAAGGAGAAAAGAGAAAAGGAAATGAGGAATCAGATTATAAGTGAAGCTGAACAATATAAGCAATCTTTCTATGAGAAAAGGAGGCTCAACTGTGAGACAAACAAAGCTAACAACAGGGAAAGAGAGAAGGTAGAATTTATGAAGTTGATTGGCAGCTCTCTCTCCTTCATAATTACCTTTGCTGTTTCCATGTCTCCTTCTTTAGAACATGGCATTCATTGTGCATAGCCTTGCTTTTGTGCAAAATAATAACAAAGAGTATATGTGCAGTTATACTTGGCTAACCAAGAGAAATTTCACAAAGAAGCTCACTTACATTACTGGAAAGCAATAGCAGAGATCATTCCTCGTGAGGTCCCCAATATTGAGAAGAGAAGAGGTAAAAAGGAATCTGAGGGTAAACAGCCTTCAGTTGTTGTGGTTCAGGGTCCAAAGCCTGGGAAACCTACTGATCTTTCAAGAATGCGCCAAATGATTTCCAAGCTTAAACAGAACCCTCCTTCTCACATGATGCCTCCAAAAGATGGCAAGGATGGCAAAGATGCAAAAGATGGCAAGGATGGCAAAGATGCAAAAGATGACAAGGATGGCAAAGATGCAAAGGATGGCAAAGAAGGCAAAGATGGAAATAACAGCAAAGAAGCAAATGACGGAAAAAGCAGAACACCAACTGCCGGACAAAGTAAACCCGCTTCCCCATTGAAAGGGGATGCTCCTAACAGTGCACCTGATGTGCTTAAACCAGAGTCCCCTGCTGCAGTCAAGAGTGAGCAAGTCACTGCTTCTGAACCTGCAGCTGCTCAGTGATGAAGACAATTTTGTTTTTGTTAGAATCTCTTTATTATATATATATATATATAAATTATTTTATCTTTTTCATTTTCTAAATTCTGTGCTTGTTAATGGAGAATAAGCAGATAGCCATTTGCATATTCTTCAGGCTTTGCAGCATGGCCTGTGAAGAGCTTTATTCCACACAATTGTCGGAGATTTGTAGGCTTTAGTTGCAATTTTTTGTTTTTGCTATCTTCTTTCTTCGACATTTATAATCAAAGTAAACCTTTTTCTTCACATTCCCTTCTTTGCATATAGTTTCTTAAGATCCTTGAATCAAGTATTTGTGTTATTTGATAGTGTCTGTCTTTGTTTATATCACCAACCATGAAAGATACTATTAAAACTAATAACATAATTCAGTTATTCTATTAAAATTGTGGGTTCAGATGATAACAAGGTTTGATGGCTACTATATAGTTGAACCATCTCAAAGAATGCTGAAGGATGAGGTACTATTCTGGAATGATATTATACAGAAGTGCAACATGATCCCTCTGAAAGTGGGAAATTACATTCTCATATACTTTTATTGCTGTTTCAACTTGTTTTGTCGATGGTTTGATTACCATATTTACAATTGCAATGTGCAATCAATTTCCAGTTGTTAGTGGGAATGCTAGAGACACAACGACACAATCATACATTAAGACTCTAAGAAGTTTAGATTCTATGAAACTCTATTTGGTTGGATTATATTTTGCTGCGTAAGAGATGGTTTGTGGTTAGCTGGTGAATGTATTCATTGATCAAGGCTTCTTTCTTACCCTTTCAAGTTTTTTTTTTTTTTTTGGGGGGGGGGGGGGGTTGTGTGGTGGAGTGAGTGGGTATTGTTTTACTTAGAATATATTTAGTACCTGGTTTTGATTTAATTTTAGGCAGAAGTCTGTCTGATATGAAATAGAAAACTTTTGGCAGAAAGTGCCATATGGTTCAGCTGCTGAGGACTGAGGTTTCTCTTCCTGACCATTGACACTTAACAAACTCTGCCTTAACCGTGGAAGAAGAAGAGAAGGAGGGGGGGGGGGTGGTCAAGTATATAATCTATAAATATTGGCATGTTAAAAAAGAAAGGCTAAATTCAAGTAACGAAAATAGATTGCAAGAAGGAGAAGAAGGAAAAAATAAGAAGCTTGACTTGCTTAGCTTTTCTTCAGAAAGTTTATCTCTTTTCACAATTTTGTTTTCTTCCCACAGGCCGCTGATCCGTATTTGCCAGAAATATTTAGTGATTCTGAATTCTAATGCACGAATCATAAGAAAACATACAAGTGAGCTTGTGCTGTCGTTGACTGATTCATTAATCATACTTTGCAGTTCAAAGATTCTATTCCAACTCTTCCAAAACTTGGCTTTCAATATCAGATTTCTGAATTTTCTAATGCTGAAACTGCTTTCCTTCATATGTCTGTCCAAATTGCCAATTTTTTGGGGCAACATTGTATGATGTGAGAGTTCTTCCACCGCTGATGGTCACCTCAAAGGACACAGGCTGTCCCTGAAGGTTGACACTGCAATGCCAGTTTTGTCCCCAGTTCCTTGCCAGGGGTATCCACCCTGTTCTTGATCCCTTCACTTTCACAGCAACAACTTCACCATCCAACCCTACATTGGTAATCAGGACTTGGTAGAAGTGTGAACTACCTGCCATTGTGAATCTCAGGCCACCACTTCTTTGACACTTCACTCTGCACAACATTGACATGAAGAAAGCATCCCTTAACTCAGCAAGATTCTCAAAACAAGAAGAAAATGGTCTAGTCATCAATCTGCCTCATTGAATCACCATTTTTTTGTGTTTACCTTCTGTATTGAACTGGCACTATATCTGCTTTTCTCTTGGCAATCTCAGCAAATGCTGCTTCTGACATCTCAAAATGCTCCCTTGGAAAATTGCACCAGCCACCATAATCAACTGAAAGTCCATAGTTTGGAGGGCAGAAATCTGTAGCAGTGACAACTACAGATGGGCTTCCCATTAAGCACCACAAGATGTGGTCAACACATCTGATCTCATAACAAGCCCCACAAGTGCTCCCTCTGTTGAACAAAATGGTGCTTAACCCAGCACTATATCTTCCATAGCTAGCCCTGTGGAGGTCTCCATAACCACAAGCTCCTTCTGCAATACAAAGAACATTGTCAAAGCAGAGTCTTGCAGTGTCAAAAACTTATCCTACACTCTTTGAAGAACAATAACAACTGTATTTTTCAAAACTAGGTTTTCTGCTTTAGGTGAGGAACAGAAAGAGCAAAAGAACTAGAAAAATACCTGTAATGAGCGACCCATCTGTGTCTTTGGAGTATGTTGCTGTGGCAGACTTCCATTCCCCATCCTTGTTAGCAGAAATCTTGCATGAATGTAACAAAATCAAGTAGAGAAGAGTAGATTGAAGAGCACCCATCTGAGATAACAGCACTAAGATTCTGATTATTACTTTGAACTGAAATGCTTAAATGTTAATGGTCATTTGTGGGGCCAAGAGGCGAGGACTAAACAGTGAAGAAAAGCCTTTTCTTTTTCCCCTAGCTGCAATTGATGCTTATCTTCTTGCTAAAGAAGAAGACAGAAACTTTGACATTTCCTTCTACAGAGTCATTAGTTTCAAACTGTGGGGACATTCAGCTAGGCCGAGATATAAGGCAATTTGGTGCTTATCCCAAGGCTTTGTTTTCTCCTTCTTTTCTAAGTTGTCTCTTATTTTTAGGAGGGAAAATGGATACTCCAAAAGAGAGATTTGGAGCCTGGAATTTGGATGTATTCTAGAGAGAAGGGCTTGAGGCTTTGTGGTTGTGGCAGACACAGAAAGCGGAAAAGCTGCGCAGTATGTTGAACATAGCATCCTTTAATATGTAGCTTTTTGCTCCCAAAGGGAAGCTTGGGTTGCTTTATTAATCATTTTGTTTCATTGGACATGCAGTGTTTTAAGGACTTGATTTTCTTTCTGCTAGTATCTTTTTGGGATTTTCTTAACTGTTGTGATTTTTTTTTTGTTGGTTTCTTTACTGTTGTGAATTGTGATTAATGCATAGCTTGTTGGCCTTTTAGTTTCCCAGAAACACGCAATTTTAAATTTTTTTGGGTAATAAAAATCAGTTATTGCACGGAAAAAAAGCAAATAAAATAGAAATTTTGGATAGAATCACAGAATATAAGGGAGTGTTTCATATTAAAGGATTCTGAATGTGGTTATTTATGTTATTCAATTGCTGTGAGCTGCAAGTTGTATAAATATTCTTTGGATATTTTTAATTTAGACATTATTAAATAAAATGGATATGCATTCTAATAATTTTATAATTTTTTTTAAAAGCTAAATGGACTGCAGAAAAAAAAAACTTTTAGATGCAATGCACTTTACACTTTTGCGGTTGTTAAATATTTAGTTATTTACATAAAAAAAATTTTCTGATAAATTTACACGTTTGTGACTATATCTGAATTCAACTTATTATTTTTTTTTTTTAGAATGTTGCGTTTATATATAGTCGAAATGGCATTTTCTGTAAGTGATAATTTTCTTTCCATACAAATTCCTCGTACTTATATGTCAAATTGTCAATCTATCATCTTTATGATTCACTCTAAAACCTCTTGTGATAATTCTATTATGACCCACTTGGTTGCGGTGCCTTTACCTACTATGACCTTTTTCCCTTATAGATTATTAGACCTGTTCTGATAGATTATGATATTAATTTGTTAATTCTTAATGGGATAAATTAGCCTGACTGAAGTTTGATGAGAATATGTTACTAATTTTCTTAAACTTCACCACAAGAGGATTAATATTTACAATAAAAAATGTGATGCAATTTTGGATGAGATTAGTTGCAGTCAAGTTAATAAAAATTTTGAACAAATTATAAGGTATGTTTCAACTCAGTAATTGAAGGGATCTCTGTAATGTCAGGAATTTGAACCCATTAAAACATACTTTAAAAAAGATATAGTCACGAACTTCAAATGAGATTAGTCCTACGTTCAAAAGGTTTTAGAGATACTTGTAGTAAAAAAATTGCAAGTTTAATTTTTTCAATACTTCAAAAGAAAAAAAAAATAGTGCAGTTAAACGCAGCACGTAGGTACTGTCAAACCAACTTCTTAGGTTAATGACATTAAATTAATCCAAACATATGGATTAAGGTTGTTTTAACACATTCATTGGGCCAAACTGTTTGCCATGCCTTACCCATAATTAATGTAAAGAATCACGTAACCACTAACAAGTCATCATCTTGGCTTCATCAAGATAATTTCTTTAAGTTCACCCCAAAAAAAGAAAACTTCGAAAATCATTACTTACTAAGAGTATGGTATAGATCAATGCAACTATATGCAAGAAACTGAAAACACGAACACCAAATCATGATTTCTTGGGGTTTCCATCTTCATCTGCTTTTGCTTTTCATCTGAATTAACCGAAGCAGAGAAAGAAAGAAAAGCTATGATTAGGAGTCTACAAGTAGCAAAATATTAATTGGCCAACTGACATAAAAGTAGCTTCCTTTTTCATTTTCTGGGGAAGCTGCAGAGATATTTATCGCATCATCAACCCCACTTTGATTTCCATCATCTGAATCTCAAAAAAATTTCTCTCGCTAACCCAAACGCATAATTATTTTTCAAGATAGACCTCCATACATTTTTCTCTTTCTCTTTTTTTTTTTAAACTGCCACGCGTGATACTGGTGGCATTTTCTCTTTGTTTAATTGGGGTAGGTGTGATATGCCTAGGACTCCGGCATATTTGATCTAGTCAGGTTAGCTTTTGATCGTGGCAATTTTATTTATATTTTTTTTCTTTCCCTCCCTCAATCTTCTTGCCTCTCTCTCCTCTCTCATTCCCTTCCATCTATTTAAACCCCCCCCCCCAAAAAAAATTCATACACACAAATTTCTAAGAATGGCTCCTTTATATTTGGTGGCAGAAAATACAAAGTAAAGTTGAAATCTCAGCCGTCTGATCATCAAATAGACGACCATGGTTGAATAGATAAAAAAAATTATGTTTTTAATTTCATTCATTCAATACTGACAGTCTATTTGATAATTGAACAGTTGAAATTTTAATTTCACTTTACATTTCCCACCACCAAATGTAGAGAACTCTTTTTTCCAAATCTCCTCCCTTCTCTCTCTCATCTTTCACACATAAACACTCTCCTCTCTCCTCTTTCTCCTCTCTCTCATCCTCTCTTATTTTCCCTTCCGAATTAATTGTAGCTTGTCATTTCTCTCTCATTGGGCATTTCATACCATTCCTGCCATTAAATACGAACCGTCCGATTGGGTAGGATGGACGGCATCCCGTTCATCCACGTGTCCCATTCAAATATCGCCACATGGAAAAAAAAATTTTTTTGTTTCCTCTCTCCCCTCTAAACTCCATCGACGTCTTCGTCCTTGGAGATACGAAGTCGGATCTGGCGAGCGAGAGGCATTCTTGCAAGAGCAGACGAAAGGGCAGGGGCCGACGAGAGGACGACGACGAGATCAGCATATTTCCGGCGAGAGATTCCCCTCCATCGCAGATTGAGACGAGAGGTTCTGTTTGGCGAGAGATCAGGCGTTCAGGTGAGAGGTCAGGCGTTCAGGCGAGAGCAGACGACAGTACGAGAGCGTAAGAGAAGACGACGGTGAGATGAGCAAAAATTCGGCGAGGTCCAAGGAGAAGACGACGGTGAATTCAGAGAAAAAGGTACTATAATTTTTTCCCCTCAATCTCTGTCTCTCTGCAAATTTCCATTGTCTCATCTTCCTTGATGCTTGTGATTTGTTCTGCTGACCATTATCAATAGTTAAATTAATCTATCTTTTCAAAAGTGCAAAATGAGAAAAATTATTGAATCAATTTTCTTTCTTCTTTGACTTCAAGTGCTTAAAACATCCAGTATACCCAATTGTTTAGGCTAAAAGATTAATAGAATGAGTTATGCATTGGCAATTTGACATGTTTAGCATATGATTTAGTAGATACTAAAAGTATGTGCTTGGGTGCAACCGATTTAACTGTGAGTGGTTAGGATGATTGATGCAATTTAGCTAAATGCAACACTTGAGGGATTGAGGAATGATGAGTTGATATGTAGTACAAAAAAAGTAGGAGATCTCCAATTTGGGCCAAAGACTATCACATGGGTGGATTATCAAATTGTTGTAGACTTACCAATTATATTCTATTTCTATTAAGTTTATTTTGGGATTCTTGCTATATAAATTAGTTATCTGAGCTAGAGGAGGAAATGATTGATTTGAGTTGTAATGGGAGCCACATCTTGCTAGAAAGGGGATTGCTACCCCTCTTTATTTTCCATTCCTTGGAATTTGATAAGGAATTCCTCCAGTTCTACTCTAGTTAATTTGGCTTGAATATTTTCCTGGTTCAAATATTACTTTAAAAACTATTTGGTCTAGTTATTGTCAACTAGGCAAATATAGCAAATTGCCAGTAGGCAAAGATAGCAAATTCCCTATAGGCAAAGATAGCAAATTGCCAATAGTTACTGGATGACATTTAATCTTGCCATTGCACACAACTGTAGATTACTACTATGAAATCTTATCATACAAAATCTGTAATAACTTGCACATTATTTTGTGTGATTACTATCCAGAAATTTTACTTGAATGAGTTTATGTGTAATAAAATTTGATGAGTTTATATTTACTGCAATTATCTATTTGGAAGTGGTGATCTGCTTAATATGTGTATAGTTCATAAATTGGACATTCTTTTTGGTCCTTTTTCTTTTTTTTTCCCATCAATCAAGTTGCTAAATTTCACCCCAAACTACCACTGATAATATATCTTGTATGCTGCTTTCCTCTCTATTTCTTCCTTCTTTCTCTTTACCTCTCTATTATTCTGCATCACCACTTGGATAGATTTTTTGATGTTATTATATTGTTGCAGTTCAAGAAACCTGTACAGTGATACTGTTGCAGTTCAAGAAACCTGTACAGTCCACAACAGCAACAGCAAAAGAGCATCACCATATGTAGAAAAAGTGAAAGCAGTCTGTCTTAAATTAATTGCAATGTCTTTAACTGTAATGGGGTACATGGCACAATCAATTATAATGGGTTAGATGCCATGTGGTATAGGTTCAAATGTCTGTATTGGTCATTCAATTGTAGTGTGGTATAGGTTCTAATGTCTGTATTGGTTATTCAATTGTAATCTCAAATACCTATTAATTAATAAAATGGCTATTTTCTGGTTACAATGGCTTTCTTTTTTCTAGTTGAGTGCTGATGTTACTGAATATGATACATATAACATGTATTTTGAAATGTGACCTGATAACTAGTATTGACTGTCAGTATGGGTACACCATATTTTTTACAAAAATTCAAAAGCATTATAAATTCATACATAGAATGTCAGTATGGGTACAATAGTTCAAACACCTTCAAATTCTTTATTCTCTGGATCAATCCTTCAACTAGCACTGATGGCATCCCTATCAAAAGAACAAAAAGATTTAATGAATTTTAAATTAATATGTTAAATAATTCAAATCTAATGATTTTAGATGCATCTTTAATTCAAACTAACCTCAATTTTTTTTGTTATCATTTGAACAATTTGATCTAAGCTCCATTTCTTCAAGTGACAACGTAGAATCATCAAAGGGTGCCTAATGCATCGAAGCATTATCATTAGCACATTGAATTATGAAATACAACTGTAAAAAGCAAAATCCCACTTTGTTAATATAATTTTAACCTTACCATTAGTAATCCAGTGAAACCTAATGCACTGACATAGGAGTTCTGTGCATGCTCATAGGGTACTGGGGGTGCTGAGCATGACACCCCATATGGCATATGATCCTGTGCTTCATTCCCCTTCAAGATTAATGTAAACATTGTATTAATCCATGTAGACAACAATATGATATTCTAATAGAGTATATTAATACATAAATGCTAACCATATTTCTTAGATTAATTGTAGCTCTCGATGATCTTTTCTCTTTTTTCCTTGCATTTCAAGACTACTTTTAATGTTACACCGATCTTCTTCTTCAACCTCGCTATAGGAGTAGGACAATGGCTTGGTTGGCTCGATGAGATGTTGTCTGAACCTTTTTCCTTCAAAATAAGCTCATTCATCATCTTCGTCAACTCGGGCAAGATGTTGTCCAAGAAGTCACTTGCTTCAGCATGATAAGACGCCTGTGCTATTAAATTTATATAATTATGATCAATTCTCTTGAATCTTTGGGTGTTTTCCAACCTTATATCTTCTTTAATCGTTTTTCCTTTTAAATCATATATCACACCTTCTCTTACTTTTCGTGTCAAGCGAGTTAGAATATATTTTTTGAGGACCAACATCACATCATTCACATCATATACTTTCAGAGCATGACAACAAAGTATACCGATACTTTCAAATTTTCTACAGCTACATGTAATGGATTTATCACAGGGGTCAAATGTCACATTGTAATCCCTTTCTTTATTGAACAAAAAGATGACATATTCCCATACAACCTAACTTTCATTTTTCTCCTTCACACATGCAGCCACATGACAATCATACTCCTCTTAGAATAACTTAAAGATAGGGGGAGTGTAAATTTTAGAGAGTTGTTGCAACATAGGTGATTGCGCTATTCTCACTCTTGGTATTTTTTTCTCTTGCATCAAATTCTTGTTTCAATTCTTTATGACGCTTGTCATCAATAATCCTTTCAAAATGCTTGAAGAACTGTATCACATCTAAGTCGGGCTTTAAAAAGCTCTTAATGTCTGAGTTCAAACTCTCACTCAATTGAGTACTTCGGATCCCAAGAGTGAAAGTTTTTCACATATAACACGCCACCCACTTTTTTTTAATATCATACGTCGAAGCAAGCCATCGATTGTCTTGGGCATCATACTTTGATAATAATTGACTCCATGCGCCTCAAATTGCTCCACATTACCATACTCATACATGCATTGCGTGAAATCACTCAGAATACTTCTTCCATCTCGTCTCACATTGCTTAGGTGTTTAGTGGCATTTTGTAGTAAGTGCCACGTGCATAGGCCATGTACTGTATCTGGCATGACTTCGTACAATACTTTTGTCATTGCTACATCTTGATCAGTAAATATTGTCAATGATTTTTTTTCTATGGGCCTCTAAAAAAGTTTCAAAAAGTCATTTAAACGAATCTGTCATCTCATCATATAATAATGCAGCTCCAAATACCACCATGCCTTTGAAGTGATTGAACCCACAAAATATTGCAAGTGATCTGTTCTCTTTGTTAGTACAGTGGGTTGTATCAAGTGATACCACATCACCAAAATATCCATAATCCATCAACATCCGTGCATCAGCCCAAAATACATTTGTAATCTATTCCTCCGAATCTATTTGATAAGCATGAAAAAATGAAGGATTTTCCACCAGTTGTTTCTGAAAGTATTGAAATAAAGCCCCCGCATTCCCGTATTGCATATTTCTCTCTCTTCTTTTCTTCAAATAATTTTTCACATCCAACTGAGTGTATCCATGGTTTTCTCTTCCCCCCACGTGCATACTCATAAGGTCAAACGATGTCTTCTGTCGAATACCAGATCCTCTGCCAATTCAAGCTCATAACCTTGAACCTCAGATATTCTTCATTGTGATGCGAGGAAGTGGCTACTTTCCAAGGTGTGGAGCTCATGATTGTGTTGCTCCATAAAATCAAACACCTTATACTTCTCATTCACGAGTCGCAATCCAATTCTAGCCATGCAATTAGTTCTCGTTTCAAGGTGAGGCTTTTTAGTCTTCGCATCTCTTTTGTCTGGTTGTGAACACCCTCTTTGGAACAAACAAAGCGCGCCGAGGTCTTTACTCCTGGACCTACTGGATTGCTAAATTGTTTCCTGACCCCGAATCCACTTCTTCTACTATATTCTCGCCAAAAGTTCCATGCTTCTTCTAAATTATCAAACACCATACCAACTTTAGGCTTTCAAGTGTTTTCACATTCCGTTGCCTACAAGGAAAAATTATTTTAACAAAATCACAATAAAAAAAAAATTCAACCAACAATACAACAAATTTACACAATAAGTAATGTTCTTACTTGAAGCTCCATATGAAATAAATCAAAATTTTTTCCTTATAAAAATATTAAAGGGACCCCAATGGAATAAAGCCAAAATTTTCAACTACAAGGAAAAAATATTTTAACAAAATAACAATAAGAATATTTAACCAACAATACAACAAAATTTTAAAAAAAAAATATCCTTATTTGAAGTTCTATATTCTCCATTTTTTTCCTTCTTTCTTTTCCTTTAAGCAAAACTCATTACCAATCTGGAAAAAAAAAAAGGAATCATCAGTCAACAAAAAATCAAGCACATGAACCAAAAAAAAAAATAGTAAAAAAGACGTTCTTGCCTTCCACCAGATGCTAAATGAGGATGAAGATTAATGAGGATTAATGAATATATTCAAAGGCTTGCCTTCCACTTTTAGAACCAATACGTGCGGCTTCTTCCATAATATCAATGTTTCCCGCGTTTTTTTCTTTCCCCCCTCTGTTATTTTGGTGGCCAGCGCCATGTGTCAATTATTATTGGGGTAGGGTTTGAGGGAAACAAAAAAAAAGGCTACAGTTTCAGTGAAGTAAAAAATAATGGGAGGTTACAGGTTCGAATACATGAATAAACGCTCCATGCTTGCATCTCATTTGTTTTTAAACACTTGTCCATGTGCATCAAGCTATTGGTCAATGTGAGGAAAGTTAATATTTTCTAATGGTAAAGGATCTCAATGCGGTTTCCATCTTCATCTGCTTTTGCTTTTCATCTGAATTAACCGAAGCAAAGAAAGAAAGAAAAGATATGATTAGGAGTCTACAAGTAGCAAAATATTTAATTGGCCGACTGACATAAAAGTAGCTTTCTTTTTCATTTTCTGGGGAAACTAGAGAGATATTTATCGGATCATCAACCCCACTTTGATTTCCATCATCTTCTTCCATTCCCTCGTGTGGTACTCACTGCTCACTGTGTCCACCATTCACCCTCCTCACCAACCTGCTCGATGATGGCTTCAACTGCTCTGAACCTCCCATCCCCCAAACAAAAAAAAAAAAACAACTCTCCCCTAAATTAAAGCATCATATTTAGGGGCTTTTTCACCATACTAATCTGAATCTTGAAAAATTTCTCTCGCTAACCCAAACGCATAACTATTTTTCAAGATAGACCTCTATATATTTTTCTCTTTCTCTTTTTTTTTTAAACTGCCGCACATGATACTAGTGGCATTTTCTCTTTGTTTAATTGGAGTAGGCGTGATATGCCTAGGACTTAGGCACATTTGATCTAGTCGGGTTAGCTTTTGATCGTGGCAATTTTAGTTATATATTTTTTTCTTTCCCTCCCTCAACCTACCTGCCTCTCTTCCCTCTTCCATTCCCTTCCATCTATTTAACCCCATCCCCCCCAAAAAAATTCATACACACAAATTTCTAAGAATGGCTCCTTTATATTTGGTGGCAGAAAATACAAAGTAAAGTTGAAATCTCAGCCTTCTGATCATCAAATAGACAGCCATGGTTGAATAGATGAAAAAAATTATGTTTTCAATTTCATCCATTCAATACTAACAATCTATTTGATGATTGAACGGTTGAAATTTTAATTTCATTTTACATTTCCCACCACCAAATGTAGAGAACTCTTTTTTCCAAATCTCCTCTCTCCTCTCTTTCCTCTCTCTCATCCTCTCTTATCTTCCCTTCCCAATTAATTGTAGCTTGTCATTTCTCTCTCTCAATTATCTAATTTTTTATAAAGTTAGTAGGTTTACTTATAATATTTGAGATGTATTAATTTTGACATGTATCATAAAATTATTTCATTTTTTTGCAAGTTTTTCATTATCTTGTTTTATTTATAATTCATGCACTTTTTCCCCATTTTACAATTATTTGCATAAGGAAAATTTCATATTAAAATTGATAGTGGAATATTCTTTTTGTTATTTCGAGTATTTTTTTTCAATTTTATTTGGTTGATTATGAATAAAGTTGGTAATTAATCATATGTTGGTTGATATGTTAGTTTGGGAATAAATGTTGGTTGATTATGATTAGGAACATATTTTTGTTTTTAGAAACTTTATCTTTTTGTTATTTATTGGACACTTTTTGATTAAGTAATTAATATTACATGAAAAATTTAAAAAATTGAAATTATTGATGACTAACAATATTATATGGAAAATTTATTAAAATAATTTTACTAAGTAGAAAATTAATTTTAATAATTAATTTGATGTTTAAGGTTCATTAAGCTTTTTTTTGTTACAATTAAAAATTGAAATAATTAATTTTAATGAAAAAAAATTTAATAAGAAGTAATATAAATTATAAAATAATTAGCAATAATATTGTAAATAATATGAGTTAATAATGATACTCCAAATTATTTTACTATGTAAAAAACTAATATTTATAATTAATTTGACGTTTAAGGTTCCAAAAAAGTTAAAAAAAAAATAAAATATAAATTATAACTAGCAATATATAGATAATATAAATCAATATTAACACTAAATTTAAACTATAATTAACATAATTATTTTGTCATTACGTTTAAATATATTACAATTTCATAAAGAACTTAATATAAATTATAATCAACATCATTTTTTGTCATAATGAAATCCACATATTCAATATATAATAATTAATCACTTATATAATAATAAATAAATTTAAGTAACTTAAGCTTTATTTACAAATAAAAATCTTGATATTTAAAAGATTTCTTAAAATAGAATACTTTTCTAGGTAATTTCACTAAAATTTATTATAGTTTAATTTTTTAGTACAACTAAAAATTTTAGTAACTTTATTGTTTATTACTAATAAAAATACAAATGTGTAAAAAAATTCCTGAAAATAACATTTTTTTTTGCAACTATGTTTAGTATTTTATTACAACAAATTAATTTCAAGTTGTTACATGCTTTTGCAGGTGACCAGCTAATATGGAAATGCACAGGAGAAGGTCAGAGGTAATGTACCACTACATGAGGATGAGTCTTTGTTAACCCTATGTCCACATATCAGAAGTTGTTTGGGTGAAGCAACATTGAATAAGTCATTTGATGTCATTGGAACATCAAGGATCATGGGATTGATCTGCCTCCCCAGCTTGTTTCTTATTTGCATATGTTAGGGTTTTATAGTGTCTCTCACCTAGGGTTCTTCCAATATGACTATGCGCTAGTCATCGCCCTCATGGAGCAGTGGCGCCCAAAGACCCATACCTTCCACAGGCCACAGGGCAAGTGTACAATCACTTTGGAGGACGTCACCATGTAGATGTGTTTGCCAATCCAGGGCTTTCCTGTAACTAGCGCCATTGGGTGGAAACAACAAGAAAAAATATTTTAGTGATGAAAAAATTTATCACTAATTTTTGAATTCCATCACAAACTCATCACTAAAAACAACGTCAGTAAAATTTTAGTGACAGATTTGATTCCGTTATGAATTAGTGACGAATTGTTCTATCACTAATTTGTGACAGAAATGACACTTTAGTGATAAATTTTTCTGTCACAAAATATGACAGAAAATGTCACAAATCTGCCACTAATTTCTGACAAAAATAACACTTTAGTGACAGAAAAATCTATCACTAATCTCGCTGGTGATCGGTGATGGCTAGCGGGTTGGGTAGCTAATGTCAATGGCTTGGCTTGAACTTCCATACTCCATGTTAGAGTCAATACTTCTTACCACTGATCCAGTTGAAAAAAAAAATCCGCAATTAAATTAAGCAAATATATATATATATATATATATATATATATATATATAATATTTTGACAAGTTTAGTGATTTATGATGAATTTTTGATGAAATTTAATCCGTCACAAAAATTGGAAATTAGTGACGAAATTTAGTGATAAAAGAATTTGTCACAACATGTGGGCCATTACTAAATCTCACATTTTGTGATGGAAATGAAAAATCCCTCACTAATTTAATTTTTCTAATAGTGAAATGGTCATTGGTTTAAAAGGCCTTATTAGGCATTCGTCCTTCAGTAGACAAGAATAAGGACCAGAGAGTAAGTTTGAGTTGGTTGGCTGAGATGTTCTCTAACATATCAAACGATGTCGATGACAAGGTGTTACAATGCTATGCACAGGCGTACATGATGCAGCTGAGTTAGTTGGCCCATGTATAGCTAGTACACCGACTTATCTATTTGGCTGATCAAATGTTGTGAAGAGAGTGTAGTCGGGTTAGCTTAGGGACATGAGATTTGTTACACTATCACAATATTGAACACAAAACACCTAGTTGGATCAGTTGAAGGACTGTAGCATTTTCCTTGTGCGCCTCAATCATAAGGTCTACATTTGAATCATCCTTAATTTGGATGATCTGAAATTATAGAGGAGAAAATCTCATTGGATACCTGTATGCAATCTATGCCACCTCTTGATATAGGGTCATTTTTAATTTACTATAGATATTCTCCTTCAATGCCCCAAAATGTATTTTGTCATCTATCACAATTTGTATTGGACCACAATTGAGGCAAAGTGTAATTGCATATATGCCAAAATTGACAAAAATGAAATTGCAAGTGAAAGGCAACACCATTATGTATTCACCCTTAACAAAACATTAACAAAAAGAAAAACATTAATAAAGAATTGTTCTTGATTTTTCAGTGATGGCTAAAAAAGGAAAATGTGTTGAAGTGGCTGCAAATGAGGGACAAACACATGATGATGATAAGGAGTATGCAACAGTAGGTAAGAGTGATGCTGATTAGAGGCATAATGAAGATAGTGGTGAGTCATCCTTTAATGATTATGATAGTACTGTGGATGAAGCATACATATAGACCTAGCTAAGAAGATTTGGAAGAAGATGATGATGAGAATATGGAGGGCTCTACAGGAAAAGGGAAGAGGAGAGGAAGAGCTCAAAAGGGAAAGATGGTAGTCAATAAAGTTTCTACCACATGAAATCCCAGTACAAACTTTGATAGAAACCTCGTCAAATGATAATAACAATTATGCTGCAAAGGAGTTGAACCCTCATCTAACATTTGAAGAGGAGGATGGAAATAATAGATGAAGGAGTTATGCTCAATTTAACAAGGGTGCAAACTATGGTAAGGTGGCCTTGTAGCTTAGCATGAAATTCTCTTCACATGAGGTGTTCAAACAAGAGAACTAGGGACTTTAGCATACACTTAGATAGACAATATTCATCTAGCTAATAGGATTCCCTTGCTTTAGAATACTTTGGTATTGTTGTTTTAGAAGAATTTTTAGTACTGGGGTCATTATATGAGTTGACAATGGTGGTGACACACTATCATTGTTTTTTTGGGTACATATTATATATGTAGATTGATAATGATGCTGACTATTTGTTTATGTTAAGTGTCTCTTGACAAAGTTGTTGCCTCAATTTTGCTAATGTTTTGTTAAAGGGTGAATACATAATGTTGTTGTCTTTCACTTGAAATTTCATTTTCGTCAATTTTGACATATATGCAATTACACTTTGCCTCAAATGTGGTTTAGTACATCTTTATAGGTTGCAAATTGGTCAATAATGTTAGCATGTATAGGCTAAGGACTTGATTCACCTTCAAAATTCTTTTGAGGACCATATAATAACAATAAAGCCTTATCCCACTAGGTGGGGTAGGCTACATGGATTGCACGGCGCCATTGAGCTCTATCAATGACCAACTTTTTAGGTATCTTATTCACTAGAAGATCTCATTCAATGACTTCTCTTTGTGTCCTTCTTGGTCTTCATCGGCCTTTTTTCACTAGATTCCATGTCATATACTCAACTTTCTTTATTGGCGCCTCCAACTGTCTTCTTTAAATATATCCAAATCACTTTAAACGATTTTCTACCATTTTTTCCTCAATAGGTGCTACTTCAACTCTACTTCATATACAATCATTACAGATCATATCTCATCTTGTATGACCACACATCTATCTCAATATCCTCATCTATGCTATCCCAACTTTTTGTTCTTATTATCGTTTCAATGCCCAACATCTACTCCTGTATAATATTATTGATCTTATAGCAGTACGATAAAGCTTTTCTTTGAGCTTATCAGGTACTTTTCGATCATAAACAACTCCTGATGTCTTTTTCCATTTTAATCACTCCGCTTATATCCTATGTACAACATCTCCATTAATTTCGCCGTCATCTTGTATTACTAATCCTAAATACCTGAATTTTGACATTTGTGGTATAACCTGGTCTCCAATTTTGACCTCTAACTCATTGTTAACTTGCCACTTGTTAAATTTACAATGCATATATTCTGTATTACTCCTGCTCAGGCGAAAACCCTTTTAAGCACCATATTGTGTATAATTTTAAATCTTTTAGGGACAAATTAGTCTATTTAGTCAATTTTTCGAGGATCATTTTGTGAGTATTTTGAAATCTTCTAGGGACCAATATGTCACTTAACCAATTTGGCACACAATGAAATGACGTCATTTGATTGGGTGCCAGTGTGTTTTGCCATGTGGATGCATGAAGACAAGGTGGCGTGCATCAATAGCCCAGTCAGCAAGCCATGTGGACACTTGACGAACACGATGGATATATAATAACCGGACATATTAACATTTTTGTTACCAGAAAATGGATGGCATTGATGGAGAGACCAAAAAGTATAACTATTTGCTCTTTTGGGGACCAAACTATATAGTGATGATCTTTCAGGGACCAATGAGTAAAAATTTGCATCTTTCAAGGACCAAAAAATATGTTGACTCCATGAGAAATTAGAGCTTATTATATTATGGCATTGGATCAGATCACTGATTCAATCTCGTATCATCACCAAGTTAATAGCTTCCCATTTGCTGTCTTGTGTGTAAGAATCCACGAGCATATATAATTGTAGGAATTCCAATGATGGTTAGTTTATTTAATTTGGAGCTTCTTAATTTTCTTTAATTAAACAGAGTTAAATAATTAAATGTTCAGATGAGATTCAAGTTTAAGGAAAGCAATTAAAGCAAAACAATCAGTAAGGGTCCACAGTGCAGGGCTTGTCCCTTCATTCACAAGATAAAGTCCATGACCTATATTCAAAGCTTTAGTGTTTCATTAATTAGGAAGGACCAATAGTACAACTTCACAGTTCAGATTCACACACATTCACTACAACACAGCTCTCTCTCCTCTTTGGAGAGGGCTACATTGACCAACAATGTTGCGCACTACCAAAAAAAGTAGCTATAAAAAAGAAAAAGCAAATACACCATTGGAAGCTGGCCGTTTATGTTTTGCATATTAGTCCCTGGGGGAAGGGGGATGTGTGCTAGTGGAAGAAATTGAGGCGAGAGGTGTAAGTGGCTTTTGGAGACCAATTGCTGGGGATGACATCTCTGGCAGAGAGAGTTTTCCCAGTGGAAGTGCTTAGTTTCACAGAGAAAGGTCCCCTTAAAGGCCCTCCAATAATGTTCCAATTCGCACCCCATAGATGATTCATCTGAAGCCACTCACTTGACCCTGCCTGCCAGTTCCAAAGTACAATGAAATTATTAAAAAAAAAATGAAGCCAATCAGTCTCATTGTTTTATTTGTAACAATTTGTTTACAAGTATCCAGGACCCACCTAGCAGAAATTATACATATATACAGGCCCCATGATCACATGCTTTGAGTTCATTAGATATGAAGGAAAAAGGACCACTAGGGGGCTTAGGCCCCATTAGGCTGCTGTCATTTAAATAGAAGAGAACGAGGTCTGATTTGTAAGTTGAGTTTTACTTTTTAATGAAAACACATGTATGTTAGGTATAGCGTTCAGTAAAATTTGCTTCAGTAACTACGGAGAAAAAACTCAACCTTTTGTAGGTATGTTTACATGTGGTGGGAAAAATCTATAAAAATTTCAACTTTTTGAAAAATTGAATTCTCTTACTATCAAGCTATTTTGAGATTTGTGTATATAATAATAAAAAAAATATTTATGAAGAGTTTATCAACTTCTTAAGATTGAGTTTTTTTTTACTGTCATAATAAGTAAATATTTTACTCAAGTTTCAAAATAATCCTTAAAACTTACTCAAAAAAATAATTTAAACAAATTTTAAAATAATCCAATAATAAACAACTCGATCTCTTCTCAAGAGATTGTGTTCTCACTATACTTACATTATGGAAGCCTCATTCTATATATATATATATATATATATATATATATATACATATTTTTTTCTTTTTATGTATGTAAGGAGAGAGACAAGTCCGCAATATTTGGATTGTTTAATCCCAACATGAATTATAAGATAAACAACCATGCTTATTGCCTTTTAATGGATAGAATATGTGAGTGACCATAATGCCTTAGTGCACGTTTAGGCAAGTTTATTTTGGTCAAATCTGTAAACATTTTTCAAGAAGCCGTTTTCCAAGGATGTAATATATATATAATATTAGTAGCACCTTTAGTTAAAGAGAAACTGAACATGTTAGAAGCTGTAAAAGTGAAATATATATATATTATAAAATTGTTATGACTTTGTTGTCTATCATGTTAAATGGTGTTAGCTCAGCTGTAATGGCATCCGATTCTCAGACACCAGAACTTCTTTCTTTATATATTCTTGTAGATTTGGGATATTAAAAGGAATAAAAAAACGTACTAAAGAAAAAAAGAAGAAGATTAAATTGCATAAGATAAAGATGAGGAAGATTATAAAGATGCTTACTTGTTGAATATGCATAGAGGCAATGTCTCCATCTCCATCCTCATACTCCACCAAAAGTGATAGCCAAAAAGGTGTGGAACCTTCATTAACATGGAAGGCAATGTTTCTGCCAGGATATTTACATTGTGTTCTGGGGACAAAATATATAATAATAAGATTACTATAATATCCACAAGTCACGACAACTCACTACGGTTCCCTTGTACAAACAAAAAGGGTGGTAAAGAGGTAAACTTTTCCCATAAAAAGAACTAAAGAAGGCAGGTTCCATATAAAAAGCTTAGATTTTGTGGCCAAAAGTCCAAGTCCTTCTAGACCATTTTGGGTTTTTTTTTTCTTTTTTGGCGTGTGTAAACTCAGGTTATTATACTATATAAGGATTTGATTTTGATAAAATAGCAAATTTCAAATGATAGTATTTGTCATTGACAAATAAATATATACTGAAGGGTGAGACTACATAAGTTACTCTTCTTTTCTTGAGAGATCTCTCTCAAACTACACTTTTAGTTTTAATTTTTGACGTGTGTGTCGAAATAACACAGAGATATCATAAAAGCTAATATATAATGAATTCATTAATCTTACTCATTTAATATCAGATACTGAACAGAATCCATTCCGAAAGGAATAATGTAATAGTTACCTTCGGTAAATGATAGGGATTTGACCACGGTCCCGGAGCTGAGAGTTATCACCGGCGCGAGCCATGCGTCCAAAGGCGGCGCCACTGAGGTCGAAGTGGGTCCGGTCGGAGGGGCACCCGGGGCACTCGTCCGTAATAATCACCGTCACGGCTCGCCTCGAACATATGCTTCTGTCCAAGCACCTCACCTTATAGCACGCCCCACACCCTTCTCCGTTCATGAACAGCACCGGACCCACCGCCCCCACACGTGCCTTCAACGGCTTCACGTCCACCAATGACCCATACCCGCAAGCCCCTCCTACGCAATCACACAGCATTCACCATTTTCAACTCACCATTCACATTTGTTTAACTCCACTAAATTATTATAATCTAATTTTAGAATTTAAGGATTCTAGTTTCAAAAAACTTACCGGTGCTCCCATCGCCTTCCGGGTCGCCGTACCACGTGGCTGTACCCGAGTACCAATGCGGGTCTATAACCCGGTGTCTGACCTGTCCCTGTGCAGTTACCACTAGGACATTGATGAACACTAGACTGAGAATGACGGGGGAGCTACGGTGGCGCTGCATTGTGTGTTTCGGCGAAATGGGGTGGCGCACCACCAATGTTTCAAAGCTCCGGCGAGTGAAGAAGAAGAAGAAGAAGAGGAGGAGTTTGGGGGGGGGGGGGTTGCCGACACCGACAGTTTGATGGCGGCAGAGGCTTAGTGACCGTTAAGGTGGGTTTGGGGGTTTCTTATAATACAATGAGGGGTCCCAGGTGGGAACTCGTTATCGCTGGGTTTGGGGATTATTTACGGACGATGCCACTGCAGTGGGCCCCATCGGTAGTTAAGGCGTTAAATCCGCATGTGCATCGGTGTGCGTTTGTTCGTTGAAGGGAGAAGGGCAAATTGGTCATTTCGGGAGAAGCGGATCTGTCCTACCGTTAATCTCGTTTTTTCCATTGGCCAAATGGAAACGGTCGAATTACGAGAAAGAAAGCCCATAACGCCCCTTACAGACCGACATCGTTTCCAATAAGCAAGAACTTATACCATCGAGTGTTCTTCTCACATTTCAGTATGAAATTGTAGTTGATATTGTTGACTCATTTGCTTCAATATTCATTTTTATAAGAAAAATAGAAACTTCATTATACTTTAAATTAAGCTATATATAGTCGAAGTGATTACATCGATCAAGCACAAGCAGATATTTCAATAATTATGATTATATATATAACCTTATAAATGATTCAACTGTGATGAAATAGTCAAGATTTAAATCTCAAGTTAGAAGAATGAAACTAAGGTTATTAAGGAAAAGTATTTTATCTCTTTTATTGACTGAACTAAATCCAATTCAAGAGTGGAGAGTACGTGACTTATAAGACCAAATGATGGTACTTATATAAATATATGCAGTTATATCTAATAATGTAGATAATATTACTTATGTGCTTGTTTGTACCAACCGACTAATTATAGTGCAGGATGATATCGTTTTAGTCAATATTACATATATATATATATATATATATATATAGATATATAGATATTATTGTTTGAGATTTGGACTTTTTGGTTGTGTTGAATCTCTTGCCTTTCAGTAAATGCAACGGTGAATTAACCAAAACGATGCCACCTTTTCTTTTTGACAAATATGGTGTCCTTTTTTTTTTGGCTTGATTTAGTTGTTCAATTTCAGAAAATGACAAAAAGAAAAGATTTTGATGATATTTCTTGCGTAATAAAAGAGGCACAAAGAAGAGAAGTATTTGCCGAAGTGAGTTGAATTTGATGTCTATATTTGAGAAAATTGCGGGAAATTTTGTGAATTGTAGGCCATAGTGGCCCTATATATCTATCATGCAACTACAGTCACGGTCTATTTTTTTTTTTTAACGTTATCCAGGTGGACCATCCATATTATACAGACAAAATCAATATATATATATATATATATATATATGCGCAGATTTATATTGATATAAAATGTAATATGGAAGAGGGAAGTACCATTATGTAAAGCAGAGTAACTTAAAGGAGGGAATAAAATTTGTGGAGGCTGTGGCAGTTAAAACGGTTGGCAATAATGTGAAATTATTGTGTTTCTTGTCATGCATCATTAAATGTTTGGGTGCTTCATTTGTATTACTTTGGTCTCATGCTTAGAAGCATGGCGAAGTTTGCTTGATATGAATAATAATTATTATTTTTTGAATAATTTTAAAATAAATTGAATTTAAGAGATAATAATGAGAAATCTCATCTCTTACTAACCACACATGTTGTGTGGTCTTGTATAAATGTGTATCAAACTTCTATACAAAGATAAGAATCAATGTTTTGTGGTTTTATATCATTGTGATATAATTTGACTTGAATGAGATTAGTCAAAATTCAATAAATTTTTTAATATTAGTAATTATAAGAAAAAAAAAACCCTCAAGACTATTTACCCTAATATCAAAATCAACACTAAAAATTTTTATCACTTCATATTATCTTGCTTATAATTTAGTGTATGGGTAATGATGAACTGTCCAGAAAATGGTATTCTCAAAGTACCAGAAAATCCGCAGAGTACGTTAGTGATAGATCCAAGGCCAGCAATGGTGGAAGCTAGTGTTCACTGACTGGGTAGCAAAATAATGATATTAATTAATTAGGGTGGAAAATGTAAAACAAGTACTTGCTACAACCAAGAGAGTTATCTCAGTTAATAAGATAGGATAATATCTGATAAAACATAATTTATTCGACCTAATGTCGGGTCTTTGGAAAATATTTTAGGTAGTTTGGTGTTATTCTCTAAACAGCCGAACTTGTATGGCTCTAAAAACGTGGAGCCTTAATGGAACATACTCAATGCAGCTGAAAGCTCACACCTCTGCCAAGTAACAAAACAGAGAGTCTTCTCTAAGCTACCTGACAAAGAAAATTTAACTCAAAAAATGTTCAAAAATACTTTAATTGCAGTATCTAGTTCTAAATATAACAACAACAAAAGTTTCTGGAGAATGATGATATATATTTTGGGTTCCTTGATCATCGGAGTAAGAGTTGAAATGCAAATCTCGTGTGGCACGCATCTTTTGAATATGAAGTAGCAGAGCAAGTAAAGTGATGAACTTTAATGAACAAAAATGAATAAATAAGAGAAAAGCTTTTAATTTGTTTGACTCTAGTTATTTAAAGCTTATGCTTTTGAGACAAATACAAAAAAGAATTAACTACCATCTACTAGCTTCCCGCTCCACGCTAATCCATGATGGACAAAACGAAAGTTCTCCCACTCGTATATTATGAGGTTTCAAACAAAGTGGCAGCAAAATATTTAGATTAATGAACATAGTTTAATGTGATTTTGATATTTATTTTAATGCCCATGAATGGGAATGGGTATTCTTAATGCTGCAAAAATAGTCGGCAGGATCATGTTTAATTAAAAAAATAGGATTAAGTGGTAGTTAAAGCAGCCTCAGGCCATGTGACTTCGTTCAGCAGATAGGATTTAATATCTTACAAAAGCAGACTCATTAGACCTCAATAGAGACACTTTTTTTTTTGTGGGGGGGGGGGGGGTGTAAAAATAGACACCATTTATTAAAGTAAATAAACGAATAATTATGAATAGACAAATAATGCACATAAGTCATAAATGAATCATACTTAAAAATGAGTCTCGAATACTCTGAAAAAAAAATGATATGAACAAGTATCTTGAGAAGCAATAAAGTTTTCAGGTTTTGGATTAGAATGTCTTTTATGAATTGTGTTATTTGCATTTATCTTGTTAATGTTCAGTTGTCAATAAGCCACACTTTCTTTAAGGCGTATGGCCGCTAACTATTGTTGCAACGAACCTTGCAATATCTTGATTTATTATTGCCTCATGTTATGATATTTATGTTGTGAGTTGTGACAGGAAAAGAAAAAGTAATGGAGTACGTGAAGCCATATCATGCTTTCTAAAAAGCACAATTAAAGAGAGAAAAAACCAGTTCTCAGAAGCTGCCTTATTTTTTCGCTTCACCTTCTCAAAGGAAGCTGTCCTTTGACTTTACGGGTTGTCCAAACTCCAAACCACATGCTGGGTTTCCGCTTCATTTTCTGGTGAGTTGGCTAGTCCCATCATCATTTCAAAATAGTGCAAGCAAAGTTCTCAAAGGGTTTGTGATAGACTTAAGTTTTCACGTGGATGCTCAAGGAATATATCACACTTCATTCTAGCCAGAATGGCAAAATGAATAACGACCCTGTTAATCAAAGAATATTTATTCACGTGATGATCTGACATCCAGCTATGAGGTATATTGTTTTCAACATGAGGAACAAAGGGGATATTAAGAGGTTATGGATTATGCACTTTACATACTAGATCACAATGAACATATAATGCAATAAAGGGCATTAAGTGCCACGAGAGTGGTGTAAGATATTGACGGTTTCTCCCATCAGTTCTATAGCTCCATTTCCAGCTGATGATCCTCAAGAAAGAGTCTTTTCTTTTCCTTTCCAGGACTCCAAATGGTGTCGAACAACTGAAGATTATGTCATCTGTTTACCAATTTAAGAAGGAAGGAAACGGTCAATTAAGAAGGGAGCCGCAATAAAACACCAAATGGTTTCATATGCCAATAGGCAAATAGTATTAAACTGAGAAACGTTGCAGAGTTTCCTATTATGCATCCTAATATCTGTTCACTTGGATCAGTCATGCTAAGCTAGCACTGTATATCATCATGCAAAAATGCATCCTTAGCAAGATTTTTAAGTTCCGATCTAGTTGTCTGATTAAAAGACTAGAAAAAAAAAATGGAAATTGAAGATATAAATGCCTTGGATACAATCAGATATACACAATTGCTTTCAAATTTTTCGTTAGTTACCCATTGATCCTGATTCAAAGACAAATCTTCTTGGACAAGTAATCGCCTCAAGGATGAAAGCAGAAGTTGACAGACCTTGTACCATAAAATCATTATCAATCAATGGCTCAAAAATCTGTTTTACCTTATCACTAATCCTTAATTTCGATGCATCATTTTCGCGATCCATAAACAGGATCAACAACAACATAAGGAGGAGGATAGGCAGCATTATTCAGGAGTGGAGCTCTATCTGGAGCATCTTCTTCATCATCAGTGTCATAATATCGAGGTGGTCCAAGAGCTTTGAGTATCAATGCCAATAATAGAGAGAGCCCCTGCAAGTGAAAGGCACAGGCATCTATCCATCATTGGATCATTTGTCATACAACAATAATTTCATTCTCAAGTTTTAGAGTTGATCATAAGTAACCAAATGTAATGTGAAAAATACTTGAGCTGATCATGCATTCAGATTATATACATTTCATTCAGATTATATACATTCCACATTTGTGTTAGTAATTAATTATATACATGCACCTAAAAAGGTTGGAATCTGAAATAGGTCTGTCACATACTCACATGCACTCGTATCAAATTCTTAATCATGAATATCCAGAATCCAGATGTAACTAAAATCTAAACAGAACAGTCAAAGCACAATATAAGATAAGCATCACTTCTGCTGGGAACAGCAGGACAGTGGAATTACATTTTTCTAACTTATCTCATTCTCATACACATACAACTAGTCTTCTGTTGCTTAAATGGAAGAAAGTAAGAAACTGTTTCACTACAATTTTAAGCGTCCACTAATTGAAGGAGCATAGGTGATACAATAACCAAGTTGGGAGTATGAAGCCAGAAACTCTGTATTATAAGGCTTTGCTAATGTGCCACAATCCAAAGGGCAAGAAACTGTGCAAGAGAAGTAGAGTTACCTGTACAATAACAACTGACAAGCCGATCCATTTGCACATTTCAAAATTTGACCTAATGAATTTCTTTAGCTGTTCAAAGTTTCCCATGGGATCCTCTGGGAACTCCTGATTTCAATTTCAAAGCCAAAACAGGTCATAATTCTGCATAAATAATGTAATGCAACTTGGAGAAGAAATGGCACAAAACAACTGAAATAAAAAAATAAAAAATGTAATGAAGAAGTGTGTTTCGAACAAACCTTCTCCCAGTCCTTATTTAGAAGTACATCAGCGGTTATTGCAACCTCTAGCATCACAAGCAAGATCACAAAAAACATATACTGTTATCAGTTAAGGTGAATAGTAAAACAACATCATTGTGTGCTCATCCTATTAATGGGGGAAAATAATATATATATACCAGATGACCACTGAAATCTATAACTTCTTGTACCAAAACAAAAGCATTAATTGCTTATTTTTGTTCTTTACTTCAATGCATGTGTGTGTGTGTGTGTGTGTGTGTGTGTGTTTGTGTTTCTCATGGTATTTGCTATTTTATCAAATTCTCCAATAAAAACATAACATGTGGATGAACTTTTCTGAACCAATCAATCATGTGATGGAAAGCAGCAAAAAAAAAATACCATCTTTTGTGTTTTTATAGGAATATCAAATAACAAAGATCTAGAAAACTACGCTTAAGTTCTGTCCTGTATATTTATACAGTCTGTCACTTTCTTTAAATTTTCAAGCATGCAAGGTGCCATGTTTTGAAAATTACACAAGCCATAAATGAAGGGGAGGGGAAGATGAATAAATATAAGTTTACATTTAACTACAACCCTTTCCTTTATCCTCCAATTCTCCACCTCACCTGCTTCATTTAAGAACTCAAAACAAAAATGAAGAAACATAGAGAAAGAGCCCAAAAAAAATGCTTTTTTTTTCCCCTCCAAAAGGAAGAAGTTTGAACTGCGCTCTAAAGTAAATTTTAAAGTGGGGAGCAGTTGAATGTAGGCAACGCTGCTGCCTTATCTTTGACTAATAATTTGAGGAAAAGGATACGAAATAAAGGCAACATCCATTAGCAGTTTCAGCAGCAATGTGACCAGAGCAAGTGATCGCACAGAAAGCAACCCCTAGGCCAAGGAATGTGTAAATGAACCTGATTTCAAAAGAGTTTTTCATTAATATTGAGTCCATATGAAGTAGAAAAAGTTTTATTCAACATTGAAGCAAAATGCTAGCCGCAAGCATAGGTGATAACCACAACGTCTATAAAAATAGAAAGTTTACAAATCCTACCCACCAATCAATAGGCAAAGGAACATACCCAAGCCAGTCCCAGTACCCCTACACAATCAAAGAAGCTTCCTGGTAACCTCAGTAAATTATTAGTTCCCTTGCCTCCCGTAACAACTGATAAATTCTATAAAACAATTTTTCCCAAATTTACCTGCTTCAAACAACATGCAGGTCCACGACTTCCATTTTTTTCCACCGATGAATCGTTTGACCAAACAATGATAACCCAAAAAATCAACATGCAAAATTTTCTCATTCCTCCGTTTAATAAATTGAATATAAAGAAGAAAAAGAGAAGAAATTCTTACCAGGGAGCTGGGTAATCGGAATCTCCGCCAAAGGGAAGCTCACCTGTCTCCCTCAGCCAAAACCTAATCATCCATACAGCGTACAGAATCATCGCTAACCCAGCCATTCCAATAAGCGAGTTCACCAGCTTCAATATCGATTGTATGCAGCTCCTCATGACACTCCCCATTTTGACCTCAAAGTTCAATCCGCCAGAACCACAGAAGACAACTCTGACCCTCCCGTATGAAGGTAAGATATAGCAGGAGGGAGGAAAGAAAAAATCCAAGAAGCCCCTGATCGAATCAAGGGCTCAACCGCGTAACGAACCGAAGAAAGTTTTGCAACGATCTGTCAACGATTATGATGTCAGTGTCCGAGTTGTAAAAATATTGATGACTAGAACGCCGAGTTGCTGTGGTGTAGTGGTTATCACGTTAGTCTTACACACTAAAGGTCCCCAGTTCGATCCTGGGCAGCAACACTTGCGAAACCCTTTATTTTTTATAAAAAATTAAAATTACTATAATTTAATGTTCGCTATGAGATTTCTTTAATAAAAATATAATACGTAAATTTTTTAAAAGAAAAAGCTTAAAATATAATCTTGACCAGTTGACCTTGAGGTCAAAGCTTATCTCTCAAGCTTAATATTAGGGGAAAAAACCATTTAGCATTGGAAATACTCTGGAGAATCCAAGCCTAATAATTTTAGTACTATGAACAACTCTTGAAAAATGCCAAAAAAGGAAATTTCTCTTTTATGTCTATGGTATACTCTCTCAACACCAGAAAATGGTACAACCATTTCTTCAACGCAAAGCATAAAGTCATCAACAATCCTGTTTTCAGAGATCAACAACAACAGAGCAAATAAAAGCTAACCATTTAGCATTGCAAATAATCTGGGCAATCCAAGCTATAAATTTTGATACTATGAGCAGTTCAAAAAACAGATGCCAGAAAAGGAGAAGTTAACTTCATGTCTATTATATACTCTCTCAACACCAGAAAACGGTACAATCATTTCTTTAACGTAAAGCATGAGACTATCAACAATCCTGTTTTAAGAGAAAAACAACAGAGCAAATAAAAGCTCCAATAAGTAGTACTTGTTCAAGCAGAGCTTCAATTGGCGTCCAAGTCCAAGTACATTCTATAGGCGTTTCGATCAGAGGAGTAGTACCCTTCAATCAAAGTGTCAACCTGGAAGCCTTGCTTCCTATAAAGTGTCAGTGCAGGCATCCTCGTGGGATCAACATGAAGCACTATGCGTGACACTTTCCTTGCTCTGCATTTCTCAGCTGCTGCCTTTAGCAGAGTCTCCCCATGTCCTTGCCTCCTATATTGCTCCTTCACTTGACAGGGGGTTTCCAAGTCAGAGAATATGGGTAATCCCAGATGAAAGCTATCCTTCACAACTATCTTAAAACATCCAGAAAGCAACATACCAGAGGAAATATACTTTTCTAGGCGATCTTTAATGTTCTTCTTACATGATTTTGGTATTTTATTCAGTGACTCTGTTCACTACTACTGTTTAATACTAATGAATAATAAGTCAAAAATTTTAGAGGGTAAATGGTGTAAAACAGTAAAAGTATTATATGAGAATCAAATAATTGAGATATAGTTTTCTTAGGGACTAATATCTACAGTTCTTTGGAATAATTTCAACTTGAGTTCCAATCTTTTTTAACTGGGTATTTTCATCAAACATCTCGTGGGCAAAACTGATGTTACGCAATTTTTCAGTTCCACCTACAATGCAGAACCCAACAGGCAAAGAATAAAGCTGAATGCATCAATCATTTAGATGCAATCACGCAAAATCTCAAAGAAACAAATCAATAACCTAAGCTAAGTTTTTTTTTTTTTTCAATGAAGTTCAAGATGCAACAAAGAGAGATTAATAGTGGGGTTGGAACCTGCGAGCTTTGTGACAGAGGCGTACAAGGATGAAGGCCAAGAATACATGGCGTAGCCTACAACTTCTCCATCGGCATCGAGGTAAAGCAATCCAGAGTTCTGCTTTCTGAGTTCGTGGTCAAAGAACGTAGCAAGAGATTCGTGTTTGGGGAAGATCTTTCTCTCCAATTTCACTATCTCTCCCACTATCTTATCCCAGTTGCCGGAGTTTCTGTGAAGCTCCATAATAGCAACTTTCGCCATATATAAGCCAACCTGATCGATCGCCTTTGTTAGTTCTTCGCAAAATGAGCATTTTATGCCAATTCCACTGAATATTACGCATAGAACCAAGGAAGCGTGCGGTTGGGTAACTAAAAAATTATTGTTTAGATTAAAAAAAATGGACTAAATTGATGATTTTTTTAAAGAATTTTCAATTCAATTTCCTAAAAGTAATATTTTAAAATTAATTTTTGAAAGATTTTTTTCCTTAACTTTGTTCTTATAAAATAAAATTTCTTAAATTAGTCCTCAAATAATTTTTTTCTCAATTAAATTCGTTCTTCTAAGAAACATTTATAAGTTTCATAAAAAAAAGAAGCATTTATAAATTCTTTAATGTAATAAAATTTAGTTATGATACAAAATATCATTGTTTTAAGAATTGAAGACATTTGGATAGTTCATTTGAAATTCTAATTTAAAAAAAATTAATTTGTGAAAACTATTTGAAGGAACAAATTAAAAAAAAATTTGGACAATCAAATTAAAAATAGAGTCATCTTTCGAGGATTATAATAAAAAATTCATCTTTAAAAATTTAAATTAAAAAATATTTTTTCTTAAAATAAATTATTTATGTACTTTTTAAGAATAATAGATGTAATGGGTTAAGGTGTGACGAGAACCTATTTCCTATCCCTTAAAACTTTAAATTAATATCTTGAGGTTAAATTGTAAATTTAGTCTCTATAATTTTATCAAAGTTGTAATTTAGTCCCTATACTTCATTTTGCTATAAATTGGTTCATATAGTTTCACAAATTCTAGAAAATGGTTATTATTGTTAAATCATACATAATTTCTGTCAAAAATAAATACATGCGATAGATGACGAGGACTTTTTTAACATAACAAGTCATGTCAATTTTTTAATCTAATTCACCTGGTCCAGTTAACATATAAAGTAAAATACTCAAATTATCCTTTTTTCAACCGAACCCTAACCTATAGTATGTGGCTCTCATTTCTATACTATGATATTGTGTCACTCACATCACTCTCAGAAATAAAATTAATTTCCTTTATAAATTCCCATCGCTACAAATTTTTCGTCATTGCAAATACTATTATTGCAGCTTCTCTCTCCTCACTCTCATCGTCAATTTCTTCTCTCTCCTCACTCTCATCGTCAATTTCCTTTTACTCAAATATTTGGGATCATTGCAACACATGTACTACTTCTTTTTCCTTTCCCCCCCCCCCCCCCCTCTCTTATTTGGCTTTCTTTGCCTATTTGGGTTTCACTATATTGATGGCATACAAGCTCATGTCATCTCCTCTAAAGATCTGAGGCAATGCTTGGTATGTATTAATTGAATAAAAAAGAGATTTTCATTCTCTTGATTTTATATTTGGTACTCATTAATTAATGAGGAAATAGATTCCATGCAAGCAAATTTTGAGGAAATGAAATTCCATCAAAATTGTAAGGGAATGAGATTCCATTGCCTTGGTTTCCTTTAAATTATACCAAACGTGACTTGTTAACATGTAAAAAAAAGTTCACGTTTTTTGCCACATATATCTATTTTTAATGGCAATTATGTATGATTTAATGGCAATGACCATTTCTTAGAGTTTGTGAAATTATAAGGACTAATTTACAATAAAATGAAAAAAAAGGGACCAACTTATAATTTTAGTGAAACCACATGGACTAAATTTATAATTTAACCTAATATCAATGTAGCAAGGAATAATAGATAACATCACAAGCCATAAATAAAAGGAATAAGAAATGCAAATGTTATAATTCATCACATTTAAATAGTTATATTTATTTGTAACATTGTAACAATCATATTAATTACTAATTAATGAAACTCAGTTAAATTTATGTAACATTGAATTTCATCCAATTTTTTTTTCTATACCTCACCTAGTCAAGTAATACAATAATTATGTAATATAATGGATTGGGGGCTTCTACTCTTCAAGTATGAAGAGCATAGTGCTTTTCAGCATCTGAACTGTTAGATGAGCTCATCGACGGTTCAGATTTTCTTAAACAATATTTATTAATAAATTTTAAAATATTAATATTTTTAAAAGTTAAAAAATTACAAAATATATATCTTTCAAAATTTATTTTAAAAAATATTTTTTAATTTTTTATAACTATAAAATAAATAAATATTATTTGAGAAGATCTGGACTGTCAGATGAACTTATTTAATGGTCCAGATGTTGAAGAGCAATATGTTCTTCATACTTGAAGAACAGAGGCTACCAATCCATAATATAATTAGAGGTGTTCAAAATTAAATCAAACCAAACCAATTAAGTCGAATCAAACTGACTAAAACTGAAAAAGAAATCTAAATCAATATTTGAAATATGAATTTTAATTGGTCCAATTTGATTTAATTTGATTCGGTTAAAATCGAATAAACTTTATATATAAAAAATTATATTTTGTATATATATAATATCATATTTATATATTTTTATGTCAAAAAAAATTATTTTTATATATATTTTATAATTAATTTATCCCTTTCTTTTAATTAATTTGATTTATTTTTTAAATACATATATATATATATATATATATATTTCATTACTATTAAAAAATAAAAATATTGTAAACAAAATCGTTATCAAACAGTTCAAAAATTAAAATTTGATAGATCCATAATTTTATAAAATTAATCAACTCAGTTTCATTTAATTAAAGCTCAAAATTGAATTAAACTGAGTTTATGAAGACTACCGGTAGTAATTAGTCAAAATAGTTCTAAATTTAAATTAAGAATAAAGTTTAGTCTCCTCACAATCCGTTTTCCTATTCTGGGATAAGGGAAGTGGGAGTGGTGTCCCGAGACTCAGGGAGTCAGGAGTGAGTAACGAGGTTTAAAAGGAGCAAGCAACGAGCTTGAATGACAGCTTCATGTCATGGATACGATCCTTTTGTATATTCTTCACCACCGCCTCCAGAAACCGCTAAATTTGGCAGAGAATTCACTAAAACCCTTCACTGCACTCTCCACCCCACCAATTGCCTCAATTGCTCATTGCAATTTAGATGCAGTGCCACTCCTAGCTATCGCACTTCTTCCAAGAGCTTCTGCAGAAGAAGTAAAACAAACCAGGAGGAGACTGGGCTTTCTCAGGTAAAAAAATTATTGCTTTTAATCTTACTTGATGCCCCTCTTATGCGGATGTGATAAAACTCTGCGCACCATTTTGGTGTGTTTGGTATTTACTTGGGATTATCATGTCTAGACTTACCAGCATGTGTCAGATACATGAAGTGTGTATGTTGAAACGCATTAGATCATAACGAATTATGTACAGAATGATTCTCTGGTTTTCTGATGCAACTTTGAAATGTGGCTACTGTTGTTTCAAATGTTAGGGATTCTCAGTTCTGCAAGAGGATAGTCCATGGGAGGATGGGAATCTATGGAGCACTCTTGCTTTTTACATATTCACTCTGCATATTCCTTTGAGTTTTGGAGGCTTATCAGTGGTTGCCCAAATAACAGGAGAGCCTCGTCTGGATCCACAGACTGAGGTGACTCTTGTTCTTATTGTCTATTCCTTTCCTTTACACAAAATCAGTAACTTTTCTTTCCATTTTTCATAATTGTTGAAATATGGGACTTTTCAGTTTTTCGATATATCATCTCATCAAAAAACTTCTGATTTTGGTTCCTTTATTCATTACATTGACTCTGGATTCATACTTGTCACATAAATAGGGCCATAACCAATCATGACCTAGTTTGCTGCTGTCAACTTCTCATAGTGTACTGTATTAATTGGTGTCCATGCAATATGCCAGAATCGGTCTTCAATCTTTATGTTATGCTTCGGAGTCTACTCTTTAGTTTTGATATGAAATTTCTGAATCAGATGTCAAGCAGATATTCTAAAGCTCCTTCACTGACGCAGGTCTTATCACTTCTTTTAATTCAAATTCTTGAGCTTAATGGAGCATTGTTTTTACTGAAGCACACAGCTAAGCCACAATATAGGTTTATAAATTTCTTCAAAAGTGACAGATTAGTTGAAACCAGGAGCTGGATTTTGGCATCGGCCATAGGATTTGGGTTTCTTGTTCTTGTGGTTTTCCTAACATCTCTGATTGCTAGCAGATTATTTGGCCCCAAGGTTTGTCATGTTTCTCTTTCCCTTGTTGCTTCGATTATACTGCACAGAATTATGAATTATCATCAGTATTTTTTGACTAACTTCTGATCATTTCTTGACACTGGTATCTGCTATGAGATTCGAACCATGTAATGTAAATTTTCAGAATCTTCGACTTCCATAATGCGGTTAATGTGCTAGTAACCAAGAAACTTGTAATGCCTTTGCTTTGTAAATACTCCTCTATGATGCATTAAGGTTAATCTGTATAGAGATTTGACTAAGAAACTTCATTTTAAAATAAAATGCATTCATTTTAAAATAAAATGCTCAATCTGATGATGGAAAGAATGATTGTGGGGACGTCATCAGAAATTCAGTGTTTACTAATCATAAGCTCTGTTTGCTGTGGAAGGCCTTGTCTTTGAATCTTAATTAAAGTCTTTAGGTGACAAACAACGTGATTCTTTGCCCCCTTTTTTCTTGGGTACCAAGTGGGTCTTTGTTTTTATAGGGAGAAGAGAAAATATGCATGCCAGAATATGGTATATCCGGTTATCACAAGGCCTGATTTGAAAAGAAAAACAAAGGATATATATATATAGTTGCTTCTGACTGCAAATTGCATTCTTTTGGGAAGATTGTACATGGAGAGAAACCAAGAGAAAGGAGAAAAGAAGGGGAAATATGAAAACTAGTAGAAATAAACAAAACTCCAGAATCCAACTTATTAAGTTCTTTATGCATTCAAAGAATGAGTATAGTTGTTCCAGCTGAAAGTCCCATGGTACAAAATTCAAGTGTTGATAGGTTAGAGGGGCTGCTGCACTCCCATGTTCTTAGAGTATGTACACATGTAGGATCCACATGTCAAATTCTGGAGCTTAAATTGCATGTACATACATTGTATGGTTCCGAAGAGTTTCTCTTTAAAGTCATGAGAAGTTTATTTTTCTTTGTTAATTTCTTGTACTTAAATTTGTACCGTATGCTTGTTGCAGCCTGTCAACAACCCCATACTGAAAGAGATTCTCTTAAGTAGCGATATCTCAAGAGTAGCCACTATTCTTGTTTACTGTATTGTCAGTCCTCTTTTGGAAGAAGTTGTTTACAGAGGGTTTTTGCTGACATCGCTTTCCTCCACCGTGGAATGGCGGCAAGCAGTTGCTATAAGCTCAGTCATATTCAGTGCAGGTCACTTCTCCGGTGAGAACTTCGTGCAGTTGTTCATCATTGGGTGTGTCCTTGGTTGCTCTTATTGCTGGACTGGAAATTTAAAGTCTCCCATTGTCATACATTCCTTGTACAATGCTTTGACTTTATTTATAACATACTTTTATTGAGTTTTAGAACTCAGTTCATTATAATCCAGACCTCTCAGAATACTCTATTGCTTGACCATGAGTTCTGAGCCCTCTCTCCTACTTTTTCATTCAGAAATTTTCACATACTCTTCAGTCAATAGAAGTTCATTAAAATCAAAATGTGTCAGTAGACTCATAAGACTAGTTATATGTACACAACAATTTCTCAAGAGTTTGTTTGGGTTAAAAAAAAGGTATAAGACCTCTGGAGTTTGGAGTTAAGAGTAGTTAAAGAGACAGGATAGAGTTTAGGGTTTAGGGTAGGAATCAAACCTAAGTATATTAGGTATCTTTGACATTTTCTTGGTCAGACTTGTCAGTATTCAAAATTCACTAGCCTCTGATTAATCTAGTATAAGATTGGTCGAATATCAAAAGTGTATAGCTTCCTCAGCTTTAATTTTCTCCATTTACAAGATTCGAACTCGAGACCTTACTTAAAAAAAAAAAGAAGTAACAAATCACTTAAACTAACTAATGTTGGTAAGTACCTTTGACATTCAAGTATAAGAGAGATGCAACTTAAGCCAAGACTCTTGAGCAAAATCTGTAGATTTGTTGCAACGGAATTGAGTATAAAGTTATTGAGGACCATATATCTTCAAAGTAAAGGATGTTCCACTAAAAATATGGGAAAGTTTCCAACAGGAGTCATGATAATTTTAAGGAGACAATTATGTTTGGCAGAGGAGACATAAACCTGTCATCATTCTCACTTGCCTAACATGTTTCTTCTCTGGCTTTTTGTGTCCTGCTCTTACCAAATTGGGTCCACAGGTTTTGAGCCAATTTCCTGCGAGTTGAATATTTTTATTTTTCAAATTTAGAATATAAAAAGAGAATACAATTATGATCTAAGTACGTGAATCATGATAGTATGTCAATTATATTATGGACAGTACAAAATTTGCTGGTATAATTTCAGGAAGTTTTTAACATAGTGATGCAATTGTAAAATGAAAATAATAATATTTAGTAGTTTATTAAAAAAAAATTTAAGATCGACAGATGTGAATCTGAATCTTAATGGAAGTTAAATTAACAAAAAGAATGTGAAAATAAATATTAAAAGAAATTAGTCTTATATTAAAAACAAGAAAGAAAACTAATATAACATTATCAATGTTAGAGAGAGAAAAAAAGATAAAATTTACCATCAAGAATGATACAAGGTGGTCCCAAAATCATAAAAAACAAAAAAGATTCGCACATAAGTTAGAAGGACAGGCAGTCACTTATAGCTGGAAGTTACAGCAGCCAGATGTCACTATTCTCTTTCCATTGTTCAACTTCAAATTGATAAAGAATGATGAGTAGGCAAAAAATAATTCTCTCCTTTATTCATATTTGTCATATTAAATATTTTCTTAGCTTATTCAATTTTTAATTGAATATTTATAGTTTTAAAAAAAATTAATTTACTGATACAGCTAATTTCGTATCATCTTGACACTTTAAATATACATAATCTAAACTAATCGTCCAAACTACTTAGCAAGACATATCATTTATGAGTTAATTTTACATTACTATCTATATTTCTACTCTTTTTGGTAGCACAAACGATACATGATTAAAGTATTAATATGTATTCAGTTGGATGCATTAATAAAATTTAAAGTAAATTATTGATTTAATGTTTGAAAGATTATTATTTTTTTAATTTGGTATTTGAAAAATTAAGTTTCTCATTATAGTCTCAAAAATTATATTTCTTAAATTTGACTGTTCTCTTATTAAATTACAAAATCTTTTGTTGTCAAATTTTAAATTTTTGGTTATCAAAAGTCTCTTTGATGAATAAAGTGACAAATTTAAAATAAATATAATATTTTAATAACTAAATTGTGATATTTAATTTTTTAGAATCATACTTAAACAACTGTAATAATCTTTCAACAATCAAATTAGTAATTCACTCTTTCAAGGACCAAATTAATAATTTATTCAACATTGATAAAAATTTAATGACTGGAATTAAACTAAAAGTTTATAAAACTATAGAGATTCAATTATTAATTTATAATTTATAAAAACTAAGTAAAATAATAAGGACTAAGCTAGCAGATTTTTTTTTTTTGGGTTACATTTATCAAATTTGCGATACTTATCGAGAGCGAAGTAAAGAACGAAGATCCAAAGTAATGGTTATCCCGCAATCAACGTGAGGAGGTAGACCCCGGCGTGTCATGTGATATTGTGGTGCGTTGGATCAAACGAGCCTCCTGTTTTAAAGCCTTAGGTGCACATGTTTCTCAAACTGGCATAGGGCGTTCTCTTGATTCTCTCATCCACTGTCTCTGTCTTCTGCGAATGGCGGGATTTGAGGAGCAGGTGAAGGCAAGGGCAAAGGAGATGAAGATTCTGTTGAAGAAAGGAGTGAAGATCGTCGGAGACTCTTGCAGGAAAGGCTGGAACAAGGTCAAGCATTTTAAACGCTGAGTTTAATCCTTCGTGAACCATGCCCTCTCCAGTTCTTTATTATTATTATAATTTTTAGTGACGTTGCTGTTCATGTGGTAGGTTGCTCCGCTCCAATCTGAGTTTCTCTGCGTTGTTTGGCATGTATTTTTCGACTTTTTGGAGTCTCTGCACTTTTCTTTATTTCTTCTTTTCCTTTTCTAGTTCAAGTTTTGTTTGAATATGCGGTTGATGAAAAAATAGCAAAATCATTTTTCCATTCAAACCTAAATTTGCTTTGAAGCTATTTCAACTCACTTTGTATTTATTAAATCATAGTTTGCATTAACTCAATTACTCAAAATTTTCTGATCTCTTTTGTCCTTGAGGAGAAAGGTTAAAAATGAAGAAAGGGAGGGAGACTTTATTTTTATGTTTGTATTTTCATTGTAGTCCTTTGATTATTTATTTTTGATATTTAGTTAATATCAAAAATAAATATCAACTTTAACTGAAAATTAAATAATTATACTATACACTTTTATTGAAAAGTTAATGTATATATATTTTAAATCAAATATTAAAATTAATAGTTAAAAAAATTGTTAATAAAATATAAATTTAAAAATGAATGAAATTAAATAATAAAAATAAATGAAATAAGATAATATAAAATTTATATTTTTTTATAATTACACATTCAAAAATAATTCATCAAATTCTAAAAAGAAATTATTTTTTAAAATTATTTTTAATAATTGTTTTAAACATAAATTACTTTGGTACAAATCCCATATTCAGAATCATTTCTAATAATAGTTCCCTTATTGCTTCCATCAGTATAGAGTTTATACTTCAAGTATTTCTGTATACATTTTTCTTTTTTGCAAAAGTACATTTTACATCCTTAACGTTTACACTAAATTTCAATTTCGTCTTTAATATTTTTTTTACATAAGTTATATCTTACATATTTTATTTTTGTTTCAAATATATTATTTTTACTAATGTCATCTATTTCATTAATAAAAAATACTGATTGGACGATTCAAATGACTCGTTACAGACAACATGTTATTTGTCATGTAACAGCTATGTCAGATATATAAAAAAAAACACAAAATTACTCCTAAAATTGTTATATATATATATATATATATATATATATATATATATATATATCTCTCTCTCACACACACACAAAAGAAAGAGATAAAGAATGAGATCAAGAGATATGCCTTATTTTGGACACGCAAAATAGAGAGGGAAGTCGTGAAAGAAAAAGAAATCGAGTGAGCGAGAAAAAGGAGAAAATGAGAGAGAGAGAGAGAGAGAGAGAGAGAGAGAGAGAGAGAGAGACCCGATTGGAGGAAAAAGGAAGAGCTAAGAGTGAGAAATAGACAAAAAGAGGGACTGAGAGATAGAGAGACCGAGTTAGAGAGATAGAGAGCTCTCCCTTAGCTCTTTCTCACTCTTAGCTCTACCTTTTTTCTCTAACTCAAGTCTCTTTATTTCCTGGTCTACCCTTCTCTCTCAACCATCTCTTTCATGCTCTATTTTTCTCTTCATCTATCTTTGTTTCTCCTTCTCTTCTCTTTTTTTCTCATTTTCTCTTTTTTCTTGCTCACTCTCTCTGACTTAGTCTCTTTCTCAGACACAAAGAGAGAGAGAGAGATTTTAGGAATAATTAATTTGTTGCCTTAAATATAACACGTGAATTATCCAGTCGGTATTTCTCACCACGTTAATGAAAATGATATATTTAAAATAAAAATAAAACATGTAGTATAACTGACAAAAAAAATTAAAAAAAAAATTAAAACTTGGTGTAATGTAAAAAATATTTTTGCATTTCTTTTTTCTTTTTCCTCTCTTGATGTATGCATTAAGCAGAGGTTTCATTGACCTATTTTGAGAGTTCTGAGATACAAAATTCATCTATCTACAGGAAAGTCACGAATGGATTTTCTGATAACAGTATAATGATAATTTTTATATTTACAATTTAATATTTTATTTTTCAAACTAATTACATGAAATCAAAATGTCATTATATAATTTGTCAGACAATGTCTTATATTTTTTAAATTTCTTTTTTGACAATCTTTACTTACCTTTCACTCAAAAACAGATAACTTTGACTAAAATGCTATATTTTAAAATTTGAATTACTAAAATCATAATTAAATTATAGTTTTAAAAACAGTTATATAGTTTTCACTTTATATAACATTCCTGAATTTGTTGTTGTCAATCGTGCCTCTGTGCTCCGTTTAAACATTAAAACGAAACTAAATTTTATTCTCAATAAGCTAACTAAAGAAAAATTTCAAAGAATTAGATCTTTTAGAAAGTAATATATATATATATATATATATATATATATATATATATATATATATATATATATATATATATATATATATCTATCAACATCAGCTTGAACTCAATTTATCTGCGTACTGTAAGGATAAGTTTTTAGATAAAATTGAAGTGTTATTTGTATAATTTTATTAAATATGTTCTAAAATAAAAATATATAAATATATAATTTTTACAGTATAGCTATAGTCAGGTCATTTAAATTATATATATATATATATAAGCAACATATTTAGAAATGTTTCGTAGAAAAATTATATTTTCACTTTTAGTATATAGTTTTAAAAAAATAATTTTTGATAACATTTTTATGAATCAAACATTCTTATAAACCTTTTATTTTTCATTTTTATAGAAATGATAAATTTTTATATGGTAGAAATATTTTTTAACATTAAATTATTGTTTTATGGTATCCCTATAGTCTATCCTTAATTAATTAATCCATTATTGAATGAACCCTCAAACTTTTGAAATTTTGTGATATAGTCCCTTCTCGCCTTTGAACCCTAAACTTGGAGTAAAATCTTACTTCTAAGGTTAAAACCTTACTGAGGGACTAATCCCAAGCTATTTGATAACGTCTCCAAAAGAAGGGCAGTATTTCTTTAA